>OY997270.1:345981670-347216751 GCA_963921465.1 Triticum timopheevii | reverse complement strand
CACTGGTGTGATTTGGGAACAACGAATATTTGATATGATAACGAAGGAAGTGAAATCTTGAACGAACCACCGTAAGAATTCAAAATGAAAGTAGCAAAGGCACAATTCACCGGGAAGAGTTGGAAAACGAATGAAGATACTTGAGGGGATTTAGATACCTGAGAACGAAGAGATCATGAACTGATTAGAGGATATTTAAACGATTCACCTTTAAGATTTGGAGAACGATAGCTACACGCTGAGAATGAAGAATTATGGCATGAAGCTAGAACCATGAATCTTCAAGAGAATGGACCAAGATTTTAGGAGAAATCTCTTCCTCGGTCTTCAAGTGTTGAGAAAGATGATGAGAAACACCACCATGAGTTGTTGAGACACCCCGGAAGGATTGAAAGAAAAATGTTGAGCCAAAGATGAAAAGAATTTGAAAACGATCTTGAAAAACATATGACTGATGAAATTCATTCTTACGTCAAACTTTGCAATGAAATTGCGAACAACTCCGGAAAAGTTAGAAGAGTCAGGTAAGATCCTGGGAAAAAATCTGTGGGTTAGGGCCCACTCAAAAGATACACCATTGAATGATTGGAAGAAAGATTGCGCCGGTTGAATTAAATGGCTCAAAAGAGATAACAACCTCGAGATAGCTTGAACAGATTGGGAATGGAAATGTGAATCTTCTGAGATATCTTGTACACTCCGGAACCAATGAAAATAGTGAGAGGTGAATGATTGAGATGTGCACCGGCATGAGAAAGCATTTGACACGAGGAAAGGAATATGATCAACACTGAAAGCTTGAATTGGATCCACCGGAGAAGCAAAAAAGAACGAAGGATGATGAACTTGAAGCTCATGAGCATCTTCACGAGGGATCCCGGCTCAGAACATTGATTGAAAAGAGTGAAGTGACTTCACATGAATAAATGGATACTTGATTAAAATAAATGAGTCCTTGAAGAAAAGGGTGGGCGGGTGGGGAAAAACAAAGACAACTTGGGATAAACGAAACAAACACCGTTGAGAAAACTTAGAATTGATCTTGCGGATGGGGAGAATGATGGGATCATCTCGAAGAGAAGTGCACCGGTTGGAAAAGAATTAACATGACAACCTCAATGATCAAAAAGGATTAGTATTCACATAGCAACATGAGAACACCATTTAGGAAAGGTATGAATTCAACATTTGACTTTGAAGCAACTCGAATACCACAAATAAAACAAAATAAAGGATTGGCTTGCAGAAATAAGCCGGAACAAATACATATGATAGAGATTTACCCAATCCCATATCATGCATCTGTCGGAAAGATATTCTAGGAGCTACTTGAATTCCCACCTATAAACTCCCGAAACTTTCTGGTTATGCAATCTGGTGTTGGGGATACAGGGGAAGCAATATATCTCACCCAAACTAACAATCCCTACATCCAGCTGTATCCATCCGTCAACATATAACCAAGAAAACTCCGGAAATCGTGTACCTCAACCTTCGAAAAGCATTCGTTATACGAGCTATGGAAATACTCCTAAACTCCCCAATACTGGGTGGCGTCGAGGTTATCTCACCAACAACTGCATAAAAGAGATTTTCGATGTCGGCAAAACTCAGGTATTCCAGAACTGCAACAATAAAATTATGACGACAACACCTCGGAGCTCAACTCCCTGGGACACTACCACAACCCCTAAATGACAGGAGGCACCAAGAACAATATTCTCGTCATAAGAATATCGGAACGATCCCAAGATACCCGCGTGATCCTAAATTTTTTTTAGTGAAATTTGAGGAGAGGAAAGACAAAACATCTACGTCAGGAGTCCTCACCAGAGCGACGAAGGGGGCTGAGGAGTAAAAAGAATCCTACTCTCCGATATATATAATCCTAAGACTCAAAATAGTTTTCTTCTAGACTCAACAGCGGCCAACAAACAAGGGGGCTCCTATGGTCGGTCGAGGCTCTGATACGAACTTGTCACGCCCAAGATGCGACCCTATCCTAAAGGAACTCGAAGGTCCCACCAAGGATAGAAGCGCATCTTGAAGACTCTTTTGCAAGGTGGATATCATTACATCAACATTACATAATAGATGGGGATACATACAAAAGGCATAGAATGCCACACGAATATAACATCAACTTACATAAGACCAACATCCGACTACGGATGAAACACAAATAGAAGCTCAAACGAGATCCACCCTGCTAGCCTAGGCTACCGACCTGGAACCTATCCCCTGATCGAAGAAGAAGCAGAAGAAGAACTCAACGCAAGCAAGCAATGCTCTCGCGTCATGATCATCGCATAACCTGTACCTGCAACTGTTGTTGTAGTAATCTGTGAGTCACGAGGACTCAGCAATCCCATTACCATGGGTATCAAGACTAGCAAAGCTTAATGGGTAAGGAAGGGGTAAAGTGGTGAGGTTGCAGCAGCGACTAAGCATGATATGGTGGCTAACATACGCAAATAAGAGCGAGAAGAGAACAAAAGGAACGGTCGTGAAGCTAGCAATGATCAAGAGGTGATCCTGAACTCCTACTTACATCAATCATAACCCAAAGACCGTGTTCACTTCCCGGACTCCGCCGAGAAGAGACCATCACGGCTACACACACGGTTGATGCGTTTTAATTCGAATCAGGTGTTAAGTTATCTACAACCGGACATTAACAAATTCCCATCTGCCACATAACCGCGGGCACGGCTCTCGAAAGTTTATACCCTGCAGGGGTGTCCCAACTTAGCCCATGATAAGCTCTCGCGATCAACGAAGGATATTCCTTCTCCCAAGAAGACCAGATCAGTCTCGGAATCCCGGTTTACAAGACATTTCGACAATGGTAAAACAAGTCCAGCAAGACCGCCCGATGCGCCGACAATCCCGATAGGAGCTGCACATATCTCGTTCTCAGGGCAACACCGGATGAACACTACGTACAACTAAAACCAGACCTCAAGTTTCCCCAAGGTGGCACTGCAAGTGGCTCTGGTTCGGGCCGGCACTTAGACAAGCGTGGCCCGGGGGGGCTAAAATAAAGATGACCCTCGGGTTGGCCGACCCAAGGGAAGGGTATAGGTGGTGGTGAGGCAAATGGTAAAACCAAGGTTGGGCCTTGCTAGAGGAGTTTTATTCAAAGCAAACTGTCAAGGGGGTCCCATAAATCACCCAACCGCGTAAGGAATGCAAAATCCGGGAACATAACACCGGTATGACGGAAACTAGGGCGGCAAGAGTGGAATAAAACACCAGGCATGAGGCCGAGCCTTCCACCCTTTACCAAGCATATAGATGCATTAATAATATAAGAGATATTGTGATATCCCAACCAAAATCATGTCCACCATGGAGCAATCTTCAACTTCACCTGCAACTAACAACGCTATAAGAGGGGTTGAGCAAAGCGGTAACATAGCCAAACAACAGTTTGCTAGCAAGGGTGTTAAAGGTTAGAGATTCATGGCATTTTGGGAGGCTTGATAGAACAAGGGATAGGTAGCGCAGCAAAGCGATAGAACTAAGCAACTAGCATAGCAATGATAGTAGTGAGATCCAGGGTAGCGGTCATCTTGCCTGAAATCCCACTAGGAAGAAGAACGAGTCCATGAAGAAGATGAATGGGCGCAGTCAAACGAATCCTCACAATCACAACATTATCGGAACTAAGAAGCAACACCGGAAAGAAACAAACAACATGGTAAATGCACAAGCACAAACATGGCATGATGCACAAACAAGTATGATGCATGTCCGGCTTAATGAAGCATGGCATGGGAAAGTGCAACAAACAACCCTACAAATTAAGTGGAGCTTGCATATTGACAAAACACAACATCGAATTATTTTAGTTCTCTCTCAGTTATGCTACTCATCAATATTAAATGTTGTTAAACATGGCAAGGGATGAAGCATATGAAAACTAACTATTTAGGCAAGTTTAAATGAGGCCGGAACAACAAACAACAATTCCGGAAAATCCTTATGTTATTTAGCAATTTAAAGCAACAACAATTTTAAACATTTTAAATGTTGTTATCATGATGCAGATGACATGCACAAGTTTTATGCATTTTTTTATGAAAATGTTGCCATGAAGATGATTATGAGCATTTGGTCACCATGGCAAAAAGAATTGGGTGCCACGGAGACGAAAACGGAAATGATGCCATGGCAACACCCCGGTTCTGATAACTCGTTGAGCGACCGATGCAAACAAAGATGTGGATGGGCGGAGCATGCAAAAGATGGTGGGGTGATCCCGGTTACCGGGTTCCCACGGGTCGACGGCACGGCAAACGAGGAGGAACGTGCATGAAGCAAACGAGCATGATGCAAACACGAGCATCTCATACAACACACATGCATTCGTTCCCGGGCGTCGTCTCGGGGTTATACCTTCGAAGCGTGCATTCGGGACGGAACGAGTTCGATGCGGTGTAGATGGAAGTAGACGTTCTCGGAACGGTCGTAGTGGAAGTAGTGGTACACGGCGACGGTAGTCGTACAACGGTTCGTAGGCGTTCGAGTCATCGGTAGAGGAACTTGGCGCACCATGTAGTCGAACTTGGCGCATCCGAAGGGGTACTTGATGAAATCCACCTCGGATGTAGTCGTACACGTGTAGTCGGACTTGACAAAAATGCACACCGGCTGCAGTCGTGGTACTTGGTGAATCCCGGAGATGGTACTTGACGATCCAGGTATGGGTCTTGGCGGTCTTGACGAATCCAAGTGACACCAGGCACACGTCCACGGTAGTCTTCGAACTTGGGCTCCTGGTAGATGACTTGAGGGTCTCAATCAGGAGCACTTGTGGCAAAGAAGTACCCGTGAACGAGATGATGCAGCACGAACAGGAGGCGGATGCCACGTTCAGGCGAGCGGCGGGGCTCCCTGGTCGGAGTCGGTAGGGATGGCACGAGGCGGCACAAGACATAGATGGAGAGGAGGTCAGGGTCCTCCAGTTCTGGCCGCAAGCAGGGCGAAGCCATGACCGCAGTTGGAGGCGAGGAGGAGCGGGCAAAGGCGAGGCAGGGGCAGGACCAGATGGCGAGGCGGCAAGCTTGGCGCGGGCGCCGGGGCCGCCGGAGTTGGCCGAGCTCGGGGACGATCTCCTGACTGGCAAGGGGAGCGAGGAGTGCGGGGCGGCAGCTAGCAGCGGCTCTGGTGGCCGGCGGACGGAGCTCCAGGAGAGGTGGAGAAGTGGTGGCGCGGGAGAGGTGACATGGCGAGGCGAGGGACCGAGAGGAGCGTGTTGGCAGGCTGATGGAGGAGGGAGCAAGGCGCGCGTGGCCATGGGGATGGGATCCCTCTCCTATGTGTGCGAGGAGGGAGACGAGTGAAGGGGGAAAGGGGATCGAGCCGAGGCTCTTCCTGGCGGTGCAAGCGAGGGGAACGAGGGAGGAGGAGGAGATGGATCGGGGAGAAAGGAGGATAGAAGGGTCGAGCGCAGCCTCCTGGCGTTGGCTGTGCGTGGCGGCGGCGCACAGGGGGAGATGGGGAACGAGAGGGAGAGATCGAGAGGAGGGTTAGGGTTATAGGTGCGGCTGGGCCTTGGGCCAAAAGGACTGCGGGGAAGCAGGCCGGCCTGGCCGTTGGGCTCTCTCTTACTCTAAAAAATGAAAACAAAACAGAGATGAGAAAGAAAAGAAAGAGAGGTTATGGGTGGAGCTTGAGCAGGAGGGTATTTTTCCCGGACTCATAAAAATGAGCTTGATCCAAGAAAAATAGAAAGTGGGCGTGGGCGAGGAGTTGAATTCCACCTCATTTGAATTTAATTCAAATGAGTGTGAGAAAGAAGTGGGTATTCGGTATGTCCAAAAATGTTGAGAAAATTGGTAGAGCTCGGGAAATAATGAAAGAATTTATGGGTAGAGTTGGAGACCGAGAATTGAGGTAACAAAGGCATTGGGATTTATTTGCAAGTGTGTTATGATCAATTCCAAATAATGGAATATTTATTATAGCTCCATAAATATTAGGAGGATATGTTATAAAGAGAAATCACCATGTGAATTCCCTCGATTTAAATAGATCAAAAGATCTATGCAATTTATTTAGTTGAGGTTTAGAAAAAATTAAATGGCATGCTGGCATGATGACATGATGCAATGCAAAATAAATAGAGCAAGCACAAATAAAAATACACGGAGGTCACAAAAATGTGGAAGTCTTCTGGATCGTCGGTCTTGGGGCGTTACAATGACAAAAAACGTGACCTACTGTGACAAACACGTATCATCACGGAAGTGTATTTTTTTGTAGTGAAGACTAAGGTATGATTCATATTACTGTTTTGAACCCAAAAGGCATGCATATATATATTCGAGCAGCACGATGCCTGGATAGAAGAGAGTCCTTGTTCCACAGGAAGGTCTGTTCCCAACTCCGTGGAATATTCTCAGTATTCGATACAAGAATAATATCTCTAGCAAGGATCTATATCGAGAAGGACACGTATGTCAGTGATGAAAATCTGCCAGACCTCAGCTAAGCCAGCAGATATGAAAGAAAATGTGATCCAATATGAATATGAACATATGAGGTAAGTCATGTCACTATGTCAGATTTGGTGAAGCAAACAACCCCAGATCAAAGCAGTCAGTCAGATCCAATCCAGTGGGAACATAATATAAGAGTAAACAAGAGAAACTCGAGTTGGAAACGGTTTCCTTGAGTCAGAATATTTACTGGTTCCCTAAGCAACCAAATCTCGAGGACGCGATTTCTTTAAAGGGGGAAGGTTTGTAACACCCTAGATTTTTACCTTTTCTTTTTCTAATAATTTACTTGGATTTATTAATTTGAATTGTTTTTCTATGGCTATGTGGTTCTAAAACTTGGGAAGATCATGTCTTCCTAGGTTTCATAGTGGCTTGCAATCCTCATCATCATCCCAAGATCATGTCATTTTCATCCTTGACCTAATACAATATTCTTTTTCTAGGGAATATTCCTTTCTATTAAAGGAATAACCCTTTAGACCCTAGGTTGTGAAGCAACCTATCTTTCTGTCACTCCATAAATTCCCAAATAATTCTCGTAATTTTTTTGGGTCATATCTTGCTCAAATATGGAAAAACCTTTCATTGCCATGTTCATAGATCATCCACCAATAATTATTTTCCTATTCTGCCCTAAATGACACTTTGTGAAGAAAGTGCTATTTATCTTTGCTTGATTGACTCCAAACTTTTTGGACATCTTTTCCTGTCCATATCATGGCCTCATGCAAATTTTCATACTCATTTGCCT
This sequence comes from Triticum timopheevii, assembly GCA_963921465.1. Lineage (NCBI taxonomy): Eukaryota > Viridiplantae > Streptophyta > Magnoliopsida > Poales > Poaceae > Triticum > Triticum timopheevii. The sequence continues at coordinate 347,209,491 of OY997270.1, read as the reverse complement.
AGTAATTATTTTTCAGCAATTTTTCAAAGTTTCTGTCCAGGAAGGAACTTTGTGAAGGAGGTATATTCTAGGCATATCCAAATGATTTGAAACTTTGCCACATCCTTCATTTGATAAAATCATGCCTCTCTACCAAATTTAAGCTCATGTACTCCTTCCATGTGAGCCCAGCTTCAAATCTTGGTTTCTGGTCAGATTTTCACTTTATGAAGCAGCCATATTTTATATTGCTTCATTTAATATGAAAATTTACCAGGGCATTCTCCTATAGATACCAACTCCCTCCACCAAGTGTTGGATCATTTCCTCTTGCCAATTGCCCCATGCAATTTTTCCAAGTTTTTGGTCAGAATAAAGCATTGTGAAGCAAGTACCACTTTGGTGTATCCAATTGGTATGAAACTTTATAGTGTCTTAATATGGTCAAATAACCCACCTCCTCCAATTTCAGCTCATGGCAATCATTATGTGAGTGATACTTCATCATTCCCTAATCTGGCCATTATGGCACTTTCTACAGCAAGTATCATTTTTATCCATCATAATGAGCTGCAAATTCTCAAAGAGGATCATCTTAGTGATTGATCATGCTGTGCCAGAGCTCTGAGACTAACTCCAGACATGTGAACCACGGCAGGCATCAAACACCCACTGGTCATCTGCAAACCTGCTCTCCTCCTTGGCACTAAGCGTTGAACGATCTACCTCCCAAACATGATTTGGCTGGTCACCTAGCATCGTGTATGCCAGTTCAGGCGGTGACCATGGGGTGAACTAGCTGTCGTGGTTCTAAGTCTGACAGTAGAGTGGGGGGTAGGTATGGAGAGGCAAGGTCCTAGCTATGGAGCAGTTGTAAACACAAGGGATGTACGAGTTCAGGCCCTTCTCGGAGGAAGTAACAGCCCTACGTCTTGGATCTCGGAGGCGGTCGAGTGGATTATGTGTGTATGGATTACAGGGGTGCGAACCCCTTACACTGAGGAGGGGGGTGGCTTATATAGTGCCTGCCAGACCCCTCCAGCCCTCAGTAATGCGGGGTTTAAAGTACATTAAGTCTAGGCGTTACTGGTAACGCCTCACATAAAGTGTCCTAAATGCCATAAAGTCTACTTAATTACAGACCGTTGCGGTGCAGAGTGCCTCTTGTCCTTCTGGTGGTCGAGTGAGTCTTCATGGTCGAGTCCTTCGAGTCCGTCGAGTGAAGTCCCTCTTGGTCGACTGGAAGGCAGTCTCTTCTGAGGGTGTCCTTGGGTAGGGTACTTAGATCAGGTCTATGACCCTACCCTAGGTACATGACTTCATCATTAGCCCCCGAATGGATTGAGGTTTGAGTGAGGAAGGAGTTGATATTATTTCTGACCTGCTTTTGCGTTATGGATATGTATCGTCTTGGACCAATAATCTCTTCGTTGATTATCAGCAACTTTTCTTCAGTTGCCTTGATCCATTCTTTTCTTTCGTCGAGTGAACTTTTGAACTTAACAATCTCCGAGCAACGGATCGCAGGAAATCTCTCGTCTGACAGATCGACCTGCCATTCACGGATTTTGTGGGATCTGAATTTTGGGGAAGCGCGCGAAGCGGGGCGGACCGCGGTGTTCGGATGGGATAGGGCATAGACGCCTCGATTCCCACGCCACCTTTTTCGCCACGTATTGCGTACGCGCGACTGTTTCGGGATGTGATTGGATCGTCTGGGTCCACCTATCATCCACTCGGAAGTGTTCTTATAAAGGCGCCCGGCGAGGGTTTTTGAACAGTATCTCTCCATTCTCCCCCTGCCCTCTCCGCTTCCGCCCACCGCGCCTACTCTCGCCCCGTGCAATCGCTCCTCGTATGCTTCACCGGCAACAATGGTGAAGGAGAAGACGGCGGTGCTAGAGCGCACAAAGAAGGCGACGGCGACGGGGAAGGCGAAGGCGAAAGGGAGAGCGACCAGTCGGAGCGGGTCTTCTTCGAGATCTCGTCTGCCGCACGGCTGGGTCCAAGGAGATTGGATCCGGTCGACCATCACCGAGAAGGATCTCACGGAGATGGCCAATGAAGGTTTGATCCCCCACGTGGCGGCGAGGCTCCCGGGGGACGAGTGGCAACCACAGCCGGAAGAGGGTGAGTGCGTTCTTCTGGCCACTCATGTCGACCGTGAGTTCTCTCTGCCTCCGAGTGTCTTTTTTCGTGGTTTCTTGAACTTCTTTGGGGCGCAACTCCACCACTTCAACCTGAATTCTATCGCCTATCTTGCTGCCTTCGTGTCCATGTGTGAGAACTTCCTAGGCTGCCGACCGCACTGGGGTCTGTTCAAACACATATTCACCTGTCGTTCTCAGACGGTGAAAAAGGCGAGTCCTGATGACGATAGAACTAAGATTATCCAGATGTGCGGGGGTCTTGGGATCCAGATGAGAAACAAGAGCACTTTTCTGGCCATGACCCTTCATGAGTCGGTCAGAGGATGGCAGTCGACCTGGTTCTACTACCATAATGAGTCGACACCGGGGCAGTCGAGTGGTCTCCCTCCATTTACCATGGATCGAGCGAACAAGCCCTCTTCTCTGAAGGTGCTCCCGGAGGAGAAAGCCGACGTGAAGATGTTGATGGAGTGCGTAGTCCAGTTGGTACGGGAAGGAGTGACGGGTATGGATCTTCTGGAGGTCTTCCTTAGGCGGCGCATCCAGCCACTCCAGTACCGAGGCCATTGCATGTGGCTGTACTGTGGAACCGAAGATGACACTCGGGTCCACCCAGAAGCAGTCGACGATGCTACACTGGAGAGGTGGATGGTCGCAGTCACAGGGAACAAAGACAACCCTCGAGGAGCCAGGAGGATTCGACCACTCGACCATTCTAGCATTCTGGACAAGGTATGCCCACTTTATCTCCAATTGTATTCTTGCCATACTTATTCCGTTTTCGCCGCAAATTGATCGATTGATCTTTGTCTTGATGTCTGGCAGGCCCTCACCAAACTATACTCGATGCCCAATGGAGCGCAGACTCCGATTGAAGAGGGGGAAGCGAGTGGGGGCAAAAGCCAGGAGGACTGGGATTCAGACGCTGCTGCTGATGATGATGATGACGACTCCGATGGGGAGGAAGAAGAGGAGGAGGAGGAGGACGTTGCACCGCCGCGCTCGGAAAGGCGATCGAAGCTTGTCCATGACCCTGCGACTGAACGCGGAAAGGGGGTGGCGACTGTCGCACAGTCGACCAAGCGTCGTCGGACCACTTCTCCGGCGCCGACTGAAAAGGCTCCGAAGCAATCTAGGGTGGCACCGTCGAAGCCGGCCAAGGTCCTGCCGAAGATGAAGGTGTCGATCCCCACCATATCAGGGTAAGAATGCTGCTTGAGTCTTCTTATTTTATATGAGGTTATCTTTGGTCGACTCTTGAGTTAACCGACTGATTTTTGGAAATGTAGTGCTGCTACTTCTGATACTTCGGCCAGGGGTGACGACCACGAGATGGAAGATGCTGCTACCTCAAAACCTGGTATGACTCGTAACTTCGTATTCTAGTCGATCGGCTCTTAGTCTCTAATTCTGATTCTTTTCTGTAGCTCCATCCAATGTCGTTATCACTCTTCCTGATGACGACGACGATCAGGAACCGCTGAAGCACAGGAGGAGTAGGAAAGCATCTGCTGGCAGGGTGGCTCAGGACGTGACAGCGCCCGAGACACTGGTCGCAGAGGAGGAGACCACCACTCGGCACACCGTATCTTTCGCAGTGCCGCTGACGAGTGCTCATCCCGCGTCATCGAGTGCAGCACATCCTTCGCTCTTCTCGACCCACTATGTCCCAGAGGACCAAGCCAGTGCTGCAAAAGAAGCGATACGCCAAGCGGGAGTCATGATGGAGCAGGTGAAGGCCATCCGGGAGGCTAGCCAGGCAGCCTACGACGCCAGTTCTGCTCTTCAAAGCAATGTTCAGGTCAGTCGATCATCGCCTGTTCTGTTAGGATATGCTATCTGACAATTCTTCTTTCTGAAATCCATAGCGGTCCTACACCCACTGGGTGTGTCGATTGAAATTCCAGGTTAGTGGGGGCACACTGAGTGCACCCACTGGGTGTAGTCCCCAAGGCTATGGTGGACTGCTGGCAGTCGACCATAGGCTTTATAAGTTTTTCCTTCATTCGACCGGGTCAAATGGATTTCTCAAACCGGTGGGGGCACGCTGAGTGCACCCACTGGGTGTAGTCCCCGAGACTGTGGCTGACTGTTGACAGTGGACTACAGTCTGAAGAGCAACTCCTGTTTTTTTTGGTGGTCGACTGGTCGACTCTTTCTTGATAGAACTAGTGGGGGCACGCTGAGTGCACCCACTGGGTGTAGTCCCCGAGACTTCGGTCGAATGTTTGAATTCGGCTGAAGTCTTAGAAACGTGTGATTTTTCCTCAGGCACTCGGAAGTGAATTATCTTTGACATTTTGTCGATTGGTTCTTCGTAGAAATCCTGCGACCTGGCGACTCGTTACATGGAGTTGGAGAACAAACATATCCAACTTGAGCTTGATCTGAAGCTGGTCCAGGGGAACTTGGCGAAGGCAAAGGAGGAGAGCAAAGGTATGTTTGGTGAGGACTCGACGACTGTTTTTGCCCCTTATTTGTTTCAAAGTCTGACCTTGCTGTAACTTTGCAGGCAAAGTGAAGGAGGCCCAGAAGAAGAAAGATCGTGAGCTAGCTGAGATGCAGAAGATAGCCTTAGAGAAGACCAAGCTCGCGGACGAGAAGTTGGCTTCGGTCACCAGGCTTGAAGAAGAAAACACCAATCTGAAAGCGGCTCTTGATATTGCCAACAAATAAGTGAGTCCACTGAAAAGCGACAAGATTGCCCTGAATGACAAAGCCAGTGAGCTAGTTGGGAAGAAGAAAGATCTGGAGGCTTATCTGGGCGGACTCGCTAAGAAGCTGTTCCTCATGCTCGAAGGTAAACCTTTGCATTAAGCAAGCATTTTTTACAGTGTTCCTTCCATTCGACTGTTGTCTTGACTCGGTGGTTGTGCTTGCAGAATTTTGCCAAAACTTTGAAGAGGAGACTAGTCGACTGGAACCAAACCTGGACCCCATCAACTCTCCGGTGAATGATGAAGTCGCCATGAATGTGTTTCGGCTCGAGTCTCGTGTTGCTGCTGTCACTGACTATCTCGCAAGGCTGAAGGTTGCCACTTCCCGCATTGACACTACGCTCTGGCCTAGGGAGACGCTCCAGAACGACCTCGAGTCTCTGATGACTCGACTAAACACAGTTCCTGGTCGAGTGCAGGAGTGGAAAAAGTCTTCTGCCAGGTGTGGTGCAGATGTCGCTCTGTGTCTGGCCCGAGTCCATTGCAAGGACGCACGAGAGGACAAGCTGGCGGCTCTTCGGGTGGCTAACACCAAGAAGCATGATTTCCGGTCCTTCATGGAGACTTTCATCACTGCTGCCACTCGGATCGCGGACGGAATTGATCTTGATGAGTTTGTTGCACCTTCCAGCCCTCCACAGGAGGGGTAAAAAACTTCTTGAGCTCGACACTTTAAATTTGCCTCGGTATGCCGAGTGATTGTGTAACCGACAAACCTTAACAGGCCTAGCGCCTGAGCACTTTTGGTTACGTTAGGGTTTTATCCGAACTTGGATTCGATGTTTTGAATATGCTTGCATTTGGTTTGAAATGTCTTTTGCAGGTTTAAAGCGAGATGCTTACTGCAGTCGACTTATTCTTCAATTCACTTAGGCAGGCACTGGGCTGCGGCTAAGCCCCCCGAGTGGGAGGTCTGCTCTCCACTCGGTAGGATTTTTATAACTTAGGCGAGCACTGGGCTGCAGCTAAGCTCCCGAGTGGGAGGTCCGCTCTCCACTCGGTAGGATTTTTATAACTTAGGCGAGCACTGGGCTGCAGCTAAGCCCCCGAGTGGGAGGTCTGCTCTCCACTCGGTAGGATTTTTATAACTTAGCCGAGCACTGGGCTGCAGCTAAGCCCCCGAGTGGGAGGTCTGCTCTCCACTCGGTAGGATTTTTATAACTTAGGCGAGCACTGGGCTGCAGCTAAGCCCCCGAGTGGGAGGTCTGCTCTCCACTCGGTTGGAATTTTTATAACTTAGATAAGCACTGGGCTGCAGCTAAGCCCTCGAGTGGGAGGTTTGCTCTCCACTCGGTAGGGTTTTGACGTTGTACTTGTGGCGTAGCTCAGAGGAGAGGGTCGCAGTCGACCTGCACCTCGTCCTCCTTGCAACCGCACATTGTATTTGTGGCGTAGCTCAGAGGAGAGGGTCGCAGTTGACCTGCACCTCGTCCTCATTGCGACCGCACATTGTACTTGTGGCGTAGCTTAGGGGAGAGGGTCGCAGTTGACCTGCACCTCGTCCTCCTTGCGACCGCACATTGTACTTGTGGCGTAGCTCAGAGGAGAGGGTCGCAGTCAACCTGCACCTCGTCCTCCTTGCGAGCGCATGTTGAATTTGAACTTAAGCGAGTGCTTAGACTGCAGCTAAGCCCCCGAGTGAAAGTCTGGCTTGTCACTCGGTAGGATTTTATTGAAACTTAGGCGAGTACTTGGACTGCAGCTAAGCCCCCGAGTGGGAGTCTGGCTCGCCACTCGGTAGGATTTTATTGAAACTTAGGCGAGTACTTGGACTGCAGCTAAGCCCCCGAGTGGGAGTCTAGCTCGCCACTCGGTAGGATTTTATTGAAACTTAGGCGAGTACTTGGACTGCAGCTAAGCCCCCGAGTGGGAGTCTGGCTCGCCACTCGGTAGGATTTTATTGAAACTTAGGCGAGTACTTGGACTGCATCTAAGCCCCCGAGTGGGAGTCTGGCTCGCCACTCGGTAGGATTTTATTGAAACTTAGGCGAGTACTTGGACTGCAGCTAAGCCCCCGAGTGAAAGTCTGGCTTGTCACTCGGTAGGATTTTTGTTGAAACTTAGGCGAAACGGATTCGCAGCTAAGCCCCCGAGTGAGAGTCTGGCTCACCACTCGGTAAGGATTTTTTTACAAACTTAGGCGAACCGGATTCGCAGCTAAGTCACCCACTGAGGGGGAAATGTTACTGAACAAATAAAAGTGACAAAATCATTGGGGAAATTATGACACTATTATCTTGCAATACATGGACTACAGAAGTACTTTTATTACAATTCATCCGAGTGAAAATTTAAGTGTAAAATGGGCGGAGTAGCTCCGCGTTCCAAGCTCGGGGCTCGTCGATATTATGCTTGACGTTGTAGAGATGGTACGCTCCGTTGTGGAGAACCTTGGTGACGATGAAGGGTCCTTCCCAAGAAGGAGCAAGCTTGTGCTGTTTCTGCTAGTCCACTCGGAGAACCAAATCTCCTTCCTGGAAGGCTCGACTCTTCACGTTTCTAGCGTGGAAGCGACGCAAGTCCTATTGATAGATGGTCGATCGGATCAGAGCCATCTCTCTTTCTTCCTCTAAAAGGTCGACTGCGTCCTGCCGTGCTTGTTCCTCTTCAGCTTCGTTGTAGAGCTCAACTCGAGGAGCATTGTGGAGCAGATCACTTGGCAAGACCGCTTCAGCTCCATAGACCAAGAAGAATGGGGTTCTTCCGGTCGACCGATTAGGTGTGGTCCTCAGACCCCAAAGCACCGAGGGAAGTTCGTCGACCCACGCTGCAGCCGCATGCTTAAGGTCACGCATCAGTCAGGGTTTCAACCCTTTGAGGATCAAGCCATTGGCTCGTTCCGCCTCTCCATTCAACTGCGGATGGGCGACCGAAGCGTAGTCGACTCGTGTGCCTTGAGAAGTGCAGAAATCCCTGAATTCCTCCGAGTCGAAGTTTGACCCATTGTCTGTGATGATGCTGTGCGGGACTCCATATCTGAACATCAGTTCCCTGATGAAGCTAACAGCAGTACCGGCGTCAAGGTTCTTGATGGGTTTAGCCTCGATCCACTTAGTGAACTTGTCGACTGCCACCAGTACATGCGTGAAACCGCTTCGACCTGTTCTCAAGGGGCCTACCATATCCAACCCCCATACTGCGAAGGGCCAGACGAGTGGTATGGTCTTCAGAGCTGACGCAGGCTTGTGTGACATATTGGAGTAGAACTGACATCCTTCGCACTTGTCCACTATTTCCTTTGCCATCTCATTTGCCTTTGGCCAGTAAAATCCGGCTCGGTATGCTTTGTCCACGATGGTCCGAGAAGACGCATGATGACCACAGGTCCCCGAGTGGATATCATCAAGGATGATTAGACCTTCTTCTGGCGTTATGCACTTCTGACCAACTCCAGTCGCGCTCTCTCTGTACAACTGTCCTTTGATTACGGTAAAGGCCTTGGATCGATGGACGATCTGTCGAGCCTCTTCCTCATCCTCCGGGAGCTCTTTTTTCAGGATATATGCGATATATGGAACTGTCCAGTCGGGAATGACCACTAAGACCTCCATGACCAAGTCGACCATTGCTGGGACTTCTACTTCAGTCGGATCTATGGCACTCTTGGGTTGCGGAGCTTCTTCGGTGAAAGGATCTTCTTTTACTGACGGAGTATGGATATGCTCCAAGAACACACCACTCGGAATGGCTTCTCTCTTGGAACCTATCTTCGCTAGATCATCAGCTGCTTGATTCTTCAGTCGGGGTATATGATGGAGCTCTAACCCCTCAAACTTCTTTTCCAGCTTCCTCACTGCATTGCAGTATCCAGTCATGGCTGGGCTTCTCACGTCCCACTCCTTCATCACTTGGTTGACCACCAAATCTGAGTCGCCATAAACCATAAGGCGACAGACGCCGAGTGAAATGGCCATGCGCAACCCATACAAAAGGGCCTCATACTCTGCCTCATTGTTGGAGGAATCAAAGTGAATCTGAAGCACATATCTGAGCTTATCTCCTCCGGGGGAAACCAAGACAACCCCAGCACCGGAACCATTCAACATCTTAGAGCCGTCAAAAAACATGGTCCAATGCTCGGAGTGAACTTGAGCGGGTTGCTGTTGTTCAATCCACTTGGCAAGGAAATCTGCTATTGCTTGGGACTTAATGGCTTTCTTTGCCTCAAACTTGATATCAAGGGGAAGAATTTCAATCGCCCATTTCGCCACTCGACCAGTTGCATCTCTGTTGTGCAGAATCTCTGAAAGTGGAGCGTCACTGACGACTGTGATGGAATGATTAGAGAAATAATGAACAACCTTCTTCGTGGTCATGTAAATCCCATACACAAGCTTCTGATAATGAGGGTATCTTTGCTTGGATGGAGTCAAAACTTCAGACAGATAATACACTGGGCGCTGAACTTTGAAGGCTTTCCCTTCTTCTTCCCGCTCGACCGTAAGTACTGTACTGACGACTTGTCCTGTGGCTGCGATATAAAGCAACAGAGGCTCTTTGCTGATTGGAGCAGCAAGCACCGGCTGGGTGGAGAGCAGAGCTTTTAGCTCGGCAAACGCTGCATCAGCTTCTGGAGTCCACTCGAACTTGTCTGCCCTCTTCATCAGTTGGTAAAGAGGCAATGCCTTTTCACCGAGTCGTGAGATGAATCGACTTAATGCGGCCAAGCATCCAGTAAGCTTCTGGACATCGTGCACCCGCACGGGGCGTTTCATTCGGAGTATAGTGCCAATTTTTTCTGGGTTAGCGTCGATTCCTTGTTCGGAAATGAGAAGACCGAGTAACTTTCCACCAGGAACTCCGAATGTGCACTTTGATGGATTGAGCTTGATATCATACCTTCTGAGGTTGGCAAATGTTTCGGCGAGGTCAGTCAGCAGGTCGGAACCCTTTCGCGACTTGACCACGATATCATCCATATACGCTTCCACATTCCGACTGATTTGAGTGAGCAAACACTTCTGAATCATTCGCATGAATGTGGCTCCGGCATTCTTGAGGCCGAATGGCATGGTGATATAGCAGAAGCACCCGAATGGAGTGATGAAAGCTGTTTTTATCTCATCGGGTCCGTACAGACGGATCTGATGGTACCCGGAATAGGTGTCTAGAAAAGACAATCTCTCACATCCCGCAGTCGAGTCAACAATTTGATCAATGCGAGGGAGAGGAAAATGATCTTTCGGGCAGGCCCGATTGATGTGCTTGAAATCGATGCACATTTGAAGTGAGTTGTCCTTCTTAGGAACCATGACAACATTGGCGAGCCACTCGGAGTGGTATATCTCTCGGATAAATCCTGCCGCCAATAGTCGAGTCACCTCTTCACCAATAGCCTTTCTCTTCTGGACGACGGACCGTCGAAGATGTTCTTTGACTGGTTTTGCTGCTGAGTCGACTCTAAGGCGATGCTCAGCCAGTCCCCTGGGAACACCCGGCATGTCAGCTGGCTTCCATGCAAAGATGTCCCAGTTCTCACGGAGGAACAGGATGAGCGCTTCTTCCTATTTCGGGTCGAGTGTTGTGGAGATATGGGTCGGAGCTGCATTGGGGTCGGTCGGGTGAATGTGGACGGGCTTCGTCTCACCAGACGACTGAAATGCTGACTCCGTGGCTGGCTTCTTGGCTCGCAGCAAATCACTCGGATCTGCATTTTGCTTATACTCTTCAAATTCGACCGCTGTCACCTGGGAATCGGCAATCTTTGAGCCTTTCTGGAAACACTCTTCTGCCTTTTTCCGATCACCAGTGATAGTGATCACTCCTTTGGGGCCGGGCATCTTCAGTTTGAAGTACACATAACATGGTCGAGCCATGAATCTTGCGTAAGCTGGTCTCCCCAAAATAGCGCGGTAAGCGCTCTGAAAATCCACGACCTCAAACGTCAGTTTCTCTTTGCGAAAATGCTTCGAATCACCAAACACCACATCCAGAGCTATTTGGCCGAGTGACTCGGCTTTCTTTCCTGGTATGACTCCGTGAAAACTCATGTTACTGGTGCTCAGTCGGGACATCGGAATGCCCATCCCTTTAAGCGTGTCCGCATACAATAAGTTCAGTCCACTACCACCATCCATTAGCACTTTCATGAGAAGAGTGCCTTCGACCACCAGGTCGACCACCAAAGCTTGCCTCCCGGGAGTGGCTATATGAGTCGGGTGATCAGACTGGTCGAATGTAATGGGAGTTTGGGACCATCTCAGATAATTGGGTGTCGCCGGGGCGTCCATGTTCACCTTGCGGTTTATAACCTTCAGTCGACTCTTGCTTTCCACATCTGCGAAGATCATTAGAGTGGAGTTAACATGAGGATATCCTCCCTCACTGTCCTCCTTGTCTTCGGCTTTGTCTGACTCCTTTTCCTTGTCCTTGGGCTGTTTACCTTGGAACTACTGGATCAGGAGTCGACATTGGCGAGTGGTATGCTTCGGGTAGATGATATTACCCTCTTCGTCTTTCTTCGTGTGGATGTGACACGGCATATCCATCACGTCATTTCCTTCTTTGTCCTTCACCTTCTTGGGGTTCCAGGATCCTTTGGGTTTCCCTTTGAACTTGCCCTGAGTCACGGCCAGAGCCTCTCCAGGAGCTGCTGGTTCGGCCTTCCGCTTCTGCTACCGACTGGTGTTTCCCTTCTCCGACTGACTCGGCTTGTACTTGCCGCTTTGGAGTCGGTCTTCCTCCTTGCCGTTGGCGTACTTGGTGGCAATCTCCATCATTCGACTCAGGGTCATGTCTCCAGTTCGACCAAACTTCAAACTCAATTCTCTGTTCTTAACACCATCCTTGAAGGAGCAGACTGCCTGATGATCAGACACGTTCTCCACGGTATGATGCAAAGTGATCCATCTCTGAATATACTCTCTTAGAGTCTCATTCGTCTTCTGCACACAAACTTGCAGCTCTATCAATCCAGCTGGTCGCTTGCAAGTTCCCTCAAATGTTCTGACGGATACTCGGGAAAGATCTTCCCAAGTGTAAATGCTGCTTGGAGGTAACTGATTCAACCATGCTCTGGCAGAACCTTCCAACATGAGTGGCAAATGCTTCATGGCCACCTCGTCATTCCCACCGCCGATCTGTACAGCCACTCGGCAGTCTTCAAGCCAAGTTTCAGGCTTAGACTCACCGGTGAACTTGCTTACTCCAGTTGCCAACCTGAAGTTGGGGGGAATCACCGCAGCTCTGATAGCCCTGCTGAAACATTCCGGACCAGAAACATGCACTCGACTGCTTGTGGGCGCATCTCTGTCAGGGCCGCCTCGATGAGCTCTGTTCCGGTCGACCAAGCCTTGCACGATGATGGATCGCGCGTCAAAGCCTGGCTCCCGGGGGTCAACCGGAGCTCTTCGCCCCACAATGAGTTGACGCCTGTCATCTTGCTGCCGAGGAGTGTAAGACCCACCTCTCGGGGGAGGAGTGGGCACTCGACGCCTATCATCACGACCGTATCAGTCACCATATTGGTCCCATCGGTTCTCGCGTCCTTCACGCCGCGGAGGCGATCTGGGGCTGTGAGCCGACTGAACCGTATTCGGAGCGACGGATCGACTGTGAATTCTGTTGCGTGACTGCGACACGGCTGAATTCTGATCTCCTGCTGCCCGGAGCAAATCTCTGATCTGCATCAAGCCTCTGCCAGCCTCCGACTGAGAGGGCTGAATGGACTCTGCTATACGGGTTGCAGCTGCTAAATTCTGAATCGGGGTTCGATATACCTGAGTCGGCGGGAAGAGTTGACGTCGATTGGAGTCGGGTACTTGTTGCCGCGCGCGCTCGTTGAGTGCTCGCTGAAGGTTCTCCAGACGAGCGCGTTCAGCCAAGTTGGCCAAACGTGCTTCCTCCAAGGCGCGAGCCTCGGGGGTTTCTCCCGCGATGGGAGTATGCAGGGCATCCATGTTCCTGCGGTGAAGTTCTTCCCTTTGCGGGGAATTGAGTGGCTCGGGTTGGTACTCTTCGTGGACTTGTGCGGGGTCGCCTCCGCCGTCTACCCCGTCCTCGCGGGGGAAACCGGGAGGGCTGCGAGGTCCGTTGACCATCAAGATTTCCGCCGCTGGATCACTGCTATCGCACTCGGATGCAGTCTCTACGGAGCCAGTCGACAGGTCGAACAGGCCGTAGAGGGACTCGTCGGGCTCGATTGTCGCGACTTGGGGGGTGGCCGTCTGGCGAGCCACCGCGTGCCGCACCCACCGCTGGAGTCTCGACCGACCAGAGCGCTTGTGCTGGCGGGAGACCAGGAGGGTGATCGATAGGGGAGTCGACCGATATGGAGTCGACGGTTGCCGCAGCAGAACGCCGCGGACACATGCACGAAAATGCGTCGCACCGCGGACGGGGAGCGCATCAACGTCGAGTGGAGCCTCCTGGAGCCAAGCGGAGTCATCGGCGATGAAGGTGAGAGCGCCGAGACGGATCTCGCGGCCCTCGACCAAAACTCCACCAGCAACCATGATGAAAGTATTCGGAAGAATGGCAACTTCTCCAAAAGTCGCTAAGACACCTGCCCCACGGTGGGCGCCAACTATCGTGGTTCTAAGTCTGACAGTAGATTGGGGGGTAGGTATGGAGAGGCAAGGTCCTAGCTATGGAGCAGTTGTAAACACAAGGGATGTACGAGTTCAGGCCCTTCTCGGAGGAAGTAACAGCCCTACGTCTTGGAGCCCGGAGGCGGTCGACTGGATTATGTGTGTATGGATTACAGGGGTGCGAACCCCTTACACTGAGGAGGGGGGTGGCTTATATAGTGCCTGCCAGACCCCTCCAGCCCTCAGTAATGCGGGGTTTAAAGTACATTAAGTCTAGGCGTTACTGGTAACGCCTCACATAAAGTGTCCTAAATGCCATAAAGTCTACTTAATTACAGACCGTTGCGGTGCAGAGTGCCTCTTGTCCTTCTTGTCCTTCATGGTCGAGTCCTTCGAGTCCGTCGAGTGAAGTCCCTCTTGGTCGACTGGAAGGCAGTCTCTTCTGAGGGTGTCCTTGGGTAGGGTACTTAGATCAGGTCTATGACCCTACCCTAGGTACATGACTTCATCACCAGCCAAAACTCGTGCTCTAGCACGTTGTCCTCCCTGTTGCTGTCGCCTTCCTCTGCCTCTTGCATCCAAATCTTGTCCTAGAGATCCCCCGTGATCGACTGCATCAGCCTGCACCGCTGCCCCGCCCTGTTGCCCGTGACGCTAGCCGCCCCTGACCTCCATTGGCGTCGAGATGGAGCTCTTTAGAGCATCCCCGAGCCCTCCCTAGGCCTATATAAGGCGTGCCCGACCTCCTCCGAAGCTCAGCACTCTCTCCCCGAGCTCCTTCACCCACCAGAGTGCCTCTCCTTCGCCATTTCCTCCTCGGATTGTCGCGGTTGCTCACCGGAGTCTGTTGCACGAGCCTCTCTGACCTCACCACTCTCTTCCCCTCTCTCCAGCGCACATCCCCACCCTCTCTTCCCCTCGCCGGAGCCACCAGGGTCGTCGTCCCCAAGTTCGGCCGCCTGCCCGTTGCCCTCTGTTCCACTCCATCTTGAGTCACGAGTTCCCCCTCCATTCCCTTCCTAAACCATCGCCTTCTCCTCGCTCCGGAGACACTCCCCGCACCTCGCCCGTTCACCGGAGGCCCTATTCCCGTCGCCCCAAGCACAACCACCGTCCACGCCGCTCCTCTGTTTGCCCCGTCGCCGCGGTCGTCCCCATCTTCCCCGACGCCCTCTTCTCATCTGAATGGGTGCGACACTCCGCCCCGAGCCGACTGGTGCTCTCACCTGAGCCTAGGACGGCCGGAGCTGCCTGCCCCGTCACCGGAATTCCCCTGCCTCGCCTCCTCCTCTGTCTCTCATCAGGGAGATAGAAGCAATTAAGAAGACGAGCGTTAGCCCCCTCCCCTGCCCATGGGCCCCGCTCGTCAGTGCCTCATTGCCCGGGCCCAATGCAGTAAGTGGACACGTTTTCTTGAAATACATTTTCATAATATGAAAGTGTATTCCTTTCCTCTTTATCTAAAGCACGTTTTCTAATTCAGAAAGTGCATTTTCCCAAATCCGTTTCTGTCTTATCCACTCAGGGACCCGTTGGTGATAATATTTTCACATATTAGTCCCTCAACTTCTACAACTTGTATCTCTGCGACCGTAACTCCGATCGAGGTGAAACCAATGCCCACTCCTTTGTCTCGTCAAGATCTTTCTTTTGGTTCCATTTCACTAGGTGGTCCCACAGTGAAAATGACAATTTTGCCCTTGCTTATAATCAACCCCCTTTGAGAGAGAAGCAAGTCCGACAAATCGTTCTGCGGTTTCACCACACTTCTTCCTGGAGTCTCCGTCACCCCCAGGCAAGCCACAATAGCCACTTGCATGATAGCCATGCAGTACCATGGTTTCTACTTGAATGTTTAATAAATGTTTGCCCGTTAACTGCCTGCTTGTTTGCTACTACTGTCGTTGTTTCGGTTATGCTCGTGGTTTCATGTTCACCTTCATGCTATGTTCTGATGCGTCTTGTTATCAAGTAATACTTGCTAGTATTATTGTGACATGTTATGCTTGGTAGTAGTAGTACATGCTGGTAGTATTGGTGTTCACCCTGATTACGATGTTAGTGGTCATGCTATGCTCATGTGTAGTATTCTACTTATGCTCGTCAACATGTCATGCTCATTTGGATAAATGCTTCATTGTTGTTATGCGTGATGATTATGTTGCACATCCATGCTCATGTTGGTATCTTGCATTGTAGTTGCATCATGTTATGTTAATATGGCTCACCTTACCGCATTCAAGTTTAACCGGACTTAAATGAACTTGAACAACTATTGGCTCAGTCATGGTGCCACCAAATCGAGCTGACCAGTGCAGCCACATTTTCCTTTTATGGGAAGGCCCTCATGCGGTCTATTGTCATGCCTCTCGTCGGTGCCTCCAACGAGGGAAGGTTATGGGTGCGTGCTACCCTGATCAAGTAGGTGGACATAAGCCTTGTGTTCCCATTGTTGTTGTAAGGATCCTTGTCCCCGTTTGGGACCATTTATGTTTTGCCACGACGGTGACCGTTGGGTGTCACGAGTTGACACTGGGCCACCCAGGACTTAGCCCGAAGGGGAGTTTGTCAGAGTGGCTGGGAGAGTGTGATGACAATAGATCGGTTTTGTCGAAATGCGGTTCATCGACCCGAATGGGAGCACGAGGCCATGGGTTCTGTGGTGTGGGTACAATGTACTAACCTCTGCAGAGTGTGTGTTTAATCTATCGATAGCCGCACCCATAGATATGGGCCCAGTTCGTAGTCGGTCACACTATGAGCCAACTATAATAATAACTTCATTAATAATAACCCCGGTTCGATGATGAGAATAAGGTTGGTTGTGATCGCGAGAGGATCACGAATGTATCGTGGATACCGAAGTTGGTTGATATTTATGTGATCATGAGATGATCATGGAGGTATCATGGATACCAAGGTTTGTTGGTAAGTTGATGCATGAGATGGTTCCGAGGTAACCGCCGAGCAATAGTAAGTTGGTGCATGAGAATGTTAACCTATTGCATGTAGTATCATCATGTTAATAGGCTCATGCTATCCTTGTTCTAGCCGTATCATGTTCAGTTTGTGAATGCCATGTTGTTCTGTTAGTATCGTGCTCATGATTGATTTAACCTATTAATGCCATGTTGTTGTTTGTCTTGAATGCTTTTGGTTATTGTGAGCTTGCAAGTACATTCAATGTACTGACCTGGCGTGTCATGCCAGTTTGCAGGTCGTGCCTGGTTGCTTGCTTGTTTGGTGTGGTTCCCGTGTTCGCGAGCTAGAATAAATGTTCCAGCCAGAGTCCCTGCAGTTTGGAGTCCATCATCGTCGTTCGTTGTTCCGCTGTCAGTAGTTGTTCCGCTGCCTCGAGTTGTTATGCTGCTTGCATAGAGCAACTGTGGTTGGCGTAGCGTTGCCGTGCCGATGTTATTCATTGTAATATCGGAGACCTTGTATTTGTATTCATGTTGTAATAGAGAGCTAATTTGTTCCATGCTAAGAAGTGTCGTATGCCAAAATACTTCACCTTGATCACTAGGCTGGAATACGGGGCGTTCCGGTTTCTCTGAGCCGGTGTGCCACAGGGCTTGGTATCGGAGCAGGTCTGGCTGTAGAGTGTCCTAGTCTGCTAGAATGTTAGAAAACGGTAGTATAGGGTCTGGTTGTGTCTTTGCTTGCTGCATTTGGTTGTTGCATTTGTTTGCTGTATTTAGTCTTATTCGGTTACCCCTAACCCTTGTTTCGTGCATAGATGGCGTCAACTTCCATGAGTTCAATGCCATCCCAAGAGCTCCCGGTGTTGTTCCCATTGCGTTCAGCCCCACTCCTGCACCTCTTAGCTTTGCCGCCCTCCTCGGCGATATGTGGCGTAGCATTTATCCCCACGGAGATCCACCTCATTACCAGGTATTCCAGTTTTTCGTTGGAGGAAGAATTCTAGAGTATGTTGCTCGTGTCCATCTGTCAGCCTTTATTCCTGTTGGTAAGCACACCTACAGTTTCCACGGTGGTTACGGTGCTGCTCCCGAGCATGCCGTTCAGCTTGCCGCAATTGCAGGAGTCATCGGTCTTCGTCATCAAGAGAGCATGGTGCAAGAGAACCGTGCTTATCAGTACTATCCCACAATTGTCGAGAATCCTAGCCAGATCAAGTTCCCCTCTGTCAATCCTCAAGATGACCTGGCTATCTTCGCCATGTCCCATTACATGACGGCCGAGTGTCTTCTTATTTCCGAGTTAGTCCGAGACGCCATTCGAGCCTGGAGATTGTTGGTGCCACCCTACGTCAGTCTTCGCCAGCTTCTCCAACCCTTCCGTCTCATCCCTCCGGAGTTTTGGAGTCAGCAGTTCCACTTGCTACCCCCTTAGATTCTTCGTCAGCTCCCAAACGTTTGCTCAAGTCGTGTAGTGCATGTGCATTTGTTGTAGTATCGTTGCTTGTGTGTGCCTGTGTGGAGTAGTTTTGTAGCTTGTTTGATGTGTGCTTTGTTGAAATCGATCGTTTTCTCGTGTTTCTTTATTTGAATCTTCGGTGTTACCCGCTTATGGGAATTGCTCATCAACCGACACCGGATCAGAAGAAGCCGTGAGAAGTAAAGATATACTCCAAGGAACTCAATTAAAAGCAATGAGATTTTTAGCTAACAACATTGTATTCCAGACATCCGGTCTGAATACAAATTATATTCTACTCAGACTTTCAGTAACAAGTACCCGTCAGAGATCCACCTTTATAGCAGCAATGATTAAACCAGCATGAGAACACAATTGGATCCAAGTCCAACAGTGCATTTCAAGTCAAAGGTATTGTCCGTACCCGATGATTGATTCTGCCACGAGTCACTTTTGAAGCATGCGACACCCAGAAGTCAATCCGAATATGCAATGAAGTCAACAAGAAGAATGATCAGACAATCCTTTTCATACAAGTTATCAGCAGCCGAAATGACAAGAATATATATGTTATTCCGTTCACAAAGAAAATCAGTCTAGTCCTTCTCCACAACTTAACAGCAAAGCATACAAGGCAAGATTCCTCAGTCTGCATCAGTAAAGTATGCACGGTTTGTCGTGCAAGATATTCAGTCTTCTCAATAAGATACTACAAAATCTTCTGGCATAAGGTATCGAATCTTCCCTAGTAAGTCTTTAAGGGGTTTAAGGGGGGAAGCTTATGAGGTACGGTACCCAATCTTCCTCAGCAACATATCCGCCAAAGGTTTCGAGCACAAGCCATCTAGTATTCCTTAGCAAGATACTCCCGGCGGCTTCCAACGCAAGCTGCCCAGTCTTCTTCATTATGGCACTGGTACAAGACATTAAACTATGAGTTGTCTGCATATGACAGTGTTTCCAAGTGGCAGATCTGCAACACTTAAGTTAGACAATAAGAATCGGTCAGAACAAAGGTATGCCTCGAGAATTAGATATTTGTTCATACAATGAGTATGATGTCAAGTTCATGCAAGTCCCGCGCACAAGGAAGAACGCATCGGACAACCTCACCGGTTATTCAAGGGACAGAAAACCACTGGGTGATGCAAGAATCGACAAGTCTTGAAGAAAGACAACATTGAGACACCATCTTGGCAGTAATTATCGGGATCAGCCCCCGCACATCTGACAAGGTGATGTTATTAATCATGTCACTGTCCAGCATAGTCAACAACAGTAACAAGATTTGTATAAACACACGTGAACCAGATAAATATCCCGAGACTCAAGACATGAACAAGACCAAGGTATGATTCATATTACTGTTTTGAACCCAAAAGGCATGCATATATATATATATATATATATATATATATATATATATATATATATATATATATATATATATATATATATATATATATATATATATATATATATATATATATATATATATATAGCAGCACGATGCCTGGATAGAAGAGAGTCCTTGTTCCACGGGAAGGTGTGTTCCCAACTCCGTGGAATATTCTCAGTATTCGATACAAGAATAATATCTCCAGCAAGGATCTATATCGGGAAGGACACGTATGTCAGTGATGAAAATCTGCCAGACCTCAGCTAAGCTAGCAGATATGAAAGAAAACGTGAGCCAATATGAATATGAACATATGAGGTAAGTCATGTCACTATGTCAGATTCGGTGAAGCAAACCACCCCAGATCAAAGCAGTCATTCAGATCCAATCCAGTGGGAACATAATATAAGAGTAAATAAGAGAAACTCGAGTTGGAAACGGTTTCCTTGAGTCAGAATATTTACTGGTTCCCTAAGCAACCAAATCTCAAGGACGCGATTTCTTTAAGGGGGGAAGGTTTGTAACACCCTAGATTTTCCCTTTTCTTTTTCTAATGATTTTCTTGGATTTATTGATTTGAATTGTTTTTCTATGGCTATGTGGTTCTAAAACTTGGGAAGATCATGTCTTCCTAGGTTTCATAGTGGCTTGCCATCCTCATCATCATCCCAAGATCATGTCATTTTCATCCTTGACCTAATCCAATATTCTTTTTCTAGGGAATATTCCTTTCTATTAAAGGAATAACCCTTTAGACCCTAGGTTGTGAAGCAACCTATCTTTCTGTCACTCCATAAATTCCCAAATAATTCTCATAACTTTTTTGGGTCATATCTTGCTCAAATATGGAAAAACCTTTCATTGCCATGTTCATAGATCATTCACCAATAATTTTTTTTCCTATTCTTCCCTAAATGACACTTTGTGAAGAAAGTGCTATTTATCTTTGCTTGATTGACTCCAAACTTTTTGGACATCTTTTCCTGTCCATATCATGGCCTCATGCAAATTTTCATACTCATTTGCCTATTAATTATTTTTCAAAAAAATTCAAAGCTTCTGTCTAGGAAGGAACTTTGTGAAGGAGGTAAATTCTAGGCATATACAAATGAGTTTAAACTTTGCAACATCCTTCATTTGATCAAATCGTGCCTCTCTACCAAATTTGAGCTCATGTAACAATTCCATGTGAGCCTAGCTTCAAATCTTGGTTTCTGGTCAGATTTGCACTTTGTGAAGCAACCATATTTTATATTGCTTCATTTAAGCTGAAAATTTATGAGGGCATTCTCCTATCCATACCAACTCCCTCCACCAAGTTTTGGCTCATTTCCTCTAGCCAATTGTCCTGTGCAATATTTCCAGGTTTCTGGTCAGAATAAAGCATTGTGAATCAAGTACCACTTTGGTGTATCCAATTTGTATGAAACTTTTACAGTTTCTTAATATGATCAAATAACCCACCTCCTCCAAATTCCAAGTCATGACAATCATTTATATGAGTGCTACTTCTTCATTCCTTAATCTAGCCATTAGGGCACTTTCTATAGCAAGTATCATTTTTATCCATCATTATGAGATGCAAATTCTCAGAGAGGATCATCTTAGTGATTGATTATGTTGTGCCAAAGCTCTGAGTCTAACTCCAGACATGTGAACCACAACAGGCATCAAATACCTTGCTGGTCATCTGCAAACCTGCTAGCTGTGGTCATGCATCACCTTCTTGTGCTTGTTTCTCTCCTCCTTGGCACTAAGCGTTGAACGGTCTACCTCCCAGACATGATTTGGCCGGTCACCTGGCACCGCGTATGCCAGTTCACGCGGTGACCAGGGGGTAAACCAGCAAAAATTCATGCTCTGGCACATTGTCGTCCATGTTGCCATCACCTTCCTTTGCCTCTCACGTCCAAATCTTGTCCAGGAGCTCCCCCGTGATCAACTACATCAGCCTGCACTGCCGCCCCGCCTTGCCTCGCTGCGGTCGCATAGCCGTCGAGCTGCCCGTGATGGTAGCCACCCCTGACCTCCATTAGCGTCGAGCTGGAGCTCTCTAGAGCATCCCCGAGCCCTCCATTGGCCTATATAAGGCGTGCCTGACCTCCTCCGAAGCTCAGAGCTCTCTCTCCGAGCTCCTTCACCAACCGGAGTGCCTCTCCTTCGCCATTTCTCCTCGGACCGTGCGAGTGCTCACCGGAGTCCCTTGCAATTGAGTAGCACCCCCCCCCCCGAGCCTCTCTGACCATGCCACTCTCTTCCCATCTCTCTGGCGTGCACCCCCACCCTCTCTTACCCTCGCCGGAGCCACCATGGTCGTCGTCCCCAAGTTCGGCCGCCCACCCGCCGCTCTCTATTCCACTCTATCTTGAGTCACGAGCTCCTCCTCCACTCCCTTCCTAAACCATCGCCTTCTCCTCGCTCCGGTGACCCTCCCAGCCCCTCGCCCGTTCGCCAGAGGCCCTATGTCCGTCGCCCCGAGCACAACTGCCGTCCATGCCGCTCCTTTGTCCGCCCCGTTGCCACAGTCGTCCCCATCCTCCCCGGTGCCCTCTTCTCATCTGTATGGGTGCGGCACTCCGCGCCGAGCCGGCCGGTGCTCTCGCCTGAGCCCGGGACAACCGGAGCTGCCCACCCCGTCGCCGAAATCCCCCTGCCTCGCTCCCTCCTCTGTCTCTCATCATGGAGACAGGAGCGAGGAAGAAGACGAGCGTTGGCCCCCTCCCCTGCCCCTGGGCCCCGCTCGTTAGTGCCACATTGCCCGGGCCGAGTGCAGTAAGTGGACACGTTTTCTTGAAATAAGTTTTCGTAATATGAAAGTGTATTCCTTTCCTCTTTGTCTAAAGTACATTTTCTAAGTCAGAAAGCGTATTTTTCAAATCCGTTTATGTCTTATCCACTTAGGGACCCGTTGGTGATATTTTTTTTACAGATTAGTCCCAACTTCTACAGCTCGTATCTCCGCGACCGTAACTCTGATCGAGGTGAAACCAACGCCCACTCTTTCATCTCCTCGAGATATTTCTATTGGTACCATTTTCACTAGGTAGTCCCATAGTGAAAATGACCATTTTGCCCTAGCTTCTAATCAACCCCCTTTGAGAGAGAAGCACGTGTGGCAAATCATTCCGCGGCTTCATCGCACTTCTTCCCGGAGTCTCTGTCACCCCCAGGCAAGCCATAACAGCCACTTGCATGATATCCATGCAGTAGCCATTATTTCTACTTGAATATTTAGTAAATGTTTGCTCGTTAACTGTCTGCTTGTTTGCTACTACTGTCGTTGTTTCGGTTATGCTCGTGGTTTCATGTTCACCTTCATGCTATGTTCTGATGCGTCTTGTTACCAAGTACTACTTGCTAGTATTATTGTCACATGTTATGCTTGGTAGTAGTAGTACATGCTGGTAGTAGTGGTGTTCATCCTGATGCATGCTTACCGTCTATTATCCAGTACCATTGCTATGCATGTTCCTTTGCATCTAGCTGGTTATATGCTTACTTGGTAGTATTATTGTCCTATTCTTGCATGGTATTTATTTATGATGCTAGTGGTCATGCTATGCTCATGTGTAGTATTCTGCTTATGCTCGTCAGTATGCCATGCTCATTTGGATAAATGCTTCATTGTTGTTATGCTTAATGATTATGTTGCACATCCATGCTCATGTTGGTATCTTGCATTGTAGTTGCATCATGTTAGTTTAATATGGTTCAGCTTACTGCATTCAAGTTTAACGGACTTAAATGAACTTGAACAACTGTTGGCTGAGTCATGGTGCCATCAAATCAAGCTGACCAGTGCAACCACATTTGCCTTTTATGGGAAGGCCCTAATGCGGTCTATTGTCATGCCTCTCGCCGGTGTCTCAAATGAGGGAAGGTTATGGGCGCGCGCTACCCTGATTAGGTAGGCGGACATGAGCCTTGTGTGCCCGTTGTTTTTGTAAGGATCCTTGTCCCCGTTTGGGACCGTTTATGTTTTGCCACGACGGTGGCCGTTGGGTGTCACCAGAGTCAGAGGCAGTGGGTGGGGCGAGCGGGGGCCAGACCTCCCCCCATGGTTTGACCCCCCTAATGAACTACAGTGGGGACTAGTACTAATAGTTTAGGCATAATTATCCGGCCATCAGGCCATTAGTGCATGGGCTAAACTCATGTCAAGCCCAAAACGCAATAAGGGCCAAGGGCCAAGGCTGCAGCCTGCATACCACGCATGTATACGTTGGTACCCATCCACCATCTCTATCGATCAACGATGAACGACACACACACGACTAGCTTCCTGGAGACCTGGACTCTTTCGGCTGCGATGTAGTGCTAGTCATTGGCGCTAGGGCTTCATTGATGTCGGTCGCCGGGCGTCACGCCACTGTGTTTCGCCTGTCATCGATTGCTTCGCAAAGCTGCCGCCGACCGCGCATCAATCGAGTACAGGCAGCATCACGAGAGGTACATGAAGTGCATAATTTTTTTCAACATACCAATTTTGTCATAAATGTTGTTAGTGCTTCACCTAAACGCAGTGTTGAGTTGCTAGCAAATCAAGCAGCTGAAATTGCACGTGAAATTGAACTAGGGGATCTTGATACAGGAAAAGGGGCAAACCAGATAGGTTCTTTACAGAGACCAGCAGACACTAGATGGAGTTCGCACTTCAAGTCAATTCGGAGCTTGAGGAAGATGTTTGGTGCCACAATTATAGTCCTACAAAGTATAGCGAATGATCGTTCGGTGACACAATATTCCCGTGGAGATGCTGGAGGTGCCCTAAGGATTATTGTTTCTTTTGATTTTGTGTTCATTTTGCTCCTCATGGAGAGGATTATGAAAATCATAGATGTCTTGTGCCAAACACTCAAGAAGAAATCTATGGACATTTTGAATGCATTAGATACACTCTCTAACACTATGGTGATCCTCGCTGATCTAAGAGAGGAAGGATGGGAACCTCTCATAGAGGAGGTTAAGACCTTTTGTGTGAAGCATGAAGTTGAGAACCCTGATATGAGTCGCAAGTATGTCCCTTTCCTCTACTGTATAATAGAATAATATTAATCACATATGCTTTACTCTAACACATATATTGTATTTGTAATTTACATGTATGTTGACGTGACTAAGTATCAGAATAAACATAATAACATCACGGTGCTTCACCACTACAAAGCAGATGTGTTCAATGTGACGATTGATCAATAACTGGTGGAGCTAAATGATTGTTTTAGCTTTCAGACTACAGAGCTCATGACACTCTGTGCATCCTTGGATCCAAGGCATGACTCATTTAACATATCAAAGATTTGCAGGCTTGTGGACAAATTCTATCCAGCAGATTTTTCTAGTCAAGAGTAGGCTCGCCTGGAGTCACAACTTCCACACTATCAGTTAGATGTTTGCAACCGTCCAGAGCTGAATTCTTCGTCATCACTGGCTGATTTGACTGTTGCATTGCATAAAACATGTAAAGCCTCTCTGTATCCAATGGTTGATATATTATTGCCCTTGGTCATCACTCTCCCGGTGTCAACTACAACTGTGGAGAGAGCTTTTTCAGCAATGAAGATTATCAAGACGCGTCTCCGAAGTAAAATGGGTGACGATTTTCTTCGACCTTACATGGTTGTATACATTGGGAAGGAAATAGCTGCAAAGTTCAATGTTAATGAGATTATTGATTTGTTTGATCGACCGGCTGGGGGCGTAGATCTGCATTCAAACTAGTAGAAATGTAGTCTTTTTATTGTAAAGCTTATACTGTTACATGTTTGATATCGCTACAATATTCAAGACTTGAAATATTTTTGTGTTATGTCTCCTGTGTGCTTCAATGTGTTCTTCGCCCCCCCCCCCATGGTGAAATCCAGGCTCCACCCCTGGGTGTCACGAGTTGACACGGGGCCACCCAGGACTTAGCCCAAAGGGGAGTTTGTCCAAGTGGCTCGGAGAGTGTGATGGCAATAGATCGATTTTGTCGGAATGTCGTTGGTCCACCCGAATGGGAGCACAAGGCCATGGGTTTCGTGGTGTGTGTCAGCGTTCTAGGAACGGGGGTCCCCAGACTTGCCTACCTGCGGCCTGCGGCGTGGCTCAAAGGAGGCCCAGCACAGCCCATCTTCATCAACGCAAGCTCAAGACCCTCGCGAGGCGCCAAGCCTCGCAGGGCGGATGACAAGAAGCTTCCTCAGGCACGGCCTCGTCAGGAAGGCTCATGAGGAGGCAGAGAGTTCAAGGCGGGGTACCTCGCGAGGTGCCCATGATGCAAGCCATGACGACCAGGGGCGCCAGTCGGGCGCCAGGCCGCGCAGTGTCCTCCTTTCCTCTTTGGTGCAAAGGGAGCAAGCGCAGGCGAGAGCATCAAGCAAAGGCGTCCATTTCGGTGCAACAAGAGCAAGACCAGCCCAACGGCCGGAAGGAAGTCATTGTGGAGCCCAAGCCAGCGTCATCACCAGAGCCTTTGACAGGCGAGGACCAACTTTAGTCAGGATAAGTGTACCCGTTGTTCCCCTTCAAAATGGCCAATTGTTGGCGCCCTTCCCGCTCAATATTTGGGAAGAGGCCTAGGGCCTTTGCGTATAAATAGGACTAGCCACCAGCAAGGTAGGGCATGGAGAGAACAGGGATAGGAAGACACACACACAGAGAGAGAGAGAGAGAGGCGACTGAACTCCCCCTTGCAGTTCATCGCGCCTACCAAGAACAGACCCTCGCGAGGCTGTTCTCCCTTTGTATTGTTCATCATCAAGCCCAAGAGGCAATCCACCACACCACACACTGGAGTAGGGTATTACACCACAATGGTGGCCTGAACCAGTATAAATCCTGTGTCTCTTGTGTTGTTCAGTTTGGTAGTTTAGGTCCTAGCGATTCGGCGAGGAGCGAGCCGGTAGAGGGTTGAATCTCTGTGCGCACCCCAGTGTTCGAACCCCAAGGGTCTGCCAGAACCCGAAATCCGACATTTGGCGCACCAGGTAGGGGGTGCGCCGGAATTTGCCTTCCGCCGTCCTGTTCTTCCCCGACCACCGCAACCATGTCTGACGCTCGTCGGGCTCGCGCCGAGCACCAAGACGTCCTCGCCTCCCATGTCGCCCAGACGGCTCCCGCCGGCGGGCGCCCTCGTCGTTCCCTGTCACCTGCTGTCAATCCCGCCACCGGCCCGGTGGGGAACGAGCAGCAAGCATCGTCCCAGCATCCGTCCATGAGGCGGGACGGCCGCACCGCCACGCCCTCGCTCACCCCCGCTGGTTCTTCGTCACGCGCGCCCCGTGCGGCCATGGAGGCCCGAGCTGCGCTCATCGCGGCAAACGAGCTCCTGCGCTACCGCCCCATCGACGACGTCTACGAAGAATGGCTCAATCGAGTCGCTGAGCTCGTCCGCGCTGTCGGAGGCGCCCCCGCACCGTCCTTCTCGCTGCAACGCACCCCGCCCTGCGCGGGCGATGAAGCTCCTGGGGCGCCTCAGCCGCCTCCTCCTCAAGAAGGCGCCCTGGCCCAAAGGCGCGCGGCCCCTGGGCGGAACCCGCTCCGCCAGGTGCCAGCGCGGCAAGAGCAGAGCTGCCAAAAAGTCCCTCGCCCACGAGAAGCTGCCCGAGCGCTCCTTCCTCCAACATGTCAAGACCCTGTGCTGCCCCCAGCCGCGACACATGGGGACCCGTAGGACCAAGCTCTCCGTTGCCCAAGGCCCCCCGTGGCCACGGCAGGCTGCTGCGCCTTCACCTCCGAGCTGCGCAGCGTCGCGTGGCCCGGCAAGTTCAAGCCAGACCTGCCCCCTCGCTACGACGGCACGGCTGACCCTGCGGAATTCCTCCAAATCTACGAGTTGGGCATCGAGGCTGCCAACGGAGACGAAAAGGTCATGGCGAACTGGTTTCCCATGGCGCTCAAGGATGGAGCCCGCACCTGGCTCCTGAATCTAGCCCCAGGCACGATCTCTTCCTGGGACGAGATGCGCACCCACTTCATCGCCAACTTCTAGGGTACTCGCGACCGGCCACCCGCCGTGAGCGACATGCGCCGTATCAAGCAACAGCCAGGGGAAACCCTGCAGAAGTACATCCAGCGCTTCAACAACGCGCGCCTCAAGATCCCCAGGGTAACGGAGGAGGCCATCATCTCTGCCTTCTCCGACGGTGTGCGCGACGTCAAGATGAAGGAGGAGCTGGCGATGCATGAAGACCTGTGCACCTCCTTAGAGCTGTTCAACTTGGCGACCAAATGCGCCAGGGCTGAGGAGGGGCGCCTCTCCCTCCTCGAGCTGCCTGCCGCGGACCGCGAAGAGAAGAAGCCCAAGGACAAGGACGTGAAGCGCAAGGGGGCTGCCGTGCTCGCGGCCGAGCCAGACACCAAGCGGGGCAGAGATCAGCCCGAATCCTCCAAGGGCAGTCGATACTGCGTGTACCACGACCTCCACACTCACAACACAAATGAATGCCAAGAGCTCTGGGCCATGCCTAAAGGAAGGGTCGGCAGACGTCCCGACCGCAGCGACCAGGGCTACGGCCGAGTTCATGGCCGTAACCCACCATGGCTTCAGCGTCCTCAAGATGCCAGGAAGCGACGGGGTCATCACGGTGCCCTGCGAAGAGAGAGACACAGTGTGCTCCCTGGAGCGAGCCTTTCAGGCCGCGTCACTGGAAGACCCAGACCGCGGAGGCAGGAGGCTTCCCGAGGCCGCCCCCAAGAAGAAGAAGACATCAACCGTCCCGGCCCCTCAGGAGGTAGGCCCCTCAGGGCCCGCGCCTGGCTAAGAGGAGCCTCCTTCCATCGCATAGGGAAGCACGCCCGGCACCCTCCTCAGGAAGGGCTCGGGGGCTCTCCCCTGGAGGGCCGCCGACCTCGCCAAGGTTACGACGGAGGCGCTTGGGCATCACGTGGAGGCGTGCTTCGAAGCACGTTTCCCTCAAGAAGGAGGAAGGCAAGGAGGGCCAAACCCTCAGGAGTTCGTCAGCAAGGCCATTCAGGAGTTACAGGAGTCAAGGGTCATGAGAGGCAACCGCCGCCTACCTGCTGTGGCCCCCCATCCAGGCGAGGATGGTGGGTTGCGCGTCTGCATCGACATACCAGGGCTCAACCGAGCCGCGTCTCAAGAGCGCCTCTGGCCCTCGAGAGTGGGACGTTGCGAGGGTCCTCCCCACAGCTATGTGCGCATGCCTTACGGCCTGCCGAATGCGGCTGCTGCGCACCAGCGTCTCATGAGGGCCATCTTGGAGGCTCAAGAGGTCAGGCGTGCCGCAGCCCTGGCGGAGATGGAGATGGCCCGCGAGGAGCCGCCAGCGCCTCCGGAGCCTCCAGAGGCCCTGGGCCTGGGGGCTCGTGAGGATCGGCTCCCGTAGCCCACCGAGTCGGCTACACCAACACCCCTTCGTCCCCAACATCATCAGGTGATATCTTTGAAGTTTCGTTTCTGGCTGGGAGCGTCTTCAGGGCCGCATTATTCCTAGGCCACGTGGGTCCGTACCTGCGGCATGTATCCCTTTTATTTCATGTCCTTAGCTTATCTTATTGGGGGCGCCCCTCGGGCTGCATCATCCCCAAGCCGCTCGGGCCTGTCCCAGCGGCATGTATCCTTCTTGCGTTTATCTTAGGACTATGCTTTCGATCCACCATGCTTGTTATTTGGTGCCTTTATCTCCTGGGTGTCGGAATCTTGCACGTTAAAGGGGGGTGCCTGAGCATCGCGACTCAGGGCTCCTACCGGCTCTCCGGCCCTCACCCTCTGGTCTTGTCCATGGCATCGCGACCTGGCAAGCCAGCGACGGCTGAGACCAGCCCAAGAGCCGAGACCCGAGGACGTAGAGTTTCGTCATCTAACCCAGCTTGCGCGTTAAAGGAGGGGTGCCTGAGCATCGCGACTCAGGGCTCCTACCGGCTCTCCAGCCCTCACCCTCTGGTCTTGTCCATGGCATCACGACCTGACAAGCCAGCGACGGCTGAGACCAGCCCAAGAGCCGGGACCCGAGGACGTAGAGTTTCGTCATCTAACCCAGCTTGCGCGTTAAAGGGGGGGTGCCTGAGCATCGCGACTCAGGGCTCCTACCGGCTCTCCGGCCCTCACCTCTGGTCTTGTCCATGGCATCGCGACCTGGCAAGCCAGCGACGGCTGAGACCAGCCCAAGAGCCGGGGCCCGAGGACGTAGAGTTTCGTCATCTAACCCAGCTTGCGCGTTAAAGGGGGGTGCCTGAGCATCGCGACTTAGGGCTCCTACCGGCTCTCCGGCCCTCACCCTCTGGTCTTGTCCATGGCATCGCGACCTGGCAAGCTAGCGACGGCTGAGACCAGCCCGAGAGCCGGGACCCGAGGACGTAGAGTTTCGTCATCTAACCCAGCTTGCGCGTTAAAGGGGGGGGTGCCTGAGCATCGCGACTCAGGGCTCCTACCGGCTCTCCGGCCCTCATCCTCTGGTCTTGTCCATGGCATCGCGACCTGGCATGCCAGCGACGGCGGAGACCAGCCCGAGAGCCGGGACCCGAAGATGTAGAGCACCGGCATCTGGCCAAATTTGCAGGAACACACCCCAAGATAAGGCCCAGAGCTAGGCGCAACCCGCCTTGAGGTAGGGCCCCGCGAGTCCCGCGCACCATGCCGGCCACGTGTCAGGGTGGGGCTGTATATGCCCCGGGGGCTCCTCCCGGAGGGGGGCCCCCTCCCACGTACCAGTGGAAGCACCATGCTCCGTGCTAGCTGACGGCACTGCCGAGGAGCGGCTATGCCCGTACGCATACGGAAGCGCTATGCTCCGCGCTGGTGATAAACAACTTAGGGTGGCCTCCGGGCTGCATCAACCTCAGGGAGCCCGGAGCTCAGTGTCTGGCCTTGTCGCAACGCCTCCCCTCGGAAGTGCCGCGCGAAGGGGCTGGGCACGGGGGCTGCGCCTGGGTCACGCCCAGATGCACGCCACCTGGCCAGGCCCCCCCGGGCCTGGTTCGTCGCACGTCCCTCCCCGAGCGGAGTCAAGGTACGAAGGCTGTTTGAGCGTCAAGGGGGACTCCTGAGCATCGCGACTCAGGAGCCTAAATGGTCACGTAGCCCCTCACTCCTTAGTTCCGAAAGGCTAACGGCGGTTGAGGTTTGCGCGGGGCCGGGCCCTGCAGACGTAGAACGGCAGATCCACCCACACCTCGCCTCCCTACTTCAAGCGCCAAGGGGGACTCCTGAGCATCGCGACTCAGGGGCCTAACTTGTCACATAGCCCCTCACTCCTTGGTCCCGTCCTGGTTTCCGGTCGGGGCCAATGGCGGCTGAGGTATACACGGGACCGGGCTCTGCCGGCGTAGAACACAAGCAAGTAGGAAGGAATAATGCAAATTTCAGGGAATTCAAAAGCAAATATTACAGTCCATGCTGTTACCATAGAATCAAACATAAGTTTTAACGCCTCTCTGAGGCATGGTACATGCGCAGGAATTAAAAACAGGACGGGAGCCACGACAGAGTCACTTGCCGGCGGGGGAGCCGTGTGGAGTAGGTTCGCCTTGTGGAGCAGCAGGGCTAGCAACGCTCCGCTTCGGTCTGGTACTGAAGGCCCGGAACTTCCCCAGCAGAGCCTCCGCGCGACCCTTCACGGCCTCAGCAGCGGCAGCGGCACGCTTGCCGCTCAATGGCTCCAGCAGGCTGTCGAGGTTGATGTTGGGGTCACGAAGATAGATGTGGGTGAAGACCCGCATCAGCGCTGCAGAAGACAAGACGCGTGCCTCGGCCTCAGCCGTAGGGCCAAGGCCAAGGGTGACGTTGTGAAGGGCGCGAACCAGGAAGGGAAGCAGCTTGGCAGGGCCATCCTCCTCGCCGTCCAGCGGGCTCTCAAGGCCGCTGTCATAAAGCGTCTTCAGCGAAGTGCGAGGCTTCTCTTCCATATCCGCGAAGGCCACGCGATCCTCGGCGAGAACCCGGGCCTTGCCGTCCAGCTCAACCTTCCTCGCCTCCAGCTCTTGCTCCAGCACGCCTAGGCGGACACGGCGCCTCTTGAGCTTGGCCTCCAGGTCCTTGACGGCCGCCTCACGAACCTTCATGCTTTCCTCCTGCTCTTAGCAAAGGCGGGCCTCCTCTGCAAGCTGGTTTTGCAGGCCCTTCAGCTCGCTCTCCAGCGTCTCACAGCGACCTTGGATGCTAGCTGCCTCCCCCAGGGCAGCATCGCGGGCAACCTTCGCCTCATGGACGGCCTGTTTCTCCTCGTCGCAAGCCGTCAAGGCCTGGACCAGCGCCGCCCGTCTCGAAGCGTCGGAGCGAATCCAGCCAGAAGCCAGCTCCAAGCGCCCGGCCACCAGACGGGGGTCGGCGCCTAGAAGATCCTGCCGCAGACGGTCCAGTCCGGTAATGGCGCGATCCAGAAGAGTATTCGGAGAAGCAGCAGTTGGTGGAGTAGGAGGAGAAGACGGCTGTGTGACCACTATACCTTGAGGCGGAACCAGCGGCGCCATGACAGCAGTGGAGGCAGCGTTAAGCAAGGGCACCTCGGGAGTCGCCTGGGACAAGGGAGCTGAGCTCGCCCCAGCGGGCTCAGCCTGGCCTCGCGAGGACGCCCGGGCAGGAGAGGCCTGCGCGTCACGATCACCTTCTTTCTCGGGCAGAGGCATTGCCACGGATGGGACCTCAGGAGATCCCTTCGGCTTCTTTGCCGCAGGCGCCAGCCTGGCCGAAGGATATGGGCATCAGGTCTCATCGACAGAGCAATAATCAAGACGGGAAGCAGGCACTTACAGGTCATCGCTGGTGGACTCGAGCAGCCTCCGGCCGTACTTAGAGCCCGAGAGCCAGCTGCAAGGGTCGGCTTCAAGGGGCTCGGGAGCAGGAGGCGCGCCTACGGATCGCCCCGGGGCCGAGGCAGACCCGCGGGGGACCAGCCCAGTCCGGTCCTTCTTCGGGATTGGAGGCAGGCTCCCGCCGCCCTGCTCACCCTCATCCTCGTTGTCGTCACTCTAAGGGAGGTGGAGAGTGCGGAACCTACACCGAAGGGGAGGAGCTCTTGACTTCGCCTCCGAGTCAACCCCCTCTTCCTGCTCCCCTTCTTCCTTCACTTCGCTGGAGTCGTCGGAGGACACGTCCACCAGGTCCTATGGAGCCTCCACGGGCATGGGCCCGTCCCCGTTGAAGACAGACATGGACCCCACTACCTGCTCCCAATCCTCATGAAGGAACAGGGGCATAGGAGCGCCCTCCAGCCTCGCCACGTCGCCCCCAACCAAGGACTGGAGGACCGCAGCCAGATCCTCGTCGGCCAAGACCATGGGGCTCGAGTGAGGCCTCCACATCGGAAGCGAGTACCGACGGAGCGGAGCCAGTTGATGCTCCAGGAACTCCCTCAGCAGCGATGCACCTGTCAGCTTCGCCACCACCACACTGGCCGGCCTCAGATCTGCGTCCATCTTCTCCAACACCAGCTTCGCGCAGGGATCCAGAAGCTTCACTCGGGACCAGTCGTCGGAACTCACGGGGTGCTCCGCGGGCAGGATCAGCCGAGGATGGGAATGCCCAGCATCCACCAAGACCCACTTGCTCCTGAAGCCCTCAATCCTCTTCCCAGGGTTCGATATGGCGATGGAGCCGCCATACGCGACAAAGCTCGCGCACGCTGAGGTGGAACCACGGGAGGTCCAGAGGGAGAAGTAGTGGCGTAGCAAGGCCACCGAGGGCTTCACCCCTACGTGAGCCTCACAATAGTAGGCGAAGATTGCTAGAAGAAGGACGGAGTTGGGATGGAGGTGCAGAGCTTGAATATTGTAGTGGCGGAGGACAGAGAAGAAGAACTCAGAAAAGGGAGGCACCAGACCGGCGATGATGGCGCTCACGAAGAGCGGATAGAAGGTGCTCCCTCGACCTTCAGGGTCGGCAGAGCCGGCCTTGAACGCCTTCGTCCCGTCGATGCCCTGCGCCTCCGCCATCTGGCGCACCAGGGCGAGGCTTGCCCCCGACACATTTGGCGGGTCCAAGGTAGGCGAGTACCAAGCTCCAGCCGGGGTTTGGCGAGGCGCCAAGACTGGCGAGGGCACGCAGGCGGAGTAGATCTGAAGATTTTGGAAGCAAGGAGGAGAGGCGCAAGAAAGGGGATCTGAGCAGCAACTGGAGGAAATAAAGGAGGAAAGGGAGATGCCGCTCTTTTATCTACTCACGCGGTTGCAGAGGCGCCCACGTCCAATCAACTGCCACGGGGCGCCCAAGGCCGCAGGCTATTAGGGCCCGCGGCGCTTCGCACTTGCCCTTTCGCCTCTCTACTCAACCAAGTTCGGGCGCGCCATGGGCCCAGGGGCTACTGTCGGCGTTCTGGGAACGGTGGTCCCCAGACTTGCCTGCCTGCGGCCTGCGGCGTGGCTCAAAGGAGGCCCAGCACAGCCCATCTTCATCAACGCAAGCTCAAGGCCCTCACGAGGGGCCAAGCCTCGCGGGGCAGACGACAAGAAGCTTCCTCAGGCACAGCCTCGTCAGGCTGGCTCATGAGGAGGCGTAGAGTTCAAGGTGGGGTACCTCGCGAGGTGCCCATGACGCAAGCCATGACGACCAGGGGTGCCAGTCGGGCGCCAGGCCACGCAGTGTCCTCCTTTCCTCTTTGGTGCAAAGGGAGCAAGCGCAGGCGAGAGCATCAAGCAAAGGCGTCCATTTCGGTGCAACAAGACCAAGACCAGCCCAACGGCCTGAAGGAAGTCATTGTGGAGCCCAAGCCGGCGTCATCACCAGAGCCTTTGACAGGCGAGGACCAACTTTAGTCAGGATAAGTGTACCCGCTGTTCCCCTTCAAAATGGCCAATTGTTGGTGCCCTTCCCGCTCAATATTTGGGAAGAGCCCCGGGGCCTTTGCCTATAAATAGGACTAGCCACCCACAAGGTAGGGCATGGAGAGAACAGGGATAGGAAGACACACACACACACACAGAGAGAGAGGCGACTGAACTCCCCCTTGCAGTTCATCGCGCCAGCCAAGCACAGACCCTCGCGAGGCTGTTCTCCCTTTGTATTATTCATCATCAAGCCCAAGAGGCAATCCACCACACCACACACTGGAGTAGGGTATTACACCACAATGGTGGCCTGAACCAGTATAAATCCTTTGTCTCATGTGCTGTTCAGTTTGGTAGTTTAGGTCCTAGAGATTCGGCGAGGAGCGAGCCGGTAGAGGGTTGAATCTCCGCGCGCACCCTAGTGTTCGAACCCCAAGGGTCTGCCGGAACCTGAAATCCGACAGTGTGGGTATAGTGTACTAACCTCTGTAGAGCAGTGTTTAATCTATCGATAGCCACGCCCGCGGATATGCGCTCAGTTCGTAGCCCGTCACACTATGAGCCAACTATAATAATAACTTGATTAATAATAACCCCGGTTCGATGATGAGAAATAGGTTAGTTGTGATCGCGAGAGGATCACGAAGGTATCGTGGATACCGAAGTTGGCATCTTTATGTGATCGTGAGATGATCACGGAGGTACCATGGATATCGAGGTTTGTTGGTAAGTTGATACATGAGATGGTTACGAGGTAACCGCCGAGTAAGAGTAAGTTGGTGCATGAGAATGTTAAACTATTGCATGTAGTATCATCATGTTCACATGCTCATGCTATGCTTGTTCTAGCCGTATCATGTTCAGTTTGCGCATGCCATGTTGTTCTGTTAGTATCATGCTCATGATTGATTTAACCTATTAATGCCATGTTGTTGTTTGTCTTGACTGCTTTTGGTTATTGTGAGTGAGGGAGTCGTGGATTAGGGGGTGTCCGGATAGCCGAACTATCACTGTTGACCGGACTCCTGGACTATGAAGATACAAGATTGAAGACTTCGTCCCGTGTCCGGATGGGACTTTCCTTGGCGTGGAAGGCAAGCTTGGCAATACGGATATTTAGATCTCCTACCATTGTAACCGACTCTGTGTAACCCTAGCCCTCTCCGATGTCTATATAAACCAGAGGGTTTTAGTCCGTAGGACGAACAACAATCATACCATAGGATAGCTTCTAGGGTTTAGCCTCTTTGATCTCGTGGTAGATCTACTCTTGTACTACCCATATCATCAATATTAATCAAGCAGGAGTAGGGTTTTACCTCCACCGAGAGGGCCCGAACCTGGATAAAAACATCGTCTCCCTTGTCTCCTGTTACCATCCGCCTAGACGCACAGTTCGAGACCCCCTACCCGAGATCCGCCGGTTTTGACACCGACACTGGTGCTTTCATTGAGAGTTCCTATGTGTCGTCACCTTTAGGCCCGATGGCTCCTTCGATCATCAACAACGACGCGGTCCAGGGTGAGACTTTTCTCCACGGACAGATCTTCGTATTCGGCGGCTTTGCACTGCGGGCCATTTCACTTGGCCATCTGGAGCAGATCGAAAGCTACGCCCCTGGCCATCAGGTTAGATTTGGGAGTTTGAACTACACGACTGACATCTGCGGAGACGTGATCTTCAACGGATTCGAGCCACAGCCAAGCGCGCTGCACTGTCTCGATGGGCATGACCTAGCTCTGCCGCCGAACAATGCCCTGGAGGCTGCACCAGCGT
The DNA here is from genome assembly GCA_963921465.1 of Triticum timopheevii. NCBI lineage: Eukaryota > Viridiplantae > Streptophyta > Magnoliopsida > Poales > Poaceae > Triticum > Triticum timopheevii. The sequence goes on along the minus strand of OY997270.1, from coordinate 347,173,858 downwards.
CCGCTCCGACCCTTAGCTCGGAGCCGACTTCGCCGGTCGAGGAAGAGTGGCTGGACACCGCCTCGGGGGCTACGATCTCTATGGCGATTGAGCCGAACACCATCCCTGTCCTTCGCAAAGCCCGTGACTCCGAGGTGCCGGACTCCTCTCCGGACTCCGAACCTCCCGCGCCCCTGCCAATCAAATCCGATTGGGCGCCGGTTATGGAGTTCACTGCCGCGGACATCTTTCAGCACTCGCCCTTTGGCGACATCCTAAATTCACTAAAGTCTCTCTCTTTATCAGGGGAGCCCTGGCCGGACTATGGTCAGGAAGGTTGGGATGCGGACGACGAATAAATTCAACGCCCGCCCACCACCCACTTTGTAGCCACTGTCGATGATTTAACCGACATGCTCGACTTCGACTCCGAAGACATCGACGGTATGGACGACGATGCAGGAGACGACCAAGAACTAGCGCCTATAAGGCACTGGAAGGCCACCTCGTCATACGACATATACATGGTGGACATCCCAAAAGATGAGAATGGCAATGGAACAGCGGAGGATGACCCCTGCAAGAAGCAGCCCAAGTGCCGGCGTCAGCGGCGCCGCTCTAAATCCCGCCACAGCAAAAACGGTGATTCCGGCACGGGAGATAATAACACCCCGGATAGTGCCGAAGACAACCCCCTCCAGCAGGATTCAGCACAGGAGGAGGGAGAAGCCAGCCCTCATGATAGAGAGGCAGTCAGAGAGGTAGAGGACGATAATTATATGCCTCCCTCCGAAGATGAAGCAAGCCTCGACGACGACGAATTTGTCGTGCCCGAGGATCCCGTCGAACAAGAGCGTTTCATGCGCAGCCTTATGGCCACGGCAAGCAGCCTCAAGAAAAAGCAGCAGCAGCTTAGAGCTGACCAAGACTTGCTAGCTGACAGATGGACCGAAGTCCTTGCAGCCGAAGAGTACAAACTTGATCGCCCCTCCAAGAGCTACCCAAAACGCAAGCTGCTACCCCAATTAGAGGAGGAAGCACCCAAACCTACATCACCAGCGCATGACGCGGCTGACCAGCCACCTCGTGGCCGCGACAGAGAGGCCTCTAGGCCCTCCACTAAAGCCGCACCCCGACGTCACTCGAAAAGTACAAAGCCACGGGGGAATGCGCCAGACTTGTGAGACATATTGGAGGACAAGGCAAGACAGATAAGATCGATCTATGGATCGCGTGGGCGCCCTACGACACGTGATGACAACCGTCACGCCGGATACAGCAATTCCGGCCGGGCCGAACACAGTAGACAAAGCTCATTTGAGCTGCGTCGCGATATAGCCCAATACAGAGGTGCCGCACACCCACTATGCTTCACAGACGAAGTAATGGATCATCAAATCCCCGAGGGTTTCAAACCCGTAAACATTGAATCATACGACGACACAACAGATCCCGCGGTTTGGATCGAGGACTATCTCCTTCACATCCACATGGCCCGTGGTGATGATCTACACGCCATCAAATACCAACCACTCAAGCTTAAAGGACCAGCTCGGCATTGGCTCCACAGCCTACCAGCAGAATCAATTGGTTGTTGGGAAGACCTGGAAGCCGCATTCCTTGATAACTTCCAGGGCACATATGTGCAACCACCAGATGCTGATGACCTAAGCCACATAATTCAGCAGCCAGATGAATCGGCCAGACAATTTTGGACACGGTTCTTAACCAAGAAAAATCAAATCATTGACTGTCCGGATGCAGAGGCCCTTGCAGCCTTCAAACATAACATCCGCGACGAGTGGCTTGCCCGGCACCTAGGACAGGAAAAGCCGAAATCCATGGCAGCCCTCACATCACTCATGACCCGCTTCTGCACGGGAGAGGACAGCTGGCTAGCTCGCAGTAACAACCTGACCAAAAACCCTGGTAGTTCGGATACCAAGGACAGCAATGGCAGGTCGCATCACAACAAGCACAAGCGCCGCATTAACGGCGATAATGCTGAAGATACGGCGGTCAATGCCGGATTCAGAGGCTCTAAACCCGGTCAGCGGAAAAAGCCGTTCAAAAGAAATACTCAGGGCCCGTCCAATTTGGACCGAATACTCGATCGCTCGTGCCAGATACATGGCACCCCCGAAAAACCAGCCAACCACACCTACAGGGATTGTTGGGTGTTCAAGCAGGCAGGCAAGATAAATGCCGAAAACAACGACAAGGGGCTGCATAGCGATGACGAGGAGGAGCCCCGGCCACCGAACAATAGAGGACAGAAGGGCTTTCCCCCACAAGTGCGGACAGTGAACTTGATATACGCAACCCACATACCCAAAAGGGAGCGGAAGCGTGCACTGAGGGACGTATATGCGATGGAGCCAGTCTCCCCAAAGTTCAACCCATGGTCCTCCTGCCCGATCACTTTTGATCAAAGGGACCACCCCACTAGCATCCACCATGGCGGATTCGCCGCATTGGTTCTTGACCCAATCATTGACGAATTTCACCTCACTAGAGTCCTGATGGACGGCGGCAGCAGCCTGAACCTGCTTTACTAGGATACAGTGCGCAAAATGGGCATAGAACCCTCAAGGATTAAACCCACAAAAACGACCTTTAAAGGCGTCATACCAGGTGTAGAGGCCAACTGTACAGGATCAGTTACACTCGAAGTGGTCTTCGGATCCCCGGATAACTTCTGAAGCAAGGAATTAGTCTTCGACATAGTCCCGTTCTGCAGCGGCTATCACGCACTGCTCGGAGAACCGCATTTGCAAAGTTCAATGCGGTGCCGCACTACGCATACCTCAAGCTCAAGATGCCAGGCCCACGAGGAGTAACCATGGTCAATGGAAACACCAAACGCTCTCTCCGAACGGAGGAGCATACGGCGGCCCTCGCGGTGGAAGTACAAAGCAGCCTCTTAAGGCAATTCTCGAGTCCGACTACTACACATCCGGACACCGTCAAGCGCGCCCGGAGTAACCTACAACAAGACCGCCTGGCACGTCCCGAGCACGCGTAGAAATGCGGCCCCAACCCCAGCCCTCGCGAAATCGCGAGACCAGTACCACGCGTACATAACTACGCTCTGGAGATACCATGGGCATAGGGGTAGGGGCACGACCACGGCATGCCCGGAGAGCGGCTCAACCGCACCAGGGGCTCCCAATTGTGTCATTCTTTTTTTTCTTATTCTCAGGACTCCGTTTTCAAGAAGCCCTGTCGGGCGGTGGAATCGCCGAACTCACGATGCAACAGCCAGGTAAGCAGAAAAGCTAGTCGAGTATCCAGGTGGTCTCTATTACGAGCAGTATACCTGTTTTACATACCATCCCGCAGCCTACCCCTGGAGGAGGACATGTTAAATAGTCCCATCCCTTGCTTATCGCACTATTTGTATCGTTCTGCTTTCATTGCAGTATTTTTTGAATAAACAATGCATCGCTTTTTGCCTATTATTGCATTCCTTTTTCTATCTATATATGTTCACTTATGACATGTTGCATCCGTACGCTTTGGTACGGCCAAATACACCAGGGGCTTAAGTACCCCAAAATATGGTGTGATAAGTCCGAACACTTTAACAAGTGCGGCACCCCGAACTTATAGCATTATATGCATCGGCTCCGAATCATGTCTTGGGTCAATAGTTGGGTTTGCCCGGCTCCCATGTTTTGGTACCTTACGTTCCGTTATATTGGCTAAGGTAGCGCTGGGAGAACCACTGCGATTGTGCCCCGGTTGAGCTAGGTTAAGCACCTTAGTGGAGAAGGCTAAAACTGACCGTCATGATAGGGCGAGAGCCGGTCGCTGTTCGAGAGGTTTTTCGAGTCCCTAAAGACTTATGCCGCTTAGAGCGAGGAGCCGGCTTTGTCCGGCCCAGGCATGGATAGCGCCCCGAATTTGGTCTTCCGAACACTAGGGACTTCGCCGAAATTTAAAATTATAGAATTCTATGGCTAAGTGGGAGTGTTCAAGCATTATAAGTCCGGTTGCCTTGTTCGTTGTGTTGAGCACCTCCCTCGAAGGACCCAAGAATGGGAACAAGAGCGCTCAAGGTTATCCCGAACACCCCAGCACTCGTGGCATGGGGGCTGAAGCCAACGACTTGCCATCTCTCAAATTTGATAAATGGCCGCACAGAAGGTAATATTTTAAATTAACAAGCGTTGCTTAGCGCATATCAACAAAGTTTTCAGTGTACAGCATAACAAATGCCAGTCTACTCAAAAATTACATCTTTGGAGCATTCACCCGCTATAAGGCGGGCACCCTTCAGGACACCCTTATAGTACATCTCGGGCGTGCAATACTCCTTGCCCGGCGGTGGCGCGTCCGTCACAAGCTTCTCAGCGTCCATCTTGCCCTAGTGCACTTTAGCGCGGGCAAGGGCCCGACGGGCACCTTCAATGCAGACGGAACGCTTGATGACTTTAATCCATGGACAACCGTCCACCAGCCGCCGCACCAGACCGAAGTAGCTCCCAGGCATGGCTTCTTTAGGCCACAGCCGAACTATGAGGCCCTTCATGGCCCATTCGGCCACCTTGTGGAGCTCGACCAGCTGCTTCAGCTGGTCGCTCAGGGGCACCGGATGTCCGGCCTCGGCATATTGAGACTAGAACACTTTTTTCGGTGAGCTCCCCTCCTCGGCTCGGTAGAACCCGGCAGCATCGGACACACTACGGGGAAGATCTGCGAACGCTCCTGGAGAGCTCCGAATTCGGGTAAGTAACAGATAATTCACTTTTACATGTTTTCTTTGCATGAAGAATGCCTTACCCGCCGCTATCTTTTTTATCGCCTCAATCTCTTGGAGGGCCTTCTGGGCTTCGGCCTTAGCGGCTTTGGCACTCTCAAGAGCCAAGGCGAGCTCGGACTCTCGAGTCTTCGAGTCGCGCTCCAAACTCTCGTGTTTTTCCACGAAAGCCTGCAGCTCTTGCCGCACCTCCGCCACCCGCGCTTCCTGCTTCTCTCGCTCGGTGCGCTCCGCGGCCGCACTTTTTTCGGCCTTGGACACCGCCTCCTTTAGGGTCGCCACCTCGTTCGTGGCTCCTGCAATACTAACGTTATTCCTGTCATTTTTTGCCAAATCCTTTCTATAAGGTATCACTTTAATAAGGTATTACTTACCTTCCTTGTCCTCGAGCTGCTTCTTGGCACGGCTTCAATGCATTGACCTCCGCAGTCAGTGTGGCAGAGGTCAGCAGCGCAGCCTGCATTCCCATATTGGCATGCTTATGTTAGACTCCTGCGTATATCTTTTTAGATCCTCAGTTCGGCTTTTCTTTCCGAACACCAAACTGAGCATCAGGGGCTACTGTCTATGCGGTAATATTTTTACATATATTAATTACATACCTCAAAGCCTGCTAGAAGGCTGGTACAGGCTTCAGTCAGCCCGCTCTTGGCAGACTGAACTTCCTGGATCACCGCACTCATAATAGTGCGGTGCTCCTCGTCGATGGAGGCGCCATCGAGCGCCTCCAGCGAATTATCCGGTGCCTCCGGCTGGACGAAGGTCACCGGTGTCGCAGTCTCACCCTTCTTACGAAGGGGCCGCCCGCCGGACTCCGGAACCACTAAAGGTTCCGGTGTGGAGTCTGGCCCAGGACCGAACTCAGAACCCTTTGGGGGTTGATCCCCCTCGTGCCCAAAGTCCGGGAGGTTGCCTTGCAGCACCTCCGGGACCCCCTCCTCCTCCTGGCCGGGCCCCTTTTGGGACCCCACCTCAGCGTCATCAGCAGCGCGAGGAGAGGAGGCGGCCGGAAGTGAAGTACTATTCACGTCCGACGGAGCCAAGGAGCCGCTCGTTGAAATATCGAGCCCGTCCTTGGGCGGGCTGCAGGGTTGTATTTGGCGTTAGGAGATTCTATGCGACAAACAAAATGCCATGAATTATTCTGGTATCCGGACACTTACGATGTCGCCAGGGGCTTAGCCCTCGGTGGCCACTCCTCTTCGCCGTCATCGGTGTTGGTGGAACAGTCCGGAGGAAGGGTCCTTCCCTTCTTGGACCCTCCGGCCTCCCCAGTTGGGGAGGCCTTCCTTTTCTTCTCTCCCCCCGCTGGGGGAGAAGCCTCTTTTTTCTCCTCCTCGTCTTCGCGGGCGGAGTCTGCCTCGGAGTCATCGGACGATGAGTCCGATAACACCTGATGTCGGGAACTCTTTCTTGTTCCCGTGGCCTTCTTCTTGGCCTTCTTCTCCGGCACCACGTAAAGCGCCGGAGCCAGCAGCCCCGTTAATTGGGCGTCCGCTGGGTCTTCTGGCAAGGGAGCCGGACAGTTAACCTGCTCGGACGTCTTCTGCCAGGCCTGTCAAAGGTAAAGGGAGTTTAGATCAGGCATAGAATCAAACTATGAAAAACGAGTGTCCCGTAAAGGGTAAAATAGCTTACCTCGCCGGCTTGACACTGCGCTGAATCCACGATCTTCGGTAGCAGATGCGGGAGCCTCGGCGCCCTTGAACAGCACCTTCCAGGCATCCTCGTACGTAGTGTCAAAGAGCCTGCTCAAGGTATGGTGCTGTGCCGGATCAAACTCCCACAAGTTGAAAGCCCGTTTCTGGCATGGGAGGATCCGGCGGATGAGCATGACCTGGACTACGTTGACAAGCTTGAGCTTCTTGTTCACCAAGGTTTGGACGCAGGATTAGAGTCCGGTCAGCTCCTCCGAATCACCCCATGATAGGCCCTTCTCTTTCCAGGAGGTAAGCCGTGTAGGGAAGCCAGATCGGAATTCGGGGGCCGCTACCCATTTAGGGTCCTGCGGCTTGGTGATGTAGAACCACCCCGATTGCCACCCCTTTATGGTCTCCACAAAGGAGCCCTCAAGCCATAGGACGTTGGGCATCTTGCCCACCATGGCACCTCCGCACTCCGCTTGGCGGCCGCCCACTACCTTCGGCTTGACATTGAAGGTCTTCAGCCATAAGCCGAAGTGGGGCTGGATGCAGAGGAAGGCCTCGTACACGATGATGAATGCCGAGATGTTGAGGATGAAATTCGGGGCCAGATCGTGGAAATCCAGGCCATAGTAGAACATGAGCCCCCGGACAAATGGGTGAAGTGGAAAACCTAGTCCACGGAGGAAGTGGGTGAGGAACACCACCCTTTCATGGGGCCCGGGGGTGGGGATGAGTTGCCCCTTGTCAGGGAGTCGATGCGCGATGTCGCTGGACAAGTATCCGGCCTTTCGCAGCCTTTTGATGTGCCCCTCCGTGACGGAGGAGGCCATCCACTTGCCTCCCACACCGGACATGGCTGGGGAAGGTTGAGGCGAGGTGTGCGGACTTGGGCGCTGGAGCTCGAATGCGCGGAAATGGATAAGCAAAGGAGGAAGAAAGCGTAGGTAAAAAGATGGATCCTTATCCCCTTATATGGACGGACGAAACTATGCGTCCCCACCAGCCTGGTAAAACTCGCTTATCTCCCAAGCACCGTAATCAATGGCGCGGTTGGGTTACCCACGCCCGTATTGATGAGAATCCCGGAATAAGGGGACACGATCTTTGCTTTGACAAGACGTGCCAAGGAAACCGTTTCGCTAAACACGCTGAGATAAGGGCTTGGCCGTGGTGTGATGTCACCCCACGGAATACGTCAGCAGATTGAACTTGTGTAAATATTATTCTCTCTACGGTGTTATGTGGAACTTATTTTGCAGAGCCGGACACTATCCTTTGTTCAAAATCTTCTATGAAGTATTTGGAGGAGGAACCCGCCTTGCAATGCCGAAGACAATATGCGCGCCGGACTCGTCGTCATTGAAGCCTGGTTCAGGGGCTACTGAGGGAGTCCTGGATTAGGGGGTGTCCGGATAGCCGAACTATCACCGTTGGCCAGACTCCTGGACTATGAAGATACAAGATTGAAGACTTCGTCCCGTGTCCGGATGGGACTTTCCTTGGCGTGGAAGGCAAGCTTGGCAGTACGGATATGTAGATCTCCTACCATTGTAACCGACTCTCTGTAACCCTAGCCCTCTCCGATGTCTATATAAACCGGAGGGTTTTAGTCCGTAGGACGAACAACAATCATACCATAGGCTAGCTTCTAGGGTTTAGCCTCTTTGATCTCATGGTAGATCTACTCTTGTACTACCCATATCATCAATATTAATCAAGCAGGAGTAGGATTTTACCTCCACCGAGAGGGCCCGAACCTGGGTAAAAACATTGTGTCCCTTGTCTCCTGTTACCATCCGCCTAGACGCACAGTTCGGGACCCCCTACCCGAGATCCGCTGGTTTTGACACCGACAGTGAGCTTGCAAGTACATTCAATGTACTGACATGGCGTGTCATGCCAGTTTGCAGGTCGTGCCTGGTTGCTTGCTTGTTTGGTGTGGTTCCCGTGTTCGCGAGCTAGGATAAACGTTCCAGCCAGAGTCCCTGCGGTTTGGAGTCCATCATCGTCGTTCATTGTTCCGCTGCCTCGAGTTGTTATGCTGCTTTCATAGAGCAACTGTGGTTGGTGTAGCGTCGTCGTACTAATGTTATTCATTCTAATATCAGAGACCTTGTATTCGTATTCATGTTGTAATAGAGAGCTGATTTGTTCTATGCTAAGTAGTGTCGTATTCCAGAAGACTTCACCTCGATCTATGGGCTAGAATACGGGGCGTTCCGGTTTCTCTGAGCCGGGGTGCCACACACCATCCTACTAGTTTAGGGTTCTGTTTGTCCGATCTCATGGTAGATCAACTCTGTAATCCCCATATTCACAAGAAATATAATCAAGCAGGACGTAGGGTGTTACCTCTTAAAGAGGGCCCAAACCTGGGTAAATATCGTGTCCCAATCCCTTATTCACCATTGATCCAAGATCCACAGTTTGGGACCCCCTACCCGAGATCCGCCGGTTTTGGAACTGACATTCATGCTTTCATTAAGAGTTCCTCTATTAGGTCGCTGAGGGTCGATGGCTCGCCTAATCATCGGAGACGACATCAGCACCAGGGACATCTTCGTCCGTGGGCAGCTTTTCGCGTTCGGCCGCATTGTCCTACACGCCGATGATGTCTTCTAAAACTATGTCGGTATTTCCCCAAAGAGGAAGGGATGATGCAGTATAGCAACGGTAGGTATTTTCCTCAGTGATGAGACCAAGGTTATTGAACCAGTAGGAGAACCTCCTAGCACCACGTAAACAGCACCTACACACAAATAACAAATACTCGCAACCCGACGTGTTAAAGGGGTTGCCAATCCCTTTCGGGTATGGTGTCTCAAGTAGGCAAGATAACGTGATAAAGTTGTGGTAGATAGGATACATAGATCACGGAATAAATAAATTACAGCAAAGTATTTTTGTATTTTTGGTTTAATAGATATAAAAATAAAAGCAAAGGAAAATAGATCGCAAAGGCAAATATGATGAGAAGAGACCCGGGGGCCGTAGGTTTCACTAGTGGCTTTTCTCAAGAAAAATTGCAAACGGTGGGAAAAAATACTGTTGGGCAATTGATAAAACTTCATACAATCATGACGATATCCAGGCAATGATCATTATATAGGCATCACATCCAAGATTAGTAGACTAACTCCTGCCTGCATCTACTACTATTACTCCACACACCGACCGCTATCCAGCATGCATCTAGTGTATTAAGTTCATGGAGAAATGGAGTAATGCAATAAGAAAGATGACATGATGTAGACAAGATCTATTTATGTAGAAATAGACCCCATCTTGTTATCCTTAATAGCAACTAGTTGACCCGTTGCGCCAAATGGCGCAGAGACCCGCTAAAGCCATGTTGTGAAATAGTTTCATGTTGCAAGGACATACGGCGCAGCGACCCGTTGAATCCATGTGCGCATTGATTTTTTCCCATGTTTTAGTTGGTTTACTTGTGGGCAAGAACATATGATAACAAAGTTTACCCCCTTTATAATAAATAAAAGAATGAAGATTGTTGTCTACAATGAGATATACACACACATTTTAGTTTATCTCTTACCCAAATGGTGTAGAGTCCGATTTGATACCATGGGAGCATTGAAAATATTTGAATTTTTCAATAACTTTATGTTTGAGCAAGCGCAAAGACCATGTCAAATCCAAAGTGTTCTGAAAATATTTGACTTTGCTAGTAGAAGTAGGTTTTAGCAACATTGGGGTAGTGCATATTCTGTTATCTTATTTAGGTAACATAGAGCTAGATGGTGCAAGGCATATGACATACAACTTTACCGTGAAGATGCGACCTCATATCTTCCTTGACCTAATTATGTTCAAACACATTTTAAGATCAAACCCATAATTGTTGTCACATAGCTTAATTAAAACCCAAAACACCCACCTTGTGCAACATGGCCTTTTACAATGGGAAAAATTATTAGCACAAACAGAGTTCAGATGTTACATGTTACACAAGACTTTAGCTTGAGAAACTTTCCTGTTATAGGTATATATATTTCCTACTTTTAATCACATCAGCAAACAAGAACCTTCCTAAATGGCAAACTCCCTTATGCATATCTGTTTCAAAATTCAACTTGTGAACACAAGTGAAACATTTTATCAATGCACACTAAAATATTGAAAGCACATAATAGTCTAGTTGGGAATCCAAATGATTGACTTTCACACATCATACACTCAAACCATAGAAAATTTGTTCTTTCCGTAAATGGAAACTAGCATCAACAAGTCACATGCTCCATCCACCCTTTGGACTGCTTTTCTCCTCATGCCTTCCCTTCAATCACTCACCATGTTAATAACACCTAAATACAAAAAAACACTTATGAATTATACTGGCATGCAAAATATTGTATATTGTGAAGCATAGCAATGCCACTAAGTAAGATGGGCACTCTCATATTTAAAACCAAAAAATATAATAAACTATGTATTAAAGAGATATGGTCTGAATGGTCTAATATAAGCCCATATATTTTCTGTCAAAAGTTTCCTTTTTGTGAACTATACCGTCTATGAAAGATAGGTCAAATTGTTAAAAACTGAGATGTAAACAACAAACATAAACAATAGCCAGTCACTAGTCAGCAAAGCCCTTTTTTTGCAAGGCCAACATCACGACAACCATCACTCATGGCCTACCTTGGAGGCACGACATGAAGGTTGCCAATGGTCAGCACTACTGCAGGTGTTTCTATTCATCATCAATAGTTCATGTATACACCTATTAGGTAATTCCAAGTTTTCATTCAGATGTATCCTCTTCACAGGATATGGGGTACACGGTAGTTGGACAGGGAGCTGCAGCCTAAGACAACCTGAATCAGCAAATATAGAAACTACCCTGCAGTTCTAAAGATCTGAAATACAACTGCACGGACAAAGTTTTGCTGCGACAGAATTGTACGTGTATATACAGTAGCATGTTGTTGATACCACAGAGAAAATTTACCATCAGCTAAGGTGCTCCTTTCGTTGTGCATGAACTCATACACAAGTATGTTCTTCCTGTCTTGTTGACTGTAACCAGTGAATGTTACCAAGTTCCAATGGTGTGTTCCAGAAAACAATGCTACCGAAAACAAGTAGACCTTCACAGCATACTACTCCCTCTGTCTCAACGTAAGTGTCTCAACACTAGTACAACTTTGTAACAGAGTTGAGACACTTATTTTAGGACGGAGGGCACACATTTAAGCCAGCCAACTCATTAGGACAACACCGGTAAGAAAAGAAATCCATGAGCATATGGTACATTGTCATGTTTTCCTGGTCTCGCCTCTAAGATCGGCTCAAGTGTTGTTGGTGATCATGTTTTCCGGATCTTAGGATATCATTAAGTGTAATGATAATACTAGAACAACATTAAGGGTATGACATTAGAACAACGATCATATTGAATCGACCCAATACTTGTCTGTTATACTATGTGATCATGTTGTCTAAAATCATCTGTTATAACACGGAGTGTTAGCATGTGTTTTAGTTCCTCATACCACGAGAGTGTCTCGGTCACTTTCTACGAGATGGTGGGCTTTGGGGTTTCTCAAATGTCATCTATAACAAGGTGATCGTAACGACAACTTTTAGGCACACCGGGAAGTTTGACAAGTGACCGGACAGCTCGAGAGTGGGATTTGCTCCTCCAACGATGGAGAGATATTCTTAGGGCCCTCTCGGTGTGACATCATCATCATTGTCTGGCCTAACATACGTGACTACGTCACAAGGATGCCGGAATAGGTTAACGAGAAAGAAGAACAAAACCGGTAATGGGAGCAACGATATAGTGAACATGGTGATGACTCGGGAGGATACCGATGCACATCGGGTTTTCTAAAGTATCGCGAAGCAAAGGGAACATCACATGATAACCAAAGGTTCACTTGAATATCATTCGTGTAATCATAGGGACCGATATGGATGTCCATGGTTCTGCTATCGGTCATTGAACAAAGGGGTTTCGTTCATGTCTATGATTTACCGAACCTACGGGGTCACAAGCTTAAGGTAATCATGATCTACTAAGTGTTAGTGGTACAGGAGTGATGAGAATATATTTGTGAAATAGTTTCATTAATATCCGGAATAGTTCCGAGAGGTTCCGGAAGCGTTTCGGGGGTCAGCGGAAGGGTTTTGGTGAATATCGGGTAATACGGGGTATTATCGATTATTTATATATATAGGTGGAAAATGTTTCTGGGGATGTTAAAAAACATATAATACTATGAAAATGTTTAAAGTATTTTATATGTAATTTAAATATCAATGGGCCTTAAAAGGCCAAGAGGTGGAAAGCAACTTGGGCCAAAAAGGGCCAAGTGGGAAAGTGCCACCCTTCCCTAAGGAAGGGGGGCGAATTGGACTAGGGTGGGAGTAGGACTCCAACCCCCATGGCTGGCGCACCAAGGTACGCTTTCCTCCCTTGGTGGTTGTCGTCTTCTCCCCTCCTAACCTATATATACTGGAGGCTTTCCACCCTATTGACACACAAGTTTTGGGAGCCTCCTCTAGTTGATCTAGTTCTAGTTCTAGTTGGTCCTAGACTAACTAGAGCTAGCCCTAGCACTACTCGGATCAGGGAATTTGCCACCAGTCAGTTCTTTGCCGTCTGCTAGCTGGCAACAGAAAAGGTCTTTGCCGTCTGCTTACAAAAAACAGACGACAAAGAACTGGCTGATGGCAAAGATACTATTTGCCATCAGCTAGTTCTTTGTCGTCCGCTAGCAAACGACAAAGAGGTGGGGGTGGGGTCCAGTGGAGGCCAGTTCATTGTAATGGTCCACCCACCTCTTTGTCGTCTGCTAGTGGATGACAAAGAGAATGGTAGCTAACGGCTACGGCCCACCCCCTGCACCCTACCTCCCACTCTCCATCTCTCTTTCTCTCTCGCTCCACCATGCCGCCCCCGAGCCCAACCACCGCCACCGCCCCCGACTCCCACTGCCCTCGCCGCCCCGCCGCGCTGCCCCACCACCCGCCGCCCCGCGGTTTGTTGCGCCCCCGCGGCCCTGCGGCCCGTCGCCCCGCCACACCTGCCGCCCCAACAACTAGGCACCCCGCCGCCCCCGCCGGTTCGGCGCCCCGCCGCCCCAGTGCCCCGTCTCCCCACTCCGGTGGGCTCTCCCCCTGTTTTTTCTACTATTAACAATTAGGTTAGTTCGTACTGTTAGTTAGGTTAGTTAGATTAGTTCTAGGTTAGTTAGGTTAGTTAGGTTAGTTCTTGAAAAAATATCAGAAGAAGAAGAAGAAAGGAAACCAGGTCGAGGATCGCTGATGGGGGGTGTCGGTGCTGATGGAACCGGGTCAAGGATCACCGACGAGGTAAGTCGGCGCCGACGGAACCTGGTCGAGCATCGCCGGTTGCCAAAACTAGGGTCAAGGGTCAGGAACGAGGGTCGAGGATCGCCGGTCGCCAAGGGGTCGAAGGTCGTGTTGGAGATATGCCCAAGAGGCAATCATGTATGATGATATTTCCTATGTGTTTATGAATAAAGATAGTCCTTGGACATTATCAATGATGTGTATCAGCAAGTACATGACTTGTTTGTGGGACTATGCATTGTATGATGACTGTCCTAAAAGGTCCCTAGTCGAAAGGGTTGTGTGGACACGCAGCCGACTAGACTAGCATATGACACGGTCGATGGCTTGGTCTCACTAGCCATGGAGCATTGGATGCTAACCAGATAATATGGACCCGGAAGGATCTGGTTGGATTCAACATAGTCAGATCCGAGTCGAGATAAGGTCCGAGTCGGACAGACCCAACTATGAGACACAGTGATATGTCACCCGTGAGTCTCTAGTACAACATACATTCTATGTCCTGAGCTAGCGCATATACTCGGGATGGTGACAGACCTGCTTTGGGCCAACCAAATGCTACTTTGTAACTGGGTAGTTACAAAGGTAGGTTTCGAGCTTGTCCAGACCCATGCTGCGAGACATGGTCGAGCAAGATGGAATTTGCCCCTCCAATCAGGAGAGATATACTCTGGGGCACTTGTGTGATCTAACCAGGATAAGCATGGCCATGCGACAAGGATTATGAAATAATCCGGTTTGTGGTCGGCGTCAATAGAACGAGAAAGAGGTCGGGCTAGCACAAGGATGACAGACTCGCCTTGAGCCCGACAACATATATCATGTGGCAAAAGGAATAGATGTGTGATGTACAGGTTTGCCAACCGGATTCATTGTCTACTTGGTGGTCGGCATGCCTTGCTAGAGGCCGCTACCAGCCAAGCAAGTCGGAGGTGATCCAACCTGTGACCAAGCCAACATGAACCTAAGGGGTCGCGCGCTTAAGGGAAGGAACATGCGAGGCCGGATCAGACTCCACGAGTCAGATGTGATACTACTCGGACTCGGATCCCGGCCGAACAGATTTTGGGCTTTAGGGTCCGTGTGAGGCCCAAGTGTTGAGCCCGCGACGGACGCCTATATAAAGTGGGGGTGCGGCACACTCATGTGGTGGATCGCTTCGGCGCTGTCACTAGGGTTTGCATGTGTTGTGAATAGCCACCTCCACTCACCGCCGAGTGTGTGATCGGAGCTAATAGTCCGACGCACGGTGTTCCTCCTGCACGTGCGGATACCGTTAGAGGCGGTGCACTTGCACCGCTCCGGCGAACCTGTACGTGGGAACCGACGACCGGCTATTCAAGGGAGATCGGACGAGGAGGAGACGATCCATGCGGATGCACTGCCCCAACTCTTCTTCCACTCCATGGCACTGCGCGTCTAGTGGTAACTGCTACGTCTTGAGTTTGCGTTGGTTTTCCTTGAAGAGGAAAGGGTGATGCAGCAAAAGTAGCGTAAGTATTTCCCTCAGTTTTTGAGAACCAAGGTATCAATCCAGTAGGAGGCTCCTCAAAAGTCCCACGCACCTACACAAACAAACAAAGAACTCGCAACCAACGCAATAAAGGGGTTGTCAATCTCTTCACGGCTACTTGCGAAAGTGAGATCTGACAGAGATAGTATGATAAGATAAATATATTTTTCGTATTTTATAATATAGATGCAAAAAGTAAAGATGCAAATAAAAGTAGATTGAAAGCTTATATGATAAAAGATAGACCCGGGGGCCATAGGTATCACTAGTGGCTTCTCTCAAGCTAGCATAAGTATTACGGTGGTTGAACAAATTACTGTCGAGCAATTGATAGAAAAGCGAATAATTATGAGATTATCTAGGCATGATCATGTATATAGGCATCACGTCCGCAACAAGTAGACCGACTCCTGCCTGCATCTACTACTATTACTCCACACATCGACCGCTATCCAGCATGCATCAAGAGTATTCTGTTCATAAGAATAGAGTAACGCCTTAAGAAAGATGACATGATGTAGAGGGATAAACTCAAGCAATATGATATAAACCCCATCTTTTTATCCTTGATGGCAACAATACAATACGTGCCTTGCAACCCTTTCTGTCACTGGGTAAGGACACCGCAAGATTGAACCCAAAGCTAAGCACTTCTCCCATGGCAAGAAAGATCAATCTAGTAGGCCAAACCAAACTGATAATTCGAAGAGACTTGCAAAGATAACTCAATCATACATAAAAGAATTCAGAGAAGATTCAAATATTTCTCATAGATAAACTTGATCATAAACCCACAATTCATCGGATCTCGACAAACACACCGCAAAAAGAGTTACATCAAATAGATCTCCACAAGAGAGGGGGAGAACATTGTATTGAGATCCAAAAAGAGAGAAGAAGCCATTTAGCTAATAACTATGGACCCGAAGGTCTGTGGTAAACTACTCACAACTCATCGGAGGGGCTATGATGTTGATGTAGAAGCCCTCCGTGGTCGATTCCCCCTCCAGCGGAGCGCCGGCGAAGGCTCCAAGATGGGATCTCGCGGATACAGAAGGTTACGGCGGTGGAAGTTGTTTTTCGTTGGCTCCCTGGATGTTTTCGGGGTACGTAGGTATATATAGGATGAAGAAGTACGTCGGTGGCCGCTCGTGGGACCCAGGAAACAGGGGCGCGCCCAGGAGGGGTGGGCACGCCCTCCTATCTCCTGGCCGCCTTGATTGTTTCTTGACTTGCACCCCAAGTTCTCCGGATCACGTTCGTTCCAAAAATCACGCTCCTGAAGGTTTCATTCCGTTTGGACTCCGTTTGATATTCCTTTTCTTCGAAATACTGAAATAGGCAAAAAACAGCAATACGGGCCGGGCCTCCGGTTAGTAGGTTAGTCCCAACAATGATATAAATATGTAAAATAAAGCATATAAACATCCAAAAGGGGTAATATAATAGCATGGAACAATAAAAAATTATAGATACATTGGAGACGTATCAAGCATCCCCAAGCTTAATTCCTTCTCGTCCTCGAGTAGGTAAATGATAAAAACAGAATTTTTCATGTGGAATTCTACCTAGCATAATTCTCAATGTAATTTTTTTTATTGTGGCATGAATGTTCAGATCCAAATGATTCAAAATAAAAGTTCATATTGATAAAAGAAATAGTAACACTTCAAGCATACTAATCAAAAGCAATCATGTCTTCTCAAAATAACATGGCTAAAGAAAGTTCATCCCTACAAAATCATATAGTTAGGCTATGCTTCATTTTCTTCACACAAAGATGTTCCCAAATTCTACACCCCCGATGACAAGCCAAGCAATTGTTTCGTACTTAAATAATCTCAAACTTTTTCAACCTTCACGCAATACATGAGCGTGAGCCATGGATATAGCACTATGGGTGGAATAGAATATGATGCTGCGGATTGTGTGGAGAAGACAAAAAGGAGAAAGTATCACATTGACGAGGATAATCAACAGGCTATGGAGATGTCCATTAATTGATGTCAACATGAGGAGTAGGGATTGCCATGCAACGGATGCACTAGAGCTATAAATGAATGAAAGCTCAACAATAGAAAACTAGTGGGTGTGCATCCAATTTGCTTGCTCACGAAGACCTAGGGCATTTGAGGAAGCCCATCATAGGAATATACAAGCCAAGTTCTATAATGAAAAATTCTCACTAGTATATGAAAGTTACAACATATGAGACTCACTATATAAAAACATGGTGCTACTTTGAAGCACAATATATGAGACTTGCTATATGAAGGACATGGTGCTACTTTGAAGCACAAGTGTGGAAAAGAGATAGTAACATTGCCTCTTTTATTTATTTTCTTTTTTTCTTTTTCTTTTTCTTTTTTTTTCTTTTTTTCCCTTTGGCCTTTCTTTCTTTATTTATTTTTGGCCTTTTTTTTCTTTGGGACAATGCTCTAATAATGATGATCATCACACTTTTATTGATTACAGCATATGAATTACAACTCGAAACTAGAACAAGATATGACTCTATATGAATGCCTCCGGCGGTGTACCGGGATGGTGCAATGAATCAAGAGTGACATGTATGAAGAATTATGCATGGTGGCTTTGCCACAAATACGATGTCAACTACATGATCATGCAATGGCAATATGACAAAAGTAATGTATGTCATTATGATGAACAGAACAGTGGAAAGTTGCATGGCAATATATCTCGGAATGGCTATGGAAATGCCATAATAGGTAGGTATGGTGGCTGTTTTGAGGAAGATATAAGGAGGTTTATGTGTGATAGAGCATATCATATCACGGGGTTTGGATGCACCGGCGAAGTTTGCACCAACTCTCAAGGTGAGAAAGGGCAATGCACGGTACCGAAGAGGCTGCAATGGTGGAAAGGTAAAA
Organism: Triticum timopheevii; assembly: GCA_963921465.1. Classification (NCBI taxonomy): domain Eukaryota; kingdom Viridiplantae; phylum Streptophyta; class Magnoliopsida; order Poales; family Poaceae; genus Triticum; species Triticum timopheevii. Next base: position 347,155,717 of record OY997270.1, on the reverse strand, counting down.
GTGCGTATAATCCATGGACTCAACATTAGTCAAAAGAACTCATATAATTATTGCAAACATTTATAAGTCATCAAAAACCAAGCACTATGCGCATGCTCCTAGAGGGATGGATTGGTAGGAAAAGACCATCGCTCGTCCCCGACCGCCACTCATAAGAATGCACAAGCCAGGTACACTTCATGTTTCAAATTTGTTACACAACTTTAACCATACGTGCATGCTACGGGACTTGCTAACTTCAACACAAGCATTCTTTAAATTCATAATCATCCAACTAGCATGAATTTAATATCACTACCTCCATATCTCAAAACAATTATCAAGTATCAAATTGATCATAGCATCCAATTCACTTCCTATGATAGTTTTTATTATACCCAACTTGGATGCCTACCATTCTAGGACCAATTTTATAACCATAGCAAATACCATGCTGTTCTAAAAGACTCTCAAAATAATATAAGTGAAGCATGAGAGACTAGCAATTTCTACAAAATTAAGCCACCGCCGTGCTCTAAAAGATATAAGTGAAGCACTAGAGCAAAAACTATCAAGCTCAAAAGATATAAGTGAAGCACATATCATATTCTAATAAATTCTAATCAAGTAGGCCTCTCCCAAAAGGTGTGTACAGCAAGGATGATTGTGGTAAACTAAAAAGCAAATACTAATATCATACACGATGCTCCAAGCAAAACACATATCATGTGGCGAATAAAAATATAGCTCCAAGTAAAGTTACCAATGAACGAAGACAAAAGAGGGGATGCATTCCCGGGACATCCCCAAGCTTAGGCTTTTGGCTACTATTGAATATCTTGGGGTGCCATGGGAATCCCCAAGCTTAGGCTCTTGCCACACCCTATTCCATAGTCCATCAAATCTTAACCCAAAACTTGAAAACTTCACAACACAAAACTCAACAGGAAATCTCATAAGCTCCGTTAGTGAAAGAAAACAAAACCACCACATAAGTTACTGTAATTAACTCATTATTTATTTATTTTGGTGTTAAACCTACTTTATTCCAAGTTCTCTATGGTTCATACCACTTATTACTAGCCATAGATGCATCAAAATAAGCAAACAACAGACGAAAAACAGAATCTTTCAAAAACAGAACAGTCTGTAGCAATCTGTAACTAACACAAACTTATGGAACTCTACAAATCCTAACAAAATAGGAATTCCTGGAAAATTTGTCTATTGATCATCAGCAAAAAGAATCAAAGCAAAATCATGTTTCTGTGATTTAACAAAACTAATTTCCTGCATGCAAAGTTTCTGTTTTTTCAGCAGAATCAAATTAACTATCACCATAGGTTATTCTATAGGTTCTACTTGGCACAAACACTAATTAAAACATAAAAACACATCTAAACAGAAGGTAGATGAAAAATTTATTACTAAACAGAGACAAAAACAAAAAACGCAAATAAAATTGGGTTGCCTCCCAACTAGCGCTATCGTTTAACGCCCCTAGCTAGGCATAAAAGCGAAGATAGATCTAAGTAGTGCCATATTTGGCACTCAATTCATCAATAGAGCACTTATAATATTTAGGGGTTTCTCCCTTTTTAGCAATGATTAAAACTTTAGGCAAAAATTCAAGAAATTCATTTGTAGCAAAAGGTTCCTTAACGATAGAGAGACAATTTGGATGAACACTTATAGATTTGAGATCCGCGTCTCCCTTACTAGAAGATTCACCTTTATTCTTAGGAACATAAATAAATTTGGCAGTTTTGGTAGAGGGTTTTGGAGTGTTTTTCATGGAAGAAAACGCCGAACCTAAGTTGGTGATGATATCCTCAAGTTTATCGATTCTAGCAGAATCTAGATCTATTTTTTCATTATCTATAGGTTCTTTCTCTTTAAGATTTTTCAAAGTAACTCCAGCCCTCGATTCATATTGGGTAATGTGATTATGAATATTTTTATCCAAATTTTCAATCAACTCAATAGTGGCAATTTTATTTTCAATAATCTCAAGCCGTTGCATAACATGTTCTAAAGTTAAAACAATTCCATTAACCAAAAGAGGTGGTGGGCCAAACAAATCTAACATAGCATTGTAAGCATCAAACGTATGGCTACTCAAGAAATCCCCTCTGGTAACGGTATCAAGAACACATTTATTCCAAGGAGTAATGCCTACGTAAAAATTGCGAAGAAGTATGGAAGTAGAAAGCTTCCTAGTAGAATTATTTTGAGCATTGCAAATTCTATGCCAAGCATCTTTTAAATTTTCTCCCTCCCTTTGCTTATAATTAAGAATTTCATGTTCGGGAGTGATAACAAGGATAGGAGGACTAGCCATAACGACAAGGTAAACGATCTAACACACGAGCAAACGGAAAAAGGCAAGCGAAAAAGAGAGAGGAGAAGATTGGGAAAGAGAGGGCAAATAAAACGGCAAGGGTGAAGTGGGGGAGAGGAAAACGAGAGGCAAATGGCAAATAATGTAAATGCGAGGGAGATAAGTTTGTGATGGGTACTTGGTATGTCTTGACTTGAGCGAAGACCTCCCCGGCAACGGCGCGATAAATCCTTCTTGCTACGTCTTGAGCTTGCGTTGGTTTTCCTTGAAGAGGAAAGGGTGATGCAGCAATAGTAGCATAAGTATTTCCCTCAGTTTTTGTGAACCAAGGTATCAATCCAGTAGAAGGCTCCTCAAAAGTCCCACGCACCTACACAAACAAACAAAGAACTCGCAACCAACGCAATAAAGGGGTTGTCAATCCCTTCACGGCCACTTGCGAAAGTGAGATCTGATAGAGATAGTATGATAAGATAATATATTTTGGGTATTTTATAATATAGATGCAAAAAGTAAAGATGCAAATAAAAGTAGATTGAAATCTTATATGATAAAAGATAGACCCGGGGGCCATAGGTTTCACTAGTGGCTTCTCTCAAGATAGCATAAGTATTACGGTGGGTGAACAAATTACTATCGAGCAATTGATAGAAAAGCGAATAATTATGAAATTATCTAGGCATGATCATGTATATAGGCATCACGTCCTCAACAAGTAGACCGACTCCTGCCTGCATCTACTACTATTACTCCACACATCAACCGCTACCCAGCATGCATCTAGAGTATTAAGTTCATAAGAACAGAGTAACGCCTTAAGAAAGATGACATGATGTAGAGGGATAAACTCAAGCAATATGATATAAACCCCATCTTTTTATCCTCGATGGCAACAATACAATACGTGCCTTGCAACCCTTTATGTCACTGGGTAAGGACACCCCAAGATTGAACCCAAAGCTAAGCACTTCTCCCATGGCAAGAAAGATCAATCTAGTAGGCCAAACCAAACTGATAATTCGAAGAGACTTGCAAACATAACTCAATCATACATAAAAGAATTCAGAGAAGATTCAAATATTTCTCATAGATAAACTTGATCATAAACCCACAATTCATCGGATCTCGACAAACACACCGCAAAAAGAGTTACATCAAATAGATCTCCACAAGAGAGGGGGAGAACATTGTATTGAGATCCAAAAAGATAGAAGAAGCCATCTAGCTAATAACTATGGACCCGAAGGTCTATGGTAAACTACTCACAACTCATCGGAGGGGCTATGGTGTTGATGTAGAAGTCCTCCATAGTCGATTTCCCCTCCGGCGGAGCACCGGCGAAGGCTCCAAGATGGGATCTTGCGGATACAGAAGGTTACGATGGTGGAAATTGTTTTTCGTTGGCTCCCTGGATGTTTTCGGGGTACGTAGGTATACATAGGAGGAAGAAGTACATCGGTGGCCGCTCGTGGGGCCCAGGAGACAGCCTCCTGGGCGCGCCCTCCTATCTCCTGGCCGCCTCGATTTCTTCTTGACTTGCACTCCAAGTTCTCCGGATCACGCTCGTTCCAAAAATCACGCTCCCAAAGGTTTCGTTCCGTTTGGACTCCATTTGATATTCCTTTTCTTCGAAATACTGAAATAGGCAAAAAAACAGCAATACGGGCTGGGCCTCCGGTTAGTAGGTTAGTCCCAAAAATGATATAAATATGTAAAATAAAGCCCATAAACATCCAAAAGGGGTAATATAATAGCATGGAACAATCAAAAATTATAGATACGTTGGAGACGTATCAGTAACGATCTGTAATCAGTAACAATCAAAAATTATAGATACGTTAGATATGTTGGAGACATATCATCAACAATCAAAAATTATAGCATGTTGTTGGTTTTTCTACGCGTAGGAATTTTAATTTGCAGTCGACGCACCCTACCGTAGAACCCAACAGTGGTATCAGAGCCTCTGCTATAGGTTTTGGTTTCAGACCGTATGCATATTAGATATGTGGAGGCGGCAGATGAGATCTATTGTCATTGATGAGATCGGATGTGTGCACGGTTGATGAGATCAACTGCACATGGGGATTGATGTGGCTATGTTTTCTGATGATCTAAATCGATAAGGTCATGACACAACCTACCCCTACCGGTCGGGACCGCCGTGTGCGTAACGCCTTGTATTTCGTGTACGATCACTCAAACCAGTAGAATGCGAGTAACTTTATTTTGCAGGTTTAATATGAATAGTATGGCTCATGTGTATGTGATGCATGTGTGTAATTTATACATGGCATGTGCGTCATGTTTTTCAGCCGGCAGGAGCCAAGGTGTTGTCATTATAATGTATAACGACCTGCGTGTCGACTTGTGACTCTATGTAAAATTCATTACTGGTTGTAGTAGTTGGATAATAGAGATCAGGTTGGTGGCTTGGCGTCCCGGCATGAGAAACAAGATGGAGTTCCTAGATGGTCATCGGAGTTGGAGCCGGCCTAGAAGAACGTCCATGAAGGAGCCATACTATTTCACAACATGTGTTTATTTGTGATTGTTATGCTTCTTTGTTTTTATGCATGATAAAATGGTAGAAAGATCCCTTGTGAATATCAAGCGAATTGCCATCCCCGATGTTGCGCCTTCGCACATCAAGTACATCTAGTAGTGGGCTCATAAAATTGTGGTGCTGCTGGGTGTCCTTGAACTGAAGGGTTCGCGTCGGACACGGAAATGCACTGCATCAGGTTAACTTGACAAGGCTATCAAAACGGTTTTGGGCCTTGTGGCAAAGATGGTTGGGAGCCGGGGTATGAGATACCTTCCCAACCGACAGGAGTCGTATAGAGATATGATTATCAAGGAGTTTCTTACCGGATAGGTATGTTGGCTAGCAGTGATGCTAAAGCTCACTAGTCACATGCGCTAGTCGGATCCTGAATCACTGAGAGTTTGCGGAGGGATGCTGACTTCAGTGGGAGTATTTCTGTTTAGGCTTGAATTACTCTACATAAAGATGTTTCTTAGTGATTGCATATTTTTTTGTTGTAGATCAATGGCACCACCTGCTCAACCCAACTTTGCATTGAAATCAATTCTGGAAAAGGATAAACTGAATGGAACAAACTTTACCACCTGAGGATCCACTTCCAAAGGAACCTACCGATAATGCTAATGCCACGACCAGAAATGCCTACCAGAAACTCGTTGATGAATCAAACGAGATCAGCTGCCTCATGTTGGCTTGTATGGAGCCCAATTTGCAACAACATTTCGAAGATGTTGTGACTTTCGATATGATCGAGAGTATCAAGAGCATGTTTCAGGTGCAGGCTAGGACCGAAAGGTTCAACGTATGGCGATCCTTGATGGATTGCAAGCTGAAGGAAGGTGATCCACTGAGCCCGCATGTGATCAAGATGATCGGATACGTGCAAGCTTTGGATCGGTTGGGCTTCCCTCTCTTGGATGAGCTCGCTACTGATGCAGTTCTAGGTTCTCTTCCGCCTAGCTATGGGACAGTCATCTCGAACTATCATATGCATGGCATGGATAAGAAGCTCACTGAATTGCTTGGGATGCTCAAGGTGGCAGAGCAAGATATTAAGCATTGATGGTGCAGAACTCAACTAAGTTCAAGAAGAGTTGGTCCAAGAAAAGGGCTAAGGTAAAGGGCACGGAGATGGTAACCTCCACTGCTGCACCGAAGTCTGGACCGGACTCCAAGACCATTTGCTACCATTGCAAGGAAACTGGTCACTGGAAGATGAACTGTAGCAAGTGGCTTGCGGAGCATGGCAAGAAGGCTGGAAATGCTGCTTCAGGCAAAGGTACACCAGTTACATATGTTATAGACATTTACCTTGCTGACATACCTAGTAGCTCTTGATTATTTGATACTGGGTCAGTTGTTCATATTTGCAACTCGATCCAGGGGCTAGTAAGAACTAGGCGTGTGGTACAAGGGGAGATTGACATTAGGGTCGACAACATAGCAAGAGTTGCTGCGTTGGAGGTCGGCACGATGTAGCTCCAGCTTCCTTCTGGATTTATTTCGGAATTGAATAATTGTTATTACATTCCTGCACTTAGTCGGAACATTATTCTGCCTCATGCTTGATGATGCAGGGTTGTGAATTCAATTTAAAGGACAATGGTTGTTCGTTTTATTTGAATGGTATGTTCCACGGCTATGCACCCATTGTTGATGGGCTATTTATATTGAATCTGGAACAGGAACCGGTCTATAACGTGAATGTCAAGAGGCATAAGCCTAATGAGATAAATCCGACATACTTCTGGCATTGCCGGCTTGGGCACATTAGTCTGAAACGCATGAAGAGACTCCATGATGATGGGCTCCTAACTTCATCCTACTTTGGGTCGTTCGAGACATGTGAATCATGCTTGCTCGGCAAGATGACCAAGTCTCCTTTCGCAAAGAGTTGCGAGAGGGCATCTGAGCTATTGGAGCTTATACACAGTGATGTGTGTGGTCCAATGAGCACAACTGCCAGAGGTGGCTATCAGTACTTCGTGACATTTACTGACGACTTGAGTAAATATGGATATATCTATTTGATGAGGCACAAGTCGGAAACTTTTGAAAAGTTCAAAGAGTTTCAGAATGAGGTTGAAAATAAGCTCGGCAAGACTATAAAGCTTCTATGATTAGATCATGGAGGTGAGTACATGAGCCAGGAGTTTGATGATCATATGAGAAGCCTAGGTATAGTACCTCAGCTCACACCTTCGGGTACGCCACAGAGAAACATCATGTCAGAAAGAAGGAATAGGACCTTGTTGGACATGGTCCGGTCTATGATGAGCAAATCGGATTTACCCTTGTCATTCTGGGGATATGCTCTAGAAACTGCAGCTTTCACACTTAACAGGATACCATCAAAATCCGTAGACAAGACACCACATGAGATGTGGACTGGGAAGAGTCCCAGTTTGTCTTTTCTAAAGATTTGGGGTTGTGAAGCATTTGTCAAGCGACTTATGTCAGACAAGCTTACACCAAAGTCAGATAAATGCAAATTCGTGGGATATCCAAGGGAAACCTTGGGATATAGCTTCTACAACCATGAAGATAACAAAGTGTTTGTTGCTCGGAACAGGGTTTTCCTTGAGAAAGAGTTTCTCGGTAGGGAGGCCAGTGGGAGGACGGTCTGACTCGAAGAAATTCGAGGACTACTCGGGAAGACTCAGCTGGTGATAAGATCATACCGGAGTCAGTCAGGGAACCCATAGTGGAAGTGGCACCGGAACCACGGAGGTCGGGAAGATTCCGTAGAGTGTGTGATGTATTTTTGCTAGAAAGCAACGAGCCGAGCATGTATGCGGAAGCGATGTTGAGCCTAGATTCCAAGGCATGGCTGGAGGCCATGAGATCCAAGTTAAAGTCCATGGATGAGAATCAAGTCTGGGACTTGGTTGATCCGTTGCCTAGTGTAACTGCCATTGGTTGCAAATGGGTCTTTAAGAAGAAAGCCGATGTGGATGGAAATGTTTAGATCCACAAAGCTCGGCTTGTCGCTAAGGGTTATGGACAAGTTCAAGGAATTGACTACGACGAGACTTACTCGCCGGTAGCGATGCTGAAGTCGGTAAGGATCGTACTAGCTATAGCTGCATATTTTGATTATGAGATATGGCAGATGGATGTCAAGATGGCTTTCCTTCATGGAAATTTAATCGAGGACGTGTATATGATACAGCTTGAGAGTTTTGTTGATCCTACTAGCGCTAGTAAGGTATGCAAGCTCAAGAGATCCATTTATGGATTGAGGAAAGCATCTCGGAGCTGGAATATTCGTTTTGATGAGGTCGTCACTAGTCTCGGTTTCATCAAAAGCGAAGAGGGCGCTTGTTTATACAAGAAGTTAAGTGGGAGCTCAGTAGTGTTTTTGATCTTGTATGTGGATGACATATTGTTGATCGGGAATGATGTTTCGATGCTAAACTCGGTCAAGGAGTCATTGAATGGCAAGTTTTCGATGAAGGACCTTAGTGAGGCAGTGTATATATTAGCCATCAAGATCTATAGAGATAGGTCGAGGAGGCTGCTCGGCTTAAGCCAGAGCACATACATATATAAAGTGTTGAAGTGGTTCAACATGATTGAGGCGAAGAAAGGGTTCTTGCCACTCACATGGTATGAGGCTAAGCGAGACTCAGAGTCCTTCGACATCTGATGAGCGAAGCAGGATGAGTAGGATTATGTATGCCTCGGCAATCGAATCCATCATGTATGTACAAGGCCTGATGTTGCTTTTGCAATCAGCCTAACAAGCAGATACCAGGCTAACCCTGGTGCGAGTCACTGGGCAGCAGTGAAGAATATTCTAAAGTACCTGAAAAGGACTAAGGAAATGTTTCTAGTTTAAGTAGGTGAGGAAGAGCCCGTCGTAAGGGGTTACGCCGATGCTAGTTTCCAAACCGACAGAGATGATTGTCGATCACAGTCCGGATTCGTGTACATCATGAATGGAGGGGCAGTGAGCTGGATGAGTACCAAGCAAGATACGATGGACGATTCTACCACAGAAGCGAATACATTGCGGCTTGTGAAGGTCCAAAGGAAGGTGTTTGGATTCGGAACTTTCTGGATGATCTTGGTATTTTCCCAGCCTCGGTATAACCATTGGACCTTTATTGTGATAACTCTGGTGCCATCGCACAAGCCAAGGAGCCGAGGATTCACCACAAGGTCAGACATATAGATCGGAAATATCACCTGATACGAAAGATCGTATAGAATGGTGATGTAGAGTTATGCAAAATTCTCACGAATGCAAATGTTGCAGATCCGTTCACTAAGCCGCTTCTACAACCCAAGCATGAGGGACATGTTAGAGTTATGGGCATTTGATGTCTATTTGATTGACTCTAGTGCAAGTGGGAGACTGTTAGAGATATGCCCTAGAGGCAATCATGTATGATGATATTTCCTATGTGTTTGTGAATAAACATAGTACTTGGACATTTTCAATGATGTGTATCAGCAAGTATGTGACTTGTTTGTGGGGCTATGCATTGTATGATGACTGTCCTAAAAGGTCCCTAATCGAAAGGGCTATGTGGACGCGCAGCCAACTATACTAGCATATGACACGATCGATGGCTTGGTCTCACTAGCCATGGAGCATTGGATGCTAACCGGATAATATGGACACAGAAGGATCTGGTCGGATTCGACGTAGTCGGATCCGGAGATAAGGTCCGAGTTGGACAGACCCAACTATGAGATGCAGCGATATCATCTGTGAGTCTCTAGTACAACATACATTCTATGTCCTAAGACCTGAACTGGCGCATATACTCGGGATGGTGACAGACCTGATTTGGGCCAACCAAAAGCTACTCCGTAACTGGGTAGTTACAAAGGTAGGTTTCGGGCTTGTCCAGACCCATGCCGCGAGACATGGTCAAGCAACATGGGATTTGCCCCTCCAAACGGGAGAGATATACTCTGGGCCCCTCGTGTGATCTGACCAGGATAAGCATCGCCATGCAACAAGGATTATGAGATAATCCGGTTTGTGGTCAGCATCACTGGAATGAGAAAGAGGTCGGGCTAGCACAAGGATGACAGACTCACCTTGAACCCGACAACATATATCATGTGGCAAAAGGAATAGAAGTGTGATGTACAGGTTCGCCAACCGGCTTCATTGTCTACTTGGTGGTAGGCACGCCTTGCTAGAGGCCGCTACCAGCCGAGCACGTCAGAGGTGATCCGACATGCGACCAAGCCAACTTGAACCTAAGGGGTCGCGCGCTTAAGGGAAGGAACGTGTGAGGCTGGATCGGACTCCACGAGTCAGATGTGATACTACTCGGACTCGGATCCCGGCCGAACTGATTTTGGGCTTTAGGGTCCGTGCAAGGCCCAAGTGTTGAGCCCGCGACGGACGCCTATATAAAGTGGGGGTGCGGCACACTCATGTGGTTGATCGCTTCGACGCTGTCACTAGGGTTTGCATGTGTTGCGAATAACCACCTCCACTCACCGCCGACTGTGTGATCGGACCTAACAGTCCGCCGCACTGTATTCCTCCTGCACGCACGAATACCATTAGAGGCGGTGCACTTGTGCCGCTCCGGCGGACATGTACGTGGAACCGACGACCAGCTGTTCAAGGGATATCGGACAAGAAGGATACGATCCACACGGACGCGCTGCCCCAACTCTTCTTCCGCTGCACGGCACTGCGCGTCTAGTGGTAACGATCTGTGATCCATCTCCCGTAGCATGTTCCTGGTTGTTCTGCGTGTTGGAATTTTAATTTGCAGTCGATGCACCCTACCGTAGAACCCAACAGGTCGAGGCAGAGGGTCGAGGATTGCCCGTCGCCGAGGGGTCGAGGGTCGGGGCAGAGGGTCGAGGATCACCGGTCGCCGAGGGGATAGATGGTGGAGCCAGTGGGTCCTACCGGTCCCGGCGCCGTCGCCCAGGCCGAGAATTCCCCAGTCCGAGTGCTGACCCGTCGATCGTGCGTCTCCATACCTGAGGGCACCCGAGGACGAGAGGGTTAGGGGGTTCCTCAGCCTCCTACAACAATAGTTCTCGGGGCCGATGGCGGTCGAACACCTTGGCGAATTTGTCTTGCAGCCTCTACGATGAGGATTAAAAGCCAAGTGTTGAAACTTGAAACACCCAAACTGACTCATGACAAAAAATCAAAGCGTTGAAAGAGAAATCAAAGACAAAACAATACGTAGTGAGAGGTTGTGCAACTAGAATTATATTCTGTAACAGCTTTTTTAGCAAAGTTGAGAGGATGGTGGTGAAGAACTCGAAAGCCATTGGTGTCTTGCGATCGTTTCCATACATCCTGCTACAGCACAACAACCCTTCTTCTGACCATAATTGGTGTCTTGCGGTCATAAGAAGGATGTTGGAGGAGGAGAGGGCACAGAATGAAATGCATAACCGGGCCATGTACGAGCTCCTCGTGGTAAGTTTCTTCTGCATATTAGCCAAATCATGCACTTAATGTTTGTTTCACTACTAACTAGTATGACTGACTCGCCAAACCAAATGTGCAGATTCTGTGCGAGAAGACCGGTCAGACCCCTCCGCTGATGCCAGTCATTGCTCCAGAGACCACGGTGAGTTTCATTTGAATGGTCATTAGTTACTAGTCTTAACATTTGAGTGTCATCATGCTAACGAGACATTGCAAATGATCTTTGGTGCAGCGTAACTCCAGACAAGCATCGCACGATCCTTCTCGAGTTGGTACCGGCACGAGCAACCCCGGTGCTTCACCTTCGTGATGAGGGTAAGTTTTCTCTAGTGTTCTGCTTAACAAATGCATACTTAGCTTCATACATGCTTGTTAGCCCTATTATGCCACATACTTAGCTTATTTTCCCCAAAAAAGACGTACTTAGCTAATTATCCTCCAAAATGACATAGTTAGCTTATTTAGTTCATTTATGACATAATTAGCTTATTCATTTGGCATAATAACCTTGGTTCTCTCATAAATGTCATATACTTAGCTTATTTTCCTACAAAATGGCATAATTACCTAAGTTACCTCTAAAATGACCTATACTTACCTAAGTTGGCTCAAAAATGGCATAATTACTTAGGTCAGCACAAAAATGACCTATATTTCACTACTGCAGGATGCTACTACGACACTACGATCAGAGACCCTTTGATGAAACTGTGTGTGATGCATTAATCGCAAACGGTGATCTAAAATAACTGTCAAAAAAGATGCAAAACATTTGTGATGAAGGATACATCAAACACGGTTCAGATTTAGTTCCGTCTGCGATGCAGGGCATACGGTTCAATTCAATTAACTGTTTTTGATGAGGCGGAACAAAAGAAACGGGCAGGCAGATGAAGGCGTGTGCAATATACGGCATATAGTTCACTCAGATAAACTGTTTGTGATGAGGCGAAACAACATAAACGGGCAGCTAGATGAAGGTGTGTGTGATATACGTAGGCCCGACCCTGAGGGGGGCAGGGGGGCGGCCGCCCCAGGCCCCCAAAGCCCAGGGGCCCCAGGCATATGTGTTGTGCAGCCTGTAACATTGTGATGTGAGGGAAGAAAGGCTTCGTACAAAAAAGGACGCAAGCATTGGTCGAGGGAAGGGCATCGTCTACATTGTAGGCAGGCGGAAGCAGACCTCACATCGCAGCGCGATCAATGGATCGCTCATCAAACCTTGGGTCTCCTAAAGAGAAGACTGACTTCCATAAAAAAAGACTAACCAAACCCTACGAGGCCAGGCGATCGTTTGTTGCTCCAGTAAGTGTGCGCCGCCACCTCATTTTTTTGGGTGTCACCAATCGAACACCTATCCTCAAGCGGCCATGCCACATCTCCCTGCCGGAGACACCCAATTGCAGATCCGCAGACACTCAACCCCAAGAGGGAACCACATCAGCATTACGTTCATATTCCAAGCTATTGCCCTTTGATTCTTCCCATTCATGACTGGAGGAAATATAGCTAGCAGGCTACAGAGAATCGAAGAAGATGACTCTTTCTATTGCAGGGTAAAGAAGGTATGGCTCTAATAGCATATGTCCTACGTTTTGCCATGATGATTGGTAAACTTTTATCTGGGTGGAACGATCAATATTAACTTCTTTGTTGTTGCGATATGGCCATTGACAATTGATTGATTGTACATACTTTAGCAGCAGATATTATTCAGATTCATGAGCTGGGGTTGTCCTTTGATCCTTCTGGTTGATCCTTGGAAGAAATATAATTAGTCGATTAGTAAGAATTAGAGAAGGTATGACTCTCAAAGCGTATGCCTGCGTTTTTTCCATTGCCATTGACAAATATTAAAACGATCAATATTGCTTCTTCGTAGTTGCGATATGACCATTGATAATTGATTGATGTGATACAATTTAGAGGTAGATATTTACTCAGATTTATGAGGATGGGTTATTATTTGATGCATGTATTAAGAGGGCCCCAGGTTCTTGTTTCGCCCTGGGCCCCCGAAATATCAGGACCGGCCCTGAATATACGGCATACAGTTCACTCGGATGAACTATTTGCGTTGGGCCAAGAGAACAGAAACGGTTCAACTTAACAAGATGTGTGTGATACGCGGCAAACAGGTTTGTAATCGAAAATGTGTGGGAAGACCGATAACAACACAGATGATTCCTGTTAACAAGCCGTTTGTGTTGTGAGAAAACGATTGTTTGTATACAATTGTGAGTGATTGATGAAAACATCACCGACGAGTTCCATTGTTTAGTCCGTGTGCTATGTGATTTGCTCTATCCGCACAACATCTACGCTCTGCCTATGCAACATCAACATATATACTTAAAAAGATAGCATTGCATAACCAAATTAAGCATACAATTACACAAGTCACTACACACATAACATTTCCACACACCAAAGTAAGCAATTACATGCATACTAAACTAGGAGAAACGAGGATCTAATCATCTACTTCTTGTTGCGATGGCGCTTGCCATTGCTCTGCTTCCGGCTAGATCACTGGCCATTTTGGGGAAGGAGGCACTTCCACATGTCAACGATCCGCCTGTAGATGTCGTAGCTCGTGTACGCCTCCTTGGCCGCATACACAACGTGAGCTTTGTCGAGTTTCTCCATCCAGGCCAAGTGCGAGGCACACTTGTCCTTGTTGCAGGAATCCTTCATGTCTCTTTAGTAGGGGTTGATGATGGCCTCGGCGAGGTGAACCAGTGAGTCCTTCTCATGCTCCTTGCTGCCCCAAATCTTGTATCGGCCCTGGATGTCAACAAGATTCTGGCAGGCGATGCCCGAATTCTTGAGCACGCTTACATCATTGGTGATGTCCATTGTAGCGAACATCTAGTGGGGGCAGTTGATAAACCTGGTGAAACGCTCGCAAGGCCTTGTGGCCATGCAATAGTGGTAGATGAGGACGTGGTTGCGCATGCACATCTGGGCAATGGTGACCTTGGGATAGGACCCGGCATGAGCGCTGGTGTACCCGAGGTCGAACCCAGCCACCTTGTACTTCTCCTCGGCAAGCAACAGCTCCATGATGTGGATGGAGTGTTCCACCCAGACCGGTTTGTTGGTGTACACCACCGAGAGCTCCATGAACCTTACGTGGGTGTCCACGACATGCATGGTTAACTGCTGCTTGTTGTCTACAGCCGCTCGGAGCGCCATTGGAGCCGCGCAGGATACCCTCTAAGAATTTGTCGTGGTGGGTGTGCTTCTTGAAATTGTGGGGCATGATCGAAAGGTTGAAGAGACACAAGGGTTAAATGGCCGCTGTAATAAATGGGGGCTGGTCGGCCTTTAATCATCACGTCTTGTCATGGCATTCATAGCGGAGGATTCCAGTGCACGCTTGACAACACCGCACCACACGCATTTCATTTGACCACGCGTGGGCTCGAAGAGGCGCCAAATGTATCATCGATGAGCATGTTCCCGTGCTATCACGCAGTTTACCGCGCAAGCTTCCCGCCCGACTAGTTTGGCCACGCGTCAGCTAGAAGAGGAACAAATCATGGGCATTTATTGGCAAAAAGCTTTGTAAAAAAAGTGTGTGGAATGACTTCGGTCATAAGTTTACCCGTGGTGATGAGGTCAAAGTTACACAAAAGGGTGATGATGGACACTCGAGTGCAATAATTAATTTTGCGCTCTACAGGGCACACGGTTGAAGAAACCAATTGTGTGCAATAATATCGAAGATTGTAGTCAAGTTAGCTATACAGATCGTGTGCTATGAGATCGACAGGGTAAACAGATTCGAGAATGGTTAATAAAATCATAGACTATTGCATATTATTAGTGCTACCAATATACAAGTCTCATACGATGCCATTTCAACAATTGTACCACAAAAGCTCAGAATATTACAAGGTTCAAATTCCAGAGTTATATGGCTCAAATTTGAAGATTACAAGGTTCAAACTGATATTAGAAATGAAGTTCAGCTCATCAGCTGCAAACACTCGCGCTGATCCGCTGAACATGGATATCAGAGAGGTTCAAACTAATATTACCACTTCTAAAGTCTGGTTTCAAAACCTCATAATTTTTGCAAAGGGGTTGGACACTTAGAAGTCATGTATGGGGTTGACACGATGACTTCCGATTACTCTGTCATCTGAAGTTCCAAAATGAATTCAGCATTTTTGGAGCCTATTCCATTTTGCCGCAGCCGCCGGCGCTGATCAACAAACCATTCATTTTTGCGAAATAAATGTAGGACAAACCTCATTACCTTCAGAACCTTGCTCTGACAACAAAGAACTTGGCGAATATAATCTTCGGTAAGGTCCCACGGTAGGGGTTCAAAGTAATTTCTGAGAGATGCAGATCTAGGCATTCGACGTGATTGTTATATTGTATCATATTATCCACCATTGGGCCCAATCTTATCTGCAAAAGAACAAAACATGTTAGTGCCTTTCATGAAGTTTTGAACACTACTACAAGACTATTTGGTTTGCAGGATTTGTAAAATGCACTAACATGCCATCTTTGATATGACATGATTAACATGGGCATTTTATTACAATCTAGAAAAATGTAGCCTTCTTCACAAGAGGTTGGAGTGGATGAAAAGTTCCCTAAGAAAACTAGTACAGATGAATCCAAAGGAGAAATGCTTATGGATTGTAACCATATGGATCAAGCAACCAATATGGGGGGAACATGTATGTACTGAAATCCTCCAAAAGAATCCTTCAGAAATCGTAGTACATTGTCGTTGTAAACTTGGAAAAAGGTGTCACAAATTGAACTCCCTTATGGTTAACATTTAATAGGAAAGGAACATCACCTAGATATATAGCATCTCCAGGCATGGAAAGCATCTCAGGAAACTGACAACTTGCTCCAGGTTGGGGCCGATAGATTCTACTGCCAAGACCTTCACTGTGTGTAGTTTTGGGGTCAAGCTTGTCGGAATCATTTTCTGCAAGATAGATGAACATACATCTTCAAAATTAGAAATAATTTTAATTTGTAGAAGGAGAGGTAGAAGGCGGCCGTTGTACCTGAACGGGTGTGGATCTAATAACAAGTTTAGAGTATTCGTATAATGAGTAACCCACCACTGTCAATTTCGGTGCAGAAATGACATTGATTCTTGTTAGACCTTCTTGGTCAACTACAAGTAATCTCTCAAGTGTAGGTGTGTCCTCAATGACCATACTGTGGCACACATCTTGTGATGTCTTCTTGCCGCACCAACAACACACATAAATAGTCCGGAGAGTCATGACGAAGGTACTTGAGTGCAGTACAGCCACGGAGTAGGCACTCCATGTCACCATTTGGGAGGCAGACGACGACGAGCTCGAGGTGCTTCAGTCGTGGTAGAATAAGATCGAGCGTGTCATTAAGGGGGGATGGCAGTTCTTGAACTTGGCGACATGCAGCATGGGCGCGAGGCGGAGCGTGGACGTTGGAAGCGAGCTCATATGCCCATGATCAAAAGTGAGATCCACGAGCTGACTAGGGCGGGGGATCGGAACCAGTCGTTAAGCTTGGCTCGGTCCTTGCTGTTGGAATGGAACTTACCCATTCTAAGGCCTCTGGTTGGGCCAAGGTGACTGCCGAGGATCTTGGAGAATGCATCCAAGTTTTTGCGATAGCCATGGTAGAGCTCGTGGGTGTCAATGAGGTCGAGAGGGGTGGAGTTCCATAGGGGGCGCCATCGTCAGGAAAGGTCAGTTGTCCGTGCCCCATATTTGATTAGGAGGAGGTAGATGGTGACTGTCAACATATCATCAGGGAGGTTGTTGATGAAGTCTAGGCCTGCTGGAGTCGCTCGCGGTTCTTGCTCGCCCCGCCTCCACTTGTTGGCAGCCCCGTTCTCCACCTCTAGAGTCTCCTTGTCAGCAGCGCTTTCTCATAGAAGTGGGAGCACAGGGAATATTTAGTTAAAACAGGGCAATAGAAAAGTGTATTGGTAACTAGAAGTCATTAGGTAGGAATATAGTAAGAAAATGTAATAATAATTAGTTGCTTAAATACTACACAATTCATTTGATATTTCTAGGTAAGTCAACATGCAGATACTTGAAAAGAAAACTTACTTCTAACAAAGTCTGGACGGATGATATCGTTGGGGAAGTTAGCATATATCTCATGACCAGGCTCTTTTATGTGCAGTGCAATTTTAGTGCCAGATTTCAGTACGTAAAACTTAGAAATTTCTAAAGGCCAGTGCCAAAATAGGAGTCAGTACGTTCATCAAGTCTTACAGTAGCAATGACTGTAAATCAATGGTTTGTGTTCAGTATGACATCCCTGTAGTCTTGATTTATGTAAAGGGAAAGATTGTGCACTACATATTCTATTGCATAGCAAGGGACGCGCTATAGAAAATGGTAGGGTTGTTCAAGAAAATATGGTAACATTAAAATATGGGCCCAAATTGAAGAACTATATAGCAGTTGAAATCGAAGGACAAAAATCTATAATTAAACAAATAGGCTAAACATGATGTCATGGAAATATGAGAGTAATCGAAAGAACAATACCATTAATTTGCCTAATATAGAAAGAAGAGGGGGAAAATCCCCTTTGACGTATATGGTGCATGTGGCACCTTTAATCCAAATGTAGCAATATTTAGTATATGTTAAGGAAAGTAGCCCATACCGATCGATTTAGGGTGAGATTGAACATACGCGCACATCCTCAAGTCATCTGGTACGGTGAGATGTGATACGTCTCCAACCTATCCATAATTTTTTATTGTTCCATGCTATTATATTACCTGTTTTGGATGTTTATGGGCTTTACTTTACACTTTTATATCATTTTTGGGACTAACCTACTAACCGGAGGCCCAGCCTGAATTGCTGTTTTTTTGCCTATTAGTGTTTTGAAGAATAGGAATATCAAATGGAGTCCAAATGGGATGAAACCTTCGGGAGCGATCTTTTTGGAACAAATGCAATCCAGGAGACTTGGAGTGGACGTCAAGCAGCAGATGAGGAAGCCACGAGGCTGGAGGGCGTACCCTAGGGGGGTGGGTGCGTCCCCACCCTCGTGGGCCCCTCGTGGCTCAACCAACCTACTTCTTCCTCCTATATATATATATATATATATATATATATATATATATATATATATATATATATATATATATATACGTACCCTGAGAACATCCAAGAGCACCATGAAAAACTATTTCCACCGCCGCAACTTTCTGTATCCGCGAGATCCCATCTTGGAGCCTTTGCCGGCGCTCCGTCCGAGGGGGAATCAACCATGGAGGGCCTCTACATCACCTCCAAGGCCTCTCCTATGAGTTGTGAGTAGTTTACCACAGACCTTCGGGTCCATAGTTATTAGCTAGATGGCTTCTTCTCTCTCTTTGAATCTCAGTACAAAGTTCTCCTCGATCTTCTTGGAGATCTATTCGATGTAACTCTTTTTGCGGTGTGTTTGTCGAGATTCGATGAATTGTGGGTTTATGATCAAGTTTATATATGAGAAATATTTGAATCTCCTCTGAATTCTTTTATTTATGATTGGTTATCTTTGCAAGTCTCTTCGAATTATCAGTTTGGTTTGGCCTACTAGATTGATCTTTCTTGCAATGGGAGAAGTGCTTAGCTTTGGGTTCAATCTTGCAGTGTCCTTTCCTAGTGACAGCAGGGGCAGCAAGGCACGTATTGTATTGTTGCCATCGAGGATAAAAAGATGGGGTTTATATCATATTGCTTGAGTTTATCCCTCTACATCATGTCATCTTGCTTAATGCGTTACTCTGTTCTTGTGAACTTAATACTCTAGATGCAGGCAGGAGTCGATCGATGTGTGGAGTAATAATAGTACACTACTGGAATCAGCTTCTTTGTTGTCTGCCATGGCGGACGGCAAAGGCACGGATGCCGGACAGCAAATTCCTTTGCCGTCAGCCAGCGGACAGCAAACCGTCCGGCTGAACACGTGCCAGCAAAGGCCTTCTTTGTCGTCCGCTTCGTAGAAACGGACGGCAATGGATTGTGCCATCAGCCATCCGACGCCAGCAGACGGCAACGACGGGGGACAGCAGCGGTGTGAGGTGAGAGTCGTTAGGGGGTTAACAGCGTTCTTTGTCGTCCGCCAGCCGACGGCAAAGTGGCAAAGCTCTTTGTTGTCCGCTGACGGACGGCAAAGAGCTTAGCTAGGGCAGCACTGGGATGCTGCCACGTGGCCAGCTATGCCGTCGGCCAGCAGACGGCATAGATGGCCTTGTTTGCTAGGCCTATTTGGTCACTTTGCCGTCCGCTTTGTAGATGACAAAATGACCAAATAGGCAGTCAGTGTTGCCAGTTTGCACAGGTGACTGCCACGTGTCCTCTTTGTCGTCCGTCCACTAGCGGACGGCAAAGAGGCTACACATCCCATGTTTTTATTTAAATCCAATTAATTAGACATGGTTTCAAACACAGATATACATGCATACATATCCAACAACATGTCCAACAACATATTTGATCAAATCAACAACATAGTTCAACAAAGTCCAACATATCCATATATACATAACCACAAACAAGTTCCCAACAACATATCCATATAGACATACATATCCAAATAAGTTTTCATAAACAACAAGGAAGCACCAGAAGAATAGTACACTCCATGAATCCAAGCCTTCCTCATGTAAAGCAAATCTGCAAATTGGGAAAGAGGAAAGTTAGAAGAAGAAGTAGAAGAAGAAGTAGAAGAAGAAGAAGACTAGATAGAAGAAGAAGAAGAAGATTTTTTCTTCTCTTTCTTTTTCTCCTCTCCTCTTCTTAGAGCTAAGCTAGGTAAAAATGCGAAGTGTAGGTCATTTTAGAGCCTAGCTAGGTAAATAGGTCATTTTGGAGCTTAGTAAGGTTATTATGTCATTTTCGAGGAAAATAAGCTAAGTCTATATCATTTTGGACGTAACAAAGATTATCATGCCATTTTTGACCTAAGTATGCTAAGTATTCATAAATGACCTGAATAAGCTAAGTATAGCTCATTTTTTATATAACTTAGGTAATTATGCCATTTAGAAGGAAAATGAGCTAAGTATCCAGTTGTAAAGCAAAACATTAGATAAAATTTACACTCATCACAACAAATATGATGAAGATCGCAACTAAGGTAACAATTGATCCAACGGCATAATGATACCAAGCCTCATTATCAATGGCATATTTTCTAATCTTCTTAAGCTTCACGTGCATTGCATCCATCTTCGAGCGCATTGCATTCATCTTCATCTTGTGATCATCGATGACATCAGCAACATACAACTCCAATGTCATCTTCTCTTCTTCAATTCTTTTAATTTTTTCTTTCAAATACTCATTTTCTTTTTCAACTAAATTTAACTTCTTGACAAGAGGGTCGGTTTCAAATTCCGGTTCACATACCTCCTAGATTAAAATATCTCTATGTCAACTTGATGGCCATAATTGTCATAAATGCGAAATGCAACAAATAGTTATGAAAGAGAATTTACCACAACCGAATCATAAAGCAGGCGAGGGCCGACGGGGACGGAAATCAAGACCATGGCACTATGTATGAGAAACAATCATACAAAGTAAGAAAATTATACATACCAACTATATAAATCATACAAAGTACAACATAAAATTTTGAATACCTAAGAATCACTATCGGTAATGACGTGCTCATCATCATCATTAATAAATGCATCATCATCATCACTATCGGTAATAACGTGCTCATCATCATCATTAATAAATGCATCATCATGTGGAAGGCCACCTTTACATAATCGTTCAAGCATTGACAAGTCATCTGCAGCAGTAAATTCTTCTTCTTTCGGCTCTTCTTGTTCTGGCCCAGGGTCGGATTCACTATCGTTGTCTACTTCAATGTTCTAGGGTGGAGTAGAGCGTTTCTTGAAACTTTTTTTGGCAAGACGTGTTTCTTGGAAGAATTCTCCTTCGTCATATGTGTCTTGGTAAATGTGACATTCATAATCCTCTTCATTGGGGGGAGGTGGTCTAACACGTGGCGGCACTTCATAAACGACATCCCAACCATTGAGATTTGGATCACTTTGACAGGCCCACGGTAGAAAGAAAACTTGGGTTGCCTGTTGAGCCGTAATATAGACATCGGGAACATCCAAATGGGTGCTTTGTTTGATTTCGACTAGCCCTATATGTTCATGAGTCCTTCTAGTCTCCCTGGGTTGTAACCAATAACATCTGAAGGGTACGACGTTTGGTGGGTTATCACCATAGAATTGAAGTTCATAAATTGCTTCAACTCTTCCATAATACTCGACACCTCCTTCACCGATAGCAGAGACACAACAATTTGTAGACTTTCAGTCGGCCATAGATAGCTCTTTGCCATAGGTACGAAAGCGATACCCGTTGATGTCGTAATTGTCAAATGAATGGACCTTATAGTCAAAACCATTAGCTACTTGTCTCAATTCGGCATCCATAATCTCTGAATTAGCCTACAAGTTTAATAAGAAAGGATTGTTGCATTAGTCGCAAATTAGCCAAAGAAATGAAAGGGTCTAATGGAAATTACCGGGTTTTTTTTGAACCAAGAGATGAAACCGGGATATTCGCCTCCTTGCTTTGCCAGAAGCTCATACTCTTCGACGGAATCCTTTTGGATCACCGCTCCATACGATAATATGGCGACGTATCGACTGCATCAAATATCCAGGAATAAGAGCAGTTCATAGAAATTAGAAGTTGCGAAACAATGTAATGAGATCTTACTCGATGTACGGCTGCACTTCTGTTAGGTTGTCAAAGAGATACAGCGAAATGGTCCGCCATTCTTCAACATCCAACGATACTAGTTTCCAAGCACTGGATGGTGCGAGATTCCCTTTGAATAGGCTGAGGTTGGATTGAACCTTTGTAGGCTCGTCAGCATTGTACCGAGGCTTCGTATTATGCAAGTGACGATTTTTGGCTTCGTAGTGTGTTGTCACGAAGTTTGACGCCTCCTCGGTGATGAATGCCTCAGCCATCGATGCTTCTATTCGATGTTTATTTTTACATTTTGCTCGAAGCATCTTCTGCATCCTCTCAGTTGAGTAGCACCAACGATTTTGCACGGGACCCCCAATTGTGCCTCGGTCGGGAGATGCAAAATCAAGTGTTACATTGGATTAAAGAAGCTTGGCGGAAAGATCATCTCTAACTTGTAGATTAACTCCGGCTCCAACTGTTCCATTTCTTCTAGGAGGCCAGGCGATAGTTCTTTCGCACAAAGAACACGAAAGAAATAGCTCAGCTCTGCCAGTACTAGCCATTCATCCTCAGGGATGAAGCCACGCAACATCACCGGCATTACCCGCTCTATCCATATGTGCCAATCATGACTTTTTAGACCAAATATTTTCAATTTATCAAGACTCGCTCCCCTCTTTAGATTTGTTGCATACCCATTGGGGAACATCAACTGCATTTTTACCCAAAAAATAATTTCCTTCATAGCTGGCCTTCCAAGATTGAACCATGCCTTTGGCTTCTTCCAGTTCCGCTTTCCTTTTGGTTCTTGCATGTTTTGTAACTGTCTATCACAAAGGTCCTCTTGATCGTCTCTAGCCTTAATATTATCCTTTGATTTCCCCTCTATGCCGAACAATGTACCAAAAATGGCTTCAGCGATATTCTTTTCAGTGTGCATCACGTCGATGTTGTCTGGGTAAAGGAGGTCTTTGAAGTAAGGCAGATCCCAGAAGCATGTCTTGTGAGTCCATGCATGTTCCTTATTATACCCCTTGAAATACCCTGGATGCTCTAGATTTGGCTCGAGAGCGTTTAACTAATCTAGGGTTTGTTGGCCTATCAACGCAGGTGGTGCAGAATGTTTGAAAACTCTACCTTTCATGAAGTTCTTCTTGTCTTTCCTGAACTTATGGCGAGGATCTAGAAACTGTCTATGCAAGTCGAAGCAACTATACTTGCGCCCCGCCGTCAGCCAACGAAACTCAAGAGCTCCCTTGCATGTGGGGCACGGGAACCTTCCATGCACACACCAGCCAATGAATAGCGCATACGCCGGCAAGTCATGCGTCGAGTACATGTACTAGCCATGCATTATGAAGTTCTCTTTGCTAAAGGTGTCGTATGTCTTGAACCCATTATCCCAAGCTTCTTGCAATTCGTCCTTAAGCGGCTGCATGTACACATTCATATTCTTCCCTAGATAGTTGGGCCCTGGAATCATCAACATCAGGAAAATGTTCTTTCTTTGCATAACCTGCCCGGGGGGAAGATTGAGTGGAATGACGAACATGGGCCAACAGCTGTATGGGGCTGCCATCTGACCAAACACACTGAACCCATCTATGCTGACGGCAACTCGAGGATGCCTTGGATCTGCCTTTTTTCCTTATGTAATGC
The DNA here is from genome assembly GCA_963921465.1 of Triticum timopheevii. NCBI lineage: Eukaryota > Viridiplantae > Streptophyta > Magnoliopsida > Poales > Poaceae > Triticum > Triticum timopheevii. The sequence goes on along the minus strand of OY997270.1, from coordinate 347,132,039 downwards.
ATCGAAGCGCTTCCACGCTTCACCATCTGATGTGTGCACCATCATCACATTCCCATCTGCATCTAGTTCGGTTCTTTTGCCCATTTTGTGCCATGTCATCTGTCTGGCCGTCTCTTCGACCATGAAAAGACGTTGAAGTCTTGGTACGATTGGCATATACCGAAGAACATTAACGGGTATTTTGGTCTGCGTCTTCTCACCCATACTGTTGTCTACCACAACATACCTGGAAGAATTGCAAATGGGACAATAGTTCAAGTCCTCATACTGAAGCCTAAATAAGACACATCCTTTCTCACAGGCATGTATCTTCTCATAGGGCATCTTAAGAGCACGGAGGATTTTGTCTGACTGGTACAGGCTTGGATGTAGCACATGGCCTTTGGGTTGAAATTATCCGAAAACTGTCATCATCACGTCATAGCATTCTCTGCCCAAGTTGAATTGAGCCTTCAAAGCCATTATTTGTGAGGTGGCATCCAGCTGACAAAGCTCAGTGTGCTTGTGGAGAGGACTCCAACATTTCAGTGAAGGCCTTTGCAGATTCCTCCATCTCCTCGTCCGAGTCCCGAGCATCGTAAAAGTCTTGCACCATGTCTGCGGTCCCGGTACCATGCTCGTCGGTGCAACCTACACGCTAATAGGTAAGGATAGGTCCTAATCCCACTCGAGTATGTGTAGATTGGGTTCGTTTTCCCATGCTCTGCTCCGGATCTGACGCAAAATTTCGGCAGCACCTCCCCACTGTTCTCCTGATACACGTCTCGGCAATAAGTAGAGAGGATGTGTACCGGGAGAACAACATGGAGGCACTGACGAAATTCTTCATCCGACCCGGAGCTGAGCATATGGGAAAATGAACCCAATCTACACATACCCAGGCTGTCCAAGGGTAACGTTGGACAATTCGAAAGAATCACGATTATAAATATGCAAATGCATGCATATTTATAGATGTAACCCTTTCAAACGGGAGACGCATAGTGGTTACGCATACTGATGATTGACACCTATAGCTAGCAAGTTTCATCGGCACGAAGACCGGAACAGAGCAAATGAAGGGGGAGGAGGAGATGCCATTTGTGCTCACCAACGAACGCAGGGGAGGAGCTCGTCGAACACTAGACCCTCACAATGACGAAATAACTGCATATTTAAATCGAAAGATGAGTAACATAGCAAGTATTCGACACTGATGGCCACATGTACCTCACACTGACGATACTTACTATTTAGGGTACCATCGACACCGAGGAACCCCCTAATTAACCCCCTAATTCTCAATGGTGTTCGACCGCCATCGACACCGAGAAAAGTTGCTTTGGGACGTCGGACGTCGGTGTCACTAGTGGGATGTGGATGTAGTGTCGGGGTGTACGGGGTGTGGGTTGGGGTGTCTTTTTCTTCTTCTTCTTCTTCTTCTTCTTCTTCTTCTTCTTCTTCTTCTTCTTCTTCTTCTTCTTCTTCTTCTTCTTCTTTCTCTTTTTTTCACAGGTATGGCGACGCACGGTCGACGGGTCAACACTTGGACCAGGGGTTCTCGGCATGGACGTCGGGCCCGGCAAGACCCACTGGCTCCACCATCTATCCCCCCGGCAACCCTCTTCCTTTTTCCCTTTTTCCTCTTCTTCTACTTATTTTTCTTTTTTCAATTATTTTCTTCTTCTAATTATCTAAACCTAAATCTGGCAGTAACCTAATCCTACCACTAAAACCTAAACCTAAACACAAAAAACAGTAAAAAATCACCTTGGGCGGCGGGGGCAGGGCGGCGCCGAGGCGGCAAGCCTTGGGCGGCTCGGCGATGGTGGAGGAGGCGGCGGGCGCCAGGGCGGCTGATACGTCTCCAACGTATCTACTTTTCCAAACTCTTTTGCCCTTGTTTTGGACTCTAACTTGCATGATTTGAATGAAACTAACCCGGACTGACGCTGTTTTCAGCAGAACTGCGATGATGTTGTTTTATGTGTAGAAAATAAAAGTTCTCGGAATGTCCTAGAAATCCACGGAGGCACTTTTTGGAATTAATAAGAATTTCTGGGCGAAAGAAATACACCAGGGGGCCCAGGGCCTGTCCACGAGACAGTGGGTGCGCCCCCCTATCTCGTGGGCCCCCTGGACCTCCACCGACCTCAACTCCAACTCCATATATTCACATTCGGGGAGAAAAAAATCAGAGAGAAAGTTTCATCGCATTTTACGACACGGAGCTGCCGCCAAGCCCTAATCTCTCTCGGGAGGGCTAATCTGGAGTCCGTACAGGGCTCCGGAGAGGGAGATTCGTCATCATCGTCATCATCAACCATCCTCCATCACCAATTTCATGATGCTCACTGCCGTGCATGAGTAATTCCATCGTAGGCTTGCTGGACGGTGATGGGTTGGATGAGATTTACCATGTAATCAAGTTAGTTTCGTTAGGGTTTGATCCCTAGTATCCACTATGTTCTGAGATTGATGTTGCTATGACTTTGCTATGCTTAATGCTTGTCACTAGGGCCCGAGTGCCATGATTTCAGATCTAAGCCTATTATGTTTTCATGAATATATGTGTGTTCTTGATCCTATCTTGCAAGTCTATGGTCACCTATTATGTGTTATGATCCGACAACCCTGGAGCGACAATAATCGGGATACTTCTCGGTGATGACCGTAGTTTGAGGAGTTCATGTATTCACTATGTGCTAATGCTTTGTTCCGGTTCTCTATTAAAAGGAGGCCTTAATATCCCTTAGTTTCTGCTAGGACCCCGCTTCCACGGGAGGGTAGGACAAAAGATGTCATGCAAGTTCTTTTCCATAAGCACGTATGACTATTTACGGAATACATGCCTACATTACATTGATGAACTGGAGCTAGTTCTGTGTCACCCTATGTTATAGCTATTACATGAGGAATTGCATCTGGCATAATTATCCATCACTGATCCATTGCCTACGAGCTTTTCATATATTGTTCTTCGCTTATTTGCTTTTCCATTGCTACTATTACAACTACTACAAAAACCCAAAAACATTTATCTTTACTTTTGCTACCGTTACCTTTATTATCATACCACTTTTGCTACTAAATACTTTGCTGCAGATACTAAGTTATCCAGGTATGGTTGAATTGACAACTCAACTGCTAATACTCAAGAATATTCTTTGGCTCCCCTTGTGTCGAATCAATAAATTTGGGTTGAATACTTTACCCTCGAAAGTTGTTGCGATCCCCTACACTTGTGGGTTATCAAGACTAATTTCTGGCGCTGTTGCCGGGGAGCATAGCTCCATTCTCTGAGTCACTTGGGATTTATATCTATTGATCACTATGAAGAACTTGAAAGACGCTAAAACCAAGATTTTGCCCTCAACTACGAGGGGAGGTAAGGAACTGCCATCTAGCCTTGCACTAGATTCTCATTCCGTTATTAGTAGGCTTGCTACGCCTAAACCTACTACTGCTATGAATTCTGATATGTCGCATGTTATTGATGATGCCACTTCTGCTATGCATGATGAAACTATTTCTGTGCTTGATACTACTTTGCCATTAGGGGAATTTCTTGATGAACAACTTGCTAGAGTTAGGGGAATGAAATTACTGAAGAACCTATTATTGATGATAGTGATGATGAAGGTTCTCCCAATGATTATGTATTGCCTGTTGTTCCTAAGGATTATGTTATGAATGAAGAAGCTGCTAGGGAAATCTTTGCTTACAATGATAGATATGATCTTAATAAATTATTAGCTAAATGGAAGCAGCAGTCTCTTAATGCTAGAATGAAACCCGATCCTGCTTTTTCTACTTCACCTATCTGTGTTACTGATAAGGATTATGAATTCTCTGTTGATCCTGAGATTATTACTCTAGTTGAATCTGATCCTTTTTATGGCGTTGAATCTGAAACTGTTATGGCACATCTTACCAAGTTGAATGATATAGCCACCCTATTTACTAACGATGAGAAGTCACGCTATTATTATATTCCTAAGATATTTCCATTTTCGTTAAAGCGTGATGCTAAGACTTGGTATAATTCTCTTGCTCCTGGTTGTGTGCGTAGTCCCCAGGATATGATTTATTACTTCTCTGCTAAATATTTCCCTGCTCATAAGAAACAAGCTGCCTTGCAGGAAATATATAATTTTGTGCAAATCAAAGAAGAGAGTCTCCCACAAGCTTGGGGGAGGCTTCTCCGGTTACTTAATGCTTTGCCTGATCATCCTCTTAAGAAAATTGAAATACTTGATATCTTTTATAATGGACTAACCGATGCTTCCAAGGACAACTTGGATAGTTGTGCTGGTTGTGTTTTCAGGGAAAGAATAGTCGACGAAGCTGAAATATTATTGAAAAATATGTTGACTAATGAAAATAATTGGACTCTTCCTGAGCCAGTTCCTGAAGTAATTCCTGAACCAATTGAGCCAACTCCTGAGCCTATTCCTAAACCCACTCCGAAGAAGAGAGGTGTTTTATTTCTCAGTCCCGAAGATATGCAAGAGGCAAAGAAATCAATGAAAGAAAAAGGTATTAAAGCTGAAGATGTTAATAATTTACCTCCTATTGAAGAAATACATGGTCTTAATATACCGCCTGAAGAACCACATTGTCTTGATAACCCGACACAGGTAGTAAAGGTAAATTCTCTCTATAGATATGATAAAGTTGAAATCCCCTCTACTAAATTTCAAAGCCCATGCTTAGATGAATTTGATGACTTTATGGCTAGAGAAGAAAGTTTTAATGCTTATGTTGGTAGAGAGTTAAAGAATAATGCTTTCGAGATAGGACGCGTAGGCAATAATCTGGCTAGAGTTAAAGATGAACTTCACCGCGTTAGCAAATATGCTTCTATGGTTGCTACTCAAGCTGAGCAAGTACTTAAAGCTCAAAATGATTTGCTTGAGGAATTAAATAATAAAAATGACTTTGCTGTTAGAGTGGCTACTAGAACTGGTAGAATGACTCAGGAACCTTTGTATCCTGAAGGCCACCCTAAGAGAATCGAGCAAGATTCTCAGACAAATAATTTAGAGGCACCTAGTTCTTCTAAAAAGAAGAAAATGAAAGACAATAGGACTTTGCATGCTTCTAGTGAACCTACTGTAGACACACCTGAGAATCCCAATGATATTTCTATTTCTGATGCTGAAACACAATCAGGTGATGAACATGAACCTAGTGATGATGTTAATGATAATGTTCATGTTGATGCTCAACCTAGCAAAAACAATGATGTAGAGATTGAACCTACTATTGATCTTGATAACCCACAATCAAAGAATCAACGTTATGATAAGAGAGATTTTGTTGCTAGGAAGAACGGTAAAGAAAGAGCACCATGGGTTCAGAAACCCATGCCCTTTCCTCCTAAACCATCCAAGTCAAAGGATGATGAGGATTTTGAGCGCTTTGCTAAAATGATTAGACCTATTTTCTTACATATGCGCTTAACTGATATGCTTAAAGTAAATCCTTATGCTAAGTATATGAAGGATATCATTACAAATAAAAGAAAGATACCGGAAGCTGAAATCTCCACCATGCTTGCTAATTACACTTTTAAGGGTGGAATACCAAAGAAACTTGGAGATCCGGGTGTACCAACTATACCATGCTCTATTAAAAGAAATTATGTTAGAACTGCTTTATGTGATCTTGGAGTCGGTGTTAGTGTTATGCCTATCTCTTTATATCGTAGACTTGAATTGAATAAGCTGACACCTACTGAAATATCTTTGCAAATGGCTGATAAATCAACCGCTATACCTGTCGGCATTTGTGAGGATGTGCCTGTTGTGGTTGCAAATGTCACTATCTTAACGGACTTTGTTATTCTTGATATTATCGAGGATGATAGTATGTCTATTATCCTTGGTAGAACTTTTCTTAATACTGCAGGAGATGTTATTGATTGCAACAAAGGCAATGTCACTTTTCATGTTAATGGTAATGAGCATACGGTACACTTTACGAGGAAACAATCTCAAGTTCATAGCATCAATTCTATTGAAAAAGTTCCAACTATCATTTTTGGAGGTTTTGAATTTCCTCTTCCTACTGTCAAGAAAAAGTATGATATTCCTATTGTTGGGGATTTTCATATCCCCGTTGAGGTAACTTAGTGTTATTCGAATTTTCTCCAGTTCCTTGTTATTCGGAATGAGTTTGTTAACAAGACTTGATCAACCTTGTTAGTGGGTTCATTTTGATGATCACGAGATGGATGAAACTAGAAGGCACAACCTTCTGTACCCTCTTTTTACTTTCTGTTATTTAGATTAAATAAAGCAAAAATAGTATTATCCGTCTGTTTTCTGAATTATCCATGCATTAAAAAATAGTCCAAAAATAGAAGTGCTCCAAATGCCCTGCAAATTTAGTATGATTTTTTCTGGAATATTTGAGGATTTTAGGCACTGAAATCACTGCAGGAGGGGAAAGCACCAGGCCACGAGAGAGGAGGGCGCGCCTCCCCTATAGGGCACGCCCCCTATCTCATGGGCCCCTGGTGGCCCCCCTCCACTTATGCCAGCACCCACACACTTCATCTTCTACCCAAAAAAATCCCCATCCAGCTCAAGCACGAGTTCTAGCTCGTTTTGCTGCGATTTTCAATCTCTTAGCTCAAAGCTCCATTCACAAAACTGCTTTGGGAGATTGTTGCTCGGTATGTGACTCCTCCATTGGTCCAATTAGTTTTTGTTCTAGTACTTTATTCATTGCAAATTTTTGCTGCATAGGTGACCATGTTCTTGAGCTTGCATGTTAGATGTTTGAGGTCCCAAGCAATTCCAATGCATGATATAAGCTCTAGGCACTTGTAGGAGTAGTTGCTATCAATCTTGTTTAGTTTTATTCACTTTTATTTTGAAGTTACTAAAATTTCAGAAATTTTCAGAAAAAGAATTATGCTTAGAAGAATGTACCAAGGTGGTTCCTCGGCAAAGAAAGGGCCAAGGATTGCTATACGTGAGCAAGATGTTGAATTGCTGAGGGACGCAAATATACGAGCTTGTGAGTGGCCATCCGATGATTTTATGGTCGAAGCAGGCTTCAAGGGGGAATTTGACGCGTATGTACATAATGCCGAGATGGAGGACTTCTTACAAGATAAGTGTCCTCAATACTATCAATTGACTGATTCCTTTGTGCGGAGGTTCCAATATATCTGTGCGCGTAATTCTCCTAGTGTCATGTTTGATATTTATGATACATCTTATACTATGGATTTAGAGGATTTCACAACTACTTGCAAACTCCCGCAGTGGGGTAATATTAATGATCCTCGCAAATCTGAATTTAGAGATTTTCTTGCTAGTATTACTGTGGGAGAATCTAGGGACATAACACAAGCTACCATAGGGAGCATTCATTTTCCTGCTATACATTATTTTGCTCTCTTTATTGGTAGATGCATTAACGGTAAGAACGAAGCATGTCACATGTGTGTCCCTGATCTTTGTGTCCTCAAGAGTGCTATGTCAGGTTATAAAGGTTATAATTTGGGGGCAATGATCCGTCTCCAACGTGTCTATAATTTTTGATTGCTCCATGCTAGTTTATCTACTGTTTTGGACTGTATTAGGCTTTATTTTCCACTTTTATATTATTTTTGGGACTAACCTATTAACCGGAGGCCCAGCCCAGAATTGTTGTTTTTTGCCTATTTCAGTGTTTCGAAGAAACGGAATATCAAACGGAGTCCAAACGGAATGAAACCTTCGGGAACGTGATTTTCTCACCGAACGTGATCCAGGAGACTTGGACCCTACTCCAAGAAGTAACAGAGGCGGTCACGAGGGTGGGGGCCGCCCCCCCTAGGGCGCGCCCTCCTCCCTCGTGGCCCCTTGTTACTCCACCGACGTACTCCTTCCTCCTATATATACCTACGTATCCCCAAACGATCAGCACAGGAGCCAAAAACCTAATTCCACCGCCGCAGGGCTTCAGACCTCCGTGAATTAGGTTTGTTGAGATCGATGAATTGTGGGTTTATGATTCAGCTTATCTATGAAAAATATTTTAATCTTCTCTGAATTCTTTTATGTATGATTGAGTTATCTTTGACAGTCTCTTCGAATTATCCGTTTGGTTTGGCCAACTAGATTGGTAGTTCTTGCAATGGGAGAAGTCCTTAGCAATCTTGCGGTCCTTTCCCAGTGACAGAAGGGGCAGCAAGGCACGTATTGTATTGTTGCCATCAAGGATAACAAGATGGGGTTTTTATCATATTGCATGAATTTATCCCTCTACATCATGTCATCTTGCTTAAGGCGTTACTCTGTTTTTAACTTAATACTCTAGATGCATGCTGGATAGCGGTCGATGAGTGGAGTAATAGTAGTAGATGCAGAATCGTTTCGATCTACTTGTCTTGGACGTGATGCTTATATACATGATCATTACCTAGATATACTCATAACTATGCTACGTTCTGTCAATTGCTCAATAGTAATTTGTTCACCCACCGTAGAATATCTATGCTCTTGAGAGAAGCCACTAGTGAAACCTATGGCCCCGGGTCTATTCTCATCATATCAATCTCCATTACTTTATTACTTGCTTTGCTTTTACTTTGCCTTTTACTTTTCACTTTGCATCTCTATACCAAAAATACCAAAAATATTATTTATCATCTCTATCAGATCTCACTCTCGTAAGTGACCGTGAAGGGATTGACAACCCCTAATCGCGTTGGTTGCGAGGTGCTATCATTTTGTGTAGGTACGAGGGACTTGTGCGTGGTCTCCTACTAGAGTGATACCTTGGTTCTCAAAAACTGAGGGAAATACTTACGCTACTTTGCTGCATCATCCTCTCCTCTTCAGGGAAATCCAACGCAGTGCTCAAGAGGTAGCTAGAAGAATTTTTGGCGCCATTGCTGGGGAGGCTCACGCAAGAGCAAGTCAGCCATACCAAGTACCCTTCACAATCCCTATCTCTCGCATTACATTATTTGCCATTAGCCTCTCGTTTTCCTCTCCCCCACTTCACCCTTGCTGTTTTATTCACCCTCTCTTTCCCAATCTCCTCCTCTTTTCCTGTTGCCTTTTTCCTCGTCCGTTTGTTAGCTCGCGTGTTAGTTTGCTTGCTTGTTGTAATGTCTAATTCCTTATCCGCTCCTATGTCTCCCAAGTTTGAAGTTCTTCACTTCAAGCAAAGGCAAGGAGAAAACTTAAAAGATGCTTGGTATAGGATGATGGAATCTTATCGTAAGTGCACCCTAGAGGTGAACTTTAGAATTCTTCTTCGAACTTTTTATGTTGGGTTAAATATGACGCATAGACAACTCTTGGATTGCATTGCCAAGGGAAATTTCACTGAGATTGATCCCAGTATTGCGCATGAAATTATAGAGGGAATAGTGGGAACACTACCCCAAAAGGGAGGATCTCATGCTACCTAGGAAGAAACCCAAGTGTTTGAGAAGATTTGCGAAGTAACAAAAAATTTACAAAAGTCTCTTGAGCCTCTTAAAAGTGTTAGCGGAAATCTTCACCGCATGAATATGTTGATTACTCTTTGTAATAAGCGGTTGGATTCTTTAGATCTAAAAACTTCCGAGTATGAAGGGAAGCGGAAAGAACCCCCCAGATTCGAGCATGACTCCGCCAAAAAACTGAAAATTAAAGATGGCAATACCTAGATCTATCCTTGATTTTATGCCTAGCTAGGGGCGTTAAACGATAGCGCTTGTTGGGAGGCAACCCAATTTTAATTTTGTTTTTTGTTTTTGCTTCTGTTTAGGAATAAATAATCCATCTAGCCTCTGTTTGGATGTGGTTTTGTGTTTTAATTAGTGTATGTTCCAAGTAGAACCTATAGGATAACCTACGATGATAGTTGATTTGATTCTGCTGAAAAACAGAAACTTTTCACGCACGAATATAATTTTTTTAAATCACAGGAACGTACTTTTGTGTTGATTCTTTTTGATGCCGTTCAATAAATCCAGGACTTCCTATTTTGGTAGGAGTTTTAGAGTTCCATAAGTTTGCGTTAGTTACAGATTGCTACAGACTGTTCAGTTTTTGACAGATTCTGTTTTGCGTGTGTTGTTTGCTTATTTTGATGACTCTATGGCTAGTAAAATAGTTTATAATCCATAGAGAAGTTGGAATACAGTAGGTTTAACACCAATATAAATAAATAAGGAGTTCATTACAGTACCTTAAAGTAGTCTTTTGTGTTTTTTCTCTAACGGAGCTCACGAGATTTCTATTGAGTTTTGTGTTGTGAAGTTTTCAAGTTTTGGGTGAATTCTTTTGATGGATTATGGAACAAGGAGTGGCAAGAGCCTAAGCTTGGGGATGCCCATGGCACCCCCAAGATAATCCAAGGACACCAAAAATTCAAAGCTTTGGGATGCCCCGGAAGGCATCCCCTCTTTCGTCTACTTCCATCGGTAATTTACTTGGAGCTATATTTTTATTCACCACATGATATGTGTTTTGCTTGGAGCGTCTTGTATTATTTGCGTCTTTGCTTGTTAGTTTACCACAATCATCCTTGCTGTACACACCTTTTGAGAGAGCCATACTTGAATTGGAATTTGTTAGAATACTCTATGTGCTTCACTTATATCTTTTGAGCGTGATAATTTTTGCTCTAGTGCTTCACTTAGATCTTTTAGAGCACGGTGGTGGATTTGTTTTAAACAAACTATTGATCTCTCATGCTTCACTTAGATTATTTTGAGAGTCCTTAATAGCATGGTAATTTTCTTAATATTAATATACTTGGTATTCAAGATATGTGAAACTTTCTTTTGAGTGAGTTGAATACTAAGATAAGTTTGATGCTTGATAATTGTTTTGAGATATGGAGGTGATAATATCAAAGTCGTGCTAGTTGAGTAATTGTGAATTTGAGAAATGCTTGTGTTGAGGTTTGCAAGTCCCGTAGCATGCACGTATGGTTAAAGTTGTGTAACAAATTTGAAACATGAAGTGTACCTGGCTTGTGCATCTTTATGAGTGGCGGTCGGGGATGAGCGATGGTCTTTTCCTACCAATCTATTCCCCTAGGAGAATGCATGTAGTACTTGATTTTTGATGACTTCTAAATTTTTGCAATAAGTATATGAGTTCTTTTGACTAATGTTGAGTCCATGGATTATACGCACTCTCACCTTTCCGCCTTTGCTAGCCTCTTCGGTACTGTGCATTACCCTTTCTCACCTTGAGAGTTGGTGCAAACTTCGCCGGTGCATCCAAACCCCGTGATACGATATTCTCTATCACACATAAACTTCCTTATATCTTCCTCAAAACAGCCACCATACCTACCTATCATGGCATTTCCATAGCCATTCCGAGATATATTGCCATGCAACTTCCATCATCATCATCATGACATACCTTACTTTTGTCATATTTCCATTGCATGATCATGTAGTTGACACCGTATTTGTGGCAAAGCCATCATGCATTATTTTTCATACATGTCACTCTTGATTCATTGCACCATCCCGGTACACCGCCGGAGGCATTCATATAGAGTCATATCTTGTTCTAAGTTTCGAGTTATAATCCTTATGTTGTAATCAATAGAAGTGTGATGATCATCATTATTAGAGCATTACCCAAACAAAAAAATAAAAAAGAAACAAAAAGAGAAAGGCCAAAAGAAAAAAAATAAAGGCCCAAAAAAAGGGAGAAAATAAAAAGGGCAATGCTACTATCTCTTTTTCCACACTTGTGCTTCAAAGTAGCACCTTGTTCTTCATGTAGTGAGTCTCATATATTGTGCTTCAAAGTAGCACCTTGTTCGTCATGTAGTGAGTCTCATAAGTTGTCTTTTTATACTAGTGGGAATTTTTAATTATAGAACTTGGCTTGTATATTCCTACGATGGGCTTCCTCAAATGCCCTAGGTCTTCATGAGCAAGCGAGTTGGATGCACACCCACTAGTTTTCTTTTGTTGAGCATTCATAGCTCTAGTGCATCCCTTGCATGGAAATCCCTACTCCTCATGTTGACATCAATTGATGGGCATCTCCATAGCCCATTGATTATCCTCGTCAATGTGAGACTCTCTCCTTTTTGTCTTCTCCACACAATCCCCATCACCATATTCTATTCCACCCATAGTGCTATATCCATGGCTCACGCTCATGTATTGCATGAAGGTTGAAAAAGTTTGAGATTATTTAAGTATTAAACAATTGCTTGGCTTGTCATCGGGGGTATAGAATTTGGGAACATATTTGTGTGACGAAAATGAGGCATAGCCTACCTATATGATTTTGTAGGGATGAACTTTCTTTTGCCATGCTATTTTGAGAAGACATGATTGCTTTGATTAGTATGCTTGAAGTATTATTATTTTTTATATCAATATGAACTTTTGTCTTGAATCTTTCGGATCTGAATATTCATGCCACAATTAAGAAGATTTAAATTGAAATTATGCCAAAGTATCACTCTGCATCAAAAATTCTTTTTTATCATTTACCTACTCGAGGACGAGCAGGAATTAAGCTTGGGGATGCCTGATACGTCTCCAACGTATCTATACCTTTTGATTGCTCCGTGCTACTTTATCTACTGTTTTGGACTATATTGGGCTTTATTTTCCACTTTTATATTATTTTTGGGACTAACCTATTAACCGGAGGCCCAGCCCAGAATTGCTGTTTTTTGCCTATTTCAGTGTTTCAAAGAAACGGAATATCAAACAGAGTCCAAACGGAATGAAACCTTCGGGAACGTGATTTTCTTATCGAACGTGATCCAGGAGACTTGGACCCTACTCCAAGAAGTAACAGAGGCAGTCACGAGGGTGGGGGCCCCCCTAGGGCGCGTCCCCTGCCTCGTGGCCCCCCTGTTGCTCCACCGACGTACTCCTTCCTCCTATATATACCTACGTATCCCTAAACGATCAGAACATGAGCCAACAACCTAATTCCATCGCCGCAACCTTCTGTATCCACGAGATCCCATCTTGGGGCCTGTTTCGGAGCTCCGCCGGAGGGGGCATCCATCACGGAGGGCTTCTACATCAACACCATAGCCCCTCCGATGAAGTGTGAGTAGTTTACTTCAGACCTTCGGGTCCATAGCTAGTAGCTAGATGGCTTCTTCTCTCTTTTTGGATCTCAATACAATGTTCTACCCCTCTCTCGTGGAGATCTATTCGATGTAATCTTCTTTTTGCGGTGTGTTTGTTGAGACCGATGAATTGTGGGTTTATGATCCAGCTTATCTATGAAAAATATTTGAATCTTCTCTGAATTCTTTTATGTATGATTGAGTTATCTTTGCAAGTCTCTTCGAATTATCCGTTTGGTTTGGCCAACTAGATTGGTAGTTCTTGTGATGGGAGAAGTGCTTAGCTTTGGGTTCAATCTTGCAGTGTCCTTTCCCAGTGACAGAAGGGGCAGCAATGCACGTATTGTATTGTTGCCATCGAGGATAACAAGATGTTTTTTATCATATTGCATGAATTTATCCCTCTACATCATGTCATCTTGCTTAAGGCGTTACTCTATTTTTAACTTAATACTCTAGATGCATGCTGGATAGTGGTCGATGAGTGGAGTAATAGTAGTAGATGCAGAATCGTTTCAATCTACTTGTCTTAGACGTGACGCCTATATACATGATCATTACCTAGATATACTCATAACTATGCTCAATTCTGTCAATTGCTCAACAGTAATTTGTTCACCCACCGTAGAATATCTATGCTCTTGAGAGAAGCCACTAGTGAAACCTATGGCCCCCAGGTCTATTCCCATCATATCAATCTCCATTACTTTATTACTTGCTTTGTTTTTAATTTGCCTTTTACTTTTCACTTTGCATCTCTATACCAAAAATACCAAAAATATTATTTATCATCTCTATCAGATCTCACTCTCGTAAGTGACCACGAAGGGATTGACAACCCCTAATCGCGTTGGTTGTGAGGAGCTATCGTTTTGTGTAGGTACGAGGGACTTGTGCGTGGTCTCCTACTGGATTGATACCTTGGTTCTCAAAAACTTAGGGAAATACTTACACTACTTTGCTGCATCATCCTCTCCTCTTCGGGGAAATCCAACGCAGTGCTCAAGAGGTAGCAGGCAATAGTTGCACGTAGGTTGCAGAATAATAGTAGAAGGGGGGATTTATTTGGAGGAATTTATGCAACCCGTGTGGCTAATTTTCTTAACATAGCCCCATGAGAGGGGGATATGATTTTACCTCCTATTTATTTGGATAAAGAAGCTATGTTCGATCATCATTTTCCTGAGAGGAATGAACAATTCATCCATTATCGACTAATCTATGACAGGCGCAACGTCGTCCCTGTTACTCTTCCTGCCCCCTACCTTTTTGATTATCAGGCAAAAGGAAGATATGTTGTCACTAGGGAACAAGCAACTGAATATGAGAGGGGAATGGAGGCAGCTCGCCAACACGCTGCTGCTCAGGAGGCGGTCGCCTCTGCATCTCAGTACAACCCCAGTTTCACTTATGGATATCAGCCAGGCGGTCATTGGTATTAGACCAACTTAGGCCAAAAGCCTAAGCTTGGGGGAGTACGTATTTCTCACCGACTTTACATTCATGTTCACACACTAGTCATCGGTGCTCATACTCTTTCATTGTATTATCCATGCTAGTTTAAATTTCTTTTCTAGTTGTCTTCTTGTGAGTTCGATAAACTTTAAGAAAAACCAAAAAAATTAGTTAGTTTAATTTCCATGCTTGTAGTAGAAATTGAAATGAAAACCCAAAAAGATTTCTAGTTCTTCTTCTTACTTATTGGGAGCTTTCCCGTGTAAATAGTTTTATTTTCTTTTCTTTCCTTTGGGGGTCGAGAAGACTATATTGAAAATTCTTAGTGGCTCTTATATGCATGATTGTTTATTTAACTTAGAGCCCATATTACTTGTCTTCTCTCTTGAGTTGAATGCTTGCAGATTCCAGCTTAGTCCAATGCATGTGCACTCTTATTATTATATACATCGTTCAGTCGTGCAAGTGAAAGGCAATAATGACGATATATGATGGACTTATTGGGATGAGAAAAGCTGGTATGAACTCGACCTCTCTTGTTTTTGTAAATATGATGAGTTCATTGTTTCTGAGTCAGCTTATTATGAAGTAAACATATTTGCAATAACATTTAGAGATTATGGTTGCTTGTGCCATGCTTGATTAGCTATGAGTTATAATGGTTTACCTTGTGTGCCAACATGCTATTAGAATGATTATGATGTGGTATGATGGGATGGTATCCTCCTTTGAATGAATTGAGTGACTCGACTTGGCACATGTTCACGCATGTAGTTGAATCAAATCAACATAGCCTTCACGATATTTATGTCCATGGTGGATTATATCCTACTCGTGCTTGTATTCGGCGTAAATTAATTTTAATGCATGTTTACGACTGTTGTCGCTCTCTCAGTTGGTCGCTTCCCAGCCTTTTGCTAGCCTTCACCTGTACTAAGTGGGAATACTGCTTGTGCATCCAAACTCCTTAAACCCCAAAGTTGTTCCATATGAGTCCACTATACCTTCCTATATGCGGTATTTACCTGCCGTTCCAAGTAAATTTGTATGTGCCAAACTCCAAACCTTCAAATGAAATTCTGTTTTGTATGCTCGAGCAGCTCATGTTTCAACTAGGGCTGCCTATATCTTCCATGCTAGGTGGGTTATTCTCAAGAGAAGTGGACTCCTCTCCTCATTCACGAGAAAGGGCCGGTAACCGGGATGCCCAGTCCCATGATCCAAAAGGATCATAGCAAATCAAAATAATTAAACAAAACTCCCCCAGGGCTGTTGTATGTTGGAGGCACTCGTTGTTTCGAGCAAGCCATGGATTGATGCTTGTTGGTGGTTGGGGGAGTATAAACCTTTACCATTCTGTTTGGGAACTGCCTATAATGCATGTAGTATGGAAGATATAGCCATCTCATAGTTGTTGCATTGACAGCGAAAGTATGCCACTCAAAATGTTATTTAATCTCTATTTTAAAATCGAGCTTTGGCACCTCTACAAATCCCTGCTTCCCTCTGCGAAGGGCCTATCTATTTACTTTTATGTTGAGTCGTCATCCTTCTTATTAAAAGCACCCGCTAGAGAGCACACTATCATTTGCATTCATTACTATTGGTTTATATTGGGTATGACTTGACTGGATCTCTTTTACCATGAATTACAATGTTTAGTCAGTCCTTGATCTTTAAAGGTGCTCTGCATTTATGTTTTGTGGTCTCAGAAAGGGCTAGCGAGATACCATTTTGCTATATCATGTTATGATTATTATGAGAAAGTGTTGTCATCCGAGTTTTATTATTATGGCTCGCTAGCTGATTAAGCTATTGATATGAGTAATTGTGAGACCTAAGTGTTATTGTGAGTATGGTTAGTTCATAATACTTGCTGAAACTTGAATGTTGGCTTTTCATGTTTACAACAACAAGAGCAAACAGAGTTTGTAAAAGTTTTTCTTTATCACTTTCAGTTTATCAACTGAATTTCTTGAGGACAAGCAAAGGTTTAAGCTTGGGGGAGTTGATACGTCTCCAACGTATCTACTTTTCCAAACACTTTTGCCCTTGTTTTGGACTCTAACTTGCAAGATTTGAATGAAACTAACCCGGACTGATGTTGTTTTCAGCAGAACTGCCATGATGTTGTTTTATGTATAGAAAAGAAAAGTTCTCAGAATGTCCTGAAAATCCACGGAGGCACTTTTTGGAATTAATAAGAATTTCTGGGCGAAAGAAATACACCCGGGGGCCCAGGGCCTGTCCACGAGACAGGGGGCACACCCCCCTGTAGGGCGCCCCCCTATCTCGTGGGCCCCCTTGACCTCCACCGACCTCAACTCCAACTCCATATATTCACGTTCGGGGAGAAAAAAAATCAGAGAGAAAGTTTCATCGCGTTTTACGACATGGAGCCGCCGCCAAGCCCTAATCTCTCTCGGGAGGGCTGATCTGGAGTCCGTTCGGGGCTCCGGAGAGGGGGATTCGTCGCCGTCGTCATCATCAACCATCCTCCATCACCAATTTCATGATGCTCACCGCCGTGCGTGAGTAATTCCATCGTAGGCTTGCTGGACGGTGATGGGTTGGATGAGACTTACCTTGTAATCAAGTTAGTTTTGTTAGGGTTTGATCCCTAGTATCCACTATGTTCTGAGATTGATGTTGCTATGACTTTGCTATGCTTAATGCTTGTCACTAGGGCCCGAGTGCCATGATTTCAGATCTGAACCTATTATGTTTTCATGAATATATGTGTGTTCTTGAGCCTATCTTGCAAGTCTATAGTCACCTATTATGTGTTATGATCCGACAACCCCGAAGTGACAATAATCGGGATACTTCTTGGTGATAACCGTAGTTTGAGGAGTTCATGTATTCACTACGTGCTAATGCTTTGTTCTGGTTCTCTATTAAAAGGAGGCCTTAATATCCCTTAGTTTCCGCTAGGACCCCGCTTCCACGGGAGGGTAGGACAAAAGATGTCATGCAAGTTCTTTTTCATAAGCACGTATGACTATTTACGGAATACATGCCTACATTACATTGATGAACTGGAGCTAGTTCTGTGTCACCCTATGTTATAGCTATTACATGAGGAATCGCATCCGGCATAATTATCCATCACTGATCCATTGCCTACGAGCTTTTCATATATTGTTCTTCGCTTGTTTACTTTTCCATTGCTACTGTTACAACTACTACAAAAACCCAAAACATTTATCTTTACTTTTGCTATCGTTACCTTTATTATCATACCACTTTTGCTACTAAATACTTTGCTACAGATACTAAGTTATCCAGGTGTGGTTGAATTGACAACTCAACTGCTAATACTCAAGAATATTCTTTGGCTCCCCTTGTGTCGAATCAATAAATTTGGGTTGAATACTTTACCCTCGAAAGCTGTTGCGATCCTCTAGACTTGTGGGTTATCAGCGGCGGGGGCGGGGCGCCGTCGGGCGGCAAGCCGAGGCTGCGGGGGCGGGGCGGCGCCGCGGGCCAGGGTGGTGCTGGGCGGGAAGGCGAGCCGGGCCGGGGCGATGGGTCGGGGCGGCGGGGCGGTGGGGCGATGGGACGGGACGGCGGGGTGGAGCGGCGGTCGAGGGCAGCGGCACGGGTGGTGAGGAGGAGATCGAGAGAGAGGGGAGGGGCCGCGGGCGCGGCCCCTTTTCTATAGTAGGTTAGTTCTTTGTCGTCTGCTAGCAGACGGCAAAGAACGTACCTAGTGGGGTGGGGCCGGGGGGAAACAGATGACCTAACGGTTGTTCTGTTTGCCGTCTGCTAGCTGACAGCAATGAAGTTTTGCCGCCAGCCAGCAGACGGCAAAGAAAACGGGCGTTAGGTCGCCCCTGTACGCCCGCCACCCACGCTCTTTGCCGTCCGCTAGCGGACGGCAAAGATTTGTTGATGGCAAAGCCCTCCGTTTCTGTCCGCTGCCTCTTTGCCGTCCGTTTTTTGGTGGCTAATGGCAAAGCCTCTCTTTGTTGTCCGCTAGCTGACGTCAACGAGTTGGCAGACAGCAAATTAGCAAATTCTAGTAGTGGTAGATGCAGAATCGTTTCGATCTACTTGTTGCGGGTGTGATGCCTATATACATGACCATGCCTAAATATTCTCATAACTGTGCACTTTTCTATCAATTGCTCGACAGTAATTTGTTCACCCATTGTAATACTTATGCTATCTTGATAGAAGCCACTAGTGAAACCTATGGCCCCCGGGTCTATCTTTTATCATACAAGTTTCCCATCTACTTTATTTTGCAATCTTTACTTTCCAATATATATCATAAAAATACCAAAAATATTTATCTTATCTTATTATCGCTATCAGATCTCAGTTTAGCAAATTACCGTGAAGGGATTGACAACCCCTTTATCGCGTTGGTTGCGAGGGTCTTGTTTGTTTCTGTAGGTACGAGGGGCTTTTGACTAGCCTCCTACTGGATTGATACCTTAGTTCTCAAAAACTGAGGGAAATACTTACGCTACTTTGCTGCATCACCGTTTCCTCTTCAAGGGAAAACCAACGCAGTGCTCAAGAGGTAGCAAGAAGGATTTCTGGCGTCGTTGCCGGGGAGGTCTTCGCTCAAGTCAAGACATACCAAGTAGCCATCACAAACTCTTATCCCTCGCACTACATTATTTGCCATTTGCCTCTCGTTTTCCTCTCCCCCACTTCACCCTTGCCATTTTATTCGCCCTTCTTCTATTCGTCTTTTCGTTTGCTTTGATGTCTTACTTGGCTCGTTTGCTCGTTTGGTTGGAATAGTTTATTTATTGCTAAATAGAGAACCTAAGATCTATGTTTCCGCATACGCTTGTCAATCTTTTTAAGAGATCCAATTATGATGAACCAAATCCTAGTGATTTGAGGGCACTAGATTATCTATATGAGGTTTTGCTTGAAATTCGTGAATCTGAAAATCATGATGAAGAAATTTATGAAGAGATTCATGATAGCTCCTTGAATAAAAAGCATGATTGCAATGATTTTATTTTAAATTCTCTTGATGTCAATTGTGCTAATAATATCCAAAACCCTAAGCTTGGGGATCCTAGTTTTGCTATGTCTACTACTTGTTGCAATGATCATGATTGGGGTGACTCTTCTTATGATCTTGAAAATTGATTTAAGCCCCATGATGAATATGAGATTGATAATAGTGTTTGCAATAATATTGAAAGTGGGTTTGGAAGAGTGTCAACTTTAGATCCCACATATTTGGAGAATGTTCAATCTTATGGTATTTTTGATAAAAGTGGGTTTGGAGAGGTCATGCCCTTAGTTAATGATAATCCCACTATTTTGGAAGAGTCTCAACTTCACATGCATGTGGATCGTGTTGAGAATATGTTATGTGATAGATATTTTGTTGAGTTTGCCTATGATCCTACATGTAATT
Source organism: Triticum timopheevii (assembly GCA_963921465.1). Lineage (NCBI taxonomy): Eukaryota > Viridiplantae > Streptophyta > Magnoliopsida > Poales > Poaceae > Triticum > Triticum timopheevii. Next base: position 347,112,145 of record OY997270.1, on the reverse strand, counting down.
ATTATGAGAGAGGAAAATATGGTCGTAGATATTTTTATCATACTAAATTACCTCTCGTCATGTTGAGATTGCTATCGTCTCTTTCTTCTTCCTTGCATATGCTAGTTTTTTCTTGCCTTGCAAATTTGTTTGCTTATAATATGCCTATGCATAGGAATTATGTTAGACTTAGATGTATTTGTCACGTGTTTCATGATGCTCTCCTTGCGCTTCAATTCTTGTCTTTCATGTGAGCATCATTAAAATTATCAATGCCTAGCTAAAAGGCTTTAAAGAAAAGCGCTTGTTGGGAGACAACCCAATATTTTTCCTTGCTATTATTCAATAAATAATTCATCTAGCTTATGTTTAGATGTGGTTTTATGTTTTAATTAGTGTTTGTGCCAAGTAGAACCTATAGGATTACCTATGGTGATGGTTAATTTGATTCTGCTGAAAAACAGAAACTTTTGCGCGCACAAAAATAATTTTAATAAATCACAGAAACGTGTTTTTTAGTTGATTCTTTTTGCAGTAGATCAACAGACAAATTTCCCAGGACTTACTATTTCGGTAGGATTTTTAGAGTTCCATAAGTATTCGAAAGTTACAGATTGCTACAGACTGTTCTGTTTTTGACAGATTCTGTTTTTCATATGTTGTTTGCTTATTTTGATGAATCTATGGCTAGTATCGGGGGGGTATGAACCATAGAGAAGTTGGAATATAGTAGGTTTTAACACCAATATAAATAAAGAATGAGTTCATTACAGTACATTATGTGGTGGTTTTTCTTTCTTGCACTAACGGAGCTTATGAGATTTCCTGTTGAGTTTTGTGTTGTGAAGTTTTCAAGTTTTGGGTAAAGATTTGATGGACTATGGAATAAGGAGTGGCAAGAGCCTAAGCTTGGGTATGCCCATGGCACCCCAAGATAATTCAAGGACAACCAAAAGCCTAAGCTTGGGGATGCCCCGGAAGGCATCCCCTCTTTCGTCTTCGTCTATCGGTAACTTTACTTGGAGCTATATTTTTATTCACCACATGGTATGTGTTTTGCTTGGAGCGTCTTGTATGATATGAGTCTTTGCCTTTTAGTTTACCACAATCATATTTGCTGTACACACCTTTTGGGAGAGACACACATGATTTGGAATTTATTAGAATACTCTATGTGCTTCACTTATATCTTTTGAGCTAGATAGTTTTGCTCTAGTACTTCACTTATATCTTTTAGAGCACGGCGGTGGCTTAATTTTGTAGAAATTGTTGATCTCTCATGCTTCACTTATATTATTTTGAGAGTCTTTTATAACAGCATGGTATTTTATATGCTTATAAAATTGGTCCTAGAATGATGGGCATCCAAGTTGGGTATAATAAAAACTATCATAGGAAGTGAATTGGATGCTATGATCAATTTGATGCTTGATAATTGTTTTGAGATATAAAGGTGGTAATATTAGAGTCATGCTAGTTGGGTAATTGTGAATTTAAAGAATACTTGTGTTGAAGTTGGCAAGTCCCGTAGCATGCACGTATGGTGAAAGTTGTGTAACAAATTTGTTGCATGGGGTGATCTTTTGATTGCCTTCCTTATGTGTGGAGGTCGGGGGCGCGCGATGGTTAACTCCTACTAACCTCCCCCCTAGGAGCATGCGTAGTAGTACTTTGCTTCGAGGGCTAATAAAACTTTTGCAATAAGTATATGAGTTCTTTATGACTAATGTGAGTCCATGGATTATACGCACTCTTACCCTTCCATCATTGCTAGCCTCTTTGGTACCGTGCATTGCCCTTTCTCACCTTCAGAGTTGGTGCAAACTTCGCCGTTGCATCCAAACCCCGTGACACGATATGCTCTATCACACATAAACCTCCTTATATCTTCCTCAAAACAGCCACCATACCTACCTATTATGGCATTTCCATAGCCATTCCGAGATATATTGCCATGCAACTTTCCACCGTTCCGTTTATCATGACACGCATCATCATTGTCATATTGCCTTGCATGATCATGTAGTTGACATCGTATTTGTGGCAAAGCCACCATGCATAATTTTCCATACATGTCACTCTTGATTCATTGCACATCCCGGTACACCACCGGAGGCATTCATATAGAGTCATATCTTGTTCTAGTATTGAGTTGTAATTCATGAGTTGTAAATAAATAGAAGTGTGATGATCATCATTATTAGAGCATTGTCCCTTATAAAAAAAGGGAAAGGCCAAAAAAAGAAAGGCCAAGAAAAAAAAAGGCCAAAAAAAAGGAAGGCCCAAAAAAAAGGGGGACAATGTTACTATCTTTTTCCACACTTGTGCTTCAAAGTAGCACCATGTTCTTCATATAGAGAGTCTCCTATGTTGTCACTTTCATATACTAGTGGGAATTTTTCATTATAGAACTTGGCTTGTATATTCCAGCGATGGGCTTCCTCAAATGCCCTAGGTCTTCGTGAGCAAGAAAGTTGGAGGCACACCCACTTAGTTTCTTTTGTTGAGCTTTCATACATTTATAGCTCTAGTGCATCCGTTGCATGGCAATCCCTACTCCTCATGTTGACATCAATTGATGGGCATCTCCATAGCCCGTTGATTAGCCTCGTCAATGTGAGACTTTCTCCTTTTTTGTCTTCTCCACACAACCTCCATTATCATATTCTATTCCACCCATAGTGCTATATCCATGGCTCACGCTCATGTATTGCGTGAGAGTTGAAAAAGCTGAAGCGCGTTAAAAAGTATGAACCAATTGCTTGGCTGAAACCGGGGTTGTGCTTGATGGGAGTATTTTTGCGTGATGAAAATGAAGCATAGCCTAACTATATAATTTTGTAGGGATGAACTTTCTAATGCCATGTTATTTTGAGAAGACATGATTGCCTTGTTAGTATGCTTGAAGTATTACTATTTCTTATGTCAATATGAACTTTTGTCTTGAATCATTTGGATCTGAACATTCATGCCACAATAAAGAAAATTACATTGAGAATTATGCTAGGTAGCATTCCACATCAAAAATTCTGTTTTATCATTTACCTACTCGAGGACGAGCAGGAATTAAGCTTGGGGATGCTTGATACGTCTCCAACGTATCTATAATTTTTTATTGTTCCATGCTATTATATTACCTGTTTTGGATGTTTATGGGCTTTACTTTACACTTTTATATCATTTTCGGGATTAACCTACTAACCGGAGGCCCAGCCCGAATTGCTGTTTTTTTTTGCCTATTTCAGTGTTTCGAAGAAAAGGAATATCAAACGGAATCCAGACGGGATGAAACCTTCGGGAGTGATCTTTTTGGAACAAACGCAATCCAGGAGACTTGGAGTGGATGTCAAGCACCAGACGAGGAAGCCACAAGGCAGGAGGGCGCACCCTAGGAGGGTGGGCGCGCCCCCCACCCTCATGGGCCCCTCGTGGCTCAACCACCTACTTCTTCCTCCTATATATATCCACGTACCCCGAGAACATCCAGGAGCACCACGAAAACTATTTCCACCGCCGCAACCTTCTGTATCCGCGAGATCCCATCTTGGAGCCTTCGCCAGCGCTCCGCCAGAGGGGGAATCGACCACGGAGGGCCTCTACATCATCTCCAAGGCTCTCCTATGAGTTGTGAGTAGTTTACCACAGACCTTCGGGTCCATAGTTATTAGCTAGATGGCTTCTTCTCTCTCTTTGAATCTCAATACAAAGTTCTCCCCGATCTTCTTGGAGATCTATTCGATGTAACTCTTTTTGCGGTGTGTTTGTCGAGATCCGATGAATTGTGGGTTTATTATCAAGTTTATCTATGAGAAATATTTGAATCTCCTCTGAATTCTTTTATGTATGATTGGTTATCTTTCAAGTCTCTTTGAATTATCAGTTTGGTTTGGCCTACTAGATTAATCTTTCTTGCAATGGGAGAAGTGCTTAGCTTTGGGTTCAATCTTGTGGTGTCCTTTCCCAGTGACAGCAGGGGCAGCAAGGCACGTATTGTATTGTTGCCATCGAGGATAAAAAGATGGGGTTTATATCATATTGCTTGAGTTTATACCTCTACATCATGTCATCTTGCTTAATGCGTTACTCTGTTCTTATGAACTTAATACTCTAGATGCAGGCAGGAGTTGGTCGATGTGTGGAGTAATAGTAGTAGATGCCTAATTGTTTCGATCTACTTGTTGCGGACGTGATGCCTATATACATGATCATGCCTAGATATTCTCATAACTATGCACTTTTCAATCAATTGCTCGACAGTAATTTGTTCACCCATGGTAATACCTATGCTATCTTAAGAGAAGCCACTAGTGAAACCTATGGCCCCGGCTCTATCTTTTATCATACAAGTTTCCCATCTACTTTATTTTGCAATCTTTTCTTTCCAATCTATATCATAAAAATACCAAAAATATTTATCTTATCTTATTATCTCTATCAGATCTCACTTTCGCAAGTTACTGTGAAGGGATTGACAACCCCTTTATTGCGTTGGTTGCGAGGTTCTTGTTTGTTTGTGTAGGTACGAGGGACTTTTGAGGAGCCTCTGTAACACCCCGGATGTAACTTTCCATATTTGTAACTCCAACTCTTGCCATTTTCGGCTATGTGCTATGATATTCCCTCCCTGGTTGGGTTTTGTTTTTGTTTTGCTTTTTGTTCATGTCATGCATCTTATATCATGTCATCATGTGCGTCTCATTTGCATACGTGTTCGTCTCATGCATCCGAGCATTTTCCTCGTTGTCCGTTTTGCAATCCGGCACTCCTATGTTCCCCGGCGCTCCCTTTTACATTTTTCCGTGTGCGGGTGTTGAACATTCTCGGAATGGACCGAGCCTTGCCAAGTGGCCCTGGTATAGCACCGGTAGACCACCTGTCAAGTTTCGGATCATTTGGAGCTCGTTTGGTACTCCAACGGTTAACCGCACTCTCGCAAAGGCCTCTTTTAAGTTGCAGCCCAACACCCCTCCAAAACAGCCCAATAACCCATCTAAGTCACTTCCATGCTCTCCGTTGTCGGATCACGATCATGTGGGCGAAAACCGCACCTCATTTGGAGTCTCCTAGCTCCCTCTACCTATAAATATGTGCACTCCCCCGAATTTCCGGATCCCCAAACCCTAGCCCGCTCCTCCGCCGCCGCCGGACACGTCCGGACGGAGCCGGACGCGTCCGCCGCCGCGCCCCGGCGAATCAGGGACTGCCACGTGTCGCCGCCGCGCCAGCCCCCGCCGCCGGCCCGCGAGGCCCGCCGCGGGCCCTCCCGCGCGCGTTCCCAGGCCGCGCCCCGCGCCCCGCCGCCGCGGTCCCGCGCCAGATCCGGCCGCAGCCCGCCGCCGGCCGCCTCGGCCGCCGTCGCCTCCCGCGGCCGCGCCGCGTCGCCGCCCACCGCCCTTCGGCGAGCTCGGCCGCGCCGCGCCGGCGCCTCGCCGCTCGCCGCCGCCTCCAGGCACCGCGCCCCCGCGCCCCGCGCCAGATCCGGCCGCCCCGGCCCCGGATCCGGCGCCCCGACTCCTCCGGCCGCCGCCCCTTCTTCCACTCTGGCGGGAGCTCCGGCCACGCCTCGGTTTGCGTGCCACAGGAACCCTAGGTTGACTTTCCCCGACCCCCGAAATCGTCTAAGTCCTTTTCTACCAATATTTTGTTGCATCTTCATTGCATCGCATCTTTTCACCCGTGGCTCCGTTTTGCGCGTGTAGCATACTGAATTGTTCGCCTCAGTCAGTACATCATTTCATCTCATTGCACCATTTTCATTTGAGCTCATCTTGGTGCCCGAAATGCTGTTGGAAGAGGGCTATGTGATGTTAGTTTCTGTTTCTTAACAGAACTTGCACTTTTTTCATTTTTGCCATGATTAATGTGTGCACCTTATGAACTTGAGTCCTACATATGTTTTGATCTATGCCATGCTATCTTTCTAGGGGTGTATGCCATGTATTTTTGTGATCTCTGTGGTGACTTGCACAAGCATGCAAACTAGGGATGATAATGTTGCTGATTTCAGGAACTTAGTAATTTCACCAAGTCATGTCCTGCTGTTATTTTTATGCCGTGTGTTCATGTTGTTACAGAGAGATCTATGCCCATTTTGAGCATGATCAGTAAGGGGGTTTTGAACATATGGATGTGCTCTATCCATCCATGCCTTTGTTGGCATTTATGGAGTAGCCTATCATGTCATTTTCGTGCTCTACTTTTGCTTCAAAATATTTCCTGGCAGATTGTTTACATGATATTCAATTTTCTCAAGGTTGTTGTAGTTGATCCGTGTATGCTATGATGTTGTTCTTGCCATGTATAGCTTCTATGCCATGTCTTCTTGATGGGTGTATGCTTAGTTTATCATGAGATGCTCTGTAGTGAGTGCATCGAGCTCACGAACATGCCTACTTGTTATCTGTTTTTGCCATGTCCAGTTTTTCTGTCAAGTCTGAGATCTGTAATGAAACTTGCTATGTTTACATGGGTGCCATCATATCCTCTGGTCCTTTTTGGCTTATGGTCAGTAAGGGACTTTTGATCTATGCTTTGAGTAGATTCCTTCCATGTCTTGTTTTGCTATTATAAGTTCCTGTAGCTTGTTGTTTGCTTGCTCTAAACATGCCTTCCTGATGTTAATTTCTGGCATGCTAGTATTTTCACTAAGTCTGTGAACCTGATATTTTTTGCATTTTCACCATGCTTGTTTGAACCAGTTCTGATGTGTTTTAGCCGTAGCTCAGTGTTCCTCTTTTGTTAAGCATCTCCTGTAGATCACTGCCATATGCTTTGTTTTTATGTTGGGGTGCTGTAGCATAGTTTCTTGTTGCATGCTAAGTAGCATCGTGTTGATAAATGCAGATTCGCGTCATTATTGTTTTGCTTGCCATTTGCAAACCGTGCATCCATTTCCGGTGATCTTTATATCGATTTCAACCGAAATCATCTCATCTTTCCAGCGGCATACTTGGTTTGCCAAGTTGATGCCTTGTTCATCATTTTCACTTTCGGAGCACGCATATGCATTGCATACCACATCTCGCATAGCATGTCATGTATTGCATCATATTGCTTGCGCATTGCTCCTTGTTTGATTGTTGTTCGATTGCTTGTGTTCTTGCTTTGGGTAGAGCCGGGAGACGAGTATGTGAACAAGGAACCTGTTGAGAACGCCTACGAGGATCAAGCCTTCGACAACTCTGAGAACCTTGCAGGCAAGATGATCATACCTTCGATATCACTTCTATCTTTGCTTGCTAGATGCTCGCTCTTTTGCTATGCCCATGCTACGTTACCTACCACTTGCTATATCATGCCACCCATATTTCCATGTCAAGCCTCTAACCATCCTTTCCTAGCAAACCGTTGTTTGGCTATGTTACCGCTTTTGCTCAGCCCCTCTTATAGCGTTGCTAGTTGCAGGTGAAGATGAAGTTTGTTTCTTGTTGGAACACGAATATTTTGGGATATCACAATATCTATTGTTTTAATTAATGCACCTTATATACTTGGTAAAGGGTGGAAGGCTCGGCCTTATGCCTGGCGTTTTGTTCCACTCTTGCCGCCCTAGTTTCCGTCATACCGGTGTTATGTTCCTTGATTTTGCGTTCCTTACGCGGTTGGGTGATTTATGGGACCCCCGTGACAGTTCGCTTTGAATAAAACTCCTCCAGCAAGGCCCAACCTTGGTTTTACCATTTGCCACCTACACCCCTTTTTCCCTTGGGTTTTCGCGAGCCCGAGGGTCATCTTTATTTTAGCCCCCCCCCTCCCCACCGGGCCAGTGCTCCTTCGAGTGTTGGTCCGAAACGGGCAGACTGCGGGGCCACCACGGGGCAACTTGAGGGCTGGTTTTACTCGTAGGCTGACCTATCCGTTGTGCCCTGAGAACGAGATATGTGCAGCTCCTATCAAGATTTGTCGGCACATCGGGCGGCTTTGCTGGTCTAGTTTTACCATTGTCGAAATGTCATGCGAACCGGGATTCCGAGACTGATCGGGTCTTCCCGGGAGAAGGTTTATCCTTCGTTGACCGTGAGAGCTTGTGATGGGCTAAGTTGGGACACCCCTGCAGGGTATTATCTTTTGAAAGCCGTGCCCGCGGTTATGAGGCAGATGGGAATTTGTTAATGTCCGGTTGTAGAAAACTTGAAGTTGACCTTAATTAAAATACATCAACCGCATGTGTAACCGTGATGGTCCCTTCTCGGCGGAGTCCGGGAAGTGAACACGGTGTTGGAGTTATGTTTGACGCAGGTTGCTCTAGGATCACTTCTTGATCGCTTCTAGATTCACGACCATGCCTTGCTTCTCTTCTCGCTCTCTTTTGCGAATGTAGCCACCAGATATGCTAGTCGCTTGCTGCAGCTCCACCTCACAATTCTGTCCTACCTATAAGCTTAAATAGTCTTGATCTCGCGGGTGTGAGATTGCTGAGTCCCCGTGACTCACAGATTCTACCAAAACAGATGCAGGTACCGATGATACCAGCACAAGTGGCGCAGTCGAGCTCAAGTGGGAGTTTGACGAGGACCGTGGTCGTTACTATGTTTCATTTCCAGACGATCAGTAGTGGAGCCCAGTTGGGACGATCGGGGATCTGTGTTGCATTTGGGGTAGTCTTCTTTTATTTTGGTTTCGTAGTCGGACCTTGAGTGTAAACTGAATGATGGATGTTTATTTATGTATTGTGTGAAGTGGCGACTGTAAGCCAACTATGTATCTCTTTCCCTTATGTATTACATGGGTTGTGTGAAGATTACCTCACTTGCGACATTGCTTTCAATGCGGTTATGCCTCTAAGTCGTGCTTCGACACGTGGGAGATATAGCCGCATCGAGGGCGTTACAAGTTTGTAATCAGAGCCTTCCCCGACCTTAGGAGCCCCACTGCTTGATCGTTTTAGCGGCCGAGTTGTGTCTAGAAAAATGTTTTGAGTCATTTAGGATTATATATATCGGAGAGTTAGGAATTCTTTTTAATCCCCAGTCTCTTCATCGCTCTGGTAAGGCATTCTGACGTAGAGTTTTGACTCTTCTCTTCTCAAATTTCACTAAATTTCTTTTTAGGATCACGCGGGTATCTTGGAATCGTTCCGATGGTTTTATGATGAGAACATTGTCTTGGTGCCTCCTGTCAGGGGTTTAGTGGAAGTGTCCCGGGGAGTTGAGCTCTGAGGTGTTGTCGCCATAATTTTATCGTTGCAGTTCTGGAATACCTGAGTTTAGTACGCCGCCATCGAAAATCTCTTTTATGCAGTTGTTGGTGAGATAACCCCGATAACCCAGTACTGAGGTGAGTACGGGAGTATTGCCATGACTCGTATAACGGATGCTTTTCGAAGGTTGAGGTACACGATTTCCGAAGGTTTCTTGGTTATGTGTTGACGGATGGATACAGCTGGATGTAGGGATTGTTAGTTTGGGTGAGATATATTGCTTCCCCTGTATCCCCAACACCTGATTGCATAACCGGAAAGTTTCGGGAGTTTATAGGTTCAAGTAGCTCTAGCACTTCTGCCCGCAGATATTTGGTTTGTGATTGGGTAATCATTACCACTTATTTGTTCCATTCATACCTTGTTTTTATTTTCATTCATCAATCTCTTATCAGGTGGCTTCTCACCTTAATGGTCGTGATGTTTACTTTGGAATTCATTCGTTCATCCCTGTTCGAATGTTTATTGTGAAGACTATATGTTGCAATTTCTATCCGTTGATTCAACTTGTCTATCTGTCTATCAAGATGCTAACGGATCATAACACATAATAGGTGTCTATAGACTTGCAAGATAGGATCAAGAACTCACATATATTCATGAAAACATAATAGGTTCAGATCTGAAATCATGGCACTCGGGCCCTAGTGACAAGCATTAAGCATAGCAAAGTCATAGCAACGTCAATCTCAGAACATAGTGGATACTAGGGATCAAACCCTAACAAAACTAACTTGATTACATGGTAAATCTCATCCAACCCATCACCGTCTAGCAAGCCTGCAATGGAATTACTCACGCACGGCGGTGAGCATCATGAAATTGGTGATTGAGGAAGGTTGATGATGACGACGGCGACGGATTCCCCTCTCCGGAGCCCTGAACGGACTCCAGATCAGCCCTCCCGAGAGAGTTTAGGGCTTGGCGGCGGCTCCGTATCGTAAAACGCGATGAATCTTTCTCTCTGATTTTTTTCTCCCCGAACATGAATATATGGAGTTGGAGTTGAGGTCGGTGGAGCTTCAGGGGGCCCACGAGGCAGGGGGTGCGCCCCCCACCCTCATGGACTGGGTGTGGGCCCCCTAACGTTGATTCTTTCGCCAATATTTTTTATTAATTTCAAAAATTTGCTCCATGGATTTTCAGGTCATTCCGAGAACTTTTATTTCTGCACAAAAATAACACCATGGCTGTTTTGCTGAAAACAGCGTCAGTCCGGATTAGTTCCATTCAAATCATGCAAGTTAGAGTCCAAAACAAGGGAAAAAGTGTTTGGAAAAGTAGATACGAGGGAAATGTATCATACCTCATGCGACGCGAGGCATGGCTTGGCGACCTCGGTGTATCCGCCCACGGGACAGCCTCGAGATGCAGCTTGGGGAGGCCGCTCCGCGAGAGGGCCTCGGGAGGTCCTTGGCGGGGTGTGCCTCGCGAGGGTCTTGCTCATGCAACCTTGGAGATGGGCCGTTGAAAGATCGTGGATGTCGCCTAGAGGGCGGGTGAATAGGCGTTTTAAAATAATTACGGTAGAGGCTTGAACAAATGCGGAATAAACCTAGCGGTTAATTTGTCAAGCACAAAACCTACAACAACTAGGCTCACCTATGTGCACCAACAACTTATGCTAAGCAAGGTAAGCAACTATGTGATAGCAAGATATATGACGAAGAACAATATGGCTATCACAAAGTAAAGTGCATAAGTAAAGGGCTCGGGTAAGAGATAACCGAGGCACGCGGAGACGATGATGTATCCCGAAGTTCACACCCTTGCGGATGCTAATCTCCGTTTGGAGCGGTGTGGAGGCACAATGCTCCCCAAGAAGCCACTAGGGCCACCATAATCTCCTCACGCCCTCGCACAATGAAAGATGTCGTGATTCCACTAAGGGCCCCTTGAGGGCGGTCACCGAACCCGTACAAATGGCGACCCTTGGGGGCGGTCACCGAACCCGTACACTTTGGCAACCCTTGGGGGCGGTCACCGGAACCCGTCAAATTGCTCAGGGCGATCTCCACAACCTAATTGGAAACCCTGACGCTTGCCCGGAGCTTTACACCACAATGATTGAGCTCCGAACACCACCAACTATCTAGGGCACCATGGCACCCAAGAGGAACAAGCTCTAGGGTGCCCAAACACCCAAGAGTATTAAGCTTCTCAAATTTCACTTCCACGTATCACCGTGGAGTACTCAAACCGATGCACCAAATGCAATGGCAAGGGCACACAGAGTGCCCAAGTCCTTCTCTCCCAAATCCCACCAAAGCAACTAATGCTAGGGAGGAAAATGAGAGGAAGAACGAAAGAAGAACATGAAGAATTCCAAGATCTAGATCCAATGGATTCCCCTCACATAGAGGAGAAAGTGATTGGTGGAAATGTGGATCTAGATCTCCTCTCTCTTTTCCCTCAATAACTAGAAAGAATCCATGGAGGGATTGAGAGTTAGCAAGCTCGAAGAAGGTCAACATGGGGGAAGAACACGAGCTCAAAGGATTGGGTTCATTGGGGAAGAAGACCCCCTTTTATAGGTGGGAAAAAATCCAACTGTTATGCTCACAGCCCGCACAGAGCGGTACTACCGCTCAACGAGCGGTACTACCGCTAGGGCAGTAGTACACCTTTGAAACACAACAACGAGGAGGCAAAAAGGCCAGAAGAACCGTCGGAGCGGTACTACCGCTCGTCCTCACGGTACTACCGCAAATGGTGGCGGTACTACTGCTTGCGAGCGATACTAAAAAATACTTCCGTGCCTACCTCCGCTGAACAAAACACGAGATTTTGGTCCGGAGCGGTACTACCGCTCTGGAGCCGCGGTAGTACTGCTCTGGAGCGATAGTAAAAAATTACATCCGCTCTAGTCGCGGTAGTACCGCTGCAGCCTTTACGAAAACAGCCACAACTTTTGCAAACGGACTCCGAATTCAACGAAACCAAGTTTTTTAGAAAGCTAACAACATGGGCTAACACAATCTTGATATAAATATCAATAAGAAGCCAATGAGAAAAGGCCCATAAGAAAATGGTGAGAACCCTTCCTCGGAAAATACCGGTAAAACCTCCAACACTGAAAACATCATAGAAGACGCATGCTAACTCCGTTTTTGATGAACTCAAGCTTGTCATCAAGATGACCATAAGATCTAAGACTCACAAAGATAACCAAACAAGAACCAAGAAACATGATGCAAGGATGCAATGTTTTGAGCTCTCTACTAACGATACGATCAAGCTACCAACTTGAGAGCCCCCCTTGATAGTACGGCAAACGATCCTATAACCCGGTCTCCCAACTACCACCACGAGACCGGTAAAATAGAAAACCTATCAAGGCCAAACCTTTGCCTTGCACATGGTCCACTTGAGCTAGATGATGACGATCTTGACTCCCTCAAGATGGACCACCTTTCTTGATTGCGTTGGCTCGATGAAGACTAGATGATTGCTCCCCCATAGTCCACTATGGGTGAGCCACTCTTCAGCACATCTTCACAAGTCCATTGACACCATAATGGATGGCAAGATTCAAGCACTTGATCTCTTCGTGATGCTCCACTTGAACTTTCACACGGAAATCTTGATGATGATCACCACTTGATGTCATCCTTTCCATGGGTTGTATGATATCTTCCTCTTGACGCAAGCCCATGGAAATGTACCTAACCCCACATAGAACTCTCACATAGACCATGGGTTAGTACACAAAGTGCAATGTACAATGCTTACTGTCGGTGTCAAAACCGGCGGATCTCGGGTAGGGGGTCCCGAACTGTGCGTCTAGGCGGATGGTAACAGGAGACAAGGGACACGATGTTTTTACCCAGGTTCAGGCCCTCTCGATGGAGGTAAAACCCTACTCCTGCTTGATTAATATTGATGATATGGGTAGTACAAGAGTAGATCTACCACGAGATCAGAGAGGCTAAACCCTAGAAGCTAGCCTATGGTATGATTGTTGTTCGTCCTATGGACTAAAACCCTCCGGTTTATATAGACACCGGAGAGGGTTAGGGTTACACAGAGTCAGTTACAATGGTAGGAGATCTACATATCCGTATCGCCAAGCTTTCCTTCCACACCAAGGAAAGTCCCATCCGGACACGGGACGAAGTCTTCAATCTTGTATCTTCATAGTCTTGGAGTCCGGCCAAAGATGATAGTTCGGCTATCCGGACACCCCCTAGTCCAGGACTCCCTTAGTAGGCCCCGAACCAGGCTTCAATGATGATGAGTCCGGCGTGTTGATTGTCTTCGGCATTGCAAGGCGGGTTCTTCTCCAAATCCTGTATGAATAGTGTCCGGCTTCTTGTAAATATCGCGCTCCTCGGCTTCCACACCCAATAATGGCCATCTTCCACGTGTTGAACGAATGTGAAAAGCCAGGGTATTTTTTCATTTACCCCCCTAGCTGCGCAAATGAGCCGCCTATAAAAGGGACGGGGATCTAGATCCGAATCACACCATCCTCCCTCCGCAAGCATTCATCAGAGCGCCTTCTGACAAAAATCCATTCCATCATGGACAGTCGATGTGGCTCCTCCTCTCGTGCTCCCAGCCCTCAGCCTGGAGATTAGGAGAGATGCTCGGTCCCGCACAGCGAGCTAGTGGCGGTCCAAACCAAGGGATTTCTTCCCCCAGCCTTCATGGTTCCGTTTCGAGCCGGACTCGCCACCTACAAGGGCGGAAAACAGGCGGAGAGCGTTCCCGATCCCTCCAAAGGAGAGCGGGTATGCTTTGTCTCTTATCTGATAAGAGGACTCGGATTTCCAATACATCCGTTTCTCCGGGGGCTCCTGGAGTTCTACGGCCTCCAGCTGCACCATCTTACGCCTGCCTCCATTCTGCACATCGCGGGCTTTGTGGCCCTTTGCGAACTGTTCCTGGGCATCGAGGCTCATTTTGCGCTGTGGAAGAGATTATTCTGCCTCGTACCCAGCTCTTATGAGGGGTCAATATATCAAGTGGGCGGAGCCGAGCTATGGCGCATCGCCGGGACCGGATACCTATCCGGAACCCCGAGGAAGGCGTCCGAAGACTGGCCTTCGGAATGGTTTTACATGGAAGATGTCCCGCTGCCAGATCCAGTTCGGATTGGCCCCCGGAGTTCAGTAATGCTCCTCTGAAGAAACGCCGAAGTTGGCGTCCGCGGAGCCCTCAACGGGAGAATGACAGGGACGTCCATTACCTGATGGGCCGAATAAGATTATTGGCTCATTCCGGATTGACCATGATTGGGGTCATGGCCACGTGCATTATGCGGGGGGTGCAGCCGCTCCAGTATAGGGGCCACCCCATGTGGGATTTCAACGGGGAGGATGATGCCACCCGTCATGGCTGTAAGGGGCCGGGATCGGTCACTAATCTGGTGAAGATCTTGTCCGGCCTGTACAAAGGGGAAAAGCAGGATTTTCTCCGCGTCAGTCCACTGAACAGGTTTTCTATGAACAATCCTCGAAGCTGGGTAAGCGGACATTTCTTTTTGTCTATCCGATCCCTATTCCCATGGTTTAGTATCTCATTTTGTGATTTTGACGCAGGAGCTGCGCCGGGATGTAGAGGATATACACAGCCCGTCTCCACAACCCGAGGATCTGGAACGGTCCCTCGATCCGGCCTCCGAGGAGGATCCGGACATAAAGGTGGAGTTGATCAATGGGGTGTTCCACCAGCTTAGCATCGACAATGCTTTGGTCGCCATTACGGCCGACTACCCCGGAATATTTCCAGCTTCCCAGGTAACTGTGACCGAAATCCTGATACCATGACCCATCCATGCTTATTTCTAATCACCGCATACCAATGGTGTTCCGCAGGAGGTGCCTTTGAGGCGGGAAGCCGAGCCCGCGGCGGCTGGCCAACAAGGGGCAGCTCAGCCCAGCAGGCGGAAAAGAAGTGCGGTGCGGATTGATATGTCGCCGCAACGGTATGGTGCGCCACCGTGTTTCAAGGAAAGATTCCTGGAAGGCATGCTAACGCTCGTGATTTTTTCAGGAGAAAGAGCGCTCGCCGGACTGTGTCTGGAGAGGTTGCTAATCGAGCCTCCGCCAGCCAGGCTCCAACGCCGCGTCCGGAAGGGGAGACGAACACAAGGCGCGCGTCGGATGCTCCTTCAACGGAGGATGCCGACAGATTGTCCGCCACCAGATCTGAGGTGGAGAGTGGCATGAATCACAGGCGCCGCCGGACATGTTTCTCCCAAGAGGCATTAAATGCCTTTAATTCGGGAGATGCGCACCTCCGTGCCGCTCAAGATGGTCTAGCCAGAGCCACGGAGCAGTATGTGAAAGACATACGGGTGAGGAATTTTGACAGTTATATATGCCGGTAGCCCCCGAGACTTAAAGTAGTTAGAATAACTGATTTAAGGATCATTTGTTATGCAGGATCATACATAAAAGAATACCCAACTGTCCCAGGAGCTTCAAGAGTGCAAGGCCCAACTTGAGGCCGCACTAGCCGCGACAGGGGAAGCCACAGAGTCCCCCTCTGGTAATATATGCTTCAAAAGAGAAGCAAATTGCTAAATGCGGCGTGTGTATAAGTCTGACAATAATATTGCAGATGGCGCCAGTCTAGATCCGGACAAGCAACAGCTCCTGCGCCGGTTAAAAGCCGGCGAGAAAGTGCTTACAAGGGTGCGGCAAGAGAAAAATAACCTCCAAGATGCCAACACCCAGCTGGGCGAGGAACTAAAAGATGTTCGTGCCTAGCTGTCTAACTCCGTTAAGGAGAATCAGCGGCTTTGTCGCGGCATTCATAGTAAGTGCTTGAGTGAACTTATGAAAAGAAGAGTTCGGCGAGGAAGTCGATTAACAGAAATATGTCTGTAGGTATGCTCACAGGTCGTCCTGTAGAGGAAATGCCCGGTTCTACGGGTGACCTACTTCCCGAGCTGCTGCAACTGCACGAACGAGTTCGGCAGGTGATGAGAGGCGTCGCCTAGGCCTTGTGGCCATCCATCTCCCTACCCGAAGGCCTTGGAGAGGTTGCAGAGAAGCTTCAGGGAGCACGGCGGCGCTTCCGGTTATGGAAGATATTGGCCTGCCGTCAAGGCGCCAGGGAGGCCTGGGCCATGGTAAAGATGCGGTACACGAAGGCTGACCCGAACCACATGGCCGAGGACAGACCTGTGGGGCCCGATGGGAAGGAGATCCCTGTGAGCTTAGTGTACAGCCAAGTAGAGTTGGCCGCAAAGTATTCCCAGCGGGACTGTAAACTAGACAGCCTATTAGATGGTATTGAAGAGGAATACGATCAGTCAATTTGACTATGTAATTTAAAATGACATGTAAAATGCCTTCTAGCTGGATTGTAGATCGTTTGTTGTAGCGGACCTTTTCGCTTCAACCTCGGGACCCGACAGTCCGGAGTGTGTCCGAATACCCTCGCGGTTATGTAAAAACCGGGGCATGCGTGGAGACCAGGCGTAGGGGTCATAACTGCTTTATCAGACAAGTGCCCAACTAGTTATGTTATATTAGATGGTTAGTAAGAAACATCTTCCAGGGAGAATAGTTCCGTTAGGGGTTCCTTTCCCTGGAGGCATGCGCTAAAGTGCATGTCCGGACTGCGAAAAAAGCAGAAAAACATCTAGGGGCAGATAAATGAATAAGTAAGAATTCGTCTTTTAGTTCACCGACCGAATCTTCCCTTAAGAACGCTAGCTTTCGGCTTCACTCAGTCTGAGGTACACGTCCGGCTGACCCGGCGGTAACAATCGCAGAGGTGCTCCCTTTACCACCTAGCCAAACAATCGGGAACGTAGGGGTAAGCATAGGAGCCAGGCAACCCAGCTTGGCCAAAACTTAAGTCATATCGATGCATATAATGGTGAATAAAAGGTACATGCGGAAGTGTGACACATGTGTTGGGCATAAAGCCCGTATTAATAAGCTTCTGTTAAAGAAGCCCCCAGGTATACTGAGCGCGGATAACACGTCAGGTGTGTGCGAACAATGCGCAAACGAGCCTTCAACAGCTTCAGAAAAAAGGAGGGAGAAGGAGAGAAATAAAAGACAGTTAAAGTATAGAATATGGACGGAGGAAGGAGACGAACTCAGAGTCCGGCGCTAGGCGTAGAATCTTCGGAGAGGGGCTGCGTTCCATGGGTTCGGCTCGAGTCGGTTATCTGATGCGTTTCGCAGACGGTACGCTCCGCCGGTCAGTAGTTGGTTGATGATGAAGGGACCTTCCCATTTGGGCTTGAGTTTTTCCTTTTTGTTGTCCGGCAGGCGTAGAACTAGTTCGCCAACATTGTAAGTTTTGGCCCGTACTTCTCTGCTTTGATATCTTTGAGCCTGTTGTTGATAGAATGTGGAACGAGCTTTTGCCACGTCGCGCTCTTCCTCTAAGGCGTCCAAACTGTCCTGCCGATCTAGCTCAGCTTCTCTTTCTTTGTACATACGCACGCGAGGTGAGTCATGAATTATGTCGCAGGGCAAAACTGCCTCTGCGCCGTATACCATAAAAAATGGTGTGAATCCGGTAGTACGATTCGGCGTGGTCCGCAGCCCCCAGAGTACGGAGTCAAGCTCCTCTACCCAGTGCGTGTTAGATTCCTTAAGGGACCGCACTAGTCTGGGTTTAATGCCGCTCATGATTAGACCATTTGCTTGTTCGACTTGACCGTTAGTTTGAGGGTGATAGACTGAAGCGTAGTCGAGCTTGATGCCCATGTTTTTGCACCAGAGTTTAACCTCGTCAACCGTGAAGTTCGTGCCATTATCAGTGATGATGCTATGGGGGACTCCGTAACGGTGTACTACCCCTGATATGAAGTCTATCACGGGTCCGGATTCGGCCGTCTTAACTGGCTTGGCCTCTATCCATTTGGTGAATTTATCCACCATGACCAATAGGTATTTTTGCTTGTGGGTTCCTCCTTTAAGGGGTCCAACCATGTCAAGCCCCCAGACCGCGAACGGCCAGGTGATGGGTATAGTTTTGAGGGCGGTGGGTGGCATGTGGCTTTGATTAGCAAAGAGCTGGCAACCAACGCATCGTTGGACTAAGTCCTGTGCATCTGCCCGGGCCATCGGCCAATAAAATCCTGTACGGAAGGCCTTGCCTACAAGGGCCCGGGCTGCGGCGTGGTGCCCATCGAGTCCGGCATGAATTTCAGCCAGAAGATTTCGCTCTTCCTCTTCGGAGATACACCCTTGAAGGACTCCGGTTGTGATTTTCTTATAAGCTCTCCCTCATGGACCTTATAGGCTTTAGATCGCCGTACTATGCAGCGGGCCTCGTTTTGGTCCTCGGGAAGTTCCTGCCTAGTTAAGTAGGCTAGGAATGGCTCGGTCTACGGGGCAATGATTGCCATTATTTCATGGGCTGAGGGTGTTATTTCATTGGCAGAGCCATCGATTGCGTCAGAATGTTCAGTTTCGGGTGGTGCGGCTGGGTCCGGATTGTTGTTTCCGGAATCCCCTTCCCACAGTACGGATGGCTTGAACAGCCGCTCTAGGAATAATGGGAGGGACAGCATCGCGCTTTGCGCCAATGCGTGCCAATACGTCCGCCGCCTGGTTATTATCCCGGGCTATATGGTGAAATTCAAGCCCTTCAAACCGAGCTAACATTTTTAGGACGGCGTTACGGTAAGCTGCCATTTTCGGATCCTTGGCGTCGAAGTCTCCATTTATTTGGGATATCGCGAGGTTTGAATCCCCGCGCACCTCTAGGCGTTTAATGCCCATGGAGACTGCCATCCGGAGGCCATGTAGAAGGGCCTCGTATTCGGCTGCGTTGTTGGAGTCCGTGTACATTATCTGGAGTACGTATTGGACTGTGTCTCCGGTTGGGGACGTCAGGACGACGCCAGCCCCCAGGCCGGCCAACATTTTGGAGCCGTCGAAGTGCATGATCCAATTGGAATATGCGCCGTACTCTTTAGGGAGTTCGGCTTCAGTCCATTCGGCGATGAAGTCAGCCAGAACTTGCGACTTGATAGCTCGCCGTGGTTTATAGGTTATGTCGAATGGGATGAGCTTGATGGCCCATTTTGCAATCCGGCCAGTCGTGTCGCGGTTGTTTATAATGTCATTAAGAGGTACTTCGGAGGCTACAGTTATCGAACACTCTTGAAAGTAGTGTCGCAGCTTCTGGGATGCCATGAACACCGCGTATGCTATCTTTGATAATGTGGATACCGGGACTTGCATGGAGTTAGGACAGTGGACACGTAGTAAACTGGTTTTTGGAGGGGGAACTTGTGTCCGTCCATTTCTCGTTCGACGACGAGCACCGCGCTTACAACTTGATGTGTTGCCGCAATATATAATAACATTGGTTCGCCCATGTTGGGCGCGGCCAGGACCGGATTTGTTGCCAATATGGCTTTTATTTCTTCGAGTCCGGCTGTGGCAGCATCCGTCCACTCGAAGTGTTCGGTGCGCCGGAGGAGGCGATAAAGGGGTAATGCCTTTTCTCCCAAACGGGAGATAAAGCGGCTTAGGGCCGCCACGCATCCAGTCAATTTTTGTATCTGTTTGAGGTTTTTTGGTATATCCAATTGTGACAGAGCTCGGATCTTGGCTGGGTTTGCTTCAATTCCTCTACCAGATACAATGAAGCCCAAGAGCTTTCCGGCTGGTACGCCGAAGACGCATTTTTCCGGATTTAGCTTAATGTCGTATGTTCGGAGATTGTTGAATGTGAGCCTCAAGTCGTCTACTAGAGTTTCGACATGCTTGGATTTGACGACCACATCATCTACGTATGCCTCCACTGTTTTGCCAATCTGGTTTGCCAGACATGTCTGAATCATGCACTGATATGTTGCGCCGGCGTTTTTGAGCCCGAAGGGCATTGTGTTGAAGCAGAATGGGCCGTATGGAGTGATGAATGCCGTTGCGGCTTGGTCTGGCTCTGCCATCTTAATTTGGTGGTAGCCGGAGTATGCGTCGAGGAAGCACAATAAATCGTGCCCTGCGGTAGCATCGATAATTTGATCGATGCGGGGGAGGGGGAAGGGATCCTTTGGGCAAGCCTTGTTAAGGTCCTTGAAATCGACACACAGGCGCCAGGATTTGTCCTTCTTTGGTACCATTACCAGGTTTGCTAGCCAGTTCGGATGTTTTATATCTCTGATGAATCCGGCCTCCAATGCTAGCTCCTCTCCCATTGCCTGTCTCTTGGGTTCGGAAAATCGCCGAAGAGTCTGTTTGACTGGCTTGAATCCTTTTAGGATATTTAGGCTGTGCTCGGCCAGCCGGTGTGGGATTCCTGGCATGTCTGAAGGGTGCCAGGCAAAAATGTCCCAATTTTCCCGTAGGAATTCTCGTAGTGCGGCGTCTACATCAGGGTTTAACTGTGCCCCAATGGATGCCATCTTTGTAGGGTCCGTTGGATGGACTTGGAATTTGACTATTTCGTTCGCTGGCTTAAAAGAGGTGGACTTGGATCTCTTATCGAGTATCACATTGTCCTTGTTCACCGTGGAGCGCAGCGCGGTGAGTTCCTCTGCCGCTAGGGCTTCGGATAGTGCCTCGAGGGCTAGTGCGGCTGTCTTATTTTCGGCGCGGAGTGTTGTGTCCGGATCACTGGCAAGGGTGATGATTCCGTTGGGCCCGGGCATTTTGAGCTTCATGTACCCGTAATGGGGTATAGCTTGAAAAATTGTGAATGCCTCTCGCCCTAATAAAGCGTGATATCCGTTACTGAACGGGGCCACTTGGAACGCGACCTCCTCGGACCTGTAATTGTCCGGCGAGCCGAACACCACATCCAGTGTAATTTTTCCTGTGCAACGTGCTTCCCGACTAGGGATTATTCCTCTAAAGGTTGTGCTACTTCACTCAATGCGGCTCCAGTCTATTTCCATTTTTCAAAGGGTTTCCTCATAAATGAGGTTCAATCCGCAACTGCCGTCCATGAGTACCTTGGTAAGGCGAAAGCCGTCCACTATTAGACTGAGGACCAATGCGGCTGGTGCTCGGGCTATTCGGAATTTAGGTTCGTCACTGGCGTTGAAGGTAATAGTCGTGTCACTCCATGGATTTATTGTTGCTACTTGGTAGACTTCGGCAAGGTTGCGGAGTGTTCGTTTCCGCATATTATATGATGCGAAAGTCTCGAAGACTGTTAATACCGTACTGGTATTGCTGGGCTGGTTCTCTGGAGCTAGAAGCTCTTCGCCATTTTTGGCCACCTGCCGTAGTATCCAACATGCTCGAAGGCTATGAGTTGGAGTGGCGCCCTCTGTACTATGAATTTTGCAGGGTCCATTGAGCCATCCCTCCAGTACGGTTCCGTGCCCTTTAGGGTTTTTTTGCTTTTTGGTATTTAACCCGGGTGCCTGGTGATGATGCACCCTTTTATTTTGGACTAGGGTTGTATTCGGAGCCGGATTATCCCAAAATTTGGTTTCGGTTTTCCAGGCGCTCTCCATCGCACAGTACTTTCGTACTATGGACGCCAAGTCAGCAAAGCGTGTAATTTCACGACGACTTATGGCGTTTAGGATTCCCTTGTCCGTGCAATTATTGCAGAAAAATGAGATTGCATCTTCCTCGCGGCAGTCCTTTATCCTGTCCATAACCAGGAGGAATCTGGCCCAGTAATGGTGTACTGCTTCAGCGGGCTCTTGCCTGATTCGGGATAGATCGCTTATGTTTGGGTGGGCGGGTGGAATTAAATTCGGAACCCCGTCCAATCTAAGACTCAAGAGCCGAAAAGTTTCTGAACTTGGAAGCTTGGGTTTTTGGATATTGTCCAATGAATCCACCCACTGCCTGACTTTAGGTTCAGGACTTGATCGACGTCCGTCCCTCCGCGGGAATCCGGCATGGAGGGGTCGGGAATCCGGACATAGCTAGTCCTTAATATAGAGGAAGAGTCACCATAGTGTTCCTCCACCATAGCAACGTGGTGGGTAGCCTGGGGAGAGTTGATCTCTCTCAGATCGGTTTTAGGCCCAATCTGATCGTAGTCTGTAGCGACTCCCAGGGCGGCGATGCGATCCAAGAGCTCGTTTACGAAGGAGAGCTCCATCGGATCTAGCTGCTCGGCAAGTTCCGAGTTGACGTGAAGATTGCTTTTGATGACCCGAGAGGTCATTGTCGGCGCGGTGGCCAAACAGGCGGTCATAAGAAAACCGCCTAGCCGGATAGTTTGACCGATGGCCAAAGCTCCTTTAGCAACGGTGCCATCTTTAAAGACGGTGTTGGAAATATGCCCTAGAGGCAATAATAAAAGTATTATTATTATATTTCCTTGTTCATGATAATTGTCTTTTATTCATGCTATAACTGTATTATCCGGAAATCGTAATACACGTGTGAATACATAGACCACAATATGTCCCTAGTGAGCCTCTAGTTGACTAGCTCGTTGTGATCAATGGATAGTCATGATTTCCTAGCTATGGACATTGGATGTCGTTGATAACGGGATCACATCATTAGGAGAATGATGTGATGGACAAGACCCAATCCTAAGCCTAGCACTAAGATCGTGTAGTTCGTTTGCTAGAGCTTTTCCAATGTCAAGTATCTCTTCCTTAGACCATGAGATCATGTAACTCTCGGATACCGTAGGAGTGCTTTGGGTGTATCAAACGTCACAACGTAACTGGGTGGCTATAAAGGTGCATTACAGGTATCTCCGAAAGTATCTGTTGGGTTGGCATGAATCGAGACTGGGATTTGTCACTCCGTGTAAGCGGAGAGGTATCTCTGGGCCCACTCGGTAGGACATCATCATATGCGCAATGTGACCAAGGAGTTGATCACGGGATGATGTGTTACGGAACGAGTAAAGAGACTTGCCGGTAACGAGATTGAACAAGGTATAAGGATACCGACGATCGAATCTCGGGCAAGTACAATACCGCTAGACAAAGGGAATTGCATACGGGATTGATTAAGTCCTTGACATCGCGGTTCATCCGATGAGATCATCGTGGAACATGTGGGAGCCATCATGGGTATCCAGATCCCGCTGTTGGTTATTGACCGGAGAACGTCTCGGTCATGTCTACATGTCTCCCGAACCCGTAGGGTCTACACACTTAAGGTTCGATGACGCTAGGGTTATAAAGGAAGTTTGTATGTGGTTACGAATGTTGTTCGGAGTCCCGGATGAGATCCCGGACTTCATGAGGAGTTCCGGAATGGTTCGGAGGTAAAGATTTATATATGGGAAGTCCTATTTTGGCCACTGGAAAATGTTCGGGATTTTTCGGTATTGTACCGGGAAGGTTCTAGAAGGTTCCGGAGTGGGGCCCACCTGCATGGGGGGACCCACATGAACGTGGGTAGTGGGGGCAAGGCCCCACACCCCTGGTCAAGGCGCACCAAGATCCCCCCTTAGAAGGAATAAGATCATATCCCGAAGGGATAAGATCAAGATCCCTAAAAAGGGGGGATAGCAATCGGTGGGGAAGGAAATGATGGGATTTCTTTCCTCCCACCTTTGCCAACGCCCCAATGGACTTGGAGGGCAAGAAACCAGCCCCCTCCACCCCTATATATAGTGGGGAGGTGCATGGGAGCTTCACCCTTGCCCCTGGCGCAGCCCTCCCTCTCCCAAGTGCTCCTCCTCTCTCGCGGTGCTTGGCGAAGCCCTGCAGGATTGCCACGCTCCTCCACCACCACCACGCCGTTGTGTTGCTGCTAGACAGAGTCTTCCTCAACCTCTCCCTCTTTCCTTGCTGGATCAAGGCGTGGGAGACATCACCGGGCTGTACGTGTGTTGAACGCGGAGGTGCCGTGCGTTCGGCACTTGATCATCGGTGATTTGAATCACGACGAGTACGACTCCATCAACCCCGTTCACTTGAACGCTTCCGCTTAGCGATCTACAAGGGTATGTAGATGCACTCTCCTTTCTACTCGTTGTTGGTCTCTTCATAGATAGATCTTGGTGATACGTAGGAAAATTTTTGAATTTCTGCTACGTTCCCCAACAGTGGCATCATGAGCTAGGTTTATTGCGTAGATTCTTTGCACGAGTAGAACACAAAGTAGTTGTGGGCATTGATTTTGTTCAATGTGCTTACCGTTACTAGTCCAATCTTGTTTCGACGGTATTGTGGGATGAAGCGGCCCGGACCGACCTTACACGTACTCTTACGTGAGACAGGTTCCACCGATTGACATGCACTTGGTGCATAAGGTGGCTAGCGGGTGCCAGTCTCTCCCACTTTAGTCGGAACGGATTCGATGAAAAGGGTCCTTATGAAGGGTAAATAGCAATTGGCATATCACGTTGTGGTTTTGCGTAGGTAAGAAACGTTCTTACTAGAAACCCATAGCAGCCACGTAAAACATGCAACAACAATTAGAGGACGTCTAATTTGTTTTTGCAGGGTATGCTATGTGATGTGATATGGCCAAGAAGAATGTGATGAATGATATGTGATGTATGAGATTGATCATGTTCTTGTAATAGGAATCACGACTTGCATGTCGATGAGTATGACAACCGGCAGGAGCCATAGGAGTTGTCTTAATTTATTGTATGACCTGCGTGTCATTGAACAACGCCATGTAATTACTTTACTTTATTGCTAACCGGTAGCCATAGTAGTAGAAGTAATAAGTTGGCGAGACAACTTCATGGAGACACGATGATGGAGATCATGATGATGGAGATCATGGTGTCATGCCGGTGACGATGATGATCATGGAGCCCCGAAGATGGAGATCAAAAGGAGCAAAATGATATTGGCCATATCATGTCACTATTTGATTGCATGTGATGTTTATCATGTTTATGCATCTTGTTTACTTAGGACGATGGTAGTAAATAAGGTGATCCCTTACAAAAATTTCAAGAAGTGTTCTCCCCTAACTGTGCACCGTTGCTACAGTTCGTCGTTTCTAAGCACCACGTGATGATCGGGTGTGATGGATCCTTACGTTCACATACAATGGGTGTAAGACAGATTTACACAGCGAAAACACTTAGGGTTAACTTGACGAGCCTAGCATGTACAGACATGGCCTCGGAACACGGAGACCGAAAGGTCGAGCATGAGTCGTATAGTAGATACGATCAACATGAAGATGTTCACCGATGATGACTAGTCCGTCTCACGTGATGATCGGACACGGCCTAGTTGACTCGGATCATGTAATCACTTAGATGACCAGAGGGATGTCTATCTAAGTGGGAGTTCATAAGATGAACTTAATTATCTTGAACATAGTCAAAAGACCCTTTGCAAATTATGTCGTAGCTCGCGCTATAGTTCTACTGTTTAGATATGTTCCTAGAGAAAATATAGTTGAAAGTTGACAGTAGCGATTATGCGGACAGTAGAAAGCTTATGTCCTTGATGCACCGCTCAGTGTGCTGAACCCCAAACATCGTTTGTGGATGTTGTGAACATCAGACATACACGTTTTGATAACTACGTGATAGTTCAGTGAAACGGTTTAGAGTTGAAGCATCAAAGACGTTTTTCGAAATGTCGCGGAACATATGAGATGTTTCGAGGGCTGAAATTGGGATTTCAGGCTCGTGCCCACGTCAAGAGGTATAAGACCTCCGACGATTTTCTTAACCTGCAAACTAACGGAGAAAAGCTCAATTGTTGTGCTTGTGCTCAGATTGTCTGAGTACAACAATCGCTTGAATCGAGTGGGAGTTGATCTTCCAGATGAGATAGTGATGTTTCTCCGAAGTCATTACCACCAAGCTGCTAGAGCTTCGTGATGAACTATGATATATCAGGGACATATATGGTGATCCTTGAGATATTCGCGATGTTTGACACCGCGAAAGTAGAAATCAAGAAGGAGCATCAATTGTTGATGGTTGGTGAAACCACTAGTTTCAAGAAGGGCAAGGGCAAGAAGGGATACTTCATGAAACAGCAAATCAGCTGCCGCTCTAGTGAAGAAACCCAAAGGTTGAACCCAAACCCGAGACTAAGTGCTTCTGTAATAAGGGGAACAACCACTGGAGCAGAATTACCCTAGATACTTGGTAGATGAGAAGGCTGGCAAGGTCGATAGAAGTATATTGGATATACATTATGTTAATGTGTACTTTACTAGTACTCCTAGTAGCACCAGGGTATTAAGATACCGGTTCGGTTGCTAAGTGTTAGTAACTCGAAATAAAAGGCTATGAAATAAGCGGAGACTAGCTAAAGGTGAGCTGACGATATATGTTGGAAGTGTTTCCAAGTTTGATGTGATCAAACATCGCACGCTCCCTCTACCATCAAGATTAGTATTAAACCTGAATGGTTTATTGAATCTCGATCGTAGTGATACACATTTTCATGCCAAAAGATATAAGATAGTACCACTTACTTGTGGCACTGCCATGTAAGTCATATTGGTGTAAAACGCATGAAGAAGCTCCATGTTGATGGATCTTTGGACTCACACATTTTTTGAAAAGTTTGAGACATGCGAACCATGTCTATTGGTGCATACGCATGAAGAAACTCCATGCAGATGGATCGTTCAGACTCACTTGATTTTGAATCACTTGAGATATGCAAATCATACCACATGGGCAAGATGACTGAAAAGCCTCGTTTTCAGTAAGATGGAACAAGATAGCAACTTGTTGGAAGTAACACATTTTGATGTGTGCAGTCCAATGAGTGCTGAGGCATGCAGTGAATATCGTTATGTTCTTACTTCACAGATGATTCGAGTAGATGTTGAGAATATTTACTTGATGAAACACAAGTCTGAATTATTGAATGGTTCAAGTAATTTCAGAGTGAAGTAGAAGATCATTGTGACAGGAGGATAAAATGTCTATGATATGATCATAGAGATGAATATCTGAGTTACGAGTTTTGGCACACAATTAAGACATTGTGGAAATTGTTTCGCAATTAATACCGCCTGGAACACCATAGTGTGATGGTGTGTCCGAACATCATAGTTGCACCCTATTGGATATGGTGCGTACCATGATGTCTCTTATCGAATTACCACTATTGTTCATGGGTTAGGCATTAGAGACAACCACATTCACTTTAAATAGGGCACCACATAATTCCGTTGAGATGACACCGTATGAACTATGGTTTAGAGAAACCTAAGTTGTCGTTTCTTAAAAGTTTGGGGCTGCGACGCTTATGTGAAAAAGTTTCAGGTTGATAAGCTCGAACCCAAAGCGGATAAAATGCATCTTCATAGGACACCCAAAACAGTTGGGTATACCTCCTAATTCAGATCCGAAAACAATAGGGATTGTTTCTTGAATCGGGTCCTTTCTCGGGAAAAAAGTTTGTCTCGGAAAGTTGAGTGGGAGGATGGTGGAGACTTGATGAGGTTATTGAACTGTCACTTCAACTAGTGTGTAGCAGGGCACAGGAAGTTGTTCCTGTGGCACCTACACCAATTGAAGTAGAAGCTTATGATAGTGATCATGAAACTTCGGATCAAGTCACTACCGTACCTCATAGGGTGACAAGGATACGTACTACTTCAGAGTGGTACAGTAATCCTGTCTTGAAGGTCATGTTGCTGGATAACAATGAACCTACGAGCTATGGAGAAGCGATGGTGGGCCCAAATTCCAACAAATGGATAGAAGCCGTGAAATCCGAGATAGGATCCATGTATCAGAACAAAGCATGGACTTTTGGTGGACTTGCCCAATGATCGGCAAGCCATTAAGATAAATGGATCTTTAAGAAGAAGACGGATGTGGACGGTAATGTCACCATCCATGAAGCTCGACTTGTGGCGAAGAATTTTTCACAAGTTCAAGGAGTTGACTACGATGAGATTTTCTCATCCGTAGCGATGCTTAAAGTCCATCGGAATCATGTTAGCATTGGCTGCATTTATGAAATCCAGCAGATGGATGTCAAAACGGTTTTCCTTACCAGTTTTCGTAAGGAAAGGTTGTATGTAATACAATCAGAAAGGTTTTGTCGATCCTAAGGATGCTAAAAGGTATGCTAGCTCTAGCGATCCTTCCATGGACTGGAGCAAGCATCTCGGAGTTGGAATGTGCACTTTGATAAGATGGTCAAAGATTTTTGGGATTATACAAAGTTTATGAGAAACTTGTATTTCCAAAGAAGTGAGTGGGAGCACTATAGAATTTCTGATGAGTATATGTTGTTGACATATTGTTGATCAGAAATGATGTAGATTTTCTAGAAAGCATATAGGGTTATTTGAAAGGTGTTTTTCAATGGAAAACCTGGATTAGGCTACTTGAACAATAAGCATCAAGATCTATACGATAGATCAAAATGCTTAATAGTACTTTCAAATGAGCACGTACCTTGACATGATCTTGAAGGTGTTCAAGATGGATCAGTCAAAGAAGGAATTCTTGCCTGAGATGTAAGGTATGAAGTTAAGACTTAAAATCTCGACCACGGCAGAATAGAGAGAAAGGACGAAGGTCGTCCCCTATGCTTTTATCATAGGCTCTCTACAGTATGCTATGCTGTGTACCGCACCTGTAGTGTGCCTTGCCATGAGTCAGTCAAGGGGTACAAGAGTGATCCAAGAATGGATCACAGGACAGCGGTCAAAGTTATCCTTAGTAACTAGTGGACTAAGGAATTTTCTCGATTATGGAGGTGATAAAGAGTTCGACGTAAAGAGTTATGTCGATGCAAGCTTAACACCAATCCGGATAGCTCTGAGTAGAAATACCGGATACGTATAATGGAGCAACTTTTAGTATAGCTCCAAGTAGAACAGTTATTTGGAATAGCTCCAAATAGAGCGTGGTAGCTACATCTAGGAGATGACATAGAGATTTTTAAAGCACACACGGATCTAAAAGGTTCAGACCCATTGACTATAACCTCTCTCACAAGCATAACATGATCAAACCCAGAACTCATCGAGTGTTAATCACATGGTAAATGTGAACTAGATTATTGACTCTAGTAAACTCTTTTACGAAGGAGAGCGACTCCCAGGACTCCCAGGGCGGCGATGCGATCCAAGAGCTCGTTTACGAAGGAGAGCTCCATCGTATCTAGCTGCTCGGCAAGTTCCGAGTTGACGTGAAGATTGCTTTTGATGACCCGAGAGGTCATTGTCGGCGCGGTGGCCAAACAGGCGGTCATAAGAAAACCGCCTAGCCGGATAGTTTGACCGGTGGCCAAAGCTCCTTTAGCAATGGTGCCATCTTTAAAGACGGTGTTGGAAATATGCCCTAGAGGAAATAATAAAAGTATTATTATTATATTTCCTTGTTCATGATAATTGTCTTTTATTCATGCTATAACTGTATTATCCGGAAATCGTAATACACGTGTGAATACATAGACCACAATATGTCCCTAGTGAGCCTCTAGTTGACTAGCTCGTTGTGATCAACGGATAGTCACGATTTCCTGGCTATGGACATTGGATGTCGTTGATAACGGGATCACATCATTAGGAGAATGATGTGATGGACAAGACCCAATCCTAAGCCTAGCACTAAGATCGTGTAGTTCGTTTGCTAGAGCTTTTCCAATGTCAAGTATCTCTTCCTTAGACCATGAGATCGTGTAACTCCCGGATACCGTAGGAGTGCTTTGGGTGTATCAAATGTCACAACGTAACTGGGTGGCTATAAAGGTGCATTACAGGTATCTCCGAAAGTATCTGTTGGGTTGGCATGAATCGAGACTGGGATTTGTCACTCCGTGTAAGCGGAGAGGTATCTCTGGGCCCACTCGGTAGGACATCATCATATGCGCAATGTGACCAAGGAGTTGATCACGGGATGATGTGTTACGGAACGAGTAAAGAGACTTGCCGGTAACGATATTGAACAAGGTATAAGGATACCGACGATCGAATCTCGGGCAAGTACAATACCGCTAGACAAAGGGAATTGCATACGGGATTGATTAAGTCCTTGACATCGTGGTTTATCCGATGAGATCATCGTGGAACATGTGGGAGCCATCATGGGTATCCAGATCCCGCTGTTGGTTATTGACCGGAGAACGTCTCGGTCATGTCTACATGTCTCCCGAACCCGTAGGGTCTACACACTTAAGGTTCGATGACGCTAGGGTTATAAAGGAAGTTTGTATGTGGTTACTGAATGTTGTTCGGAGTCCCGGATGAGATCCCGGACGTCATGAGGAGTTCCGGAATGGTCCGGAGGTAAAGATTTATATATGGGAAGTCCTATTTTGGCCACTGGAAAATGTTCGGGATTTTTCGGTATTGTACCGGAAGGTTCTAGAAGGTTCTGGAGTGGGGCCCACCTGCATGGGGGGACCCACATGAACGTGGGTAGTGGGGGCAAGGCCCCACACCCCTGGTCAAGGCGCACCAAGATCCCCCCTTAGAAGGAATAAGATCATATCCCGAAGGGATAAGATCAAGATCCCTAAAAAGGGGGGATAGCAATCGGTGGGGAAGGAAATGATGGGATTTCTTTCCTCCCACCTTTGCCAACGCCCCAATGGACTTGGAGGGCAAGAAACCAGCCCCCTCCACCCCTATATATAGTGGGGAGGCGCATGGGAGCTTCACCCTTGCCCCTGGCGTAGCCCTCCCTCTCCCAAGTGCTCCTCCTCTCTCGCGGTGCTTGGCGAAGCCCTGCAGGATTGCCACGCTCCTCCACCACCACCACGCCGTTGTGTTGCTGCTGGACAGAGTCTTCCTCAACCTCTCCCTCTTTCCTTGCTGGATCAAGGCGTGGGAGACGTCACCGGGCTGTACGTGTGTTGAACGCGGAGGTGCCGTGCGTTCGGCACTTGATCATCGGTGATTTGAATCACGACGAGTACGACTCCATCAACCCCGTTCACTTGAACGCTTCCGCTTAGCGATCTACAAGGGTATGTAGATGCACTCTCCTTTCTACTCGTTGCTGGTCTCTCCATAGATAGATCTTGGTGATACGTAGGAAATTTTTTGAATTTCTGCTACGTTCCCCAACAGACGGGACGAGGCATCCTTCCTGATGGCGAAGGCACAGAGGAACTCTCAATGAAAGCACCAATGTCGGTGTCAAAACCGGCGGATCTCAGGTAGGGGGTCCCGAACTGTGTGTCTAGGCGGATGGTAACAGGAGACAAGGGACACGATGTTTTTACCCAAGTTCGGGCCCTCTCGGTGGAGGTAAAACCCTACTCCTGCTTGATTAATATTGATGATATGGGTAGTACAAGAGTAGATCTACCACGAGATCAGAGAGGCTAAACCCTAGAAGCTAGCCTATGGTATGATTGTAGTTCGTCCTATGGACTAAAACCCTCCGGTTTATATAGACACCGGAGAGGGTTAGGGTTACACAGAGTCGGTTACAATGGTAGGAGATCTACATATCCGTATCGCCAAGCTTGCCTTCCACGCCAAGGAAAGTCCCATCCGGACACGGGACAAAGTCTTCAATCTTGTATCTTCATAGTCTTGGAGTCCGGCCAAAGATGATAGTTCGGCTATCCGGACACCCCCTAGTCCAAGACTCCCTCACTTACGATACCATGGGATCACTTGATCCCTCTCGGTACATCTTCTACGCTTTGTGAGTTGATCAACTTGATTCACTCTTGACTTAGTCTTGATCAACTTGATTCACTCTTGACTTAGTCTTGATCAACCTTGAATCTTTCCAACTCTCTTCATTTGGATGATGTCTTGAAGTTAATCATGAATGACCTCTTCATTTGGATGATGTCTTGAAGTTAAACATGAATGACCACACAATCTTCTTCTTCAAGACATGCTTGCAATAAGCTCAACACTCACATGACCAATCTTTGGATAATTCCTTAATAGCACCTTGGTCAACTCATAAACTCCTTGAAACCAACACATGGACTTCAAGAAAAGCCTATGGACAAATCCTTCAAATGTAACTCAAGACAATCATTAGTCCATAGAGATTGTCATCAAGTACCAAAACCAAACATGGGGGCACCGCATGTTCTTTCAATCTCCCCCATTTTGGTAATTGATGACAATCACTTTCAAGAGAGTTTATATAAGGAATTATGCTTCACTATGCAATGCAACAACCAATAGTGCATGCATATGAGATGCAAATGCTAAGGAACAAAACCAAAGCAAGAGGAGATAACTCTCTAAACTTCTCCACAAAACTCTCTGAAACTCCTCCCCCATTGGCATCGATTGCCAAAATGGGTGAAAAGCTTAGAATGCCAATATAAAGAGTGTTCCTCCATAAATTGTGTATCTCTCAAAAAGAGAGTGGAATGCAATACACGTATCCAATGGTAAATACTTGGAGGAAGACAAACTATATTGAGGCCCAAAGATTGCAAAAGAATGATAAGCCACAAAGACATAACAAAGAGAGAAACAAGAAATCGAGCAATCAAAAGATACAAATTGAAGCAAGCAATCAAAGGATATCAATTGAACCAACTAGACCAAAGATCCTATGAGCCACATGAATGAAGGATATTATGATATGAGCCGAGCAGTGTTCTAAAGAAACTAGAGAAGCTCCCCATGATTTGTGCACATCAAGAATTTTTGTATTCGGATACAAAGTACACAAAATAGGATCATAGCTCCCCCAAAATCAATAGAAACTTACAACAAGTGCAAGTGAGCATATAGGAAACTAAGCCTAGTACTTGCAACAAACACATGGTTGAGCAACAAGTAAAAGAGGCAACTTGAGAATGGGCTCAACCAAAAAGATGTGTGTGAGTCAAGGTAATGCACTTGAGAAGACTAATATACAGATGAGCATAAAGCATCAATAAAGTCTTGAAAGAATGAGGCACACGGTGCAAGGCCTATCATTCCCACACACAACTAGCAAATGGGTTCACAAGCTTACTAATAAGCATATAAAGAACCTATGCTTGTGACAACCCGTGGTAAAGATAGAAGATGAAAGCCTCATCAAGACGAGGGATACCAATTAAGATGGCAAAAGCCTTGTAAAGACAAGCATGAGGAAAATAATCTTCACCACACAAGAGTGCATCAAGATGCTACAATAGAGGACACGCACTCAAGGCAAAAGCTTTCACGGAGCCACCAAAGAAATAACGAAAGAAAGACAAGGTGGACGTGAAAGAAAGGATATCAACTAGAGATGTAAATTCTCTCAAGTGTATAAGGTTCTAGGTAGACGAAATCATGATGATATATATCTACAAAGAAGGATGTACACCCGAAATAGTTACAGCGCGAAGGAACAAGATATCCAAAAGGAAGTCATACATATACCAATAAGATATTTGCCTGGAAGCATAGCACATGGCTAGATATGGTCTTATTGTATATAAATGAATTCCTACTGCATGAACATCAAAGACATAACAACTAGCAACAAGAGATCATCGTTGGGATGCTTTGAGAAAGGAAACAAGTATCACAAGATATGAAATGAATATCATGCCAAGATGCAACCTACACAAGGTTGAATGCAAGAGAGGAAAGCATGAATAGATACTTGTTACCGAGATATCATTGGAAGGATGTAGTAGATACCAATTGACGGTAGATAGTAGTTCATTGATCATCCTAGCTTGACTCCAATGAGCACATGGTGACAACACCTTCCTTGTGAGTGAGCCAAGCATCCAATGCATCTCCAACCGCTCCTAGAAGAACAACACAAACTAAACGGTACCCAAACTCATTAGGACCAAGAGTTAGAAACACCAATATACATAGTGTAACACCCCGGATGTAACTTTCCATATTTGTAACTCCAACTCTTGCCATTTTCGGCCATGTGCTATGATATTCCCTCCGTGGTTGGGTTTTGTTATCGTTTTGCATTTTGTCCATGTCATGCATCTCATATCATGTCATCATGTGCATCTCATTTGCATACGTGTTCGTCTCATGATTCCGAGCATTTTCCCCGTTGTCCGTTTTGCAATCCGGCACTCCTATGTTCCCCGGCGTCCCCTTTTACATTTTTCCGTGTGCGGGTGTTGAACATTCTCGGAATGGACCGAGCCTTGCCAAGTGGCCCTGGTATAGCACCGGTAGACCACCTGTCAAGTTTCGGGTCATTTGGAGCTCGTTTGGTACTCCAACGGTTAACCGCACTCTCGCAAAGGCCTCTTTTAAGTTGCAGCCCAACACCCCTCCAAAACAGCCCAATAACCCATCTAACTCCCTTCCATGCTCTCGGTCGTTCGATCACGATCGTGTGGGCGAAAACCGCACTCCATTTGGAGCCTCCTAGCTCCCTCTACCTCTATATATAGATCCCTCCCCCGAATTCACGAGCAAACCCTAAAAAAAATCCCTCTTCGCGCCGCCGGACACGTCCGGATCGGACCGGACGCGTCCGCCGCCGCGCCCGCGCCAATCGGGGGCAGCCACGTGGCCCCAGCCGGCCGCACCGCCGCTGGCCCGCTCGGCCCGTGCGGGGCCCCCGCGGCCCGCCGCCATCGCCCGCTTCCGCGGAGCGCCGCGCCGCCGCCAACCGCTCCGCGCCGCCCGCGCGCGCCGCCGGCCGCCGTCGCCGTCGCCGCCGTCGCTCTGCCTCCGCCTCCCCGCGCCCCGCGCCGGACCACCGCCGACCGCGCCGCCGCAGCGCCGCCCGGCCGCGCCGCCGCCTGATCCCGCCGGATCCGGCCGACCCGGCCGCCCCGGCCTCTCCTCCCTCCGGCCCCGAGCGCCATCTCCGGCGACACCTCGAACTCCGGCGCGCTCCAGATCTGATCCGAACCGACGGTTGACTTCTCCCCCCCCCCCAAATCTCACTAAGTCATGTTTCTGTCATAAAATCATTGCATGTTCTTCGCATCACATCTCCGCACCCGTGGCTCTGTTTTGGGCGTGTAGCATATCAAATTGTTCGTCTAGAAGAGTAGATCATTTCATCTCATTGCACCATTTTCATTTGAGCTCATCTTGATGCCCGAAATGCTGTTGGAAGAGGGCTATGTGTGCACCTTATGAACTTGAGCCCTACATGTGTGTTGAACTATGCCATGCCATCTTTCCAGGGGTGTATGCCATGTATTTTTGTGAGTTATGTGGTGACTAGAACAAGCATGCAAACTAGGGATGATAATGTTGCTGATTTCAGGAACTTAGTGTTTTCACTAAGTCGTGTCCTGCTGTTATTTTTATGCCATGTGTTCATGTTGTTACAGAGAGATCTATGCCCTTTTTGAGCATGATCAGTAAGGGTGTTTTGAACATATGGATGTGCTCTATCCATCCATGCCTTTGTTGGCATTTATGGAGTAGTCTAGCATGTCATTTTCGTGCTCTACTTTTGCTTCAAAATGTTTCCTGGCAGATTGTTTACATGAGATTCAATTTTCACGAGGTTGTTGTAGTTGATCCGTGTACGCTATGATGTTGTTCTTGCCATGTATATCTTCTATGCCATGTTTTCTTGATGGGTGTATGCTTAGTTTATCATGAGATGCTCTGTAGTGAGTGCATCGAGCTCACGAACATGCCTATTTGATATATGTTTTTGCCATGCCCAGTTTTTCTGCTAAGTCTGAGATCTGTAATAAAACTTGCTATGTTTACATGGGTGCCATCATTTCTTAAGATCCTTTTTGGCTTATGGTCAGTAAGGGACTTTTGATCTATGCTTTGAGTAGATTCCTGCCATGTCTTGTTTTGCTATTATAAGTTCCTGTAGCTTGTTGTTTGCTTGCTCTAAACATGCCTTCCTGATGTTAATTTCTGGCATACTAGTATTTTCACTAAGTCTGTGAACCTGATATTTTTTGCTCTTTCACCATGCTTGTTTGAGCCTGTTATGATGTGATTTAGCCGTAGCTCAGTGTTTCTCTTTTGTTAAGCATCTCCTGTAGATCACTGCCATATGATTTGTTTGTATGTTGGAGTGTTGTAGCATAGTTTCTTGTTGCATGCTAAGTGGCATCGTGCTGTTAAATGCAGATTCGCGTCTTTCTTGTTTTGCTTGTCATTTGCAAACCGTGCATCCGATTCCGGTTGAGGGAGTCCTGGACTAGGGGGTGTCCGGATAGCCGGACTATCAATATCCGCCGGACTCCAAGACTATGAAGATACAAGATTGAAGACTCCGGCTCGTGTCTGGATGGTACTTTCCTTGGCGTGGAAGGCAAGCTTGGCAATACGGATATGTAGATCTCCTACCATTGTAACCGACTCTGTGTAACCCTAGCCCTCTCCGGTGTCTGTATAAACCGGAGGGCTTTAGTCCGTAGGACAACATACATCTCGACAATCATACCATAGGCTAGCTTCTAGGGTTTAGCCTCCTTGATCTCGTGGCAGATCTACTCTTGTACTACCCATATCATCAATATTAATCAAGCAGGACGTAGGGTTTTACCTCCATCGAGAGGGCCCAAACCTGGGTAAAAACATCGTGTCCCTCGTCTCTTGTTACCATCCGCCTAGACGCACAGTTCGGGACCAACTACCCGAGATCCGCCGGTTTTGACACCGACATTGGTGCTTTCATTGAGAGTTCCTCTGTGTCGTCACCGATAGGCTTGATGGCATCTTCAACCAGCAACGCTGTCCAGGGTGAGACCTTTCTCCCCGGACAGATCTTCGTATTCGGCGGCTTCGCCCTGCGGGCCAATTCACTTGGCCATCTGGAGCAGATCGAAAGCTACGCCCCTGGTCGTCAGGTCAGATTTGGAAGCTTAGACTTCACGGCCGATGTCCGTGGAGACTTGATCTTCGACGGACACGAGCCACAGCCGAGCGTGCCACACTGTGACGATGGGCATGATCTAGCTCTGCCGCCGAAAAGTGCCCTGGTGGCCGCACACGGATCTGCTCCGGCCATTAGCCCGGAGCCGATCGCCCAGATCGAGGGCCGGTGGATAGACGCCGCCCTGGGGGCTTCAACATCCACGGCGATGGAGCCGAACACCAATCTTGTCCCCCGCGAAACTCGTGATTCCGAGGCGCCGGACTCCTCGCCGGACTCCGAACTTCCCGCGCCCCTGCCAATTGATCCGGATTGGGCGCCGGTTATGGAACTCACCGCCGCGGACATCTTCCAATGCTCGCCTTTTGGCGATATCTTGAATTCACTAAAGCATCTCTCGCTATGAGGAGAGTCATGGCCGGATTACGGCCAGGATGGTTGGGATACGGACGACGAAGAAATTCAGAGCCCACCCACCACCCACTTTGTAGCCACTGTCGATGATCTAACCGACATGCTAGACTACGACTCCGAAGACATCGACGCTATGGACGACGATGCCGGAGACGAATAGGAACCAGCGCCCACAGGGCACTGGAAGGCCACCTCGTCATACGACGTATACATGGTGGATACCCCAAAAGATGGGGATGGTGAAGAAACAGCGGAGGCAGATCCCTTAAAGAAATAGCCCAAGCGCCGGCGTCAGCGGCGCCGCTCTAAATCTCGCCACAGCAAGAATGGAGATTCCAGCACAGGAGATAATAATACTCCAGAGAGTGCCGAAGACAATCCCCTCCAGCAGGACTCAGCGCAGGAGGATGCAGAAGCAAGCCCTCATGAGGGGGCGGCAGACGAAGAGGTTGAGGATCATAACTATATGCCTCCCTCCGAAGACGAAGCAAGGCTCAACGATGACGAATTCGTCGTACCCGAGGATCCCGTCGAACAAGAGCGCTTCAAGTGCAGGCTTATCGCCACAGCAAACAGCCTAAAGAAAAAGCAGCAGCAGCTTCAAGCTGATCAGGACCTGCTGGCCGACCGATGGACCGAGGTCCTCGCGGCCGAAGAGTATAAACTCGAACGTCCCTCCAAAAGTTACCCAAGACGCAAGCTGCTCCCCCGATTAGAGGAGGAAGCATACGTACCTCCATCACCAGCGCACGATATGGCTGACCGACCACCCCGTGGTCGTGACAGAGAGGCATCCAGGCCCCCAGCCAAGACCACACCCCGGCATCGCTCCAAAAGTACGAAGCCAAGAGGGAACGCGCCGGACTTGCGAGACATATTGGAGGACAAAGCAAGGCAATCCAGATCCATCTATGGATCACGTGGGCGCCCTACGACCCACGACGAATACCGTCGTGCCGGATACAATAACCCCGGCCGGGCCGAACACAGCAGACAGCGCTCTCT
Source organism: Triticum timopheevii (assembly GCA_963921465.1). NCBI lineage: Eukaryota > Viridiplantae > Streptophyta > Magnoliopsida > Poales > Poaceae > Triticum > Triticum timopheevii. The sequence continues at coordinate 347,074,029 of OY997270.1, read as the reverse complement.
CGAGCTGCATCGCAATATCGCTCAATACAGGGGCGCCGCACACCGGTTATGCTTCACTGACGAAGTAATGGATCATTAGATCCCCGAAGGGTTTAAACCCGTAAACATCGAATCTTACGATGGCACAACAGACCCCGCGGTGTGGATCGAAGACTATCTTCTCCACATCCATATGGCCCGCGGCGACGATCTCCACGCCATCAAATACCTCCCACTCAAGCTTAAAGGACCAGCTCGGCATTGGCTTAACAGCCTGCCCGCAGAGTCAATTGGGTGTTGGGAAGACCTGGAGGCCGCATTCCTTGATAACTTCCAAGGTACATATGTGCGACCACCAGACGCCGATGACCTAAGCCACATCATTCAGCAGCCAGATGAATCGGCCAGACAATTCTGGACACGGTTCTTGACGAAGAAAAATCAAATCGTTGATTGTCCGGACGCAGAGGCCCTTGCAGCCTTCAAACATAACATCCGGGACGAATGGCTAGCCCGGCACCTGGGGCAGGAAAAGCCGAAATCCATGGTAGCCCTCACATTGCTAATGACCCGCTTTTGTGCGGGAGAGGACAGCTGGCTAGCCCGCAGCAACAATCTCCGTAAAAATTCTGGCAGTCCGGATACTAAGGACAACAACGGCAGGTCACGTCGAAACAAAAACAAGCGCCGCATTAACGGCGATGATAAGGAGGATACGGCAGTCAATGCCGGATTCCGAGGCTCTAAACCCGGTCAGCGGAAGAAGCCATTTAAAAGAACCACTCCGGGTCCGTCCAATCTGGACCGAATACTTGACCGCTTATGCCAGATACATGGCACCTCTGAAAAGCCAGCTAACCACACCAATAGAGATTGTTGGGTGTTCAAGCAGGCTGGCAAGTTAATTGCCGAAAACAATGACAAGGGGCTAAATAGCGACGACGAGGAAGAGACCCGGCCGCCGAACAATAGAGGACAGAAGGGTTTTCCCCCACAAGTGCGGATAGTGAATATGATATACGCGACCCATATACCCAAGAGGGAGAGGAAACGCGCACTACGGGACGTCTATGCGATGGAGCCAGTCGCCCCAAAGTTCAACCCATGGTCCTCTTGCCTGATCACTTTCGATCGAAGAGACCATCCGACCAGCATACGCCATGGAGGATTCGCCGCATTGGTTTTAGACCCAATCGTCGATGGGTTCCACCTCACGAGAGTCCTGATGGACGGCGGTAGCAGCCTGAACCTGCTTTATCAGGATACAGTGCGCAAAATGGGCATAGACCCATCAAGGATTAAACCTACAAAGACAACCTTTAAAGGTGTCATCCCAGGAGTGGAAGCCAACTTTACAGGCTCAGTCACACTGGAAGTGGTCTTCGGATCCCCAGATAATTTCCGAAGCGAAGAGTTAATCTTCGACATAGTCCCGTTTCGCAGCGGCTATCACGCTCTGCTCGGACGAACCGCGTTTGCAAAATTCAACGCGGTGCCACATTATGCATACCTAAAGCTCAAGATGCCAGGCCCTCGCGGAGTCATCACGGTCAATGGGAATACGGAACGCTCCCTCCGAACGGAGGAACATACAGCGGCTCTCGCGGCAGAAGTACAGAGCAGCCTTCTCAGGCAATTCTCAAGTCCGGCAGTTAAAAAGCCGGATATAGCAAAGCGCGCCCGGAGCAATGCCAACCAAGACCACCTGGCGTGATCAGAGCACGCGTAGCAATGCGGCCCCAACCCTCGCCCGCGTATGATCGCCAGAATAACATTCCGCGTACATCATTACGCTTTGGAGATACCATGGGCACAGGGGAGGGGGCACGATCGCAACGGACCCAGAGTGCGGTTCGACCACACCGGGGGCTCGCAAATGTGCCCCTCTTTTTCATTATTTTTCTTCTTTTATGTACACAGGACTCCGTTAACCAGAGGCCCTATACGGCGGTCAACTTGCCGAACTCATGATGCAATAGTCAGGGACTAAAGAAGGCCGCGACGAACACAAGGTGGTCTCAATTACGAGCATTAAATTCGATTATATACACCAAGTCCGCAGCTCATCCCTGGAGGGGGACATTTTTATTTAGTCCAAATCCCTTGCTTACCGCACTATTTGTATCAGTCCGCTCCACTAGCATACTTTCTTTCATAAATAATGCAGCACCTCTTTATTGCAATTGCATTATCTTTTAAATATATGTTCATTACATGACATCTTGCACCCGTATATTTTGGTACGGCCGAATACGCCAGGGGCTTCTGTTCCCCAAATTATGGTGTGATAAAGTCCGAACACTTTCACAAGTGCGGCACCCCGAACTTATAGCATTATATGAATCGGCTCCGAATCATGTCTTGGGTCAATAGTTGGGTTTGCCCGGCTCCCACATTTTGGTGCCTTACGTTCCGTTCTGTCAGCTAAGGTGGCACTGGGAGAACCACTGCGATTGCGCCCCGGTTGAGCCGGGTTAATGCCTCAGTGGAGAAAGCTAAAACTGACTGGCATGATAAGGCGAGAGACTGGTCGCTGTTCGAGAGGTTTTTTCGGGTCCTTAAAGACTCACGCCGCTTCGAGCGAAGTTCCGGATAATGTCCGACGAAGGCGTGGATAGCGCCCCGGATTCGGTCTTCCGAATACCAGGGGCTTCGCCGAAATTTAAAATTATAGAATTCTATGGCTAAGTGAGAGTGTTCAAGCACTATAAGTCCGGTTGCCTTGTTCGTCGTGTTGAGCGCCTCCCTAGATGGACCCAAAAATGGGAACAAGAGTGCTCTAGTTTATCCCGAACACCCCAGCACTTGTGGCTTGGGGGCTGAAGCCAACGACTTGCCATCTCTCAGATTTTATAAACGGCCGCACAGAAGGTAATATTTTAAATTAAACAAGCGTTGCTCATGGCGCATATGAACGAAATTTTCAGCGCACAGGATAAATATACAGCGAGTTCATTCAAAAATTACATTTCGGGAGCACTCATCTGCAATATCGCAGGCTCCCTTCAGGACAATTTTATAATACTTCTCCGGCGTGCGATACTCCTTGCCCGGCGGCGGTGGGTCCGTGAGAAGCTTCTCCGCATCCAATTTGCCCCATTGCACCTTTATGCGGGCAAGGGCCCGACGAGCGCCTTCGATACAGGCGGAGCGCTTGACCACATCCAGCCTGGGGCATGCATCCACAAGCCGCCGCACTAGGCCAAAGTAGCTACCAGGCATGGCATGTCCAGGCCACAGCCGGACTATGAGGCCCTTCATGGCCTCCTCAGCTACCTTGTGGAGTTCGACCAGCTGCTTCAGCTAGTCGCTTGGGGGCACCGGATGGCCGGCCTCAGTATACTGAGACCAGAAGACCTTCTCCGTCGAGCTCCCCTCCTCGCCACGATAGAATGCGGCGGCATCAGACGCACTACGCGGCAGATCTGCAAACGCCCCTGGAGAGCTCCGAATGCGGGTAAGTGTCAGGTAGTTCACATTAACATGCCTGCTTTGCATGAAAAACGCCTTACCCGCCGCTATCTTCTTTATGTCCTCAACCTCCTGAAGGGCCTTACGGGCCTCGGCCTTGGCGGACTTGGCACTTTCGAGAGCCGAGGCAAGCTCGGACTCTCGAGTCTTGGAGTCACGCTCCAAACTCTCATGTTTTTCCATGAGAGCCTGGAGCTCTTGCCGAACTTCCGCCACCCGTGCCTCTTGCTTTTCTCGCTCAGCCCGTTCCGCGGCCGCACAGCGTTCGGCCACGGACACAGCATCCTTCAGGGCTGCCACCTCGTTAGTGGCCCCTGCGATGCACAGACTATCCTTGTTAATTTTATTGCAACCGAAACCCTTTTCTGTAAGGTACTTATTCAAAGTGGTGTTACTCACCTTCTTTTTCCTCGAGCTGCCTCTTGGCATGGCCGAGCTCTTGCTCGGACCGCTCGAGATCCTGCTTTAACTTATCAACCTCCGCCGTTAATACGACAGAGGCCAGCAGCGCAGCCTGCAAACCCATATTGACATATTTTTAGCAACCCTGCGAATATCTTGTTAGATCCTCAGTCCGGCTTTTCTTTCCGAACACCGAACTAAGCATCAGGGGCTACTGTCTATGCGGTATTACATTACATAATTTTAACTTCTTACCTCAAAGCCTGTTAGAAGGCTGCTGCAGGCTTTGGTCAGCCCGCCCTTGGCGAGCTGAACCTTCTCAATCACCGCACTCATGATAGTGCGGTGTTCTTCCTCGATGGAAGCGCCTTTAAGCGCCTCCAACAGGTTATCCGGCGCCTCCGGTTGGACGGAGGCCGCCGGCGTCATGGTCTTGCCCTTCTTTCGAAGGGGCCGCTTGCCGGACTCTGGAACCACTGCGGGTTCTGATGTAGAGTCCGGCACGAAGTCCGGGGGGCTGCCTGACGGCGCCTCCGGGGCCTCCTCCTGATGGGTCCCTCTCTGGGATCCCACCTCGGCGTCCTCGTCGACGCCTGGGGTAGAGGCAGTCGGGATGGAATTCACATCCGACGAGGCCAACGACCCGCTCGATGAGTCAGGAAGATCGTCACCGGCCGGACTACGGACAAAATGCGGCGTTAGAAGGATACTACGTGACATGAAAGGTACGGCATATAAATGATCCGGATACTTAGGATCCTACTGGACGCCTGGCCCTTGGAGGCCACTCATCCTCGCCAACGCTGATGTTGGCGAAACTATCCGGGGGGATAGTTCTCCCCCTCTTGGACCCTTCGGCCTCCCCGATTGGGGAAGCCTTCCTCTTCTTCTCTCCCTCCTCCGGGAGAGAATACTCCTCCTCCTCGTCTTCAGGGGAGGAGTCCTCGTCGTCGTCGGACGCCTGATTGCGGGAACTCTTTCGAGTCCCCGCGGCCACCTTCTTGGCCTTCTTCTCCGGCACCACGTGCGGTGCCGGAACCAGCAGCCCCGCTAAGCGGGCATCCACTGGATCTTCTGGCATGGGAGCCGGGCTGATAAGCAGCTTGGCCTTCTCCGTCCATTCCTGTCAAAGGAAGAGGCAGAATAAAACCTCACTAGAGTTAATCTAATTATCACAAGTGTCCCGTAATGAGGTTGAATCACTTACCTCGTCAGTTGGACACTGCGAGCTGAATCCGCGATCTTCCGTCGCGGATGCGGGGGCTTCGGCGCCCTTGAACAGCACCCTCCAGGCGCCTTCGTATGTTGTATCGAAGAGCCCGCTTAGCGCCTGGTGCTGTTCCGGATTGAACTCCCACAAATTGAATGCCCGTTCTTGGCATGGGAGGATCCGCCGGATGAGCATGACTTGGACCACGTCGACGAGCCTGAGCTTATTGCTCACCATCTTCTTGAGGCAGGCTCGGAGTCCCGTCACCTCCACCGGATTACCCCACTGCAAGCCCTTCTCTTTCCAGGAGGTGATCTGCGTGGGGATACTAGATCTGAACTCGGGGCCGCCGCCCATGTGGGTTTGCGCGGCTCGGTGATGTAGAACCACCTCGATTGCCACCCCTTGACGGAATCCACAAAGGTCCCTTCGAGCCAAGGGACGTTGGGCAATTTGCCCAACATGGCGCCTCCGCATTCTGCTTGCGTGCCCTTAACAACCTTCGGCTTGACGTTGAAGGTCTTGAGCCACAAGCCGAAGTGGGGCTGGATGCAGAGGAAGGCCTCGCACACGATGATAAACGTCGAGATGTTGAGGATGAAGTTCGGCGCCAGATCGTGGAAATCCAGGCCGTAGTAAAACATGAGCCCCCGAACAAATGGATGGAGCAGAAAGCCCAGTCTGCGGAGGAAGTGGGGGAGGAAGACGACCCTCTCACGAGGCCCAGGGGTAGGGATGAGCTGCCCCTCGTCGGGCAGCCGATGCGCGATATCGCCGGAAAGATATCCGGCGCTGCGCAGCTTGGTGATGTCCTCCTCCTTAGCGGTGGAGGCCAACCATTTACCTCCCGCTCCGGACATATTCGGAGAAGGTCGAGGCGAGATGCGCGAGCTTGGGTGTTGGAGCTTGAGTTCGCGGGATGGATAAGCAAAGGAGGAAGAAGGCGTAGGTGAGAAGGTGAATCCTTATCCCTTATATATAGGCGGACAAAACTATGCGTCCCCCACCAGCCTGGTAAAACTCGCTTATCTCCCAAGCGCCACCATCAATGGCGCGGTTGGGTTACCCACGCACGTATTGATGAGAATCCCGGAATAAGGGGAACACGATCTCTGCTTCGACAAGACGTGCCAAGGAAACCGCTTCGCTAAACGTGCTGAGGTGGTATAGTAAAAAACGATTCAAACAAAGGCTTGGTTGCGGTGTGATGTCACGCCGCATAATACGTCAGCAGATTGAGTTAAGTGTGCATTTTATTCTCTCTACGGTGGTATGTGGAATTTATTTTGCAGAGCCGGACACTATCCTGGTGTTCATGATCTTCTCTGGATTATTCAAGGAAGGAACCCGCCTTGCAATGCCAAACATTATGCGCGCCGGACTTATCGTCATTGAAGACTGGTTCAGGGGCTACTGAGGGAGTCCTGGACTAGGGGGTGTCCGGATAGCCGGACTATCAATATCCGCCGGACTCCAAGACTACGAAGATACAAGATTGAAGACTCCGGCTCGTGTCCGGATGGTACTTTCCTTGGCGTGGAAGGCAAGCTTGGCAATACGGATATGTAGATCTCCTACCATTGTAACCAACTCTGTGTAACCCTAGCCCTCTCCGGTGTCTATATAAACTGGAGGGCTTTAGTCCATAGGACAACATACATCTCAACAATCATACCATAGGCTAGCTTCTAGGGTTTAGCCTCCTTGATCTCGTGGTAGATCTACTCTTGTACTACCCATATCATCAATATTAATCAAGCAGGACGTAGGGTTTTACCTCCATCGAGAGGGCCCGAACCTGGGTAAAAACATCGTGTCCCTCGTCTCTTGTTACCATCCGCCTAGATGCACAGTTCGGGACCCCCTACCCGAGATCCGCCGGTTTTGACACCGACACCGGTGATCTTTATATCGATTTCAACCGAAATCATCTCATCTTTCCAGCGGCATACTTGGTTTGCCAAGTTGATGCCCGGTTCATCATTTTCCTTCCGGAGCACACATATGCATTGCATATCACGTCCCGCATAGCATGTCATGCATTGCATCATATTGTTTGTGCATTGCTCCTTGTTTGATTGTTGTTCCATTGCTTGTGTTCTTGCTTTGGGTAGAGCCGGGAGACGAGTACGTGTATGAGGAACCTGTTGAGAACGCCTACGAGGATCAAGCCTTCGACAACTCTGAGAACCTTGAAGGCAAGATGACCATACCTTCGATATCACTTCTATCTTTGCTTGCTAGATGCTCGCTCTTTTGCTATGCCTATGCTGCGATACCTACCACTTGCTATATCATGCCACCCATATTGCCATGTCAACCTCTAACCATCCTTTCCTAGCAAACCGTTGATTGGCTATGTTACCGCTTTGCTCAGCCCCTCTTATAGCGTTGCTAGTTGCAGGTGAAGATGAAGTTTGTTCCTTGTTGGAACACGGATATTTTGGGATATCACAATATCTATTGTTTTAATTAATGCATCTATATACTTGGTAAAGGGTGGAAGGCTCGGTCTTATGCCTGGTGTTTTGTTCCACTCTTGCCACCCTAGTTTCCGTCATACCGGTGTTATGTTCCTTGATTTTGCGTTCCTTACGCGGTTGGGTGATTTATGGGACCCCCGTGACAGTTCGCTTTGAATAAAACTCCTCCAGCAAGGCCCAACCTTGGTTTTACCATTTTCCACCTAAGCCTTTTTCCCTTGGGTTTTCGCGAGCCCGAGGGTCATCTTTATTTACCCTCCCCCCCCCCCCCCCCGGGCCAGTGCTCCTCTGAGTGTTGGTCCAAACTAGAGCACCGTGCGGGACCATTCCTTGGCAACTTGGATTACGTCGGTACCTGTACGCTTAGCTTATCCGGTGTGCCCTGAGAACGAGATATGTGCAGCTCCTATCGGGATTTGTCGGCACAGTCGGGTGGTCTTGCTGGCCTTGTTTTACCATTGTCGAAATGTCATGCGAACCGGGATTCCGAGACTGATCGGGTCTTCCCGGGAGAAGGTTTATTCCTTCGTTGACCGTGAGAGCTTGTGATGGGCTAAGTTGGGACACCCCTGTAGGGTATTATCTTTCGAAAGCCGTGCCCGCGGTTATGAGGCAGATGGGAATTTGTTAATGTCCGGTTGTAGAAAACCCGAAGTTGACCTTAATTAAAATGCATCAACCGCGTGTGTTACCGTGATGGTCTCTTCTCGGCAGAGTCCGGGAAGTGAACACGGTGTTGGAGTTATGTTTGACGTAAGTAGTTTCAGGATCACTTCTTGATCGCTACTAGCTTCACGACCGTGCCTTGCTTCTCTTCTCGCTCTCTTTTGCGATCGTAGCCACCACATATGCTAGTCGCTTGCTGCAGCTCCACCTCATTACACCAGCCTTCCCTTAAGCTTAAATAGTCTTGATCTCGCGGGTGTGAGATTGCTGAGTCCCCGTGACTCACAGATTCTACCAAAACAGATGCAGGTACCGATGATACCAGCGCAGAGGGCGCAACTAAGCTGAAGTGGGAATTTGATGAGGCCCTTGGTCGTTACTATGTTTCATTTCCAGACGATCAGTAGTGGAGCCCAGTTGGGGCGATCGGGGATCTGTGTTGCATTTGGGGTAGTCTTCTTTTATTTTGTTCCGTAGTCAGACCTTGAGTGTAAACTGAATGATGGATGTTTATTTATGTATTGTGTGAAGTGGCGACTGTAAGCCAACTATGTATCTCTTTTCCCTTATGTATTACATGGGTTGTGTGAAGATTACCTCACTTGCGACATTGCTTTCAATGCGGTTATGCCTCTAAGTTGTGCTTCGACACGTGGGAGATATAGCCGCATCGAGGGTGTTACAAGTTGGTAATCAGAGCCTTCCCCGACCTTAGGAGCCCCACTGCTTGATCGTTTTTAGCGGCCGAGTTGTGTCTAGAAAAATGTTTTGAGTCATTTAGGATTATATATATCGGAGAGTTAGGAATTCTTTTACTCCTCAGTCCCTTCGTCGCTCTGGTGAGGTCTCCTGATGTAGAAGTTTTGACTTTCCTCTCCTCAAATTTCACTAAAAAAAATTTTAGGATCACGCGGGTATCTTGGAATCGTTCCGATGGTTTTATGATGAGAACATTGTCTTGGTGCCTCCTGTCAGGGGTTTAGTGGAAGTGTCCCGGGGAGTTGAGCTCTGAGGTGTTGTCGTCATAATTTTATTGTTGCAGTTCTGGAATACCTGAGTTTAGTACGCCGACATCGAAAATCTCTTTTATGCAGTTGTTGGTGAGATAACCCCGATAACCCAGTACTGAGGTGAGTACGGGAGTATTGCCATGACTCGTATAACGGATGCTTTTCGAAGGTTGAGGTACACGATTTCTGAAGGTTTCTTGGTTATGTGTTGAAGGATGGATACAGCTGGATGTAGGGATTGTTAGTTTGGGTGAGATATATTGCTTCCCCTGTATCCCCAACACCTGATTGCATAACCGGAAAGTTTCGGGAGTTTATAGGTGGGATTCAAGTAGCTCTAGCATTTCTTCCGCAGATATTTGGTTTGTGATTGGGTAATCCTTACCACTTATTTGTTCCATTCATACCTTGTTTTTATTTTCATTCATCAATCTCTTATCAAGTGGCTTCTCACCTTAATGGACGTGATGTTTACTTTGGAATTCATTCGTTCATCCCTGTTCGAATGTTTATTGTGAAGACTATATGTTGCAATTTATATCCGTTGATTCAACTTGTCTATCTGTTAATCAAGATGCTAACGGATGTCACCCTCTTTAGGATGGCTCCGCCAACGCGTCAGAATCTGGAACGCAGTGATGGGAGTCAGGCGAACCCTCCACCTCCACCTCCGCCTCCGGAGGCATGGCAAACTTTGATGGCAACCACTAACGCCAATGCTCAGTTGTTGATTCAGCTGATGCAAGAGCGTAACCAAGGCCAAGGCAACCAAGGGAATCAAGGTCAAGGGCAGTTCTACCATCAGCCACAGTTTCCTACCCTCAACCAGTTCCTTGCAAATCAGCCAAAGTCTTTCAGCTACTGTGCCGAGGCCACAGACGCCGACGATTGGCTCGTGGATATCAACAAGCATTTCGAATGCAGCAATGTCAGACCTGAGGACTACGTCAAGTTCGCGTCTTTTCAGCTCAAGGATCAAGCAGCTGATTGGTTCCAGCAATACAAGGATTCCAGAGGAGGTCGAGTGATTACTTGGACTGATTTCTGTCGGGACTTTAAAGCTCACCACATTCCTACCAGTGTTGTTGAGAGCAAGCGTGAGGAGTTCCGCAATCTCAAGCAAGGCAACATGTCAGTGTACGAATACAACAAACAGTTTCAGAAACTTGCTCGCTTCGCTAAACAAGACGTTCCTGATGAAAAGAGTATGATCTACCAATTCAGAGGTGACCTTAGAGAGGATCTGCAGTTAGCTCTTGTTCTTATTGAGCCTACTCAGTTTGATCAATTCTACAATATGGCCCTCAAGCAAGAAGGTGCTCAGCTCAAGTGTGAGGCTTCAAAGAAGAGAATCAGGGATGCAGCTCAGTCTTCTTCTTCCTCTCAAGGCGCAGCTAAGCAGCAAAAGTTCTACCTTCCTCCTCCTCCGTTCTGTCAGCCTTATCAGCAGAAGAACTCAGGTGGTCGTGGATCTTCCCACCCACCCAACCCAAGCTACCAGAACAAGTCTCAGCCTCAAGCTCCAAGGTCAAATGCTCCTTATCACTGTCCGCTCTCAGAGGTGACCTGCAACAAGTGCCAGCAGAAGGGTCACTATGCGAACAAATGCTTCAACCAAAGGCGCCTTCCTCCTCCTCCTCCTCCTGTGAGGTCTTCAAGCAATGCAGTGGTCAAGCATAATCCCAAGTCTGCAAAGGTGAACATGATGAATGCAGCGCAAGCAGAGGATTCTTCTGACGTGATAATGGGTAATCTTCCAGTTAATGATATTCCTGCAAAAGTCTTATTTGATACCGGTGCATCGCATTGTTTCATGTCTAGATCATTTGTCGCAAAGCATGATTTCATTTCGGAAATGTTGGAAAAACCCATGGGAGTTGTTTCTCCGGCCTCTTCTATGAGGGCTACCACAATGATTCCGGATGTTTCTATCAAGATGGGCGACTATAGATTTCTATCTAAACCATTTGTTCTTGGTGACTCGGATATTGATCTAATTCTCGGGATGGACTGGCTTTCTCAGCACAAAGCTCAACTTGATTGTGCTGCCAGGCAGATTCAATTGACACACCCTTCTGAGGATGTTATCATCTATGCCGCTCGTGATGAAACCATTCGGTTGTTTTCTCTCAATGAGAAGGGCGAGTTGGATGCTATCTCTCAAATTCCAGTCGTTTGTGAGTACCAAGATGTCTTTCCAGAAGAGCTTCCGGGTATGCCTCCGCATCGGCCAGTCGAATTCGTTATCGATCTTGAGCCTGGCACTGAACCCGTTTGCAAGCGTCCTTACAAGCTTGGACCCAAGGAGCTGAAAGAATTGAAGAAACAGCTCGATGAACAAGAGCATCTAGGTTTGATCAGACCGAGTTCATCTCCATGGGGATGTGGAGTTCTTTTTGTCCAGAAGAAGGATGGCACGGACCGACTTTGCATCGATTACCGTCCATTGAACAAGAAGACAATCAAGAACAAGTATCCACTTCCCAACATCAATGAGCTTTTCGAGCAACTCAAAGGTGCTAAAGTATTCTCCAAGCTTGACCTTCGTATGGGTTATCATCAGATTCGCATTCGTGAACAAGATATTCCCAAGACAGCATTCAGAACAAGCTATGGTTCTTATGAATATACCGTCATGTCTTTCGGCCTTGTCAATGCTCCTCCAACATTCTCTCGAATGATGAACTTTATCTTCAACCCCTACACCAATGATTTCATCTTGGTGTATCTCAATGATATTTTGGTCTTCTCCAAGAATAAGCAGGATCATGCCAAACATTTGCGATTGGTGCTCGACAAGCTCAGAGAGCATCAATTCTATGCGAAGTTTTCCAAATGTGAGTTCTGGCTTGATGAAGTTCTTTATCTTGGTCATATCATCTCCGCCAAGGGAATTGCTGTTAATCCGGCGAAGGTTTCTGCTGTTCTGAATTGGGAACCTCCTCAGAATGTCAAGCAGCTCCGCAGTTTTCTCAGTCTTGCAAGCTATTGCCGAAGATTCGTTGAGGATTTCTCTTAGATTGCAAAGCCTCTTTCCAACCTCCTCCAGAAGCATGTCAAGTATGTCTGGACGCCTGAGTGTGATGTCGCTTTCAACACCCTCAAAGAGAAGCTAGTAACAGCTCCTGTCTTGACTCCTCCTGATGAATCCAAGCCATTTGAAGTTTTCTGTGATGCCTCCTTGCAAGGTCTCGGTGTTGTGTTAATGCAAGAGAAAAAAGTTGTGGCCTATACCTCTCGCCAGTTGAATCCCAACGAAAAGAACTACCCCACTCACGATCTCGAGTTGGCGGCAGTTGTCCATGCATTGATAACATGGAGACATCTCTTGTTGGGAAGGAAAGTGGACATTTTCACCGATCACAAGAGTCTCAAGTATATCTTCACTCAACCAAACCTCAACCTCAGGCAAACTCGATGGGTCGAAATGATTCAAGAGTACAATCCAAGTATTGAATATACTCCTGGCAAGGCGAATGTGATTGCAGATGCTCTGAGCAGAAAGGCTTATTGCAACAGCTTAATTCTCAAGCCCTTTCAACCGGATCTTTGTGAAGCTTTCCGCAAGCTGAATCTTCAAGTTGTTCCTCAAGGCTTTCTTGCCAACCTCATAGTCTCTCCTTCTTTGGAAGATCAAATTCGTGAGGCACAACTCCTGGATACCATGGTGAAGAAGGTGAAACGTGGTATTGACAAGGGCATTTCCAAATACAAGTGCTATCGCTTGGATGACAAAGATACTCTTTTCTTCGAGGATCGAATTGTGGTTCCCAAAGGCGATCTGAGAAAAGTCATTATGAATGAGGCACGCAATTCTCTTCTATCCATTCATCCTGGAAGTACGAAGATGTTCCATGACCTCAAGCAGTCGTATTGGTGGACTCGAATGAAGCGAGAAATTGCTCAATTCGTGAATGAATATGATGTCTGTAGAAGGGTGAAAGCAGAACACCAAAGACCAGCTGGTCTCCTCCAACCTCTTGCTATTCCAGAATGGAAATTTGACCATATCGAGATGGACTTCGTGACTGGATTTCCTAAGTCCAAGCGTGGAAATGATGCTATCTTCGTTGTCATTGACAAGCTTACTAAAGTGGCTCATTTTCTTCCTATCAAAGAATCTATCACAGCAGCTCAGCTGGCAGAGCTATACACCTCCAGAATTGTCTCCTTGCACGGTATTCCACAATTGATCTCTTCAGACCGCGGAAGCATCTTCACTTCTAAGTTCTGGGACTCCTTTCAGAAGGCCATGGGCACCAACATTCGTTTCAGCACAACTTTCCATCCTCAAACAAGTGGCCAAGTCGAGCGAGTCAATCAAATCCTTGAAGATATGCTCAGGGCTTGTGTCATTTCCTTTGGCATGAAGTAGGAAGATTGTCTTCCATATGCCGAGTTCTCCTACAACAATAGCTTCCAAGCGAGTTCGGGCAAGGCCCCATTCGAAATTCTCTATGGCAGGAAGTGTCGTACTCCTCCCAATTGGTCCGAGACAGGTGAACGCCAACTTCTTGGCAACGACTTGATCACAGAAGCCGAAGAAATGTGCAAAGTCATTCGTGAGAATCTCAAAGCCGCGCAATCGCGCCAGAAGGGCTATTATGATGACAAGCACCGTGATGTGGCTTTTGAAATCGGAGACCATGTCTACCTCCGCGTCTCTCCAATGAAAGGCACTCGTCGCTTCGGTATCAAAGGGAAGCTTGCCCCTAGATACGTTGGTCCTTTCAAGATCATTGGCAAAAGAGGCGATCTTGCCTATCAACTTGAGCTTCCGTCCAATTTTGCAAACATGCACGATGTGTTTCACGTGTCACAGCTCCGCAAGTGTTTCAAGATTCCTGAGCGCACTATCAACTTTGAAGAAATTGACCTCCAAGAAGATCTCTCTTATCATGAGCACCCCGTTGCTATTCTTGAAGAAACCGAGCGCAAGACTCGCAACAAGTCAATCAAATTCCTGAAAGTGAAGTGGTCACACCATTCCGACCAAGAAGCCACCTGGGAGCATGAGGATCACCTCTGTTCCGAATATCCGGAGTTCTTTCAGTCCTAGATCTCGGGACGAGGTCCTCTTGTAGTGGTGGAGTGTTGTAACACCCCGGATGTAACTTTCCATATTTGTAACTCCAACTCTTGCCATTTTCGGCCATGTGCTATGATATTCCCTCCGTGGTTGGGTTTTGTTATCGTTTTGCATTTTGTCCATGTCATGCATCTCATATCATTTCATCATGTGCATCTCATTTGCATACGTGTTCGTCTCATGATTCCGAGCATTTTCCCCGTTGTCCGTTTTGCAATCCGGCACTCCTATGTTCCCTGGCGTCCCCTTTTACATTTTTCCGTGTGCGGGTGTTGAACATTCTCGGAATGGACCGAGCCTTGCCAAGTGGCCCTGGTATAGCACCGGTAGACCACCTGTCAAGTTTCGGGTCATTTGGAGCTCGTTTGGTACTCCAACGGTTAACCGCACTCTCGCAAAGGCCTCTTTTAAGTTGCAGCCCAACACCCCTCCAAAACAGCCCAATAACCCATCTAACTCCCTTCCATGCTCTCGGTCGTTCGATCACGATCGTGTGGGCGAAAACCGCACTCCATTTGGAGCCTCCTAGCTCCCTCTACCTCTATATATAGATCCCTCCCCCGAATTCACGGGCAAACCCTAAAAAAATCCCTCTTCGCGCCGTCGGACACGTCCGGATCGGACCGAACGCATCCGCCTCCGCGCCCGCGCCAATCGGGGGCTGCCACGTGGCCCCAGCCGGCCGCACCGCCGCCGGCCCGCTCGGCCCGTGCGGGGCCCCCGCGGCCCGCCGCCGTCGCCCGCTTCCGCGGAGCGCCGCGCCGGCCGCCGTCGCCGTCGCCGCCGCCGCTCCGCCTCCGCCTCCCCGCGCCCCGCGCCAGACCACCGCCGACCGCGCCGCCGCAGCGCCGCCCGGCCGCGCCGCCGCCTGATCCCGCCGGATCCGGCCGACCCGGCCGCCCCGGCCTCTCCTCCCTCCGGCCCCGAGCGCCATCTCCGGCGACACCTCGAACTCCGGCGCGCTCTAGATCTGATCCGAACCGACGGTTGACTTCTTCCCCCCCCCCCCCCAAATCTCACTAAGTCATGTTTCTGTCATAAAATCATTGCATGTTCTTCGCATTACATCTCCGCACCCGTGGCTCCGTTTTGGTGTTTTGAACATATGGATGTGCTCTATCCATCCATGCCTTTGTTGGCATTTATGGAGTAGTCTAGCATGTCATTTTCGTGCTCTACTTTTGCTTCAAAATGTTTCCTGGCAGATTGTTTACATGAGATTCAATTTTCACGAGGTTGTTGTAGTTGATCCGTGTACGCTATGATGTTGTTCTTGCCATGTATAGCTTCTATGCCATGTTTTCTTGATGGGTGTATGCTTAGTTTATCATGAGATGCTCTGTAGTGAGTGCATCGAGCTCACGAACATGCCTACTTGATATCTGTTTTTGCCATGCCCAGTTTTTCTGCTAAGTCTTAGATCTGTAATAAAACTTGCTATGTTTACATGGGTGCCATCATTTCTTAAGATCCTTTTTGGCTTATGGTCAGTAAGGGACTTTTGATCTATGCTTTGAGTAGATTCCTGCCATGTCTTGTTTTGCTATTATAAGTTCCTGTAGCTTGTTGTTTGCTTGCTCTAAACATGCCTTCCTGATGTTAATTTCTGGCATACTAGTATTTTCACTAAGTCTGTGAACCTGATATTTTTTGCTCTTTCACCATGCTTGTTTGAGCCTGTTATGATGTGATTTAGCCGTAGCTCAGTGTTCCTCTTTTGTTAAGCATCTCCTGTAGATCACTGCCATATGATTTGTTTGTATGTTGGAGTGTTGTAGCATAGTTTCTTGTTGCATGCTAAGTGGCATCGTGCTGTTAAACGCAGATTCGCGTCATTCTTGTTTTGCTTGTCATTTGCAAACCATGCATCCGATTCCGGTGATCTTTATATCGATTTCAACCGAAATCATCTCATCTTTCCAGCGGCATACTTGGTTTGCCAAGTTGATGCCCGGTTCATCATTTTCCTTCCGGAGCACACATATGCATTGCATATCACGTCCTGCATAGCATGTCATGCATTGCATCATATTGTTTGTGCATTGCTCCTTGTTTGATTGTTGTTCCATTGCTTGTGTTCTTGCTTTGGGTAGAGCCGGGAGACGAGTACGTGTACGAGGAACCTGTTGAGAACGCCTACGAGGATCAAGCCTTCGACAACTCTGAGAACCTTGCAGGCAAGATGACCATACCTTCGATATCACTTCTATCTTTGCTTGCTAGATGCTCGCTCTTTTGCTATGCCTATGTTGCGATACCTACCACTTGCTATATCATGCCACCCATATTGCCATGTCAACCTCTAACCATCCTTTCCTAGCAAACCGTTGATTGGCTATGTTACCACTTTGCTCAACCCCTCTTATAGCGTTGCTAGTTGCAGGTGAAGATGAAGTTTGTTCCTTGTTGGAACACGGATATTTTGGGATATCACAATATCTATTGTTTTAATTAATGCATCTATATACTTGGTAAAGGGTGGAAGGCTCAGCCTTATGCCTGGTGTTTTGTTCCACTCTTGCCACCCTAGTTTCCGTCATACCGGTGTTATGTTCCTTGATTTTGCGTTCCTTACGCGGTTGGGTGATTTATGGGACCCCTGTGACAGTTCGCTTTGAATAAAACTCCTCCAGCAAGGCCCAACCTTGGTTTTACCATTTGCCACCTAAGCCTTTTTCCCTTGGGTTTTCGCGAGCCCGAGGGTCATCTTTATTTACCCCCCCCCCCCCCGGGCCAGTGCTCCTCTGAGTGTTGGTCCAAACTAGAGCACCGTGCGGGACCATTCCTTGGCAACTTGGATTACGTCGGTACCTGTACGCTTAGCTTATCCGGTGTGCCCTGAGAACGAGATATGTGCAGCTCCTATCGGGATTTGTCGGCACAGTCGGGTGGTCTTGCTGGTCTTGTTTTACCATTGTCGAAATGTCATGCGAACCGGGATTCCGAGACTGATCGGGTCTTCCCGGGAGAAGGTTTATTCCTTCGTTGACCGTGAGAGCTTGTGATGGGCTAAGTTGGGACACCCCTGCAGGGTATTATATTTCGAAAGCCGTGCCCGCGGTTATGAGGCATATGGGAATTTGTTTATGTCCGGTTGTAGAAAACCCGAAGTTGACCTTAATTAAAATGCATCAACCGCGTGTGTTACCGTGATGGTCTCTTCTCGGCGGAGTCCGGGAAGTGAACACGGTGTTGGAGTTATGTTTGGCGTAAGTAGTTTCAGGATCACTTCTTGATCGCTACTAGCTTCACGACCGTGCCTTGCTTCTCTTCTCGCTCTCTTTTGTGATCGTAGCCACCACATATGCTAGTCGCTTGCTGCAGCTCCACCTCATTACACCAGCCTTCCCTTAAGCTTAAATAGTCTTGATCTCGCGGGTGTGAGATTGCTGAGTCCCCGTGACTCACAGATTCTACCAAAACAGATGCAGGTACCGATGATACCAGCGCAGAGGGCGCAACTGAGCTGAAGTGGGAATTTGATGAGGCCCTTGGTCGTTACTATGTTTCATTTCCAGACGATCAGTAGTGGAGCCCAGTTGGGGCGATCGGGGATCTGTGTTGCATTTGGGGTAGTCTTGTTTTATTTTGTTCCGTATTCGGACCTTGAGTGTAAACTGAATGATGGATGTTTATTTATGTATTGTGTGAAGTGGCGACTGTAAGCCGACTATGTATCTCTTTTCCCTTATGTATTACATGGGTTGTGCGAAGATTACCTCACTTGCGACATTGCTTTCAATGCGGTTATGCCTCTAAGTCGTGCTTCGACACGTGGGAGATATAGCCGCATCGAGGGCGTTACACATAGGATAAACTCCACATAAATAGGTGCATATAGATATGAAAATGAATTTCATGCACCTCTCATCCAATTTGAGACTTGGTGGAGTTTCCCCTATATATTGGGTCAAAGAAAGAAAGCATGCCAAATAAAGTACATGAAGTAAACATGCATGCTCAAAACTTTCAAGAACCGAAACAAAATGAAAACTAAATGCAAGGAAAAAGGATACGAAATAGATAAATCATCACTTGGAAGATATCATTAAAGATACATCAAGGAATAAGATATCCATTGATACGCACTAAATTAAAGATGTCAAACTCCCAAAGAGAGGATGGTTCCAAACAAACCAAGCTCTCAACAAAGTTTCATGATGGCACAAAGTACCAAAAAGAAATGGGTTGCCTTCCACCAAAACATACTTGATGAGGATCACAAGATGAGCGTTATTAGAGAAAATAGGATAGCTCCCCCACGAGTTGTGCACTATAGAGAATTTGCTTTTGAATACAAAATGCACAAGGTGGGATCACCACTTTCACTATATCTAGAAAACACTAGACAAGAACAAGAAGTAAACAAGATCCACAAGTGGTAGGGAAGACAATGGGAGTTGACACAAACCTTGGCAAGAGATAAGGCAAATAAAAGCAAGGCCAATGTAAAGATGATCAATAATTTCTACCACACATAAGTGAGTACCAATTGTCAAAAGACAAGAAGTATTTGGAAATAATTCCCGTTGGTAGATAACAATGATATCCAACATCATCTTCACACCGAACACACGCAAATTGCAACTTGTAGAGCTAACATGCCACCTAGGAACAAGATAATTTACAATATCAATTCTAGGTGACAATATCTCAAATGTACACATTTTCTAGGCTTGTAATATGCACATAGCATATTACTCCCCCATAATGTGATACCAACAAAGATAAACAAGAGGCAAAATAACGATCCAACAAGAGATAATTAATGGACAAATTAGAATTTAAATTTCTCATGAGAATACATACCACATAGCAACTAGATAATCTTGAAATATCAATACTAGATGGTATTACTCATGTACACACATTTATAGGATTGTGAGGTGCACAAAGCACATCACTCCCCCATAATGGGATATTCCATTAATCTCTCACAAGAGCCAACTAAGAAAATAAACAAGATGCAAAAGGCTCAACGCATGACACACACATACATGATGTGCAAACCAACACACACATACTTGATTGCTTGAAAGTGCGTTATATCGACTAGAGGGGGGGTGAATAGGCGATTTTTATGAATTCTTCACTGAGGAATTTGCTGGTGAGGAAATTCCTTAGCGAAGAACTACTTGCAGTGGAATAAGTACTCAGAAGTAAACATAACAGGATACTAGCATGGTCATCATGATGAAATGAAGACAAGCACAGAGTACAGAAAGCATAATCACATGATAACACAAGACGAAGACAAACAGACTGAAGAACTTGAACTGAGGAA
Organism: Triticum timopheevii; assembly: GCA_963921465.1. Taxonomy (NCBI): domain Eukaryota; kingdom Viridiplantae; phylum Streptophyta; class Magnoliopsida; order Poales; family Poaceae; genus Triticum; species Triticum timopheevii. The sequence continues at coordinate 347,054,435 of OY997270.1, read as the reverse complement.
TTTGTGAAAGTCTTCAGTCAAAGTCTTCAAGCACAGATATGAACAAACATTCAACACAGCAATGAGGAAATGAAAGGGTTGAGGAGATAGAACCAGTTAGTTGGTGAAGACAATGATTTGGTAAACCAGTTCCAACTGTTGTCTCAGTTGTACGTCTGGTTGGAGCGGCTGAGTATTTAAACTCGAGGACACGCAGTCCCGGACACCCAGTCTCTGAGCCGCAACTCAGGACACCCAGCCCTCACCGTATTCTCCTTGAACTAAGACCACGCAGGCCTCGTCCAATCACTCGTGGTAAGTCTTCAGGTGACTTCCAAACCTTCACAGACTTGGTCACTCGGCGATCCACAATTCCTCTTGGATGCTCTAGACCTTGACGCCTAACCGTCTGGAAGAAGCACAGTCTTCAAAGGTAACAAGCGTCGGATCCACGCGGGATCAATTTCTTCAGTGATGCTCAATCACTTCGGGTTTGTGGGGGTTTGGTTTTGGGATTTTCCTCACTTGATGATTTTCGCTCAAAGTCCTCGGAGGATGGGTTGCTCTCAAATGACAAGTGTCAAGTTCTCTCGGAGCAGCCAACCAACTAGTGGTTGTAGGGGGCGGCTATTTATAGCCTAGGGAGCAGCCCGACATGATAAGACATAAATGCCCTTCAATGATATGACCGTTAGGTGGATAAGATATTTTGGGACAGCCGGCGCGCAGCACAGCAACGGTCGGAAATTTGACTCTCAAATTCCTCAGGGCTATCATGTTCCTCACTGTGTAGGCAATTCGCACTAGCGAATTCCTAACTCCTCAGTCAGAGCAAAGTCATCAATGACCAGAAGAACTGCGTCTCTGTCACTGAAGAAATTGACTGAACTATATGAGATTTCCAATGGCTTCACTCGAAGGGATTGGTAGATGTAGGATTTTGAGTTGAGCATCACATGGAATTTCCTTAGTATTTCCTCGACCCCCTATAACAGTAAGGTGTTTCCTATGACTCAAGAAAGAGAAAATGAAACTACGAAAACAAAAGTCTTCACGCTTCATGTTCCTCGAATGAATACCAAGTCTTCAAGATCACACCAATTTCTTCACTTTCAAAGTCTTCAGAAAGTCTTCAGAATATCAAAGTCTTCAGTTGAAGAACTTCATTTTTAGGGGTCGACTTTCTCTGTAAATATCAAACTCCTCATTGACTTATAGACCTGTGTACACTCACAAACGCATCAGTCCCTTAACCTATAAGTCTTCAATACACCAAAATCACTAAGGGGCACTAGATGCACTTACAATCTCCCCCTTTTTGGTGATTGATGACAACATAGGTTATGTTTTCAACGGGAATAAACATATGAAGCGTAAATACTGATATTGAGGAACTTGATTGCAAGATATAGAAGAACTCCCCCTGAATATGTGCATAGTGAGGAATTTGCTTTTGAGGCAATGCACATTTGAAGAATTGAATCATGGAGATCTCCCCCTATATCTTGTAATTCATACACGCATTTGATATATAATATGAAGAATTTGAAATGCATGATGAAATATGGTGCCTGATAAGATTCAGCATGCGTGCAATAATATTAACGAGGAATAAGCATGCAGAATAACACATCAAAAGTATCAGAGCACAATGCATCAAAAGTATCAGAGCACCATGCACCGTCCAAAAGTATCAGGGCACCATCGAGTTTAAGATTACAACTCGATCCAGTAAAAAGTTTTGGAAGAACGAGAGTTGTAACTTAACAAAACGCCCATAATATAAACCCGCTTGAAGACTAACTCAGATTTCTCCCCCTTAGTCATCAAATGACCAAAAGGATTGAAACTGAGGACTAACGCCCCTGAAGAATTTCAAGTCGATGGAGGAGCGTCAGCGTTGTCGGAGTTGTTTGTTGAAGTAGGGTCTGCCGCAGTGTCGTCCAAATCTTCATGCTCATCAGTTTCACGCGATGAAGAATAAGAGCTGGCTACCAGATCAAGAACTTTGACTCTCTTGAATTTCTTCGGAGATGGTGCAGAGCAGTCAAATGCTTCCTGGAGACCCATAGTCTTCAGTTCTTCCGCGGTATATACATGAGTGAGAACAGCCCAGGTGCGGTTAAGGGTTTCATGAAGGTGATAGTGGTTTTTCTTCACTGCATTATGTGTTGAGGTCATGTTGTGAAGAACGGCAGCAAACTGACGCTTTACCCATTTATGATGGCGATCAACCTTCTGATGAAGATTGACGAGCAACTCTCGATCAGTCATCACCCTGGGTGCTGTGGCTTGAGGATTTTGCTTCGCTGAGGTATTTGCGGCAGTGTCATGTGTAGCAGAGTCGTCATTGGTGGAGTAAGATGTAGCCAGACGAAATTGACCATCCAATGGACGAGTGCCTTCATCGATCACAGCAGCTGCCTTGCCTTTATCATCAGATGATGAAACTGGCCTCTTGAGGACTTCAATGGGAGGCAAGTAGCTACCATGGTTCAGAGTGTCAGCCTTGTAATTCAGTGAAGATCTTGCCCTTATGAATCTCATAATCCAAGGCGCATAGGGCTTCAGCTCGAAAGGTGACATAGCAACATTAGCCAGAGTCCTCATGAAGAAATCATGGAAGTTGACGGGAACGCCATGAATGATGTTGAAAAGCATGTTCTTCATGATGCCAACGACATCTTCATCGTTTGAGTCGTGGCCTTTGATAGGACTCATTGTCTTCGTCAGGATTCAATAGACAGTCCGGGGCACATAGAGCAATTCCTTGACGAGGAATTTGGTTCGTGGGGCCTGCCCTGGCTTCAAAGGCTTCATGAGCACTTGAATATAATGATTCGTCAGTTCAGGGTCATTGTAAATGCAACGTGCACTGTCATGGGGAGGATCAAGAGGAAGGACACGAAGCAATTCAGTTGCTGGTGCCTTATAATGAGTGTTTTCAGTCATCCAATCCAGCACCCATGAATTCACATCTTCAGCGTCTCCAGTGATATGCAGAGTGGCGTAGAACTGAAGAATGAGTTCTTCATTCCAATCACAGATGTCATTGCAGAAATTGAGCAATCCTGCATCGTGAAGAACACTGAGGACTAGCTCGAAGCACGGCAGAGATTCCATATACACATGAGGAATATGTTCATGATCGAAGATTTTGTCCTTGTCAAAGAGCACTGAGGAATAGAAGTTGGCTTGACTGGCAGTCCAGAAACGCCTCTTCCTTATGCGAGCAGAGTCATATGGATTATAATCAGTGAAGAACACATGCTCAGAAAAGAAGTCTTCAGCCTTGAATTTTTGCTTGCTTGAGAACGGATTCTTCGGCTTGGGCAAAGGAGTGTCAGTGATTTGCAGCACAACCTCAGGAATCGTGAGCTCAGGTACTTCAGGCTGAGGAATTTCTGGTTCCTCTTCTTGTGCAACTTGAGGATCAACAGCAGCAGGTTCTTCAGCACTAGCGGCTGGAATTTCTTCATGAACAGATGAAGTGGGATGAGTTTCTTCAGAGCCCATTTGAACAGTTGTAGCCGGGGACTGAGGAATCTGTTGAATAGGAGTGAAGAGATGAGTATTGGGATGCTGACTTTCCCAAAAGTCATCATTCATCACTGGTGTAGTGCATCCAATATCCACATCTTCATCTTCATTTTCAATTTCCTCAACACCAGCCTCTTCAGCCTAACTGAGGCATAGGTGAGGAAACGACTGGCGTTGAAGGGAATGCTTCCACTTCAATTTCTTCATCAAGCTGCTCTGATGTAGCAGCAGAATGATTTTCTTCATCAGATCCGCTTGGGATCTTGTAGTCTTCTCCATAATAAAAGTGCGTTATATCGACTAGAGGGGGGGTGAATAGGCGATTTTTATGAATTCTTCACTGAGGAATTTGCTGGTGAGGAAATTCCTTAGCGAAGAACTACTTGAAGCGGAATAAGTACTCAGAAGTAAACATAACAGGATACTAGCATGGTCATCATGATGAAATGAAGACAAGCACAGAGTACAGAAAGCGTAATCACAGGATAACACAAGACGAAGACAAACAGACTGAAGAACTTGAACTGAGGAATTTGTGAAAGTCTTCAGTCAAAGTCTTCAAGCACAGATATGAACAAACATTCAACACAGCAATGAGGAAATGAAAGGGTTGAGGAGATAGAACCAGTTAGTTGGTGAAGACAATGATTTGGTAAACCAGTTCCAACTGTTGTCTCAGTTGTACGTTTGGTTGGAGCGGCTGAGTATTTAAACTCGAGGACACGCAGTCCCGGACACCCAGTCTCTGAGCCGCAACTGAGGACACCCAGTCCTCACCGTATTCTCCTTGAACTAAGACCACGCAGGCCTCGTCCAATCACTCGTGGTAAGTCTTCAGGTGAATTCCAAACCTTCACAGACTTGGTCACTCGGCGATCCACAATTCCTCTTGGATGCTCTAGACCTTGACGCCTAACCGTCTTGAAGAAGCACAGTCTTCAAAGGTAACAAGCGTCGGATCCACGCGGGATCAATTTCTTCAGTGATGCTCAATCACTTTGGGTTTGTGGGGGTTTGGTTTTGGGATTTTCCTCACTTGATGATTTTTGCTCAAAGTCCTCGGAGGATGGGTTGCTCTCAAATGACAAGTGTCAAGTTCTCTCGGAGTAGCCAACCAACTAGTGGTTGTAGGGGGCGGCTATTTATAGCCTAGGGAGCAGCCCGACATGATAAGACATAAATGCCCTTCAATGATATGACCGTTAGGTGGATAAGATATTTTGGGACAGCTGGCGCGCAGCACAGCAACGGTCGGAAATTTGACTTTCAAATTCCTCGGGGCTATCATGTTCCTCACTGTGTAGGCAATTCGCACTGGCGAATTCCTAACTCCTCAGTGAGAGCAAAGTTATCAGTGACCAGAAGAACTACATCTCTATCACTGAAGAAATTGACTGAACTGTATGAGATTTCCAATGGCTTCACTCGAAGGGATTGGTAGGTGTAGGATTTTGAGTTGAGCATCACATGGAAATTTTTCCTTAGTATTTCCTCGACCCCCTTTAACAGTACGGTATTTCCTATGACTCAAGAAAGAGAAAATGAAACTACGAAAACAAAAGTCTTCACGCTTCATGTTCCTCGAATGAATACCAAGTCTTCAAGGTCACACCAATTTCTTCACTTTCAAAGTCTTCAGAAAGTCTTCAGAATATCAAAGTCTTCAGTCGAAGAACTTCATTTTTAGGGGTCGACTTTCTCTGTAAATATCAAACTCCTCATTGACTTATAGACCTGTGTACACTCACAAACGCATCAGTCCCTTAACCTATAAGTCTTCAATACACCAAAATCACTAAGGGGCACTAGATGCACTTACAGTCTCCCCCTTTTTGGTGATTGATAACAACATAGGTTAAGTTTTCAACGGGAATAACCATATGAAGTGAAAATACTGATATTGAGGAATTTGATTGGAAGATATAGAAGAACTCCCCCTGAATATGTGCATAGTGAAGAATTTGCTTTTGAGGCAATGCACATTTGAAGAGTTGAATCATGGAGATCTCCCCCTATATCTTGTAATTCATACACGCAATTGAAGAATTTGAAATGCATGATGAAATATGGTGCCTGATGAAATTCAGCATGCGTGCAATAATATTAATGAGGAATAAGCATGCAGAATAACACATCAAAAGTATCATAGCACAGTGCATCAAAAGTATCAGAGCACCATGCACCGTCCAAAAGTATCAGGGCACCATCGGGTATAAGATTACAACTCGATCCAGTAAAAAGTTTCGGAAGAACGAGAGTTGTAACTTAACAAAACGCCCATAATATAAACCCGCTTGAAGACTAACTCAGATTTCTCCCCCTTTGTCATCAAATGTCCAAAAGGATTGAAACTGAGGACTAACGCCCCTGAAGAATTTCAAGTCGATGGAGGAGCGCTAGCGTTGTTGGGGTTGTTTGTTGAAGTAGGGCTTGCCGCAGTGTCGTCCAAATCTTCATGCTCATCAGTTTCACGCGATGAAGAATAAGAGCTGGCCACCAGATCAGGAACTTTGACTCTCTTGAATTTCTTCGGAGGTGGTGCAGACCAGTCAAATGCTTCCTGGAGACCCATAGTCTTTAGCTCTTCCGCGGTATATACATTTGTGAGAACAGCCCAGGTGCGGTTGAGGGTTTCATGAAGGTGATAGTGGTTTTTCTTCACTGCATTATGTGTTGAGGTCATGTTGTGAAGAACAGCAGCAAACTGACGCTTTACCCATTTATGATGGCGATCAACCTTCTGATGAAGACTGAGGAGCAACTCTCGATCAGTCATCACCCTGGGTGCTGTGGCTTGAGGATTTTGCTTTGCTAAGGTATTTGCGGCAGTGTCATGTGTAGCAGAGTCGTCATTGGTGGAGTAAGATGTAGCCAAACGAAATTGACCATCCAATGGACGAGTGCCTTCATCGATCACAGCAGCTGCCTTGCCTTCATCATCAGATGATGAAACTGGCCTCTTGAGGACTTCAATGGGAGGCAAGTAGCTACCATGGTTCAGAGTGTCAGCCTTGTAATTCAGTGAAGATCTTGCCCTTATGAATCTCATAATCCAAGGCGCATAGGGCTTCAGCTCGAATGGTGACATAGCAACATTAGCCAGAGTCCTCATGAAGAAATCATGGAAGTTGACGGGAACGCCATGAATGATGTTGAAAAGCATGTTCTTCATGATGCCAACGACATCTTCATCGTTTGAGTCGTGGCCTTTGATAGGACTCATTGACTTCGTCAGGATTCGATAGAAAGTCCGGGGCACATAGAGCAATTCCTTGACGAGGAATTTGGTTCGTGGGGCCTGCCCTGGCTTCAAAGGCTTCATGAGCACTTGCATATAATGATTCGTCAGTTCAGGGTCATTATAAATGCAACGTGCACTGTCATGGGGAGGATCAAGAGGAAGGACACGAAGCAATTCAGTTGCTGGTGCCTTATAATGAGTGTTTTCAGTCATCCAATCGAGCACCCATGAATTCACATCTTCAACGTCTCCAGTGATATGCAGAGTGGCGTAGAACTGAAGAATGAGTTCTTCATTCCAATCACAGATGTCATTGCAGAAGTTGAGCAATCCTGCATCGTGAAGAACACTGAGGACTGGCTCGAAGCATGGCAGAGATTCCATATCCACATGAGGAATATGTTCATGATCGAAGACTTTGTCCTTGTCAAAGAGCACTGAGGAATAGAAGTTGGCTTGACTGGCAGTCCAAAAACGCCTCTTCCTTATGCGAGCAGAATCATATGGATTATAATCAGTGAAGAACACATGCTTAGAAAAGAAGTCTTCAGCCTTGAATTTTTGCTTGCTTGAGAACAGATTCTTCGGCTTGGGCAAAGGAGTGTCAGTGATTTGCAGCACAACCTCAGGAATCGCGAGCTCAAGTACTTCAGGCTGAGGAATTTCTGGTTCCTCTTCTTGTGCAACTTGAGGATTAACAGCAGCAGGTTCTTCAGCACTAGCGGCTGGAATTTCTTTATGAACAGATGAAGTGGGATGAGTTTCTTCAGAGCCCATTTGAACAGTTGTAGCCGGGGACTGAGGAATCTGTTGAATAGGAGTGAATAGAGGAGTATTGGGATGCTGACTTTCCCAAAAGTCACCATTCATCACTGGTGTAGTGCATCCAATATCCACATCTTCATCTTCATTTTCAATTTCCTCAACACCAGCCTCCTCAGCTGTGAACTGAGGCATAGGTGAGGAAACGACTGGCGTTGAAGGGAATGCTTCCACTTCAATTTCTTCATCAAGCTGCTCTGATGTAGCAGCAGAATGATTTCCTTCATCAGATCCGCTTGGGATCTTGTAGTCTTCTCCATAAGGAACAATTTCCTTTGATGACATGGAGGAAATCGGAACGGCATCAATAGGATTTTCAAGAGAGCTGGTCATTGGCTTCATTTTCTTCGCAGCCGAGGAATTTGACGCAGCTGATGCCTTCCTTTTCTTCACTGCAGCTCGCTCTACAGCCTTGGTCTTCTTCACTTCATAGGCAGAAGGAAGAATTGGAGTTGGTGCAGGCGCGGGAGGAGCTGAGGATTGTGGTTGATTTTCTTCAGGCGCAACTGATGCAGTTGCCCTGATCTCTTCAGTTTCTTCAGGCGCACCACTAGTGGATGCCCTGGCAATTTCTTCAGCGGCTGGGATGGAGTCATCAGCCCTGGAACTTGTATTTTCATCAGCAGGCTGAAAGTCATTAGCGGTGCTGGCATGTTCTTCAGCAGGCTGAGCAGAGTCTACAGCCTGAGGATTTTCTTGTTGCGATGGGGCTGCAACAGTTGTCATTTTCTTCATCAGGTTGACGAATCTCACTTTGGCTCCTTGCCAATCAGCATAATATGCATTGAAGTCCTTGCTGAGGGCTTGGATCTCAGATTGAGCCTTGAGAAGTTCTTTAGGTGTCAGTCTGACAACATTCTTCTTCAGAAGCTTCTCCTTTCTAGCTTGAGCTTTCTTTATCTCACGAGCCTTTTCAAACTTCCATTTCTCTTGAGAGATGAAATGGGTCAGCATGTGACTTTGACCAGGAGTCAGAGGCAGATCAGGCATTGGAGTGTTTGGATCCTTGTGCCAGAGGTCAATGTAGTCGAGGATCTTCTTCGGATCCAAAAGCAGTGGCACAGGTGTGCCTTTGGCTCTAGCGGCCTTCACTTGTCTATCTCTGATGATTTCTGCAAGTTCTTCATCAGAAGCTTCATCATCAGAGGGCACTTGGAATGCAACCTGTTTCTTCCTTGGACTTGGCTGAGGACCGCGTTCAGCTGTTGCTTTAGTCTTCAACAGAGTGGGGCCTGATGAGGACATTGGTGCAGCTGAGGAACTCGCTGAGACACCAGAAGCAATTGAGAAACCCTGAGTCCTTTGACATTTAGCCAGATGCACAGGAGTTGAGGACTTTGAGGGAGCTGTTGAGCACTTTGAGGGAGCTGCTGAGGACTTTGGTGGAGCAGTAGCAGTCTGAGGAATTTGCCGTGAGGGCGCAGCTGAGGAACTTGGCCGTGAGGGCGCTATTGGTGAAGCACTTGGCTTACGAGTAGGCTTCTTCGGCATTGATTTCCTCGGTTTGACCAAGGTCTCAGCAGCAGCAGCAGCGGCAGAATCCTCATTGAATTTCCTCACTGCCTCCTTGGCTTGTCTTGCCAGTTTGGCTTGATGCCTAGCCCATTCTTCAGGAAAGTCCTCACCACGCTTGATGCTGGTGGGATCAGCTACTTGGCCAGGTGCCAATGGAGCTGTTGGGCATGGAGGATTTAAGGCGAATTTCTTCATGTACTTAGGAGTAACATATCGATATTCCCTCCATTCTCGTGCCCATCTTCATTCAATCCTCTGAATGCGCACTTTGCGCTGATTTTTGTTTTCTTTGCCAAATTTGGATTCATCAGGTATGCAATAGTCTTTGTATATGTCATCAGGGATTTCGAAAGCGGTCATGACCTCCGATTTCTTTCCTCCTTTCTGCGGTCTCTTTCCTTCAGCCATTTTGTTCAGATGAGGAATTTGAACAATTGAACACTCTGAAGAAGTATGCAGTTTTTCTTCGAGGAACGCTGCAAATGAGTTAAGTTGATGAGAACCTAGTGATTCAGCAGCGGACATGAGTACCTGTGAACAGAGTGTAGGTGCCAGGAATTTGGAGAGGTCGTATGCGTTCTCAGAAGGTTTATTTTTTGAAAAGACAAGTTTTGAGGAATTTGACCAGTTGAGCCTTGAGGAATTTCACTAAGCGTTCTTGTCTTAGGTTCCAGAGTTGTACAGATCAAAAATCCGCACAATTGAGGAATCTTGAAGAAATGAGTGCTTAGAGAGATGGGTCAAGAGCATACAGTGTGTGAGGTGTTCATATGTGAAGATTTGAAGAATAAAACACCTTTGAAGATTTTCAGTAAAGTTTGAGAATCAAAGCGAGTAATAAAAGTAACTTTTAGTTACCCGAACTGAAGAACACGACGAATTGAGATGAACAGCGATGAAGTTCGTCAAGTTAGATCTCCCACGCCCTAACTTGGCAGAGGGAGACAGCTACGGCGGCGGCGGAGTGAAGATTTCTGCAGCCGGCGCGAGTACGACGGCGACGAGGTCGAGGTAGTGAAGCTCTTCCTCACCGGCGGCGATGGAGTAGCGGCGGCGTAGGGTTTGAGGAGCTCGAGCGAGAGACAGCGACCGAGCAGAGTAAATGAAGTGAGGAAGGGGAGAGGGGTATTTATAGCCACGGTAAAAACTGTTCGCCCGAAGATTTTGGGACGAACATGCCCCTGCCCTTTCTCCTTCACGCGACATGTGTCACCCACGTACTATGCAGATGAGATCGTGTAAGATCGTGGGTGATTATAATAATGCATCATGGGATGCGGAACGGTTTGAGCGGTATAACCGAAAATCTAGATAAGATTTGTTTTAAAGTTTCGTTTGCAATTTCTTCAGCTGACAAGGACACAGTAAAGACTTTGAACGAGTTTCAAATAGAACGCACATGAAGAATTTGTGAATAGATTGGGTTGAGTATAGCATAGAGGGGGAAGGGTCCAATCACATTCATTTAGCAGAAAACGCAACTTGAAGAATTAGCCATAAGTGAATGCTGTAGAGGACATAAACTCATATATATATATAGCCAATGAAGAAAAATGACGGAAACAGTGTAGATTTTGCAAAGTTGAAGAATTTGAAAAACTGAAGAATTTCAAAAACTGAGGAAAAACTCAAATTGAAGATTTTCAACTTTTTGTGGTGGCGTAACCCACCGTATAAGAATGATGATTTCACACACCGCGTACAATTGTCGTAGGGTTCTGAGAATCAAATTCTTCATTAATTTCTTCACACTTAGAGTGTTATTCTTCATTGATTGAAGAAAAACGTTTCTTCATGTGTTGCACATCTAAATCATCAATTTTGCATAAGTGTAAGGATGTGTGTCCTTTTCAAAGAACATTCGAAGACTCTAAGATATTTAGCTCACACCGCAACTTGCTAAATCTCTTCTCATCCAAGGGCTTAGTGAAGATATCAGCTAGTTGTTCTTCAGTCTTCACATGCTCGATGGAGATTTCGCCCTTCAACACATGATCACGAAGAAAATGATGACGAATCTGAATGTGCTTTGTCTTCGAGTGCTGAACTGGGTTGTGAGCAATTTTGATGGCACTCTCATTGTCGCAGAGGAGAGGCACATTCTTCACGTTGACGCCATAGTCCTTGAGGGTTTGCATCATCCAAAGCAGTTGAGCACAGCAAGAGCCAGCAGCAATATATTTAGCTTCAGCAGTAGACAGTGATACGCAGTTCTGTTTCTTCGAGGACCAACAGACCAAAGATCGTCCGAGGAAATGACAAGTGCCAGATGTTGACTTGCGGTCCACACGATCACCAGCATAGTCAGAGTCAGAATATCCAATGAGATCAAAAGCAGAGCCCTTGGGGTACCATAGTCCTAGTGTTGGTGTGTGAGCTAGATATCGAAGAATATGCTTCACAGCCTTATGGTGTGATTCCTTCGGTGCAGCTTGAAATCGGGCACACATGCAAGCACTAAGCATTATATCTGGCCTAGATGCACATAAGTACAATAAAGAACCAATCATGGAGCGGTATACCTTGTGATCGAAGTCAATACCATTTTCATCAGTGCATAGATGGCCATTTGTGGGCATAGGAATTTTGACGCCTTTGCAATCTTGCATGTCGAATTTCCTCAGTACATCTTTGAGGTATTTCTCCTGAGATATGAATATGCCATTGTGCTGCTGACGGATTTGAAGACCTAAGAAGAATTTCAACTCTCCCATCATAGACATTTGATATTCGTCACTCATCATATAGGCAAATTCATCACTATAACGTTGGTCAGTACAGCCAAAGATAATATCATCAACATATATTTGGCACACAAACAGTTCACCATCATAAGATTTAGTAAAGAGAGTAGGGTCGAGTGAACCGGGTGTGAAGCCATTCTTCACGAAGAATTCCTTCAATGTATCATACCACGCCCGAGGGGCTTGCTTGAGGCCATAGAGGGCCTTATTGAGTCTGAAGACTTTGCCAGGATTCTTTGGATCTTCAAAACATGGGGGTTAAGCAACATATACTTCTTCCTCCAGCTCTTGCTCCAGCACGCCTAGGCGGACACGGCGCCTCTTGAGCTTGGCCTCCAGGTCCTTGACGGCCGCCTCACGAACCTTCATGCTTTCCTCCTGCTCTTAGCAAAGGCGGGCCTCCTCTGCAAGCTGGTTTTGCAGGCCCTTCAGCTCGCTCTCCAGCGTCTCACAGCGACCTTGGATGCTAGCTGCCTCCCCCAGGGCAGCATCGCGGGCAACCTTCGCCTCATGGACGGCCTGTTTCTCCTCGTCGCAAGCCGTCAAGGCCTGGACCAGCGCCGCCCGTCTCGAAGCGTCGGAGCGAATCCAGCCAGAAGCCAGCTCCAAGCGCCCGGCCACCAGACGGGGGTCGGCGCCTAGAAGATCCTGCCGCAGACGGTCCAGTCCGGTAATGGCGCGATCCAGAAGAGTATTCGGAGAAGCAGCAGTTGGTGGAGTAGGAGGAGAAGACGGCTGTGTGACCACTATACCTTGAGGCGGAACCAGCGGCGCCATGACAGCAGTGGAGGCAGCGTCAAGCAAGGGCACCTCGGGAGTCGCCTGGGACAAGGGAGCTGAGCTCGCCCCAGCGGGCTCAGCCTGGCCTCGCGAGGACGCCCGGGCAGGAGAGGCCTGCGCGTCACGATCACCTTCTTTCTCGGGCAGAGGCATTGCCACGGATGGGACCTCAGGAGATCCCTTCGGCTTCTTTGCCGCAGGCGCCAGCCTGGCCGAAGGATATGGGCATCAGGTCTCATCGACAGAGCAATAATCAAGACGGGAAGCAGGCACTTACAGGTCATCGCTGGTGGACTCGAGCAGCCTCCGGCCGTACTTAGAGCCCGAGAGCCAGCTGCAAGGGTCGGCTTCAAGGGGCTCGGGAGCAGGAGGCGCGCCTACGGATCGCCCCGGGGCCGAGGCAGACCCGCGGGGGACCAGCCCAGTCCGGTCCTTCTTCGGGATTGGAGGCAGGCTCCCGCCGCCCTGCTCACCCTCATCCTCGTCGTCGTCACTCTAAGGGAGGTGGAGAGTGCGGAACCTACACCGAAGGGGAGGAGCTCTTGACTTCGCCTCCGAGTCAACCCCCTCTTCCTGCTCCCCTTCTTCCTTCACTTTGCTGGAGTCGTCGGAGGACACGTCCACCAGGTCCTATGGAGCCTCCACGGGCATGGGCCCGTCCCCGTTGAAGACAGACATGGACCCCACTACCTGCTCCCAATCCTCATGAAGGAACAGGGGCATAGGAGCGCCCTCCAGCCTCGCCACGTCGCCCCCAACCAAGGACTGGAGGACCGCAGCCAGATCCTCGTCGGCCAAGACCATGGGGCTCGAGTGAGGCCTCCACATCGGAAGCGAGTACCAACAGAGCGGAGCCAGTTGATGCTCCAGGAACTCCCTCAGCAGCGATGCACCTGTCAGCTTCGCCACCACCACACTGGCCGGCCTCAGATCTGCGTCCATCTTCTCCAACACCAGCTTCGCGCAGGGATCCAGAAGCTTCACTCGGGACCAGTCGTCGGAACTCACGGGGTGCTCCGTGGGCAGGATCAGCCGAGGATGGGAATGCCCAGCATCCACCAAGACCCACTTGCTCCTGAAGCCCTCAATCCTCTTCCCAGGGTTCGATATGGCGATGGAGCCGCCATACACGACAAAGCTCGCGCACGCTGAGGTGGAACCACGGGAGGTCCAGAGGGAGAAGTAGTGGCGTAGCAAGGCAACCGAGGGCTTCACCCCTACGTGAGCCTCACAATAGTAGGCGAAGATTGCTAGAAGAAGGACGGAGTTGGGATGGAGGTGCAGAGCTTGAATATTGTAGTGGCGGAGGACAGAGAAGAAGAACTCAGAAAAGGGAGGCACCAGACCGGCGATGATGGCGCTCACGAAGAGCGGATAGAAGGTGCTCCCTCGACCTTCAGGGTCGGCAGAGCCGGCCTTGAACGCCTTCGTCCTGTCGATGCCCTGCGCCTCCGCCATCTGGCGCACCAGGGCGAGGCTTGCCCCCGACACATTTGGCGGGTCCAAGGTAGGCGAGTACCAAGCTCCAGCCGGGGTTTGGCGAGGCGCCAAGACTGGCGAGGGCACGCAGGCGGAGTAGATCTGAAGATTTTGGAAGCAAGGAGGAGAGGCGCAAGAAAGGGGATCTGAGCAGCAACTGGAGGAAATAAAGGAGGAAAGGGAGATGCCGCTCTTTTATCTACTCACGCGGTTGCAGAGGCGCCCACGTCCAATCAACTGCCACGGGGCGCCCAAGGCCGCAGGCTATTAGGGCCCGCGGCGCTTCGCACTTGCCCTTTCGCCTCTCTACTCAACCAAGTTCGGGCGCGCCATGGGCCCAGGGGCTACTGTCGGCGTTCTGGGAACGGTGGTCCCCAGACTTGCCTGCCTGCGGCCTGCGGCGTGGCTCAAAGGAGGCCCAGCACAGCCCATCTTCATCAACGCAAGCTCAAGGCCCTCACGAGGGGCCAAGCCTCGCGGGGCAGACGACAAGAAGCTTCCTCAGGCACAGCCTCGTCAGGCTGGCTCATGAGGAGGCGTAGAGTTCAAGGCGGGGTACCTCGCGAGGTGCCCATGACGCAAGCCATGACGACCAGGGGTGCCAGTCGGGCGCCAGGCCACGCAGTGTCCTCCTTTCCTCTTTGGTGCAAAGGGAGCAAGCGCAGGCGAGAGCATCAAGCAAAGGCGTCCATTTCGGTGCAACAAGACCAAGACCAGCCCAACGGCCTGAAGGAAGTCATTGTGGAGCCCAAGCCGGCGTCATCACCAGAGCCTTTGACAGGCGAGGACCAACTTTAGTCAGGATAAGTGTACCCGCTGTTCCCCTTCAAAATGGCCAATTGTTGGTGCCCTTCCCGCTCAATATTTGGGAAGAGCCCCGGGGCCTTTGCCTATAAATAGGACTAGCCACCCACAAGGTAGGGCATGGAGAGAACAGGGATAGGAAGACACACACACACACACAGAGAGAGAGGCGACTGAACTCCCCCTTGCAGTTCATCGCGCCAGCCAAGCACAGACCCTCGCGAGGCTGTTCTCCCTTTGTATTATTCATCATCAAGCCCAAGAGGCAATCCACCACACCACACACTGGAGTAGGGTATTACACCACAATGGTGGCCTGAACCAGTATAAATCCTTTGTCTCATGTGCTGTTCAGTTTGGTAGTTTAGGTCCTAGAGATTCGGCGAGGAGCGAGCCGGTAGAGGGTTGAATCTCCGCGCGCACCCTAGTGTTCGAACCCCAAGGGTCTGCCGGAACCTGAAATCCGACAGTGTGGGTATAGTGTACTAACCTCTGTAGAGCAGTGTTTAATCTATCGATAGCCACGCCCGCGGATATGCGCTCAGTTCGTAGCCCGTCACACTATGAGCCAACTATAATAATAACTTGATTAATAATAACCCCGGTTCGATGATGAGAAATAGGTTAGTTGTGATCGCGAGAGGATCACGAAGGTATCGTGGATACCGAAGTTGGCATCTTTATGTGATCGTGAGATGATCACGGAGGTACCATGGATATCGAGGTTTGTTGGTAAGTTGATACATGAGATGGTTACGAGGTAACCGCCGAGTAAGAGTAAGTTGGTGCATGAGAATGTTAAACTATTGCATGTAGTATCATCATGTTCACATGCTCATGCTATGCTTGTTCTAGCCGTATCATGTTCAGTTTGCGCATGCCATGTTGTTCTGTTAGTATCATGCTCATGATTGATTTAACCTATTAATGCCATGTTGTTGTTTGTCTTGACTGCTTTTGGTTATTGTGAGTGAGGGAGTCGTGGATTAGGGGGTGTCCGGATAGCCGAACTATCACTGTTGGCCGGACTCCTGGACTATGAAGATACAAGATTGAAGACTTCGTCCCGTGTCCGGATGGGACTTTCCTTGGCGTGGAAGGCAAGCTTGGCAATACGGATATTTAGATCTCCTACCATTGTAACCGACTCTGTGTAACCCTAGCCCTCTCCGGTGTCTATATAAACCAGAGGGTTTTAGTCCGTAGGACGAACAACAATCATACCATAGGATAGCTTCTAGGGTTTAGCCTCTTTGATCTCGTGGTAGATCTACTCTTGTACTACCCATATCATCAATATTAATCAAGCAGGAGTAGGGTTTTACCTCCACCGAGAGGGCCCGAACCTGGATAAAAACATCGTCTCCCTTGTCTCCTGTTACCATCCGCCTAGACGCACAGTTCGAGACCCCCTACCCGAGATCCGCCGGTTTTGACACCGACACTGGTGCTTTCATTGAGAGTTCCTATGTGTCGTCACCTTTAGGCCCGATGGCTCCTTCGATCATCAACAACGACGCGGTCCAGGGTGAGACTTTTCTCCACGGACAGATCTTCGTATTCGGCGGCTTTGCACTGCGGGCCATTTCACTTGGCCATCTGGAGCAGATCGAAAGCTACGCCCCTGGCCATCAGCTTAGATTTGGGAGTTTGAACTACACGACTGACATCTGCGGAGACTTGATCTTCAACGGATTCGAGCCACAGCCAAGCGCGCTGCACTGTCTCGATGGGCATGACCTAGCTCTGCCGCCGAACAATGCCCTGGAGGCTGCACCAGCGTCCGCTCCGACCCTTAGCTCGGAGCCGACTTCGCCGGTCGAGGAAGAGTGGCTGGACACCGCCTCGGGGGCTACGATCTCTATGGCGATTGAGCCGAACACCATCCCTGTCCTTCGCAAAGCCCGTGACTCCGAGGTGCCGGACTCCTCTCCGGACTCCGAACCTCCCGCGCCCCTGCCAATCAAATCCGATTGGGCGCCGGTTATGGAGTTCACTGCCGCGGACATCTTTCAGCACTCGCCCTTTGGCGACATCCTAAATTCACTAAAGTCTCTCTCTTTATCAGGGGAGCCCTGGCCGGACTATGGTCAGGAAGGTTGGGATGCGGACGACGAATAAATTCAACGCCCGCCCACCACCCACTTTGTAGCCACTGTCGATGATTTAACCGACATGCTCGACTTCGACTCCGAAGACATCGACGGTATGGACGACGATGCAGGAGACGACCAAGAACTAGCGCCTATAAGGCACTGGAAGGCCACCTCGTCATACGACATATACATGGTGGACATCCCAAAAGATGAGAATGGCAATGGAACAGCGGAGGATGACCCCTGCAAGAAGCAGCCCAAGTGCCGGCGTCAGCGGCGCCGCTCTAAATCCCGCCACAGCAAAAACGGTGATTCCGGCACGGGAGATAATAACACCCCGGATAGTGCCGAAGACAACCCCCTCCAGCAGGATTCAGCACAGGAGGAGGGAGAAGCCAGCCCTCATGATAGAGAGGCAGTCAGAGAGGTAGAGGACGATAATTATATGCCTCCCTCCGAAGATGAAGCAAGCCTCGACGACGACGAATTTGTCATGCCCGAGGATCCCGTCGAACAAGAGCGTTTCATGCGCAGCCTTATGGCCACGGCAAGCAGCCTCAAGAAAAAGCAGCAGCAGCTTAGAGCTGACCAAGACTTGCTAGCTGACAGATGGACCGAAGTCCTTGCAGCCGAAGAGTACAAACTTGATCGCCCCTCCAAGAGCTACCCAAAACGCAAGCTGCTACCCCAATTAGAGGAGGAAGCACCCAAACCTACATCACCAGCGCATGACGCGGCTGACCAGCCACCTCGTGGCCGCGACAGAGAGGCCTCTAGGCCCTCCACTAAAGCCGCACCCCGACGTCACTCGAAAAGTACAAAGCCACGGGGGAATGCGCCAGACTTGTGAGACATATTGGAGGACAAGGCAAGACAGATAAGATCGATCTATGGATCGCGTGGGCGCCCTACGACACGTGATGACAACCGTCACGCCGGATACAGCAATTCCGGCCGGGCCGAACACAGTAGACAAAGCTCATTTGAGCTGCGTCGCGATATAGCCCAATACAGAGGTGCCGCACACCCACTATGCTTCACAGACGAAGTAATGGATCATCAAATCCCCGAGGGTTTCAAACCCGTAAACATTGAATCATACGACGACACAACAGATCCCGCGGTTTGGATCGAGGACTATCTCCTTCACATCCACATGGCCCGTGGTGATGATCTACACGCCATCAAATACCAACCACTCAAGCTTAAAGGACCAGCTCGGCATTGGCTCCACAGCCTACCAGCAGAATCAATTGGTTGTTGGGAAGACCTGGAAGCCGCATTCCTTGATAACTTCCAGGGCACATATGTGCAACCACCAGATGCTGATGACCTAAGCCACATAATTCAGCAGCCAGATGAATCGGCCAGACAATTTTGGACACGGTTCTTAACCAAGAAAAATCAAATCATTGACTGTCCGGATGCAGAGGCCCTTGCAGCCTTCAAACATAACATCCGCGACGAGTGGCTTGCCCGGCACCTAGGACAGGAAAAGCCGAAATCCATGGCAGCCCTCACATCACTCATGACCCGCTTCTGCACGGGAGAGGACAGCTGGCTAGCTCGCAGTAACAACCTGACCAAAAACCCTGGTAGTTCGGATACCAAGGACAGCAATGGCAGGTCGCATCACAACAAGCACAAGCGCCGCATTAACGGCGATAATGCTGAAGATACGGCGGTCAATGCCGGATTCAGAGGCTCTAAACCCGGTCAGCGGAAAAAGCCGTTCAAAAGAAATACTCAGGGCCCGTCCAATTTGGACCGAATACTCGATCGCTCGTGCCAGATACATGGCACCCCCGAAAAACCAGCCAACCACACCTACAGGGATTGTTGGGTGTTCAAGCAGGCAGGCAAGATAAATGCCGAAAACAACGACAAGGGGCTGCATAGCGATGACGAGGAGGAGCCCCGGCCACCGAACAATAGAGGACAGAAGGGCTTTCCCCCACAAGTGCGGACAGTGAACTTGATATACGCAACCCACATACCCAAAAGGGAGCGGAAGCGTGCACTGAGGGACGTATATGCGATGGAGCCAGTCTCCCCAAAGTTCAACCCATGGTCCTCCTGCCCGATCACTTTTGATCAAAGGGACCACCCCACTAGCATCCACCATGGCGGATTCGCCGCATTGGTTCTTGACCCAATCATTGACGAATTTCACCTCACTAGAGTCCTGATGGACGGCGGCAGCAGCCTGAACCTGCTTTACTAGGATACAGTGCGCAAAATGGGCATAGAACCCTCAAGGATTAAACCCACAAAAACGACCTTTAAAGGCGTCATACCAGGTGTAGAGGCCAACTGTACAGGATCAGTTACACTCGAAGTGGTCTTCGGATCCCCGGATAACTTCTGAAGCAAGGAATTAGTCTTCGACATAGTCCCGTTCTGCAGCGGCTATCACGCACTGCTCGGAGAACCGCATTTGCAAAGTTCAATGCGGTGCCGCACTACGCATACCTCAAGCTCAAGATGCCAGGCCCACGAGGAGTAATCATGGTCAATGGAAACACCAAACGCTCTCTTCGAACGGAGGAGCATACGGCGGCCCTCGCGGTGGAAGTACAAAGCAGCCTCTTAAGGCAATTCTCGAGTCCAACTACTACACATCCGGACACCGTCAAGCGCGCCCGGAGTAACCTACAACAAGACCGCCTGGCACGTCCCGAGCACGCGTAGAAATGCGGCCCCAACCCCAGCCCTCGCGAAATCGCGAGACCAGTACCACGCGTACATAACTACGCTCTGGAGATACCATGGGCATAGGGGTAGGGGCACGACCACGGCATGCCCGGAGAGCGGCTCAACCGCACCAGGGGCTCCCAATTGTGTCATTCTTTTTTTTCTTATTCTCAGGACTCCGTTTTCAAGAAGCCCTGTCGGGCGGTGGAATCGCCGAACTCACGATGCAACAGCCAGGTAAGCAGAAAAGCTAGTCGAGTATCCAGGTGGTCTCTATTACGAGCAGTATACCTGTTTTACATACCATCCCGCAGCCTACCCCTGGAGGAGGACATGTTAAATAGTCCCATCCCTTGCTTATCGCACTATTTGTATCGTTCTGCTTTCATTGCAGTATTTTTTGAATAAACAATGCATCGCTTTTTGCCTATTATTGCATTCCTTTTTCTATCTATATATGTTCACTTATGACATGTTGCATCCGTACGCTTTGGTACGGCCAAATACACCAGGGGCTTAAGTACCCCAAAATATGGTGTGATAAGTCCGAACACTTTAACAAGTGCGGCACCCCGAACTTATAGCATTATATGCATCGGCTCCGAATCATGTCTTGGGTCAATAGTTGGGTTTGCCCGGCTCCCATGTTTTGGTACCTTACGTTCCGTTATATTGGCTAAGGTAGCGCTGGGAGAACCACTGCGATTGTGCCCCGGTTGAGCTAGGTTAAGCACCTTAGTGGAGAAGGCTAAAACTGACCGTCATGATAGGGCGAGAGCCGGTCGCTGTTCGAGAGGTTTTTCGAGTCCCTAAAGACTTATGCCGCTTAGAGCGAGGAGCCGGCTTTGTCCGGCCCAGGCATGGATAGCGCCCCGAATTTGGTCTTCCGAACACTAGGGACTTCGCCGAAATTTAAAATTATAGAATTCTATGGCTAAGTGGGAGTGTTCAAGCATTATAAGTCCGGTTGCCTTGTTCGTTGTGTTGAGCACCTCCCTCGAAGGACCCAAGAATGGGAACAAGAGCGCTCAAGGTTATCCCGAACACCCCAGCACTCGTGGCATGGGGGCTGAAGCCAACGACTTGCCATCTCTCAAATTTGATAAATGGCCGCACAGAAGGTAATATTTTAAATTAACAAGCGTTGCTTAGCGCATATCAACAAAGTTTTCAGTGTACAGCATAACAAATGCCAGTCTACTCAAAAATTACATCTTTGGAGCATTCACCCGCTATAAGGCGGGCACCCTTCAGGACACCCTTATAGTACATCTCGGGCGTGCAATACTCCTTGCCCGGCGGTGGCGCGTCCGTCACAAGCTTCTCAGCGTCCATCTTGCCCTAGTGCACTTTAGCGCGGGCAAGGGCCCGACGGGCACCTTCAATGCAGACGGAACGCTTGATGACTTTAATCCATGGACAGCCGTCCACCAGCCGCCGCACCAGACCGAAGTAGCTCCCAGGCATGGCTTCTTTAGGCCACAGCCGAACTATGAGGCCCTTCATGGCCCATTCGGCCACCTTGTGGAGCTCGACCAGCTGCTTCAGCTGGTCGCTCAGGGGCACCGGATGTCCGGCCTCGGCATATTGAGACTAGAACACTTTTTTCGGTGAGCTCCCCTCCTCGGCTCGGTAGAACCCGGCAGCATCGGACACACTACGGGGAAGATCTGCGAACGCTCCTGGAGAGCTCCGAATTCGGGTAAGTAACAGATAATTCACTTTTACATGTTTTCTTTGCATGAAGAATGCCTTACCCGCCGCTATCTTTTTTATCGCCTCAATCTCTTGGAGGGCCTTCTGGGCTTCGGCCTTAGCGGCTTTGGCACTCTCAAGAGCCAAGGCGAGCTCGGACTCTCGAGTCTTCGAGTCGCGCTCCAAACTCTCGTGTTTTTCCACGAAAGCCTGCAGCTCTTGCCGCACCTCCGCCACCCGCGCTTCCTGCTTCTCTCGCTCGGTGCGCTCCGCGGCCGCACTTTTTTCGGCCTTGGACACCGCCTCCTTTAGGGTCGCCACCTCGTTCGTGGCTCCTGCAATACTAACGTTATTCCTGTCATTTTTTGCCAAATCCTTTCTATAAGGTATCACTTTAATAAGGTATTACTTACCTTCCTTGTCCTCGAGCTGCTTCTTGGCACGGCTTCAATGCATTGACCTCCGCAGTCAGTGTGGCAGAGGTCAGCAGCGCAGCCTGCATTCCCATATTGGCATGCTTATGTTAGACTCCTGCGTATATCTTTTTAGATCCTCAGTTCGGCTTTTCTTTCCGAACACCAAACTGAGCATCAGGGGCTACTGTCTATGCGGTAATATTTTTACATATATTAATTACATACCTCAAAGCCTGCTAGAAGGCTGGTACAGGCTTCAGTCAGCCCGCTCTTGGCAGACTGAACTTCCTGGATCACCGCACTCATAATAGTGCGGTGCTCCTCGTCGATGGAGGCGCCATCGAGCGCCTCCAGCGAATTATCCGGTGCCTCCGGCTGGACGAAGGTCACCGGTGTCGCAGTCTCACCCTTCTTACGAAGGGGCCGCCCGCCGGACTCCGGAACCACTAAAGGTTCCGGTGTGGAGTCTGGCCCAGGACCGAACTCAGAACCCTTTGGGGGTTGATCCCCCTCGTGCCCAAAGTCCGGGAGGTTGCCTTGCAGCACCTCCGGGACCCCCTCCTCCTCCTGGCCGGGCCCCTTTTGGGACCCCACCTCAGCGTCATCAGCAGCGCGAGGAGAGGAGGCGGCCGGAAGTGAAGTACTATTCACGTCCGACGGAGCCAAGGAGCCGCTCGTTGAAATATCGAGCCCGTCCTTGGGCGGGCTGCAGGGTTGTATTTGGCGTTAGGAGATTCTATGCGACAAACAAAATGCCATGAATTATTCTGGTATCCGGACACTTACGATGTCGCCAGGGGCTTAGCCCTCGGTGGCCACTCCTCTTCGCCGTCATCGGTGTTGGTGGAACAGTCCGGAGGAAGGGTCCTTCCCTTCTTGGACCCTCCGGCCTCCCCAGTTGGGGAGGCCTTCCTTTTCTTCTCTCCCCCCGCTGGGGGAGAAGCCTCTTTTTTCTCCTCCTCGTCTTCGCGGGCGGAGTCTGCCTCGGAGTCATCGGACGATGAGTCCGATAACACCTGATGTCGGGAACTCTTTCTTGTTCCCGTGGCCTTCTTCTTGGCCTTCTTCTCCGGCACCACGTAAAGCGCCGGAGCCAGCAGCCCCGTTAATTGGGCGTCCGCTGGGTCTTCTGGCAAGGGAGCCGGACAGTTAACCTGCTCGGACGTCTTCTGCCAGGCCTGTCAAAGGTAAAGGGAGTTTAGATCAGGCATAGAATCAAACTATGAAAAACGAGTGTCCCGTAAAGGGTAAAATAGCTTACCTCGCCGGCTTGACACTGCGCTGAATCCACGATCTTCGGTAGCAGATGCGGGAGCCTCGGCGCCCTTGAACAGCACCTTCCAGGCATCCTCGTACGTAGTGTCAAAGAGCCTGCTCAAGGTATGGTGCTGTGCCGGATCAAACTCCCACAAGTTGAAAGCCCGTTTCTGGCATGGGAGGATCCGGCGGATGAGCATGACCTGGACTACGTTGACAAGCTTGAGCTTCTTGTTCACCAAGGTTTGGACGCAGGATTAGAGTCCGGTCAGCTCCTCCGAATCACCCCATGATAGGCCCTTCTCTTTCCAGGAGGTAAGCCGTGTAGGGAAGCCAGATCGGAATTCGGGGGCCGCTACCCATTTAGGGTCCTGCGGCTTGGTGATGTAGAACCACCCCGATTGCCACCCCTTTATGGTCTCCAAAAAGGAGCCCTCAAGCCATAGGACGTTGGGCATCTTGCCCACCATGGCACCTCCGCACTCCGCTTGGCGGCCGCCCACTACCTTCGGCTTGACATTGAAGGTCTTCAGCCATAAGCCGAAGTGGGGCTGGATGCAGAGGAAGGCCTCGTACACGATGATGAATGCCGAGATGTTGAGGATGAAATTCGGGGCCAGATCGTGGAAATCCAGGCCATAGTAGAACATGAGCCCCCGGACAAATGGGTGAAGTGGAAAACCTAGTCCACGGAGGAAGTGGGTGAGGAACACCACCCTTTCATGGGGCCCGGGGGTGGGGATGAGTTGCCCCTTGTCAGGGAGTCGATGCGCGATGTCGCTGGACAAGTATCCGGCCTTTCGCAGCCTTTTGATGTGCCCCTCCGTGACGGAGGAGGCCATCCACTTGCCTCCCACACCGGACATGGCTGGGGAAGGTTGAGGCGAGGTGTGCGGACTTGGGCGCTGGAGCTCGAATGCGCGGAAATGGATAAGCAAAGGAGGAAGAAAGCGTAGGTAAAAAGATGGATCCTTATCCCCTTATATGGACGGACGAAACTATGCGTCCCCACCAGCCTGGTAAAACTCGCTTATCTCCCAAGCACCGTAATCAATGGCGCGGTTGGGTTACCCACGCCCGTATTGATGAGAATCCCGGAATAAGGGGACACGATCTTTGCTTTGACAAGACGTGCCAAGGAAACCGTTTCGCTAAACACGCTGAGATAAGGGCTTGGCCGTGGTGTGATGTCACCCCACGGAATACGTCAGCAGATTGAACTTGTGTAAATATTATTCTCTCTACGGTGTTATGTGGAACTTATTTTGCAGAGCCGGACACTATCCTTTGTTCAAAATCTTCTATGAAGTATTTGGAGGAGGAACCCGCCTTGCAATGCCGAAGACAATATGCGCGCCGGACTCGTCGTCATTGAAGCCTGGTTCAGGGGCTACTGAGGGAGTCCTGGATTAGGGGGTGTCCGGATAGCCGAACTATCACCGTTGGCCAGACTCCTGGACTATGAAGATACAAGATTGAAGACTTCGTCCCGTGTCCGGATGGGACTTTCCTTGGCGTGGAAGGCAAGCTTGGCAGTACGGATATGTAGATCTCCTACCATTGTAACCGACTCTCTGTAACCCTAGCCCTCTCCGATGTCTATATAAACCGGAGGGTTTTAGTCCGTAGGACGAACAACAATCATACCATAGGCTAGCTTCTAGGGTTTAGCCTCTTTGATCTCATGGTAGATCTACTCTTGTACTACCCATATCATCAATATTAATCAAGCAGGAGTAGGATTTTACCTCCACCGAGAGGGCCCGAACCTGGGTAAAAACATTGTGTCCCTTGTCTCCTGTTACCATCCGCCTAGACGCACAGTTCGGGACCCCCTACCCGAGATCCGCTGGTTTTGACACCGACAGTGAGCTTGCAAGTACATTCAATGTACTGACATGGCGTGTCATGCCAGTTTGCAGGTCGTGCCTGGTTGCTTGCTTGTTTGGTGTGGTTCCCGTGTTCGCGAGCTAGGATAAACGTTCCAGCCAGAGTCCCTGCGGTTTGGAGTCCATCATCGTCGTTCATTGTTCCGCTGCCTCGAGTTGTTATGCTGCTTTCATAGAGCAACTGTGGTTGGTGTAGCGTCGTCGTACTAATGTTATTCATTCTAATATCAGAGACCTTGTATTCGTATTCATGTTGTAATAGAGAGCTGATTTGTTCTATGCTAAGTAGTGTCATATTCCAGAAGACTTCACCTCGATCTATGGGCTAGAATACGGGGCGTTCCGGTTTCTCTGAGCCGGGGTGCCACACACCATCCTACTAGTTTAGGGTTCTGTTTGTCCGATCTCATGGTAGATCAACTCTGTAATCCCCATATTCACAAGAAATATAATCAAGCAGGACGTAGGGTGTTACCTCTTAAAGAGGGCCCAAACCTGGGTAAATATCGTGTCCCAATCCCTTATTCACCATTGATCCAAGATCCACAGTTTGGGACCCCCTACCCGAGATCCGCCGGTTTTGGAACTGACATTCATGCTTTCATTAAGAGTTCCTCTATTAGGTCGCTGAGGGTCGATGGCTCGCCTAATCATCGGAGACGACATCAGCACCAGGGACATCTTCGTCCGTGGGCAGCTTTTCGCGTTCGGCCGCATTGTCCTACACGCCGATGATGTCTTCTAAAACTATGTCGGTATTTCCCCAAAGAGGAAGGGATGATGCAGTATAGCAACGGTAGGTATTTTCCTCAGTGATGAGACCAAGGTTATTGAACCAGTAGGAGAACCTCCTAGCACCACGTAAACAGCACCTACACACAAATAACAAATACTCGCAACCCGACGTGTTAAAGGGGTTGCCAATCCCTTTCGGGTATGGTGTCTCAAGTAGGCAAGATAACGTGATAAAGTTGTGGTAGATAGGATACATAGATCACGGAATAAATAAATTACAGCAAAGTATTTTTGTATTTTTGGTTTAATAGATATAAAAATAAAAGCAAAGGAAAATAGATCGCAAAGGCAAATATGATGAGAAGAGACCCGGGGGCCGTAGGTTTCACTAGTGGCTTTTCTCAAGAAAAATTGCAAACGGTGGGAAAAAATACTGTTGGGCAATTGATAAAACTTCATATAATCATGACGATATCCAGGCAATGATCATTATATAGGCATCACATCCAAGATTAGTAGACTAACTCCTGCCTGCATCTACTACTATTACTCCACACACCGACCGCTATCCAGCATGCATCTAGTGTATTAAGTTCATGGAGAAATGGAGTAATGCAATAAGAAAGATGACATGATGTAGACAAGATCTATTTATGTAGAAATAGACCCCATCTTGTTATCCTTAATAGCAACTAGTTGACCCGTTGCGCCAAATGGCGCAGAGACCCGCTAAAGCCATGTTGTGAAATAGTTTCATGTTGCAAGGACATACGGCGCAGCGACCCGTTGAATCCATGTGCGCATTGATTTTTTCCCATGTTTTAGTTGGTTTACTTGTGGGCAAGAACATATGATAACAAAGTTTACCCCCTTTATAATAAATAAAAGAATGAAGATTGTTGTCTACAATGAGATATACACACACATTTTAGTTTATCTCTTACCCAAATGGTGTAGAGTCCGATTTGATACCATGGGAGCATTGAAAATATTTGAATTTTTCAATAACTTTATGTTTGAGCAAGCGCAAAGACCATGTCAAATCCAAAGTGTTCTGAAAATATTTGACTTTGCTAGTAGAAGTAGGTTTTAGCAACATTGGGGTAGTGCATATTCTGTTATCTTATTTAGGTAACATAGAGCTAGATGGTGCAAGGCATATGACATACAACTTTACCGTGAAGATGCGACCTCATATCTTCCTTGACCTAATTATGTTCAAACACATTTTAAGATCAAACCCATAATTGTTGTCACATAGCTTAATTAAAACCCAAAACACCCACCTTGTGCAACATGGCCTTTTACAATGGGAAAAATTATTAGCACAAACAGAGTTCAGATGTTACATGTTACACAAGACTTTAGCTTGAGAAACTTTCCTGTTATAGGTATATATATTTCCTACTTTTAATCACATCAGCAAACAAGAACCTTCCTAAATGGCAAACTCCCTTATGCATATCTGTTTCAAAATTCAACTTGTGAACACAAGTGAAACATTTTATCAATGCACACTAAAATATTGAAAGCACATAATAGTCTAGTTGGGAATCCAAATGATTGACTTTCACACATCATACACTCAAACCATAGAAAATTTGTTCTTTCCGTAAATGGAAACTAGCATCAACAAGTCACATGCTCCATCCACCCTTTGGACTGCTCTTCTCCTCATGCCTTCCCTTCAATCACTCACCATGTTAATAACACCTAAATACAAAAAAACACTTATGAATTATACTGGCATGCAAAATATTGTATATTGTGAAGCATAGCAATGCCACTAAGTAAGATGGGCACTCTCATATTTAAAACCAAAAAATATAATAAACTATGTATTAAAGAGATATGGTCTGAATGGTCTAATATAAGCCCATATATTTTCTGTCAAAAGTTTCCTTTTTGTGAACTATACCGTCTATGAAAGATAGGTCAAATTGTTAAAAACTGAGATGTAAACAACAAACATAAACAATAGCCAGTCACTAGTCAGCAAAGCCCTTTTTTTGCAAGGCCAACATCACGACAACCATCACTCATGGCCTACCTTGGAGGCACGACATGAAGGTTGCCAATGGTCAGCACTACTGCAGGTGTTTCTATTCATCATCAATAGTTCATGTATACACCTATTAGGTAATTCCAAGTTTTCATTCAGATGTATCCTCTTCACAGGATATGGGGTACACGGTAGTTGGACAGGGAGCTGCAGCCTAAGACAACCTGAATCAGCAAATATAGAAACTACCCTGCAGTTCTAAAGATCTGAAATACAACTGCACGGACAAAGTTTTGCTGCGACAGAATTGTACGTGTATATACAGTAGCATGTTGTTGATACCACAGAGAAAATTTACCATCAGCTAAGGTGCTCCTTTCGTTGTGCATGAACTCATACACAAGTATGTTCTTCCTGTCTTGTTGACTGTAACCAGTGAATGTTACCAAGTTCCAATGGTGTGTTCCAGAAAACAATGCTACCGAAAACAAGTAGACCTTCACAGCATACTACTCCCTCTGTCTCAACGTAAGTGTCTCAACACTAGTACAACTTTGTAACAGAGTTGAGACACTTATTTTAGGACGGAGGGCACACATTTAAGCCAGCCAACTCATTAGGACAACACCGGTAAGAAAAGAAATCCATGAGCATATGGTACATTGTCATGTTTTCCTGGTCTCGCCTCTAAGATCGGCTCAAGTGTTGTTGGTGATCATGTTTTCCGGATCTTAGGATATCATTAAGTGTAATGATAATACTAGAACAACATTAAGGGTATGACATTAGAACAACGATCATATTGAATCGACCCAATACTTGTCTGTTATACTATGTGATCATGTTGTCTAAAATCATCTGTTATAACACGGAGTGTTAGCATGTGTTTTAGTTCCTCATACCACGAGAGTGTCTCGGTCACTTTCTACGAGATGGTGGGCTTTGGGGTTTCTCAAATGTCATCTATAACAAGGTGATCGTAACGACAACTTTTAGGCACACCGGGAAGTTTGACAAGTGACCGGACAGCTCGAGAGTGGGATTTGCTCCTCCAACGATGGAGAGATATTCTTAGGGCCCTCTCGGTGTGACATCATCATCATTGTCTGGCCTGACATACGTGACTACGTCACAAGGATGCCGGAATAGGTTAACGAGAAAGAAGAACAAAACCGGTAATGGGAGCAACGATATAGTGAACATGGTGATGACTCGGGAGGATACCGATGCACATCGGGTTTTCTAAAGTATCGCGAAGCAAAGGGAACATCACATGATAACCAAAGGTTCACTTGAATATCATTCGTGTAATCATAGGGACCGATATGGATGTCCATGGTTCTGCTATCGGTCATTGAACGAAGGGGTTTCGTTCATGTCTATGATTTACCGAACCTACGGGGTCACAAGCTTAAGGTAATCATGATCTACTAAGTGTTAGTGGTACAGGAGTGATGAGAATATATTTGTGAAATAGTTTCATTAATATCCGGAATAGTTCCGAGAGGTTCCGGAAGCGTTTCGGGGGTCAGCGGAAGGGTTTTGGTGAATATCGGGTAATACGGGGTATTATCGATTATTTATATATATAGGTGGAAAATGTTTCTGGGGATGTTAAAAAACATATAATACTATGAAAATGTTTAAAGTATTTTATATGTAATTTAAATATCAATGGGCCTTAAAAGGCCAAGAGGTGGAAAGCAACTTGGGCCAAAAAGGGCCAAGTGGGAAAGTGCCACCCTTCCCTAAGGAAGGGGGGCGAATTGGACTAGGGTGGGAGTAGGACTCCAACCCCCATGGCTGGCGCACCAAGGTACGCTTTCCTCCCTTGGTGGTTGTCGTCTTCTCCCCTCCTAACCTATATATACTGGAGGCTTTCCACCCTATTGACACACAAGTTTTGGGAGCCTCCTCTAGTTGATCTAGTTCTAGTTCTAGTTGGTCCTAGACTAACTAGAGCTAGCCCTAGCACTACTCGGATCAGGGAATTTGCCACCAGTCAGTTCTTTGTCGTCTGCTAGCTGGCAACAGAAAAGGTCTTTGCCGTCTGCTTACAAAAAACAGACGACAAAGAACTGGCTGATGGCAAAGATACTATTTGCCATCAGCTAGTTCTTTGTCGTCCGCTAGCAAACGACAAAGAGGTGGGGGTGGGGTCCAGTGGAGGCCAGTTCATTGTAATGGTCCACCCACCTCTTTGTCGTCTGCTAGTGGATGACAAAGAGAATGGTAGCTAACGGCTACGGCCCACCCCCTGCACCCTACCTCCCACTCTCCATCTCTCTTTCTCTCTCGCTCCACCATGCCGCCCCCGAGCCCAACCACCGCCACCGCCCCCGACTCCCACTGCCCTCGCCGCCCCGCCGCGCTGCCCCACCACCCGCCGCCCCGCGGTTTGTTGCGCCCCCGCGGCCCTGCGGCCCGTCGCCCCGCCACACCTGCCGCCCCAACAACTAGGCACCCCGCCGCCCCCGCCGGTTCGGCGCCCCGCCGCCCCAGTGCCCCGTCTCCCCACTCCGGTGGGCTCTCCCCCTGTTTTTTCTACTATTAACAATTAGGTTAGTTCGTACTGTTAGTTAGGTTAGTTAGATTAGTTCTAGGTTAGTTAGGTTAGTTAGGTTAGTTCTTGAAAAAATATCAGAAGAAGAAGAAGAAAGGAAACCAGGTCGAGGATCGCTGATGGGGGGTGTCGGTGCTGATGGAACCGGGTCAAGGATCACCGACGAGGTGCGTCGGCGCCGACGGAACCTGGTCGAGCATCGCCGGTTGCCAAAACTAGGGTCAAGGGTCAGGAACGAGGGTCGAGGATCGCCGGTCGCCAAGGGGTCGAAGGTCGTGTTGGAGATATGCCCAAGAGGCAATCATGTATGATGATATTTCCTATGTGTTTATGAATAAAGATAGTCCTTGGACATTATCAATGATGTGTATCAGCAAGTACATGACTTGTTTGTGGGACTATGCATTGTATGATGACTGTCCTAAAAGGTCCCTAGTCGAAAGGGTTGTGTGGACACGCAGCCGACTAGACTAGCATATGACACGGTCGATGGCTTGGTCTCACTAGCCATGGAGCATTGGATGCTAACCAGATAATATGGACCCGGAAGGATCTGGTTGGATTCAACATAGTCAGATCCGAGTCGAGATAAGGTCCGAGTCGGACAGACCCAACTATGAGACACAGTGATATGTCATCCGTGAGTCTCTAGTACAACATACATTCTATGTCCTGAGCTAGCGCATATACTCGGGATGGTGACAGACCTGCTTTGGGCCAACCAAATGCTACTTTGTAACTGGGTAGTTACAAAGGTAGGTTTCGAGCTTGTCCAGACCCATGCTGCGAGACATGGTCGAGCAAGATGGAATTTGCCCCTCCAATCAGGAGAGATATACTCTGGGGCACTTGTGTGATCTAACCAGGATAAGCATGGCCATGCGACAAGGATTATGAAATAATCCGGTTTGTGGTCGGCGTCAATAGAACGAGAAAGAGGTCGGGCTAGCACAAGGATGACAGACTCGCCTTGAGCCCGACAACATATATCATGTGGCAAAAGGAATAGATGTGTGATGTACAGGTTTGCCAACCGGATTCATTGTCTACTTGGTGGTCGGCATGCCTTGCTAGAGGCCGCTACCAGCCAAGCAAGTCGGAGGTGATCCAACCTGTGACCAAGCCAACATGAACCTAAGGGGTCGCGCGCTTAAGGGAAGGAACATGCGAGGCCGGATCAGACTCCACGAGTCAGATGTGATACTACTCGGACTCGGATCCCGGCCGAACAGATTTTGGGCTTTAGGGTCCGTGTGAGGCCCAAGTGTTGAGCCCGCGACGGACGCCTATATAAAGTGGGGGTGCGGCACACTCATGTGGTGGATCGCTTCGGCGCTGTCACTAGGGTTTGCATGTGTTGTGAATAGCCACCTCCACTCACCGCCGAGTGTGTGATCGGAGCTAATAGTCCGACGCACGGTGTTCCTCCTGCACGTGCGGATACCGTTAGAGGCGGTGCACTTGCACCGCTCCGGCGAACCTGTACGTGGGAACCGACGACCGGCTATTCAAGGGAGATCGGACGAGGAGGAGACGATCCATGCGGATGCACTGCCCCAACTCTTCTTCCACTCCATGGCACTGCGCGTCTAGTGGTAACTGCTACGTCTTGAGTTTGCGTTGGTTTTCCTTGAAGAGGAAAGGGTGATGCAGCAAAAGTAGCGTAAGTATTTCCCTCAGTTTTTGAGAACCAAGGTATCAATCCAGTAGGAGGCTCCTCAAAAGTCCCACGCACCTACACAAACAAACAAAGAACTCGCAACCAACGCAATAAAGGGGTTGTCAATCTCTTCACGGCTACTTGCGAAAGTGAGATCTGACAGAGATAGTATGATAAGATAAATATATTTTTCGTATTTTATAATATAGATGCAAAAAGTAAAGATGCAAATAAAAGTAGATTGAAAGCTTATATGATAAAAGATAGACCCGGGGGCCATAGGTATCACTAGTGGCTTCTCTCAAGCTAGCATAAGTATTACGGTGGTTGAACAAATTACTGTCGAGCAATTGATAGAAAAGCGAATAATTATGAGATTATCTAGGCATGATCATGTATATAGGCATCACGTCCGCAACAAGTAGACCGACTCCTGCCTGCATCTACTACTATTACTCCACACATCGACCGCTATCCAGCATGCATCAAGAGTATTCAGTTCATAAGAATAGAGTAACGCCTTAAGAAAGATGACATGATGTAGAGGGATAAACTCAAGCAATATGATATAAACCCCATCTTTTTATCCTTGATGGCAACAATACAATACGTGCCTTGCAACCCTTTCTGTCACTGGGTAAGGACACCGCAAGATTGAACCCAAAGCTAAGCACTTCTCCCATGGCAAGAAAGATCAATCTAGTAGGCCAAACCAAACTGATAATTCGAAGAGACTTGCAAAGATAACTCAATCATACATAAAAGAATTCAGAGAAGATTCAAATATTTCTCATAGATAAACTTGATCATAAACCCACAATTCATCGGATCTCGACAAACACACCGCAAAAAGAGTTACATCAAATAAATCTCCACAAGAGAGGGGGAGAACATTGTATTGAGATCCAAAAAGAGAGAAGAAGCCATTTAGCTAATAACTATGGACCCGAAGGTCTGTGGTAAACTACTCACAACTCATCGGAGGGGCTATGATGTTGATGTAGAAGCCCTCCGTGGTCGATTCCCCCTCCAGCGGAGCGCCGGCGAAGGCTCCAAGATGGGATCTCGCGGATACAGAAGGTTACGGCGGTGGAAGTTGTTTTTCGTTGGCTCCCTGGATGTTTTCGGGGTACGTAGGTATATATAGGATGAAGAAGTACGTCGGTGGCCGCTCGTGGGACCCAGGAAACAGGGGCGCGCCCAGGAGGGGTGGGCACGCCCTCCTATCTCCTGGCCGCCTTGATTGTTTCTTGACTTGCACCCCAAGTTCTCCGGATCACGTTCGTTCCAAAAATCACGCTCCTGAAGGTTTCATTCCGTTTGGACTCCGTTTGATATTCCTTTTCTTCGAAATACTGAAATAGGCAAAAAACAGCAATACGGGCCGGGCCTCCGGTTAGTAGGTTAGTCCCAACAATGATATAAATATGTAAAATAAAGCATATAAACATCCAAAAGGGGTAATATAATAGCATGGAACAATAAAAAATTATAGATACATTGGAGACGTATCAAGCATCCCCAAGCTTAATTCCTTCTCGTCCTCGAGTAGGTAAATGATAAAAACAGAATTTTTCATGTGGAATTCTACCTAGCATAATTCTCAATGTAATTTTTTTTATTGTGGCATGAATGTTCAGATCCAAATGATTCAAAATAAAAGTTCATATTGATAAAAGAAATAGTAACACTTCAAGCATACTAATCAAAAGCAATCATGTCTTCTCAAAATAACATGGCTAAAGAAAGTTCATCCCTACAAAATCATATAGTTAGGCTATGCTTCATTTTCTTCACACAAAGATGTTCCCAAATTCTACACCCCCGATGACAAGCCAAGCAATTGTTTCGTACTTAAATAATCTCAAACTTTTTCAACCTTCACGCAATACATGAGCGTGAGCCATGGATATAGCACTATGGGTGGAATAGAATATGATGCTGCGGATTGTGTGGAGAAGACAAAAAGGAGAAAGTATCACATTAACGAGGATAATCAACAGGCTATGGAGATGTCCATTAATTGATGTCAACATGAGGAGTAGGGATTGCCATGCAACGGATGCACTAGAGCTATAAATGAATGAAAGCTCAACAATAGAAAACTAGTGGGTGTGCATCCAATTTGCTTGCTCACGAAGACCTAGGGCATTTGAGGAAGCCCATCATAGGAATATACAAGCCAAGTTCTATAATGAAAAATTCTCACTAGTATATGAAAGTTACAACATATGAGACTCACTATATAAAAACATGGTGCTACTTTGAAGCACAATATATGAGACTTGCTATATGAAGGACATGGTGCTACTTTGAAGCACAAGTGTGGAAAAGAGATAGTAACATTGCCTCTTTTATTTATTTTCTTTTTTTCTTTTTCTTTTTCTTTTTTTTTCTTTTTTTCCCTTTGGCCTTTCTTTCTTTATTTATTTTTGGCCTTTTTTTTCTTTGGGACAATGCTCTAATAATGATGATCATCACACTTTTATTGATTACAGCATATGAATTACAACTCGAAACTAGAACAAGATATGACTCTATATGAATGCCTCCGGCGGTGTACCGGGATGGTGCAATGAATCAAGAGTGACATGTATGAAGAATTATGCATGGTGGCTTTGCCACAAATACGATGTCAACTACATGATCATGCAATGGCAATATGACAAAAGTAATGTATGTCATTATGATGAACAGAACAGTGGAAAGTTGCATGGCAATATATCTCGGAATGGCTATGGAAATGCCATAATAGGTAGGTATGGTGGCTGTTTTGAGGAAGATATAAGGAGGTTTATGTGTGATAGAGCATATCATATCACGGGGTTTGGATGCACCGGCGAAGTTTGCACCAACTCTCAAGGTGAGAAAGGGCAATGCACGGTACCGAAGAGGCTGCAATGGTGGAAAGGTAAAAGTGCGTATAATCCATGGACTCAACATTAGTCAAAAGAACTCATATAATTATTGCAAACATTTATAAGTCATCAAAAACCAAGCACTATGCGCATGCTCCTAGAGGGATGGATTGGTAGGAAAAGACCATCGCTCGTCCCCGACCGCCACTCATAAGAATGCACAAGCCAGGTACACTTCATGTTTCAAATTTGTTACACAACTTTAACCATACGTGCATGCTACGGGACTTGCTAACTTCAACACAAGCATTCTTTAAATTCATAATCATCCAACTAGCATGAATTTAATATCACTACCTCCATATCTCAAAACAATTATCAAGTATCAAATTGATCATAGCATCCAATTCACTTCCTATGATAGTTTTTATTATACCCAACTTGGATGCCTACCATTCTAGGACCAATTTTATAACCATAGCAAATACCATGCTGTTCTAAAAGACTCTCAAAATAATATAAGTGAAGCATGAGAGACTAGCAATTTCTACAAAATTAAGCCACCGCCGTGCTCTAAAAGATATAAGTGAAGCACTAGAGCAAAAACTATCAAGCTCAAAAGATATAAGTGAAGCACATATCATATTCTAATAAATTCTAATCAAGTAGGCCTCTCCCAAAAGGTGTGTACAGCAAGGATGATTGTGGTAAACTAAAAAGCAAATACTAATATCATACACGATGCTCCAAGCAAAACACATATCATGTGGCGAATAAAAATATAGCTCCAAGTAAAGTTACCAATGAACGAAGACAAAAGAGGGGATGCATTCCCGGGACATCCCCAAGCTTAGGCTTTTGGCTACTATTGAATATCTTGGGGTGCCATGGGAATCCCCAAGCTTAGGCTCTTGCCACACCCTATTCCATAGTCCATCAAATCTTAACCCAAAACTTGAAAACTTCACAACACAAAACTCAACAGGAAATCTCATAAGCTCCGTTAGTGAAAGAAAACAAAACCACCACATAAGTTACTGTAATTAACTCATTATTTATTTATTTTGGTGTTAAACCTACTTTATTCCAAGTTCTCTATGGTTCATACCACTTATTACTAGCCATAGATGCATCAAAATAAGCAAACAACAGACGAAAAACAGAATCTTTCAAAAACAGAACAGTCTGTAGCAATCTGTAACTAACACAAACTTATGGAACTCTACAAATCCTAACAAAATAGGAAGTCCTGGAAAATTTGTCTATTGATCATCAGCAAAAAGAATCAAAGCAAAATCATGTTTCTGTGATTTAACAAAACTAATTTCCTGCATGCAAAGTTTCTGTTTTTTCAGCAGAATCAAATTAACTATCACCATAGGTTATTCTATAGGTTCTACTTGGCACAAACACTAATTAAAACATAAAAACACATCTAAACAGAAGGTAGATGAAAAATTTATTACTAAACAGAGACAAAAACAAAAAACGCAAATAAAATTGGGTTGCCTCCCAACTAGCGCTATCGTTTAACGCCCCTAGCTAGGCATAAAAGCGAAGATAGATCTAAGTAGTGCCATATTTGGCACTCAATTCATCAATAGAGCACTTATAATATTTAGGGGTTTCTCCCTTTTTAGCAATGATTAAAACTTTAGGCAAAAATTCAAGAAATTCATTTGTAGCAAAAGGTTCCTTAACGATAGAGAGACAATTTGGATGAACACTTATAGATTTGAGATCCGCGTCTCCCTTACTAGAAGATTCACCTTTATTCTTAGGAACATAAATAAATTTGGCAGTTTTGGTAGAGGGTTTTGGAGTGTTTTTCATGGAAGAAAACGCCGAACCTAAGTTGGTGATGATATCCTCAAGTTTATCGATTCTAGCAGAATCTAGATCTATTTTTTCATTATCTATAGGTTCTTTCTCTTTAAGATTTTTCAAAGTAACTCCAGCCCTCGATTCATATTGGGTAATGTGATTATGAATATTTTTATCCAAATTTTCAATCAACTCAATAGTGGCAATTTTATTTTCAATAATCTCAAGCCGTTGCATAACATGTTCTAAAGTTAAAACAATTCCATTAACCAAAAGAGGTGGTGGGCCAAACAAATCTAACATAGCATTGTAAGCATCAAACGTATGGCTACTCAAGAAATCCCCTCTGGTAACGGTATCAAGAACACATTTATTCCAAGGAGTAATGCCTACGTAAAAATTGCGAAGAAGTATGGAAGTAGAAAGCTTCCTAGTAGAATTATTTTGAGCATTGCAAATTCTATGCCAAGCATCTTTTAAATTTTCTCCCTCCCTTTGCTTATAATTAAGAATTTCATGTTCGGGAGTGATAACAAGGATAGGAGGACTAGCCATAACGACAAGGTAAACGATCTAACACACGAGCAAACGGAAAAAGGCAAGCGAAAAAGAGAGAGGAGAAGATTGGGAAAGAGAGGGCAAATAAAACGGCAAGGGTGAAGTGGGGGAGAGGAAAACGAGAGGCAAATGGCAAATAATGTAAATGCGAGGGAGATAAGTTTGTGATGGGTACTTGGTATGTCTTGACTTGAGCGAAGACCTCCCCGGCAACGGCGCGATAAATCCTTCTTGCTACGTCTTGAGCTTGCGTTGGTTTTCCTTGAAGAGGAAAGGGTGATGCAGCAATAGTAGCATAAGTATTTCCCTCAGTTTTTGTGAACCAAGGTATCAATCCAGTAGAAGGCTCCTCAAAAGTCCCACGCACCTACACAAACAAACAAAGAACTCGCAACCAACGCAATAAAGGGGTTGTCAATCCCTTCACGGCCACTTGCGAAAGTGAGATCTGATAGAGATAGTATGATAAGATAATATATTTTGGGTATTTTATAATATAGATGCAAAAAGTAAAGATGCAAATAAAAGTAGATTGAAATCTTATATGATAAAAGATAGACCCGGGGGCCATAGGTTTCACTAGTGGCTTCTCTCAAGATAGCATAAGTATTACGGTGGGTGAACAAATTACTATCGAGCAATTGATAGAAAAGCGAATAATTATGAAATTATCTAGGCATGATCATGTATATAGGCATCACGTCCTCAACAAGTAGACCGACTCCTGCCTGCATCTACTACTATTACTCCACACATCAACCGCTACCCAGCATGCATCTAGAGTATTAAGTTCATAAGAACAGAGTAACGCCTTAAGAAAGATGACATGATGTAGAGGGATAAACTCAAGCAATATGATATAAACCCCATCTTTTTATCCTCGATGGCAACAATACAATACGTGCCTTGCAACCCTTTATGTCACTGGGTAAGGACACCCCAAGATTGAACCCAAAGCTAAGCACTTCTCCCATGGCAAGAAAGATCAATCTAGTAGGCCAAACCAAACTGATAATTCGAAGAGACTTGCAAACATAACTCAATCATACATAAAAGAATTCAGAGAAGATTCAAATATTTCTCATAGATAAACTTGATCATAAACCCACAATTCATCGGATCTCGACAAACACACCGCAAAAAGAGTTACATCAAATAGATCTCCACAAGAGAGGGGGAGAACATTGTATTGAGATCCAAAAAGATAGAAGAAGCCATCTAGCTAATAACTATGGACCCGAAGGTCTATGGTAAACTACTCACAACTCATCGGAGGGGCTATGGTGTTGATGTAGAAGTCCTCCATAGTCGATTTCCCCTCCGGCGGAGCACCGGCGAAGGCTCCAAGATGGGATCTTGCGGATACAGAAGGTTACGATGGTGGAAATTGTTTTTCGTTGGCTCCCTGGATGTTTTCGGGGTACGTAGGTATACATAGGAGGAAGAAGTACATCGGTGGCCGCTCGTGGGGCCCAGGAGACAGCCTCCTGGGCGCGCCCTCCTATCTCCTGGCCGCCTCGATTTCTTCTTGACTTGCACTCCAAGTTCTCCGGATCACGCTCGTTCCAAAAATCACGCTCCCAAAGGTTTCGTTCCGTTTGGACTCCATTTGATATTCCTTTTCTTCGAAATACTGAAATAGGCAAAAAAACAGCAATACGGGCTGGGCCTCCGGTTAGTAGGTTAGTCCCAAAAATGATATAAATATGTAAAATAAAGCCCATAAACATCCAAAAGGGGTAATATAATAGCATGGAACAATCAAAAATTATAGATACGTTGGAGACGTATCAGTAACGATCTGTAATCAGTAACAATCAAAAATTATAGATACGTTAGATACGTTGGAGACATATCATCAACAATCAAAAATTATAGCATGTTGTTGGTTTTTCTACGCGTAGGAATTTTAATTTGCAGTCGACGCACCCTACCGTAGAACCCAACAGTGGTATCAGAGCCTCTGCTATAGGTTTTGGTTTCAGACCGTATGCATATTAGATATGTGGAGGCGGCAGATGAGATCTATTGTCATTGATGAGATCGGATGTGTGCACGGTTGATGAGATCAACTGCACATGGGGATTGATGTGGCTATGTTTTCTGATGATCTAAATCGATAAGGTCATGACACAACCTACCCCTACCGTTCGGGACCGCCGTGTGCGTAACGCCTTGTATTTCGTGTACGATCACTCAAACCAGTAGAATGCGAGTAACTTTATTTTGCAGGTTTAATATGAATAGTATGGCTCATGTGTATGTGATGCATGTGTGTAATTTATACATGGCATGTGCGTCATGTTTTTCAGCCGGCAGGAGCCAAGGTGTTGTCATTATAATGTATAACGACCTGCGTGTCGACTTGTGACTCTATGTAAAATTCATTACTGGTTGTAGTAGTTGGATAATAGAGATCAGGTTGGTGGCTTGGCGTCCCGGCGTGAGAAACAAGATGGAGTTCCTAGATGGTCATCGGAGTTGGAGCCGGCCTAGAAGAACGTCCATGAAGGAGCCATACTATTTCACAACATGTGTTTATTTGTGATTGTTATGCTTCTTTGTTTTTATGCATGATAAAATGGTAGAAAGATCCCTTGTGAATATCAAGCGAATTGCCATCCCCGATGTTGCGCCTTCGCACATCAAGTACATCTAGTAGTGGGCTCATAAAATTGTGGTGCTGCTGGGTGTCCTTGAACTGAAGGGTTCGCGTCGGACACGGAAATGCACTGCATCAGGTTAACTTGACAAGGCTATCAAAACGGTTTTGGGCCTTGTGGCAAAGATGGTTGGGAGCCGGGGTATGAGATACCTTCCCAACCGACAGGAGTCGTATAGAGATATGATTATCAAGGAGTTTCTTACCGGATAGGTATGTTGGCTAGCAGTGATGCTAAAGCTCACTAGTCACATGCGCTAGTCGGATCCTGAATCACTGAGAGTTTGCGGAGGGATGCTGACTTCAGTGGGAGTATTTCTGTTTAGGCTTGAATTACTCTACATAAAGATGTTTCTTAGTGATTGCATATTTTTTTGTTGTAGATCAATGGCACCACCTGCTCAACCCAACTTTGCATTGAAATCAATTCTGGAAAAGGATAAACTGAATGGAACAAACTTTACCACCTGAGGATCCACTTCCAAAGGAACCTACCGATAATGCTAATGCCACGACCAGAAATGCCTACCAGAAACTCGTTGATGAATCAAACGAGATCAGCTGCCTCATGTTGGCTTGTATGGAGCCCAATTTGCAACAACATTTCGAAGATGTTGTGACTTTCGATATGATCGAGAGTATCAAGAGCATGTTTCAGGTGCAGGCTAGGACCGAAAGGTTCAACGTATGGCGATCCTTGATGGATTGCAAGCTGAAGGAAGGTGATCCACTGAGCCCGCATGTGATCAAGATGATCGGATACGTGCAAGCTTTGGATCGGTTGGGCTTCCCTCTCTTGGATGAGCTCGCTACTGATGCAGTTCTAGGTTCTCTTCCGCCTAGCTATGGGACAGTCATCTCGAACTATCATATGCATGGCATGGATAAGAAGCTCACTGAATTGCTTGGGATGCTCAAGGTGGCAGAGCAAGATATTAAGCATTGATGGTGCAGAACTCAACTAAGTTCAAGAAGAGTTGGTCCAAGAAAAGGGCTAAGGCAAAGGGCACGGAGATGGTAACCTCCACTGCTGCACCGAAGTCTGGACCGGACTCCAAGACCATTTGCTACCATTGCAAGGAAACTGGTCACTGGAAGATGAACTGTAGCAAGTGGCTTGCGGAGCATGGCAAGAAGGCTGGAAATGCTGCTTCAGGCAAAGGTACACCAGTTACATATGTTATAGACATTTACCTTGCTGACATACCTAGTAGCTCTTGATTATTTGATACTGGGTCAGTTGTTCATATTTGCAACTCGATCCAGGGGCTAGTAAGAACTAGGCGTGTGGTACAAGGGGAGATTGACATTAGGGTCGACAACATAGCAAGAGTTGCTGCGTTGGAGGTCGGCACGATGTAGCTCCAGCTTCCTTCTGGATTTATTTCGGAATTGAATAATTGTTATTACATTCCTGCACTTAGTCGGAACATTATTCTGCCTCATGCTTGATGATGCAGGGTTGTGAATTCAATTTAAAGGACAATGGTTGTTCGTTTTATTTGAATGGTATGTTCCACGGCTATGCACCCATTGTTGATGGGCTATTTATATTGAATCTGGAACAGGAACCGGTCTATAACGTGAATGTCAAGAGGCATAAGCCTAATGAGATAAATCCGACATACTTCTGGCATTGCCGGCTTGGACACATTAGTCTGAAACGCATGAAGAGACTCCATGATGATGGGCTCCTAACTTCATCCTACTTTGGGTCGTTCGAGACATGTGAATCATGCTTGCTCGGCAAGATGACCAAGTCTCCTTTCGCAAAGAGTTGCGAGAGGGCATCTGAGCTATTGGAGCTTATACACAGTGATGTGTGTGGTCCAATGAGCACAACTGCCAGAGGTGGCTATCAGTACTTCGTGACATTTACTGACGACTTGAGTAAATATGGATATATCTATTTGATGAGGCACAAGTCGGAAACTTTTGAAAAGTTCAAAGAGTTTCAGAATGAGGTTGAAAATAAGCTCGGCAAGACTATAAAGCTTCTATGATTAGATCATGGAGGTGAGTACATGAGCCAGGAGTTTGATGATCATATGAGAAGCCTAGGTATAGTACCTCAGCTCACACCTTCGGGTACGCCACAGAGAAACATCATGTCAGAAAGAAGGAATAGGACCTTGTTGGACATGGTCCGGTCTATGATGAGCGAATCGGATTTACCCTTGTCATTCTGGGGATATGCTCTAGAAACTGCAGCTTTCACACTTAACAGGATACCATCAAAATCCGTAGACAAGACACCACATGAGATGTGGACTGGGAAGAGTCCCAGTTTGTCTTTTCTAAAGATTTGGGGTTGTGAAGCATTTGTCAAGCGACTTATGTCAGACAAGCTTACACCAAAGTCAGATAAATGCAAATTCGTGGGATATCCAAGGGAAACCTTGGGATATAGCTTCTACAACCATGAAGATAACAAAGTGTTTGTTGCTCGGAACAGGGTTTTCCTTGAGAAAGAGTTTCTCGGTAGGGAGGCCAGTGGGAGGACGGTCTGACTCGAAGAAATTCGAGGACTACTCGGGAAGACTCAGCTGGTGATAAGATCATACCGGAGTCAGTCAGGGAACCCATAGTGGAAGTGGCACCGGAACCACGGAGGTCGGGAAGATTCCGTAGAGTGTGTGATGTATTTTTGCTAGAAAGCAACGAGCCGAGCATGTATGCGGAAGCGATGTTGAGCCTAGATTCCAAGGCATGGCTGGAGGCCATGAGATCCAAGTTAAAGTCCATGGATGAGAATCAAGTCTGGGACTTGGTTGATCCGTTGCCTAGTGTAACTGCCATTGGTTGCAAATGGGTCTTTAAGAAGAAAGCCGATGTGGATGGAAATGTTTAGATCCACAAAGCTCGGCTTGTCGCTAAGGGTTATGGACAAGTTCAAGGAATTGACTACGACGAGACTTACTCGCCGGTAGCGATGCTGAAGTCGGTAAGGATCGTACTAGCTATAGCTGCATATTTTGATTATGAGATATGGCAGATGGATGTCAAGATGGCTTTCCTTCATGGAAATTTAATCGAGGACGTGTATATGATACAGCTTGAGAGTTTTGTTGATCCTACTAGCGCTAGTAAGGTATGCAAGCTCAAGAGATCCATTTATGGATTGAGGAAAGCATCTCGGAGCTGGAATATTCGTTTTGATGAGGTCGTCACTAGTCTCGGTTTCATCAAAAGCGAAGAGGGCGCTTGTTTATACAAGAAGTTAAGTGGGAGCTCAGTAGTGTTTTTGATCTTGTATATGGATGACATATTGTTGATCGGGAATGATGTTTCGATGCTAAACTCAGTCAAGGAGTCATTGAATGGCAAGTTTTCGATGAAGGACCTTAGTGAGGCAGTGTATATATTAGCCATCAAGATCTATAGAGATAGGTCGAGGAGGCTGCTCGGCTTAAGCCAGAGCACATACATATATAAAGTGTTGAAGTGGTTCAACATGATTGAGGCGAAGAAAGGGTTCTTGCCACTCACATGGTATGAGGCTAAGCGAGACTCAGAGTCCTTCGACATCTGATGAGCGAAGCAGGATGAGTAGGATTATGTATGCCTCGGCAATCGAATCCATCATGTATGTACAAGGCCTGATGTTGCTTTTGCAATCAGCCTAACAAGCAGATACCAGGCTAACCCTGGTGCGAGTCACTGGGCAGCAGTGAAGAATATTCTAAAGTACCTGAAAAGGACTAAGGAAATGTTTCTAGTTTAAGTAGGTGAGGAAGAGCCCGTCGTAAGGGGTTACGCCGATGCTAGTTTCCAAACCGACAGAGATGATTGTCGATCACAGTCCGGATTCGTGTACATCATGAATGGA
Organism: Triticum timopheevii; assembly: GCA_963921465.1. Classification (NCBI taxonomy): domain Eukaryota; kingdom Viridiplantae; phylum Streptophyta; class Magnoliopsida; order Poales; family Poaceae; genus Triticum; species Triticum timopheevii. Next base: position 347,010,793 of record OY997270.1, on the reverse strand, counting down.
GGGGCAGTGAGCTGGATGAGTACCAAGCAAGATACGATGGACGATTCTACCACAGAAGCGAATACATTGCGGCTTGTGAAGGTCCAAAGGAAGGTGTTTGGATTCGGAACTTTCTGGATGATCTTGGTATTTTCCCAGCCTCGGTATAACCATTGGACCTTTATTGTGATAACTCTGGTGCCATCGCACAAGCCAAGGAGCCGAGGATTCACCACAAGGTCAGACATATAGATCGGAAATATCACCTGATACGAAAGATCGTATAGAATGGTGATGTAGAGTTATGCAAAATTCTCACGAATGCAAATGTTGCAGATCCGTTCACTAAGCCGCTTCTACAACCCAAGCATGAGGGACATGTTAGAGTTATGGGCATTTGATGTCTATTTGATTGACTCTAGTGCAAGTGGGAGACTGTTGGAGATATGCCCTAGAGGCAATCATGTATGATGATATTTCCTATGTGTTTGTGAATAAACATAGTACTTGGACATTTTCAATGATGTGTATCAGCAAGTATGTGACTTGTTTGTGGGGCTATGCATTGTATGATGACTGTCCTAAAAGGTCCCTAATCGAAAGGGCTATGTGGACGCGCAGCCAACTATACTAGCATATGACACGATCGATGGCTTGGTCTCACTAGCCATGGAGCATTGGATGCTAACCGGATAATATGGACACAGAAGGATCTGGTCGGATTCGACGTAGTCGGATCCGGAGATAAGGTCCGAGTTGGACAGACCCAACTATGAGATGCAGCGATATCATCTGTGAGTCTCTAGTACAACATACATTCTATGTCCTAAGACCTGAACTGGCGCATATACTCGGGATGGTGACAGACCTGATTTGGGCCAACCAAAAGCTACTCCGTAACTGGGTAGTTACAAAGGTAGGTTTCGGGCTTGTCCAGACCCATGCCGCGAGACATGGTCAAGCAACATGGGATTTGCCCCTCCAAACGGGAGAGATATACTCTGGGCCCCTCGTGTGATCTGACCAGGATAAGCATCGCCATGCAACAAGGATTATGAGATAATCCGGTTTGTGGTCAGCATCACTGGAATGAGAAAGAGGTCGGGCTAGCACAAGGATGACAGACTCACCTTGAACCCGACAACATATATCATGTGGCAAAAGGAATAGAAGTGTGATGTACAGGTTCGCCAACCGGCTTCATTGTCTACTTGGTGGTAGGCACGCCTTGCTAGAGGCCGCTACCAGCCGAGCACGTCAGAGGTGATCCGACATGCGACCAAGCCAACTTGAACCTAAGGGGTCGCGCGCTTAAGGGAAGGAACGTGTGAGGCTGGATCGGACTCCACGAGTCAGATGTGATACTACTCGGACTCGGATCCCGGCCGAACTGATTTTGGGCTTTAGGGTCCGTGCAAGGCCCAAGTGTTGAGCCCGCGACGGACGCCTATATAAAGTGGGGGTGCGGCACACTCATGTGGTTGATCGCTTCGACGCTGTCACTAGGGTTTGCATGTGTTGCGAATAACCACCTCCACTCACCGCCGACTGTGTGATCGGACCTAACAGTCCGCCGCACTGTATTCCTCCTGCACGCACGAATACCGTTAGAGGCGGTGCACTTGTGCCGCTCCGGCGGACATGTACGTGGAACCGACGACCAGCTGTTCAAGGGATATCGGACAAGAAGGATACGATCCACACGGACGCGCTGCCCCAACTCTTCTTCCGCTGCACGGCACTGCGCGTCTAGTGGTAACGATCTGTGATCCATCTCCCGTAGCATGTTCCTGGTTGTTCTGCGTGTTGGAATTTTAATTTGCAGTCGATGCACCCTACCGTAGAACCCAACAGGTCGAGGCAGAGGGTCGAGGATTGCCCGTCGCCGAGGGGTCGAGGGTCGGGGCAGAGGGTCGAGGATCACCGGTCGCCGAGGGGATAGATGGTGGAGCCAGTGGGTCCTACCGGTCCCGGCGCCGTCGCCCAGGCCGAGAATTCCCCAGTCCGAGTGCTGACCCGTCGATCGTGCGTCTCCATACCTGAGGGCACCCGAGGACGAGAGGGTTAGGGGGTTCCTCAGCCTCCTACAACAATAGTTCTCGGGGCCGATGGCGGTCGAACACCTTGGCGAATTTGTCTTGCAGCCTCTACGATGAGGATTAAAAGCCAAGTGTTGAAACTTGAAACACCCAAACTGACTCATGACAAAAAATCAAAGCGTTGAAAGAGAAATCAAAGACAAAACAATACGTAGTGAGAGGTTGTGCAACTAGAATTATATTCTGTAACAGCTTTTTTAGCAAAGTTGAGAGGATGGTGGTGAAGAACTCGAAAGCCATTGGTGTCTTGCGATCGTTTCCATACATCCTGCTACAGCACAACAACCCTTCTTCTGACCATAATTGGTGTCTTGTGGTCATAAGAAGGATGTTGGAGGAGGAGAGGGCACAGAATGAAATGCATAACCGGGCCATGTACGAGCTCCTCGTGGTAAGTTTCTTCTGCATATTAGCCAAATCATGCACTTAATGTTTGTTTCACTACTAACTAGTATGACTGACTCGCCAAACCAAATGTGCAGATTCTGTGCGAGAAGACCGGTCAGACCCCTCCGCTGATGCCAGTCATTGCTCCAGAGACCACGGTGAGTTTCATTTGAATGGTCATTAGTTACTAGTCTTAACATTTGAGTGTCATCATGCTAACGAGACATTGCAAATGATCTTTGGTGCAGCGTAACTCCAGACAAGCATCGCACGATCCTTCTCGAGTTGGTACCGGCACGAGCAACCCCGGTGCTTCACCTTCGTGATGAGGGTAAGTTTTCTCTAGTGTTCTGCTTAACAAATGCATACTTAGCTTCATACATGCTTGTTAGCCCTATTATGCCACATACTTAGCTTATTTTCCCCAAAAAAGACGTACTTAGCTAATTATCCTCCAAAATGACATAGTTAGCTTATTTAGTTCATTTATGACATAATTAGCTTATTCATTTGGCATAATAACCTTGGTTCTCTCATAAATGTCATATACTTAGCTTATTTTCCTACAAAATGGCATAATTACCTAAGTTACCTCTAAAATGACCTATACTTACCTAAGTTGGCTCAAAAATGGCATAATTACTTAGGTCAGCACAAAAATGACCTATATTTCACTACTGCAGGATGCTACTACGACACTACGATCAGAGACCCTTTGATGAAACTGTGTGTGATGCATTAATCGCAAACGGTGATCTAAAATAACTGTCAAAAAAGATGCAAAACATTTGTGATGAAGGATACATCAAACACGGTTCAGATTTAGTTCCGTCTGCGATGCAGGGCATACGGTTCAATTCAATTAACTGTTTTTGATGAGGCGGAACAAAAGAAACGGGCAGGCAGATGAAGGCGTGTGCAATATACGGCATATAGTTCACTCAGATAAACTGTTTGTGATGAGGCGAAACAACATAAACGGGCAGCTAGATGAAGGTGTGTGTGATATACGCAGGCCCGACCCTGAGGGGGGCAGGGGGGCGGCCGCCCCAGGCCCCCAAAGCCCAGGGGCCCCAGGCATATGTGTTGTGCAGCCTGTAACATTGTGATGTGAGGGAAGAAAGGCTTCGTACAAAAAAGGACGCAAGCATTGGTCGAGGGAAGGGCATCGTCTACATTGTAGGCAGGCGGAAGCAGACCTCACATCGCAGCGCGATCAATGGATCGCTCATCAAACCTTGGGTCTCCTAAAGAGAAGACTGACTTCCATAAAAAAAGACTAACCAAACCCTACGAGGCCAGGCGATCGTTTGTTGCTCCAGTAAGTGTGCGCCGCCACCTCATTTTTTTGGGTGTCACCAATCGAACACCTATCCTCAAGCGGCCATGCCACATCTCCCTGCCGGAGACACCCAATTGCAGATCCGCAGACACTCAACCCCAAGAGGGAACCACATCAGCATTACGTTCATATTCCAAGCTATTGCCCTTTGATTCTTCCCATTCATGACTGGAGGAAATATAGCTAGCAGGCTACAGAGAATCGAAGAAGATGACTCTTTCTATTGCAGGGTAAAGAAGGTATGGCTCTAATAGCATATGTCCTACGTTTTGCCATGATGATTGGTAAACTTTTATCTGGGTGGAACGATCAATATTAACTTCTTTGTTGTTGCGATATGGCCATTGACAATTGATTGATTGTACATACTTTAGCAGCAGATATTATTCAGATTCATGAGCTGGGGTTGTCCTTTGATCCTTCTGGTTGATCCTTGGAAGAAATATAATTAGTCGATTAGTAAGAATTAGAGAAGGTATGACTCTCAAAGCGTATGCCTGCGTTTTTTCCATTGCCATTGACAAATATTAAAACGATCAATATTGCTTCTTCGTAGTTGCGATATGACCATTGATAATTGATTGATGTGATACAATTTAGAGGTAGATATTTACTCAGATTTATGAGGATGGGTTATTATTTGATGCATGTATTAAGAGGGCCCCAGGTTCTTGTTTCGCCCTGGGCCCCCGAAATATCAGGACCGGCCCTGAATATACGGCATACAGTTCACTCGGATGAACTATTTGCGTTGGGCCAAGAGAACAGAAACGGTTCAACTTAACAAGATGTGTGTGATACGCGGCAAACAGGTTTGTAATCGAAAATGTGTGGGAAGACCGATAACAACACAGATGATTCCTGTTAACAAGCCGTTTGTGTTGTGAGAAAACGATTGTTTGTATACAATTGTGAGTGATTGATGAAAACATCACCGACGAGTTCCATTGTTTAGTCCGTGTGCTATGTGATTTGCTCTATCCGCACAACATCTACGCTCTGCCTATGCAACATCAACATATATACTTAAAAAGATAGCATTGCATAACCAAATTAAGCATACAATTACACAAGTCACTACACACATAACATTTCCACACACCAAAGTAAGCAATTACATGCATACTAAACTAGGAGAAACGAGGATCTAATCATCTACTTCTTGTTGCGATGGCGCTTGCCATTGCTCTGCTTCCGGCTAGATCACTGGCCATTTTGGGGAAGGAGGCACTTCCACATGTCAACGATCCGCCTGTAGATGTCGTAGCTCGTGTACGCCTCCTTGGCCGCATACACAACGTGAGCTTTGTCGAGTTTCTCCATCCAGGCCAAGTGCGAGGCACACTTGTCCTTGTTGCAGGAATCCTTCATGTCTCTTTAGTAGGGGTTGATGATGGCCTCGGCGAGGTGAACCAGTGAGTCCTTCTCATGCTCCTTGCTGCCCCAAATCTTGTATCGGCCCTGGATGTCAACAAGATTCTGGCAGGCGATGCCCGAATTCTTGAGCACGCTTACATCATTGGTGATGTCCATTGTAGCGAACATCTAGTGGGGGCAGTTGATAAACCTGGTGAAACGCTCGCAAGGCCTTGTGGCCATGCAATAGTGGTAGATGAGGACGTGGTTGCGCATGCACATCTGGGCAATGGTGACCTTGGGATAGGACCCGGCATGAGCGCTGGTGTACCCGAGGTCGAACCCAGCCACCTTGTACTTCTCCTCGGCAAGCAACAGCTCCATGATGTGGATGGAGTGTTCCACCCAGACCGGTTTGTTGGTGTACACCACCGAGAGCTCCATGAACCTTACGTGGGTGTCCACGACATGCATGGTTAACTGCTGCTTGTTGTCTACAGCCGCTCGGAGCGCCATTGGAGCCGCGCAGGATACCCTCTAAGAATTTGTCGTGGTGGGTGTGCTTCTTGAAATTGTGGGGCATGATCGAAAGGTTGAAGAGACACAAGGGTTAAATGGCCGCTGTAATAAATGGGGGCTGGTCGGCCTTTAATCATCACGTCTTGTCATGGCATTCATAGCGGAGGATTCCAGTGCACGCTTGACAACACCGCACCACACGCATTTCATTTGACCACGCGTGGGCTCGAAGAGGCGCCAAATGTATCATCGATGAGCATGTTCCCGTGCTATCACGCAGTTTACCGCGCAAGCTTCCCGCCCGACTAGTTTGGCCACGCGTCAGCTAGAAGAGGAACAAATCATGGGCATTTATTGGCAAAAAGCTTTGTAAAAAAAGTGTGTGGAATGACTTCGGTCATAAGTTTACCCGTGGTGATGAGGTCAAAGTTACACAAAAGGGTGATGATGGACACTCGAGTGCAATAATTAATTTTGCGCTCTACAGGGCACACGGTTGAAGAAACCAATTGTGTGCAATAATATCGAAGATTGTAGTCGAGTTAGCTATACAGATCGTGTGCTATGAGATCGACAGGGTAAACAGATTCGAGAATGGTTAATAAAATCATAGACTATTGCATATTATTAGTGCTACCAATATACAAGTCTCATACGATGCCATTTCAACAATTGTACCACAAAAGCTCAGAATATTACAAGGTTCAAATTCCAGAGTTATATGGCTCAAATTTGAAGATTACAAGGTTCAAACTGATATTAGAAATGAAGTTCAGCTCATCAGCTGCAAACACTCGCGCTGATCCGCTGAACATGGATATCAGAGAGGTTCAAACTAATATTACCACTTCTAAAGTCTGGTTTCGAAACCTCATAATTTTTGCAAAGGGGTTGGACACTTAGAAGTCATGTATGGGGTTGACACGATGACTTCCGATTACTCTGTCATCTGAAGTTCCAAAATGAATTCAGCATTTTTGGAGCCTATTCCATTTTGCCGCAGCCGCCGGCGCTGATCAACAAACCATTCATTTTTGCGAAATAAATGTAGGACAAACCTCATTACCTTCAGAACCTTGCTCTGACAACAAAGAACTTGGCGAATATAATCTTCGGTAAGGTCCCACGGTAGGGGTTCAAAGTAATTTCTGAGAGATGCAGATCTAGGCATTCGACGTGATTGTTATATTGTATCATATTATCCACCATTGGGCCCAATCTTATCTGCAAAAGAACAAAACATGTTAGTGCCTTTCATGAAGTTTTGAACACTACTACAAGACTATTTGGTTTGCAGGATTTGTAAAATGCACTAACATGCCATCTTTGATATGACATGATTAACATGGGCATTTTATTACAATCTAGAAAAATGTAGCCTTCTTCACAAGAGGTTGGAGTGGATGAAAAGTTCCCTAAGAAAACTAGTACAGATGAATCCAAAGGAGAAATGCTTATGGATTGTAACCATATGGATCAAGCAACCAATATGGGGGGAACATGTATGTACTGAAATCCTCCAAAAGAATCCTTCAGAAATCGTAGTACATTGTCGTTGTAAACTTGGAAAAAGGTGTCACAAATTGAACTCCCTTATGGTTAACATTTAATAGGAAAGGAACATCACCTAGATATATAGCATCTCCAGGCATGGAAAGCATCTCAGGAAACTGACAACTTGCTCCAGGTTGGGGCCGATAGATTCTACTACCAAGACCTTCACTGTGTGTAGTTTCGGGGTCAAGCTTGTCGGAATCATTTTCTGCAAGATAGATGAACATACATCTTCAAAATTAGAAATAATTTTAATTTGTAGAAGGAGAGGTAGAAGGCGGCCGTTGTACCTGAACGGGTGTGGATCTAATAACAAGTTTAGAGTATTCGTCTAATGAGTAACCCACCACTGTCAATTTCGGTGCAGAAATGACATTGATTCTTGTTAGACCTTCTTGGTCAACTACAAGTAATCTCTCAAGTGTAGGTGTGTCCTCAATGACCATACTGTGGCACACATCTTGTGATGTCTTCTTGCCGCACCAACAACACACATAAATAGTCCGGAGAGTCATGACGAAGGTACTTGAGTGCAGTACAGCCACGGAGTAGGCACTCCATGTCACCATTTGGGAGGCAGACGACGACGAGCTCGAGGTGCTTCAGTCGTGGTAGAATAAGATCGAGCGTGTCATTAAGGGGGGATGGCAGTTCTTGAACTTGGCGACATGCAGCATGGGCGCGAGGCGGAGCGTGGACGTTGGAAGCGAGCTCATATGCCCATGATCAAAAGTGAGATCCACGAGCTGACTAGGGCGGGGGATCGGAACCAGTCGTTAAGCTTGGCTCGGTCCTTGCTGTTGGAATGGAACTTACCCATTCTAAGGCCTCTGGTTGGGCCAAGGTGACTGCCGAGGATCTTGGAGAATGCATCCAAGTTTTTGCGATAGCCATGGTAGAGCTCGTGGGTGTCAATGAGGTCGAGAGGGGTGGAGTTCCATAGGGGGCGCCATCGTCAGGAAAGGTCAGTTGTCCGTGCCCCATATTTGATTAGGAGGAGGTAGATGGTGACTGTCAACATATCATCAGGGAGGTTGTTGATGAAGTCTAGGCCTGCTGGAGTCGCTCGCGGTTCTTGCTCGCCCCGCCTCCACTTGTTGGCAGCCCCGTTCTCCACCTCTAGAGTCTCCTTGTCAGCAGCGCTTTCTCATAGAAGTGGGAGCACAGGGAATATTTAGTTAAAACAGGGCAATAGAAAAGTGTATTGGTAACTAGAAGTCATTAGGTAGGAATATAGTAAGAAAATGTAATAATAATTAGTTGCTTAAATACTACACAATTCATTTGATATTTCTAGGTAAGTCAACATGCAGATACTTGAAAAGAAAACTTACTTCTAACAAAGTCTGGACGGATGATATCGTTGGGGAAGTTAGCATATATCTCATGACCAGGCTCTTTTATGTGCAGTGCAATTTTAGTGCCAGATTTCAGTACGTAAAACTTAGAAATTTCTAAAGGCCAGTGCCAAAATAGGAGTCAGTACGTTCATCAAGTCTTACAGTAGCAATGACTGTAAATCAATGGTTTGTGTTCAGTATGACATCCCTGTAGTCTTGATTTATGTAAAGGGAAAGATTGTGCACTACATATTCTATTGCATAGCAAGGGACGCGCTATAGAAAATGGTAGGGTTGTTCAAGAAAATATGGTAACATTAAAATATGGGCCCAAATTGAAGAACTATATAGCAGTTGAAATCGAAGGACAAAAATCTATAATTAAACAAATAGGCTAAACATGATGTCATGGAAATATGAGAGTAATCGAAAGAACAATACCATTAATTTGCCTAATATAGAAAGAAGAGGGGGAAAATCCCCTTTGACGTATATGGTGCATGTGGCACCTTTAATCCAAATGTAGCAATATTTAGTATATGTTAAGGAAAGTAGCCCATACCGATCGATTTAGGGTGAGATTGAACATACGCGCACATCCTCAAGTCATCTGGTACGGTGAGATGTGATACGTCTCCAACCTATCCATAATTTTTTATTGTTCCATGCTATTATATTACCTGTTTTGGATGTTTATGGGCTTTACTTTACACTTTTATATCATTTTTGGGACTAACCTACTAACCGGAGGCCCAGCCTGAATTGCTGTTTTTTTGCCTATTAGTGTTTTGAAGAATAGGAATATCAAATGGAGTCCAAATGGGATGAAACCTTCGGGAGCGATCTTTTTGGAACAAATGCAATCCAGGAGACTTGGAGTGGACGTCAAGCAGCAGATGAGGAAGCCACGAGGCTGGAGGGCGTACCCTAGGGGGGTGGGTGCGTCCCCACCCTCGTGGGCCCCTCGTGGCTCAACCAACCTACTTCTTCCTCCTATATATATATATATATATATATATATATATATATATATATATATATATATATATATATATATATATATATATATATACGTACCCTGAGAACATCCAAGAGCACCATGAAAAACTATTTCCACCGCCGCAACTTTCTGTATCCGCGAGATCCCATCTTGGAGCCTTTGCCGGCGCTCCGTCCGAGGGGGAATCAACCATGGAGGGCCTCTACATCACCTCCAAGGCCTCTCCTATGAGTTGTGAGTAGTTTACCACAGACCTTCGGGTCCATAGTTATTAGCTAGATGGCTTCTTCTCTCTCTTTGAATCTCAGTACAAAGTTCTCCTCGATCTTCTTGGAGATCTATTCGATGTAACTCTTTTTGCGGTGTGTTTGTCGAGATTCGATGAATTGTGGGTTTATGATCAAGTTTATATATGAGAAATATTTGAATCTCCTCTGAATTCTTTTATTTATGATTGGTTATCTTTGCAAGTCTCTTCGAATTATCAGTTTGGTTTGGCCTACTAGATTGATCTTTCTTGCAATGGGAGAAGTGCTTAGCTTTGGGTTCAATCTTGCAGTGTCCTTTCCTAGTGACAGCAGGGGCAGCAAGGCACGTATTGTATTGTTGCCATCGAGGATAAAAAGATGGGGTTTATATCATATTGCTTGAGTTTATCCCTCTACATCATGTCATCTTGCTTAATGCGTTACTCTGTTCTTGTGAACTTAATACTCTAGATGCAGGCAGGAGTCGATCGATGTGTGGAGTAATAATAGTACACTACTGGAATCAGCTTCTTTGTTGTCTGCCATGGCGGACGGCAAAGGCACGGATGCCGGACAGCAAATTCCTTTGCCGTCAGCCAGCGGACAGCAAACCGTCCGGCTGAACACGTGCCAGCAAAGGCCTTCTTTGTCGTCCGCTTCGTAGAAACGGACGGCAATGGATTGTGCCATCAGCCATCCGACGCCAGCAGACGGCAACGACGGGGGACAGCAGCGGTGTGAGGTGAGAGTCGTTAGGGGGTTAACAGCGTTCTTTGTCGTCCGCCAGCCGACGGCAAAGTGGCAAAGCTCTTTGTTGTCCGCTGACGGACGGCAAAGAGCTTAGCTAGGGCAGCACTGGGATGCTGCCACGTGGCCAGCTATGCCGTCGGCCAGCAGACGGCATAGATGGCCTTGTTTGCTAGGCCTATTTGGTCACTTTGCCGTCCGCTTTGTAGATGACAAAATGACCAAATAGGCAGTCAGTGTTGCCAGTTTGCACAGGTGACTGCCACGTGTCCTCTTTGTCGTCGGCTAGCGGACAACAAAGAGCTTTGTCGTCCACTAGCGGACGGCAAAGAGGCTACACATCCCATGTTTTTATTTAAATCCAATTAATTAGACATGGTTTCAAACACAGATATACATGCATACATATCCAACAACATGTCCAACAACATATTTGATCAAATCAACAACATAGTTCAACAAAGTCCAACATATCCATATATACATAACCACAAACAAGTTCCCAACAACATATCCATATAGACATACATATCCAAATAAGTTTTCATAAACAACAAGGAAGCACCAGAAGAATAGTACACTCCATGAATCCAAGCCTTCCTCATGTAAAGCAAATCTGCAAATTGGGAAAGAGGAAAGTTAGAAGAAGAAGTAGAAGAAGAAGTAGAAGAAGAAGAAGACTAGATAGAAGAAGAAGAAGAAGATTTTTTTTCTTCTCTTTCTTTTTCTCCTCTCCTCTTCTTAGAGCTAAGCTAGGTAAAAATGCGAAGTGTAGGTCATTTTAGAGCCTAGCTAGGTAAATAGGTCATTTTGGAGCTTAGTAAGGTTATTATGTCATTTTCGAGGAAAATAAGCTAAGTCTATATCATTTTGGACGTAACAAAGATTATCATGCCATTTTTGACCTAAGTATGCTAAGTATTCATAAATGACCTGAATAAGCTAAGTATAGCTCATTTTTTATATAACTTAGGTAATTATGCCATTTAGAAGGAAAATGAGCTAAGTATCCAGTTGTAAAGCAAAACATTAGATAAAATTTACACTCATCACAACAAATATGATGAAGATCGCAACTAAGGTAACAATTGATCCAACGGCATAATGATACCAAGCCTCATTATCAATGGCATATTTTCTAATCTTCTTAAGCTTCACGTGCATTGCATCCATCTTCGAGCGCATTGCATTCATCTTCATCTTGTGATCATCGATGACATCAGCAACATACAACTCCAATGTCATCTTCTCTTCTTCAATTCTTTTAATTTTTTCTTTCAAATACTCATTTTCTTTTTCAACTAAATTTAACTTCTTGACAAGAGGGTCGGTTTCAAATTCCGGTTCACATACCTCCTAGATTAAAATATCTCTATGTCAACTTGATGGCCATAATTGTCATAAATGCGAAATGCAACAAATAGTTATGAAAGAGAATTTACCACAACCGAATCATAAAGCAGGCGAGGGCCGACGGGGACGGAAATCAAGACCATGGCACTATGTATGAGAAACAATCATACAAAGTAAGAAAATTATACATACCAACTATATAAATCATACAAAGTACAACATAAAATTTTGAATACCTAAGAATCACTATCGGTAATGACGTGCTCATCATCATCATTAATAAATGCATCATCATCATCACTATCGGTAATAACGTGCTCATCATCATCATTAATAAATGCATCATCATGTGGAAGGCCACCTTTACATAATCGTTCAAGCATTGACAAGTCATCTGCAGCAGTAAATTCTTCTTCTTTCGGCTCTTCTTGTTCTGGCCCAGGGTCGGATTCACTATCGTTGTCTACTTCAATGTTCTAGGGTGGAGTAGAGCGTTTCTTGAAACTTTTTTTGGCAAGACGTGTTTCTTGGAAGAATTCTCCTTCGTCATATGTGTCTTGGTAAATGTGACATTCATAATCCTCTTCATTGGGGGGAGGTGGTCTAACACGTGGCGGCACTTCATAAACGACATCCCAACCATTGAGATTTGGATCACTTTGACAGGCCCACGGTAGAAAGAAAACTTGGGTTGCCTGTTGAGCCGTAATATAGACATCGGGAACATCCAAATGGGTGCTTTGTTTGATTTCGACTAGCCCTATATGTTCATGAGTCCTTCTAGTCTCCCTGGGTTGTAACCAATAACATCTGAAGGGTACGACGTTTGGTGGGTTATCACCATAGAATTGAAGTTCATAAATTGCTTCAACTCTTCCATAATACTCGACACCTCCTTCACCGATAGCAGAGACACAACAATTTGTAGACTTTCAGTCGGCCATAGATAGCTCTTTGCCATAGGTACGAAAGCGATACCCGTTGATGTCGTAATTGTCAAATGAATGGACCTTATAGTCAAAACCATTAGCTACTTGTCTCAATTCGGCATCCATAATCTCTGAATTAGCCTACAAGTTTAATAAGAAAGGATTGTTGCATTAGTCGCAAATTAGCCAAAGAAATGAAAGGGTCTAATGGAAATTACCGGGTTTTTTTTGAACCAAGAGATGAAACCGGGATATTCGCCTCCTTGCTTTGCCAGAAGCTCATACTCTTCGACGGAATCCTTTTGGATCACCGCTCCATACGATAATATGGCGACGTATCGACTGCATCAAATATCCAGGAATAAGAGCAGTTCATAGAAATTAGAAGTTGCGAAACAATGTAATGAGATCTTACTCGATGTACGGCTGCACTTCTGTTAGGTTGTTAAAGAGATACAGCGAAATGGTCCGCCATTCTTCAACATCCAACGATACTAGTTTCCAAGCACTGGATGGTGCGAGATTCCCTTTGAATAGGCTGAGGTTGGATTGAACCTTTGTAGGCTCGTCAGCATTGTACCGAGGCTTCGTATTATGCAAGTGACGATTTTTGGCTTCGTAGTGTGTTGTCACGAAGTTTGACGCCTCCTCGGTGATGAATGCCTCAGCCATCGATGCTTCTATTCGATGTTTATTTTTACATTTTGCTCGAAGCATCTTCTGCATCCTCTCAGTTGAGTAGCACCAACGATTTTGCACGGGACCCCCAATTGTGCCTCGGTCGGGAGATGCAAAATCAAGTGTTACATTGGATTAAAGAAGCTTGGCGGAAAGATCATCTCTAACTTGTAGATTAACTCCGGCGCCAACTGTTCCATTTCTTCTAGGAGGCCAGGCGATAGTTCTTTCGCACAAAGAACACGAAAGAAATAGCTCAGCTCTGCCAGTACTAGCCATTCATCCTCAGGGATGAAGCCACGCAACATCACCGGCATTACCCGCTCTATCCATATGTGCCAATCATGACTTTTTAGACCAAATATTTTCAATTTATCAAGACTCGCTCCCCTCTTTAGATTTGTTGCATACCCATTGGGGAACATCAACTGCATTTTTACCCAAAAAATAATTTCCTTCATAGCTGGCCTTCCAAGATTGAACCATGCCTTTGGCTTCTTCCAGTTCCGCTTTCCTTTTGGTTCTTGCATGTTTTGTAACTGTCTATCACAAAGGTCCTCTTGATCGTCTCTAGCCTTAATATTATCCTTTGATTTCCCCTCTATGCCGAACAATGTACCAAAAATGGCTTCAGCGATATTCTTTTCAGTGTGCATCACGTCGATGTTGTCTGGGTAAAGGAGGTCTTTGAAGTAAGGCAGATCCCAGAAGCATGTCTTGTGAGTCCATGCATGTTCCTTATTATACCCCTTGAAATACCCTGGATGCTCTAGATTTGGCTCGAGAGCGTTTAACTAATCTAGGGTTTGTTGGCCTATCAACGCAGGTGGTGCAGAATGTTTGAAAACTCTACCTTTCATGAAGTTCTTCTTGTCTTTCCTGAACTTATGGCGAGGATCTAGAAACTGTCTATGCAAGTCGAAGCAACTATACTTGCGCCCCGCCGTCAGCCAACGAAACTCAAGAGCTCCCTTGCATGTGGGGCACGGGAACCTTCCATGCACACACCAGCCAACGAATAGCGCATACGCCGGCAAGTCATGCGTCGAGTACATGTACTAGCCATGCATTATGAAGTTCTCTTTGCTAAAGGTGTCGTATGTCTTGAACCCATTATCCCAAGCTTCTTGCAATTCGTCCTTAAGCGGCTGCATGTACACATTCATATTCTTCCCTAGATAGTTGGGCCCTGGAATCATCAACATCAGGAAAATGTTCTTTCTTTGCATAACCTGCCCGGGGGGAAGATTGAGTGGAATGACGAACATGGGCCAACAGCTGTATGGGGCTGCCATCTGACCAAACACACTGAACCCATCTATGCTGACGGCAACTCGAGGATGCCTTGGATCTGCCTTTTTTCCTTATGTAATGCATCGAAGCGCTTCCACGCTTCACCATCCGATGTGTGCACCATCATCACATTCCCATCTGCATCTAGTTCGGTTCTTTTGCCCATTTTGTGCCATGTCATCTGTCTGGCCGTCTCTTCGACCATGAAAAGACGTTGAAGTCTTGGTACGATTGGCATATACCGAAGAACATTAACGGGTATTTTGGTCTGCGTCTTCTCACCCATACTGTTGTCTACCACAACATACCTGGAAGAATTGCAAATGGGACAATAGTTCAAGTCCTCATACTGAAGCCTAAATAAGACACATCCTTTCTCACAGGCATGTATCTTCTCATAGGGCATCTTAAGAGCACGGAGGATTTTGTCTGACTGGTACAGGCTTGGATGTAGCACATGGCCTTTGGGTTGAAATTATCCGAAAACTGTCATCATCACGTCATAGCATTCTCTGCCCAAGTTGAATTGAGCCTTCAAAGCCATTATTTGTGAGGTGGCATCCAGCTGACAAAGCTCAGTGTGCTTGTGGAGAGGACTCCAACATTTCAGTGAAGGCCTTTGCAGATTCCTCCATCTCCTCGTCCGAGTCCCGAGCATCGTAAAAGTCTTGCACCATGTCTGCGGTCCCGGTACCATGCTCGTCGGTGCAACCTACACGCTAATAGGTAAGGATAGGTCCTAATCCCACTCGAGTATGTGTAGATTGGGTTCGTTTTCCCATGCTCTGCTCCGGATCTGACGCAAAATTTCGGCAGCACCTCCCCACTGTTCTCCTGATACACGTCTCGGCAATAAGTAGAGAGGATGTGTACCGGGAGAACAACATGGAGGCACTGACGAAATTCTTCATCCGACCCGGAGCTGAGCATATGGGAAAATGAACCCAATCTACACATACCCAGGCTGTCCAAGGGTAACGTTGGACAATTCGAAAGAATCACGATTATAAATATGCAAATGCATGCATATTTATAGATGTAACCCTTTCAAACGGGAGACGCATAGTGGTTACGCATACTGATGATTGACACCTATAGCTAGCAAGTTTCATCGGCACGAAGACCGGAACAGAGCAAATGAAGGGGGAGGAGGAGATGCCATTTGTGCTCACCAACGAACGCAGGGGAGGAGCTCGTCGAACACTAGACCCTCACAATGACGAAATAACTGCATATTTAAATCGAAAGATGAGTAACATAGCAAGTATTCGACACTGATGGCCACATGTACCTCACACTGACGGTACTTACTATTTAGGGTACCATCGACACCGAGGAACCCCCTAATTAACCCCCTAATTCTCAATGGTGTTCGACCGCCATCGACACCGAGAAAAGTTGCTTTGGGACGTCGGACGTCGGTGTCACTAGTGGGATGTGGATGTAGTGTCGGGGTGTACGGGGTGTGGGTTGGGGTGTCTTTTTCTTCTTCTTCTTCTTCTTCTTCTTCTTCTTCTTCTTCTTCTTCTTCTTCTTCTTCTTCTTCTTCTTCTTCTTCTTCTTCTTCTTCTTCTTCTTTCTCTTTTTTTCACAGGTATGGCGACGCACGGTCGACGGGTCAACACTTGGACCAGGGGTTCTCGGCATGGACGTCGGGCCCGGCAAGACCCACTGGCTCCACCATCTATCCCCCCGGCAACCCTCTTCCTTTTTCCCTTTTTCCTCTTCTTCTACTTATTTTTCTTTTTTCAATTATTTTCTTCTTCTAATTATCTAAACCTAAATCTGGCAGTAACCTAATCCTACCACTAAAACCTAAACCTAAACACAAAAAACAGTAAAAAATCACCTTGGGCGGCGGGGGCAGGGCGGCGCCGAGGCGGCAAGCCTTGGGCGGCTCGGCGATGGTGGAGGAGGCGGCGGGCGCCAGGGCGGCTGATACGTCTCCAACGTATCTACTTTTCCAAACTCTTTTGCCCTTGTTTTGGACTCTAACTTGCATGATTTGAATGAAACTAACCCGGACTGACGCTGTTTTCAGCAGAACTGCGATGATGTTGTTTTATGTGTAGAAAATAAAAGTTCTCGGAATGTCCTAGAAATCCACGGAGGCACTTTTTGGAATTAATAAGAATTTCTGGGCGAAAGAAATACACCAGGGGGCCCAGGGCCTGTCCACGAGACAGTGGGTGCGCCCCCCTATCTCGTGGGCCCCCTGGACCTCCACCGACCTCAACTCCAACTCCATATATTCACATTCGGGGAGAAAAAAATCAGAGAGAAAGTTTCATCGCATTTTACGACACGGAGCTGCCGCCAAGCCCTAATCTCTCTCGGGAGGGCTAATCTGGAGTCCGTACAGGGCTCCGGAGAGGGAGATTCGTCATCATCGTCATCATCAACCATCCTCCATCACCAATTTCATGATGCTCACTGCCGTGCATGAGTAATTCCATCGTAGGCTTGCTGGACGGTGATGGGTTGGATGAGATTTACCATGTAATCAAGTTAGTTTCGTTAGGGTTTGATCCCTAGTATCCACTATGTTCTGAGATTGATGTTGCTATGACTTTGCTATGCTTAATGCTTGTCACTAGGGCCCGAGTGCCATGATTTCAGATCTAAGCCTATTATGTTTTCATGAATATATGTGTGTTCTTGATCCTATCTTGCAAGTCTATGGTCACCTATTATGTGTTATGATCCGACAACCCTGGAGCGACAATAATCGGGATACTTCTCGGTGATGACCGTAGTTTGAGGAGTTCATGTATTCACTATGTGCTAATGCTTTGTTCCGGTTCTCTATTAAAAGGAGGCCTTAATATCCCTTAGTTTCTGCTAGGACCCCGCTTCCACGGGAGGGTAGGACAAAAGATGTCATGCAAGTTCTTTTCCATAAGCACGTATGACTATTTACGGAATACATGCCTACATTACATTGATGAACTGGAGCTAGTTCTGTGTCACCCTATGTTATAGCTATTACATGAGGAATTGCATCTGGCATAATTATCCATCACTGATCCATTGCCTACGAGCTTTTCATATATTGTTCTTCGCTTATTTGCTTTTCCATTGCTACTATTACAACTACTACAAAAACCCAAAAACATTTATCTTTACTTTTGCTACCGTTACCTTTATTATCATACCACTTTTGCTACTAAATACTTTGCTGCAGATACTAAGTTATCCAGGTATGGTTGAATTGACAACTCAACTGCTAATACTCAAGAATATTCTTTGGCTCCCCTTGTGTCGAATCAATAAATTTGGGTTGAATACTTTACCCTCGAAAGTTGTTGCGATCCCCTACACTTGTGGGTTATCAAGACTAATTTCTGGCGCTGTTGCCGGGGAGCATAGCTCCATTCTCTGAGTCACTTGGGATTTATATCTATTGATCACTATGAAGAACTTGAAAGACGCTAAAACCAAGATTTTGCCCTCAACTACGAGGGGAGGTAAGGAACTGCCATCTAGCCTTGCACTAGATTCTCATTCCGTTATTAGTAGGCTTGCTACGCCTAAACCTACTACTGCTATGAATTCTGATATGTCGCATGTTATTGATGATGCCACTTCTGCTATGCATGATGAAACTATTTCTGTGCTTGATACTACTTTGCCATTAGGGGAATTTCTTGATGAACAACTTGCTAGAGTTAGGGGAATGAAATTACTGAAGAACCTATTATTGATGATAGTGATGATGAAGGTTCTCCCAATGATTATGTATTGCCTGTTGTTCCTAAGGATTATGTTATGAATGAAGAAGCTGCTAGGGAAATCTTTGCTTACAATGATAGATATGATCTTAATAAATTATTAGCTAAATGGAAGCAGCAGTCTCTTAATGCTAGAATGAAACCCGATCCTGCTTTTTCTACTTCACCTATCTGTGTTACTGATAAGGATTATGAATTCTCTGTTGATCCTGAGATTATTACTCTAGTTGAATCTGATCCTTTTTATGGCGTTGAATCTGAAACTGTTATGGCACATCTTACCAAGTTGAATGATATAGCCACCCTATTTACTAACGATGAGAAGTCACGCTATTATTATATTCCTAAGATATTTCCATTTTCGTTAAAGCGTGATGCTAAGACTTGGTATAATTCTCTTGCTCCTGGTTGTGTGCGTAGTCCCCAGGATATGATTTATTACTTCTCTGCTAAATATTTCCCTGCTCATAAGAAACAAGCTGCCTTGCAGGAAATATATAATTTTGTGCAAATCAAAGAAGAGAGTCTCCCACAAGCTTGGGGGAGGCTTCTCCGGTTACTTAATGCTTTGCCTGATCATCCTCTTAAGAAAATTGAAATACTTGATATCTTTTATAATGGACTAACCGATGCTTCCAAGGACAACTTGGATAGTTGTGCTGGTTGTGTTTTCAGGGAAAGAATAGTCGACGAAGCTGAAATATTATTGAAAAATATGTTGACTAATGAAAATAATTGGACTCTTCCTGAGCCAGTTCCTGAAGTAATTCCTGAACCAATTGAGCCAACTCCTGAGCCTATTCCTAAACCCACTCCGAAGAAGAGAGGTGTTTTATTTCTCAGTCCCGAAGATATGCAAGAGGCAAAGAAATCAATGAAAGAAAAAGGTATTAAAGCTGAAGATGTTAATAATTTACCTCCTATTGAAGAAATACATGGTCTTAATATACCGCCTGAAGAACCACATTGTCTTGATAACCCGAC
The DNA here is from genome assembly GCA_963921465.1 of Triticum timopheevii. Lineage (NCBI taxonomy): Eukaryota > Viridiplantae > Streptophyta > Magnoliopsida > Poales > Poaceae > Triticum > Triticum timopheevii. The sequence goes on along the minus strand of OY997270.1, from coordinate 346,991,254 downwards.
ACAGGTAGTAAAGGTAAATTCTCTCTATAGATATGATAAAGTTGAAATCCCCTCTACTAAATTTCAAAGCCCATGCTTAGATGAATTTGATGACTTTATGGCTAGAGAAGAAAGTTTTAATGCTTATGTTGGTAGAGAGTTAAAGAATAATGCTTTCGAGATAGGACGCGTAGGCAATAATCTGGCTAGAGTTAAAGATGAACTTCACCGCGTTAGCAAATATGCTTCTATGGTTGCTACTCAAGCTGAGCAAGTACTTAAAGCTCAAAATGATTTGCTTGAGGAATTAAATAATAAAAATGACTTTGCTGTTAGAGTGGCTACTAGAACTGGTAGAATGACTCAGGAACCTTTGTATCCTGAAGGCCACCCTAAGAGAATCGAGCAAGATTCTCAGACAAATAATTTAGAGGCACCTAGTTCTTCTAAAAAGAAGAAAATGAAAGACAATAGGACTTTGCATGCTTCTAGTGAACCTACTGTAGACACACCTGAGAATCCCAATGATATTTCTATTTCTGATGCTGAAACACAATCAGGTGATGAACATGAACCTAGTGATGATGTTAATGATAATGTTCATGTTGATGCTCAACCTAGCAAAAACAATGATGTAGAGATTGAACCTACTATTGATCTTGATAACCCACAATCAAAGAATCAACGTTATGATAAGAGAGATTTTGTTGCTAGGAAGCACGGTAAAGAAAGAGCACCATGGGTTCAGAAACCCATGCCCTTTCCTCCTAAACCATCCAAGTCAAAGGATGATGAGGATTTTGAGCGCTTTGCTAAAATGATTAGACCTATTTTCTTACATATGCGCTTAACTGATATGCTTAAAGTAAATCCTTATGCTAAGTATATGAAGGATATCATTACAAATAAAAGAAAGATACCGGAAGCTGAAATCTCCACCATGCTTGCTAATTACACTTTTAAGGGTGGAATACCAAAGAAACTTGGAGATCCGGGTGTACCAACTATACCATGCTCTATTAAAAGAAATTATGTTAGAACTGCTTTATGTGATCTTGGAGTCGGTGTTAGTGTTATGCCTATCTCTTTATATCGTAGACTTGAATTGAATAAGTTGACACCTACTGAAATATCTTTGCAAATGGCTGATAAATCAACCGCTATACCTGTCGGCATTTGTGAGGATGTGCCTGTTGTGGTTGCAAATGTCACTATCTTAACGGACTTTGTTATTCTTGATATTATCGAGGATGATAGTATGTCTATTATCCTTGGTAGAACTTTTCTTAATACTGCAGGGGATGTTATTGATTGCAACAAAGGCAATGTCACTTTTCATGTTAATGGTAATGAGCATACGGTACACTTTACGAGGAAACAATCTCAAGTTCATAGCATCAATTCTATTGAAAAAGTTCCAACTATCATTTTTGGAGGTTTTGAATTTCCTCTTCCTACTGTCAAGAAAAAGTATGATATTCCTATTGTTGGGGATTTTCATATCCCCGTTGAGGTAACTTAGTGTTATTCGAATTTTCTCCAGTTCCTTGTTATTCGGAATGAGTTTGTTAACAAGACTTGATCAACCTTGTTAGTGGGTTCATTTTGATGATCACGAGATGGATGAAACTAGAAGGCACAACCTTCTGTACCCTCTTTTTACTTTCTGTTATTTAGATTAAATAAAGCAAAAATAGTATTATCCGTCTGTTTTCTGAATTATCCATGCATTAAAAAATAGTCCAAAAATAGAAGTGCTCCAAATGCCCTGCAAATTTAGTATGATTTTTTCTGGAATATTTGAGGATTTTAGGCACTGAAATCACTGCAGGAGGGGAAAGCACCAGGCCACGAGAGAGGAGGGCGCGCCTCCCCTATAGGGCACGCCCCCTATCTCATGGGCCCCTGGTGGCCCCCCTCCACTTATGCCAGCACCCACACACTTCATCTTCTACCCAAAAAAATCCCCATCCAGCTCAAGCACGAGTTCTAGCTCGTTTTGCTGCGATTTTCAATCTCTTAGCTCAAAGCTCCATTCACAAAACTGCTTTGGGAGATTGTTGCTCGGTATGTGACTCCTCCATTGGTCCAATTAGTTTTTGTTCTAGTACTTTATTCATTGCAAATTTTTGCTGCATAGGTGACCATGTTCTTGAGCTTGCATGTTAGATGTTTGAGGTCCCAAGCAATTCCAATGCATGATATAAGCTCTAGGCACTTGTAGGAGTAGTTGCTATCAATCTTGTTTAGTTTTATTCACTTTTATTTTGAAGTTACTAAAATTTCAGAAATTTTCAGAAAAAGAATTATGCTTAGAAGAATGTACCAAGGTGGTTCCTCGGCAAAGAAAGGGCCAAGGATTGCTATACGTGAGCAAGATGTTGAATTGCTGAGGGACGCAAATATACGAGCTTGTGAGTGGCCATCCGATGATTTTATGGTCGAAGCAGGCTTCAAGGGGGAATTTGACGCGTATGTACATAATGCCGAGATGGAGGACTTCTTACAAGATAAGTGTCCTCAATACTATCAATTGACTGATTCCTTTGTGCGGAGGTTCCAATATATCTGTGCGCGTAATTCTCCTAGTGTCATGTTTGATATTTATGATACATCTTATACTATGGATTTAGAGGATTTCACAACTACTTGCAAACTCCCGCAGTGGGGTAATATTAATGATCCTCGCAAATCTGAATTTAGAGATTTTCTTGCTAGTATTACTGTGGGAGAATCTAGGGACATAACACAAGCTACCATAGGGAGCATTCATTTTCCTGCTATACATTATTTTGCTCTCTTTATTGGTAGATGCATTAACGGTAAGAACGAAGCATGTCACATGTGTGTCCCTGATCTTTGTGTCCTCAAGAGTGCTATGTCAGGTTATAAAGGTTATAATTTGGGGGCAATGATCCGTCTCCAACGTGTCTATAATTTTTGATTGCTCCATGCTAGTTTATCTACTGTTTTGGACTGTATTAGGCTTTATTTTCCACTTTTATATTATTTTTGGGACTAACCTATTAACCGGAGGCCCAGCCCAGAATTGTTGTTTTTTGCCTATTTCAGTGTTTCGAAGAAACGGAATATCAAACGGAGTCCAAACGGAATGAAACCTTCGGGAACGTGATTTTCTCACCGAACGTGATCCAGGAGACTTGGACCCTACTCCAAGAAGTAACAGAGGCGGTCACGAGGGTGGGGGCCGCCCCCCCTAGGGCGCGCCCTCCTCCCTCGTGGCCCCCTGTTACTCCACCGACGTACTCCTTCCTCCTATATATACCTACGTATCCCCAAATGATCAGCATAGGAGCCAAAAACCTAATTCCACCGCCGCAGGGCTTCAGACCTCCGTGAATTAGGTTTGTTGAGATCGATGAATTGTGGGTTTATGATTCAGCTTATCTATGAAAAATATTTTAATCTTCTCTGAATTCTTTTATGTATGATTGAGTTATCTTTGACAGTCTCTTCGAATTATCCGTTTGGTTTGGCCAACTAGATTGGTAGTTCTTGCAATGGGAGAAGTCCTTAGCAATCTTGCGGTCCTTTCCCAGTGACAGAAGGGGCAGCAAGGCACGTATTGTATTGTTGCCATCAAGGATAACAAGATGGGGTTTTTATCATATTGCATGAATTTATCCCTCTACATCATGTCATCTTGCTTAAGGCGTTACTCTGTTTTTAACTTAATACTCTAGATGCATGCTGGATAGCGGTCGATGAGTGGAGTAATAGTAGTAGATGCAGAATCGTTTCGATCTACTTGTCTTGGACGTGATGCTTATATACATGATCATTACCTAGATATACTCATAACTATGCTACGTTCTGTCAATTGCTCAATAGTAATTTGTTCACCCACCGTAGAATATCTATGCTCTTGAGAGAAGCCACTAGTGAAACCTATGGCCCCGGGTCTATTCTCATCATATCAATCTCCATTACTTTATTACTTGCTTTGCTTTTACTTTGCCTTTTACTTTTCACTTTGCATCTCTATACCAAAAATACCAAAAATATTATTTATCATCTCTATCAGATCTCCCTCTCGTAAGTGACCGTGAAGGGATTGACAACCCCTAATCGCGTTGGTTGCGAGGTGCTATCATTTTGTGTAGGTACGAGGGACTTGTGCGTGGTCTCCTACTAGAGTGATACCTTGGTTCTCAAAAACTGAGGGAAATACTTACGCTACTTTGCTGCATCATCCTCTCCTCTTCAGGGAAATCCAACGCAGTGCTCAAGAGGTAGCTAGAAGAATTTTTGGCGCCATTGCTGGGGAGGCTCACGCAAGAGCAAGTCAACCATACCAAGTACCCTTCACAATCCCTATCTCTCGCATTACATTATTTGCCATTAGCCTCTCGTTTTCCTCTCCCCCACTTCACCCTTGCTGTTTTATTCACCCTCTCTTTCCCAATCTCCTCCTCTTTTCCTGTTGCCTTTTTCCTCGTCCGTTTGTTAGCTCGCGTGTTAGTTTGCTTGCTTGTTGTAATGTCTAATTCCTTATCCGCTCCTATGTCTCCCAAGTTTGAAGTTCTTCACTTCAAGCAAAGGCAAGGAGAAAACTTAAAAGATGCTTGGTATAGGATGATGGAATCTTATCGTAAGTGCACCCTAGAGGTGAACTTTAGAATTCTTCTTCGAACTTTTTATGTTGGGTTAAATATGACGCATAGACAACTCTTGGATTGCATTGCCAAGGGAAATTTCACTGAGATTGATCCCAGTATTGCGCATGAAATTATAGAGGGAATAGTGGGAACACTACCCCAAAAGGGAGGATCTCATCCTACCTAGGAAGAAACCCAAGTGTTTGAGAAGATTTGCGAAGTAACAAAAAATTTACAAAAGTCTCTTGAGCCTCTTAAAAGTGTTAGCGGAAATCTTCACCGCATGAATATGTTGATTACTCTTTGTAATAAGCGGTTGGATTCTTTAGATCTAAAAACTTCCGAGTATGAAGGGAAGCGGAAAGAACCCCCCAGATTCGAGCATGACTCCGCCAAAAAACTGAAAATTAAAGATGGCAATACCTAGATCTATCCTTGATTTTATGCCTAGCTAGGGGCGTTAAACGATAGCGCTTGTTGGGAGGCAACCCAATTTTAATTTTGTTTTTTGTTTTTGCTTCTGTTTAGGAATAAATAATCCATCTAGCCTCTGTTTGGATGTGGTTTTGTGTTTTAATTAGTGTATGTTCCAAGTAGAACCTATAGGATAACCTACGATGATAGTTGATTTGATTCTGCTGAAAAACAGAAACTTTTCACGCACGAATATAATTTTTTTAAATCACAGGAACGTACTTTTGTGTTGATTCTTTTTGATGCCGTTCAATAAATCCAGGACTTCCTATTTTGGTAGGAGTTTTAGAGTTCCATAAGTTTGCGTTAGTTACAGATTGCTACAGACTGTTCAGTTTTTGACAGATTCTGTCTTGCGTGTGTTGTTTGCTTATTTTGATGACTCTATGGCTAGTAAAATAGTTTATAATCCATAGAGAAGTTGGAATACAGTAGGTTTAACACCAATATAAATAAATAAGGAGTTCATTACAGTACCTTAAAGTAGTCTTTTGTGTTTTTTCTCTAACGGAGCTCACGAGATTTCTATTGAGTTTTGTGTTGTGAAGTTTTCAAGTTTTGGGTGAATTCTTTTGATGGATTATGGAACAAGGAGTGGCAAGAGCCTAAGCTTGGGGATGCCCATGGCACCCCCAAGATAATCCAAGGACACCAAAAATTCAAAGCTTTGGGATGCCCCGGAAGGCATCCCCTCTTTCGTCTACTTCCATCGGTAATTTACTTGGAGCTATATTTTTATTCACCACATGATATGTGTTTTGCTTGGAGCGTCTTGTATTATTTGCGTCTTTGCTTGTTAGTTTACCACAATCATCCTTGCTGTACACACCTTTTGAGAGAGCCATACTTGAATTGGAATTTGTTAGAATACTCTATGTGCTTCACTTATATCTTTTGAGCGTGATAATTTTTGCTCTAGTGCTTCACTTAGATCTTTTAGAGCACGGTGGTGGATTTGTTTTAAACAAACTATTGATCTCTCATGCTTCACTTAGATTATTTTGAGAGTCCTTAATAGCATGGTAATTTTCTTAATATTAATATACTTGGTATTCAAGATATGTGAAACTTTCTTTTGAGTGAGTTGAATACTAAGATAAGTTTGATGCTTGATAATTGTTTTGAGATATGGAGGTGATAATATCAAAGTCGTGCTAGTTGAGTAATTGTGAATTTGAGAAATGCTTGTGTTGAGGTTTGCAAGTCCCGTAGCATGCACGTATGGTTAAAGTTGTGTAACAAATTTGAAACATGAAGTGTACCTGGCTTGTGCATCTTTATGAGTGGCGGTCGGGGATGAGCGATGGTCTTTTCCTACCAATCTATTCCCCTAGGAGAATGCATGTAGTACTTGATTTTTGATGACTTCTAAATTTTTGCAATAAGTATATGAGTTCTTTTGACTAATGTTGAGTCCATGGATTATACGCACTCTCACCTTTCCGCCTTTGCTAGCCTCTTCGGTACTGTGCATTACCCTTTCTCACCTTGAGAGTTGGTGCAAACTTCGCCGGTGCATCCAAACCCCGTGATACGATATGCTCTATCACACATAAACTTCCTTATATCTTCCTCAAAACAGCCACCATACCTACCTATCATGGCATTTCCATAGCCATTCCGAGATATATTGCCATGCAACTTCCATCATCATCATCATGACATACCTTACTTTTGTCATATTTCCATTGCATGATCATGTAGTTGACACCGTATTTGTGGCAAAGCCATCATGCATTATTTTTCATACATGTCACTCTTGATTCATTGCACCATCCCGGTACACCGCCGGAGGCATTCATATAGAGTCATATCTTGTTCTAAGTTTCGAGTTATAATCCTTATGTTGTAATCAATAGAAGTGTGATGATCATCATTATTAGAGCATTACCCAAACAAAAAAATAAAAAAGAAACAAAAAGAGAAAGGCCAAAAGAAAAAAAATAAAGGCCCAAAAAAAGGGAGAAAATAAAAAGGGCAATGCTACTATCTCTTTTTCCACACTTGTGCTTCAAAGTAGCACCTTGTTCTTCATGTAGTGAGTCTCATATATTGTGCTTCAAAGTAGCACCTTGTTCGTCATGTAGTGAGTCTCATAAGTTGTCTTTTTATACTAGTGGGAATTTTTAATTATAGAACTTGGCTTGTATATTCCTACGATGGGCTTCCTCAAATGCCCTAGGTCTTCATGAGCAAGCGAGTTGGATGCACACCCACTAGTTTTCTTTTGTTGAGCATTCATAGCTCTAGTGCATCCCTTGCATGGAAATCCCTACTCCTCATGTTGACATCAATTGATGGGCATCTCCATAGCCCATTGATTATCCTCGTCAATGTGAGACTCTCTCCTTTTTGTCTTCTCCACACAATCCCCATCACCATATTCTATTCCACCCATAGTGCTATATCCATGGCTCACGCTCATGTATTGCATGAAGGTTGAAAAAGTTTGAGATTATTTAAGTATTAAACAATTGCTTGGCTTGTCATCGGGGGTATAGAATTTGGGAACATATTTGTGTGACGAAAATGAGGCATAGCCTACCTATATGATTTTGTAGGGATGAACTTTCTTTTGCCATGCTATTTTGAGAAGACATGATTGCTTTGATTAGTATGCTTGAAGTATTATTATTTTTTATATCAATATGAACTTTTGTCTTGAATCTTTCGGATCTGAATATTCATGCCACAATTAAGAAGATTTAAATTGAAATTATGCCAAAGTATCACTCTGCATCAAAAATTCTTTTTTATCATTTACCTACTCGAGGACGAGCAGGAATTAAGCTTGGGGATGCCTGATACGTCTCCAACGTATCTATACCTTTTGATTGCTCCGTGCTACTTTATCTACTGTTTTGGACTATATTGGGCTTTATTTTCCACTTTTATATTATTTTTGGGACTAACCTATTAACCGGAGGCCCAGCCCAGAATTGCTGTTTTTTGCCTATTTCAGTGTTTCAAAGAAACGGAATATCAAACAGAGTCCAAACGGAATGAAACCTTCGGGAACGTGATTTTCTTATCGAACGTGATCCAGGAGACTTGGACCCTACTCCAAGAAGTAACAGAGGCAGTCACGAGGGTGGGGGCCCCCCTAGGGCGCGTCCCCTGCCTCGTGGCCCCCCTGTTGCTCCACCGACGTACTCCTTCCTCCTATATATACCTACGTATCCCTAAACGATCAGAACATGAGCCAACAACCTAATTCCATCGCCGCAACCTTCTGTATCCACGAGATCCCATCTTGGGGCCTGTTTCGGAGCTCCGCCGGAGGGGGCATCCATCACGGAGGGCTTCTACATCAACACCATAGCCCCTCCGATGAAGTGTGAGTAGTTTACTTCAGACCTTCGGGTCCATAGCTAGTAGCTAGATGGCTTCTTCTCTCTTTTTGGATCTCAATACAATGTTCTACCCCTCTCTCGTGGAGATCTATTCGATGTAATCTTCTTTTTGCGGTGTGTTTGTTGAGACCGATGAATTGTGGGTTTATGATCCAGCTTATCTATGAAAAATATTTGAATCTTCTCTGAATTCTTTTATGTATGATTGAGTTATCTTTGCAAGTCTCTTCGAATTATCCGTTTGGTTTGGCCAACTAGATTGGTAGTTCTTGTGATGGGAGAAGTGCTTAGCTTTGGGTTCAATCTTGCAGTGTCCTTTCCCAGTGACAGAAGGGGCAGCAATGCACGTATTGTATTGTTGCCATCGAGGATAACAAGATGTTTTTTATCATATTGCATGAATTTATCCCTCTACATCATGTCATCTTGCTTAAGGCGTTACTCTATTTTTAACTTAATACTCTAGATGCATGCTGGATAGTGGTCGATGAGTGGAGTAATAGTAGTAGATGCAGAATCGTTTCAATCTACTTGTCTTAGACGTGACGCCTATATACATGATCATTACCTAGATATACTCATAACTATGCTCAATTCTGTCAATTGCTCAACAGTAATTTGTTCACCCACCGTAGAATATCTATGCTCTTGAGAGAAGCCACTAGTGAAACCTATGGCCCCCAGGTCTATTCCCATCATATCAATCTCCATTACTTTATTACTTGCTTTGTTTTTAATTTGCCTTTTACTTTTCACTTTGCATCTCTATACCAAAAATACCAAAAATATTATTTATCATCTCTATCAGATCTCACTCTCGTAAGTGACCACGAAGGGATTGACAACCCCTAATCGCGTTGGTTGTGAGGAGCTATCGTTTTGTGTAGGTACGAGGGACTTGTGCGTGGTCTCCTACTGGATTGATACCTTGGTTCTCAAAAACTTAGGGAAATACTTACACTACTTTGCTGCATCATCCTCTCCTCTTCGGGGAAATCCAACGCAGTGCTCAAGAGGTAGCAGGCAATAGTTGCACGTAGGTTGCAGAATAATAGTAGAAGGGGGGATTTATTTGGAGGAATTTATGCAACCCGTGTGGCTAATTTTCTTAACATAGCCCCATGAGAGGGGGATATGATTTTACCTCCTATTTATTTGGATAAAGAAGCTATGTTCGATCATCATTTTCCTGAGAGGAATGAACAATTCATCCATTATCGACTAATCTATGACAGGCGCAACGTCGTCCCTGTTACTCTTCCTGCCCCCTACCTTTTTGATTATCAGGCAAAAGGAAGATATGTTGTCACTAGGGAACAAGCAACTGAATATGAGAGGGGAATGGAGGCAGCTCGCCAACACGCTGCTGCTCAGGAGGCGGTCGCCTCTGCATCTCAGTACAACCCCAGTTTCACTTATGGATATCAGCCAGGCGGTCATTGGTATTAGACCAACTTAGGCCAAAAGCCTAAGCTTGGGGGAGTACGTATTTCTCACCGACTTTACATTCATGTTCACACACTAGTCATCGGTGCTCATACTCTTTCATTGTATTATCCATGCTAGTTTAAATTTCTTTTCTAGTTGTCTTCTTGTGAGTTCGATAAACTTTAAGAAAAACCAAAAAAATTAGTTAGTTTAATTTCCATGCTTGTAGTAGAAATTGAAATGAAAACCCAAAAAGATTTCTAGTTCTTCTTCTTACTTATTGGGAGCTTTCCCGTGTAAATAGTTTTATTTTCTTTTCTTTCCTTTGGGGGTCGAGAAGACTATATTGAAAATTCTTAGTGGCTCTTATATGCATGATTGTTTATTTAACTTAGAGCCCATATTACTTGTCTTCTCTCTTGAGTTGAATGCTTGCAGATTCCAGCTTAGTCCAATGCATGTGCACTCTTATTATTATATACATCGTTCAGTCGTGCAAGTGAAAGGCAATAATGACGATATATGATGGACTTATTGGGATGAGAAAAGCTGGTATGAACTCGACCTCTCTTGTTTTTGTAAATATGATGAGTTCATTGTTTCTGAGTCAGCTTATTATGAAGTAAACATATTTGCAATAACATTTAGAGATTATAGTTGCTTGTGCCATGCTTGATTAGCTATGAGTTATAATGGTTTACCTTGTGTGCCAACATGCTATTAGAATGATTATGATGTGGTATGATGGGATGGTATCCTCCTTTGAATGAATTGAGTGACTCGACTTGGCACATGTTCACGCATGTAGTTGAATCAAATCAACATAGCCTTCACGATATTTATGTCCATGGTGGATTATATCCTACTCGTGCTTGTATTCGGCGTAAATTAATTTTAATGCATGTTTACGACTGTTGTCGCTCTCTCAGTTGGTCGCTTCCCAGCCTTTTGCTAGCCTTCACCTGTACTAAGTGGGAATACTGCTTGTGCATCCAAACTCCTTAAACCCCAAAGTTGTTCCATATGAGTCCACTATACCTTCCTATATGCGGTATTTACCTGCCGTTCCAAGTAAATTTGTATGTGCCAAACTCCAAACCTTCAAATGAAATTCTGTTTTGTATGCTCGAGCAGCTCATGTTTCAACTAGGGCTGCCTATATCTTCCATGCTAGGTGGGTTATTCTCAAGAGAAGTGGACTCCTCTCCTCATTCACGAGAAAGGGCCGGTAACCGGGATGCCCAGTCCCATGATCCAAAAGGATCATAGCAAATCAAAATAATTAAACAAAACTCCCCCAGGGCTGTTGTATGTTGGAGGCACTCGTTGTTTCGAGCAAGCCATGGATTGATGCTTGTTGGTGGTTGGGGGAGTATAAACCTTTACCATTCTGTTTGGGAACTGCCTATAATGCATGTAGTATGGAAGATATAGCCATCTCATAGTTGTTGCATTGACAGCGAAAGTATGCCACTCAAAATGTTATTTAATCTCTATTTTAAAATCGAGCTTTGGCACCTCTACAAATCCCTGCTTCCCTCTGCGAAGGGCCTATCTATTTACTTTTATGTTGAGTCGTCATCCTTCTTATTAAAAGCACCCGCTAGAGAGCACACTATCATTTGCATTCATTACTATTGGTTTATATTGGGTATGACTTGACTGGATCTCTTTTACCATGAATTACAATGTTTAGTCAGTCCTTGATCTTTAAAGGTGCTCTGCATTTATGTTTTGTGGTCTCAGAAAGGGCTAGCGAGATACCATTTTGCTATATCATGTTATGATTATTATGAGAAAGTGTTGTCATCCGAGTTTTATTATTATGGCTCGCTAGCTGATTAAGCTATTGATATGAGTAATTGTGAGACCTAAGTGTTATTGTGAGTATGGTTAGTTCATAATACTTGCTGAAACTTGAATGTTGGCTTTTCATGTTTACAACAACAAGAGCAAACAGAGTTTGTAAAAGTTTTTCTTTATCACTTTCAGTTTATCAACTGAATTTCTTGAGGACAAGCAAAGGTTTAAGCTTGGGGGAGTTGATACGTCTCCAACGTATCTACTTTTCCAAACACTTTTGCCCTTGTTTTGGACTCTAACTTGCAAGATTTGAATGAAACTAACCCGGACTGATGTTGTTTTCAGCAGAACTGCCATGATGTTGTTTTATGTATAGAAAAGAAAAGTTCTCAGAATGTCCTGAAAATCCACGGAGGCACTTTTTGGAATTAATAAGAATTTCTGGGCGAAAGAAATACACCCGGGGGCCCAGGGCCTGTCCACGAGACAGGGGGCACACCCCCCTGTAGGGCGCCCCCCTATCTCGTGGGCCCCCTTGACCTCCACCGACCTCAACTCCAACTCCATATATTCACGTTCGGGGAGAAAAAAAATCAGAGAGAAAGTTTCATCGCGTTTTACGACATGGAGCCGCCGCCAAGCCCTAATCTCTCTCGGGAGGGCTGATCTGGAGTCCGTTCGGGGCTCCGGAGAGGGGGATTCGTCGCCGTCGTCATCATCAACCATCCTCCATCACCAATTTCATGATGCTCACCGCCGTGCGTGAGTAATTCCATCGTAGGCTTGCTGGACGGTGATGGGTTGGATGAGACTTACCTTGTAATCAAGTTAGTTTTGTTAGGGTTTGATCCCTAGTATCCACTATGTTCTGAGATTGATGTTGCTATGACTTTGCTATGCTTAATGCTTGTCACTAGGGCCCGAGTGCCATGATTTCAGATCTGAACCTATTATGTTTTCATGAATATATGTGTGTTCTTGAGCCTATCTTGCAAGTCTATAGTCACCTATTATGTGTTATGATCCGACAACCCCGAAGTGACAATAATCGGGATACTTCTTGGTGATAACCGTAGTTTGAGGAGTTCATGTATTCACTACGTGCTAATGCTTTGTTCTGGTTCTCTATTAAAAGGAGGCCTTAATATCCCTTAGTTTCCGCTAGGACCCCGCTTCCACGGGAGGGTAGGACAAAAGATGTCATGCAAGTTCTTTTTCATAAGCACGTATGACTATTTACGGAATACATGCCTACATTACATTGATGAACTGGAGCTAGTTCTGTGTCACCCTATGTTATAGCTATTACATGAGGAATCGCATCCGGCATAATTATCCATCACTGATCCATTGCCTACGAGCTTTTCATATATTGTTCTTCGCTTGTTTACTTTTCCATTGCTACTGTTACAACTACTACAAAAACCCAAAACATTTATCTTTACTTTTGCTATCGTTACCTTTATTATCATACCACTTTTGCTACTAAATACTTTGCTACAGATACTAAGTTATCCAGGTGTGGTTGAATTGACAACTCAACTGCTAATACTCAAGAATATTCTTTGGCTCCCCTTGTGTCGAATCAATAAATTTGGGTTGAATACTTTACCCTCGAAAGCTGTTGCGATCCTCTAGACTTGTGGGTTATCAGCGGCGGGGGTGGGGCGCCGTCGGGCGGCAAGCCGAGGCTGCGGGGGCGGGGCGGCGCCGCGGGCCAGGGTGGTGCGGGGCGGGAAGGCGAGCCGGGCCGGGGCGATGGGTCGGGGCGGCGGGGCGGTGGGGCGATGGGACGGGACGGCGGGGTGGAGCGGCGGTCGAGGGCAGCGGCACGGGTGGTGAGGAGGAGATCGAGAGAGAGGGGAGGGGCCGCGGGCGCGGCCCCTTTTCTATAGTAGGTTAGTTCTTTGCCGTCTGCTAGCAGACGGCAAAGAACGTACCTAGTGGGGTGGGGCCGGGGGGAAACAGATGACCTAACGGTTGTTCTGTTTGCCGTCTGCTAGCTGACAGCAATGAAGTTTTGCCGCCAGCCAGCAGACGACAAAGAAAACGGGCGTTAGGTCGCCCCTGTACGCCCGCCACCCACGCTCTTTGCCGTCCGCTAGCGGACGGCAAAGATTTGTTGATGGCAAAGCCCTCCGTTTCTGTCCGCTGCCTCTTTGCCGTCCGTTTTTTGGTGGCTAATGGCAAAGCCTCTCTTTGTTGTCCGCTAGCTGACGTCAACGAGTTGGCAGACAGCAAATTAGCAAATTCTAGTAGTGGTAGATGCAGAATCGTTTCGATCTACTTGTTGCGGGTGTGATGCCTATATACATGACCATGCCTAAATATTCTCATAACTGTGCACTTTTCTATCAATTGCTCGACAGTAATTTGTTCACCCATTGTAATACTTATGCTATCTTGATAGAAGCCACTAGTGAAACCTATGGCCCCCGGGTCTATCTTTTATCATACAAGTTTCCCATCTACTTTATTTTGCAATCTTTACTTTCCAATATATATCATAAAAATACCAAAAATATTTATCTTATCTTATTATCGCTATCAGATCTCAGTTTAGCAAATTACCGTGAAGGGATTGACAACCCCTTTATCGCGTTGGTTGCGAGGGTCTTGTTTGTTTCTGTAGGTACGAGGGGCTTTTGACTAGCCTCCTACTGGATTGATACCTTAGTTCTCAAAAACTGAGGGAAATACTTACGCTACTTTGCTGCATCACCGTTTCCTCTTCAAGGGAAAACCAACGCAGTGCTCAAGAGGTAGCAAGAAGGATTTCTGGCGTCGTTGCCGGGGAGGTCTTCGCTCAAGTCAAGACATACCAAGTAGCCATCACAAACTCTTATCCCTCGCACTACATTATTTGCCATTTGCCTCTCGTTTTCCTCTCCCCCACTTCACCCTTGCCATTTTATTCGCCCTTCTTCTATTCGTCTTTTCGTTTGCTTTGATGTCTTACTTGGCTCGTTTGCTCGTTTGGTTGGAATAGTTTATTTATTGCTAAATAGAGAACCTAAGATCTATGTTTCCGCATACGCTTGTCAATCTTTTTAAGAGATCCAATTATGATGAACCAAATCCTAGTGATTTGAGGGCACTAGATTATCTATATGAGGTTTTGCTTGAAATTCGTGAATCTGAAAATCATGATGAAGAAATTTATGAAGAGATTCATGATAGCTCCTTGAATAAAAAGCATGATTGCAATGATTTTATTTTAAATTCTCTTGATGTCAATTGTGCTAATAATATCCAAAACCCTAAGCTTGGGGATCCTAGTTTTGCTATGTCTACTACTTGTTGCAATGATCATGATTGGGGTGACTCTTCTTATGATCTTGAAAATTGATTTAAGCCCCATGATGAATATGAGATTGATAATAGTGTTTGCAATAATATTGAAAGTGGGTTTGGAAGAGTGTCAACTTTAGATCCCACATATTTGGAGAATGTTCAATCTTATGGTATTTTTGATAAAAGTGGGTTTGGAGAGGTCATGCCCTTAGTTAATGATAATCCCACTATTTTGGAAGAGTCTCAACTTCACATGCATGTGGATCGTGTTGAGAATATGTTATGTGATAGATATTTTGTTGAGTTTGCCTATGATCCTACATGTAATTATTATGAGAGAGGAAAATATGGTCGTAGATATTTTTATCATACTAAATTACCTCTCGTCATGTTGAGATTGCTATCGTCTCTTTCTTCTTCCTTGCATATGCTAGTTTTTGCTTGCCTTGCAAATTTGTTTGCTTATAATATGCCTATGCATAGGAATTATGTTAGACTTAGATGTATTTGTCACGTGTTTCATGATGCTCTCCTTGCGCTTCAATTCTTGTCTTTCATGTGAGCATCATTAAAATTATCAATGCCTAGCTAAAAGGCTTTAAAGAAAAGCGCTTGTTGGGAGACAACCCAATATTTTTCCTTGCTATTATTCAATAAATAATTCATCTAGCTTATGTTTAGATGTGGTTTTATGTTTTAATTAGTGTTTGTGCCAAGTAGAACCTATAGGATTACCTATGGTGATGGTTAATTTGATTCTGCTGAAAAACAGAAACTTTTGCGCGCACAAAAATAATTTTAATAAATCACAGAAACGTGTTTTTTAGTTGATTCTTTTTGTAGTAGATCAACAGACAAATTTCCCAGGACTTACTATTTCGGTAGGATTTTTAGAGTTCCATAAGTATTCGAAAGTTACAGATTGCTACAGACTGTTCTGTTTTTGACAGATTCTGTTTTTCATATGTTGTTTGCTTATTTTGATGAATCTATGGCTAGTATCGGGGGGGTATGAACCATAGAGAAGTTGGAATATAGTAGGTTTTAACACCAATATAAATAAAGAATGAGTTCATTACAGTACATTATGTGGTGGTTTTTCTTTCTTGCACTAACGGAGCTTATGAGATTTCCTGTTGAGTTTTGTGTTGTGAAGTTTTCAAGTTTTGGGTAAAGATTTGATGGACTATGGAATAAGGAGTGGCAAGAGCCTAAGCTTGGGTATGCCCATGGCACCCCAAGATAATTCAAGGACAACCAAAAGCCTAAGCTTGGGGATGCCCCGGAAGGCATCCCCTCTTTCGTCTTCGTCTATCGGTAACTTTACTTGGAGCTATATTTTTATTCACCACATGGTATGTGTTTTGCTTGGAGCGTCTTGTATGATATGAGTCTTTGCCTTTTAGTTTACCACAATCATATTTGCTGTACACACCTTTTGGGAGAGACACACATGATTTGGAATTTATTAGAATACTCTATGTGCTTCACTTATATCTTTTGAGCTAGATAGTTTTGCTCTAGTACTTCACTTATATCTTTTAGAGCACGGCGGTGGCTTAATTTTGTAGAAATTGTTGATCTCTCATGCTTCACTTATATTATTTTGAGAGTCTTTTATAACAGCATGGTATTTTATATGCTTATAAAATTGGTCCTAGAATGATGGGCATCCAAGTTGGGTATAATAAAAACTATCATAGGAAGTGAATTGGATGCTATGATCAATTTGATGCTTGATAATTGTTTTGAGATATAAAGGTGGTAATATTAGAGTCATGCTAGTTGGGTAATTGTGAATTTAAAGAATACTTGTGTTGAAGTTGGCAAGTCCCGTAGCATGCACGTATGGTGAAAGTTGTGTAACAAATTTGTTGCATGGGGTGATCTTTTGATTGCCTTCCTTATGTGTGGAGGTCGGGGGCGCGCGATGGTTAACTCCTACTAACCTCCCCCCTAGGAGCATGCGTAGTAGTACTTTGCTTCGAGGGCTAATAAAACTTTTGCAATAAGTATATGAGTTCTTTATGACTAATGTGAGTCCATGGATTATACGCACTCTTACCCTTCCATCATTGCTAGCCTCTTCGGTACCGTGCATTGCCCTTTCTCACCTTCAGAGTTGGTGCAAACTTCGCCGTTGCATCCAAACCCCGTGACACGATATGCTCTATCACACATAAACCTCCTTATATCTTCCTCAAAACAGCCACCATACCTACCTATTATGGCATTTCCATAGCCATTCCGAGATATATTGCCATGCAACTTTCCACCGTTCCGTTTATCATGACACGCATCATCATTGTCATATTGCCTTGCATGATCATGTAGTTGACATCGTATTTGTGGCAAAGCCACCATGCATAATTTTCCATACATGTCACTCTTGATTCATTGCACATCCCGGTACACCACCGGAGGCATTCATATAGAGTCATATCTTGTTCTAGTATTGAGTTGTAATTCATGAGTTGTAAATAAATAGAAGTGTGATGATCATCATTATTAGAGCATTGTCCCTTATAAAAAAAGGGAAAGGCCAAAAAAAGAAAGGCCAAGAAAAAAAAAGGCCAAAAAAAAGGAAGGCCCAAAAAAAAGGGGGACAATGTTACTATCTTTTTCCACACTTGTGCTTCAAAGTAGCACCATGTTCTTCATATAGAGAGTCTCCTATGTTGTCACTTTCATATACTAGTGGGAATTTTTCATTATAGAACTTGGCTTGTATATTCCAGCGATGGGCTTCCTCAAATGCCCTAGGTCTTCGTGAGCAAGAAAGTTGGAGGCACACCCACTTAGTTTCTTTTGTTGAGCTTTCATACATTTATAGCTCTAGTGCATCCGTTGCATGGCAATCCCTACTCCTCATGTTGACATCAATTGATGGGCATCTCCATAGCCCGTTGATTAGCCTCGTCAATGTGAGACTTTCTCCTTTTTTGTCTTCTCCACACAACCTCCATTATCATATTCTATTCCACCCATAGTGCTATATCCATGGCTCACGCTCATGTATTGCGTGAGAGTTGAAAAAGCTGAAGCGCGTTAAAAAGTATGAACCAATTGCTTGGCTGAAACCGGGGTTGTGCTTGATGGGAGTATTTTTGCGTGATGAAAATGAAGCATAGCCTAACTATATAATTTTGTAGGGATGAACTTTCTAATGCCATGTTATTTTGAGAAGACATGATTGCCTTGTTAGTATGCTTGAAGTATTACTATTTCTTATGTCAATATGAACTTTTGTCTTGAATCATTTGGATCTGAACATTCATGCCACAATAAAGAAAATTACATTGAGAATTATGCTAGGTAGCATTCCACATCAAAAATTCTGTTTTATCATTTACCTACTCGAGGACGAGCAGGAATTAAGCTTGGGGATGCTTGATACGTCTCCAACGTATCTATAATTTTTTATTGTTCCATGCTATTATATTACCTGTTTTGGATGTTTATGGGCTTTACTTTACACTTTTATATCATTTTCGGGATTAACCTACTAACCGGAGGCCCAGCCCGAATTGCTGTTTTTTTTGCCTATTTCAGTGTTTCGAAGAAAAGGAATATCAAACGGAATCCAGACGGGATGAAACCTTCGGGAGTGATCTTTTTGGAACAAACGCAATCCAGGAGACTTGGAGTGGATGTCAAGCACCAGACGAGGAAGCCACAAGGCAGGAGGGCGCACCCTAGGAGGGTGGGCGCGCCCCCCACCCTCATGGGCCCCTCGTGGCTCAACCACCTACTTCTTCCTCCTATATATATCCACGTACCCCGAGAACATCCAGGAGCACCACGAAAAACTATTTCCACCACCGCAACCTTCTGTATCCGCGAGATCCCATCTTGGAGCCTTCGCCAGCGCTCCGCCAGAGGGGGAATCGACCATGGAGGGCCTCTACATCATCTCCAAGGCTCTCCTATGAGTTGTGAGTAGTTTACCACAGACCTTCGGGTCCATAGTTATTAGCTAGATGGCTTCTTCTCTCTCTTTGAATCTCAATACAAAGTTCTCCCCGATCTTCTTGGAGATCTATTCGATGTAACTCTTTTTGCGGTGTGTTTGTCGAGATCCGATGAATTGTGGGTTTATTATCAAGTTTATCTATGAGAAATATTTGAATCTCCTCTGAATTCTTTTATGTATGATTGGTTATCTTTCAAGTCTCTTTGAATTATCAGTTTGGTTTGGCCTACTAGATTAATCTTTCTTGCAATGGGAGAAGTGCTTAGCTTTGGGTTCAATCTTGTGGCGTCCTTTCCCAGTGACAGCAGGGGCAGCAAGGCACGTATTGTATTGTTGCCATCGAGGATAAAAAGATGGGGTTTATATCATATTGCTTGAGTTTATACCTCTACATCATGTCATCTTGCTTAATGCGTTACTCTGTTCTTATGAACTTAATACTCTAGATGCAGGCAGGAGTTGGTCGATGTGTGGAGTAATAGTAGTAGATGCCTAATTGTTTCGATCTACTTGTTGCGGACGTGATGCCTATATACATGATCATGCCTAGATATTCTCATAACTATGCACTTTTCAATCAATTGCTCGACAGTAATTTGTTCACCCATGGTAATACCTATGCTATCTTAAGAGAAGCCACTAGTGAAACCTATGGCCCCGGCTCTATCTTTTATCATACAAGTTTCCCATCTACTTTATTTTGCAATCTTTTCTTTCCAATCTATATCATAAAAATACCAAAAATATTTATCTTATCTTATTATCTCTATCAGATCTCACTTTCGCAAGTTACTGTGAAGGGATTGACAACCCCTTTATTGCGTTGGTTGCGAGGTTCTTGTTTGTTTGTGTAGGTACGAGGGACTTTTGAGGAGCCTCTGTAACACCCCGGATGTAACTTTCCATATTTGTAACTCCAACTCTTGCCATTTTCGGCTATGTGCTATGATATTCCCTCCCTGGTTGGGTTTTGTTTTTGTTTTGCTTTTTGTTCATGTCATGCATCTTATATCATGTCATCATGTGCGTCTCATTTGCATACGTGTTCGTCTCATGCATCCGAGCATTTTCCTCGTTGTCCGTTTTGCAATCCGGCACTCCTATGTTCCCCGGCGCTCCCTTTTACATTTTTCCGTGTGCGGGTGTTGAACATTCTCGGAATGGACCGAGCCTTGCCAAGTGGCCCTGGTATAGCACCGGTAGACCACCTGTCAAGTTTCGGATCATTTGGAGCTCGTTTGGTACTCCAACGGTTAACCGCACTCTCGCAAAGGCCTCTTTTAAGTTGCAGCCCAACACCCCTCCAAAACAGCCCAATAACCCATCTAAGTCACTTCCATGCTCTCCGTCGTCGGATCACGATCATGTGGGCGAAAACCGCACCTCATTTGGAGTCTCCTAGCTCCCTCTACCTATAAATATGTGCACTCCCCCGAATTTCCGGATCCCCAAACCCTAGCCCGCTCCTCCGCCGCCGCCGGACACGTCCGGACGGAGCCGGACGCGTCCGCCGCCGCGCCCCGGCGAATCAGGGACTGCCACGTGTCGCCGCCGCGCCAGCCCCCGCCGCCGGCCCGCGAGGCCCGCCGCGGG
The DNA here is from genome assembly GCA_963921465.1 of Triticum timopheevii. Lineage (NCBI taxonomy): Eukaryota > Viridiplantae > Streptophyta > Magnoliopsida > Poales > Poaceae > Triticum > Triticum timopheevii. The sequence continues at coordinate 346,970,738 of OY997270.1, read as the reverse complement.
CCCTCCCGCGCGCGTTCCCGGGCCGCGCCCCGCGCCCCGCCGCCGCGGTCCCGCGCCAGATCCGGCCGCAGCCCGCCGCCGGCCGCCTCGGCCGCCGTCGCCTCCCGCGGCCGCGCCGCGTCGCCGCCCACCGCCCTTCGGCGAGCTCGGCCGCGCCGCGCCGGCGCCTCGCCGCTCGCCGCCGCCTCCAGGCGCCGCGCCCCCGCGCCCCGCGCCAGATCCGGCCGCCCCGGCCCCGGATCCGGCGCCCCGACTCCTCCGGCCGCCGCCCCTTCTTCCACTCTGGCGGGAGCTCCGGCCACGCCTCGGTTTGCGTGCCACAGGAACCCTAGGTTGACTTTCCCCGACCCCCGAAATCGTCTAAGTCCTTTTCTACCAATATTTTGTTGCATCTTCATTGCATCGCATCTTTTCACCCGTGGCTCCGTTTTGCGCGTGTAGCATACTGAATTGTTCGCCTCAGTCAGTACATCATTTCATCTCATTGCACCATTTTCATTTGAGCTCATCTTGGTGCCCGAAATGCTGTTGGAAGAGGGCTATGTGATGTTAGTTTCTGTTTCTTAACAGAACTTGCACTTTTTTCATTTTTGCCATGATTAATGTGTGCACCTTATGAACTTGAGTCCTACATATGTTTTGATCTATGCCATGCTATCTTTCTAGGGGTGTATGCCATGTATTTTTGTGATCTCTGTGGTGACTTGCACAAGCATGCAAACTAGGGATGATAATGTTGCTGATTTCAGGAACTTAGTAATTTCACCAAGTCATGTCCTGCTGTTATTTTTATGCCCATTTTGAGCATGATCAGTAAGGGGGTTTTGAACATATGGATGTGCTCTATCCATCCATGCCTTTGTTGGCATTTATGGAGTAGCCTATCATGTCATTTTCGTGCTCTACTTTTGCTTCAAAATATTTCCTGGCAGATTGTTTACATGATATTCAATTTTCTCAAGGTTGTTGTAGTTGATCCGTGTATGCTATGATGTTGTTCTTGCCATGTATAGCTTCTATGCCATGTCTTCTTGATGGGTGTATGCTTAGTTTATCATGAGATGCTCTGTAGTGAGTGCATCGAGCTCACGAACATGCCTACTTGTTATCTGTTTTTGCCATGTCCAGTTTTTCTGTCAAGTCTGAGATCTGTAATGAAACTTGCTATGTTTACATGGGTGCCATCATATCCTCTGGTCCTTTTTGGCTTATGGTCAGTAAGGGACTTTTGATCTATGCTTTGAGTAGATTCCTTCCATGTCTTGTTTTGCTATTATAAGTTCCTGTAGCTTGTTGTTTGCTTGCTCTAAACATGCCTTCCTGATGTTAATTTCTGGCATGCTAGTATTTTCACTAAGTCTGTGAACCTGATATTTTTTGCATTTTCACCATGCTTGTTTGAACCAGTTCTGATGTGTTTTAGCCGTAGCTCAGTGTTCCTCTTTTGTTAAGCATCTCCTGTAGATCACTGCCATATGCTTTGTTTTTATGTTGGGGTGCTGTAGCATAGTTTCTTGTTGCATGCTAAGTAGCATCGTGTTGATAAATGCAGATTCGCGTCATTATTGTTTTGCTTGCCATTTGCAAACCGTGCATCCATTTCCGGTGATCTTTATATCGATTTCAACCGAAATCATCTCATCTTTCCAGCGGCATACTTGGTTTGCCAAGTTGATGCCTTGTTCATCATTTTCACTTTCGGAGCACGCATATGCATTGCATACCACATCTCGCATAGCATGTCATGTATTGCATCATATTGCTTGCGCATTGCTCCTTGTTTGATTGTTGTTCGATTGCTTGTGTTCTTGCTTTGGGTAGAGCCGGGAGACGAGTACGTGAACAAGGAACCTGTTGAGAACGCCTACGAGGATCAAGCCTTCGACAACTCTGAGAACCTTGCAGGCAAGATGATCATACCTTCGATATCACTTCTATCTTTGCTTGCTAGATGCTCGCTCTTTTGCTATGCCCATGCTACGTTACCTACCACTTGCTATATCATGCCACCCATATTTCCATGTCAAGCCTCTAACCATCCTTTCCTAGCAAACCGTTGTTTGGCTATGTTACCGCTTTTGCTCAGCCCCTCTTATAGCGTTGCTAGTTGCAGGTGAAGATGAAGTTTGTTTCTTGTTGGAACACGAATATTTTGGGATATCACAATATCTATTGTTTTAATTAATGCACCTTATATACTTGGTAAAGGGTGGAAGGCTCGGCCTTATGCCTGGCGTTTTGTTCCACTCTTGCCGCCCTAGTTTCCGTCATACCGGTGTTATGTTCCTTGATTTTGCGTTCCTTACGCGGTTGGGTGATTTATGGGACCCCCGTGACAGTTCGCTTTGAATAAAACTCCTCCAGCAAGGCCCAACCTTGGTTTTACCATTTGCCACCTACACCCCTTTTTCCCTTGGGTTTTCGCGAGCCCGAGGGTCATCTTTATTTTAGCCCCCCCCCCCCCCACCGGGCCAGTGCTCCTTCGAGTGTTGGTCCGAAACGGGCAGACTGCGGGGCCACCACGGGGCAACTTGAGGGCTGGTTTTACTCGTAGGCTGACCTATCCGTTGTGCCCTGAGAACGAGATATGTGCAGCTCCTATCAAGATTTGTCGGCACATCGGGCGGCTTTGCTGGTCTAGTTTTACCATTGTCGAAATGTCATGCGAACCGGGATTCCGAGACTGATCGGGTCTTCCCGGGAGAAGGTTTATCCTTCGTTGACCGTGAGAGCTTGTGATGGGCTAAGTTGGGACACCCCTGCAGGGTATTATCTTTTGAAAGCCGTGCCCGCGGTTATGAGGCAGATGGGAATTTGTTAATGTCCGGTTGTAGAAAACTTGAAGTTGACCTTAATTAAAATACATCAACCGCATGTGTAACCGTGATGGTCCCTTCTCGGCGGAGTCCGGGAAGTGAACACGGTGTTGGAGTTATGTTTGACGCAGGTTGCTCTAGGATCACTTCTTGATCGCTTCTAGATTCACGACCATGCCTTGCTTCTCTTCTCGCTCTCTTTTGCGAATGTAGCCACCAGATATGCTAGTCGCTTGCTGCAGCTCCACCTCACAATTCTGTCCTACCTATAAGCTTAAATAGTCTTGATCTCGCGGGTGTGAGATTGCTGAGTCCCCGTGACTCACAGATTCTACCAAAACAGATGCAGGTACCGATGATACCAGCACAAGTGGCGCAGTCGAGCTCAAGTGGGAGTTTGACGAGGACCGTGGTCGTTACTATGTTTCATTTCCAGACGATCAGTAGTGGAGCCCAGTTGGGACGATCGGGGATCTGTGTTGCATTTGGGGTAGTCTTCTTTTATTTTGGTTCCGTAGTCGGACCTTGAGTGTAAACTGAATGATGGATGTTTATTTATGTATTGTGTGAAGTGGCGACTGTAAGCCAACTATGTATCTCTTTCCCTTATGTATTACATGGGTTGTGTGAAGATTACCTCACTTGCGACATTGCTTTCAATGCGGTTATGCCTCTAAGTCGTGCTTCGACACGTGGGAGATATAGCCGCATCGAGGGCGTTACAAGTTTGTAATCAGAGCCTTCCCCGACCTTAGGAGCCCCACTGCTTGATCGTTTTAGCGGCCGAGTTGTGTCTAGAAAAATGTTTTGAGTCATTTAGGATTATATATATCGGAGAGTTAGGAATTCTTTTTAATCCCCAGTCTCTTCATCGCTCTGGTAAGGCATTCTGACGTAGAGTTTTGACTCTTCTCTTCTCAAATTTCACTAAATTTCTTTTTAGGATCACGCGGGTATCTTGGAATCGTTCCGATGGTTTTATGATGAGAACATTGTCTTGGTGCCTCCTGTCAGGGGTTTAGTGGAAGTGTCCCGGGGAGTTGAGCTCTGAGGTGTTGTCGCCATAATTTTATCGTTGCAGTTCTGGAATACCTGAGTTTAGTACGCCGCCATCGAAAATCTCTTTTATGCAGTTGTTGGTGAGATAACCCCGATAACCCAGTACTGAGGTGAGTACGGGAGTATTGCCATGACTCGTATAACGGATGCTTTTCGAAGGTTGAGGTACACGATTTCCGAAGGTTTCTTGGTTATGTGTTGACGGATGGATACAGCTGGATGTAGGGATTGTTAGTTTGGGTGAGATATATTGCTTCCCCTGTATCCCCAACACCTGATTGCATAACCGGAAAGTTTCGGGAGTTTATAGGTTCAAGTAGCTCTAGCACTTCTGCCCGCAGATATTTGGTTTGTGATTGGGTAATCATTACCACTTATTTGTTCCATTCATACCTTGTTTTTATTTTCATTCATCAATCTCTTATCAGGTGGCTTCTCACCTTAATGGTCGTGATGTTTACTTTGGAATTCATTCGTTCATCCCTGTTCGAATGTTTATTGTGAAGACTATATGTTGCAATTTCTATCCGTTGATTCAACTTGTCTATCTGTCTATCAAGATGCTAACGGATCATAACACATAATAGGTGTCTATAGACTTGCAAGATAGGATCAAGAACTCACATATATTCATGAAAACATAATAGGTTCAGATCTGAAATCATGGCACTCGGGCCCTAGTGACAAGCATTAAGCATAGCAAAGTCATAGCAACGTCAATCTCAGAACATAGTGGATACTAGGGATCAAACCCTAACAAAACTAACTTGATTACATGGTAAATCTCATCCAACCCATCACCGTCTAGCAAGCCTGCAATGGAATTACTCACGCACGGCGGTGAGCATCATGAAATTGGTGATTGAGGAAGGTTGATGATGACGACGGCGACGGATTCCCCTCTCCGGAGCCCTGAACGGACTCCAGATCAGCCCTCCCGAGAGAGTTTAGGGCTTGGCGGCGGCTCCGTATCGTAAAACGCGATGAATCTTTCTCTCTGATTTTTTTCTCCCCGAACATGAATATATGGAGTTGGAGTTGAGGTCGGTGGAGCTTCAGGGGGCCCACGAGGCAGGGGGTGCGCCCCCCACCCTCATGGACTGGGTGTGGGCCCCCTAACGTTGATTCTTTCGCCAATATTTTTTATTAATTTCAAAAATTTGCTCCATGGATTTTCAGGTCATTCCGAGAACTTTTATTTCTGCACAAAAATAACACCATGGCTGTTTTGCTGAAAACAGCGTCAGTCCGGATTAGTTCCATTCAAATCATGCAAGTTAGAGTCCAAAACAAGGGAAAAAGTGTTTGGAAAAGTAGATACGAGGGAAATGTATCATACCTCATGCGACGCGAGGCATGGCTTGGCGACCTCGGTGTATCCGCCCACGGGACAGCCTCGAGATGCAGCTTGGGGAGGCCGCTCCGCGAGAGGGCCTCGGGAGGTCCTTGGCGGGGTGTGCCTCGCGAGGGTCTTGCTCATGCAACCTTGGAGATGGGCCGTTGAAAGATCGTGGATGTCGCCTAGAGGGCGGGTGAATAGGCGTTTTAAAATAATTACGGTAGAGGCTTGAACAAATGCGGAATAAACCTAGCGGTTAATTTGTCAAGCACAAAACCTACAACAACTAGGCTCACCTATGTGCACCAACAACTTATGCTAAGCAAGGTAAGCAACTATGTGATAGCAAGATATATGACGAAGAACAATATGGCTATCACAAAGTAAAGTGCATAAGTAAAGGGCTCGGGTAAGAGATAACCGAGGCACGCGGAGACGATGATGTATCCCGAAGTTCACACCCTTGCGGATGCTAATCTCCGTTTGGAGCGGTGTGGAGGCACAATGCTCCCCAAGAAGCCACTAGGGCCACCATAATCTCCTCACGCCCTCGCACAATGAAAGATGTCGTGATTCCACTAAGGGCCCCTTGAGGGCGGTCACCGAACCCGTACAAATGGCGACCCTTGGGGGCGGTCACCGAACCCGTACACTTTGGCAACCCTTGGGGGCGGTCACCGGAACCCGTCAAATTGCTCAGGGCGATCTCCACAACCTAATTGGAAACCCTGACGCTTGCCCGGAGCTTTACACCACAATGATTGAGCTCCGAACACCACCAACTATCTAGGGCACCATGGCACCCAAGAGGAACAAGCTCTAGGGTGCCCAAACACCCAAGAGTATTAAGCTTCTCAAATTTCACTTCCACGTATCACCGTGGAGTACTCAAACCGATGCACCAAATGCAATGGCAAGGGCACACAGAGTGCCCAAGTCCTTCTCTCCCAAATCCCACCAAAGCAACTAATGCTAGGGAGGAAAATGAGAGGAAGAACGAAAGAAGAACATGAAGAATTCCAAGATCTAGATCCAATGGATTCCCCTCACATAGAGGAGAAAGTGATTGGTGGAAATGTGGATCTAGATCTCCTCTCTCTTTTCCCTCAATAACTAGAAAGAATCCATGGAGGGATTGAGAGTTAGCAAGCTCGAAGAAGGTCAACATGGGGGAAGAACACGAGCTCAAAGGATTAGGTTCATTGGGGAAGAAGACCCCCTTTTATAGGTGGGAAAAAATCCAACTGTTATGCTCACAGCCCGCACAGAGCGGTACTACCGCTCAACGAGCGGTACTACCGCTAGGGCAGTAGTACACCTTTGAAACACAACAACGAGGAGGCAAAAAGGCCAGAAGAACCGTCGGAGCGGTACTACCGCTCGTCCTCACGGTACTACCGCAAATGGTGGCGGTACTACTGCTTGCGAGCGATACTAAAAAATACTTCCGTGCCTACCTCCGCTGAACAAAACACGAGATTTTGGTCCGGAGCGGTACTACCGCTCTGGAGCCGCGGTAGTACTGCTCTGGAGCGATAGTAAAAAATTACATCCGCTCTAGTCGCGGTAGTACCGCTGCAGCCTTTACGAAAACAGCCACAACTTTTGCAAACGGACTCCGAATTCAACGAAACCAAGTTTTTTAGAAAGCTAACAACATGGGCTAACACAATCTTGATATAAATATCAATAAGAAGCCAATGAGAAAAGGCCCATAAGAAAATGGTGAGAACCCTTCCTCGGAAAATACCGGTAAAACCTCCAACACTGAAAACATCATAGAAGACGCATGCTAACTCCGTTTTTGATGAACTCAAGCTTGTCATCAAGATGACCATAAGATCTAAGACTCACAAAGATAACCAAACAAGAACCAAGAAACATGATGCAAGGATGCAATGTTTTGAGCTCTCTACTAACGATACGATCAAGCTACCAACTTGAGAGCCCCCCTTGATAGTACGGCAAACGATCCTATAACCCGGTCTCCCAACTACCACCACGAGACCGGTAAAATAGAAAACCTATCAAGGCCAAACCTTTGCCTTGCACATGGTCCACTTGAGCTAGATGATGACGATCTTGACTCCCTCAAGATGGACCACCTTTCTTGATTGCGTTGGCTCGATGAAGACTAGATGATTGCTCCCCCATAGTCCACTATGGGTGAGCCACTCTTCAGCACATCTTCACAAGTCCATTGACACCATAATGGATGGCAAGATTCAAGCACTTGATCTCTTCGTGATGCTCCACTTGAACTTTCACACGGAAATCTTGATGATGATCACCACTTGATGTCATCCTTTCCATGGGTTGTATGATATCTTCCTCTTGACGCAAGCCCATGGAAATGTACCTAACCCCACATAGAACTCTCACATAGACCATGGGTTAGTACACAAAGTGCAATGTACAATGCTTACTGTCGGTGTCAAAACCGGCGGATCTCGGGTAGGGGGTCCCGAACTGTGCGTCTAGGCGGATGGTAACAGGAGACAAGGGACACGATGTTTTTACCCAGGTTCAGGCCCTCTCGATGGAGGTAAAACCCTACTCCTGCTTGATTAATATTGATGATATGGGTAGTACAAGAGTAGATCTACCACGAGATCAGAGAGGCTAAACCCTAGAAGCTAGCCTATGGTATGATTGTTGTTCGTCCTATGGACTAAAACCCTCCGGTTTATATAGACACCGGAGAGGGTTAGGGTTACACAGAGTCAGTTACAATGGTAGGAGATCTACATATCCGTATCGCCAAGCTTTCCTTCCACACCAAGGAAAGTCCCATCCGGACACGGGACGAAGTCTTCAATCTTGTATCTTCATAGTCTTGGAGTCCGGCCAAAGATGATAGTTCGGCTATCCGGACACCCCCTAGTCCAGGACTCCCTTAGTAGGCCCCGAACCAGGCTTCAATGATGATGAGTCCGGCGTGTTGATTGTCTTCGGCATTGCAAGGCGGGTTCTTCTCCAAATCCTGTATGAATAGTGTCCGGCTTCTTGTAAATATCGCGCTCCTCGGCTTCCACACCCAATAATGGCCATCTTCCACGTGTTGAACGAATGTGAAAAGCCAGGGTATTTTTTCATTTACCCCCCTAGCTGCGCAAATGAGCCGCCTATAAAAGGGACGGGGATCTAGATCCGAATCACACCATCCTCCCTCCGCAAGCATTCATCAGAGCGCCTTCTGACAAAAATCCATTCCATCATGGACAGTCGATGTGGCTCCTCCTCTCGTGCTCCCAGCCCTCAGCCTGGAGATTAGGAGAGATGCTCGGTCCCGCACAGCGAGCTAGTGGCGGTCCAAACCAAGGGATTTCTTCCCCCAGCCTTCATGGTTCCGTTTCGAGCCGGACTCGCCACCTACAAGGGCGGAAAACAGGCGGAGAGCGTTCCCGATCCCTCCAAAGGAGAGCGGGTATGCTTTGTCTCTTATCTGATAAGAGGACTCGGATTTCCAATACATCCGTTTCTCCGGGGGCTCCTGGAGTTCTACGGCCTCCAGCTGCACCATCTTACGCCTGCCTCCATTCTGCACATCGCGGGCTTTGTGGCCCTTTGCGAACTGTTCCTGGGCATCGAGGCTCATTTTGCGCTGTGGAAGAGATTATTCTGCCTCGTACCCAGCTCTTATGAGGGGTCAATATATCAAGTGGGCGGAGCCGAGCTATGGCGCATCGCCGGGACCGGATACCTATCCGGAACCCCGAGGAAGGCGTCCGAAGACTGGCCTTCGGAATGGTTTTACATGGAAGATGTCCCGCTGCCAGATCCAGTTCGGATTGGCCCCCGGAGTTCAGTAATGCTCCTCTGAAGAAACGCCGAAGTTGGCGTCCGCGGAGCCCTCAACGGGAGAATGACAGGGACGTCCATTACCTGATGGGCCGAATAAGATTATTGGCTCATTCCGGATTGACCATGATTGGGGTCATGGCCACGTGCATTATGCGGGGGGTGCAGCCGCTCCAGTATAGGGGCCACCCCATGTGGGATTTCAACGGGGAGGATGATGCCACCCGTCATGGCTGTAAGGGGCCGGGATCGGTCACTAATCTGGTGAAGATCTTGTCCGGCCTGTACAAAGGGGAAAAGGAGGATTTTCTCCGCGTCAGTCCACTGAACAGGTTTTCTATGAACAATCCTCGAAGCTGGGTAAGCGGACATTTCTTTTTGTCTATCCGATCCCTATTCCCATGGTTTAGTATCTCATTTTGTGATTTTGACGCAGGAGCTGCGCCGGGCTGTAGAGGATATACACAGCCCGTCTCCACAACCCGAGGATCTGGAACGGTCCCTCGATCCGGCCTCCGAGGAGGATCCGGACATAAAGGTGGAGTTGATCAATGGGGTGTTCCACCAGCTTAGCATCGACAATGCTTTGGTCGCCATTACGGCCGACTACCCCGGAATATTTCCAGCTTCCCAGGTAACTGTGACCGAAATCCTGATACCATGACCCATCCATGCTTATTTCTAATCACCGCATACCAATGGTGTTCCGCAGGAGGTGCCTTTGAGGCGGGAAGCCGAGCCCGCGGCGGCTGGCCAACAAGGGGCAGCTCAGCCCAGCAGGCGGAAAAGAAGTGCGGTGCGGATTGATATGTCGCCGCAACGGTATGGTGCGCCACCGTGTTTCAAGGAAAGATTCCTGGAAGGCATGCTAACGCTCGTGATTTTTTCAGGAGAAAGAGCGCTCGCCGGACTGTGTCTGGAGAGGTTGCCAATCGAGCCTCCGCCAGCCAGGCTCCAACGCCGCGTCCGGAAGGGGAGACGAACACAAGGCGCGCGTCGGATGCTCCTTCAACGGAGGATGCCGACAGATTGTCCGCCACCAGATCTGAGGTGGAGAGTGGCATGAATCACAGGCGCCGCCGGACATGTTTCTCCCAAGAGGCATTAAATGCCTTTAATTCGGGAGATGCGCACCTCCGTGCCGCTCAAGATGGTCTAGCCAGAGCCACGGAGCAGTATGTGAAAGACATACGGGTGAGGAATTTTGACAGTTATATATGCCGGTAGCCCCCGAGACTTAAAGTAGTTAGAATAACTGATTTAAGGATCATTTGTTATGCAGGATCATACATAAAAGAATACCCAACTGTCCCAGGAGCTTCAAGAGTGCAAGGCCCAACTTGAGGCCGCACTAGCCGCGACAGGGGAAGCCACAGAGTCCCCCTCTGGTAATATATGCTTCAAAAGAGAAGCAAATTGCTAAATGCGGCGTGTGTATAAGTCTGACAATAATATTGCAGATGGCGCCAGTCTAGATCCGGACAAGCAACAGCTCCTGCGCCGGTTAAAAGCCGGCGAGAAAGTGCTTACAAGGGTGCGGCAAGAGAAAAATAACCTCCAAGATGCCAACACCCAGCTGGGCGAGGAACTAAAAGATGTTCGTGCCTAGCTGTCTAACTCCGTTAAGGAGAATCAGCGGCTTTGTCGCGGCATTCATAGTAAGTGCTTGAGTGAACTTATGAAAAGAAGAGTTCGGCGAGGAAGTCGATTAACAGAAATATGTCTGTAGGTATGCTCACAGGTCGTCCTGTAGAGGAAATGCCCGGTTCTACGGGTGACCTACTTCCCGAGCTGCTGCAACTGCACGAACGAGTTCGGCAGGTGATGAGAGGCGTCGCCTAGGCCTTGTGGCCATCCATCTCCCTACCCGAAGGCCTTGGAGAGGTTGCAGAGAAGCTTCAGGGAGCACGGCGGCGCTTCCGGTTATGGAAGATATTGGCCTGCCGTCAAGGCGCCAGGGAGGCCTGGGCCATGGTAAAGATGCGGTACACGAAGGCTGACCCGAACCACATGGCCGAGGACAGACCTGTGGGGCCCGATGGGAAGGAGATCCCTGTGAGCTTAGTGTACAGCCAAGTAGAGTTGGCCGCAAAGTATTCCCAGCGGGACTGTAAACTAGACAGCCTATTAGATGGTATTGAAGAGGAATACGATCAGTCAATTTGACTATGTAATTTAAAATGACATGTAAAATGCCTTCTAGCTGGATTGTAGATCGTTTGTTGTAGCGGACCTTTTCGCTTCAACCTCGGGACCCGACAGTCCGGAGTGTGTCCGAATACCCTCGCGGTTATGTAAAAACCGGGGCATGCGTGGAGACCAGGCGTAGGGGTCATAACTGCTTTATCAGACAAGTGCCCAACTAGTTATGTTATATTAGATGGTTAGTAAGAAACATCTTCCAGGGAGAATAGTTCCGTTAGGGGTTCCTTTCCCTGGAGGCATGCGCTAAAGTGCATGTCCGGACTGCGAAAAAAGCAGAAAAACATCTAGGGGCAGATAAATGAATAAGTAAGAATTCGTCTTTTAGTTCACCGACCGAATCTTCCCTTAAGAACGCTAGCTTTCGGCTTCACTCAGTCTGAGGTACACGTCCGGCTGACCCGGCGGTAACAATCGCAGAGGTGCTCCCTTTACCACCTAGCCAAACAATCGGGAACGTAGGGGTAAGCATAGGAGCCAGGCAACCCAGCTTGGCCAAAACTTAAGTCATATCGATGCATATAATGGTGAATAAAAGGTACATGCGGAAGTGTGACACATGTGTTGGGCATAAAGCCCGTATTAATAAGCTTCTGTTAAAGAAGCCCCCAGGTATACTGAGCGCGGATAACACGTCAGGTGTGTGCGAACAATGCGCAAACGAGCCTTCAACAGCTTCAGAAAAAAGGAGGGAGAAGGAGAGAAATAAAAGACAGTTAAAGTATAGAATATGGACGGAGGAAGGAGACGAACTCAGAGTCCGGCGCTAGGCGTAGAATCTTCGGAGAGGGGCTGCGTTCCATGGGTTCGGCTCGAGTCGGTTATCTGGTGCGTTTCGCAGACGGTACGCTCCGCCGGTCAGTAGTTGGTTGATGATGAAGGGACCTTCCCATTTGGGCTTGAGTTTGTCCTTTTTGTTGTCCGGCAGGCGTAGAACTAGTTCGCCAACATTGTAAGTTTTGGCCCGTACTTCTCTGCTTTGATATCTTTGAGCCTGTTGTTGATAGAATGTGGAACGAGCTTTTGCCACGTCGCGCTCTTCCTCTAAGGCGTCCAAACTGTCCTGCCGATCTAGCTCAGCTTCTCTTTCTTTGTACATACGCACGCGAGGTGAGTCATGAATTATGTCGCAGGGCAAAACTGCCTCTGCGCCGTATACCATAAAAAATGGTGTGAATCCGGTAGTACGATTCGGCGTGGTCCGCAGCCCCCAGAGTACGGAGTCAAGCTCCTCTACCCAGTGCATCTTAGATTCCTTAAGGGACCGCACTAGTCTGGGTTTAATGCCGCTCATGATTAGACCATTTGCTTGTTCGACTTGACCGTTAGTTTGAGGGTGATAGACTGAAGCGTAGTCGAGCTTGATGCCCATGTTTTTGCACCAGAGTTTAACCTCGTCAACCGTGAAGTTCGTGCCGTTATCAGTGATGATGCTATGGGGGACTCCGTAACGGTGTACTACCCCTGATATGAAGTCTATCACGGGTCCGGATTCGGCCGTCTTAACTGGCTTGGCCTCTATCCATTTGGTGAATTTATCCACCATGACCAATAGGTATTTTTGCTTGTGGGTTCCTCCTTTAAGGGGTCCAACCATGTCAAGCCCCCAGACCGCGAACGGCCAGGTGATGGGTATAGTTTTGAGGGCGGTGGGTGGCATGTGGCTTTGATTAGCAAAGAGCTGGCAACCAACGCATCGTTGGACTAAGTCCTGTGCATCTGCCCGGGCCATCGGCCAATAAAATCCTGTACGGAAGGCCTTGCCTACAAGGGCCCGGGCTGCGGCGTGGTGCCCATCGAGTCCGGCATGAATTTCAGCCAGAAGATTTCGCTCTTCCTCTTCGGAGATACACCCTTGAAGGACTCCGGTTGTGATTTTCTTATAAAGCTCTCCCTCATGGACCTTATAGGCTTTAGATCGCCGTACTATGCAGCGGGCCTCGTTTTGGTCCTCGGGAAGTTCCTGCCTAGTTAAGTAGGCTAGGAATGGCTCGGTCTACGGGGCAATGATTGCCATTATTTCATGGGCTGAGGGTGTTATTTCATTGGCAGAGCCATCGATTGCGTCAGAATGTTCAGTTTCGGGTGGTGCGGCTGGGTCCGGATTGTTGTTTCCGGAATCCCCTTCCCACAGTACGGATGGCTTGAACAGCCGCTCTAGGAATAATGGGAGGGACAGCATCGCGCTTTGCGCCAATGCGTGCCAATACGTCCGCCGCCTGGTTATTATCCCGGGCTATATGGTGAAATTCAAGCCCTTCAAACCGAGCTGACATTTTTAGGACGGCGTTACGGTAAGCTGCCATTTTCGGATCCTTGGCGTCGAAGTCTCCATTTATTTGGGATATCGCGAGGTTTGAATCCCCGCGCACCTCTAGGCGTTTAATGCCCATGGAGACTGCCATCCGGAGGCCATGTAGAAGGGCCTCGTATTCGGCTGCGTTGTTGGAGTCCGTGTACATTATCTGGAGTACGTATTGGACTGTGTCTCCGGTTGGGGACGTCAGGACGACGCCAGCCCCCAGGCCGGCCAACATTTTGGAGCCGTCGAAGTGCATGATCCAATTGGAATATGCGCCGTACTCTTTAGGGAGTTCGGCTTCAGTCCATTCGGCGATGAAGTCAGCCAGAACTTGCGACTTGATAGCTCGCCGTGGTTTATAGGTTATGTCGAATGGGATGAGCTTGATGGCCCATTTTGCAATCCGGCCAGTCGTGTCGCGGTTGTTTATAATGTCATTAAGAGGTACTTCGGAGGCTACAGTTATCGAACACTCTTGAAAGTAGTGTCGCAGCTTCTGGGATGCCATGAACACCGCGTATGCTATCTTTGATAATGTGGATACCGGGACTTGCATGGAGTTAGGACAGTGGACACGTAGTAAACTGGTTTTTGGAGGGGGAACTTGTGTCCGTCCATTTCTCGTTCGACGACGAGCACCGCGCTTACAACTTGATGTGTTGCCGCAATATATAATAACATTGGTTCGCCCATGTTGGGCGCGGCCAGGACCGGATTTGTTGCCAATATGGCTTTTATTTCTTCGAGTCCGGCTGTGGCAGCATCCGTCCACTCGAAGTGTTCGGTGCGCCGGAGGAGGCGATAAAGGGGTAATGCCTTTTCTCCCAAACGGGAGATAAAGCGGCTTAGGGCCGCCACGCATCCAGTCAATTTTTGTATCTGTTTGAGGTTTTTTGGTATATCCAATTGTGACAGAGCTCGGATCTTGGCTGGGTTTGCTTCAATTCCTCTACCAGATACAATGAAGCCCAAGAGCTTTCCGGCTGGTACGCCGAAGACGCATTTTTCCGGATTTAGCTTAATGTCGTATGTTCGGAGATTGTTGAATGTGAGCCTCAAGTCGTCTACTAGAGTTTCGACATGCTTGGATTTGACGACCACATCATCTACGTATGCCTCCACTGTTTTGCCAATCTGGTTTGCCAGACATGTCTGAATCATGCACTGATATGTTGCGCCGGCGTTTTTGAGCCCGAAGGGCATTGTGTTGAAGCAGAATGGGCCGTATGGAGTGATGAATGCCGTTGCGGCTTGGTCTGGCTCTGCCATCTTAATTTGGTGGTAGCCGGAGTATGCGTCGAGGAAGCACAATAAATCGTGCCCTGCGGTAGCATCGATAATTTGATCGATGCGGGGGAGGGGGAAGGGATCCTTTGGGCAAGCCTTGTTAAGGTCCTTGAAATCGACACACAGGCGCCAGGATTTGTCCTTCTTTGGTACCATTACCAGGTTTGCTAGCCAGTTCGGATGTTTTATATCTCTGATGAATCCGGCCTCCAATGCTAGCTCCTCTCCCATTGCCTGTCTCTTGGGTTCGGAAAATCGCCGAAGAGTCTGTTTGACTGGCTTGAATCCTTTTAGGATATTTAGGCTGTGCTCGGCCAGCCGGTGTGGGATTCCTGGCATGTCTGAAGGGTGCCAGGCAAAAATGTCCCAATTTTCCCGTAGGAATTCTCGTAGTGCGGCGTCTACATCAGGGTTTAACTGTGCCCCAATGGATGCCATCTTTGTAGGGTCCGTTGGATGGACTTGGAATTTGACTATTTCGTTCGCTGGCTTAAAAGAGGTGGACTTGGATCTCTTATCGAGTATCACATTGTCCTTGTTCACCGTGGAGCGCAGCGCGGTGAGTTCCTCTGCCGCTAGGGCTTCGGATAGTGCCTCGAGGGCTAGTGCGGCTGTCTTATTTTCGGCGCGGAGTGTTGTGTCCGGATCACTGGCAAGGGTGATGATTCCGTTGGGCCCGGGCATTTTGAGCTTCATGTACCCGTAATGGGGTATAGCTTGAAAAATTGTGAATGCCTCTCGCCCTAATAAAGCGTGATATCCGTTACTGAACGGGGCCACTTGGAACGCGACCTCCTCGGACCTGTAATTGTCCGGCGAGCCGAACACCACATCCAGTGTAATTTTTCCTGTGCAACGTGCTTCCCGACTAGGGATTATTCCTCTAAAGGTTGTGCTACTTCACTCAATGCGGCTCCAGTCTATTTCCATTTTTCAAAGGGTTTCCTCATAAATGAGGTTCAATCCGCTACTGCCGTCCATGAGTACCTTGGTAAGGCGAAAGCCGTCCACTATTAGACTGAGGACCAATGCGGCTGGTGCTCGGGCTATTCGGAATTTAGGTTCGTCACTGGCGTTGAAGGTAATAGTCGTGTCACTCCATGGATTTATTGTTGCTACTTGGTAGACTTCGGCAAGGTTGCGGAGTGTTCGTTTCCGCATATTATTTGATGCGAAAGTCTCGAAGACTGTTAATACCGTACTGGTATTGCTGGGCTGGTTCTCTGGAGCTAGAAGCTCTTCGCCATTTTTGGCCACCTGCCGTAGTATCCAACATGCTCGAAGGCTATGAGTTGGAGTGGCGCCCTCTGTACTATGAATTTTGCAGGGTCCATTGAGCCATCCCTCCAGTACGGTTCCGTGCCCTTTAGGGTTTTTTTGCTTTTTGGTATTTAACCCGGGTGCCTGGTGATGATGCACCCTTTTATTTTGGACTAGGGTTGTATTCGGAGCCGGATTATCCCAAAATTTGGTTTCGGTTTTCCAGGCGCTCTCCATCGCACAGTACTTTCGTACTATGGACGCCAAGTCAGCAAAGCGTGTAATTTCACGACGACTTATGGCGTTTAGGATTCCCTTGTCCGTGCAATTATTGCAGAAAAATGAGATTGCATCTTCCTCGCGGCAGTCCTTTATCCTGTCCATAACCAGGAGGAATCTGGCCCAGTAATGGTGTACTGCTTCAGCGGGCTCTTGCCTGATTCGGGATAGATCGCTTATGTTTGGGTGGGCGGGTGGAATTAAATTCGGAACCCCGTCCAATCTAAGACTCAAGAGCCGAAAAGTTTCTGAACTTGGAAGCTTGGGTTTTTGGATATTGTCCAATGAATCCACCCACTGCCTGACTTTAGGTTCAGGACTTGATCGACGTCCGTCCCTCCGCGGGAATCCGGCATGGAGGGGTCGGGAATCCGGACATAGCTAGTCCTTAATATAGAGGAAGAGTCACCATAGTGTTCCTCCACCATAGCAACGTGGTGGGTAGCCTGGGGAGAGTTGATCTCTCTCAGATCGGTTTTAGGCCCAATCTGATCGTAGTCTGTAGTGACTCCCAGGGCGGCGATGCGATCCAAGAGCTCGTTTACGAAGGAGAGCTCCATCGGATCTAGCTGCTCGGCAAGTTCCGAGTTGACGTGAAGATTGCTTTTGATGACCCGAGAGGTCATTGTCGGCGCGGTGGCCAAACAGGCGGTCATAAGAAAACCGCCTAGCCGGATAGTTTGACCGATGGCCAAAGCTCCTTTAGCAACGGTGCCATCTTTAAAGACGGTGTTGGAAATATGCCCTAGAGGCAATAATAAAAGTATTATTATTATATTTCCTTGTTCATGATAATTGTCTTTTATTCATGCTATAACTGTATTATCCGGAAATCGTAATACACGTGTGAATACATAGACCACAATATGTCCCTAGTGAGCCTCTAGTTGACTAGCTCGTTGTGATCAACGGATAGTCATGATTTCCTAGCTATGGACATTGGATGTCGTTGATAACGGGATCA
Source organism: Triticum timopheevii (assembly GCA_963921465.1). Lineage (NCBI taxonomy): Eukaryota > Viridiplantae > Streptophyta > Magnoliopsida > Poales > Poaceae > Triticum > Triticum timopheevii. Next base: position 346,953,429 of record OY997270.1, on the reverse strand, counting down.
CATCATTAGGAGAATGATGTGATGGACAAGACCCAATCCTAAGCCTAGCACTAAGATCGTGTAGTTCGTTTGCTAGAGCTTTTCCAATGTCAAGTATCTCTTCCTTAGACCATGAGATCATGTAACTCTCGGATACCGTAGGAGTGCTTTGGGTGTATCAAACGTCACAACGTAACTGGGTGGCTATAAAGGTGCATTACAGGTATCTCCGAAAGTATCTGTTGGGTTGGCATGAATCGAGACTGGGATTTGTCACTCCGTGTAAGCGGAGAGGTATCTCTGGGCCCACTCGGTAGGACATCATCATATGCGCAATGTGACCAAGGAGTTGATCACGGGATGATGTGTTACGGAACGAGTAAAGAGACTTGCCGGTAACGAGATTGAACAAGGTATAAGGATACCGACGATCGAATCTCGGGCAAGTACAATACCGCTAGACAAAGGGAATTGCATACGGGATTGATTAAGTCCTTGACATCGCGGTTCATCCGATGAGATCATCGTGGAACATGTGGGAGCCATCATGGGTATCCAGATCCCGCTGTTGGTTATTGACCGGAGAACGTCTCGGTCATGTCTACATGTCTCCCGAACCCGTAGGGTCTACACACTTAAGGTTCGATGACGCTAGGGTTATAAAGGAAGTTTGTATGTGGTTACGAATGTTGTTCGGAGTCCCGGATGAGATCCCGGACGTCATGAGGAGTTCCGGAATGGTTCGGAGGTAAAGATTTATATATGGGAAGTCCTATTTTGGCCACTGGAAAATGTTCGGGATTTTTCGGTATTGTACCGGGAAGGTTCTAGAAGGTTCCGGAGTGGGGCCCACCTGCATGGGGGGACCCACATGAACGTGGGTAGTGGGGGCAAGGCCCCACACCCCTGGTCAAGGCGCACCAAGATCCCCCCTTAGAAGGAATAAGATCATATCCCGAAGGGATAAGATCAAGATCCCTAAAAAGGGGGGATAGCAATCGGTGGGGAAGGAAATGATGGGATTTCTTTCCTCCCACCTTTGCCAACGCCCCAATGGACTTGGAGGGCAAGAAACCAGCCCCCTCCACCCCTATATATAGTGGGGAGGTGCATGGGAGCTTCACCCTTGCCCCTGGCGCAGCCCTCCCTCTCCCAAGTGCTCCTCCTCTCTCGCGGTGCTTGGCGAAGCCCTGCAGGATTGCCACGCTCCTCCACCACCACCACGCCGTTGTGTTGCTGCTAGACAGAGTCTTCCTCAACCTCTCCCTCTTTCCTTGCTGGATCAAGGCGTGGGAGACATCACCGGGCTGTACGTGTGTTGAACGCGGAGGTGCCGTGCGTTCGGCACTTGATCATCGGTGATTTGAATCACGACGAGTACGACTCCATCAACCCCGTTCACTTGAACGCTTCCGCTTAGCGATCTACAAGGGTATGTAGATGCACTCTCCTTTCTACTCGTTGTTGGTCTCTTCATAGATAGATCTTGGTGATACGTAGGAAAATTTTTGAATTTCTGCTACGTTCCCCAACAGTGGCATCATGAGCTAGGTTTATTGCGTAGATTCTTTGCACGAGTAGAACACAAAGTAGTTGTGGGCATTGATTTTGTTCAATGTGCTTACCGTTACTAGTCCAATCTTGTTTCGACGGTATTGTGGGATGAAGCGGCCCGGACCGACCTTACACGTACTCTTACGTGAGACAGGTTCCACCGATTGACATGCACTTGGTGCATAAGGTGGCTAGCGGGTGCCAGTCTCTCCCACTTTAGTCGGAACGGATTCGATGAAAAGGGTCCTTATGAAGGGTAAATAGCAATTGGCATATCACGTTGTGGTTTTGCGTAGGTAAGAAACGTTCTTACTAGAAACCCATAGCAGCCACGTAAAACATGCAACAACAATTAGAGGACGTCTAATTTGTTTTTGCAGGGTATGCTATGTGATGTGATATGGCCAAGAAGAATGTGATGAATGATATGTGATGTATGAGATTGATCATGTTCTTGTAATAGGAATCACGACTTGCATGTCGATGAGTATGACAACCGGCAGGAGCCATAGGAGTTGTCTTAATTTATTGTATGACCTGCGTGTCATTGAACAACGCCATGTAATTACTTTACTTTATTGCTAACCGGTAGCCATAGTAGTAGAAGTAATAAGTTGGCGAGACAACTTCATGGAGACACGATGATGGAGATCATGATGATGGAGATCATGGTGTCATGCCGCTGACGATGATGATCATGGAGCCCCGAAGATGGAGATCAAAAGGAGCAAAATGATATTGGCCATATCATGTCACTATTTGATTGCATGTGATGTTTATCATGTTTATGCATCTTGTTTACTTAGGACGATGGTAGTAAATAAGGTGATCCCTTACAAAAATTTCAAGAAGTGTTCTCCCCTAACTGTGCACCGTTGCTACAGTTCGTCGTTTCTAAGCACCACGTGATGATCGGGTGTGATGGATCCTTACGTTCACATACAATGGGTGTAAGACAGATTTACACAGCGAAAACACTTAGGGTTAACTTGACGAGCCTAGCATGTACAGACATGGCCTCGGAACACGGAGACCGAAAGGTCGAGCATGAGTCGTATAGTAGATACGATCAACATGAAGATGTTCACCGATGATGACTAGTCCGTCTCACGTGATGATCGGACACGGCCTAGTTGACTCGGATCATGTAATCACTTAGATGACCAGAGGGATGTCTATCTAAGTGGGAGTTCATAAGATGAACTTAATTATCTTGAACATAGTCAAAAGACCCTTTGCAAATTATGTCGTAGCTCGCGCTATAGTTCTACTGTTTAGATATGTTCCTAGAGAAAATATAGTTGAAAGTTGACAGTAGCGATTATGCGGACAGTAGAAAGCTTATGTCCTTGATGCACCGCTCAGTGTGCTGAACCCCAAACATCGTTTGTGGATGTTGTGAACATCAGACATACACGTTTTGATAACTACGTGATAGTTCAGTGAAACGATTTAGAGTTGAAGCATCAAAGACGTTTTTCGAAATGTCGCGGAACATATGAGATGTTTCGAGGGCTGAAATTGGGATTTCAGGCTCGTGCCCACGTCAAGAGGTATAAGACCTTCGACGATTTTCTTAACCTGCAAACTAACGGAGAAAATCTCAATTGTTGTGCTTGTGCTCAGATTGTCTGAGTACAACAATCGCTTGAATCGAGTGGGAGTTGATCTTCCAGATGAGATAGTGATGTTTCTCCGAAGTCATTACCACCAAGCTGCTAGAGCTTCGTGATGAACTATGATATATCAGGGACATATATGGTGATCCTTGAGATATTCGCGATGTTTGACACCGCGAAAGTAGAAATCAAGAAGGAGCATCAATTGTTGATGGTTGGTGAAACCACTAGTTTCAAGAAGGGCAAGGGCAAGAAGGGATACTTCATGAAACAGCAAATCAGCTGCCGCTCTAGTGAAGAAACCCAAAGGTTGAACCCAAACCCGAGACTAAGTGCTTCTGTAATAAGGGGAACAACCACTGGAGCAGAATTACCCTAGATACTTGGTAGATGAGAAGGCTGGCAAGGTCGATAGAAGTATATTGGATATACATTATGTTAATGTGTACTTTACTAGTACTCCTAGTAGCACCAGGGTATTAAGATACCGGTTCAGTTGCTAAGTGTTAGTAACTCGAAATAAAAGGCTATGAAATAAGCGGAGACTAGCTAAAGGTGAGCTGACGATATATGTTGGAAGTGTTTCCAAGTTTGATGTGATCAAACATCGCACGCTCCCTCTACCATCAAGATTAGTATTAAACCTGATTGGTTTATTGAATCTCGATCGTAGTGATACACATTTTCATGCCAAAAGATATAAGATAGTACCACTTACTTGTGGCACTGCCATGTAAGTCATATTGGTGTAAAACGCATGAAGAAGCTCCATGTTGATGGATCTTTGGACTCACACATTTTTTGAAAAGTTTGAGACATGCGAACCATGTCTATTGGTGCATACGCATGAAGAAACTCCATGCAGATGGATCGTTCAGACTCACTTGATTTTGAATCACTTGAGATATGCAAATCATACCACATGGGCAAGATGACTGAAAAGCCTCGTTTTCAGTAAGATGGAACAAGATAGCAACTTGTTGGAAGTAACACATTTTGATGTGTGCAGTCCAATGAGTGCTGAGGCATGCAGTGAATATCGTTATGTTCTTACTTCACAGATGATTCGAGTAGATGTTGAGAATATTTACTTGATGAAACACAAGTCTGAATTATTGAATGGTTCAAGTAATTTCAGAGTGAAGTAGAAGATCATTGTGACAGGAGGATAAAATGTCTATGATATGATCATAGAGATGAATATCTGAGTTACGAGTTTTGGCACACAATTAAGACATTGTGGAAATTGTTTCGCAATTAATACCGCCTGGAACACCATAGTGTGATGGTGTGTCCGAACATCATAGTTGCACCCTATTGGATATGGTGCGTACCATGATGTCTCTTATCGAATTACCACTATTGTTCATGGGTTAGGCATTAGAGACAACCACATTCACTTTAAATAGGGCACCACATAATTCCGTTGAGATGACACCGTATGAACTATGGTTTAGAGAAACCTAAGTTGTCGTTTCTTAAAAGTTTGGGGCTGCGACGCTTATGTGAAAAAGTTTCAGGTTGATAAGCTCGAACCCAAAGCGGATAAAATGCATCTTCATAGGACACCCAAAACAGTTGGGTATACCTCCTAATTCAGATCCGAAAACAATAGGGATTGTTTCTTGAATCGGGTCCTTTCTCGGGAAAAAAGTTTGTCTCGGAAAGTTGAGTGGGAGGATGGTGGAGACTTGATGAGGTTATTGAACTGTCACTTCAACTAGTGTGTAGCAGGGCACAGGAAGTTGTTCCTGTGGCACCTACACCAATTGAAGTAGAAGCTTATGATAGTGATCATGAAACTTCGGATCAAGTCACTACCGTACCTCATAGGGTGACAAGGATACGTACTACTTCAGAGTGGTACAGTAATCCTGTCTTGAAGGTCATGTTGCTGGATAACAATGAACCTACGAGCTATGGAGAAGCGATGGTGGGCCCAAATTCCAACAAATGGATAGAAGCCGTGAAATCCGAGATAGGATCCATGTATCAGAACAAAGCATGGACTTTTGGTGGACTTGCCCAATGATCGGCAAGCCATTAAGATAAATGGATCTTTAAGAAGAAGACGGATGTGGACGGTAATGTCACCATCCATGAAGCTCGACTTGTGGCGAAGAATTTTTCACAAGTTCAAGGAGTTGACTACGATGAGATTTTCTCATCCGTAGCGATGCTTAAAGTCCATCGGAATCATGTTAGCATTGGCTGCATTTATGAAATCCAGCAGATGGATGTCAAAACGGTTTTCCTTACCAGTTTTCGTAAGGAAAGGTTGTATGTAATACAATCAGAAAGGTTTTGTCGATCCTAAGGATGCTAAAAGGTATGCTAGCTCTAGCGATCCTTCCATGGACTGGAGCAAGCATCTCGGAGTTGGAATGTGCACTTTCATAAGATGGTCAAAGATTTTTGGGATTATACAAAGTTTATGAGAAACTTGTATTTCCAAAGAAGTGAGTGGGAGCACTATAGAATTTCTGATGAGTATATGTTGTTGACATATTGTTGATCAGAAATGATGTAGATTTTCTAGAAAGCATATAGGGTTATTTGAAAGGTGTTTTTCAATGGAAAACCTGGATTAGGCTACTTGAACAATAAGCATCAAGATCTATACGATAGATCAAAATGCTTAATAGTACTTTCAAATGAGCACGTACCTTGACATGATCTTGAAGGTGTTCAAGATGGATCAGTCAAAGAAGGAATTCTTGCCTGAGATGTAAGGTATGAAGTTAAGACTTAAAATCTCGACCACGGCAGAATAGAGAGAAAGGACGAAGGTCGTCCCCTATGCTTTTATCATAGGCTCTCTACAGTATGCTATGCTGTGTACCGCACCTGTAGTGTGCCTTGCCATGAGTCAGTCAAGGGGTACAAGAGTGATCCAAGAATGGATCACAGGACAGCGGTCAAAGTTATCCTTAGTAACTAGTGGACTAAGGAATTTTCTCGATTATGGAGGTGATAAAGAGTTCGACGTAAAGAGTTATGTCGATGCAAGCTTAACACCAATCCGGATAGCTCTGAGTAGAAATACCGGATACGTATAATGGAGCAACTTTTAGTATAGCTCCAAGTAGAACAGTTATTTGGAATAGCTCCAAATAGAGCGTGGTAGCTACATCTAGGAGATGACATAGAGATTTTTAAAGCACACACGGATCTAAAAGGTTCAGACCCGTTGACTATAACCTCTCTCACAAGCATAACATGATCAAACCCAGAACTCATCGAGTGTTAATCACATGGTAAATGTGAACTAGATTATTGACTCTAGTAAACTCTTTTACGAAGGAGAGCGACTCCCAGGACTCCCAGGGCGGCGATGCGATCCAAGAGCTCGTTTACGAAGGAGAGCTCCATCGGATCTAGCTGCTCGGCAAGTTCCGAGTTGACGTGAAGATTGCTTTTGATGACCCGAGAGGTCATTGTCGGCGCGGTGGCCAAACAGGCGGTCATAAGAAAACCGCCTAGCCGGATAGTTTGACCGGTGGCCAAAGCTCCTTTAGCAATGGTGCCATCTTTAAAGACGGTGTTGGAAATATGCCCTAGAGGAAATAATAAAAGTATTATTATTATATTTCCTTGTTCATGATAATTGTCTTTTATTCATGCTATAACTGTATTATCCGGAAATCGTAATACACGTGTGAATACATAGACCACAATATGTCCCTAGTGAGCCTCTAGTTGACTAGCTCGTTGTGATCAACGGATAGTCATGATTTCCTGGCTATGGACATTGGATGTCGTTGATAACGGGATCACATCATTAGGAGAATGATGTGATGGACAAGACCCAATCCTAAGCCTAGCACTAAGATCGTGTAGTTCGTTTGCTAGAGCTTTTCCAATGTCAAGTATCTCTTCCTTAGACCATGAGATCGTGTAACTCCCGGATACCGTAGGAGTGCTTTGGGTGTATCAAATGTCACAACGTAACTGGGTGGCTATAAAGGTGCATTACAGGTATCTCCGAAAGTATCTGTTGGGTTGGCATGAATCGAGACTGGGATTTGTCACTCCGTGTAAGCGGAGAGGTATCTCTGGGCCCACTCGGTAGGACATCATCATATGCGCAATGTGACCAAGGAGTTGATCACGGGATGATGTGTTACGGAACGAGTAAAGAGACTTGCCGGTAACGATATTGAACAAGGTATAAGGATACCGACGATCGAATCTCGGGCAAGTACAATACCGCTAGACAAAGGGAATTGCATACGGGATTGATTAAGTCCTTGACATCGTGGTTTATCCGATGAGATCATCGTGGAACATGTGGGAGCCATCATGGGTATCCAGATCCCGCTGTTGGTTATTGACCGGAGAACGTCTCGGTCATGTCTACATGTCTCCCGAACCCGTAGGGTCTACACACTTAAGGTTCGATGACGCTAGGGTTATAAAGGAAGTTTGTATGTGGTTACTGAATGTTGTTCGGAGTCCCGGATGAGATCCCGGACGTCATGAGGAGTTCCGGAATGGTCCGGAGGTAAAGATTTATATATGGGAAGTCCTATTTTGGCCACTGGAAAATGTTCGGGATTTTTCGGTATTGTACCGGAAGGTTCTAGAAGGTTCTGGAGTGGGGCCCACCTGCATGGGGGGACCCACATGAACGTGGGTAGTGGGGGCAAGGCCCCACACCCCTGGTCAAGGCGCACCAAGATCCCCCCTTAGAAGGAATAAGATCATATCCCGAAGGGATAAGATCAAGATCCCTAAAAAGGGGGGATAGCAATCGGTGGGGAAGGAAATGATGGGATTTCTTTCCTCCCACCTTTGCCAACGCCCCAATGGACTTGGAGGGCAAGAAACCAGCCCCCTCCACCCCTATATATAGTGGGGAGGCGCATGGGAGCTTCACCCTTGCCCCTGGCGTAGCCCTCCCTCTCCCAAGTGCTCCTCCTCTCTCGCGGTGCTTGGCGAAGCCCTGCAGGATTGCCACGCTCCTCCACCACCACCACGCCGTTGTGTTGCTGCTGGACAGAGTCTTCCTCAACCTCTCCCTCTTTCCTTGCTGGATCAAGGCGTGGGAGACGTCACCGGGCTGTACGTGTGTTGAACGCGGAGGTGCCGTGCGTTCGGCACTTGATCATCGGTGATTTGAATCACGACGAGTACGACTCCATCAACCCCGTTCACTTGAACGCTTCCGCTTAGCGATCTACAAGGGTATGTAGATGCACTCTCCTTTCTACTCGTTGCTGGTCTCTCCATAGATAGATCTTGGTGATACGTAGGAAATTTTTTGAATTTCTGCTACGTTCCCCAACAGACGGGACGAGGCATCCTTCCTGATGGCGAAGGCACAGAGGAACTCTCAATGAAAGCACCAATGTCGGTGTCAAAACCGGCGGATCTCAGGTAGGGGGTCCCGAACTGTGTGTCTAGGCGGATGGTAACAGGAGACAAGGGACACGATGTTTTTACCCAAGTTCGGGCCCTCTCGGTGGAGGTAAAACCCTACTCCTGCTTGATTAATATTGATGATATGGGTAGTACAAGAGTAGATCTACCACGAGATCAGAGAGGCTAAACCCTAGAAGCTAGCCTATGGTATGATTGTAGTTCGTCCTATGGACTAAAACCCTCCGGTTTATATAGACACCGGAGAGGGTTAGGGTTACACAGAGTCGGTTACAATGGTAGGAGATCTACATATCCGTATCGCCAAGCTTGCCTTCCACGCCAAGGAAAGTCCCATCCGGACACGGGACAAAGTCTTCAATCTTGTATCTTCATAGTCTTGGAGTCCGGCCAAAGATGATAGTTCGGCTATCCGGACACCCCCTAGTCCAAGACTCCCTCACTTACGATACCATGGGATCACTTGATCCCTCTCGGTACATCTTCTACGCTTTGTGAGTTGATCAACTTGATTCACTCTTGACTTAGTCTTGATCAACTTGATTCACTCTTGACTTAGTCTTGATCAACCTTGAATCTTTCCAACTCTCTTCATTTGGATGATGTCTTGAAGTTAATCATGAATGACCTCTTCATTTGGATGATGTCTTGAAGTTAAACATGAATGACCACACAATCTTCTTCTTCAAGACATGCTTGCAATAAGCTCAACACTCACATGACCAATCTTTGGATAATTCCTTAATAGCACCTTGGTCAACTCATAAACTCCTTGAAACCAACACATGGACTTCAAGAAAAGCCTATGGACAAATCCTTCAAATGTAACTCAAGACAATCATTAGTCCATAGAGATTGTCATCAAGTACCAAAACCAAACATGGGGGCACCGCATGTTCTTTCAATCTCCCCCATTTTGGTAATTGATGACAATCACTTTCAAGAGAGTTTATATAAGGAATTATGCTTCACTATGCAATGCAACAACCAATAGTGCATGCATATGAGATGCAAATGCTAAGGAACAAAACCAAAGCAAGAGGAGATAACTCTCTAAACTTCTCCACAAAACTCTCTGAAACTCCTCCCCCATTGGCATCGATTGCCAAAATGGGTGAAAAGCTTAGAATGCCAATATAAAGAGTGTTCCTCCATAAATTGTGTATCTCTCAAAAAGAGAGTGGAATGCAATACACGTATCCAATGGTAAATACTTGGAGGAAGACAAACTATATTGAGGCCCAAAGATTGCAAAAGAATGATAAGCCACAAAGACATAACAAAGAGAGAAACAAGAAATCGAGCAATCAAAAGATACAAATTGAAGCAAGCAATCAAAGGATATCAATTGAACCAACTAGACCAAAGATCCTATGAGCCACATGAATGAAGGATATTATGATATGAGCCGAGCAGTGTTCTAAAGAAACTAGAGAAGCTCCCCATGATTTGTGCACATCAAGAATTTTTGTATTCGGATACAAAGTACACAAAATAGGATCATAGCTCCCCCAAAATCAATAGAAACTTACAACAAGTGCAAGTGAGCATATAGGAAACTAAGCCTAGTACTTGCAACAAACACATGGTTGAGCAACAAGTAAAAGAGGCAACTTGAGAATGGGCTCAACCAAAAAGATGTGTGTGAGTCAAGGTAATGCACTTGAGAAGACTAATATACAGATGAGCATAAAGCATCAATAAAGTCTTGAAAGAATGAGGCACACGGTGCAAGGCCTATCATTCCCACACACAACTAGCAAATGGGTTCACAAGCTTACTAATAAGCATATAAAGAACCTATGCTTGTGACAACCCGTGGTAAAGATAGAAGATGAAAGCCTCATCAAGACGAGGGATACCAATTAAGATGGCAAAAGCCTTGTAAAGACAAGCATGAGGAAAATAATCTTCACCACACAAGAGTGCATCAAGATGCTACAATAGAGGACACGCACTCAAGGCAAAAGCTTTCACGGAGCCACCAAAGAAATAACGAAAGAAAGACAAGGTGGACGTGAAAGAAAGGATATCAACTAGAGATGTAAATTCTCTCAAGTGTATAAGGTTCTAGGTAGACGAAATCATGATGATATATATCTACAAAGAAGGATGTACACCCGAAATAGTTACAGCGCGAAGGAACAAGATATCCAAAAGGAAGTCATACATATACCAATAAGATATTTGCCTGGAAGCATAGCACATGGCTAGATATGGTCTTATTGTATATAAATGAATTCCTACTGCATGAACATCAAAGACATAACAACTAGCAACAAGAGATCATCGTTGGGATGCTTTGAGAAAGGAAACAAGTATCACAAGATATGAAATGAATATCATGCCAAGATGCAACCTACACAAGGTTGAATGCAAGAGAGGAAAGCATGAATAGATACTTGTTACCGAGATATCATTGGAAGGATGTAGTAGATACCAATTGACGGTAGATAGTAGTTCATTGATCATCCTAGCTTGACTCCAATGAGCACATGGTGACAACACCTTCCTTGTGAGTGAGCCAAGCATCCAATGCATCTCCAACCGCTCCTAGAAGAACAACACAAACTAAACGGTACCCAAACTCATTAGGACCAAGAGTTAGAAACACCAATATACATAGTGTAACACCCCGGATGTAACTTTCCATATTTGTAACTCCAACTCTTGCCATTTTCGGCCATGTGCTATGATATTCCCTCCGTGGTTGGGTTTTGTTATCGTTTTGCATTTTGTCCATGTCATGCATCTCATATCATGTCATCATGTGCATCTCATTTGCATACGTGTTCGTCTCATGATTCCGAGCATTTTCCCCGTTGTCCGTTTTGCAATCCGGCACTCCTATGTTCCCCGGCGTCCCCTTTTACATTTTTCCGTGTGCGGGTGTTGAACATTCTCGGAATGGACCGAGCCTTGCCAAGTGGCCCTGGTATAGCACCGGTAGACCACCTGTCAAGTTTCGGGTCATTTGGAGCTCGTTTGGTACTCCAACGGTTAACCGCACTCTCGCAAAGGCCTCTTTTAAGTTGCAGCCCAACACCCCTCCAAAACAGCCCAATAACCCATCTAACTCCCTTCCATGCTCTCGGTCGTTCGATCACGATCGTGTGGGCGAAAACCGCACTCCATTTGGAGCCTCCTAGCTCCCTCTACCTCTATATATAGATCCCTCCCCCGAATTCACGAGCAAACCCTAAAAAAAATCCCTCTTCGCGCCGCCGGACACGTCCGGATCGGACCGGACGCGTCCGCCGCCGCGCCCGCGCCAATCGGGGGCAGCCACGTGGCCCCAGCCGGCCGCACCGCCGCTGGCCCGCTCGGCCCGTGCGGGGCCCCCGCGGCCCGCCGCCATCGCCCGCTTCCGCGGAGCGCCGCGCCGCCGCCAACCGCTCCGCGCCGCCCGCGCGCGCCGCCGGCCGCCGTCGCCGTCGCCGCCGCCGCTCTGCCTCCGCCTCCCCGCGCCCCGCGCCGGACCACCGCCGACCGCGCCGCCGCAGCGCCGCCCGGCCGCGCCGCCGCCTGATCCCGCCGGATCCGGCCGACCCGGCCGCCCCGGCCTCTCCTCCCTCCGGCCCCGAGCGCCATCTCCGGCGACACCTCGAACTCCGGCGCGCTCCAGATCTGATCCGAACCGACGGTTGACTTCTCCCCCCCCCCCAAATCTCACTAAGTCATGTTTCTGTCATAAAATCATTGCATGTTCTTCGCATCACATCTCCGCACCCGTGGCTCTGTTTTGGGCGTGTAGCATATCAAATTGTTCGTCTAGAAGAGTAGATCATTTCATCTCATTGCACCATTTTCATTTGAGCTCATCTTGATGCCCGAAATGCTGTTGGAAGAGGGCTATGTGATGTTAGTTTCTGTTTCTTAACAGAACTTGCACTTTTATCATTTTTGCCATGATTAATGTGTGCACCTTATGAACTTGAGCCCTACATGTGTGTTGAACTATGCCATGCCATCTTTCCAGGGGTGTATGCCATGTATTTTTGTGAGTTATGTGGTGACTAGAACAAGCATGCAAACTAGGGATGATAATGTTGCTGATTTCAGGAACTTAGTGTTTTCACTAAGTCGTGTCCTGCTGTTATTTTTATGCCATGTGTTCATGTTGTTACAGAGAGATCTATGCCCTTTTTGAGCATGATCAGTAAGGGTGTTTTGAACATATGGATGTGCTCTATCCATCCATGCCTTTGTTGGCATTTATGGAGTAGTCTAGCATGTCATTTTCGTGCTCTACTTTTGCTTCAAAATGTTTCCTGGCAGATTGTTTACATGAGATTCAATTTTCACGAGGTTGTTGTAGTTGATCCGTGTACGCTATGATGTTGTTCTTGCCATGTATATCTTCTATGCCATGTTTTCTTGATGGGTGTATGCTTAGTTTATCATGAGATGCTCTGTAGTGAGTGCATCGAGCTCACGAACATGCCTATTTGATATATGTTTTTGCCATGCCCAGTTTTTCTGCTAAGTCTGAGATCTGTAATAAAACTTGCTATGTTTACATGGGTGCCATCATTTCTTAAGATCCTTTTTGGCTTATGGTCAGTAAGGGACTTTTGATCTATGCTTTGAGTAGATTCCTGCCATGTCTTGTTTTGCTATTGTAAGTTCCTGTAGCTTGTTGTTTGCTTGCTCTAAACATGCCTTCCTGATGTTAATTTCTGGCATACTAGTATTTTCACTAAGTCTGTGAACCTGATATTTTTTGCTCTTTCACCATGCTTGTTTGAGCCTGTTATGATGTGATTTAGCCGTAGCTCAGTGTTTCTCTTTTGTTAAGCATCTCCTGTAGATCACTGCCATATGATTTGTTTGTATGTTGGAGTGTTGTAGCATAGTTTCTTGTTGCATGCTAAGTGGCATCGTGCTGTTAAATGCAGATTCGCGTCTTTCTTGTTTTGCTTGTCATTTGCAAACCGTGCATCCGATTCCGGTTGAGGGAGTCCTGGACTAGGGGGTGTCCGGATAGCCGGACTATCAATATCCGCCGGACTCCAAGACTATGAAGATACAAGATTGAAGACTCCGGCTCGTGTCTGGATGGTACTTTCCTTGGCGTGGAAGGCAAGCTTGGCAATACGGATATGTAGATCTCCTACCATTGTAACCGACTCTGTGTAACCCTAGCCCTCTCCGGTGTCTATATAAACCGGAGGGCTTTAGTCCGTAGGACAACATACATCTCGACAATCATACCATAGGCTAGCTTCTAGGGTTTAGCCTCCTTGATCTCGTGGCAGATCTACTCTTGTACTACCCATATCATCAATATTAATCAAGCAGGACGTAGGGTTTTACCTCCATCGAGAGGGCCCAAACCTGGGTAAAAACATCGTGTCCCTCGTCTCTTGTTACCATCCGCCTAGACGCACAGTTCGGGACCAACTACCCGAGATCCGCCGGTTTTGACACCGACATTGGTGCTTTCATTGAGAGTTCCTCTGTGTCGTCACCGATAGGCTTGATGGCATCTTCAACCAGCAACGCTGTCCAGGGTGAGACCTTTCTCCCCGGACAGATCTTCGTATTCGGCGGCTTCGCCCTGCGGGCCAATTCACTTGGCCATCTGGAGCAGATCGAAAGCTACGCCCCTGGTCGTCAGGTCAGATTTGGAAGCTTAGACTTCACGGCCGATGTCCGTGGAGACTTGATCTTCGACGGACACGAGCCACAGCCGAGCGTGCCACACTGTGACGATGGGCATGATCTAGCTCTGCCGCCGAAAAGTGCCCTGGTGGCCGCACACGGATCTGCTCCGGCCATTAGCCCGGAGCCGATCGCCCAGATCGAGGGCCGGTGGATAGACGCCGCCCTGGGGGCTTCAACATCCACGGCGATGGAGCCGAACACCAATCTTGTCCCCCGCGAAACTCGTGATTCCGAGGCGCCGGACTCCTCGCCGGACTCCGAACTTCCCGCGCCCCTGCCAATTGATCCGGATTGGGCGCCGGTTATGGAACTCACCGCCGCGGACATCTTCCAATGCTCGCCTTTTGGCGATATCTTGAATTCACTAAAGCATCTCTCGCTATGAGGAGAGTCATGGCCGGATTACGGCCAGGATGGTTGGGATACGGACGACGAAGAAATTCAGAGCCCACCCACCACCCACTTTGTAGCCACTGTCGATGATCTAACCGACATGCTAGACTACGACTCCGAAGACATCGACGCTATGGACGACGATGCCGGAGACGAACAGGAACCAGCGCCCACAGGGCACTGGAAGGCCACCTCGTCATACGACGTATACATGGTGGATACCCCAAAAGATGGGGATGGTGAAGAAACAGCGGAGGCAGATCCCTTAAAGAAATAGCCCAAGCGCCGGCGTCAGCGGCGCCGCTCTAAATCTCGCCACAGCAAGAATGGAGATTCCAGCACAGGAGATAATAATACTCCAGAGAGTGCCGAAGACAATCCCCTCCAGCAGGACTCAGCGCAGGAGGATGCAGAAGCAAGCCCTCATGAGGGGGCGGCAGACGAAGAGGTTGAGGATCATAACTATATGCCTCCCTCCGAAGACGAAGCAAGGCTCAACGATGACGAATTCGTCGTACCCGAGGATCCCGTCGAACAAGAGCGCTTCAAGTGCAGGCTTATCGCCACAGCAAACAGCCTAAAGAAAAAGCAGCAGCAGCTTCAAGCTGATCAGGACCTGCTGGCCGACCGATGGACCGAGGTCCTCGCGGCCGAAGAGTATAAACTCGAACGTCCCTCCAAAAGTTACCCAAGACGCAAGCTGCTCCCCCGATTAGAGGAGGAAGCATACGTACCTCCATCACCAGCGCACGATATGGCTGACCGACCACCCCGTGGTCGTGACAGAGAGGCATCCAGGCCCCCAGCCAAGACCACACCCCGGCATCGCTCCAAAAGTACGAAGCCAAGAGGGAACGCGCCGGACTTGCGAGACATATTGGAGGACAAAGCAAGGCAATCCAGATCCATCTATGGATCACGTGGGCGCCCTACGACCCACGACGAATACCGTCGTGCCGGATACAATAACCCCGGCCGGGCCGAACACAGCAGACAGCGCTCTCTCGAGCTGCATCGCAATATCGCTCAATACAGGGGCGCCGCACACCGGTTATGCTTCACTGACGAAGTAATGGATCATCAGATCCCCGAAGGGTTTAAACCCGTAAACATCGAATCTTACGATGGCACAACAGACCCCGCGGTGTGGATCGAAGACTATCTTCTCCACATCCATATGGCCCGCGGCGACGATCTCCACGCCATCAAATACCTCCCACTCAAGCTTAAAGGACCAGCTCGGCATTGGCTTAACAGCCTGCCCGCAGAGTCAATTGGGTGTTGGGAAGACCTGGAGGCCGCATTCCTTGATAACTTCCAAGGTACATATGTGCGACCACCAGACGCCGATGACCTAAGCCACATCATTCAGCAGCCAGATGAATCGGCCAGACAATTCTGGACACGGTTCTTGACGAAGAAAAATCAAATCGTTGATTGTCCGGACGCAGAGGCCCTTGCAGCCTTCAAACATAACATCCGGGACGAATGGCTAGCCCGGCACCTGGGGCAGGAAAAGCCGAAATCCATGGTAGCCCTCACATTGCTAATGACCCGCTTTTGTGCGGGAGAGGACAGCTGGCTAGCCCGCAGCAACAATCTCCGTAAAAATTCTGGCAGTCCGGATACTAAGGACAACAACGGCAGGTCACGTCGAAACAAAAACAAGCGCCGCATTAACGGCGACGATAAGGAGGATACGGCAGTCAATGCCGGATTCCGAGGCTCTAAACCCGGTCAGCGGAAGAAGCCATTTAAAAGAACCACTCCGGGTCCGTCCAATCTGGACCGAATACTTGACCGCTTATGCCAGATACATGGCACCTCTGAAAAGCCAGCTAACCACACCAATAGAGATTGTTGGGTGTTCAAGCAGGCTGGCAAGTTAATTGCCGAAAACAATGACAAGGGGCTAAATAGCGACGACGAGGAAGAGACCCGGCCGCCGAACAATAGAGGACAGAAGGGTTTTCCCCCACAAGTGCGGATAGTGAATATGATATACGCGACCCATATACCCAAGAGGGAGAGGAAACGCGCACTACGGGACGTCTATGCGATGGAGCCAGTCGCCCCAAAGTTCAACCCATGGTCCTCTTGCCTGATCACTTTCGATCGAAGAGACCATCCGACCAGCATACGCCATGGCGGATTCGCCGCATTGGTTTTAGACCCAATCGTCGATGGGTTCCACCTCACGAGAGTCCTGATGGACGGCGGTAGCAGCCTGAACCTGCTTTATCAGGATACAGTGCGCAAAATGGGCATAGACCCATCAAGGATTAAACCTACAAAGACAACCTTTAAAGGTGTCATCCCAGGAGTGGAAGCCAACTTTACAGGCTCAGTCACACTGGAAGTGGTCTTCGGATCCCCAGATAATTTCCGAAGCGAAGAGTTAATCTTCGACATAGTCCCGTTTCGCAGCGGCTATCACGCTCTGCTCGGAC
Organism: Triticum timopheevii; assembly: GCA_963921465.1. Classification (NCBI taxonomy): domain Eukaryota; kingdom Viridiplantae; phylum Streptophyta; class Magnoliopsida; order Poales; family Poaceae; genus Triticum; species Triticum timopheevii. The sequence goes on along the minus strand of OY997270.1, from coordinate 346,936,385 downwards.
GAACCGCGTTTGCAAAATTCAACGCGGTGCCACATTATGCATACCTAAAGCTCAAGATGCCAGGCCCTCGCGGAGTCATCACGGTCAATGGGAATACGGAACGCTCCCTCCGAACGGAGGAACATACAGCGGCTCTCGCGGCAGAAGTACAGAGCAGCCTTCTCAGGCAATTCTCAAGTCCGGCAGTTAAAAAGCCGGATATAGCAAAGCGCGCCCGGAGCAATGCCAACCAAGACCACCTGGCGTGATCAGAGCACGCGTAGCAATGCGGCCCCAACCCTCGCCCGCGTATGATCGCCAGAATAACACTCCGCGTACATCATTACGCTTTGGAGATACCATGGGCACAGGGGAGGGGGCACGATCGCAACGGACCCAGAGTGCGGTTCGACCACACCGGGGGCTCGCAAATGTGCCCCTCTTTTTCATTATTTTTCTTCTTTTATGTACACAGGACTCCGTTAACCAGAGGCCCTGTACGGCGGTCAACTTGCCGAACTCATGATGCAATAGTCAGGGACTAAAGAAGGCCGCGACGAACACAAGGTGGTCTCAATTACGAGCATTAAATTCGATTATATACACCAAGTCCGCAGCTCATCCCTGGAGGGGGACATTTTTATTTAGTCCAAATCCCTTGCTTACCGCACTATTTGTATCAGTCCGCTCCACTAGCATACTTTCTTTCATAAATAATGCAGCACCTCTTTATTGCAATTGCATTATCTTTTAAATATATGTTCATTACATGACATCTTGCACCCGTATATTTTGGTACGGCCGAATACGCCAGGGGCTTCTGTTCCCCAAATTATGGTGTGATAAAGTCCGAACACTTTCACAAGTGCGGCACCCCGAACTTATAGCATTATATGAATCGGCTCCGAATCATGTCTTGGGTCAATAGTTGGGTTTGCCCGGCTCCCACATTTTGGTGCCTTACGTTCCGTTCTGTCAGCTAAGGTGGCACTGGGAGAACCACTGCGATTGCGCCCCGGTTGAGCCGGGTTAATGCCTCAGTGGAGAAAGCTAAAACTGACTGGCATGATAAGGCGAGAGACTGGTCGCTGTTCGAGAGGTTTTTTCGGGTCCTTAAAGACTCACGCCGCTTCGAGCGAAGTTCCGGATAATGTCCGACGAAGGCGTGGATAGCGCCCCGGATTCGGTCTTCCGAATACCAGGGGCTTCGCCGAAATTTAAAATTATAGAATTCTATGGCTAAGTGAGAGTGTTCAAGCACTATAAGTCCGGTTGCCTTGTTCGTCGTGTTGAGCGCCTCCCTAGATGGACCCAAAAATGGGAACAAGAGTGCTCTAGTTTATCCCGAACACCCCAGCACTTGTGGCTTGGGGGCTGAAGCCAACGACTTGCCATCTCTCAGATTTTATAAACGGCCGCACAGAAGGTAATATTTTAAATTAAACAAGCGTTGCTCATGGCGCATATGAACGAAATTTTCAGCGCACAGGATAAATATACAGCGAGTTCATTCAAAAATTACATTTCGGGAGCACTCATCTGCAATATCGCAGGCTCCCTTCAGGACAATTTTATAATACTTCTCCGGCGTGCGATACTCCTTGCCCGGCGGCGGTGGGTCCGTGAGAAGCTTCTCCGCATCCAATTTGCCCCATTGCACCTTTATGCGGGCAAGGGCCCGACGAGCGCCTTCGATACAGGCGGAGCGCTTGACCACATCCAGCCTGGGGCATGCATCCACAAGCCGCCGCACTAGGCCAAAGTAGCTACCAGGCATGGCCTGTCCAGGCCACAGCCGGACTATGAGGCCCTTCATGGCCTCCTCAGCTACCTTGTGGAGTTCGACCAGCTGCTTCAGCTAGTCGCTTGGGGGCACCGGATGGCCGGCCTCAGTATACTGAGACCAGAAGACCTTCTCCGTCGAGCTCCCCTCCTCGCCACGATAGAATGCGGCGGCATCAGACGCACTACGCGGCAGATCTGCAAACGCCCCTGGAGAGCTCCGAATGCGGGTAAGTGTCAGGTAGTTCACATTAACATGCCTGCTTTGCATGAAAAACGCCTTACCCGCCGCTATCTTCTTTATGTCCTCAACCTCCTGAAGGGCCTTACGGGCCTCGGCCTTGGCGGACTTGGCACTTTCGAGAGCCGAGGCAAGCTCGGACTCTCGAGTCTTGGAGTCACGCTCCAAACTCTCATGTTTTTCCATGAGAGCCTGGAGCTCTTGCCGAACTTCCGCCACCCGTTCCTCTTGCTTTTCTCGCTCAGCCCGTTCCGCGGCCGCACAGCGTTCGGCCACGGACACAGCATCCTTCAGGGCTGCCACCTCGTTAGTGGCCCCTGCGATGCACAGATTATCCTTGTTAATTTTATTGCAACCGAAACCCTTTTCTGTAAGGTACTTATTCAAAGTGGTGTTACTCACCTTCTTTTTCCTCGAGCTGCCTCTTGGCATGGCCGAGCTCTTGCTCGGACCGCTCGAGATCCTGCTTTAACTTATCAACCTCCGCCGTTAATACGACAGAGGCCAGCAGCGCAGCCTGCAAACCCATATTGACATATTTTTAGCAACCCTGCGAATATCTTGTTAGATCCTCAGTCCGGCTTTTCTTTCCGAACACCGAACTAAGCATCAGGGGCTACTGTCTATGCGGTATTACATTACATAATTTTAACTTCTTACCTCAAAGCCTGTTAGAAGGCTGCTGCAGGCTTTGGTCAGCCCGCCCTTGGCGAGCTGAACCTTCTCAATCACCGCACTCATGATAGTGCGGTGTTCTTCCTCGATGGAAGCGCCTTTAAGCGCCTCCAACAGGTTATCCGGCGCCTCCGGTTGGACGGAGGCCGCCGGCGTCATGGTCTTGCCCTTCTTTCGAAGGGGCCGCTTGCCGGACTCTGGAACCACTGCGGGTTCTGATGTAGAGTCCGGCACGAAGTCCGGGGGGCTGCCTGACGGCGCCTCCGGGGCCTCCTCCTGATGGGTCCCTCTCTGGGATCCCACCTCGGCGTCCTCGTCGACGCCTGGGGTAGAGGCAGTCGGGATGGAATTCACATCCGACGAGGCCAACGACCCGCTCGATGAGTCAGGAAGATCGTCACCGGCCGGACTACGGACAAAATGCGGCGTTAGAAGGATACTACGTGACATGAAAGGTACGGCATATAAATGATCCGGATACTTAGGATCCTACTGGACGCCTGGCCCTTGGAGGCCACTCATCCTCGCCAACGCTGATGTTGGCGAAACTGTCCGGGGGGATAGTTCTCCCCCTCTTGGACCCTTCGGCCTCCCCGATTGGGGAAGCCTTCCTCTTCTTCTCTCCCTCCTCCGGGAGAGAATACTCCTCCTCCTCGTCTTCAGGGGAGGAGTCCTCGTCGTCGTCGGACGCCTGATTGCGGGAACTCTTTCGAGTCCCCGCGGCCACCTTCTTGGCCTTCTTCTCCGGCACCACGTGCGGTGCCGGAACCAGCAGCCCCGCTAAGCGGGCATCCACTGGATCTTCTGGCATGGGAGCCGGGCTGATAAGCAGCTTGGCCTTCTCCGTCCATTCCTGTCAAAGGAAGAGGCAGAATAAAACCTCACTAGAGTTAATCTAATTATCACAAGTGTCCCGTAATGAGGTTGAATCACTTACCTCGTCAGTTGGACACTGCGAGCTGAATCCGCGATCTTCCGTCGCGGATGCGGGGGCTTCGGCGCCCTTGAACAGCACCCTCCAGGCGCCTTCGTATGTTGTATCGAAGAGCCCGCTTAGCGCCTGGTGCTGTTCCGGATTGAACTCCCACAAATTGAATGCCTGTTCTTGGCATGGGAGGATCCGCCGGATGAGCATGACTTGGACCACGTCGACGAGCCTGAGCTTATTGCTCACCATCTTCTTGAGGCAGGCTCGGAGTCCCGTCACCTCCACCGGATTACCCCACTGCAAGCCCTTCTCTTTCCAGGAGGTGATCTGCGTGGGGATACTAGATCTGAACTCGGGGCCGCCGCCCATGTGGGTTTGCGCGGCTCGGTGATGTAGAACCACCTCGATTGCCACCCCTTGACGGAATCCACAAAGGTCCCTTCGAGCCAAGGGACGTTGGGCAATTTGCCCAACATGGCGCCTCCGCATTCTGCTTGCGTGCCCTTCACAACCTTCGGCTTGACGTTGAAGGTCTTGAGCCACAAGCCGAAGTGGGGCTGGATGCAGAGGAAGGCCTCGCACACGATGATAAACGTCGAGATGTTGAGGATGAAGTTCGGCGCCAGATCGTGGAAATCCAGGCCGTAGTAAAACATGAGCCCCCGAACAAATGGATGGAGCAGAAAGCCCAGTCTGCGGAGGAAGTGGGGGAGGAAGACGACCCTCTCACGAGGCCCAGGGGTAGGGATGAGCTGCCCCTCGTCGGGCAGCCGATGCGCGATATCGCCGGAAAGATATCCGGCGCTGCGCAGCTTGGTGATGTCCTCCTCCTTAGCGGTGGAGGCCAACCATTTACCTCCCGCTCCGGACATATTCGGAGAAGGTCGAGGCGAGATGCGCGAGCTTGGGTGTTGGAGCTTGAGTTCGCGGGATGGATAAGCAAAGGAGGAAGAAGGCGTAGGTGAGAAGGTGAATCCTTATCCCTTATATATAGGCGGACAAAACTATGCGTCCCCCACCAGCCTGGTAAAACTCGCTTATCTCCCAAGCGCCACCATCAATGGCGCGGTTGGGTTACCCACGCACGTATTGATGAGAATCCCGGAATAAGGGGAACACGATCTCTGCTTCGACAAGACGTGCCAAGGAAACCGCTTCGCTAAACGTGCTGAGGTGGTATAGTAAAAAACGATTCAAACAAAGGCTTGGTTGCGGTGTGATGTCACGCCGCATAATACGTCAGCAGATTGAGTTAAGTGTGCATTTTATTCTCTCTACGGTGGTATGTGGAATTTATTTTGCAGAGCCGGACACTATCCTGGTGTTCATGATCTTCTCTGGATTATTCAAGGAAGGAACCCGCCTTGCAATGCCAAACATTATGCGCGCCGGACTTATCGTCATTGAAGACTGGTTCAGGGGCTACTGAGGGAGTCCTGGACTAGGGGGTGTCCGGATAGCCGGACTATCAATATCCGCCGGACTCCAAGACTACGAAGATACAAGATTGAAGACTCCGGCTCGTGTCCGGATGGTACTTTCCTTGGCGTGGAAGGCAAGCTTGGCAATACGGATATGTAGATCTCCTACCATTGTAACCAACTCTGTGTAACCCTAGCCCTCTCCGGTGTCTATATAAACTGGAGGGCTTTAGTCCATAGGACAACATACATCTCAACAATCATACCATAGGCTAGCTTCTAGGGTTTAGCCTCCTTGATCTCGTGGTAGATCTACTCTTGTACTACCCATATCATCAATATTAATCAAGCAGGACGTAGGGTTTTACCTCCATCGAGAGGGCCCGAACCTGGGTAAAAACATCGTGTCCCTCGTCTCTTGTTACCATCCGCCTAGACGCACAGTTCGGGACCCCCTACCCGAGATCCGCCGGTTTTGACACCGACACCGGTGATCTTTATATCGATTTCAACCGAAATCATCTCATCTTTCCAGCGGCATACTTGGTTTGCCAAGTTGATGCCCGGTTCATCATTTTCCTTCCGGAGCACACATATGCATTGCATATCACGTCCCGCATAGCATGTCATGCATTGCATCATATTGTTTGTGCATTGCTCCTTGTTTGATTGTTGTTCCATTGCTTGTGTTCTTGCTTTGGGTAGAGCCGGGAGACGAGTACGTGTATGAGGAACCTGTTGAGAACGCCTATGAGGATCAAGCCTTCGACAACTCTGAGAACCTTGAAGGCAAGATGACCATACCTTCGATATCACTTCTATCTTTGCTTGCTAGATGCTCGCTCTTTTGCTATGCCTATGCTGCGATACCTACCACTTGCTATATCATGCCACCCATATTGCCATGTCAACCTCTAACCATCCTTTCCTAGCAAACCGTTGATTGGCTATGTTACCGCTTTGCTCAGCCCCTCTTATAGCGTTGCTAGTTGCAGGTGAAGATGAAGTTTGTTCCTTGTTGGAACACGGATATTTTGGGATATCACAATATCTATTGTTTTAATTAATGCATCTATATACTTGGTAAAGGGTGGAAGGCTCGGTCTTATGCCTGGTGTTTTGTTCCACTCTTGCCACCCTAGTTTCCGTCATACCGGTGTTATGTTCCTTGATTTTGCGTTCCTTACGCGGTTGGGTGATTTATGGGACCCCCGTGACAGTTCGCTTTGAATAAAACTCCTCCAGCAAGGCCCAACCTTGGTTTTACCATTTTCCACCTAAGCCTTTTTCCCTTGGGTTTTCGCGAGCCCGAGGGTCATCTTTATTTACCCTCCCCCCCCCCCCCGGGCCAGTGCTCCTCTGAGTGTTGGTCCAAACTAGAGCACCGTGCGGGACCATTCCTTGGCAACTTGGATTACGTCGGTACCTGTACGCTTAGCTTATCCGGTGTGCCCTGAGAACGAGATATGTGCAGCTCCTATCGGGATTTGTCGGCACAGTCGGGTGGTCTTGCTGGCCTTGTTTTACCATTGTCGAAATGTCATGCGAACCGGGATTCCGAGACTGATCGGGTCTTCCCGGGAGAAGGTTTATTCCTTCGTTGACCGTGAGAGCTTGTGATGGGCTAAGTTGGGACACCCCTGTAGGGTATTATCTTTCGAAAGCCGTGCCCGCGGTTATGAGGCAGATGGGAATTTGTTAATGTCCGGTTGTAGAAAACCCGAAGTTGACCTTAATTAAAATGCATCAACCGCGTGTGTTACCGTGATGGTCTCTTCTCGGCAGAGTCCGGGAAGTGAACACGGTGTTGGAGTTATGTTTGACGTAAGTAGTTTCAGGATCACTTCTTGATCGCTACTAGCTTCACGACCGTGCCTTGCTTCTCTTCTCGCTCTCTTTTGCGATCGTAGCCACCACATATGCTAGTCGCTTGCTGCAGCTCCACCTCATTACACCAGCCTTCCCTTAAGCTTAAATAGTCTTGATCTCGCGGGTGTGAGATTGCTGAGTCCCCGTGACTCACAGATTCTACCAAAACAGATGCAGGTACCGATGATACCAGCGCAGAGGGCGCAACTAAGCTGAAGTGGGAATTTGATGAGGCCCTTGGTCGTTACTATGTTTCATTTCCAGACGATCAGTAGTGGAGCCCAGTTGGGGCGATCGGGGATCTGTGTTGCATTTGGGGTAGTCTTCTTTTATTTTGTTCCGTAGTCAGACCTTGAGTGTAAACTGAATGATGGATGTTTATTTATGTATTGTGTGAAGTGGCGACTGTAAGCCAACTATGTATCTCTTTTCCCTTATGTATTACATGGGTTGTGTGAAGATTACCTCACTTGCGACATTGCTTTCAATGCGGTTATGCCTCTAAGTTGTGCTTCGACACGTGGGAGATATAGCCGCATCGAGGGCGTTACAAGTTGGTAATCAGAGCCTTCCCCGACCTTAGGAGCCCCACTGCTTGATCGTTTTTAGCGGCCGAGTTGTGTCTAGAAAAATGTTTTGAGTCATTTAGGATTATATATATCGGAGAGTTAGGAATTCTTTTACTCCTCAGTCCCTTCGTCGCTCTGGTGAGGTCTCCTGATGTAGAAGTTTTGACTTTCCTCTCCTCAAATTTCACTAAAAAAAATTTTAGGATCACGCGGGTATCTTGGAATCGTTCCGATGGTTTTATGATGAGAACATTGTCTTGGTGCCTCCTGTCAGGGGTTTAGTGGAAGTGTCCCGGGGAGTTGAGCTCTGAGGTGTTGTCGTCATAATTTTATTGTTGCAGTTCTGGAATACCTGAGTTTAGTACGCCGACATCGAAAATCTCTTTTATGCAGTTGTTGGTGAGATAACCCCGATAACCCAGTACTGAGGTGAGTACGGGAGTATTGCCATGACTCGTATAACGGATGCTTTTCGAAGGTTGAGGTACACGATTTCTGAAGGTTTCTTGGTTATGTGTTGAAGGATGGATACAGCTGGATGTAGGGATTGTTAGTTTGGGTGAGATATATTGCTTCCCCTGTATCCCCAACACCTGATTGCATAACCGGAAAGTTTCGGGAGTTTATAGGTGGGATTCAAGTAGCTCTAGCATTTCTTCCGCAGATATTTGGTTTGTGATTGGGTAATCCTTACCACTTATTTGTTCCATTCATACCTTGTTTTTATTTTCATTCATCAATCTCTTATCAAGTGGCTTCTCACCTTAATGGACGTGATGTTTACTTTGGAATTCATTCGTTCATCCCTGTTCGAATGTTTATTGTGAAGACTATATGTTGCAATTTATATCCGTTGATTCAACTTGTCTATCTGTTAATCAAGATGCTAACGGATGTCACCCTCTTTAGGATGGCTCCGCCAACGCGTCAGAATCTGGAACGCAGTGATGGGAGTCAGGCGAACCCTCCACCTCCACCTCCGCCTCCGGAGGCATGGCAAACTTTGATGGCAACCACTAACGCCAATGCTCAGTTGTTGATTCAGCTGATGCAAGAGCGTAACCAAGGCCAAGGCAACCAAGGGAATCAAGGTCAAGGGCAGTTCTACCATCAGCCACAGTTTCCTACCCTCAACCAGTTCCTTGCAAATCAGCCAAAGTCTTTCAGCTACTGTGCCGAGGCCACAGACGCCGACGATTGGCTCGTGGATATCAACAAGCATTTCGAATGCAGCAATGTCAGACCTGAGGACTACGTCAAGTTCGCGTCTTTTCAGCTCAAGGATCAAGCAGCTGATTGGTTCCAGCAATACAAGGATTCCAGAGGAGGTCGAGTGATTACTTGGACTGATTTCTGTCGGGACTTTAAAGCTCACCACATTCCTACCAGTGTTGTTGAGAGCAAGCGTGAGGAGTTCCGCAATCTCAAGCAAGGCAACATGTCAGTGTACGAATACAACAAACAGTTTCAGAAACTTGCTCGCTTCGCTAAACAAGACGTTCCTGATGAAAAGAGTATGATCTACCAATTCAGAGGTGACCTTAGAGAGGATCTGCAGTTAGCTCTTGTTCTTATTGAGCCTACTCAGTTTGATCAATTCTACAATATGGCCCTCAAGCAAGAAGGTGCTCAGCTCAAGTGTGAGGCTTCAAAGAAGAGAATCAGGGATGCAGCTCAGTCTTCTTCTTCCTCTCAAGGCGCAGCTAAGCAGCAAAAGTTCTACCTTCCTCCTCCTCCGTTCTGTCAGCCTTATCAGCAGAAGAACTCAGGTGGTCGTGGATCTTCCCACCCACCCAACCCAAGCTACCAGAACAAGTCTCAGCCTCAAGCTCCAAGGTCAAATGCTCCTTATCACTGTCCGCTCTCAGAGGTGACCTGCAACAAGTGCCAGCAGAAGGGTCACTATGCGAACAAATGCTTCAACCAAAGGCGCCTTCCTCCTCCTCCTCCTCCTGTGAGGTCTTCAAGCAATGCAGTGGTCAAGCATAATCCCAAGTCTGCAAAGGTGAACATGATGAATGCAGCGCAAGCAGAGGATTCTTCTGACGTGATAATGGGTAATCTTCCAGTTAATGATATTCCTGCAAAAGTCTTATTTGATACCGGTGCATCGCATTGTTTCATGTCTAGATCATTTGTCGCAAAGCATGATTTCATTTCGGAAATGTTGGAAAAACCCATGGGAGTTGTTTCTCCGGCCTCTTCTATGAGGGCTACCACAATGATTCCGGATGTTTCTATCAAGATGGGCGACTATAGATTTCTATCTAAACCATTTGTTCTTGGTGACTCGGATATTGATCTAATTCTCGGGATGGACTGGCTTTCTCAGCACAAAGCTCAACTTGATTGTGCTGCCAGGCAGATTCAATTGACACACCCTTCTGAGGATGTTATCATCTATGCCGCTCGTGATGAAACCATTCGGTTGTTTTCTCTCAATGAGAAGGGCGAGTTGGATGCTATCTCTCAAATTCCAGTCGTTTGTGAGTACCAAGATGTCTTTCCAGAAGAGCTTCCGGGTATGCCTCCGCATCGGCCAGTCGAATTCGTTATCGATCTTGAGCCTGGCACTGAACCCGTTTGCAAGCGTCCTTACAAGCTTGGACCCAAGGAGCTGAAAGAATTGAAGAAACAGCTCGATGAACAAGAGCGTCTAGGTTTGATCAGACCGAGTTCATCTCCATGGGGATGTGGAGTTCTTTTTGTCCAGAAGAAGGATGGCACGGACCGACTTTGCATCGATTACCGTCCATTGAACAAGAAGACAATCAAGAACAAGTATCCACTTCCCAACATCAATGAGCTTTTCGAGCAACTCAAAGGTGCTAAAGTATTCTCCAAGCTTGACCTTCGTATGGGTTATCATCAGATTCGCATTCGTGAACAAGATATTCCCAAGACAGCATTCAGAACAAGCTATGGTTCTTATGAATATACCGTCATGTCTTTCGGCCTTGTCAATGCTCCTCCAACATTCTCTCGAATGATGAACTTTATCTTCAACCCCTACACCAATGATTTCATCTTGGTGTATCTCAATGATATTTTGGTCTTCTCCAAGAATAAGCAGGATCATGCCAAACATTTGCGATTGGTGCTCGACAAGCTCAGAGAGCATCAATTCTATGCGAAGTTTTCCAAATGTGAGTTCTGGCTTGATGAAGTTCTTTATCTTGGTCATATCATCTCCGCCAAGGGAATTGCTGTTAATCCGGCGAAGGTTTCTGCTGTTCTGAATTGGGAACCTCCTCAGAATGTCAAGCAGCTCCGCAGTTTTCTCAGTCTTGCAAGCTATTGCCGAAGATTCGTTGAGGATTTCTCTTAGATTGCAAAGCCTCTTTCCAACCTCCTCCAGAAGCATGTCAAGTATGTCTGGACGCCTGAGTGTGATGTCGCTTTCAACACCCTCAAAGAGAAGCTAGTAACAGCTCCTGTCTTGACTCCTCCTGATGAATCCAAGCCATTTGAAGTTTTCTGTGATGCCTCCTTGCAAGGTCTCGGTGTTGTGTTAATGCAAGAGAAAAAAGTTGTGGCCTATACCTCTCGCCAGTTGAATCCCAACGAAAAGAACTACCCCACTCACGATCTCGAGTTGGCGGCAGTTGTCCATGCATTGATAACATGGAGACATCTCTTGTTGGGAAGGAAAGTGGACATTTTCACCGATCACAAGAGTCTCAAGTATATCTTCACTCAACCAAACCTCAACCTCAGGCAAACTCGATGGGTCGAAATGATTCAAGAGTACAATCCAAGTATTGAATATACTCCTGGCAAGGCGAATGTGATTGCAGATGCTCTGAGCAGAAAGGCTTATTGCAACAGCTTAATTCTCAAGCCCTTTCAACCGGATCTTTGTGAAGCTTTCCGCAAGCTGAATCTTCAAGTTGTTCCTCAAGGCTTTCTTGCCAACCTCATAGTCTCTCCTTCTTTGGAAGATCAAATTCGTGAGGCACAACTCCTGGATACCATGGTGAAGAAGGTGAAACGTGGTATTGACAAGGGCATTTCCAAATACAAGTGCTATCGCTTGGATGACAAAGATACTCTTTTCTTCGAGGATCGAATTGTGGTTCCCAAAGGCGATCTGAGAAAAGTCATTATGAATGAGGCACGCAATTCTCTTCTATCCATTCATCCTGGAAGTACGAAGATGTTCCATGACCTCAAGCAGTCGTATTGGTGGACTCGAATGAAGCAAGAAATTGCTCAATTCGTGAATGAATATGATGTCTGTAGAAGGGTGAAAGCAGAACACCAAAGACCAGCTGGTCTCCTCCAACCTCTTGCTATTCCAGAATGGAAATTTGACCATATCGAGATGGACTTCGTGACTGGATTTCCTAAGTCCAAGCGTGGAAATGATGCTATCTTCGTTGTCATTGACAAGCTTACTAAAGTGGCTCATTTTCTTCCTATCAAAGAATCTATCACAGCAGCTCAGCTGGCAGAGCTATACACCTCCAGAATTGTCTCCTTGCACGGTATTCCACAATTGATCTCTTCAGACCGCGGAAGCATCTTCACTTCTAAGTTCTGGGACTCCTTTCAGAAGGCCATGGGCACCAACATTCGTTTCAGCACAACTTTCCATCCTCAAACAAGTGGCCAAGTCGAGCGAGTCAATCAAATCCTTGAAGATATGCTCAGGGCTTGTGTCATTTCCTTTGGCATGAAGTAGGAAGATTGTCTTCCATATGCCGAGTTCTCCTACAACAATAGCTTCCAAGCGAGTTCGGGCAAGGCCCCATTCGAAATTCTCTATGGCAGGAAGTGTCGTACTCCTCCCAATTGGTCCGAGACAGGTGAACGCCAACTTCTTGGCAACGACTTGATCACAGAAGCCGAAGAAATGTGCAAAGTCATTCGTGAGAATCTCAAAGCCGCGCAATCGCGCCAGAAGGGCTATTATGATGACAAGCACCGTGATGTGGCTTTTGAAATCGGAGACCATGTCTACCTCCGCGTCTCTCCAATGAAAGGCACTCGTCGCTTCGGTATCAAAGGGAAGCTTGCCCCTAGATACGTTGGTCCTTTCAAGATCATTGGCAAAAGAGGCGATCTTGCCTATCAACTTGAGCTTCCGTCCAATTTTGCAAACATGCACGATGTGTTTCACGTGTCACAGCTCCGCAAGTGTTTCAAGATTCCTGAGCGCACTATCAACTTTGAAGAAATTGACCTCCAAGAAGATCTCTCTTATCATGAGCACCCCGTTGCTATTCTTGAAGAAACCGAGCGCAAGACTCGCAACAAGTCAATCAAATTCCTGAAAGTGAAGTGGTCACACCATTCCGACCAAGAAGCCACCTGGGAGCATGAGGATCACCTCTGTTCCGAATATCCGGAGTTCTTTCAGTCCTAGATCTCGGGACGAGGTCCTCTTGTAGTGGTGGAGTGTTGTAACACCCCGGATGTAACTTTCCATATTTGTAACTCCAACTCTTGCCATTTTCGGCCATGTGCTATGATATTCCCTCCGTGGTTGGGTTTTGTTATCGTTTTGCATTTTGTCCATGTCATGCATCTCATATCATTTCATCATGTGCATCTCATTTGCATACGTGTTCGTCTCATGATTCCGAGCATTTTCCCCGTTGTCCGTTTTGCAATCCGGCACTCCTATGTTCCCCGGCGTCCCCTTTTACATTTTTCCGTGTGCGGGTGTTGAACATTCTCGGAATGGACCGAGCCTTGCCAAGTGGCCCTGGTATAGCACCGGTAGACCACCTGTCAAGTTTCGGGTCATTTGGAGCTCGTTTGGTACTCCAACGGTTAACCGCACTCTCGCAAAGGCCTCTTTTAAGTTGCAGCCCAACACCCCTCCAAAACAGCCCAATAACCCATCTAACTCCCTTCCATGCTCTCGGTCGTTCGATCACGATCGTGTGGGCGAAAACCGCACTCCATTTGGAGCCTCCTAGCTCCCTCTACCTCTATATATAGATCCCTCCCCCGAATTCACGGGCAAACCCTAAAAAAATCCCTCTTCGCGCCGCCGGACACGTCCGGATCGGACCGAACGCATCCGCCTCCGCGCCCGCGCCAATCGGGGGCTGCCACGTGGCCCCAGCCGGCCGCACCGCCGCCGGCCCGCTCGGCCCGTGCGGGGCCCCCGCGGCCCGCCGCCGTCGCCCGCTTCCGCGGAGCGCCGCGCCGGCCGCCGTCGCCGTCGCCGCCGCCGCTCCGCCTCCGCCTCCCCGCGCCCCGCGCCAGACCACCGCCGACCGCGCCGCCGCAGCGCCGCCCGGCCGCGCCGCCGCCTGATCCCGCCGGATCCGGCCGACCCGGCCGCCCCGGCCTCTCCTCCCTCCGGCCCCGAGCGCCATCTCCGGCGACACCTCGAACTCCGGCGCGCTCTAGATCTGATCCGAACCGACGGTTGACTTCTTCCCCCCCCCCCCCAAATCTCACTAAGTCATGTTTCTGTCATAAAATCATTGCATGTTCTTCGCATTACATCTCCGCACCCGTGGCTCCGTTTTGGTGTTTTGAACATATGGATGTGCTCTATCCATCCATGCCTTTGTTGGCATTTATGGAGTAGTCTAGCATGTCATTTTCGTGCTCTACTTTTGCTTCAAAATGTTTCCTGGCAGATTGTTTACATGAGATTCAATTTTCACGAGGTTGTTGTAGTTGATCCATGTACGCTATGATGTTGTTCTTGCCATGTATAGCTTCTATGCCATGTTTTCTTGATGGGTGTATGCTTAGTTTATCATGAGATGCTCTGTAGTGAGTGCATCGAGCTCACGAACATGCCTACTTGATATCTGTTTTTGCCATGCCCAGTTTTTCTGCTAAGTCTTAGATCTGTAATAAAACTTGCTATGTTTACATGGGTGCCATCATTTCTTAAGATCCTTTTTGGCTTATGGTCAGTAAGGGACTTTTGATCTATGCTTTGAGTAGATTCCTGCCATGTCTTGTTTTGCTATTATAAGTTCCTGTAGCTTGTTGTTTGCTTGCTCTAAACATGCCTTCCTGATGTTAATTTCTGGCATACTAGTATTTTCACTAAGTCTGTGAACCTGATATTTTTTGCTCTTTCACCATGCTTGTTTGAGCCTGTTATGATGTGATTTAGCCGTAGCTCAGTGTTCCTCTTTTGTTAAGCATCTCCTGTAGATCACTGCCATATGATTTGTTTGTATGTTGGAGTGTTGTAGCATAGTTTCTTGTTGCATGCTAAGTGGCATCGTGCTGTTAAATGCAGATTCGCGTCATTCTTGTTTTGCTTGTCATTTGCAAACCATGCATCCGATTCCGGTGATCTTTATATCGATTTCAACCGAAATCATCTCATCTTTCCAGCGGCATACTTGGTTTGCCAAGTTGATGCCCGGTTCATCATTTTCCTTCCGGAGCACACATATGCATTGCATATCACGTCCTGCATAGCATGTCATGCATTGCATCATATTGTTTGTGCATTGCTCCTTGTTTGATTGTTGTTCCATTGCTTGTGTTCTTGCTTTGGGTAGAGCCGGGAGACGAGTACGTGTACGAGGAACCTGTTGAGAACGCCTACGAGGATCAAGCCTTCGACAACTCTGAGAACCTTGCAGGCAAGATGACCATACCTTCGATATCACTTCTATCTTTGCTTGCTAGATGCTCGCTCTTTTGCTATGCCTATGTTGCGATACCTACCACTTGCTATATCATGCCACCCATATTGCCATGTCAACCTCTAACCATCCTTTCCTAGCAAACCGTTGATTGGCTATGTTACCACTTTGCTCAACCCCTCTTATAGCGTTGCTAGTTGCAGGTGAAGATGAAGTTTGTTCCTTGTTGGAACACGGATATTTTGGGATATCACAATATCTATTGTTTTAATTAATGCATCTATATACTTGGTAAAGGGTGGAAGGCTCAGCCTTATGCCTGGTGTTTTGTTCCACTCTTGCCACCCTAGTTTCCGTCATACCGGTGTTATTTTCCTTGATTTTGCGTTCCTTACGCGGTTGGGTGATTTATGGGACCCCTGTGACAGTTCGCTTTGAATAAAACTCCTCCAGCAAGGCCCAACCTTGGTTTTACCATTTGCCACCTAAGCCTTTTTCCCTTGGGTTTTCGCGAGCCCGAGGGTCATCTTTATTTACCCCCCCCCCCCCCCGGGCCAGTGCTCCTCTGAGTGTTGGTCCAAACTAGAGCACCGTGCGGGACCATTCCTTGGCAACTTGGATTACGTCGGTACCTGTACGCTTAGCTTATCCGGTGTGCCCTGAGAACGAGATATGTGCAGCTCCTATCGGGATTTGTCGGCACAGTCGGGTGGTCTTGCTGGTCTTGTTTTACCATTGTCGAAATGTCATGCGAACCGGGATTCCGAGACTGATCGGGTCTTCCCGGGAGAAGGTTTATTCCTTCGTTGACCGTGAGAGCTTGTGATGGGCTAAGTTGGGACACCCCTGCAGGGTATTATATTTCGAAAGCCGTGCCCGCGGTTATGAGGCATATGGGAATTTGTTTATGTCCGGTTGTAGAAAACCCGAAGTTGACCTTAATTAAAATGCATCAACCGCGTGTGTTACCGTGATGGTCTCTTCTCGGCGGAGTCCGGGAAGTGAACACGGTGTTGGAGTTATGTTTGGCGTAAGTAGTTTCAGGATCACTTCTTGATCGCTACTAGCTTCACGACCGTGCCTTGCTTCTCTTCTCGCTCTCTTTTGTGATCGTAGCCACCACATATGCTAGTCGCTTGCTGCAGCTCCACCTCATTACACCAGCCTTCCCTTAAGCTTAAATAGTCTTGATCTCGCGGGTGTGAGATTGCTGAGTCCCCGTGACTCACAGATTCTACCAAAACAGATGCAGGTACCGATGATACCAGCGCAGAGGGCGCAACTGAGCTGAAGTGGGAATTTGATGAGGCCCTTGGTCGTTACTATGTTTCATTTCCAGACGATCAGTAGTGGAGCCCAGTTGGGGCGATCGGGGATCTGTGTTGCATTTGGGGTAGTCTTGTTTTATTTTGTTCCGTATTCGGACCTTGAGTGTAAACTGAATGATGGATGTTTATTTATGTATTGTGTGAAGTGGCGACTGTAAGCCGACTATGTATCTCTTTTCCCTTATGTATTACATGGGTTGTGCGAAGATTACCTCACTTGCGACATTGCTTTCAATGCGGTTATGCCTCTAAGTCGTGCTTCGACACGTGGGAGATATAGCCGCATCGAGGGCGTTACACATAGGATAAACTCCACATAAATAGGTGCATATAGATATGAAAATGAATTTCATGCACCTCTCATCCAATTTGAGACTTGGTGGAGTTTCCCCTATATATTGGGTCAAAGAAAGAAAGCATGCCAAATAAAGTACATGAAGTAAACATGCATGCTCAAAACTTTCAAGAACCGAAACAAAATGAAAACTAAATGCAAGGAAAAAGGATACGAAATAGATAAATCATCACTTGGAAGATATCATTAAAGATACATCAAGGAATAAGATATCCATTGATACGCACTAAATTAAAGATGTCAAACTCCCAAAGAGAGGATGGTTCCAAACAAACCAAGCTCTCAACAAAGTTTCATGATGGCACAAAGTACCAAAAAGAAATGGGTTGCCTTCCACCAAAACATACTTGATGAGGATCACAAGATGAGCGTTATTAGAGAAAATAGGATAGCTCCCCCACGAGTTGTGCACTATAGAGAATTTGCTTTTGAATACAAAATGCACAAGGTGGGATCACCACTTTCACTATATCTAGAAAACACTAGACAAGAACAAGAAGTAAACAAGATCCACAAGTGGTAGGGAAGACAATGGGAGTTGACACAAACCTTGGCAAGAGATAAGGCAAATAAAAGCAAGGCCAATGTAAAGATGATCAATAATTTCTACCACACATAAGTGAGTACCAATTGTCAAAAGACAAGAAGTATTTGGAAATAATTCCCGTTGGTAGATAACAATGATATCCAACATCATCTTCACACCGAACACACGCAAATTGCAACTTGTAGAGCTAACATGCCACCTAGGAACAAGATAATTTACAATATCAATTCTAGGTGACAATATCTCAAATGTACACATTTTCTAGGCTTGTAATATGCACATAGCATATTACTCCCCCATAATGTGATACCAACAAAGATAAACAAGAGGCAAAATAACGATCCAACAAGAGATAATTAATGGACAAATTAGAATTTAAATTTCTCATGAGAATACATACCACATAGCAACTAGATAATCTTGAAATATCAATACTAGATGGTATTACTCATGTACACACATTTATAGGATTGTGAGGTGCACAAAGCACATCACTCCCCCATAATGGGATATTCCATTAATCTCTCACAAGAGCCAACTAAGAAAATAAACAAGATGCAAAAGGCTCAACGCATGACACACACATACATGATGTGCAAACCAACACACACATACTTGATTGCTTGAAAGTGCGTTATATCGACTAGAGGGGGGGTGAATAGGCGATTTTTATGAATTCTTCACTGAGGAATTTGCTGGTGAGGAAATTCCTTAGCGAAGAACTACTTGCAGTGGAATAAGTACTCAGAAGTAAACATAACAGGATACTAGCATGGTCATCATGATGAAATGAAGACAAGCACAGAGTACAGAAAGCATAATCACATGATAACACAAGACGAAGACAAACAGACTGAAGAACTTGAACTGAGGAATTTGTGAAAGTCTTCAGTCAAAGTCTTCAAGCACAGATATGAACAAACATTCAACACAGCAATGAGGAAATGAAAGGGTTGAGGAGATAGAACCAGTTAGTTGGTGAAGACAATGATTTGGTAAACCAGTTCCAACTGTTGTCTCAGTTGTACGTCTGGTTGGAGCGGCTGAGTATTTAAACTCGAGGACACGCAGTCCCGGACACCCAGTCTCTGAGCCGCAACTCAGGACACCCAGCCCTCACCGTATTCTCCTTGAACTAAGACCACGCAGGCCTCGTCCAATCACTCGTGGTAAGTCTTCAGGTGACTTCCAAACCTTCACAGACTTGGTCACTCGGCGATCCACAATTCCTCTTGGATGCTCTAGACCTTGACGCCTAACCGTCTGGAAGAAGCACAGTCTTCAAAGGTAACAAGCGTCGGATCCACGCGGGATCAATTTCTTCAGTGATGCTCAATCACTTCGGGTTTGTGGGGGTTTGGTTTTGGGATTTTCCTCACTTGATGATTTTCGCTCAAAGTCCTCGGAGGATGGGTTGCTCTCAAATGACAAGTGTCAAGTTCTCTCGGAGCAGCCAACCAACTAGTGGTTGTAGGGGGCGGCTATTTATAGCCTAGGGAGCAGCCCGACATGATAAGACATAAATGCCCTTCAATGATATGACCGTTAGGTGGATAAGATATTTTGGGACAGCCGGCGCGCAGCACAGCAACGGTCGGAAATTTGACTCTCAAATTCCTCAGGGCTATCATGTTCCTTACTGTGTAGGCAATTCGCACTAGCGAATTCCTAACTCCTCAGTCAGAGCAAAGTCATCAATGACCAGAAGAACTGCGTCTCTGTCACTGAAGAAATTGACTGAACTATATGAGATTTCCAATGGCTTCACTCGAAGGGATTGGTAGATGTAGGATTTTGAGTTGAGCATCACATGGAATTTCCTTAGTATTTCCTCGACCCCCTATAACAGTAAGGTGTTTCCTATGACTCAAGAAAGAGAAAATGAAACTACGAAAACAAAAGTCTTCACGCTTCATGTTCCTCGAATGAATACCAAGTCTTCAAGATCACACCAATTTCTTCACTTTCAAAGTCTTCAGAAAGTCTTCAGAATATCAAAGTCTTCAGTTGAAGAACTTCATTTTTAGGGGTCGACTTTCTCTGTAAATATCAAACTCCTCATTGACTTATAGACCTGTGTACACTCACAAACGCATCAGTCCCTTAACCTATAAGTCTTCAATACACCAAAATCACTAAGGGGCACTAGATGCACTTACAATCTCCCCCTTTTTGGTGATTGATGACAACATAGGTTATGTTTTCAACGGGAATAAACATATGAAGCGTAAATACTGATATTGAGGAACTTGATTGCAAGATATAGAAGAACTCCCCCTGAATATGTGCATAGTGAGGAATTTGCTTTTGAGGCAATGCACATTTGAAGAATTGAATCATGGAGATCTCCCCCTATATCTTGTAATTCATACACGCATTTGATATATAATATGAAGAATTTGAAATGCATGATGAAATATGGTGCCTGATAAGATTCAGCATGCGTGCAATAATATTAACGAGGAATAAGCATGCAGAATAACACATCAAAAGTATCAGAGCACAATGCATCAAAAGTATCAGAGCACCATGCACCGTCCAAAAGTATCAGGGCACCATCGAGTTTAAGATTACAACTCGATCCAGTAAAAAGTTTTGGAAGAACGAGAGTTGTAACTTAACAAAACGCCCATAATATAAACCCGCTTGAAGACTAACTCAGATTTCTCCCCCTTAGTCATCAAATGACCAAAAGGATTGAAACTGAGGACTAACGCCCCTGAAGAATTTCAAGTCGATGGAGGAGCGTCAGCGTTGTCGGAGTTGTTTGTTGAAGTAGGGTCTGCCGCAGTGTCGTCCAAATCTTCATGCTCATCAGTTTCACGCGATGAAGAATAAGAGCTGGCTACCAGATCAAGAACTTTGACTCTCTTGAATTTCTTCGGAGATGGTGCAGAGCAGTCAAATGCTTCCTGGAGACCCATAGTCTTCAGTTCTTCCGCGGTATATACATGAGTGAGAACAGCCCAGGTGCGGTTAAGGGTTTCATGAAGGTGATAGTGGTTTTTCTTCACTGCATTATGTGTTGAGGTCATGTTGTGAAGAACGGCAGCAAACTGACGCTTTACCCATTTATGATGGCGATCAACCTTCTGATGAAGATTGACGAGCAACTCTCGATCAGTCATCACCCTGGGTGCTGTGGCTTGAGGATTTTGCTTCGCTGAGGTATTTGCGGCAGTGTCATGTGTAGCAGAGTCGTCATTGGTGGAGTAAGATGTAGCCAGACGAAATTGACCATCCAATGGACGAGTGCCTTCATCGATCACAGCAGCTGCCTTGCCTTTATCATCAGATGATGAAACTGGCCTCTTGAGGACTTCAATGGGAGGCAAGTAGCTACCATGGTTCAGAGTGTCAGCCTTGTAATTCAGTGAAGATCTTGCCCTTATGAATCTCATAATCCAAGGCGCATAGGGCTTCAGCTCGAAAGGTGACATAGCAACATTAGCCAGAGTCCTCATGAAGAAATCATGGAAGTTGACGGGAACGCCATGAATGATGTTGAAAAGCATGTTCTTCATGATGCCAACGACATCTTCATCGTTTGAGTCGTGGCCTTTGATAGGACTCATTGTCTTCGTCAGGATTCAATAGACAGTCTGGGGCACATAGAGCAATTCCTTGACGAGGAATTTGGTTCGTGGGGCCTGCCCTGGCTTCAAAGGCTTCATGAGCACTTGAATATAATGATTCGTCAGTTCAGGGTCATTGTAAATGCAACGTGCACTGTCATGGGGAGGATCAAGAGGAAGGACACGAAGCAATTCAGTTGCTGGTGCCTTATAATGAGTGTTTTCAGTCATCCAATCCAGCACCCATGAATTCACATCTTCAGCGTCTCCAGTGATATGCAGAGTGGCGTAGAACTGAAGAATGAGTTCTTCATTCCAATCACAGATGTCATTGCAGAAATTGAGCAATCCTGCATCGTGAAGAACACTGAGGACTAGCTCGAAGCACGGCAGAGATTCCATATACACATGAGGAATATGTTCATGATCGAAGATTTTGTCCTTGTCAAAGAGCACTGAGGAATAGAAGTTGGCTTGACTGGCAGTCCAGAAACGCCTCTTCCTTATGCGAGCAGAGTCATATGGATTATAATCAGTGAAGAACACATGCTCAGAAAAGAAGTCTTCAGCCTTGAATTTTTGCTTGCTTGAGAACGGATTCTTCGGCTTGGGCAAAGGAGTGTCAGTGATTTGCAGCACAACCTCAGGAATCGTGAGCTCAGGTACTTCAGGCTGAGGAATTTCTGGTTCCTCTTCTTGTGCAACTTGAGGATCAACAGCAGCAGGTTCTTCAGCACTAGCGGCTGGAATTTCTTCATGAACAGATGAAGTGGGATGAGTTTCTTCAGAGCCCATTTGAACAGTTGTAGCCGGGGACTGAGGAATCTGTTGAATAGGAGTGAAGAGATGAGTATTGGGATGCTGACTTTCCCAAAAGTCATCATTCATCACTGGTGTAGTGCATCCAATATCCACATCTTCATCTTCATTTTCAATTTCCTCAACACCAGCCTCTTCAGCCTAACTGAGGCATAGGTGAGGAAACGACTGGCGTTGAAGGGAATGCTTCCACTTCAATTTCTTCATCAAGCTGCTCTGATGTAGCAGCAGAATGATTTTCTTCATCAGATCCGCTTGGGATCTTGTAGTCTTCTCCATAATAAAAGTGCGTTATATCGACTAGAGGGGGGGTGAATAGGCGATTTTTATGAATTCTTCACTGAGGAATTTGCTGGTGAGGAAATTCCTTAGCGAAGAACTACTTGAAGCGGAATAAGTACTCAGAAGTAAACATAACAGGATACTAGCATGGTCATCATGATGAAATGAAGACAAGCACAGAGTACAGAAAGCGTAATCACAGGATAACACAAGACGAAGACAAACAGACTGAAGAACTTGAACTGAGGAATTTGTGAAAGTCTTCAGTCAAAGTCTTCAAGCACAGATATGAACAAACATTCAACACAGCAATGAGGAAATGAAAGGGTTGAGGAGATAGAACCAGTTAGTTGGTGAAGACAATGATTTGGTAAACCAGTTCCAACTGTTGTCTCAGTTGTACGTTTGGTTGGAGCGGCTGAGTATTTAAACTCGAGGACACGCAGTCCCGGACACCCAGTCTCTGAGCCGCAACTGAGGACACCCAGTCCTCACCGTATTCTCCTTGAACTAAGACCACGCAGGCCTCGTCCAATCACTCGTGGTAAGTCTTCAGGTGACTTCCAAACCTTCACAGACTTGGTCACTCGGCGATCCACAATTCCTCTTGGATGCTCTAGACCTTGACGCCTAACCGTCTTGAAGAAGCACAGTCTTCAAAGGTAACAAGCGTCGGATCCACGCGGGATCAATTTCTTCAGTGATGCTCAATCACTTTGGGTTTGTGGGGGTTTGGTTTTGGGATTTTCCTCACTTGATGATTTTTGCTCAAAGTCCTCGGAGGATGGGTTGCTCTCAAATGACAAGTGTCAAGTTCTCTCGGAGTAGCCAACCAACTAGTGGTTGTAGGGGGCGGCTATTTATAGCCTAGGGAGCAGCCCGACATGATAAGACATAAATGCCCTTCAATGATATGACCGTTAGGTGGATAAGATATTTTGGGACAGCTGGCGCGCAGCACAGCAACGGTCGGAAATTTGACTTTCAAATTCCTCGGGGCTATCATGTTCCTCACTGTGTAGGCAATTCGCACTGGCGAATTCCTAACTCCTCAGTGAGAGCAAAGTTATCAGTGACCAGAAGAACTACGTCTCTATCACTGAAGAAATTGACTGAACTGTATGAGATTTCCAATGGCTTCACTCGAAGGGATTGGTAGGTGTAGGATTTTGAGTTGAGCATCACATGGAAATTTTTCCTTAGTATTTCCTCGACCCCCTTTAACAGTACGGTATTTCCTATGACTCAAGAAAGAGAAAATGAAACTACGAAAACAAAAGTCTTCACGCTTCATGTTCCTCGAATGAATACCAAGTCTTCAAGGTCACACCAATTTCTTCACTTTCAAAGTCTTCAGAAAGTCTTCAGAATATCAAAGTCTTCAGTCGAAGAACTTCATTTTTAGGGGTCGACTTTCTCTGTAAATATCAAACTCCTCATTGACTTATAGACCTGTGTACACTCACAAACGCATCAGTCCCTTAACCTATAAGTCTTCAATACACCAAAATCACTAAGGGGCACTAGATGCACTTACAGTCTCCCCCTTTTTGGTGATTGATAACAACATAGGTTAAGTTTTCAACGGGAATAACCATATGAAGTGTAAATACTGATATTGAGGAATTTGATTGGAAGATATAGAAGAACTCCCCCTGAATATGTGCATAGTGAAGAATTTTCTTTTGAGGCAATGCACATTTGAAGAGTTGAATCATGGAGATCTCCCCCTATATCTTGTAATTCATACACGCAATTGAAGAATTTGAAATGCATGATGAAATATGGTGCCTGATGAAATTCAGCATGCGTGCAATAATATTAATGAGGAATAAGCATGCAGAATAACACATCAAAAGTATCATAGCACAGTGCATCAAAAGTATCAGAGCACCATGCACCGTCCAAAAGTATCAGGGCACCATCGGGTATAAGATTACAACTCGATCCAGTAAAAAGTTTCGGAAGAACGAGAGTTGTAACTTAACAAAACGCCCATAATATAAACCCGCTTGAAGACTAACTCAGATTTCTCCCCCTTTGTCATCAAATGTCCAAAAGGATTGAAACTGAGGACTAACGCCCCTGAAGAATTTCAAGTCGATGGAGGAGCGCTAGCGTTGTTGGGGTTGTTTGTTGAAGTAGGGCCTGCCGCAGTGTCGTCCAAATCTTCATGCTCATCAGTTTCACGCGATGAAGAATAAGAGCTGGCCACCAGATCAGGAACTTTGACTCTCTTGAATTTCTTCGGAGGTGGTGCAGACCAGTCAAATGCTTCCTGGAGACCCATAGTCTTTAGCTCTTCCGCGGTATATACATTTGTGAGAACAGCCCAGGTGCGGTTGAGGGTTTCATGAAGGTGATAGTGGTTTTTCTTCACTGCATTATGTGTTGAGGTCATGTTGTGAAGAACAGCAGCAAACTGACGCTTTACCCATTTATGATGGCGATCAACCTTCTGATGAAGACTGAGGAGCAACTCTCGATCAGTCATCACCCTGGGTGCTGTGGCTTGAGGATTTTGCTTTGCTAAGGTATTTGCGGCAGTGTCATGTGTAGCAGAGTCGTCATTGGTGGAGTAAGATGTAGCCAGACGAAATTGACCATCCAATGGACGAGTGCCTTCATCGATCACAGCAGCTGCCTTGCCTTCATCATCAGATGATGAAACTGGCCTCTTGAGGACTTCAATGGGAGGCAAGTAGCTACCATGGTTCAGAGTGTCAGCCTTGTAATTCAGTGAAGATCTTGCCCTTATGAATCTCATAATCCAAGGCGCATAGGGCTTCAGCTCGAATGGTGACATAGCAACATTAGCCAGAGTCCTCATGAAGAAATCATGGAAGTTGACGGGAACGCCATGAATGATGTTGAAAAGCATGTTCTTCATGATGCCAACGACATCTTCATCGTTTGAGTCGTGGCCTTTGATAGGACACATTGACTTCGTCAGGATTCGATAGAAAGTCCGGGGCACATAGAGCAATTCCTTGACGAGGAATTTGGTTCGTGGGGCCTGCCCTGGCTTCAAAGGCTTCATGAGCACTTGCATATAATGATTCGTCAGTTCAGGGTCATTATAAATGCAACGTGCACTGTCATGGGGAGGATCAAGAGGAAGGACACGAAGCAATTCAGTTGCTGGTGCCTTATAATGAGTGTTTTCAGTCATCCAATCCAGCACCCATGAATTCACATCTTCAACGTCTCCAGTGATATGCAGAGTGGCGTAGAACTGAAGAATGAGTTCTTCATTCCAATCACAGATGTCATTGCAGAAGTTGAGCAATCCTGCATCGTGAAGAACACTGAGGACTGGCTCGAAGCATGGCAGAGATTCCATATCCACATGAGGAATATGTTCATGATCGAAGACTTTGTCCTTGTCAAAGAGCACTGAGGAATAGAAGTTGGCTTGACTGGCAGTCCAAAAACGCCTCTTCCTTATGCG
Organism: Triticum timopheevii; assembly: GCA_963921465.1. Lineage (NCBI taxonomy): Eukaryota > Viridiplantae > Streptophyta > Magnoliopsida > Poales > Poaceae > Triticum > Triticum timopheevii. Next base: position 346,910,987 of record OY997270.1, on the reverse strand, counting down.
AGCAGAATCATATGGATTATAATCAGTGAAGAACACATGCTCAGAAAAGAAGTCTTCAGCCTTGAATTTTTGCTTGCTTGAGAACAGATTCTTCGGCTTGGGCAAAGGAGTGTCAGTGATTTGCAGCACAACCTCAGGAATCGCGAGCTCAAGTACTTCAGGCTGAGGAATTTCTGGTTCCTCTTCTTGTGCAACTTGAGGATTAACAGCAGCAGGTTCTTCAGCACTAGCGGCTGGAATTTCTTTATGAACAGATGAAGTGGGATGAGTTTCTTCAGAGCCCATTTGAACAGTTGTAGCCGGGGACTGAGGAATCTGTTGAATAGGAGTGAATAGAGGAGTATTGGGATGCTGACTTTCCCAAAAGTCACCATTCATCACTGGTGTAGTGCATCCAATATCCACATCTTCATCTTCATTTTCAATTTCCTCAACACCAGCCTCCTCAGCTGTGAACTGAGGCATAGGTGAGGAAACGACTGGCGTTGAAGGGAATGCTTCCACTTCAATTTCTTCATCAAGCTGCTCTGATGTAGCAGCAGAATGATTTCCTTCATCAGATCCGCTTGGGATCTTGTAGTCTTCTCCATAAGGAACAATTTCCTTTGATGACATGGAGGAAATCGGAACGGCATCAATAGGATTTTCAAGAGAGCTGGTCATTGGCTTCATTTTCTTCGCAGCCGAGGAATTTGACGCAGCTGATGCCTTCCTTTTCTTCACTGCAGCTCGCTCTGCAGCCTTGGTCTTCTTCACTTCATAGGCAGAAGGAAGAATTGGAGTTGGTGCAGGCGCGGGAGGAGCTGAGGATTGTGGTTGATTTTCTTCAGGCGCAACTGATGCAGTTGCCCTGATCTCTTCAGTTTCTTCAGGCGCACCACTAGTGGATGCCCTGGCAATTTCTTCAGCGGCTGGGATGGAGTCATCAGCCCTGGAACTTGTATTTTCATCAGCAGGCTGAAAGTCATTAGCGGTGCTGGCATGTTCTTCAGCAGGCTGAGCAGAGTCTACAGCCTGAGGATTTTCTTGTTGCGATGGGGCTGCAACAGTTGTCATTTTCTTCATCAGGTTGACGAATCTCACTTTGGCTCCTTGCCAATCAGCATAATATGCATTGAAGTCCTTGCTGAGGGCTTGGATCTCAGATTGAGCCTTGAGAAGTTCTTCAGGTGTCAGTCTGACAACATTCTTCTTCAGAAGCTTCTCCTTTCTAGCTTGAGCTTTCTTTATCTCACGAGCCTTTTCAAACTTCCATTTCTCTTGAGAGATGAAATGGGTCAGCATGTGACTTTGACCAGGAGTCAGAGGCAGATCAGGCATTGGAGTGTTTGGATCCTTGTGCCAGAGGTCAATGTAGTCGAGGATCTTCTTCGGATCCAAAAGCAGTGGCACAGGTGTGCCTTTGGCTCTAGCGGCCTTCACTTGTCTATCTCTGATGATTTCTGCAAGTTCTTCATCAGAAGCTTCATCATCAGAGGGCACTTGGAATGCAACCTGTTTCTTCCTTGGACTTGGCTGAGGACCGCGTTCAGCTGTTGCTTTAGTCTTCAACAGAGTGGGGCCTGATGAGGACATTGGTGCAGCTGAGGAACTCGCTGAGACACCAGAAGCAATTGAGAAACCCTGAGTCCTTTGACATTTAGCCAGATGCACAGGAGTTGAGGACTTTGAGGGAGCTGTTGAGCACTTTGAGGGAGCTGCTGAGGACTTTGGTGGAGCAGTAGCAGTCTGAGGAATTTGCCGTGAGGGCGCAGCTGAGGAACTTGGCCGTGAGGGCGCTATTGGTGAAGCACTTGGCTTACGAGTAGGCTTCTTCGGCATTGATTTCCTCGGTTTGACCAAGGTCTCAGCAGCAGCAGCAGCGGCAGAATCCTCATTGAATTTCCTCACTGCCTCCTTGGCTTGTCTTGCCAGTTTGGCTTGATGCCTAGCCCATTCTTCAGGAAAGTCCTCACCACGCTTGATGCTGGTGGGATCAGCTACTTGGCCAGGTGCCAATGGAGCTGTTGGGCATGGAGGATTTAAGGCGAATTTCTTCATGTACTTAGGAGTAACATATCGATATTCCCTCCATTCTCGTGCCCATCTTCGTTCAATCCTCTGAATGCGCACTTTGCGCTGATTTTTGTTTTCTTTGCCAAATTTGGATTCATCAGGTATGCAATAGTCTTTGTATATGTCATCAGGGATTTCGAAAGCGGTCATGACCTCCGATTTCTTTCCTCCTTTCTGCGGTCTCTTTCCTTCAGCCATTTTGTTCAGATGAGGAATTTGAACAATTGAACACTCTGAAGAAGTATGCAGTTTTTCTTCGAGGAACGCTGCAAATGAGTTAAGTTGATGAGAACCTAGTGATTCAGCAGCGGACATGAGTACCTGTGAACAGAGTGTAGGTGCCAGGAATTTGGAGAGGTCGTATGCGTTCTCAGAAGGTTTATTTTTTGAAAAGACAAGTTTTGAGGAATTTGACCAGTTGAGCCTTGAGGAATTTCACTAAGCGTTCTTGTCTTAGTTTCCAGAGTTGTACAGATCAAAAATCCGCACAATTGAGGAATCTTGAAGAAATGAGTGCTTAGAGAGATGGGTCAAGAGCATACAGTGTGTGAGGTGTTCATATGTGAAGATTTGAAGAATAAAACACCTTTGAAGATTTTCAGTAAAGTTTGAGAATCAAAGCGAGTAATAAAAGTAACTTTTAGTTACCCGAACTGAAGAACACGACGAACTGAGATGAACAGCGATGAAGTTCGTCAAGTTAGATCTCCCACGCCCTAACTTGGCAGAGGGAGACAGCTACGGCGGCGGCGGAGTGAAGATTTCTGCAGCCGGCGTGAGTACGACGGCGACGAGGTCGAGGTAGTGAAGCTCTTCCTCACCGGCGGCGATGGAGTAGCGGCGGCGTAGGGTTTGAGGAGCTCGAGCGAGAGACAGCGACCGAGCAGAGTAAATGAAGTGAGGAAGGGGAGAGGGGTATTTATAGCCACGGTAAAAACTGTTCGCCCGAAGATTTTGGGACGAACATGCCCCTGCCCTTTCTCCTTCACGCGACATGTGTCACCCACGTACTATGCAGATGAGATCGTGTAAGATCGTGGGTGATTATAATAATGCATCATGGGATGCGGAACGGTTTGAGCGGTATAACCGAAAATCTAGATAAGATTTGTTTTAAAGTTTCGTTTGCAATTTCTTCAGCTGACAAGGACACAGTAAAGACTTTGAACGAGTTTCAAATAGAACGCACATGAAGAATTTGTGAATAGATTGGGTTGAGTATAGCATAGAGGGGGAAGGGTCCAATCACATTCATTTAGCAGAAAACGCAACTTGAAGAATTAGCCATAAGTGAATGCTGTAGAGGACATAAACTCATATATATATATAGCCAATGAAGAAAAATGACGGAAACAGTGTAGATTTTGCAAAGTTGAAGAATTTGAAAAACTGAAGAATTTCAAAAACTGAGGAAAAACTCAAATTGAAGATTTTCAACTTTTTGTGGTGGCGTAACCCACCGTATAAGAATGATGATTTCACACACCGCGTACAATTGTCGTAGGGTTCTGAGAATCAAATTCTTCATTAATTTCTTCACACTTAGAGTGTTATTCTTCATTGATTGAAGAAAAACGTTTCTTCATGTGTTGCACATCTAAATCATCAATTTTGCATAAGTGTAAGGATGTGTGTCCTTTTCAAAGAACATTCGAAGACTCTAAGATATTTAGCTCACACCGCAACTTGCTAAATCTCTTCTCATCCAAGGGCTTAGTGAAGATATCAGCTAGTTGTTCTTCAGTCTTCACATGCTCGATGGAGATTTCGCCCTTCAACACATGATCACGAAGAAAATGATGACGAATCTGAATGTGCTTTGTCTTCGAGTGCTGAACTGGGTTGTGAGCAATTTTGATGGCACTCTCATTGTCGCAGAGGAGAGGCACATTCTTCACGTTGACGCCATAGTCCTTGAGGGTTTGCATCATCCAAAGCAGTTGAGCACAGCAAGAGCCAGCAGCAATATATTTAGCTTCAGCAGTAGACAGTGATACGCAGTTCTGTTTCTTCGAGGACCAACAGACCAAAGATCGTCCGAGGAAATGACAAGTGCCAGATGTTGACTTGCGGTCCACACGATCACCAGCATAGTCAGAGTCAGAATATCCAATGAGATCAAAAGCAGAGCCCTTGGGGTACCATAGTCCTAGTGTTGGTGTGTGAGCTAGATATCGAAGAATATGCTTCACAGCCTTATGGTGTGATTCCTTCGGTGCAGCTTGAAATCGGGCACACATGCAAGCACTAAGCATTATATCTGGCCTAGATGCACATAAGTACAATAAAGAACCAATCATGGAGCGGTATACCTTGTGATCGAAGTCAATACCATTTTCATCAGTGCATAGATGGCCATTTGTGGGCATAGGAATTTTGACGCCTTTGCAATCTTGCATGTCGAATTTCCTCAGTACATCTTTGAGGTATTTCTCCTGAGATATGAATATGCCATTGTGCTGCTGACGGATTTGAAGACCTAAGAAGAATTTCAACTCTCCCATCATAGACATTTGATATTCGTCACTCATCATATAGGCAAATTCATCACTATAACGTTGGTCAGTACAGCCAAAGATAATATCATCAACATATATTTGGCACACAAACAGTTCACCATCATAAGATTTAGTAAAGAGAGTAGGGTCGAGTGAACCGGGTGTGAAGCCATTCTTCACGAAGAATTCCTTCAATGTATCATACCACGCCCGAGGGGCTTGCTTGAGGCCATAGAGGGCCTTATTGAGTCTGAAGACTTTGCCAGGATTCTTTGGATCTTCAAAACATGGGGGTTAAGCAACATATACTTCTTCCTCAAGCTTACCATTGAGGAATGCACTTTTCACATCCATTTGATATAAGGTGATATCATGATGGTTAGCGTAAGCAAGTAATATGCGAATAGCCTCAAGTCTAGCAACCGGTGCAAAAGTTTCATCGAAATCAATTCCTTCAACCTGTGTGTAGCCTTGAGCTACAAGTCGTGCCTTATTCCTCACCACAAGGCCATTTTCATCTTGCTTGTTGCGGTAGATCCACTTTGTGCCAATGATATTATGCTTGCGAGGATCTGGGCGATTGACCAATTCCTAGACATTGTTAAGCTTGAACTGATGTAATTCTTCTTGCAGCTTGAATCCACTCCGGCTCGAGAAATGCTTCATCTACCTTAGTGGGCTCTGTGATAGAGACAAAAGCATAGTGCCCACAAAAGTTAGATAAATGTGAAGCTTTTGAGCGTGTGAGAGGACCTGGTGCGCTAATGTCATCGATGATCTTCTCCACTTGCACTTCTTTTGCAACGCGAGGATGAGCTGGTTGTCGCTGAGGAATTTGATCAGTATTTTCTTCAGCACCATTTTCCTCATCATGTTCTTCAGGTGCATCAGCTCAACGTTCCTCATGAACAGGAATGAATTCTTCAGCAGATTCTTCAGTAGGAATGACATCCTCAGTTGCCTTAAGCTTGATAGCATCCTCAGGTGCTGGTTCATCTAACACAGAAGGTAGGTGCTCTCTTTGCGAGCCATTAGTTTCATCGAACCGCACATCTACAGTGTCAACAATCTTGTGAAGAACAATGTTGAAGACTCTGTAGGTGTGCGAGTCCTTTCCGTAACCAAGCATAAAACCTACATGTGCTTTCGGTGCAAATTTAGAGTTGTGGTGAGGATCTCTAATCCAACATTTAGCACCGAAGACTTTGAAATAACTCGCATTGGGTTTCTTGTCAGTGAGGAGTTCATACGCAGTCTTCTTGAAGAATTTGTGAAGATATACTCTATTGATGATGTGGCACGCAGTATCAATTGCATCAATCCAAAAACGCTGAGGCATTTTGTATTCATCAAGCATAGTGCGAGCCATCTCAACAAGAGTTCTGTTCTTGCGCTCCACGACGCCATTTTGCTGAGGAGTATAGGGAGCAGATAACTCATGAGTAATACCAAGTTCATCAAGATAGGCATCAAGACCGGAATTCTTGAACTCGGTTCCATTGTCACTTCTGATATGCTTGATCATCACACCAAAGTTGGTTGAAGCCCTCGAGGAAAAACGTTTGAAGACTTCCTGCACTTCATGTTTGTAAGTAACAATGTGTACCCATGTATAACGAGAATAATCATCAACAATGACAAAGACATATAGAGATGCATCATTAGTGACTGCTGAGTAATGATTAGGTCCGAAGAGGTCCATGTGAAGAAATTCGAATGGGCGGGTAGTGGTCATGATAGTCTTCGCTGGATGCTTGGCCTTGGTCATTTTTCCAGCTTCACAGGCTCCGCATAAGTGATCCTTGAGGAATTTGACATTCTCAATGCCAATGACATGCTTCTTCTTCGCAAGCGTGTGCAAATTCCTCATGCCTGCGTGACCAAGTCGTCGATGCCATAACCAGCCTTCTGAAGCTTTTGCAAGTAGACACACGGCTGGTTGTGGTCCTGTAGAGAAATAAACAATATATAGATCTCCTCTCCTAAAGCCTTCGAAGACTTTGGAATTGTCAGCTTCCATAATCACAACACAGCGATACTTGCCAAAGACAACAACCATATCGAGATCACAAAGCATTGAGACTGACATGAGATTGTATCCTAAGGACTCAACAAGCATGACTTTGTCCATGTGTTTATCCTTAGAGATTGCAACCTTACCAAGACCCAATACCTGACTTTTGCCTTTGTCAGCGAAGATGATATGCTTCAGAGGTGAAGGTGATAAGGGAGCATCCATCAATAGATTCTTGTCACCAGTCATGTGATTTGTACATCCACTATCGAGGACCCATTCAGTAGTTTTTGGTTGATCATGCTGCAGATGAATTAGTGTAGCTTACAATCTCATATGCTTCATCAGTGAAGAATATGATATCAAGTTCATCAGATGAATTTCATCAAGCAGTAAGCAGATATAGCATTATGAGGACGTGTGAAATGAAAGTTCATTCCATCATGATTCGCCTGCGTCCTTTTAGGCAATTTCATCAGGTCCCCAGCAAATTCTTCAGACGTTAGAGCACGTCTGGAGACCTGACCCTACAAAAGAGATTAGTTCTTTTTCTTCACCACCCACATCTGGAGGGGTGGCAAAGAATTCATCATTCTGTGAGCACCATATGAGAATGGTGGCAAAGATTCCAAACCATTTCGTTTCACATAAGAGGGGTTAGGGTAAGCATATGAATAAGCAGAGTAATTTTTCGAGGACTTATGAACATAATGGTTTGAAGAATATTGCACATATTCATAGCCCATTGCTCTACCCTGCGAGACAGAGTTGTTAGCACGATGATAATCATATGAGGACTTTGATCCTTTTGAGGAATTTGATCCATGTGAGGAATTTAGTCCGTATGAGGACTTGGATCCATATGAAGAGTTTGGTCCATATGAAGAATTTGATCTGGGGTTCCTGTTCTTCACAGGTGGTGCCATGAGGACATTCACCTGAAGACTTTCAACATAACTTTTGGGAACCCAGATTTTCTTCATAGGAGAACCGTTCCTGCAGTTAGTGCCAACATATCTAGCAAATACTTCACCATTCTGATTTTTGAACAGTTTATAGTTGGAGTCAAATGACTCATCAGAAGAATGAGGAGATTCACATGTAAAGCCAGATAAGTTAGATGGATCAACTGGAGGTCCCTTTGCAGCAACCCATGAGGTTTTGGGGTACTGCTCAGGCTTCCAATATGTTCCATCAGCATTGAGTTTCCTCTCAAAGGCAATACCCTCTTTCCTAGGGTTTCTGTTGAGGATCTGCTTTTTAAGCACATCACAAAGAGTCTGATGCCCTTTGAGGCTTTTGTACATGCCTGTCATGTACAGTTCCTTCAGCCATGCATTGTCAGTGATACTAGCAATGTCCTCAGGTGAGGAATTAGTGACAGCAGAGGCAGATGAAGAATTTGTAACAGTTGAAGCATTTGAACATTCAGGTGAAGAATTAGCAGATTCACGTTCAATGCACTTTAAGCATGGGGGAATAAATTCTTCCTGAGAAGCGCTGATTTGTTGAGCTAGTAATGAATCGCGCTCCTTCAGAAGATCTTCATAACACACTCTTAACTTTTCAAGATCTTCCTTTCTTTGAAGAGATTCAGAGGAAAGCTTCTCATGATCAGTCAAGAGGGTATTATGTTGATCTTGAAGGACGTCAAACTTGGAGTGAATTCTCTGAAGACATTCACGCAAAGCTTTTGACTGATCCATTTCTTTACGCAACATATCATCACTTTTGTCTAGCATATCTTGAACTTGTTCTAAAGCTATTTGTTGTTTAGTGGCAATGCAAACAAGTTTGGTATAACAAGATTCAATATCATCATCAGATTCATCATTATCAGATTCATCATCACAAGACTCGGATGAGGAGCATTCGGTTACCTCAGCACCGTTTGCCATAAGGCATGATGCAGAAGATGATGATTCTGGCTCGAAAGTCATCGTTTTGAGAGATTCCTTGAAGTCCTCAAACCAGGGATCATTACGAGTTTGATGACCTTCATAGACATCAGAGATTCGGTCCCAGATGAGCTTCAAATTGCCAAGATGCATAATTCGCCCGAATTGATCTCTGGATAGGCAGGAGCAGATGATATCCTTCGCTATGATGTCAAGTCGAGTATACTTGCGAATATCATCAGCATTCGCCATCTTGCATAGATCGGTAAGACCAATCTCGGTGACGGTCCACAGCTCGCTGTTCCTTGCCATGAGGCGCTTCCTCATCATGGCCTTCCACTTGGGATAGTCATGACCGTCAAAGATAGGGCATGTCACTTTCTTCATACCTGCGATCGACATAACTAAAACTCCAGGCGGTTAAACTAAAATCACACAGAACAAGGGAGTACCTTGCTCTGATACCAATTGAAAGTGCATTATATCGATTAGAGGGGGGTGAATAGGCGATTTTTATGAATTCTTCACTGAGGAATTTGCTGGTGAGGAAATTCCTTAGCGAAGAACTACTTGCAGTGGAATAAGTACTCAGAAGTAAACATAACAGGATACTAGCATGGTCATCATGATGAAATGAAGACAAGCACAGAGTACAGAAAGCGTAATCACAGGATAACACAAGACGAAGACAAACAAACTGAAGAACTTGAACTGAGGAATTTGTGAAAGTCTTCAGTCAAAGTCTTCAAGCACATATATGAACAAACATTCAACACAGCAATGAGGAAATGAAAGGGTTGAGGAGATAGAACTAGTTAGTTGGTGAAGACAATGATTTGGTAAACCAGTTCCAACTGCTGTCTCAGTTGTACGTCTGGTTGGAGCGGCTGAGTATTTAAACTCGAGGACACGCAGTCCCGGACACCCAGTCTCTGAGTCGCAACTCAGGACACCCAGTCCTCACCGTATTCTCCTTGAACTAAGACCACGCAGGCCTCGTCCAATCACTCGTAGTAAGTCTTCAGGTGACTTCCAAACCTTCACAGACTTGGTCACTCGGCGATCCACAATTCCTCTTGGATGCTCTAGACCTTGACGCCTAACCGTCTGGAAGAAGCACAGTCTTCAAAGGTAACAAGCGTCGGATCCACGCGGGATCAATTTCTTCAGTGATGCTCAATCACTTTGGGTTTGTGGGGGTTTGGTTTTGGGATTTTCCTCACTTGATGATTTTCGCTCAAAGTCCTCGGAGGATGGGTTGCTCTCAAATGACAAGTGTCAAGTTCTCTCGGAGCAGCCAACCAACTAGTGGTTGTAGGGGGCGGCTATTTATAGCCTAGGGAGCAGCCCGACATGATAAGACATAAATGCCCTTCAATGATATGACTGTTAGGTGGATAAGATATTTTGGGACAGCCGGCGCGCAGCACAGCAACGGTCGAAAATTTGACTTTCAAATTCCTCGGGGCTATCATGTTCCTCACTGTGTAGGCAATTCGCACTGGCGAATTCCTAACTCCTCAGTCAGAGCAAAGTCATCAGTGACCAGAAGAACTGCGTCTCTGTCACTGAAGAAATTGACTGAACTGTATGAGATTTCCAATGGCTTCACTCGAAGGGATTGGTAGGTGTAGGATTTTGAATTGAGCATCACATGGAAATTTTTCCTTAGTATTTCCTCGACCCCCTTTAACAGTACGGTGTTTCCTATGACTCAAGAAAGAGAAAATGAAACTACGAAAACAAAAGTCTTCACGCTTCATGTTCCTCGAATGAATACCAAGTCTTCAAGGTCACACCAATTTCTTCACTTTCAAAGTCTTCAGAAAGTCTTCAGAATATCAAAGTCTTCAGTCGAAGAACTTCATTTTTAGGGGTCGACTTTCTCTGTAAATATCAAACTCCTCATTGACTTATAGACATGTGTACACTCACAAACGCATCAGTCCCTTAACCTATAAGTCTTCAATACACCAAAATCACTAAGGGGCACTAGATGCACTTACACATAAGGAACAATTTCCTTTGATGACATGGAGGAAATCGGAACAGCATCAATAGGATTTTCAAGAGAGCTGGTCATTGGCTTCATTTTCTTCGCAGCCGAGGAATTTGACGCAGCTGATGCCTTCCTTTTCTTCACTGCAGCTCGCTCTGCAGCCTTGGTCTTCTTCACTTCATAGGAAGAAGGAAGAATTGGAGTTGGTGTAGGCGCGGGAGGAGCTGTGGACTGTGGTTGATTTTCTTCAGGCGCAACTGATGCAGTTGCCCTGATCTCTTCAGTTTCTTCAGGCGCACCACTAGTGGATGCCCTGGCAATTTCTTCAGGGGCTGGGATGGAGTCATCAGCCGTGGAACTTGTATTCTCATCAGCAGACTGAAAGTCATCAGCGGTGCTGGCATGTTCTTCAGCAAGCTAAGCAGAGTCTACATCCTGAGGATTTTCTTGTTGCGATGGGGCTACAACAGTTGTCATTTTCTTCGTCAGGTTGACGAATCTCAATTTGGCTCCTTGCCAATCAGCATAATATGCATCGAAGTCCTTGCTGAGGGCTTGGATCTCAGATTGAGCCTTGAGAAGTTCTTCAGGTGTCAGTCTGACAACATTCTTCTTCAGAAGCTTCTCCTTTCTAGATTGAGCTCTCTTTATCTCACGAGCCTTTTCAAACTTCCATTTCTCTTGAGAGATGAAATGGGTCAGCATGTGACTTTGTCCAGGAGTCAGAGGCAGGTCAGGCATTGGAGTGTTTGGATCCTTGTGCCAGAGGTCAATGTAGTCGAGGATCTTCTTCAGATCCAAAAGCAGTGGCGCAGATGTGCCTTCGGCTCTAGCGGCCTTCACTTGTCTATCTCTGATGATTTCTGCAAGTTCTTCATCAGAAGCTTCATCATCAGAGGGCACTTGGAATGCAGCCTGTTTCTTCCTTGACCTTGGCCGAGGACCGCGTCCAGCTGTTGCTTTAGTCTTCAACGGAGTGGGGCCTGATGAGGACATCGGTGTAGCTGAGGAACTCGCTGAGACACCAGAAGCAATTGAGAAACCCTGAGTCCTTTGACATGTAGCCAGATGCACAGGAGTTGAGGACTTTGAGGGAGCTGCTGAGGACTTTGGTGGAGCAGTAGTAGTCTGAGGAATTTGTCGTGAGGGCGCAGCTGAGGAACTTGGCCGTGAGGGCGCTGTTGGTGAAGCACTTGGCTTACGAGCAGGCTTCTTCGGCATTGATTTCCTCGGCTTGACCGAGGTCTCAGCAGCAGCAGCAGCGGTAGAATCCTCATTGAATTTCCTCACTGCCTCCTTGGCTTGTCTTGCCAATTTTGCTTGACGCCTAGCCCATTCTTCAGGAAAGTCCTCACCACGCTTGATGCTAGTGGGATCAGCTACTTGGCCAGGTGCCAATGGAGCTCTTGGGCATGGAGGATTTAAGGCGAATTTCTTCATGTACTTAGGAGTAACATATCGATATTCTCTCCATTCTCGTGCCCATCTTCGTTCAATCCTCTAAATGCGCACTTTGCGCTGATTTTTGTTCTCTTTGCCAAATTTGGCTTCATCAGGTGTGCAATAGTCTTTGTATATGTCATCAGGGATTTCGAAAGCAGTCATGACCTCAGGTTTCTTTCCTCCTTTCTGTGGTCTCTTTCCTTCAGCCATTTTCCTCAGATGAGGAATTTGAACAATTGAGCACTCTGAAGAAGTATGCAGTTTTTCTTTGAGTAACACTGCAAATAAGTTAAGTTGATGAGAACCTAGTGATTCAGCAGCGGACATGAGTACCTGTGAACAGAGTGTAGGTGCGAGGAATTTGGAGAGGTCGTATGCGTTCTCAGAAGGTTTATTTTTTGAAAAGACAAGTTTTGAGGAATTTGACCAGTTGAGCCTTGAGGAATTTCACTAAGCGTTCTTGTCTTAGGTTCCAGAGTTGTACAGATCGAAAATCCGCACAATTGAGGAATCTTGAAGAAATGGGTGCTTAGAGAGATGGATCAAGAGCATACAGTGTGTGAGGTGTTCATATATGAAGATTTGAAGAATAAAACACCTTTAAAGATTTTCAGTAAAGTTTGACAATCAAAGCGAGTAATAAAAGTAAATTTTAATTACCCAAACTGAAGAACACGACGAACTGAGATGAACAGCGGTGAAGTTCGTCAAGTTAGATCTCCCACGCCCTAACTTGGCAGAGGGAGACAGCTACGGCGGCGGCGGAGTGAAGATTTCCGCAGCCGGCGCGAGTACGACGGCGACGAGGTCGAGGCAGTGAAGCTCTTCCTCACCCACGGCGATGGAGTAGCGGCGGCTCTAGGGTTTGAGGAGCTCGAGCGAGAGAGAGAGCGACCGAGCGGAGTAAATGAAGTGAGGAAGGGGAGAGGGGTATTTATAGCCACGGTAAAAACTGTTCGCCCGAAGATTTTGGGACGAACATGCCCCTGCCCTTTCTCCTTCACGCGACATGTGTCACCCATGTACTGTGCAGATGAGATCGTGTAAGATCGTGGGTGATTATAATAATGCATCGTGGGATGCGGAACGGTTTGAGCGGTAAAACCGAAAATCTGGATAAGATTTGTTTTAAAGTTTCGTTCGTAATTTCTTCAGCTGACAAGGACACAGTGAAGACTTTGAACGAGTTTCAAATAGAACGCACATGAAGAATTTGTGAATAGATTGGGTTGAGTATAACATAGAGGGGGAAGGGTCCGATCACATTCACTTAGCAGAAAAAGCAACGTGAAGAAATAGCCATAAGTGAATGCTGTAGAGGACATAAACTCATATATATATATATATATATATATATATATATATATATATATATCCAATGAAGAAAAACGACGGAAACAGTGAAGATTTTGCAAAGTTGAAGAATTTGAAAAACTGAAGAATTTAAAAAACTGAGGAAAAACTCAAATTGAAGATTTTCAACTTTTTGTGGTGGCGTATCCCACCGTATAAGAATGATGATTTCAGACACTGCGTACAATTGTCGTAGGGTTATGAGAATCAAATTCTTCATTAATTTCTTCACACTTAGAGTGTTATTCTTCATTGATTGAAGAAAAACGTTTCTTCATGTGTTGCACATCTAAATCATCAATTTTGCATAAGTGTTAGGATGTGTGTCCTTTTCAAAGAACATTCGAAGACTCTAAGATATTTAGCTCACACCGCAACTTGCTAAATCTCTTCTCATCCAAGGGCTTAGTGAAGATATCAGCTAGCTGTTCTTCAGTCTTCACATGCTTGATGGAGATGTCGCCCTTCAACACATGATCACGAAGAAAATGATAACGAATCTGAATGTGCTTTGTCTTCGAGTGCTGAACTGGGTTGTGAGCAATCTTGATGGCACTCTCATTGTCGCAGAGGAGAGGCACATTCTTCACGTTGACGGCATAGTCCTTGAGGGTTTGCTTCATCCAAAGCAGTTGAGCACAGCAAGAGCCAGTAGCAATGTATTTAGCTTCAGCAGTAGACAGTGATACGCAGTTCTGTTTCTTCGAGGACCAATAGACCAAAGATCGTCCGAGGAAATGACAAGTGCCAGATGTTGACTTGCATTCCACACTATCACCAGCATAGTCAGAGTCAGAATATCCAATGAGATCAAAAGCAGAGCCCTTGGGGTACCATAATCCTAGTGTTGGTGTGTAAGCTAGATATCGAAGAATATGCTTCACAGCCTTATGGTGTGATTCCTTCGGTGCAGCTTGAAATCGGGCACACATGCAAACGCTAAGCATTATATCTGGCCTAGATGCACATAAGTACAATAAAGAACCAATCATGGAGCGGTATACCTTGTGATCGAAGTCAATACCATTTTCATCAGTGCATAGATGGCCATTTGTGGGCATAGGAATTTTGACGCCTTTGCAATCTTGCATGCCGAATTTCCTCAGTACATCTTTGAGGTATTTCTCCTGAGATATGAATATGCCATTGTGCTGCTGACGGATTTGAAGACCTAAGAAGAATTTCAATTCTCCCATCATAGACATTTGATATTCTTCACTCATCATATAGGCAAATTCATCACTATAACGTTGGTCAGTACAGCCAAAGATAATATCATCAACATATATTTGGCACACAAACTGTTCACCATCATAAGATTTAGTAAAGAGAGTAGGGTCAAGTGAACCGGGTGTGAAGCCATTCTTCACGAAGAATTCCTTCAATGTATCATACCACGCCCGAGGGGCTTGCTTGAGGCCATAGAGGGCCTTATTGAGTCTGAAGACTTTGTTAGGATTCTTTGGATCTTCAAAACCTGGGGGTTGAGTACCATATACTTCTTCCTCAAGCTTACCATTGAGGAATGCACTTTTCACATCCATTTGATATAAGGTGATATCATGATGGTTAGCGTAAGCAAGTAATATGCGAATAGCCTCAAGTCTAGCAACCGGTGCAAAAGTTTCATCGAAATCAATTCCTTCAACCTGTGTGTAGCCTTGAGCTACAAGTCGTGCCTTATTCCTCACCACAAGGCCATTTTCATCTTGCTTGTTGCGGTAGATCCACTTTGTGCCAATGATATTATGCTTGCGAGGATCTGGGCGATTGACCAATTCCTAGACATTGTTAAGCTTGAACTGATGTAATTCTTCTTGCAGCTTGAATCCACTCCGGCTCGAGAAATGCTTCATCTACCTTAGTGGGCTCTGTGATAGAGACAAAAGCATAGTGCCCACAAAAGTTAGATAAATGTGAAGCTTTTGAGCGTGTGAGAGGACCTGGTGCGCTAATGTCATCGATGATCTTCTCCACTTGCACTTCTTTTGCAACGCGAGGATGAGCTGGTTGTCGCTGAGGAATTTGATCACCATTTTCTTCAGCACCATTTTCCTCATCATGTTCTTCAGGTGCATCAGCTCGACGTTCTTCATGAACAGGAATGAATTCTTCAGCAGATTCTTCAGTAGGAATGACATCCTCAGTTGCCTTGAGCTTGATAGCATCCTCAGGTGCTGGTTCATCTAACATAGAAGGTAGGTGCTCTCTTTGCGAGCCATTAGTTTCATCGAACCGCACATCTACAGTGTCAACAATCTTGTGAAGAACAATGTTGAAGACTCTGTAGGTGTGCGAGTCCTTTCCGTAACCAAGCATAAAACCTTCATGTGCTTTCGGTGCAAATTTAGAGTTGTGGTGAGGATCTCTAATCCAACATTTAGCACCGAAGACTTTGAAATAACTCACATTGGGTTTCTTGTCAGCGAGGAGTTCATAGGCAGTCTTCTTGAAGAATTTGTGAAGATATACTCTGTTGATGATGTGGCACGCAGTATCAATTGCATCTATCCAAAAACGCTGAGGCGTTTTGTATTCATCAAGCATAGTGCGAGCCATCTCAATGAGAGTTCTGTTCTTGCGCTCCATGACGCCATTTTGCTGAGGAGTATAGGGAGCAGATAACTCATGAGTAATACCAAGTTCATCAAGATAGGCATCAAGACCGGAATTCTTGAACTCAGTTCCATTGTCACTTCTGATATGCTTGATCTTCACACCAAAGTTGGTTGAAGCCCTCGAGGAAAATCGTTTGAAGACTTCCTGCACTTCATGTTTGTAAGTAACAATGTGTACCCATGAATATCGAGAATAATCATCAACAATGACAAAGCCATATAGAGATGCATCATTAGTGACTGTTGAGTAATGGTTAGGTCCGAAGAGGTCCATGTGAAACAATTCGAATGGACGTGTAGTGGTCATGATAGTCTTTGCTGGATGCTTGGCCTTGGTCATTTTTCCAGCTTCACGGGCTCCGCATAAGTGATCCTTGAGGAATTTGACATTCTCAATGCCAATGACATGCTTCTTCTTCGCAAGCATGTGCAAATTCCTCATGCCTGCGTGACCAAGTCGCTGATGCCATAGCCAGCCTTCTGAAGCTTTTGCAAGTAAACACACGGCTGGTTGTGGTCCTGTAGAGAAATCAACAATATACACATCTCCTCTCCTAAAGCCTTCGAAGACTTTGGAATTGTCAGCTTCCATAATCACAACACAGCGATACTTGCCAAAGACAACAACCATATCGAGATCACAAAGCATTGAGACTGACATGAGATTGTATCCTAAGGACTCAACAAGAATGACTTTGTCCATGTCTTTATCCTTAGAGATTGCAACCTTACCAAGACCCAATACCTGACTTTTGCCTTTGTCAGCAAAGATGATATGCTTCAGAGGTGACGGTGTTAAAGGAGCATCCATCAATAGATTCTTGTCACCAGTCATGTGATTTGTACATCCACTATCGAGGACCCATTCAGTAGTTTTGGGTTGATCATCCTGCAGATGAATTAGTGTAGCTTACAATCTCATATGCTTCATCACCGAAGAATATGATCTCAAGTTCATCAGATGAATTTCATCAAGCAGTAAATAGATATAGCATTATGAGGACGTGTGAAATGAAAGTTCATTCCATCATGATTCGCCTGCGTCCTTTTAGGCAATTTCATCAGGTCCCCAGCAAATTCTTCAGACGTTAGAGCACGTCTGGAGACCTGACCCTACAAAAGAGATTAGTTCTTTTTCTTCACCACCCACATCTGGAGGGGTGGCAAAGAATTCATCATTCTGTGAGCACCATATGAGAATGGTGGCAAAGATTCCAAACCATTTCGTTTCACATAAGAGGGGTTAGGGTAAGCATATGAATAAGCAGAGTAATTTTTCGAGGACTTATGAACATAATGGTTTGAAGAATATTGCACATATTCATAGCCCATTGCTCTACCCTGCGAGACAGAGTTGTTAGCACGATGATAATCATATGAGGACTTTGATCCTTTTGAGGAATTTGATCCATGTGAGGAATTTAGTCCGTATGAGGACTTGGATCCATATGAAGAGTTTGGTCCATATGAAGAATTTGATCTGGGGTTCCTGTTCTTCACAGGTGGTGCCATGAGGACATTCACCTGAAGACTTTCAACATAACTTTTGGGAACCCAGATTTTCTTCATAGGAGAACCGTTCCTGCAGTTAGTGCCAACATATCTAGCAAATACTTCACCATTCTGATTTTTGAACAGTTTATAGTTGGAGTCAAATGACTCATCAGAAGAATGAGGAGATTCACATGTAAAGCCAGATAAGTTAGATGGATCAACTGGAGGTCCCTTTGCAGCAACCCATGAGGTTTTGGGGTACTGCTCAGGCTTCCAATATGTTCCATCAGCATTGAGTTTCCTCTCAAAGGCAATACCCTCTTTCCTAGGGTTTCTGTTGAGGATCTGCTTTTTAAGCACATCACAAAGAGTCTGATGCCCTTTGAGGCTTTTGTACATGCCTGTCATGTACAGTTCCTTCAGCCATGCATTGTCAGTGATACTAGCAATGTCCTCAGGTGAGGAATTAGTGACAGCAGAGGCAGATGAAGAATTTGTAACAGTTGAAGCATTTGAACATTCAGGTGAAGAATTAGCAGATTCACGTTCAATGCACTTTAAGCATGGGGGAATAAATTCTTCCTGAGAAGCGCTGATTTGTTGAGCTAGTAATGAATCGCGCTCCTTCAGAAGATCTTCATAACACACTCTTAACTTTTCAAGATCTTCCTTTCTTTGAAGAGATTCAGAGGAAAGCTTCTCATGATCAGTCAAGAGGGTATTATGTTGATCTTGAAGGACGTCAAACTTGGAGTGAATTCTCTGAAGACATTCACGCAAAGCTTTTGACTGATCCATTTCTTTACGCAACATATCATCACTTTTGTCTAGCATATCTTGAACTTGTTCTAAAGCTATTTGTTGTTTAGTGGCAATGCAAACAAGTTTGGTATAACAAGATTCAATATCATCATCAGATTCATCATTATCAGATTCATCATCACAAGACTCGGATGAGGAGCATTCGGTTACCTCAGCACCGTTTTCCATAAGGCATGATGCAGAAGATGATGATTCTGGCTCGAAAGTCATCGTTTTGAGAGATTCCTTGAAGTCCTCAAACCAGGGATCATTACGAGTTTGATGACCTTCATAGACATCAGAGATTCGGTCCCAGAGGAGCTTCAAATTGCCAAGATGCATAATTCGCCCGAATTGATCTCTGGATAGGCAGGAGCAGATGATATCCTTCGCTATGATGTCAAGTCGAGTATACTTGCGAATATCATCAGCATTCGCCATCTTGCATAGATCGGTAAGACCAATCTCGGTGACGGTCCACAGCTCGCTGTTCCTTGCCATGAGGCGCTTCCTCATCATGGCCTTCCACTTGGGATAGTCATGACCGTCAAAGATAGGGCATGTCACTTTCTTCATACCTGCGATCGACATAACTAAAACTCCAGGCGGTTAAACTAAAATCACACAGAACAAGGGAGTACCTTGCTCTGATACCAATTGAAAGTGCGTTATATCGATTAGAGGGGGGTGAATAGGCGATTTTTATGAATTCTTCACTGAGGAATTTGCTGGTGAGGAAATTCCTTAGCGAAGAACTACTTGCAGCAGAATAAGTACTCAGAAGTAAACATAACAGGATACTAGCATGGTCATCATGATGAAATGAAGACAAGCACAGAGTACAGAAAGCGTAATCATAGGATAACACAAGACGAAGACAAACAAACTGAAGAACTTGAACTGAGGAATTTGTGAAAGTCTTCAGTCAAAGTCTTCAAGCACATATATGAACAAACATTCAACACAGCAATGAGGAAATGAAAGGGTTGAGGAGATAGAACCAGTTAGTTGGTGAAGACAATGATTTGGTAAACCAGTTCCAACTGCTGTCTCAGTTGTACGTCTGGTTGGAGCGGCTGAGTATTTAAACTCGAGGACACGCAGTCCCGGACACCCAGTCTTTGAGCCGCAACTCAGGACACCCAGTCCTCACCGTATTCTCCTTGAACTAAGACCACGCAGGCCTCGTCCAATCACTCGTGGTAAGTCTTCAGGTGACTTCCAAACCTTCACAGACTTGGTCACTCGGCGATCCACAATTCCTCTTGGATGCTCTAGACCTTGACGCCTAACCGTCTGGAAGAAGCACAGTCTTCAAAGGTAACAAGCGTCGGATCCACGCGGGATCAATTTTTTCAGTGATGCTCAATCACTTTGGGTTTGTGGGGGTTTGGTTTTGGGATTTTCCTCACTTGATGATTTTCGCTCAAAGTCCTCGGAGGATGGGTTGCTCTCAAATGACAAGTGTCAAGTTCTCTCGGAGCAGCCAACCAACTAGTGGTTGTAGGGGGCGGCTATTTATAGCCTAGGGAGCAGCCCGACATGATAAGACATAAATGCCCTTCAATGATATGACCGTTAGGTGGATAAGATATTTTGGGACAGCCGGCGTGCAGCACAGCTTCGGTCGGAAATTTGACTCTCAAATTCCTCAGGGCTATCATGTTCCTCACTGTGTAGGCAATTCGCACTGGCGAATTCCTAACTCCTCAGTCAGAGCAAAGTCATCAGTGACCAGAAGAACTGCGTCTCTGTCACTGAAGAAATTGACTGAACTGTATGAGATTTCCAATGGCTTCACTCGAAGGGATTGGTAGATGTTGGATTTTGAGTTGAGCATCACATGGAAATTTTTCCTTAGTATTTCCTCGACCCCCTTTAATAGTACGGTGTTTCCTATGACTCAAGAAAGTGAAAATGAAACTACGAAAACAAAAGTCTTCACGCTTCATGTTCCTCGAATGAATACCAAGTCTTCAAGGTCACACCAATTTCTTCACTTTCAAAGTCTTCAGAAAGTCTTCAGAATATCAAAGTCTTCAGTTGAAGAACTTCATTTTTAGGGGTCGACTTTCTCTGTAAATATCAAACTCCTCATTGACTTATAGACCTGTGTACACTCACAAACGCATCAGTCCCTTAACCTATAAGTCTTCAATACACCAAAATCACTAAGGGCACTAGATGCACTTACATTGCTCAAGATAATCAAGTTGGAAACACAACATATACAAACACATGCAAGGAACAAAACGAAAACATGCAAAGGGGCAAGTAACTTTCAATGTAAGCAATTTAAGTACAAGTTACCACAAGGAGGCACATTGGATAAAAGATATAAGCTTGATGATTCAATTGACTTGGCTTGAGGCAATAAGAGTGATGAAGTCCCCTTAATTCTTCATAATGTAGCCAAGTCTCCAATGACCTCCAACAACACCTATTGATCAAGTTTGAGCTTGGTGGTCCCCAACCAAGTTGGGTCCTAAGAGGTTAGTCACAATAGACTTGGCTACCCAAATGGTTCTTTTCTTGACACCACTTTGAGTACCAACAAACTTGGCAAACACATTGCCAACCTTATCCTTCCCAAGAGAATAGATATCATCAATAATAATTGGGTTGGATAAGTTACCACTAGTGCATGAAGAAGCGACGTGACCTTTCTCACAACATAAGTAGCAACGTCTACTCTTCACTTTCTTCTCACTTGATTTCTCAACAAGAGAAGCATTAACTTGAGTCTTCTTGGGAAGTGGCCTTTCTTCAACTTGAGGTTGAGCATGAGATTGAACTTGTGGCCTCTTCCCTTGTTGCTTGTCACTAATGGCCTTCTTCTTCAATGGGAAAGATCTAACATGATGCCCTTCAATTTTGCCCTTGAAGCAAATAATCTTGGCCGAATTCTTGACTTGTTCTTGGCCCTTCTTCTTGAATCTCTTGGACTTCTTCTTATTGGAGTTGAATCCAAGTCCACCTTTGTCATTGGGGGATTTTTGCACACTCAAGATATTGTTGAGTGTGGATTTCCCTTCATGACTCTTTTCCAAGTCTTTCTTCAAAGAAGTGACTTGGGCCTTGAGCTCTTTAATTTCCTCTACATGGTTAGTCGCAACGAAAGCACTAGAGGAAGTATAAGCTTCATCGTTAGAGCAACAAGGCAAGGAAAGCAATTCATCACAAGATGTACCAATGTTATGCATGGATGAATCACGAGGACTAGCACAAGGCAATATAGCATTTTGACTAAAATTAGTGCTAGTATCCGCATGAGGCTCACTAGATGTTACCTTAGCAATTATGGCCTCATGAGCTATCTTTAGCACATTATGGGATACTAGAATATCATCATGAGAGCTTGAGAGATTTTCATGGCTTTCTTCCAATTTCCCATAATTGCTACATAGCAACTCAAGTTGAGCCCGTAGCTCAACATTCTCCTTCAAAATGGATGCTTCACAAGTAATAGAATTAGTAGCACAAGCATCATCATTAACAACAAGAGGAGAAGGAAACTTGGCAAGCTCTTTTAAATAATAAGCTTCAAGTTGAGCATGAGACTCGGTGAGTTTGATGAGCTCACCCTTGATGACCCTTGAGCCATTTTCGAGGTGCTCAAAATCCTCAAGGAGTCTAGCATGAGCAACTTCAAGCTTAGCATTTTTAGTTTCAAAAACATTAGCCACCTCAAGAGCTCTATCATTAGATTCCTTCACTCTAGATAATTCTAGAGCAAAAGTCTCCTCAAGAGATTCCTTGGTGGTTTGTTCAAGTTCAAGAGCTTGAGATAGCTCCGTGATCTCATTTGCGTAATCACGCCCATGAGCTTCCATTTTCTCAATGGTGATCTCATGCTCCTCTAGATGAGATTCCAACTCCTCAATATGTTTCTTGCCCTCAATGGCAATGGACATAATTTCCATGAAGTTGGAACGAGCAATTTTATTTTTATGAAGAGCTTTAAAAACCATTTCCCCCTTAATTTTTAAGGAGGCAACATTATCATTCTCTTCATCATTATCCTCATCATCATTAGCATCAACATCATCATCAAGAGACATATTGGGGTACAAAGTAGGAGATACCTTTGACGCCTTAGCCATAAGGCAAAAAGCAATAGACGATGATGTACGATCCCTTGAGGCACCATTAAACACCACATCTTGTTCCATGGAGTGTTCGGTTTCCTCTACATTGTTAGCACAACAATTCGAGGAAATAGATGCATTTTTATCATGGCAACAAGACATAGCAAGCATATCATCATGAGATCTAGTCACGCAATTTCTACATGATATGCAAGGACTATCAACACAAGCATGTGAAACATTTGGAGTGCTCGAAGTGTTAAAGCCCAAAGAAGGAGCATTGCAATAATATAGTGATGAAGGACCATCCACAATAAGCATACTATCATCATTGCAATGACCAATACTACTCACCATATCATTACCTTGTGGCAAACCACATGTAGGTGAAGTAGAAGAAGTTGAGAAGACTATACGACCGGAGGTGGAGGGAGAACAATCATCCCCACAAATATTGGACACACCATATTTATCTTGAAGCTTTGTCCATAACTCATGAGCATCCCGGAACGGCATGAGTTCAAATATAACTACATTGCTCAAAGCATCGAAAAGCACATTAGAAGCTTGAGCATTGAGATAAGAGTTTTTCTCATCCTCTAAAGATAGTCTTTGGGGATCCTTTGGAGGAGAAAAACCCATATCTAAAATTCGCTCTAAATTTGGGTCCATGACCCTAAAGAGATTAAGCATGCGAATTGCCCAAACATCAAAATTTGTGCCATCGAAACTAAGAGTGTCAGAGAATCCTAAGCCCCTAGTTGACATCCTTACTCTCTAGGCGGTTAAGCCCTATAAAGAGAGACGAGGCTCTGATACCAATTGAAAGATCGTGGATGTAGCCTAGAAGGGGGGTGAATAGGCGTTTTAAAATAATTACGGTAGAGGCTTGAACAAATGCGGAATAAACCTAGCGGTTAATTTGTCAAGCACAAAACCTACAACAACTAGGCTCACCTATGTGCACCAACAACTTATGCAAAGCAAGATAAGCAACTATGTGATAGCAAGATATATGATGAAGAACAATATGGCTATCACAAAGTAAAGTGCATAAGTAAAGGGCTCGGGTAAGAGATAACCGAGGCACACGGAGACGACGATGTATCCCGAAGTTCACACCCTTGCGGATGCTAATCTCCGTTTGGAGCGGTGTGGAGGCAAATGCTCCCCAAGAAGCCACTAGGGCCACCGTAATCTCCTCACGCCCTCGCACAATGCAAGATGTCGTGATTCCACTAAGGGACCCTTGAGGGTGGTCACCGAACCCGTACAAATGGCGACCCTTGGGGGCGGTCACCGAACTCGTACACTTTGGCAACCCTTGGGGGCGGCCACCGGAACCCGTCAAATTGCTCGGGGCGATATCCACAACCTAATTGGAGACCCCAACGCTTGCCCGGAGCTTTACACCATAATGATTGAGCTCCGAACACCACCAACCGTCTAGGACACCAAGGCACCCAAGAGGAACAAGCTCTAGGGTGCCCAAACACCCAAGAGTATTAAGCTTCTCAAACTTCACTTCCACGTATCACCGTGGAGAACTCAAAACGATGCACCAAATGCAATGGCAAGGGCACACGGAGTGCCCAAGTCCTTCTCTCCCAAATCCCACCAAAGCAACTAATGCTAGGGAGGAAAATGAGAGGAAGAACGAAAGAAGAACACGAAGAACTCCAAGATCTAGATCCAATGGGTTCCCCTCACTTAGAGGAGAAAGTGATTGGTGGAAATGTGGATCTAGATCTCCTCTCTCTTTTCCCTCAAAAACTAGCAAGAATCCATGGAGGGATTGAGAGTTAGCAAGCTCGAAGAAGGTCAACAATGGGGGAAGAACACGAGCTCAAAGGATTAGGTTCATTGGGGAAGAAGACCCCCTTTTATAGGTGGAAAAAAATCCAACCGTTATGCTCACAGCCCGCACAGAGCGGTACTACCGCTCCAACGAGCG
Source organism: Triticum timopheevii (assembly GCA_963921465.1). Taxonomy (NCBI): domain Eukaryota; kingdom Viridiplantae; phylum Streptophyta; class Magnoliopsida; order Poales; family Poaceae; genus Triticum; species Triticum timopheevii. Next base: position 346,886,772 of record OY997270.1, on the reverse strand, counting down.
GTACTACCGCTAGGGCGGTAGTACCCCTTTGAAACACAACAGCGAGGAGGCAAAAAGGCCAGAAGAACCGTCGAAGCGGTACTACCGCTCGTCCTCACAGTACTACCGCTCGACCTCACGGTACTACTGCTTGCGAGCGGTACTAAAAAAATACTTCCGTGCCTACCTCCGCTGAGCAAAACACGAGATTTTGGTCCGTAGCGGTACTACCGCTTAGGAGCCGTGGTAGTACTGCTCTGGAGCGGTACTACCGCTCAGGAGCCGCGGTAGTACTTCTCTAGAGCGGTAGTAAAAAATTACATCCGCTCTAGTCGCGGTAGTACCGCTGCAGCCTTTACGAAAACAGCCACAACTTTTGCAAACGGACTCCGAATTCAACCGAACCAAGTTTGTTGGAAAGCTAACAACATGGGCTAACACAATCTTGATAGAAATATCAATAATAAGCCAATGAGAAAAGGCCCATAAGAAAATGGTGAGAACCCTTCCTCGGAAAAGACCGGTAAAACCTCCAACACCGAAAACATCATAGAAGACGCATGCTAACTCCGTTTTCGATGAACTCAAGCTTGTCATCAAGATGACCGTAAGCTCTAAAACTCACAAAGATAACCAAACAAGAACCAAGAAACATGATGCAAGGATGCAATGGTTTGAGCTCTCTACTAACGATACGATCAAGCTACCAACTTGAGAGCCCCCCTTGATAGCACGGCAAACGATCCTATAACCCGGTCTCCCAACTACCACCACGAGACCGGTAAAATAGAAAACCTATCAAGGCCAAACCTTTGCCTTGCACATGGTCCACTTGAGCTAGATGATGACGATCTTGACTCCCTCAAGATGGACCACCTTTCTTGATTGCGTTGGCTCGATGAAGACTAGATGATTGCTCCCCCATAGTCCACTATGGGTGAGCCACTCTTCAGCACATCTTCACAAGTCCATTAACACCATAATGGATGGCAAGATTCAAGCACTTGATCTCTTCGTGATGCTCCACTTGAACTTGCACACGGCAATCTTGATGACGATCACCACTTGATGTCATCCTTTTCATGGGTTGTATGATATCTTCCTCTTGACGCAAGCCCATGGACACGTACCTAACCCCACATAGAACTCTCACATAGACCATGGGTTAGTACACAAAGTGCAATGGACAATGCTTACCATACCATGGGATCACTTGATCCCTCTCGGTACATCTTCTACGCTTTGTGAGTTGATCAACTTGATTCACTCTTGACTTAGTCTTGATCAACTTGATTCACTCTTGACTTAGTCTTGATCAACCTTGAATCTTTCCAACTCTCTTCATTTGGATGATGTCTTGAAGTTAAACATGAATGATCACACAATCTTCTTCTTCAAGACATGCTTGCAATAAGCTCAACACTCACATGACCAATCTTTGGATAATTCCTTAATAGCACCTTGGTCAACTCATAAACTCCTTGAAACCAACACATGGACTTCAAGAAAAGCCTATGGACAAATCCTTCAAATATAACTCAATACAACCATTAGTCCATAGAGATTGTCATCAAGTACCAAAACCAAACATGGGGGCACCGCATGTTCTTTCAGCCGTGCTGGGCCTACACCACACGCCACGCCATATGCCGCAGGCAGACGGGCCTGGGTACCCTCGGTCCCAGGGTCCCAACAATAACCATCAAATTCATCCAAAATTAATAAGATCCTCTAGGGTTCCATGGCTTAGAAAAATCGGTTAGAGATTCTAAGGAGTTGAAAAACCCAAGGCCAAGCACATTTAAATCAGGACTATTTGCAGACTGTTTTGTTAGTATGATGTCCATTCCAGTTCTAGCCACATATGCTATAAATTATGGGTCATTAGACAAGATATGGGGGTTAGCATGTCTTGTTGTATGTAAATTGTCTGCCCAACACCGTTTTCAGGACAAACAACTTGTATTGTTGGCAAGACATTCTCTATTAGGAACTCTCTCATCACTGGCCTGTTGACTCTGATTGACTTTGTCTCCATTGTCCCTCTAGGCCTATTTATCACTTCTCCTTGTTGTTCAAACTTCTTTTACAAGTGTCCAAATACCTATTTTCCAAGAAAATGTCTCATTTCCTTCACTGTCATACCTTGTTCTAGCAGCAACAGTTAGGTACATGACATTTCCAATACCATTACTGCTTTGAATAGGTCTTATAGGGTCTTCCTCATCATCCAGTAGATAATAAGTTATGTTCTTCTTGGTCATGTTAAACTATTTCTCATCAATATGCACAAATATTGTGCATGGTGTTGAATTTAGGCCTTCCAGTTGTTGTTGTCTCATCAAGCATTGACATGCAAAAATTTAGCCTATTCTTATTATTCTTTTCCTTTAGAATCGACTTCAAATAATTTGAATGCCTCTTTATCAACTTTAGTTTGAACTTTTTGAGAGTGTAGTAGGGCTACATCCCAATTGCCAAGCTAGTGACCTGATTGTAGACCTCTTGTTGAGTGGGATTCTGGGGATTTTCTCTAGATTGATGTCTTTAGGCTTTCTTCCACATCTTCCCTTTTTCTATTTTGAAACATCCACCTCGAAACCTTGTGCAATTTGCTTCATTGCTTTTGCCAAATTCTTTGTATACTCCTGAAATCTGCCTGATTATTTTTGTAGTGTCTTTCTTATCATTTCTCTTGAACTTGCCACCTCTGCTCATACACAATGCATGTAATGCCACATAAGCAACATACTTTTGATGGTCATTGAGGGTTTTTCTTTTCCTAACTATTTTCTCAACACCTGTACCAAGAAACACAACAAAGAAAAGTATTAAATGTTGCTTGCAAAGTATTGTACTATTAAATTTACAGTGTAGTACTACTATTACTGTTAAGTGATAGGAAAATTCATGTTTTCAATGTAGGAGTATTACTCTTACTGTTAAGTGACAGCAAATGTAGGATACAAGATCAAGGTCAAGAGTACACTAGAGTAACAAGCATGCAAGTCTATAGCAACTTCAACATTGATAAGTTAAAGTTCTTGATCTTAATATTTTCTGCCCCAAACAGTTCTCCAACTTGATGCAAATATTGCAAATTTACTCCTAGTAGTCATATCTTAGTTGATGAAAATATTGTTACTGTACAAGCATTGTTACTGTTATCCTACTGTTACTTGCAAGCATTTTACTCTTAACATGAATTGTTGACCAAACTGAATTTAAGAGCATTTTGATAGGCCGGAGTAAATTGTTGAATTTAAGAGCATTTTACTCCTGATATGAAATGATGATCGGAGGAGTACTCAACTGAATTTAAGAGCATTTTACTCCCGATATGAATTGCATATCCTACTGTTACTATACTAAATTGTTGACATTTTAATATGCTGGAGTAACATTTTGAGTTAATATGTTCAATTACTCCTGAAAATTGTTGACCATAGGAGTACTCAACTAAATTTTAATATGTTGTACAATTGGATAGTAGCCCTGCTATAAAATTGAATCAGCCAAAGTTTTTCTATAGAGTTTATAGTAAACTCTACAAAAAAACTCTTACTGTCAAGTGCCAAGCATGATCATGTTTAAATATTGTTCAGATTACTCCCGGAGTACTTCAGTATACAGTATGATCATGTTTACTCCTTGAATACTGCTATTTGAATAAGTTTACTTCAGTATGATCATGTTTACAATATGACCACTTTTGTGTATGATCATTCAGTACATGCTCATGCTTTCCTCTGAAACCTGTACTGAAACATGCAGCACATGCTAGCTCAATTGACAACTACTTTAAGTTTAGTGCTAGTGTTTACTCCATTTAGTGGACAACTGAGCCATGTCAATTAACTCTTGTGGATTGAGCTACTCCTGTCAATTGAGCCCTACTGTCAGTATCGCTCTTACTATCAAATGTAGTGTACTCCATTTAGTGGAAAAGATTGTGTACTGCAATAGTGCTACTCCATGTCAATATGCACAATAATCTATGACGAATAGTGAGCACTCCATGTCAAATAAGCCTTGCTATGTGCACTACAGTGGACACGATTGTGCTCACCATGATCTTCCATGTTGAAATCACCATGTTGATCAACATGGCCTCCTCCGGGTATGCCTCTGTCCTCTTCTTCGGGTGGAGTGCAATTGAGGTCAAATTCCATGGATAACCGTCATGTTGATGCCCCACTGTCTTTCCCTCTTGCAGGGTGCCATGCCGGAGTACGTGTTGTGCCGTGCCGGAGGAGCTAGAGCTAGAGTTGCTGCTAGGGCGGGGGATGGAGTACTTGGAGTCGCTGTCTGTCCTAGAGCCGGGGATGGAGCACCTGGAGCTAGAGCTGGGGCTTGATCTGGAGTTAGAGCACCTGGATCCGGAGCCGGGGCTTGATCTGCCATGCTTGTGTTGTGGCCTGCTATAGTTGTTGCCTGTAGCTGCTGGATCTGGGCGGAGGAGTAGAGGTGGAGGTGGAGGGCATAGGAGAAGAGATGGAGGTGGGGGTGGAGGTGGAGAGCAGAGGTGGGGGTGGGGGCGAAGGTGGAGGGTAGATGTGGAGGTGGGAGACGACCTGCTGGATCTCAGCTTTGGATCGTGACCACTTGGATCGCGCGAGGTGGGAGACGACATGCAGGATTCAAATTTAGTGAGGGATAACTATGTCATTTCGCTCATTTTTATGTGGTTGGAATTTATTAAATGTAATATATTTTGGTTTGGAGGGAGCAATATAAGACCATTTTACAATAATGAGTCGATGTCACCAGTGGCCGTAGTCACTAGCTTCACCGGATCTGGACCGCCACTGTCGTGTGTAAGAGATAGTAAGACCACGTCTCTTTGAAGGTGAAGGATATGCAAAACAAAGGAAAACGATTGTTTTAAACCAGCTGATAATCCGTTCGCGTTCGCCGCTTCATACTTCGTTTGTTTCCTCTTGATCGTGCGACGCGGGCTCTCGCTTCGGGCCACACCTCTCGATCCCCAACCGGCCACGCGTCCTACCTACTAGCCACACATGCATAATCTTATCTTCCCCATCATTCGTCTTCCTCCTGACACATCCCTTTTTCCTAATCAATTTTTCCTCCTCGGTTGCTCCCACCTGTCCAATTCCACTCCAACGCCGGCATGATGCTAGAAATCTCGAACCGGTCTCCTGCTGCTTGTCCGTGCTGCAAACGGGCCTGCTGTTGCAAGCCGGAGTCCCCGGTCATGGTCGCCACAAGGACCGCGCGGTGCGATGAGGGTGACGCATGGCCTCCAGGAGCACAACCATTGCTGCGACGCGGAGCTGCGAGGCTCGCCAGCGCAACAAGGAGGGCGTCGCCAGGGTGTTGTAATGTCAACCAACTGATGCCCTCACTGTTGCAAGGGCGTGTGCGAGCCGCAGGCACTGCCGCGGGTCGCATGTGCTGCCATGGAGCTTTGCCAGGCCACGTTGCTGCAGTGGAGCTTTGCCGGCGCTGCCAGAGCTGCAATGAAGCACTACGGGGTTGTTGAAGCTCAGTCGTGGTTGCAATGAAGCGCCGCTGGAGTGGTCCTTGAAGCTCCACCGTGGTTGTAATGAAGAGCATCGTTGCACTGCAACTTCATCGGCAGAGAAATCCTAGGAAGAGGATCAAAGGGTCATGCGCAGACGGATCGGATGGGCGTGCAGGCTGATCCAGCTGCCGAAAACAAATTAATCAGTAACGGGGGTTCTTTTTGCAGAGACTCCCTAGGATCCGGGCCATTCATTCCCCATCAAACGGCCCATGTTTTTTTTTGTGCAAATAAAGCTCCGATTTACTATAGTCGTTCCCGACCAACCCCAAAGCCCCGTGTTCCCCATCTCTCCTCCCAGAACCTCCTCCTCCTCCTCCTCCTCCTCGCCGCCGCCGCCGCCGCCGCCGCCGCCGCTGCCGCCGCTGAAGATGGCGGCGAAGCAGCCGTTGGCGGACGTGGAGGACAGGCTCCTCGCCTACCTCAACGCGAACGCCGAGATCCCCGACTCCCGCTCCTTCGCCTCCTCCCTCGGCGTCCCGCACAAGGACGTGGAGGATGTCATCAAGAGGCTCTCCGCCTTCCGCATCGTTGAGAGTGCGGTACGGTACCCTCCCCCTCCCCAATCTCCCGAGCTCGCTTCGTCCCTGCCCCGAGCTCCCCAAGACCTAACGAGCTTTGCTGCAGGACATCACCAAGGAGACGTGGACGCTCACCGATGAGGCCAAGGGGTATGCCGCGAGGGGCTCCCCCGAGGTGCAGCTCGTCGCGGCCATCCCGCCCGAGGGTGCCTCCAAGGGCGTGCTCAAGGTGATTCCTCTCTCTCTATGTGTGGCATTTAGGTGCTCTGCTCGATTGGAGTGAATGGTTTCGGTTCCGGGGATCTCTGATGCTCAGAGTGGTGCGTTGCAGGAGAGATTGGGGGACGTGTTCGATATTGGAATGAAGGCAGCAGCCAAGAACAAGTGGATTGGATTTGAGAAGGGAAACAAAGACCTCGTACTGAGAAAGGTATAGAGCTGAGCTGAGCTCGTTTCATTTCTTCTCTTCGATGTTGTCGGAGAGATGTATGATTCAGTTCAGTGTGTATTTGTATTGGAGACTTGCCTGCCGTATCTGCTCTTCTTCCGGGCGATGTTCTCAATTTGCCAATTTCGGTGTTGTAGATGTAGAATACATTGCCTCATCATAGCTCAACTGTTTCAATGTGCAATACTTACATCTTGTGAACTGAAGGTCTCTCAGTGTGCTTTTATCTGTCTCGAGCTTTGTATCTCTAGGCATGCCATTGTAAATTTCTGTTTGATTAATTCAGGTTGAGGATACCAAGGATGAATTGCAAGAGCAGCTTAGAAGACTGGAGAATGGGGAGGTTGGTGTTGCTTGTTGCTCGTTGTTCCTCCCATATTTTGCATTTCCACTTGAACCATTTACTGGATTGTGTCATCTGTCATGGCACGGCACAAATAGTTGTTATGTACAATATCTAGTACTCCCTCCATCCCATATTACAATAGCTAGTATAGTACCCCTCCCCCCCATCATCCCGTTTGAGCGTCAAGTAATTTGTTACGGAGGGAGTAACAAATTGTTCTTTGGCCCTTCTTAAGGAAATTATTTTTTCTTCATGTAGGTTATCGCTGACAAAGTAATAGATGATTTGAAGAGAAGAAAGCTTGTAACAAAAGAGTAAGTATCTGTTTCAAAGAGATCTTTTTACAGTGTCAATGAGTGCCAGCCAAGTGCAGCATCATAGTCAATTATAAGGATGGCAATGGGTAGGGTATGGGCAGGGTAGAGCAATACCATACCCATACCCGTATAGTCAGGGGGTACAAAATTCTACCCATACCCGTACCCACGGGTATAAAACTTTACCCATACCCATACCCGACTGGTACCCATACCCATTGGGTACCCAACGGATAAAACAAATAGTACACAAGTTTTTCACAATTTTACACTCATTCATAGCACATTTGACAAGAAAATCAAATATTTTAGCTCAATAACAAGTAGATGGGTACAATACTACTATCAAAATTTAGAAATCACAACATGCTCATAAGTTAATAGGAGTATACGAGTCACATGACAAATTAATGATTAATTGACAACAACTTAACATTATTTTTACAAGCGGGCAGGGTATGGGTATACCCGCGGGTACAAGGCTATACCCATACCCTACCCATGACTTAACGGGTAGGGTATGGGTACTACCCATGGGTATAAAAGTGTGCCCATACCCTACCCATGCGGGTACGGTACCCGCGGGTACCCGTACCCATGGGTAAAATTGCCATCCTTAGTCAATTATCCCTAAGTTTTACATCTGCTTCGCTGTTTTTCCAGGAAATCTATTTGGTATTCACTGAAGAAGGGGCCTAAATTTGTTGCAAAGAGAAAAACATTGGCAACCGATGTGACACGAGAACATCTCAAGAGGTAATTTGATGTCACTTCTCTCGAGCTAATTTCAGAAATTGAGCAGGAAACCTCTGCTTGTTGACTATAAACTATAATGTACCATGAGCAATTGAACACTACATGGAAGAATCCTCAATGCCTTTTCTATTCTAAATAGCCCAGCTGTACTTATCCTACCTGTCAAAGACTATGCTAAACTTAGCGTCACGTTAAAAATCAACCTTTAAAATGATAAAATCTATTATGTGTGTACCTATTAATGCATACAGTAACAGATTTATGATATATTTTCCTTTAAAATGGTTTTTCTTTCCTTAAGTGGCGACTGGAAGGATCTGGAATTTAAAGATTATAACTATGGAGCTCAAGGACAACCTATTGCGATAGGATATAGCCAACCTTTGTTAGAGGTACTTCTAATCTGTACGTTGTTCCATTTTTTTCATACAGCTTTATATGATAAACCAGATAACTCATAACTGTTATTTGGTGGATTTTCTTCAGGTCCGTGAGGCAATCCAGAACATTTTTATCGAGATGGGGTAAATAAAAACATTTTGGTCATGATATTTGCAGTTCAAGACAATATTCGGAAAATGGATTAATTAATTTTATTGATGTAACAGGTTCAGTGAGATGCCAACGAACATGTATGTAGAGAGCAGGTAAAACACAAAATAAGACGAGATATTGTTTTCCCTTTTCTTTTCTCATACCTGTTTGTAGTCAATTTCTTGTACTGGTAGATCTTCTCCACAAAATTGAAGTTATTTTAGGATTTAGGAGTGATAGGTCGCCAACACCATATGACTATATGACAAGACAATGTAGTTATGAGCATATCACTGTTTCCTAGATAAAGATCCATATATTTCTGACATTATGTATTGTTGCCTTCCTTTGGTAGCTTCTGGAATTTTGATGCACTGTTCCAGCCACAACAGCATCCTGCTCGGGATTCACACGATACCTTTTTCCTCAATGGTAAAGGTTATGTTACTGTTGTTGAGCCAACAGTTGGATTTAAACATATTTAATCAATCCACTTTTTTGCAGCCCCTGCTACAACAACACAATTACCTGATGACTATCTTGAGAAAGTAAAGCAAGTACATCAGTCTGGTGGTCATGGCTCCAAAGGGTATGTTCTGGTGTCTTTGCTGCAGTTTAGTCAGAGAGTTTATAATTTGAGGTTGCTGTCTGCAGATATGGTTACGATTGGAAGCGAGATGAAGCAGAGAAAAACCTGCTTCGTACTCACACAACTGCAGTTTCAACAAGGATGCTACACAAGCTAGCACAGGAGGTAAAGCAACTAAGTGATGCTTATTTTATCTCTTTGTAATTCCATTGTAACTTATATTGTCTTAGTTTGCCTAAATTAATGGAGGTGATATCAATTTGTTTACTCTGTTCTGTTGAACGATTCATGAGATTTCTTTTCTTTGATAAACCACCATGGGTTGTTCAGAAAACTTTTGCTCCTAAGAGATACTATTCTATTGATCGTGTTTTCCGGAATGAAGCTGTGGACCGAACTCATCTTGCAGAATTCCACCAGATAGAAGGTAACCGTTCTCTTGTTTCTTGCCTATGTGGTGTTAACTTGATTGATATTTTGTACATATCGTAGATGTCACACACATAACCCTTTTAACAAGGAAGCTACTTACAATACTTCTGATTTCAGGTCTTATTTGTGATTATGGTTTGACGCTTGGTGATCTGATAGGTGTATTGGAGGATTTCTTCTCCAGACTAGGTGCTAAGCCAAAGCCATTACTTTGTTATACTCCCTCCGATCCATAATAAGTGTCGCAGTTTTGAACTAAGGTTGAACTAACCTTAGTACAAAACTGCGACACTTACTTTGGATCGGAGAGAGTAGTATTTATGGATCTTGCTATTAAATTCGTAAAAACTGTACTGTCATATGTTGTTATTCAGTTATTCCAAGAATATTGGTGCTCCATGCCCATCTGCATAATGTGCATTAGGCATGTCTTTAATATTCTTGTCTTGTATCTGCTATCTCCAGTACATAGAGATTTAATAATGCCACCTCTCCTCTCCTTTTCTGGCTCTTAGGCATGTCAAAGCTGCGTTTCAAACCTGCCTACAACCCGTACACTGAACCAAGCATGGAAATTTTCAGGTCAGAACAAGTTTGATTGCTATTGTTTTCATGATTATTGTGACCCCATGAATCATTATTATGTTTATTATTTTTTCAGCTACCACGATGGTCTGAAGAAATGGGTGGAAATAGGCAACTCAGGCATGTTCAGGCCTGAAATGTTACTTCCCATGGGACTGCCAGAGGGTGTTAATGTTATCGCATGGGGTCTTTCACTTGAAAGGTAAAACTGGCATATTTTCAATATGAATGATTCCTTTATGTGCATCTATATGTTGAATTGATGTTTTTTTCTCAAAAGAAAAAAACACCTCCGCAATCCTTGTTTTTCAACTAATATCTCGAATATAAGTGCAAGGAAAACCAAATGATAGCAGATCCTGATTGGACACGAGAAATCTTTGCTTTATCTATGGATTGCAAAGAAATCTGTGCTGACCACATTTTGCTGCTGAATGCAGGCCAACAATGATTCTGTATGGGATTGACAACATACGTGATCTCTTTGGGCCAAAGGTATTGTGCTTATTAACTTTGTCTTGTCCATGAGCCTGTGCTAATATGAATTATGATCTTTACAGGTCGACTTCAATCTGATCAAGAGCAGCCCGATTTGCCGCTTGGGGCTGTAGTGTAGTGAGCTTGATAGAACTTTATCTGGATGTCTGGATGCGAAGGATGTTTATTTGTGGTTATACCTTTGAAAACCAGTACTTGTGCATTTAACAGAGGGAGTGCAGAAATACACACATGTAGCTCTGAATTGCAATTTTGAGGTGTTCATGTTCGATACAAGTAGGGTCTTCCATTTCTATGCAGTCTCCGTCTTGTGTTGCGTATCTTGTGGTTCACACGACCCTCCACGCAAACGCATATCCTACACACGGTTGGAAAAGAAAAGAATCAAGGGCTTCCAAGCATAATTTTCATCTTATTTACTCCCTCTGTCTCAAAATATAAGAACGTTTTTAACACTACACTACCATAGTGACCCAGACTGTCGCCTTGGTTTTGATGTTGTGGAGGAGGATTGCTAGAGGGGCACTCTTTTAGCGAAAGACACGTGCATTTCTGCTCTCATTTCAAATGATTAATGACGTGAGCATGGCGAGCGTGGCCATCACCTTGTGGTTTGAGGTGTTGGTGTCGGAGAGTCCAATCCACCAATCTTTGGCGGAGCGGATAAGGTCTCAAGATGAGGTGTCTAGATGCCTAAGTAGTAGCTACTCCTTGGTCATGCCCCAAAGCCTAATCGTGTACCGACACTTGCAGAAAAAGGTGGTTAGCGGATTCTTTATTGCGCTTGCATAGGGGACAATGGCAACAATTTGGCCATCCATGTTTGGCCAACCGATTTGCGGTTCAAATCCTATTTTGTATGGGAAGCCAAGCAAAGAATTTAATCTTGAGAGACGCTCAAAGCCTCCCAAACCGTGTGCTTCATTGAAAAACGAATGGTGTCGTGGAATTGGACTTCCTAGGCGGAAGCCGTTGAGTAGAATCCATTGGCGATTTGCTTCCACACAATGTGGTCTTCGGCGTCCACATTGAGCTGGAAGCTACACAACGTGGCCCAAAGAGTAACGAATTTGTGGGAGTGGGCGAACGTGAAGTTTGAGGATATCTTGATTTCGAAGATCCAAGCATCACCCCTCAGAGCATTTTTAACATTCCAATTTATCCGCGACGAGGCCTTGAAAATTAGGGACGCAATGTTCTTGGGTTTGTGGTCATGCACCCAAAGATCGTCCCAAGGAACATCATAGTTAACTCACTACTTATCCTCGGTGGCCATTCAGGCTGCAAGCTGGAGCGGACGCAATGTTACACTGACACTTTACACATGCCATAACAAGCATCTGCAAAAGAAGTACAGAGGATGCCAAAGTGTTCACAAATGCACCCGCGTGGACATATATCCGGAAAGATAGTAAAGAAATTAAAAAAGATCTGATTTTCTTGGATGAATATCACCAAGTTTAATATCATCTTGCAAAATTTCCACAGCTTGTTTCGAATGCATAAGGCAGATAATGGTCTGCCTTTTCCTTAAAAAAACATCTTGCAAAATTTCACCATGAAAAGACATCTGTAGAGGTGTGTCCAAAAAACAAAAATGGGTACTCCAAAATACGTCTTTTATTTTGCACAGGCCTCCACGGATGTCATTTAAAGTGAAATTTTGCAGCATGTTCGAAAATTTGTTGATGCTCATCCACAAAAAAAAAACAGTTTTTTTGCTTTTATTTACTATTTTTTAAATTCTTTTACTGCTCATGCGAGTGTATTTGAGCTGGGTAGCAGATAATTAGTAATGGTACTATAACTTGGCCTTCACCTCTTGTACATGCAAATACACATACAGACGACAACAGCTAGCAAGTTCAGCTAGTCCAATTCAACTGTTGATCGATCAAACTTTTATCATGATACAACACCAGCAGCAGCTACCAAAGTTCAGATGCATAGCCCGCACAGTTGCCCGCGCAACGATGATGCAGGCATACTGCCACACCTAGTCCCGCTTACACCCTGAGTTGCCAGTCCAGCAGACTGACATTCAGAAGTCCAGGTTGCCATGTTTTCCTTGTAGACTCGACCTATTCCTCCTCTCCGTTCGTTTGCCTTGCTGCTCGCCACTACCATCAGCTCCAGCACCGACTTTAGCGGTTCTCCCTATGCCTAGTTTTGGCAGGCCTCGGTTCAGTCCATCTAGCAGGACACACGCTTTGCATAATTTCTACAGAAGCCAAGATTTTCATCCAATATTGAGTCAGTAAAAGCATTGGAAAAGTTCAAAGGTAGCAAGACCAGGGCAAATACTTGGATAAAATGTCCAACATGTGAGCTCAAGAAAAAACCTGTCATTCTATAACCAATTGATCAACTTATTTTTAACTGTACTAGCGAAAGGATCATTCATGTGGTTATCTTGAGCCAAGAGACTCTAGAGGGGGCAAGCTTTCACGCTAGATGTAAGCACAATACCTGGCTAGAAATGTAACCGCAGCGTTTACATGTTCCTTGCTCTGGCATTCTTGTTGTTGTGGATATCCGGAAATTTTCGCCAGAGGTTATGATGTCCAGTATAGCCCTAGGCCTGCACCACTCATAAGGTACTGATTCAAGTGACTGAAACAAGGCAATGATACATAATGTGTTGAACAAGGAAAAGAAACAGGGCTAGCATACACTAACAGATGAAGAAATGAAAATTGAAGAAATAATCCTACTTTTGGACAGGAAAAGCCTTTACCTCATCCTTTCCAGATCTTTAATAAATTCGCGAGCAAATCCACGATATGCATTTGGTGAATAGATGCCTGAATTGTGATAGATAACCAATAAGCATATTTGATTTCAATAGAAGATGAGAACGATGTCAAACAAATCCTATAGGTACCCCTCCCAAGTATGGAGGAAGAAAGCTTAGCAGAACTATAATAATGTGTGTGTCACTGATTGTTCGAAGCTTATATTTTGATTATATATTAACCGTCCTTGGTATCTTGAGATAATGGAATGGGGAGCTACTGTTCAACTACAGAGAGAACAAAACTGCATAAGAAATGAAGCAGGAATTACATTCAGTGGAGAAGTAGTCCAGCTTTTTGAAATACGCATACGTGTCATAAAGTCAAGGATCAAAATTATCAGTACATGTTTTATGGACAAAGCATAATAAGTTAATAAAAAAATAAAACTGATTAAAAATGTTTCATGTAAAGGATATATAACAATCTCTTTTTCGTAGGTATATTTGAAAGGCTTGCATCTTGGGATTGGTCCATCTTCACCAGTAGTTATGAAAGTGCATCGACTTAACCTATAAGATAAAAGCATAATGCCAGCACAAAAATTATAAAAGAGAACAAAGATAAAAAATAGCATACTTTACCAACATTTACCTTGCAATATCACCACGTAAAATATTCAGCAAGACAGTCTCTGCAATGTCATCTGCATTATGCCCAGTTACAATCTTATCAACCTTCAAGAGAGCAGCACCTCGGTCTAGTGCCTAATAAGAATGGAATTGTTCAAAAATTAATGAGCATGCAATTGCCTTACAGATAAAGGTAGGTAGTAGGAGGTACCTGACGTCGGAAAACACCACAGAAAGTGCAATTGTTTTTCAGGCCAATTGCTTTCACAATATCATCCATTGTCCAGTCATAGAGATCCTTATAGGAAACTATTTTCAGTGGTAGGCCATACTGCAGTGGGTAAATTGTACGGTTGAATTAGCAACACAAGAATATGCATTTAAATGGGTTACGTTTCATGAAGTAGATGCCTTCCAAAATTAGAACAAAGGAAAACACAAAGTAAAAAGTTGCAACAGTTTTGTATATCGGATAAGGGGAAGGAACCTGTAGTTCATTCCTTTTAACAGTTTCTAGGGAGTCGTCTCTATAGCCCGTGATTCCTTCGTCAATAGATAAAAGGAACAAATCGAGACCGTATTTATGACGTTTGTTTAACTCTGATAACACATACGCAAGCACGGTTGAATCTGCATGACAGTAAAAAGATTGTTATAAACTGCTACAAGATCAAGATAGATAAGAAAGCACTTCCACAATAAGCTGAAGAACATTTGCAATCATATTTTTTCTAGGGGGGTATATCATATTTATGAAACAGCCATATATGATCCATTATTATCATCGCCCATGACTACCAATATTTTTAACTTGAATAAATTGATCGTCTTGATTTAAAACCTTTATCTCTGCTGCAACTGCGAGAAGGTTGAACAATCATTTTGATAACACACTCTAATACAAGGCTCTCAAGGAGTCAATGACACCTTGAGTATTGGCCATGCAAGTGACCAACAGGAGCCGGTACTAAAGTGTTCATCATTCAATGAGTAGCGAATATGAAACACATGCATTGCATAAAAATCATCTATCGCGTTGATATTTATACAACACAAGTCTGCACATACCTTTTCCACCAGAAGCTCCAATTGCCACACGTTCACCGGCTTTAAACAAATTATTGTCAACAATAGTTTGATGAATCTCGTCCTCGAAGACAATATAGAAGCATTCCCTACATATCTGAAAGCAAATATCAGAGACACCTCTGTAGGCTACAGAAAAGTGAAAACAGCTCACAGTACTCCTAGACACCTAGCATGCTTGGAACTTCACAAGATCAAGCAGCAAAGAGTACCCAAAGTTTTAGGAAGATACACAAAAGGGGCATCTTTTGTTCTTACCCACTTCCTAAAACTACAGTAATCAAGTGAACTCATATGAAGCTACAGCTAAACCATAGGCGCCCGGTTGCTGGAATCCTAAAGAAGGAAGCCGGCGAGGCTCACCTGTTCTAGGGTTTTGGGCCGCTTGAGCGCGGCCTTCCGCTCGCCGCAGCGCGTGCAGAGGCGGCTCCCTGCCCTCGTCGGAGCGGCGGCGGACTGCATGGGCGCCTGGATGCGTCTTATCCCCACGCGAGTCCGGTGGAGGGTAGAGACGACGTGGACACCTGCGGGGTAGAGTAGCCGTGCTTCGGCAGGAGGAGGAGCAGAGGCTGCTTTCCGGGACGCCGGCGAAGGGGTTTCGGCGGCGTCACGGCGCTGGGGGGAGGAGGAGCAGGCAGTTTGGTGGGTCAAGGTTGGCCCAGATTAGGCGGGCTAGTATTCCGCCGGCCTGGGAAGAGGCGCTGCTCTGTGGGCTGCTATAGGCTAAAAAGAAGGATATATGACTAGGATAATCATACCGGCTCTTATTAGGCGCATAGCGCGTACACCAGTCGATACAAATTTTGTTCATCAAGTTCAAAAAATGTTCATCAAATTTTGAATTAGAGATATTTTAAAAAAAATTATGAATATTTTTTGAATTCACGAACATTTTTACAATACACGACCATTTTTCCAAACCACGAAGATGTTATGATTTCTGGAACATTTTCCCAAAATTCATTTGTTTCCTAAAATATGGAACTTTTTTGATATTCTGAATTGCTTTGAAGAAGAAAAAAAATCAAAAACGAAAATACAGAATAAAAAAACTGGGGCGCCCACCCCGCTTATGGGTTGGCCCATGAGGTGCGCGCGGTAGGGGTGTGGGTGCGCGCTGGCATGTTCGCCAGCGACTCATCCGCGAAATAGGAGCTCCAAAAAACCATAGGAGTTTCTCAAGACAGAAAGCAAAAATCTTAGAATCTTCTAAAAAAAGAAAATATATAGGAAGTGAGATGACATGCATCTGAACACCTACAGGAAAGAGATGTCATTTGATGCATAGGATATGAATTTTTCATTGAGCCTAGGTTAATATATATATCCTTTGGCATGCTAAGGACTGGTTTCTATCCTATATAGTACTCCCTCCGTTCCTAAATAATTGTCTTTCTATAGATTTCAACAAGTGACTACATACGAAGCAAAATGAGTGAATCTACACTCTAAAACATGTCTACATACATCCGTATGTTGTAGTCCATTTAAGATGGTTAGAAAGACAATTATTTAGAAACGGAGGGAGTAATAGGAATCCATTCCTATAAACTAAAGGGCTCCAAAAAAAATTTCTTTGAAAATCCAACCCTATATAATTCATACAAAATCCCTAGAAACCAAAGGAGGCCTTAACTGTTCAAAATGTTACCTCCAATAGAACCACCATGGGTGCTCTAATTAGTATCGACTGGAATTTTCTTCACCGTAAACTTTTTTTAACATAGTACAGACACAGATGCTTATACATAGACATCCCTATGAACGTACACACACCCTACCTCTATGAGCACCTTCGAGAGATTGAGCCGGCACATCATCTTGAGATTGACGAAGTTATCACAGACACCGTCCTAGTCGGCATGAACGTTTCCTCCCACCGAACTCACATCGACAAAAGGACTGGATAAATTCAAAAAAATGCGAGCACCAGTGTCAAATCTAGGACTTGAGTGAACTTAGAATAACATTGTCCTCCTAACCATTCAATTCAAGCACATGACTAAGATTGACAGTGGTGAAGAAGGGATCCAAGCAATCCTCATTAAGTCATTAGAACCTAACTCGTGCAGACCACAACCACCCAAGTGTACAAACCACTTGAAAATACCAACAACCTAGAAGCATTAACAAAATTTTACAGGAGGCGAGGCTTTGATAGACACGTCTTCAAAGAGTTAAATTCCCATTATTTCACTTGCTAAATTAGCAATAAACGACCATCTTCCACACATTTCTTTATAAATCTCATTATTTCACTTGACTCTACGATGCATAATATATTACTAGAAAAAAAATACAGAAAAAATATACCAACACAGGCAGTAATAATTACTCAACACATGAGGGCACACATGTATCATATATTCAAGCCTTGGCATAGAGGTGAGCCGGAAGCTTGGGCTCCACGACAGCCTCAAGCGGGAACTTGCGTGGCGTTGACAGTCCGAAGATCTCCTCCATGCTCAACTCCACACCATCAGGGAGCCTCCACGTGAAACCATGCAGGAGGTTCGCCAGGCTTACCTGGATCACCTTCAGCCCAAGACTATACCCGGGACACATCCTGCGCCCCGACCCGAATGGAAGCAGCTCATAATCCTGCCCCTTGACGTCGAGCCTGCTGTCGAGGAAGCGTTCTGGCATGAACTCCTCCGGTGCTTCCCACAACTCCGGGTCACGGCCAATAGACCACACCATGACTAGCACCCGTGTGCCGGCGGGGATGTCGTAGCCGTTGATGGACGTGTCCTCCCGTGAAAGGCGGGGTACAAGCATCGGCGCTACCGGGTGCAACCGCATGGTTTCTTTGACGATGGCATCCACATAGGGAAGGCTCGGCATGTCCTTTTCGGTGACCCATCGGCCTCGCCCCACCACGCGGTCCAACTCCTCGGTGGCTTTGGCAAGCACCTCTGGCTTCTTCAGGAGCTCTGAGAGGGCCCATTCCACTGTCACCGCGGAGCTCTCCGTACCGCCGGCAATGAGGTCCTACAAGTGCATGTTTCAAAATGGTGCTGATTTGTGTGAGAACTCGAAATTCATGGTGATGTGTAAATGAGTGATACTGTACACAGTTTATAGAATCAGTTGTTAGTCTTGTGACTAAGTAATTAACTGTGTGCATCATCTATTTTTATCAACTGTGTGTATTATCTACATGGATGTTAATGTCACGATTGAATTTGAGGGTGTTGCCCAATGGTATGTAAAGTTCATTTCTCTACTGTTTTTGGTGGAACTTGTCTACACTCGGATAATGGACTATCAACAACCCCATTATTCTCCCCAGAATTCAGATAATGGACTTATTAAAGTCTGACTCGCTTAGACCGATAGCACAGACGATAGCAACAGGACATAATATGCTTGCTGTCTTTTCTGCTTAGAACGATACTTGTTTTGTTTTCAGAGCACACGAATTATTGTTGTAGGAGCAAGCAGGGGGTAACCATAATTTATTCAGATTCAGTGCAGGGAAGGAAAGCAATAGCAGTAGCACTCACCTGCGTGAAAGCCTTGACGCCCTCTCTGTTGAGCTTGACCTCAAGACCGGGATCGCTGGCGAACTGCAGCAGCACGTCCACCATGTCCTTCACCACGAAGCTCTCCCCCTCGCGGCGACGGCGCTCGCTGTGCTCGTCGACGACGTGCTCCAGGAACCGGTCGAACATCTTGCTCAGCTTCTTCATCCTCTTGATGTACCCCTGCAGGTCCATCCAGTCCAGCCACGGGATGGAGTCGCCGATGTTGAGCACGCCGTTGAGCAGGAACAGCTCGTCGATCATCCACTTGAACTCCTCGGGCGTCGTGATCACCGCCCCTGCCTCGTCCCTCACCTCCTTCTCCAGGTACTTCTTGCCCATCACCATGCGCGTGATCACGTTCAGGCTCACCGTCGACAGGTAGTCCTTGAGCACCACCACGCGTCCGGCACCGGCGCCGCCGCGGTACAGGTCGCCGAGGAGGGCGAGCACCTCCTCCCTGCGGATGTACTCGTACGACTCGAGCCGCTTGGCGCTGAAGAGCTCGGTGAGGCACATCTTGCGGGCCTGGCGCCAGTAGGCGCCGTAGGGGGACCAGGTGATGTCGCTGTAGTTGTAGGTGGTGTACCTGCCGGCGGCGGTCTTGGGGCGGTCGGTGAACACCACGTCGTGGGTCTTGAGGAAGAACTTGGCCATCTCCACGGAGGAGCCGACGACGACGGGGAAGGAGCCGAACTGGAGCTGCATGAGCGGGCCGTACTGCTTGGAGAGCGCGTGGATGGAGCGGTGCGGGAGCGTGCCGATGAGATTGAGGTTGCCGATGATCGGCCAAGGCTTGGGGCCCGGCGGGAGGTTGTACTGGCGGCGGCGGCGGCGGAGGACAGCCTTGAGGAAGAGCACCGTGGCGAGCACCACGCCGAGGAAGGACGCCAACTGAGGAAGCTCCATTGGGATCGAAGAAGCACCACGCCGGGCAGGTACGCTGATGATGATGCAAGTGCTGTGGCTGAGTGATGTCTTCAAGCTTGAGCTGGTTGTTGAGCTGGTGGTGGTGCTACTCCTACTTATAGATGGCGATCGAGGTGTAAGTGGAAGAGCGCGCGCGTCGTCGTGCGAAGTGGAGGTGGGAAAGCACCGGGAAATCTGAAGAAGACTTTGGAAAACTTACCTGACGAAGACCATTTCGTGTGAGACACTCAAGACACATGCTCAGCGTTACCTGACGAGGTGTAATCAAACTGTGTGGGATCACCAGATAATGAATAGTGTGATTTAGCTGCTAAACATGCATGCGTGAGAGCAACTCTAGCCAAGAAAAAAAAACTGTTTTTTCTCCTCTAACCGGTACAAGGCCGAAGGCCAAAAAAAAAAAGAGTAAAAATATATACTCCAAGCGGCGCGTGACACTTTAAATTTACTCCTCGCAGCCGCAATGTAAAAAGCAAACCTCCCCTCCCCACCGGCCATCCACCCAATCCCCGCCGGCCAACCTCACCCGCACACACTCCATCACCGGCCCGACGCTGATATGACCGGACCCCGCCGCCCATGCACAACTTGGATCCGTGCCGCCACGAGCGTTCCCGGGGCCACGGTCCTGCCACAGAGGTAGTGTATCAGCATGGTGCGAGATAACCGCGCGGCACACTGACAAGAAGATCTGGATTTGGCTCCCTCCATTTCGCCGAGCAGGCGGCACGGGACTACGATGTCATGTCTGTACGCCTGCGCGGCGCCGAAGGCCACCAGAACTTTGCTTTTGGTGAGATGCCGCGGCTGGAGGCCGTCGACCGGCATGTGGTCCGCGCGTAGGAGAGGAGGGAGGACCGGGAGTTCTGGGAGCACAACGTGGCGAAGGCCACCGACGAAGAGTACACGACGGAGCTCTGCCGCCGCTACCCAGAGCAAGTCAAGGAGGAGCATGGGTTGTACGAGAAGTACGTAGCAGGGTGACGGGTCCAGCGATTCCGACTCCAACTCCGACAGCGGCGACAGTGATGACGACGTCGACCCTATGATCGATGGGCTTTGGCGAGCGGAGGGGAAGAGCATCGAGGAAAAAACCGATAGCAACTGAGCTCAGCCGAGCGAAGTGGAAGAGCATCGAGGAAGAAATCGAGTAGTAAGTTTCGGTCCGTTTAGTCTAAATTTTCATTTAGTTCGTATTAACTTCTATGTAAATTATTCCGAATCGGCACCAAAGTCGTCTAAGTAAGTTTTATTTACTTATTTGAACCCAATTTGTGTTTGTGTGCACCGAATTTGTGTTTTTGCCAGTCAAATTTGTTTTACTCCGCTAAATATTAGGGATCCATTAGAAACGACTAATTTTTAGAGAAGCAGAAGTACTCGTATAAAGTATACTCGGATGTTTGCTCTTTTAAACTTCAGTGGATCGGCTAGAGTTGCTCTTAGATTGCAAAGTACATGCTCAAACAAACTGACGCATGTGACGTGCATATATAATCTTTTTTTCTCTGTCTTGTACTTCCTCTGTACCGAAATATATGTCGCTGGAGTTAGCGACATATATTCGTACAGAGGGAGTATAAGAAAGGCTGTCATGCAGCATGTTTCTTGCTTGATTCTATTTATCCATCTCTATCAGTGAGGAGCGTTGAAGTCCAGAGTCGCCCCCGCGTCGCCTCCTAGGGGCGACTCGGGCGGAAACCCCATCCACCGTCGCCGGCCCCCTTCCACCCTCCTCATCCCCTCACCACCGCTGGCGCACGCCACCGGGCAAAGCTCGCTGGCGGCCGGCGGCGGTGGGACCTGGTCCTCGTGCACTCGCGGCGGGGAGGCCCCTCCCGGTTGTAAGGGCATATTTATCCCCAAGTGGTTTTGGTGATTGATGACAATGCTTTTGCGGACTAATTGTGTGCGTTAAGTTCTTTCAGAGATTCATCCATTGGCACGAGACGATTTCCTCCCCTCGGTGTTTTATTCAAAACGGTGTAGCTCCTTCGTTTCGTTGTTGGTGGACTAGTTTCGTAGGAGTCACCGTACTATCAAGAGGGGATCCGCTTTGGTAAGACTAGGGTGGAATCAACACGTACACATCCCTATCACACCCGTCGTCTTCCTTCCGCATCTTTGGAGATGCCCCTTCTCTTCCGTACCTGCTCCGTTCTGTGCCAGCGGTAGTACCGCGGTCTACAGCGGTAGTACCGCCGAAGCTCTCCAGCGGTAGTACCGCTCCACGAAGCGGTAGTACCGCTCTCAGCGGTAGTACCGCTCCGCAGGGCGGTAGTACCGCTTGCGGGCTTCGGCTGTAGTACCGCAGCTGTTCCGCGCTACTGCCGCCTCGATTCGAGACCGGTATTTTCTCGTGTCGGGTTTTGCGGTACTAGAAGCGGTAGTAGAAGCGGTAGTACCGCCCCAAGCGGTAGTACCGCTCTTCTCCCGCGGTAGTACCGCTCTGGGGCCAGGGCCCTGTCTTCCTCGCCAGCGCGGTAGTACCGCTGGGTAGGGAGCGGTAGTACCGCTCTCAGCGGTAGTACCGCCCTGCCCTAGCGGTAGTACCGCTCTGTGCGGGGATGTACAGTGGGGTAACGGTTGGATTGTTTCCCCCACTATATAAAGGGGTCTTCTTCCCCAAAGTTGACTCACCTCTTTCCCCCAAAGCTCCATTGTTGCTCCAAGCTCCATTTTCGCCCGATCTCTCTCCCTAGCCAATCAAACTTGTTGATTTTCTCGGGATTGGTTGAGAAGGCCCCGATCTACACTTCTACCAAGAGAAATTTGATTCCCTCTCTTATCCCTAGCGGATCTTGTTACTCTTGGGTGTTTGAGCACCCTAGACGGTTGAGGTCACCTCGAAGCCATACTCCATTGTGGTGAAGCTTCGTGGTGTTGTTGGGAGCCTCCAATTGTTGTGGTGATAGCCCCAACCTTGTTTGTAAAGGTTCGGTCGCCGCCTTCAAGGGCACCAATAGTGGAATCACGGCATCTCGCATTGTGTGAGGGCGTGAGGAGAATACGGTGGCCCTAGTGGCTTCTTGGGGAGCATTGTGCCTCCACACCGCTCTAACGGAGACGTACTTCCCCTTAAAAGGAAGGAACTTCGGTAACACATCCTCGTCTCCACTCTTGGTTACTTCGTGCCTTTACTCTTGCTAGCCTACTTGTGTTGTTTCCTTTGCTTGCTTATGTGCTAGTTGTTTTTGCATCATATAGGTTGCTCACCTAGTTGCATATCTAGACAACCTATTTTGTTGCAAAGTTTAATTTGGTAAAGAAAAGCTTAAAAATTGTTAGTTGCCTATTCACCCCCCTCTAGTCAACCATATCGATCCTTTCAATTGGTATCAGAGCCTCGTCTCTTTTTAAGGGCTTTACCGTTCGAAGAGTATGGTTGATGTCGTAGATGAGGTGGGAGAGCACTCCGGTGCGAATCCGGTCTCATCTACGGGAGATGGGGGTAACTCGATCTCACGTGAGGAATTCAATGTGGCTTTGGAAACATTGAAAACCTCCATGACGACCGAGGTCAAGGACATGTTTAAGGAATTCCTAGAAGGACTTAAACAATCTACCTCGCCGATGAAAGTGGGTGATCCCACCAACAAGGTGACGGATGCTACCTCCGACAAGGGGGAAGCTAACATTGAAAAGAGTCCTTCTATTAGTGGTAGAAATGGTATCGGCATCTTTGCCCATGTGGAACCTCCAATTTATGGAGGGCCAATCCCCTCCACTCATTTGAATCATGCCGGTCCTCCTCCTAAATATGAGAAACATGAAGATTTTGATTCTTGGGTCATCGCTTTAAGCGTCATTTAAAACATGTGAACACTAACCTTTGGAGAATCATTGAAGAAGGTTTTTATCCTCATGACCCAAGCAACTTCACCCCTCGAGAAGCCATGGATAATCAATTCAATGAGAGTGCTCTTTTCATCATCCAAGATGCAATCCTTCCCGAAGATCTCCCTCATCTTCGACCTCATGCCATGGCTAAAGAAGCATGGAAATGTGTTGAGTCTCTCTATCGAGGAAGTGCTAGCATTCAACGCTCCAACTATGAAGTGGTGCAAGATGAGGCCGATGAGTTTGCAATGAAAGAAGATGAAGAACCTCGTGAGCTCTTTCGAAGAGTGACCAAACTCGCGATCTCACTCCTAGATCATGGAAGCAAGGACACGGATGACAATTGGATCAAGCGCAAGTTCCTCAAGGCCATGATGCCCTACAACAAGGCCATGTCCTCCGTCATCCGTCAAAGACCGGACTTGCACTCCATGACCTCAAGTGAAGTGTTGGATGAGTTCGTTGCAATGAGCATCTTGGACAAGACCGCCGACAATGCGGTGCTCCGTTCTCAAAGGGAAAAGAAGCCCAATCTTGTTTTGAAGGCCAAGGTCATCATGGAAGAAGAGGAAGAAGTGGAAGATGAGGAGAGCAATCCCGAAGACACCAAGTATGATTATCATGAGCACATGGCCCTTGCTTCAAGACAATTTTGGAGCAAGAAGAATACAAGACCCAACTTCAACAAGAACAACTCAAGTGGCGTCAAGGGCAAGCAACGAGTTAGAACTTGCTTCAACTGTGGCAATGTGAGTCATTTCGTTGCGGATTGTCCTTACGAGAAGCGGGAAGACAATGGTGGCAAATTCATTCGAAAAGACAAAGCCAAGTCCTTCCCCAACAAGAACAACTTCGCCAAGAAGACTCCAACTCGCGGGTTGGTGGTTCAAGAAGAATACCAAGAGGATGACGATGAAAGTGGAGAAGCAATGGCCATGCCATCCGTTGCCATTGCTACTCCTCCCCCGGTGTCTCTCTTTGATTCACCCAATGAAAACATCACCGCCAAGTGCCTCATGGCTAAAGCTTCAAACAAGGTAACCCCCAACATCACAACCACCATCATTACTAATCCCTCCTTGGAGGATTGCATTGATGAACATGTTGAGTCTAATGAGGAAGTGAATGAATTTGAGTCTTTTATGAGTAAGCTCAAGGGTAAGTCCAAGAAGCACTTTGTTGCTCTCTTGGAACAACTTGGTGAGGCCAATGACATGATCGAGGCTCACGAAGAAACCATCTCTAAGATGGAAAGTCATAGTCGTGACTATGCCGATGAGATATCGGATCTCTCTAATGCTCTCGAGGAAGAGCGTGTGCATCATTTGACTTTTGAGGAGTCACACAATGATGACCATGCTAAGTTAAAGAAAGATCTTGATCATGCTCTTGTCGTGTCTCGTGTGCTAACTTCCGAGAAGGCTAAACTTGGGGTTGATCATGCTAGACTCAAAGAGGAGTTTGAGGTACTTGACAAGGCCCACAAGGTCTTGAAGGGTGCTCATGCTAACCTCAAGGAGTCTCATGCTCAACTCCAAGTTAAGCTAATCAAGGAAAAGGCCACCTTTCCTCATATGGTATTAATTGATAATGCATGTGCTACTAACCCGTGTTGTGAGCATGTGCATCTTGTGGAGGAGAATGCCAAGTTGAAGGATCAACTTGAGAAAGGCCTTGTGACATGCATTCAAGGTGAGAAAAAACTCAACAACCTTTTGAGCAATCAAAAGGAAGTTGTGGCCAAGGAAGGAATTGGGTTTCCACCCAAGTCCAAGAGCAAGAAGAAGGATAACAACAAGAACAAACGTCCCCCTCCTCTCAAGCAAACGTTTGTGAAAGAGGGAGAGGGTACTCCTAAGGAGGAGAAGGAAAAGGTGAAGGGAGTTGATGTCCAAAAGGGCAAGAGCGTTTCCTGCCGGCGACTTTAACCCGTCATATGTGTTGTGCCATGCTAGTGATGGACATGTTTATGCTAAATTTGTTGGTTCCCCTTATGAGTACATTGAGTGGTCTATTTGGGTTCCCAAGACCCTTGTTACTAACATCAAAGGATCCATTACTAAATGGGTACCTAAAACCAAGCATTGATCTCTTGTAGGTGTTTGCTTCCAGTGGGAGATCATGGTTGCTTGATAGTGGAGCAACAAATCATATGACCGGGAGCAAGGACTTGGTGGTGGACGTGCAAGAGATTCCATCTATGCCCACCAATGTCGAGTGGGGTGATGCATCACATTCTAAGGTATTGGGTCTCGGCAAGGTTGTCATTTCTCATGATCTAACGATCGAGAAAGTCATGCTTGTTGAGTCCCTTGCATACAATTTGCTTTCTGTTCGTCAACTTGCACTCATGGGTTTTGCTACTTTCTTTGATATTGATACCGTGGCCCTCTTGTGGAGCAAGAATCTTAAAGTAGCCTTTGTTGGGCATGTCGAGAACGGTCTCTATGTGATTAACTTTTCGGAGCGACCCACTAAGACTGCGACATGCCTAATGGCTAAAGTTGACGTGGGATGGCTTTGGCATCGCCGTTTGGCCCACATCAATATGAGATCTTTGCAAAGTCTTCTCAAGGGGGACCATGTTCGTGGACTAACGAATGTTAGTTTTGCCAAAGATCGTGTTTGCAGTGCCTGTATCGAAGGAAAGCTTCATGAAAAGGCTCACCCTCCTTCAACCATCATCTACTCGAAGAGACCCTTGGAGCTCCTTCACATGGATCTCTTTGGGCCTCCATCTTTTGATAGTCTTGGAGGTAGAAAGTATTGCTTGGTGATTGTGGATGACTATTCGAGATACACATGGGTATACTTCTTCAAGAGGAAGAGTGAGACTCAACAAACCGTCATCGACTTTGCAAATGAAGCTCAACGTCAACATAATGCAAAGAACTTGACAATAAGAAGTGACAACGGCACCGAGTTCAAGAACTACACCTTGGATGAGTTTCTCAGTGATGAGGGGATCAAGCATCAATATGCTGCACCTTATACCCCTTAGAAAAATGGTGTAGTGGAGAGGAAGAACCGGACGTTGATGGATGCGGCAAGGACCATGATGGCGGAGTTCAAGTCTCCATACAACTTTTTTGGGCCGAAGCCATCAACACCGCATGTCATGCATCCAATCGGCTCTATCTCCGCAAAGGCTTGAACAAGACCCCTTATGAGATACTCACCGGCAACAAGCCCAACCTCAAGTAATTCCGGGTGTTCGGTTGTAAGTGTTTCATTCTCAAGAAAGGTGTTCGGTTGTCTAAATTTGAGGCTAGAGCTCATGAGGGCATATTTGTTGGTTATGCTACAAACTCTCATGCTTACCGTGTTCTCAACAAGTCCACCAGACTCATTGAGGAGACGTGTAACATGGAGTTTGATGAAAATAACGGCTCCCAAGTGGAGCAAAGTGGTACTTGTGATGTAGGTGATGAAATTCCTCCCCAAGCCATAAGAAGAATGGGTATTGGTCAAATTCTACCCATTGAGGAACCCCTTGTGGTCGAAGGAGAAGGACAATGCTCTACGCAAGTGGAGCCATCACCTCACCAAGACCCACACGCTTCCGAAGAACAAAGTGAAGGCCCTCAACCTCTTGAACACGACCAAGGGCAAGATCAACCTCAAGATGGTGGTGAACCTCGAAATGATGCCCAAGGTCAAGTTCTCCCCCTCGAGCAAGTTCAAGATCAAGAGCAAGCTCAAGATCAAGAACAAGCTCAAGACGGCGCTCAAGATGATCAAGTCAACCCTCCTCCTTCCACACCCGAGGAGGAATTATAGCGTCGTGCCGCGAAGATTGCTTCCAAGCTCACCACCCAAGGCCATCTCATGGAAAATGTGGTTGGAAGCCTAAGAAAGGGGGTAAGCACTCGTAGACAATTAGCAAACTATTGTGAACATCACGCGTTTGTTTCTTGTGTTGAACCCCAAAAGGTCTATGAGGCGCTCGAAGACTCGGATTGGCTCAATGCCATGCATGAAGAACTCAACAACTTCGAGTACAACAAAGTATGGAGATTGGTGCCAAGGCCATCGGGAGGCCACAACGTCATTGGGACCAAATGGATCTTCAAGAACAAGCAAGATGCTCATGGGAACATCATTCGCAACAAGGCAAGATTGGTAGCACAAGGCTACTCCCAAGTCGAGGGTATCGACTACAGTGAAACCTTTGCTCCCGTTGCTCGTCTTGAATCCATACGTTTGTTGATTGCCTATGCTTCCCATCACAACTTTAAGTTGCAACAAATGGATGTGAAAAGTGCTTTTCTTAATGGTCCTATTAATGAGTTGGTCTATGTCAAGCAACCCCCCGGGTTCGAGGATCCCTACTTTCCGGATCATGTGTATAAACTCAATAAGGCACTCTATGGCCTTAAACAAGCCCCACGTGCGTGGTATGACCACCTTACCGAGTTGTTACAAGATCGTGGATTTGAGGTGGGGCTAATCAACCCCACTCTTTTTACTAAGAAGGTCAAAGGGGAGTTGTTTGTATGCCAACTATATGTTGATGATATTATCTTTGGTTCTCCTAACAAAGCTTTCAATGAGGAATTTGCCGCTCTCATGGCCTCCAAGTTCAAGATGTCTTCGATGGGAGAGTTGAAGTTCTTCCTTGGTTTTGACATCAAACAAAGAAGAGAAGGAACCTTCATCAACCAAGCCAAATACACTCAAGACATGCTTAAAAGATTCAAGCTAAGTGATGTCAAGCCGGCTACTACACCAATGCCTACCAAGTGCCAACTTGACATCGATCCCAGTGGTAAAGCGGTGGATCAAAAGGTATATCGCTCCATGATTGGCTCCTTGCTTTACCTTTGTGCATCTAGACCGGATATCATGTTGAGTGTGGGGATGTGTGTACAGTTTCAAGCCGCACCGAAGGAAAGTCACTATGTGGCGGTCAAGCGAATCTTTCGATATTTGGCTCATACCCCAAACTTTGGCTTATGGTACCCAAGAGGAGCAAACTTCAAGCTTGAAGGATTTACGGATTCTGATTGGGCGGGAGACAAAGTGGATAGGAAGTCCACTTCCGGAGGGTGCCAGTTTCTTGGGTGCTCTTTGGTGAGTTGGTCTTCCAAGAAGCAAAGTTGTGTGTCTCTCTCGTCCACCGAAGCGGAGTATGTGGCGGCCGATAGTTGTTGTGCACAACTCTTATGGATGAGGCAAACTTTAAAGGAATATGGTGTCATTTGTGAAAAAGTGCCTCTTTGGTGTGACAACGAAAGTGCCATCAAGATTTCTCTCAACCCGGTGCAACACTTCAAGACGAAGCATATTGAGATTCGGTATCATTTCATCCGGGATCACATTAGGCGAGGGGAGATCGAGCTCAAGTATGTCAACACTCATGATAACCTTGCAGATATTTTCACGAAGCCCTTGGATGAAGCAAGATTTCGCGAGTTAAGGCATGAGCTAAATATCATTGATTCGAGCAATGTGACTTGAACCCTTGCACCCCCCACCACACTCATCTTGTTGTCTAGTTTAGGTGTAGGCATGGACATAGGGGGAGTGGTGTTCTCTCAATGAACTCTCCCTCCCCCCATTATGCATAAAACGATCAACTCTTTCACATTAGCCATTTTTTATGGTACTTGTGCTTCAAAGACGAGTTTTGGTCATGGGCCCAAGGATAATTCTTCGCGGTGCCATACCAATTGACTCAAACATAGGTGGCTCCAGCCACCGCGCCCTCTCTTCAGAGAGGCCAGAGCTTGCTCTTCTTTCATGTGGTTGTCTTGAAGGAGTGGGTTCTGGATCTTGGTTAGTGTGTGTGTTGCTGTGTTGGTCTTTTTCTTGATCTTGCTTTCCGTTCTTTTTGTTGTGCTTGAGTTTTGTCTAGAGGCAGTTTTTTTTGGTTGCTGGCGGTACTACCGCTGCTGTCGAGCGGTACTACCGCTCCAAGCGGTACTACCACCCTCCAGCGCGGTACTACCGCTGTGAGGCGCGACAGGGGGTTATATCGGGCAGGGGGAGTTTATTCTCCCCCATACCCATTCGCACGCCCCCTCGTTCTATTCCTCTCTCTCCAGCAACCGGCGCCGCGGGAGGGCTCTGGCGGATCTCCCTCTTTGGGGCGTCCCTCTCCATTTCCTTCGGTGGAGACGATCCCCACCTTGTCCTCTTGCCATGGATGCCGGTATTGCCCCCGTTCCCTCGTTCTTCTTGTCTAGATTTCCAATCTAGCATCTTAGGGGCAGAGCAGTTGCATCTCTAGATTTTTGGCCAAATCTAGGCTTGATTAGGATGGAGAATGCTTCTAGGCAGGTTGGATTGATGTTTGGTTGGAGTATTTTTGAATTTGGTAGGACGGTAGTGCCGGATCTGACCACGATAGTAGGAAACTGATGTTTCCCCGTCTCGAGCGGTACTACCGCCCTCTCCAGGGCGGTACTACCGCTTGGAGCAGTACTACCGCTCTCTATGGAGCGGTACTACCGCTCAGAGCGGTACTACCGCTAGCAGGTCGCGGTACTACCGCTCCCTACCAGCTTTCACTATGCTTTTACCTCTCAGTGATCTTTTTGCTCGTGTTTTGTGGCTTATGCTCGTTCTTTCTGGTTGTTTGCGTGTTCTTGTGTGTGGTTCCAGGTGATGAGCTTCCTGAGCATCCGGCTCGTCGTGTCAACCCCGGTCGTGCCACGTCCAAGCGCTATCGCACCACTGAGTCTGCCGGAGGTTCCTCTAGTGCTCCACCCCCACCTCCACCTCAACTCCAAAAGAAGACTGGTGTTAAGCCAAAGCTCGCTGGCAAAACCGTGACAGAAATGCAACCCAAGGAGTTCTGGGCAAGGCGTCGCCGCAACCCCTATGAGGCTGACCAAGATCCCACTTTGGTCAACCGTCCGTTCTGGAACAGGTTCCAGTTTGCCATCTTCTTTGATGTTCTCAAGGCCAAGAAGAATCTCTTTGTCAACGTGCACTCCATCGACACCGACCACATGGAGAAGGATCCTGAGTATTTTGGTGAAGCTCTTGCGATGTGCACTCAACTGAACATTCTTGGGATCATGCTATTCAACAAAGACTATGATGCTGATATTGTGGCTCAATTCTATGCCACGGCTCATCTCGGGACTGATGAGGACAGGACACTGACTTGGATGACCAATGGGAAGCTGCTTTCAGTCAAGTGGAAAGCTTTCATGGAGTTGATTGGGGTACAAGATCTAGGACTTGAGTCTCCTCTTGGCTTTCGCCCACACCGCAAACCCAACGCCACTCACAAGCAGGCTCTATGGCCCTACTACACTTTGAGGATCAACCCTGAGACGAAGAAGGAAACTTATGAACTGCCTGCCAATCTGGATATCCTTCACCGTATCTTCAGAGAGACTCTTTTCCCTCGTATCGGGAATCTGGATCAGGTTCACTCCTATCTTGTGGACATGCTTCTCTTTTGCCAACGACAGAAGGAACAGAACACCGGAGAGTCACTGGATATCTCTCATGTTATGTGGTCTGAGCTGTTGTCTGCTATCTCCGAGCGCAAGTGCCCGATTTACGGTCCGTTCATCATGTTGCTCATTGAGAAGGCCTGGGATCGTGTCTATCCCAAGGTGATGCTGGAGATTGGAGAGTTGGTTTCTCACGACATCAAGCGTCTGAGGAAGAAGGATAACTGGGGCACTCAGGCCCCTAAGACTGGAGTTCCTTCGTCTGCTACTGCCATGGAGACTGAGGAGGAGTCTGGGGCTGAGGATGATGATGATGGCTACATGCCTTCTGCAGCAGAGCCCTCTTGGGCAAAGAAGCTCAAGTCTAAGTTGAAGAAGTTGTTCTGCATGGAGGCTCACGGTCAATACATGACTCATGTGGCTGAGAAGAAGGCTCAAGGTCGCCACAAGGAGCTCATGCGTCAGTTGGGTGCTATTGTTAACAGTGGATCTGAGGACCAGCTTACTGAGGAGGAGGAGTGGATTCAGCAGCACTGCCCGTGGACTGATTCTGATGCCGAGCACTTCCCGACCGACGACGGTGGCGCAGATGATCCCGCTGACATCTGATGTGTGTGTCCGTCTATGCTATCACCTGGAGCCGTAGCAACACTCCCTCTCCTTTTTGGTGTCTCGATGCCAAAGGGGGAGAGAGTTTAGGGATTTGTGCTTTGTGTCTTCCGTCTTCTGTGTTTGTGGTTTCCTCGCTATTTGCTTTGGTTGGTTTGTGTCAGTGAGACCTATGTTAGTTTGTGTCCGTAAGACCTAAGTTTCTGTCATATGGTGTGAGACATATGCTATCTTATATTTCCAGTATCATTATCTATGTCACCATATCTTATGAGTTGCATGCTTATCTTGTTAGTTTATCTATGCTCCTCTCATATATCATGCTTAGGTGTTTGGTCGGTCTCTAAAATGTAGGGGGAGCGTTAATCCTAGTATGTGTGCCGTGCAGTCCAAAGCACTTATCGAGATAGCACACATCTAGGGGGAGCCCATCTACATTTTAGGACGGTGGGTTTTTGTGCTTGTCCCATATCTTTCTTGTTTGTGAAAATCCCGTATTGTCATCAATCCACCAAAAAGGGGGAGATTGTAAGGGCATATTTATCCCCAAGTGGTTTTGGTGATTGATGACAATGCTTTTGCGGACTAATCGTGTGCGTTAAGTTCTTTCAGAGATTCATCCATTGGCACGAGACGATTTCCTCCCCTCGGTGTTTTATTCAAGACGGTGTAGCTCCTTCGTTTTGTTGTTGGTGGACTAGTTTCGTAGGAGTCACCATACTATCAAGAGGGGATCCGCTTTGGTAAGACTAGGGTGGAATCAACACGTACACATCCCTATCACACCCGTCGTCTTCCTTCCGCATCTTTGGAGCTGCCCCTTCTCTTCCGTACCTGCTCCGTTATGTGCCAGCGGTAGTACCGCGGTCTACAGCGGTAGTACCGCCGAAGCTCTCCAGCGGTAATACCGCTCCACGAAGCGGTAGTACCGCTCTCAGCGGTAGTACTGCTCCGCAGGGCGGTAGTACCGCTTGCGGGCTTCGGCCGTAGTACCGCAGCTGTTCCGCGCTACTACCGCCTCGATTCGAGACCGGTGTTTTCTCGTGTCGGGTTTTGCGGTACTAGAAGCGGTAGTAGAAGCGGTAGTACTGCCCCAAGCGGTAGTACCGCTCTTCTCCCGCGGTAGTACCGCTCTGGGGCCAGGGCCCTGTCTTCCTCGCCAGCGCGGTAGTACCGCTGGGTAGGGAGCGGTAGTACCGCTCTCAGCGGTAGTACCGCCCTGCCCTAGCGGTAGTACCGCTCTGTGCGGGGATGTACAGTGGGGTAACGGTTTGATTGTTTCCCCCACTATATAAAGGGGTCTTCTTCCCCAAAGTTGACTCACCTCTTTCCCCCAAAGCTCCATTGTTGCTCCAAGCTCCATTTTCGCCTGATCTCTCTCCCTAGCCAATCAAACTTGTTGATTTGCTCGGGATTGGTTGAAAAGGCCCCGATCTACACTTCCACCAAGAGAAATTTGATTCCCTCTCTTATCCCTAGCGGATCTTGTTACTCTTGGGTGTTTGAGCACCCTAGACGGTTGAGGTCACCTCGAAGCCATACCCCATTGTGGTGAAGCTTCATGGTGTTGTTGGGAGCCTCCAATTGTTGTGGAGATAGCCCCAACCTTTTTTGTAAAGGTTCGGTCGCCGCCTTCAAGGGCACCAATAGTGGAATCACGGCATCTCGCATTGTGTGAGAGCGTGAGGAGAATATGGTGGCCCTAGTGGCTTCTTGGGGAGCATTGTGCCTCCACACCGCTCTAACGGAGACGTACTTCCCCTTAAAAGGAAGGAACTTCGGTAACACATCCTGGTCTCCACCGGCTCCACTCTTGGTTACTTCGTGGCTTTACTCTTGCTAGCCTACTTGTGTTGTTTCCTTTGCTTGCTTATGTGCTAGTTGTTTTTGCATCATATAGGTTGCTCACCTAGTTGCATATCTAGACAACCTATTTTGTTGCAAAGTTTAATTTGGTAAAGAAAAGCTTAAAAATTGTTAGTTGCCTATTCACCCCCCCTCTAGTCAACCATATCGATCCTTTCAGTCGTTAACCTGCTCTGGATCTGCGTCGCGCGGTGGCGACTGGTCTCGGGCGGCGCTCCGGCGGGCTCTAGCGAGGTGGATACCGATTCGTGGTTCTCCGGTGCAGCGTGGGGTGGCAGCAATGCAGGGCACAGCACGGGGCACGCGCGGCAGTGCTGCAGGCCCGATCTGGGCCGTGCAGGGCCTGCGTGCAGGGGCGGCGTGGAGCTCGGCCGGTGCACCGGCGGCCGGTTCCGGTGCGTGGAGGTGCAGCGGTGCTGCTGCTGTTGGTGGTGGTGCCTTGCGGCCAAGGGCGTCGAGGGGCGCGGCCGAAGTGCGCCCCACCTGCGAGTGATGCAGATCCGGTCTGTGGCGGCTTTACTGGCGTGCATGGGGTGCGCTGGTGTTTCTGTTGCTTGGCCGCGGCTCGGAACCACGGTGGTTTTTGGCTTCGGGCAGGGCTCCTCCGTTTCTGTCGGCATGGTGCTTAGCAGAGCACGGTGGCTTGCGCTGCGTCCGGTGGCTGTGCGTCTGGAAGGCCATTCATGGATCTGTCGCCTCGTTCTGGTGGTTGGCCGCCGGTGGTCTCCGTGAGGTGTGGTTGACTACGATGGGCCGGATTTGGTCACGTGTGGCGGCGGGCTGCAGTGACTCTTGCTCTGTGGTGGTGCAAGGAGCAGCGATTCACAGTCTACCGGTGCTCCTCGGAGGTGGTCTGCTCACTTGGGCGAAAGCCCTGCTCCTGCCTGAGCCGGCGATGGTGACGCCCGCGGGTGCCACTTACCTCCTTGGAGGCATCGCTGTAATGGTGACTTCCCCTTTGAGGCTCCTGGGGAAACCCGTGTTCCTGGTTCGTCCGGAACGGCCCATGGCGGCGCTTTTCGCGTTGCATTCCTTCCTGAAGGCATCAGCTTGGTGGATTGTGTGCTGGCTGCTCACTGCGGGTTGGACAGTGGTGGTGGCGCGGCCGGCTGGCGCTGGTGTGCTCGGAGAAGCGATCCGGGCGTAGACTCGGCTCCTTGATGCCCTTCGGCTTCGCCGGCGATGCCGCTGTTGTGATGTAGACTCGGCTGCATGTGACTCTTCGTCCGGGTGTGGACTCGGTCGCTCGTTGCCTTTCGGCTGCACCAATAGCCTTGAGGCATCATGGATGGTCTCAGTTGATTGGAGCTCTTCGTCTACGGTGGTGGTGTTCTCGTGCGGCTCAGGTTGGTAATGGTTGCTAAAGACCTTCTCATGGTTACCGTTGTGTTGCGGAGAGCTTGGTGCTCTTGGTGTTGTCTCGATTCATCTTTGCTCAAGGATGGCGCAAGATGCCTCTCAAACTGCTATTCGTTCCCTTTTTCTGTGGCGGAGCCCCAGTCAAGGTTCGTGTCTGGGATGACACTCATTGATTGTGGATGCTCCTGAACTGTGCCATGGGGCCGGTATACCCGCCGATGCGTTCGGCTGTTTGCAAAGTCCTGGTATTGTGATCTCTCGATGACACCCCACATCTACTTGTGTCTCTCATGGTGATGGTATTATGTCTGCCAGCTTGGTCGTGCCTTGTACGGTTTTCGGCCCGGTTTCCCTTATAAACAGTGCCAATTTGTTGCTAATTTTTTTTAAATAATACATTTTTTTTATTAATTTATAAAAATATTACGCTAATATAATATTTTTCGAAAATATTATCCAATCGGCCCACAGCAGGCCGACTGAGCCTAGTCAGCCAGCTGTAGGCCGACAGGTCCTTCTCGGCCAACTGCAGGCCGACAGGTGGGCAATCGGCCATGCGTGGGCCGACTATTGGCCGGGGCGACGTGGCCCGGGAGCTGTCGGCGCGGGCTGGGGCACGGGCGCCCCAGTCGGCCAGCTGCCGACCGATCGGCCAGCGGCAGGCCGACAGGGAGCGGGCCCGCAGCAGCCTCCTTTTTCCCTTTTCTTTCCCTTCTCCTTCTCCTTTCCTTCCCCACCTCACGCAGCACACAACGTCTCTCTGTTCTTCTTCCTTCCTCCTCTCTCCAACCCGAAATAGCTCCAATTAATACACCAAAATGGCCCTTTTTTTGCGGATTTGGCACCGTGAATGGGTTCTACTTAGCTAGAGGAGCCAAAAGACACCTCGATCTACTGATGGGGTAGCTTGTGGTGGTTGTGCTGAAGATTTTGTTGGAGCATTTTTTCAGCTCATTTGTGGAGGTTGTGGAGGCGGAGGTGGAGGTTGTGGCGGTGGTGGAGGTGGAGGTGGAGGTGGAGGTGAAGCTGCAGGAGTTTGGTGGAGTTTCCGGCTCCGGTTCCGGTGATTGAAGGCCGCCGTTCGTCGTTTGCGCGCACGCTTCAAGGGTATATTTGAGCAAATATTTATTTTTCTTCCGTTGCGTGCAATTATTGTTATTTGCTCGAGTAGTAAACGTAAATATTTAGGTGGTCGTGGTGAGCATTTTATTTCCCGTTTCGGTTAGCATTTTATTTAGATGTCAACTAATTGGTTGCGTAAAAATGTGTAGTTGCTCCGGTAATATTTCGGACTATATGAATATTATTTGCTCGAGTAGTAAACGTAAATATTTAGGTGGTCGTGGTGAGCATTTTATTTTCCCGTTCCGGTTTCGGTGAGCATTTTATTTAGATGTCAACTAATTAGTTGTGTAAAAATGTGTAGTTGCTCCGGTAATATTCCGGACTATATATGGATGTGTACTATTTAGGATTGTCAATATTTGTAGTTGCTCCGGTTAAATCCGTAATATAGGCAGTCAGTGAAATATTAAAATCTTTTGTGGATGTGTAGTATTTAGGAGTGTCAATATTTGTAGTTGCTCCGGTAATATGTGGATGTGTACTGCCTAATATTTGTTAGTGCAGGTATTTTAAGTTGTTGCTTAATAATTGTATTTCGTTGTGAAAAAAAATAGGTGAGCCGAGATGTCTGATGTAGTGAACATCAGATTTTACTACGGTCCTGGTACTGTCCAAACAACTGAGATGGGAGCTGATCTGAGTGAATTTACTCACATAGATGTGCCAATGAGCGCACCTCAAACATGGTCTGTCAGTCAGTTGAAAGAATGGATTGTGGCAAGTTTAGGTCTTGATACTGAAACACACACCGTCGGTGTTCATGCATTATGGACACGGTCAAGTACAATAATTTACTTTTATTTGAGGCCAATAGAGCGAGACTCCGATTGGGTGCGGTGGTTACAAGGTTGTGAACGAAGGGGATGCAATCCTATTGCTTTAGTGCTTCCCGTTGTGAAGGGGGTCACTGCACATGAAG
Source organism: Triticum timopheevii (assembly GCA_963921465.1). NCBI lineage: Eukaryota > Viridiplantae > Streptophyta > Magnoliopsida > Poales > Poaceae > Triticum > Triticum timopheevii. The sequence goes on along the minus strand of OY997270.1, from coordinate 346,850,182 downwards.
GCCAAGGTGGCAACGATCCTGGGCAGAGCAGTGTAGGTAGGCGGCTATCTATGTCAAATGCTGGAGATGATGGTTACGAACAAGGATAGAGCAGTCAGGTAGAAGGAGGAAATGCTTATGGTTATGAACCAGGGCAGAATAGTCAGGTAGAAGGGGGAAATGCCGATGGTGAATACAATGGCGAGGTTGACGCTGACGAGGTAGATGGGCACATGCAGGACCAGATGGAAGAAGAAGACACTGATGTTGAAAGGGGTTATGCCGATGATTCTGGCGAGTCAGATGAAGAAGAAAATGCAGCGGAGGTCCCGAATCCTGCATGGTGGAATCATGACTTCTCATCTGCAATGACCGTGAATGATGGACATGATTCAGCCTGGCAATATCATCAGAACAATATTGCAACGGGTGCTATGTATCCAAACAAACAAGCCTTGAAGGATGCAATAATTAATTGGGCAATGTCCACGCAAAGGGTTTTCACAACTCAGGTGTCCAGTCAGAAATTCCTGACAATGGTATGCAAGAATGCAGATTGTCCCGCTAGGGTGCACGGTTTTCTCCCCAAGTATGGCACAAGTTGGGTGATAAGTGACTTAGTTAATCACACTTGTCTTATTCCCTGCATCCCTCAAGATCATGCCAACCTTTCATCCACGCTTATAGCTCGGTTGTTTTACGATGAGATAGTGCAGGGCAAAGCTATGGAAGTGAAGGCAGTCCAGACAAAAGACTTTGCCAGGTTCAAGTACAGAATTTCTTATGGAAAGGCTTGGAGGGCTAAGCATGCGGCGCTTGAGAGGAGATTTGGTTCTTATTTTGATGCATATGACTCTGTTGTCCAGCTCCTCCACACCCTGCAGCAGCGGAATCCAGGCACCTATATCGATATCCAAGACATGTTCATGCCAGAGTTCCCAACTGTGAGGGTGCTGCATCGCCTATTCTTCTCTTTCGGTGTATGCATCGAAGCTTTCAGGCATTGCCGACCGGTGATATGTGTTGACGGTACTTTTCTCACAAGCAAGTACAAGGGTCAGATCCTGACAGCCATAGGTCAAGACGGCCAAAATCAAGTCGTCCCACTCGCATTTGCTTTTGTGGAGAGTGAGAACATTGAAAGTTGGACTTGGTTCTTCAGGCAGTTGAAAATATCAGTTGTGAAGGAGAAGCCCAATGTGTGCATCCTTCATGACAGGCATGCAGGTATACTCAGTGCGATAAGGACACTGACAAACCCAGGCCCTGAGGAACAAGTTCCATGGCAGGACTTGCAGAGCCGTTGGTGCATGCGCCATCTGGGGGCTAATTTCGTCTCGTAGTTCAGAAATAAGAACCTGATGAATCTGTTCAAAGAACTCTGCAAGCAGAACCAGTTATGGAAGTACAATTTGATACGTGACAGACTTAATGTGTGCACGCAGAGACACGTGAGGGACAGGAAAGCTGCAAGAGATGCAGCGGTGAGGGCACATGTTGAAGCAGTAGCTGCACAATTGGCAACAGGAACAACGGCCGTGGAGGAGGAGCCTGTTGGGCTATGTGACTTGCCAGGCTTTGACCCACCTGGTACTAGGAGAAGGCTTGGGAGGTCGATTAAAACCTTCGAGCAGTGGATAGAGCATGAGCCTCTGGAGAGGTGGTCTTTGCTACATGACACACATGGAGCAAGGTACGGTGTCATGACAACGAACCTCGCGGAAACATACAATTTTGTCCTCAGAGGAAACCGAGCATTGCCACTTATAGCCATCGTTGAGGGTATTTTCTATGGCACCGTCAAGTATTTCAGAGATAGACGTCAAAAAGCAGAGCAACATATCTTCAACAACCCGAATACACGGTATTGTGAAAGAGTCACAAAGTACATGGACAACAAGATGCAAAAAGCTAGGTCACACAGTGTAGTCGCCATCGGTAATCAAGAAAGAAGGTTTGAGGTCCGCTTAGCCAATAACAAATTTGGATGTGCAAATGAGTTGAGGACGCATGAGGTGAAAATTGGTAATGAAGCCTGGCCAACGTGTGAGTGCACATGCAACAAACCGAAATTGCTTCACCTACCTTGCTCACATGTACTTGCTGCTTGCGGGCAGCTTGGAATGGACGCAATATCGTTTGTGTCTCCATATTTTCTGAAAGAGTCTGTCCTCAATACCTGGACTGGTGAGCTGATGGGTTTTCGATCAATGGGTAATTTCAACACCGTCAACCCCGCTGAAAGGCGTTACATTCCAAACCCAGAGCATATGCGTACAAGTAGAGGCAGGCGGCAGTGTCAGCGCATCCGGAATGATATGGACGAATCTGAAGCAGGAGGTCCGACTAGGCAATGCATTCTATGCAATGAATTTGGCCATAGGGACACTAATTGTCCCACTTTCGTCACTGGGCGTGGACGAGGCAACCGGGGACGAAGAGGAGGTAGAGGCAACAGAGGAGTAAGAGGGAGAGGAAGAACCTAAGCTAGCAGTACTATGTTCTGAATTTGTATTAAGTGTGGCACTATGTTCTGAATTTGTATTAAGTGTGGCACTATGTTCTGAATTTGTATTAAGTGTGGCACTATGTTCTGAATTTGTATTAAGTGTGGCACTACGTTCTGAATTTGTATTAAGTGTGACACTATGTTCTGGATTTCTATTAAGTGTGGCACTATGTTCTGAATTTGTATTAAGTGTGACACTATGTTCTGAATTTTTTATGTGCAGGAATGTCGGGACGGTGGTTGCTGAACGGGGACATTGATAGGGTTCATCATGCTGCGATATGGTATGAGCGCAAGCTTGAGCCTCTGGTCACTCGCTCTCCTAAGGAAAACTGGAGGATACACCCAGGATGGCTACAGCGGTACGTGCTTTATTAATTTGCACACTGACATGCATATTAATGGGAGACACTAACTGAAATGTTCTCTGATGAAGGTTGAAATGGGCCGGCCTTTTACCTTTCGCGCGTCTGGTTGAGTCTATCCCGGGTGAGAAACGCCTCGCCATCGACGGGTCCTTGCTGAGCTGCTTAGTGGACCGTTGGAGGCCAGAGACCCACACGTTTCACTTCCGATGGGGAGAGATGGCTCCTACTCTTGAGGATGTGTCACTTTTGCTCGGACTACCGTTGGCAGGTCATGCCATAGGACCGTTGGAAGCACCGGCTGGTTGGGAGCAAGCTCTTACACAACGTTTTCACGGTGTTTTTCCGGGTGCTCCGGATCCGGTATGGGAGCATCACGGGCCTACGTATGCGTGGTTGCTCAATTTCCGGGTAATTTGCCCTACCTCTTATCTTCAAGTTATCATGCATAAGGTTTTATAAAAAATAACTGCGGCTTACTAAAACTTTCTCTTTGCTTAATGCAGATCCAGAACTTCCAGGCGCCGTTGACTGCAGAACAGATCACTCGGAGCCTGGAGGCCTACTTAATGTGGCTTTTCGGGAAGGTGATGTTCACAGAGAACCATGTCACCACTATTAGCGCGCTCTACATCCCTATGGCACTCGAGATAGCGAGCGCTCAGACGGCGGATCAGATCAGACAGAGGAGTTGGGGTTCGGTAGTCTTGGCGGCTACATACCGAGGTATGTGCAACGCTTGCCAGCTTACATCGAAAAAGCCATCCCTTCTTGGATGCCCTCTATTCCTACAGCTGTGGTTGTGGGAGAGGTTCTCTATAGGGCGACTAGATGTACGTGTTCATGAGCCTATAGACGCCATGTTTGATGTTGACGGCATCGACATGCCTACTTTCGGTCTGTGTTGGACACGTCGCAAGGTATGCACCGTGTTGTACTTTAATGCAACTTTTTCCTGCACAAGAGATAGTTCGATGCTAGCGGATACTAACTTTTGTTTTCTGCAGAGACGCTTTGCTAGTGATCAGACCAGGAAAGCATACACATCATTGAACGAGCAGTTCGATGCGTACACCGGGGTCATCTGGCAGCCCTATACGGAAGCAGCCATACAAGCGAGATACCCTGGTGGTATGTCCGTGCTATGAACAAGGGACAGAGATTACTGGATGACAAAATCAAAGATCATCTTTGATGTCTTTGTTGAGGAGATGGCACAACAGAGGGTTATGAGACAATTTGGTCTTCTGCAGTTGGAGGTGCCTCCCCCTATAGAGAACCCGGTGCCAAACCACATCCACAGGTATTAACCAGTTTTTCAATGTTGCATTATCTTTCATAGTACTCCATTCGAAGCTTTAGCTAATTGTTGAACACACACCACAATTTTAGGACAACAAGGAAGGGCGTGACTAGGACAACTGCTGAGTGGCTAGTAAGACTAGAGCCGTATGTTATACAATGGGAGACAGCAAACACAAATCTATGGAACGAGGATAATAATTTTGAACTCAATGAATTCAATCTCTATTTGCGGCGCTACATGAGCGGAACACGGTTACGCATCGTTGAGCACTCTCACCCAGAGGAGATACCTAATCCTACTCCGTCGGATACGTACCCGAGCTATGATACTTCAGGCTCTAGGCAGTACGCGGTAAGATATATTTTCTTTAAGTAATGTCGTCACATACATTGGCGTGCATACTTAATAATCGTCCTGAAAATTTGCAGGCTACCTTGACAAACGAACTCTACAACGACGTGACCACCTTTGGACGATCACTGTCGTCAGGACCTCTTCTTCATCACCGTCCTGTCATACAACCCTTCTTGGAACGGATGCAGAACAAAATACGGGCTCTCTACAAGGCTATCACGTGCACCTGGAGAAGCGACGTTGTTCAGCACCAACCACAGCATCCGCGTCCCTCCATGCACCGACATCAACCACGTCCACGTCTAGCACATCAGCCGACGACCAGGCCACCCCCTCCTGAACAACCTGGCAGTTCACCGTGGCAGCATCCACAGCACTATGGTCCCACGTCGAGCTTAGTGTTTTCTCCACAGCCACAGCACCACGGTCCCTCGTCGAGCTTTGTGTTTGAGCCAGAGCAGCCGTCACAGCCAGCAGGTGTGTGTCTTCATGTTTATTGTTTTCAATATTAGTTCAGGCGGCATCAGACTTCATGACTTAAAGTTCCGTCGTGCAGGAGCCTATGGATATCATGCGTCTATGTCGGCATCACATGATACGTGGGGGAGTGATCATCATCCCGAGGATCACATACAGGCTCCGATGTCGCAGCACACCCACTGGATGAACATGTTTTCGACTCCTCCACCAGGCCCTACACAGGATACACAGCATGACCAGGAAGAGTCTGAGATTGCACCGCGTCCCATTAGGGCACCTGACAGATGGGGATGGACGCCGATTCCAGATCCGCCTCCCCGCGAGGCCAGACGTCGTCACTGACGCTTCTATCTATCAGTACAGACATTACCATCTATTTATGTGTGAGACTTATGTCTATTCTATGTATGAGACAAATGACTATGTACTTATGTATGAGACATATGCCTACCCTATTTTAGTACTATGTTATCCGAACTACAACATCATATTTAGATAGAACAGAATGCTCGTACAACAAGACAGTACAAACAACTACATAGAACTACATCTAAATTAAACAGTACGTATGAGTGAACTTACAACATACAACATAAAACTACATGAAGTCATCATCGTCATCCTCCATCGATGCAGAACTCTTGCCCTTTGACGATGAAGAACTCTTGCCCTTCGACGATGAAGAACTCTTGCCCTTCGACGATGAAGAACTCTTGCCCTTCGAAGATGCAGAACCCGGAAGCGGTGGCATGAAGATATCATCTTCGTCCTCGCTCTCCTCAATCCATAATAATGGATTATTTGCTGAAAGCCTTCTGAAAGATTCACTCTTCGGCACCACCACCTTATTCCACCTTTCATGTATCCTAAGAAGTTCTTTACGTACCTCTTCATACGTCCTTTTAGCCACCCAGACCTACGTAATTGGTGAGCCAACTCATTCATTATGGTGTCACTACCGGTGAGTTCGTCCATGGAACTATCCTATTGTCCATCCTGAAATCGGTAGCTAGGCTCAGAAGAGTCCTGCTCATCCCAGGATGAAAACTACGATCGAAAGGATAATGAGACATCTCAACTAAACTACACTGGAATGCTTATCCACCTCGGTCTGAAGGGGGTTTTATAGGTAGAGAGTTGGCGGGAACATATGGCGGGAAACGAGTGGCGGGAAAGAGTTGGCGGGAACATATGGCGGGAAACGAGTGGCGGGAAAGAGTTGGCGGGAACATATGGCGGGAAACAGGTGGATGAGAAATGGGTGGCGGGAACGAGCTGGCGGGAAAATATGTCATAGTTTTGAAAAAAAATCGCACGGGTCAAAAAAAAGTAGTGTGGTATGCATGCACCAGTCAGCCTACAGCAGGCCAATTAGTCCCTGTCGGCCCACAGCTGGCCAATTAGTTCCTGTCGGCCCGCAGCAGGCCGACTGGACCTTATCGGCCGGCAGTTGGCCGACTGGACTTGGATCTGCTGGCCGACAATCCAATCGGCGTACAGCAAGCCGATAGGAACCAGTCGGCCTGCTGTGGGCCGACTAGGCTCAGTCGGCCTGCTGTGGGCCGATTGGATAATATTTTCGAAAAATATTATATCAGCGTAATATTTTTGTAAATTAATAAAAAAATGTATTATTTAAAAAAAATAGCCAATTTGTTAAGGTTTTCGATCCGGTTTTCCTTACAAACTGGATCACCACTCTGACATTCTGGCCATTTTGAGTAATATATTCAGGTGGAGAAACTCCCCCCGGTGATTCTCAAAAATAAAAAATCTCTATCAGTGAGCAAGCACAGCAGACAAGGAAATGTGGGGCAAAATAGAAAAGATATATCTGATACCGATGGCCAAATCGGAGTGAGAAGGCAGGCAACAGGAGTCGGCCATGAAAACGATAGATCAGGCCATCACGGTCCACACATCCACTAGCACACGTTTTACTCAACAATCTTCCCGGCTCAAGCATCCGTGCTGTACGCCCATCCTATCTAAACGCAGATAATTTTTTGCAAACACAGTACAATCGCTCACATACATGAGTATACACTTATCCCTACGAAAGCACTCGCCAGATAAATTTCTTGATGCTTTAGATCTTGTTAAAGTTCACATTATTCAGCCAGCGCGAGGGGCATCGGGGAGACGCGCCTGTCCGGTCTGCATATTTCATCGCAATTAGCAGCAAACCACAGGGAAAAACCATGGGCATGGTGTGAGCTACCAAAGACTAATCTTGGCGACTTGACTGACCCGGGACCTGATTGGCAGATTCAGAGCAGGCGAAGATCGAGATCCTGACGAAAGATCGCACTGACACGAGTGGTTAGCAGAATAATTAGGAGCAAGAAAATGCCGCTCAATGCCGGGTTCGTAGTACGTGTGGACCTGGCAGACTTCTCTAGCTAATGGTCGCGGGGGTAGTTGCTCGGACGGCAGTGGGAAATACATACGCGATGCGGCGGACTGACCACCATGACCATGGACTGACCACGAGCTGTCCATTTCGGGAAAGAGACGGTGCTCTCCTTTCCATTTTCCGAGTATTTTCATTTCTGTGGAGGCAGACTTCCAGCCGGTCGTCTGTCACTTCTTCACGGGGGTCCCATCGCACGAGCTCGACTTTGCTGCAAAATAAAATAAGTTTCTAGAGGGGAAGAAGTTCTTCATTGAATATTTTTCATGCCGCAACGGAAATAGGACTTCAAAACTGGACATTCAGTTTTCTGAATGTCATTGGATACTGCACACGTACCTGCGGTTCGCGGTTCCTTTAAAATTCGTGCTCCGTATTTTGAATTTTTGACGAAATTGGTCTCGTTTCATTGTACTACTACATAATGTTCCCAACCATCAACACCGACCACCACCAATTCAGGCCCCTCCAACCGGTATGAACTCCTAGAACGATCCCCCAAGAGAAGTGAGGTACATTCGTCGAGCAACATATGACCCCCTAGAGGATTGGAGGTTTCCTACCGGAAAAAAATTATATGAGACCAGGTCTTATATAAAGCAGGTGAGACCCGCCCTCATGGATGACACGTGACATTCACAAATCACAAAGCATCTAATCTCTCTCCTCCCTGATTTCAGATGGGGGTGGGATAGATGCTTTGTGATTTGTGAATGTCACGTGTCATCAATCAAGATGGGTCTCACCTGCTAACCCGTGAGATCTGGTTTCATAGAATTCTTTTCTGTTTCCTACCGGCGTTGCTCCGAGCAAAGAAGCAAGTAGACTGCCTCAACGTCGCCTTCAAAAAGGAAGTGGTGCCCGGAGGGATCGTCGTCGTTGGCATAGGCCACAACCAGAAGCAAGGACTTAGCTCAATATTGTGCCACTGCCCTCTTGTGTGATCCAATGCCGGCTAGACAGCCGCCACTTACCCCGTCCTAACGGATAGACCCACATTGCGGTACCTGTAGACCTGGGCACCAGGGGTCCAAAATCAACGTAAGCCCGTAATGCCACATAACCTCCTCCATGCCAAAGTTCTCGATCTAGCAATCACAGTCGACAACCAAGACCACCGGAAGTCCATTGGCGCACCCACGCCAGCCAACCTTGGCTCAAATGTGGCCAGCTCAAGCACAAGTCGACGCTAGCACTGCCGAGCACCCTCGTGGGGCCACCGCGCACCCCGCGCACCTAACCCTTCTTGTCCTGGCTGCCAACACTGCACGCTCGGACCCGAGGACGAGAGGCAAGACCCACACTCCCGGTCCACACGACGCGGCGAGCCACCGGATGGATGAACGCCTCATCGCCGCCATCCTCAGGGAGCACCACGGGCTTCCCGTCAGCTTTCTAGGCTGCAATGAAGGCAAGGAGGTGCGGTGAGGGGCGGCTGAAAAAGGTTAACAATCACCACCCATGTCGCCTTTGTGGGAGCGACATGGGGGAGGCCGGGAGGAGGTTTGTCCGCACTGTCTAGTGTTTGCTACCACCCTATTGCCTCTCTCTTTTCGTGCTTGTTGTGGTATCTTTTCACCCTTTCCCAGTGTTCTATAGAGAGGGGATTTGTGGCACATGGGGCATGCACCCCATTTTCTTTTGGCTTTCAATTTTCAATCTTTTGAATCAAAAGTCTAAACTAAATTTCGTTTACATATTGGTGTTTCCTGTGACAAGAGCTTTGAAATAAGACTCATTCTCGAGAACCACATATTTGCTTCCACGAGAAGCACACATATTTGCTTCTCGTGGAGGTGCTTCTCAGAAAAAGGAGAAAACCAAGATTTTTTTTTGCGTGATCTGTTTGCTTCCACAAAAAGCACATATTTGCTTCTCATGAAGGCACATATTTACTTCCGCGAGAAGCACTGTGCTTCTCGTGAAAGAAAAAATAATCGCAATTTTGTTCCTACTTTCACGAGAAGCACATATTTATTTCTCGTGGAGGCACATATTTGTTTTTGTGAGAAGCACAAGCTTCTTGGAAAAGGAAAAATGTCACCTTTTTTTTCACGAGGCACATATTTGATTCTCGTGGAGGCACATGTTTGCTTTCATAGGAAGCACAAGTGTGCTTCTCGAAATAAAAGAAAAACATGTTTTTTGTGCTTTCACGAGAAGCTAAAATCTGCGTCTTGTGGAGACACAAATATGTGCTTCTGGAAAAGGGAAAAGGTTAAAAAAACACGCTTGCTACAACTTCTTTCTTTGTTTTCTTCTTTTTTTTTTGTAAAGAAGTTTATCAAAACCTATTAATATGGGATCTAGTTCCGATGATCTCATTACAAGAAATCCCACTGTGAAAACAGTCCGGGATTTGGATGTATGGTTGAAGGGATAAAATGTTTTGAAAAAACAAATCTACTAAAGAATAACAATAAAAAATTCAGGTTGCGACAAGCCACACATGTAGCACATAATTTATCAGAGCTTCAAAGGTGAAAATGACCTTTGCAAGGGGAACCCCTTGACTAGTTACAGGGCCGGTCCTAAGATATCAGGGGCCGGGGTGAAAATAAAGCCGGGGGCCCTTTATGCGTCGTGCATGTTTTGATATTTTTAAACATGGTTACTCTTAACCTTTTATCCTTTTATCGAAGGAGTGCAAAACCAGCATGTCAACTTAGTTTTGTGATTTACTGAATATGATTATATTAATTCTATCTTACTTCAAATTTTGCCTAGGAAGTATGCATGCATTGTATATTTCATATACAGTTTGCCACACACAAAACATTATATTCGAATGGCTCCTTACCGCGCAACTAGAATTACTTCATCACTAGATTTACTAAGCTCCCATGAAATAGGAGCTCCTGGTGAATCGTGGTGGTGAGCGGCGCGCGTGGACCCGTTTGGTAGTGGCTGGGACGAGTTCAAATTCAGTTGGTTCGTTCTCGCAAGTCGTGGGTCGTCCAGTCAAACAGAGATACATCCATCTCCTTATTTCTCTCTTTCTCTGTCCTTTCTTGTCTGCGCCGCCGGCTGACTCCAACGCCCAGCCCTCGCCCCCACCATCTTCTGCGATCCCTTCTTCCCGCACCACCCTATCCTGAAGGTGCCTAGAGCCAAGGCGGATGAGCCACCTAGATTTTTTGTGCGGGCGCTTCTTGTTTGGGGGCGGCGGCGGCTTCCGTCTCCTTGACCGGTGGCTTCGCGCCGGCCAGCTCCCCTTCCTTTTGCTCTGTCCATCGTGGATTCGTGCCGACCAGCTCCCCTTCCTCCGCCCCGCCCCACGTCTTCTGCACCGGTCTACTGGGCCGATGGATTCGCGCCGGCCAGCTCAGTTCCCTTCATTACGCGCGAGTCCCTATCCGTCACTGGGACAGGATGACGTCACTCTTCAGATGCACCGCGCTTGCCCCCGCCACCACCTTGATCTGCCCAGCCTGTTGAAAGGATCGATATAGTTGACTAGGGGGGGGGGGGGGGTGAATAGGCAACTAACAATTTTTAGCTTTTCTTTATCAAATTAAACTTTGCATCAAAGTAGGTGTCTAAATATGCAACTAGGTGAACAACCTATATGATGCAACAACAATAAGTGCACAAGCAAGCAAGGGATACAACACAAAAAGCTTGCACAAGTAAAGGCGCGAGATAACCAAGAGTGGAGCCGATGGAGACAAGGATGTGTTACCGAAGTTCCTTCCTTTTAAAGGGAAGTACGTCTCCGTTAGAGCGGTGTGGGGGCACAATGCTCCCCAAGAATCCACTAGGTCCACCGTATTCTTCTCACGCCCTCACACAATGCGAGATGCCGTGATTCCACTATTGGTGCCCTTGAAGGCGGTGACCAAACCTTTACAAACAAGGTTGGGGCTATCTCCACAACTTAATTGGAGGCTCCCAATGACACCACGAAGCTTCATCACAATGGACTATGGCTCCGAGGTGACCTCAACCGTCTAGGGTGCTCAAACACCCAAGAGAAACAAGATCCGCTAGGGATTAGTGGGGGAAATCAAATTTCTCTTGGTGGAAGTGTAGATTGGGGCCTTCTCAACCTATCCCGAGCAAATCAACAAGTTTGATTGGCTAGGGAGAGAGATCGGGCAAAAATGGAGCTTGGAGCAACAATGGAGCTTTTGGGGGAAGAGGTGAGAGAACTTTGAGGAAGAAGACCCCTTTATATAGTGGGGGGGGGGCACAATCCAACCGTTGCCCCCCCCCAAGCATCCCCACACAGAGCAGTACTATCGCTTGGGCGGGCGGTACTACCGCTGAACAAGTGGTACTACCGTCCCCACCCAGCAGTACTGCCGCGCATAAGAGGGGAGCAAGGACCTGGCCAGAGCGGTATTGCCGCGGAGGTAAGGGCGGTACTACCGCTTGGAGCGGTACTACCGCCACTACTGCCGCTACTAGTACCGCACAACCCGACATGAAAAACAGATGTGTCGAGTCGAGGCGGTAGTAGTCCGGAGCCTCAGCAGTACTACGGCCGAAGACAGCAAGCGGTACTACCGCTTGGGGAGCGGTACTACCGCTTGATGTGCTTCGGCGGTACTACCGCTGAGGACCGCGGTACTACTGCTGGGACAGGTCAGAGCAGGCAAGGAGAGGAAAGAGAGCTCCAATGACGCGGAAGGGAACAGCGGGTGTGATAAGGATGTGTACGTGTTGATTCCACCCTAGCCTTACCAAAGCGGATCCCCTCTTGATAGTACGGTGACTCCTACGAAACTAGTCCACCAACAGAGAAACAAAGGAGCTACACCGTCTTGAATAAAAACACCGAGGGGAGGGAATCGTCTCGTGCCAGAGGATGAATCTCTGAAAATCTCAACGCACACGATTAGTCCGCAAAAGCATTGTCATCAATCACCAAAACACCTTGCGGATAAATATGCCCTTACAATCTCTCCCTTTTTGGTGGATTGATGACAATGCGGGATTTGCACAAACGGGGAAAGACATAGGACATGCGCAAAACCCCACCGTTCTAAAATGTAGATGGGCTCCCCCTATATGTGTGCTATCTAGATAAGTGCTTTGGACTGGACGGCACACATACTAGGATCAGCGCTCTCCCTACATTTTAGAGACTAACAACCTAAGCAGGGTATATGAGAGCAAAGTAAATAACAGGATAAGCATGCAACTCATAAGCTAGGTAGACATAGATAATGATAATTTAAAGATAAGGTAGCATATGTCTCACACCATATGACTGGAACTTAGGTCTCACTGACACAAAACCAAACAAAGCAAATGGCGAGAAAACACAAACACACCACACAGAAGACAGAAGACACACTCGCGAAACAGACAGACAACAACAGACAGACAACGACAGCGACACAAATCCCTAAACTCTCTCCCCCTTTGGCATCGAGACACCAAAAAGGAGAGGGAGTGTTGCTACGGCTCCAGGTGATAGCAAGCGAGGGTCTCAAATATTAGATCCCACCGGGATCTTCTTCGCCACCGTCGTCGGTCGGGAACTGCTCGGCATCAGAATCTATCCACGGGCAGTGCTGCTGAATCCACTCCTCCTCCTCAGTAAGCTGGTCCTTAGATCCACTTTTAACGGTGGCACCCAACTAACGCATGAGCTCCTTGTGATGTCCCCTGGCCTTCTTCTCAGCCACATGAGTCATGTACTAACCGTGAGACTCCATGCAGAACAGCTTCTTCATCTTGAGCTTGAGCTTCTTTGCCCAAGAGGGCTCTGCCCCAGAAGGCTCATAGTCATCATCATCCTCAGCCTCAGCCTCCTCCTCGGTCTCCATGGCAGCAGCAGACGAAGTACCCCCAGATTTAGGGACCTGAGTGCCCCAGTTGTCCTTCTTCCTCAGACGCTTAATCTCATGAGACACCAACTCTCCAGTCTCTAGCATAACCTTGGGATAGACATGATCCCAGGCCTTCTCAATAAGCAGCATGATAAACGGACCATAAATCGGGCACTTGCGCTCAGAGATAGCAGATAAGAGCTCAGACCACATAACATGAGAGATGTCCAGGGACTCGCCAGTGTTTTCTTCCTTCTCACGCTGGTAGAAGAGAAGCATGTCCACGAGATAAGAATGAACTATATCCAGATTCCCAATGCGAGGGAAAAGAGTCTCACAGAAGACACGGTGAAGAATGTCCAGAAAGGCAGGCAGCTCATAAGTTTCCTTCTTAGTCTCAGGGTTGATCTTCAGTGTGCAGTAGTGCCAGAGAGCTTGCTTGTGAGTGGAGGTGGTGTTGCGGTGAGGGCGAAAGCTGACAGGAGACGTAAGCCCGTGATCTTCCACCCCAAGTAACTCCATGAATGCCTTCCACTTGACAGAAAGCAACTTGCCATTGGTCATCCAAGTCAGAGTACTGTCCTCGTCAGTCCCTAGATGGACAGTGGCATAGAATTGAGCCACAATATCTGCATCATAGTCCTTGTTGAATTGCATGATTCTGAAAATGTTCAGCTGAGTGCACATCTGAAGAGCTTCACCAAAGTACTCAGAATCCTTCTCCATATAGTCTGTGTCGATGGAGCGCACATCAACATAGAGATTATTCTTGGCCTTGAGCACATCAAAGAATATGGCAAACTGAAACCTGTTCCAGAACGGACGGTTGACCAAAGTGGGTTCTTGGTCTGCCTCATAAGGGTTGCGGCGACGTCTTGCCCAGAACTCCTTGGCATTCATTTGAGGCACGGTTTTGCCCGTAGGCTTTGGCTTGACAACAGACTTCTTCTTGAGTTGAGGTGGAGGTGGAGCACTTGAGGAACCTCCTGCTGACTCAGATGTGCGGTAACGCTTTGACGTGGCACGACCGGGGTTGACACGGCGAGCTTGCTGCTCAGGATGTTCATCACCTAGAACCAAACACAAGAACACGCAAAACAACCAGAAAGAACGAGCATAAGCCACCAAACTCAACAAAAAGGATCACTGAATGGCAGGAGCATGATGGAATGTGGTAGACAACAGTAGTACCGCGACCTGGAGGCGGCAGTACCGCTCCAAGTGGTAGTACCGCTCAAGGGAGAGCGGTAGTACCGCTCGTGGTGGGGAAACGGCGGTTTCCTACTACCGTGGTCAGATCCGGCACTACCGTCCTACCAAATTCAAAAATAATCCTACAAATCACTGATCCAAACCGTCTAGTTGCCTTCTCCATCCTACTCAAGCCTAGATTTAGCCAAAAATCTAGAGATGCAACCACTATTGCCCCTAAGACGCTAGATTTGAAATCTAGACAAGAAGAGAGAGGGAACGGGGGCAATACCGGCATCCATGGCAAGAGGACGAGGTGGGGATCGACTCCACCGAAAGGAATGGAGAGGGTCGCCCCGAAGAAGGAGATCCGCCCACGGTGAACAGTTGCTGGAGAGACGAAGAGGAGCGTGGGGGCGAAGCGAATGGGTATGGGGGAGAAGAAACCTCCCCCTGCCCCGATATAACCCCCTGACCCCGCCCCACAACGGTAGTACCGCGCTGATGGGCGGTATTACCGCTTATAACCGGTAGTACCACGCACCATCAGCGGTAGTACCGCCCAGCAACTCAAGGCCACTAGACAGCACGACTAAGCTCAAAAAGAAACGGAAAACCAATGGCAAGAAACGTAGGAAAGGCTAACTCAGTAGCGAACACACTAGCAAGAGGCCAAGACACACCTCTTCAAGAGAGGGCGGTGGCCGAGGCCACCTATGTTTGAGTCAAGAGGTATGGCGTCGTGAAGATTTTAACCTTGGGCCCATGACCAAAACTCGTCCGTGAAGCACAAAAACCATCGAAGATGGTTAAAAAGAAGGACATAATCAATTTATGCATAATGGGCGGAGGAAGAGTTCATTGAGAGAACAACACTCCCCCTATGTCCATGCCTACATCTAAACTAGACAACATGTTGAATGAGGGGTGTGCAAGGGTTCAAGTCACATTGCTCGAATCAATGATGTTTAGCTCATGCCTTAACTCGCGAAATCTTGCTTCATCCAAGGGCTTCGTGAAAATATCTGCAAGGTTATCATGAGTGTTGACATACTTGAGCTCGATCTCCCCTCGCCTAATGTGATACCGGATGAAGTGATACCGAATCTCAATATGCTTCGTCTTGAAATGTTGCACCGGGTTGAGAGAAATCTTGATGGCACTTTCATTATCACACCAAAGAGGCACTTTGTCACAAATGACACCATACTCCTTTAAAGTTTGCCTCATCCATAAGAGTTGTGCACAACAACTACCGGCCGCCACATATTCCGCTTCGGTGGAATAGAGAGACACACAACTTTGCTTCTTGGAAGACCAACTCACCAAAGAGCAACCAAGAAATTGGCACCCTCCGGAAGTGGACTTCCTATCCACTTTGTCTCCCGCCCAATTAGAATCCGTATATCCTTCAAGCTTGAAGTTTGCTCCTCTTGGGTACCATAAGCCAAAGTTTGGGGTATGATCCAAATATTGAAAGATTCGCTTGACCGCCACATAGTGGCTTTCCTTCGGTGCGGCTTGAAACCGTGCACACATTCCCACACTCAACATGATATCCGGTCTAGATGCACAAAGGTAAAGCAAGGAGCCAATCATGGAGCAATATACCTTTTGATCCACCGCTTTACCATTGGGATCAATGTCAAGTTGGCACTTGGTAGACATTGGAGTGGAAGTCGGCTTTACATCGCTTAGCTTGAATCTTTTTAGCATGTCTTGAGTGTATTTCGCTTGATGTATGAAAGTACCATCTCTTCTTTGCTTGATGTCGAAACCGAGGAAGAACTTCATGATGCGGAGCATCCCACGTTCATCCCCATGTACACTCCGACTACTCTCCAAGCCCCAAGGATACATAAGATGAGACCTCGACTATGCGCCATTGGACACAAGGTGAATTCACTCCTCTTCGAACCGTCACTTTCCACGTGTGAGACATGGCTACTACCTCATGCAAGGACCTTGCCTATACTCAGGTACAACCGATATGACCATGGAGAATCAAAGGACAAAGGCCAAGCATGGAAGAGGAGAAGGAAGAAGAACCAACTGCTATAGGCCCCAGACATCCGGCCCCAGCCCGGACATCCGACCCTTCCCGCAAGCCCGGACATCCGGCCCGACCCCGGAAATCCGGCGCCCATCACAGAACACATCCAGAAGCTGAACCCCGTCAGCCCGGACATCCGGCCAGAGGCCCGGACATCCGGCTCTTCCTGAGCCGCCGGACATCCGGCGCCTGCCCGGAAATCCGGCGCATGCTATCCAGAGAGCAGAAGCATCGGCTGTTGTGGATACACATAACAGGTAGGCCCACGAAGGGTCGAAATATCATAAAGCATGGGGTCCACACAACACGTGGGTCTAGATAAATTTCATATAGACATACTATCCACTCGGACAAGCAGCATACGATCCACTCGACCAAGCAGTATACCATCCACTCGGATGACAGTTCACCACTCGACCGCTCGACTCACTCGGATATACGGAGACCAGCAGGCAACAAAGCAGTCGGCATCATTCTCATGGTGAGGGCTTGGTAGTGGGCTGACATTATGGCATTCATGCCCCACTTTGTAACATAGGAGGTGAGGGGGTGGCGCACTCTATATAAGCCACCCCCCACCACTAGACTTGGGGGGTCTTTTCTTCCACCTCTCTCTTTTCACCATTAGTCTCAGGACTTAGCTCAGGCATGGGGATCCGTTCCTCTCTCTCACACACACATTGTAACATCCGGATATATTCTCAGATAAAACAAAGCCTCTCCGGAGCACGAGACGTAGGGTTGTTATCTCCACCGTGAGAGGCCCGAACTCGCTAAAACCACCGTGTCACCCATATGCATCTCGATAGATCATGCTCCGTTATCCTACCCCTCTCTTACTGTGGGAGTCGTTCCCACGACAGTTGGCGCCCACCGTGGGGCATGGCGTCTATCGAACCATGATGCAGATGGTCATTTCTTCAACCACCGGTGGCGGATCAATTCCCGCCGGTGCCCTCTATTCGATTTCATTTTCACGTTTTAACACATTATTTGTACTGTTCATCTTCACGACGAGCAAAGCATCGCGAACAGAAGACAAAAGGAAAACAGGCATCCATACAAGAACATACAAGGAGAATCATCGACCTTCAGGTTAGCTGGCCTCGCGTTCGCGTGAGTTGACCACCTGAATCGGCGTTCCAGACATCGCCAATAGTTGCAGCGGCGGCGCGAAGGCAGGAAACCAACAGCGCCTTCACGCGTGGCCGCCGGCATCATCCGCCTCATCGGCGTTTCCGACCTCGGCACAGCCGAGTGCATCTCGTCAGCGACGTCGTCGTTGAGTCCACCCGCGTGCGGCCGCCGGCACCGTCCGCCTCACCGTCATCACGTGCGACCGCCGACGTCGTCGTCACGCACGGCCGCCGGCGCCATTCGCCTCGTCGTCGACTCCGGCCTCGTATTCTCGGTTGCTCGGTGACCACCTCCGCGGTGGAGGCGCAGGCGCGCAAGACTCCTTCCTCCAGCGCTGATCGCCGGCGACGGTCTCCGCGGCGGAGGGGCGCTGCGGCTGCGACCTAGGAAACCGCTTCGACCCGCAACCGATGGTCCCCCGTGACTGAAGGAATCAATACCAAGTAAGTACATGCATAATGTAGGTCACTTAATCGAGCAATAACTGCATGCAGAAAAAAAGAAACGGAAGGATAGCTCCCACCCGTACGCAATGCCTAACGTGGGTCTCGTAATTCCTTGAAGCATGGATTGACTGCTCGTTAAGGTAATCGCCTCATTAAACTGCCAATTGATGAGGATTACTAACGCCACCTATCTAATTGCTGCGGTTAGTACAAGCATGCATGCAATTCGTGCCAATTAATTCGTGCATGCATGCATGTGTAACTGTCCGGCCTTCAACTTCCTAGCCGTACTTGCTAGTAACTTGCAGGGTCACCCGATGGATCTTTCACTCGGACAGCTGCCAGCCAGATTCGTTCAAAGTTCAGCCAGATGGAATCCACTCGGAAACAGACTCCGGTTCACTCAGCCAAGGACCCGAGTTCACTCGGACGGGTTCCCGGTCCAGTATCAGCGCGCAAGTCGGAGGGGGAGGCACAGTCCTGGCTCAGTGTCAGCATTAACTGACTCCTCCCGCCGGTGTCGACCGCTCGGCGCGGGACGGAGGCCAGGGGCTGGCCGTGCTCCCACTGCGCTTCCTCCCCCCGGCGTCGGCCGCCTGACCATGGGCGCCGCGGCGGAGGCACACACCCAGCTCGACACAAGCGCACGGCAGTCCCTTCTCCGGGTTAACCACACGACGATGACATCTGCAGGGAAGACACAAACCTGGCATGGTACGGGCGCTCAGCAGCGAGCCCCATCGATAACAGTGCTCGGCCGTGGGCTGGGCGTTCATCAAACTGGCCGGTGGTCGGCTTCCCTGAGCAACAAAACATGACAGCCGGCAACACTACTCCTCCCTCCGGTGCCAGATACTCGGCCAGCCGATGCCTCGGTTAGGCACAAACCAAGCACGATGCAGATCCGGGGCGTGAGCAATTCCCTCAATGCGTTGGTTGACACTGCTGGATCCTGTCCTCCTGCAAGCCGGATAGAGCTGCCGGCGCCAAACCTGACCAGTGCCTCCGAGCTCAGCACTCTGCGTCGTCTTGCCCAGCTGGCTCCACGCCGACTGAATCGCAGCTCAGCTGTGGTCCACTCGGACGGCGCCCACTCGCCCGGCTAACGTCCAGGGACTCAGCCGCCCCGCGCATCGCTGCTTCGTCGGACACGTCTTCGTCAACTGGCCTCCCGGCGCGGCGCGGGCGCACACTCCCTCCGGCATCACTAGCTCACTCGAACCAAACTGGATCACCGGCGTTTGGCCGCCCGTGGGATGCTGGACATGTCCTCATCACTTGGACGCGCTGCACGCACCTACTTCACTCGGCCACCCCGCGCATCGCCACTCCGCGGGATGAGTCTACTTCACTCGGACACCCCGCGCATCGCCACTCCGCGGGACGAGTCTATTTCACTCGGACGCCTCGCGCGTCGCCACTCCGCGGGACGGGTCTACTTCACTCGGACGCCTCGCGCGTCACCACTTCGCGGGACGGGTCTACTTCACTCGGCCACCCCGCGCATCGCCACTCCGCGGGACGAGTCTACTTCACTCGGACGCCTCGCGCGTCGCCACTCCGCGGGACGGGTCTACTTCACTCGGCCACCCCGCGCATCGCCACTCCGCGGGACGAGTCTACTTCACTCGGACGCCTCGCGCGTCGCCACTCCGCGGGACGGGTCTACTTCACTCGGCCACCCCGCGCATCGGCACTCCGCGGGACGGGTCTACTTCACTCGGCCACCCCGCGCGTCGCTACTCCATTCCTCGGGACGGGTCTACTTCACTCGGCCACCCCGCGCATCGCTACTCCGCGGGACGGGTCTACTTCACTCGGCCACCCCACGCATCGCCACTCCGCGGGACGAGTCTACTTCACTCGGACGCCTCGCGCGTCGCCACTCCGCGGGACGGGTCTACTTCACTCGGCCACCCCGCGCATCGCCACTCCGCGGGACGGGTCTACTTCACTCGGCCACCCCGCGCGTCGCTACTCCACTCCGCGGGACGGGTCTACTTCACTCGGCCACCCCGCGCATCGCCACTCCGCGGGACGAGTCTACTTCACTCGGACGCCTCGCGCGTCGCCACTCCGCGGGACGGGTCTACTTCACTCGGCCACCCCGCGCATCGCTACTCCGCGGGACGGGTCTACTTCACTCGGACGTTCCGCGCGTCGCCACTTGGTTGGTCACCTCATCACCACTCGGTCGTCCCGTGCGTCGCCAATCGGTTAGTCACCCCCGCGACACAGTTTTTACAATCTCGTAAATGATTGTTATTCTTTTTTATATGCTCTAAATCCCCAGTGGGTGACTTAGTTGCGAATCCGTCTCGCCTAAGTTTCAAAAAAATCCTACCGAGTGGAGAGCAAGCCTCCCACTCGGGGGCTTAGCTGACTCACTCGGATGACAGTCCAGTACTCGCCTAAGTTTCAAAAAATCCTACCGAGTGGAGAGCAACCCTCCCACTCGGGGGCTTAGCTGCAGTCCAGTACTCGCCTAAGTTTCAAAAAATCCTACCGAGTGGAGAGCAACCCTCCCACTCGGGGCTTAGCTGCAGTCCAGTACTCGCCTAAGTTTCAAAAAATCCTACCGAGTGGAGAGCAACCCTCCCACTCGGGGGCTTAGCTGCAGTCCAGTACTCGCCTAAGTTTCCAAAAAATCCTACCGAGTGGAGAGCAACCCTCCCACTCGGGGGCTTAGATGCAGTCCAGTACTCGCCTAAGTTTCAAAAAATCCTACCGAGTGGAGAGCAACCCTCCCACTCGGGGGCTTAGCTGCAGTCCAGTACTCGCCTAAGTTTCAAAAAATCCTACCGAGTGGAGAGCAACCCTCCCACTCGGGGGCTTAGCTGCAGTCCAGTACTCGCCTAAGTTTCAAAAAATCCTACCGAGTGGAGAGCAACCCTCCCACTCGGGGGCTTAGCTGCAGTCCAGTACTCGCCTAAGTTTCCAAAAAATCCTACCGAGTGGAGAGCAACCCTCCCACTCGGGGGCTTAGCTGCAGTCCAGTACTCGCCTAAGTTTCAAAAAATCCTACCGAGTGGAGAGCAACCCTCCCACTCGGGGGCTTAGCTGCAGTCCAGTACTCGCCTAAGTTTCCAAAAAATCCTACCGAGTGGAGAGCAACCCTCCCACTCGGGGCTTAGCTGCAGTCCAGTACTCGCCTAAGTTTCAAAAAATCCTACCGAGTGGAGAGCAACCCTCCCACTCAGGGGCTTAGCTGCAGTCCAGTACTCGCCTAAGTCTAAAAATCCTACCGAGTGGAGAGCAACCCTCCCACTCGGAGGGCTTAGCTGCAGTCCAGTACTTGCCTAAGTTTAAAAACAACACTCGGCCACCCCGTGCGTCGCCAACAGGTTGGTCATGTCATAACCACTCGGCCGCCCCGTGCGTCGCCACTCGGTTGGTCACCTCATAACCACTCGGCCACCCCGTGCGTCGCCACTCGGTTGGTCACCTCATCACCACTCGGCCGTCCCGCGCGTCGCCACATGTTGGTCACCTCATAACCACTCGGCCGCCCCGTGCGTCGCCACTAGGTTGGTCACCTCATAACCACTCGGCCGCCCCGTGCGTCGCCACCAGGTTGGTCACCGCATAACCACTTGGCCGCCCCGCGCGTCACCACAGGTTGGTCACCTCATAACCACTCGGCCGCCCCGTGCGTCGTCATCGGTTGGTCACCTCATAACCACTCGGTCGCCCCGTGCGTCGCCACCAGGTTGGTCACCTCATAACCACTCGGCCGCCCTGTGCGTCGCCACCAGGTTGGTCACCGCATAACCACTTGGCCGCCCCGCGCGTCGCCACAGGTTGGTCACCTCATAACCACTCGGCCGCCCCGTGCGTCGCCACCAGGTTGGTCACCTCATAACCACTCGGCCGCCCCGTGCGTCGCCACCGGGTTGGTCACCTCATAACCACTCGGCCGCCCCGCGCGTCGCCACAGGTTGGTCACCTCATAACCACTCGGCCGCCCCGCGCGTCACCATCGGTTGGTCACCTCATAACCACTCGGCCGCCCCGCGCGTCGCCACTCGGTTGGTCACCTCATAACCACTCGGCCGCCCCGCGCGTCGCCACTCGGTTGGTCACATCATAACCTCTCGGCCGCCCCGCGCGTCGCCACTCGGTTGGTCACCTCATAACCACTCGGCCGCCCCGCGCGTCGCCACTCGGTTGGTCACCTCATCACCACTCGGCCGCCCCGCGCGTCGCCAGTCGGTTGGTCACCTCATAACCACTCGGCCGCCCCGCGCGTGGCCACTCGGTTGGTCACCTCATCACCACTCGGCCGCCCCGCGCGTCGCCACTCGGTTGGTCACCTCATAACCACTCGACCGCCCCGCGCGTCGCCATCGGTTGGTCACCTGATCACTACTCGGCCGCCCCGCGCATCGCCGTCGCCAAAATCCCCCAGTGGGTGACTTAGCTGCAGTCCAGTACTTGCCTAAGTTTGAAAAAAAAATCCTACCGAGTGGAGAGCAAACCTCCCACTCGAGGGCTTAGCCGCAGTCCAGTACTCGCCTAAGTTTGAAAAAATCCTACCGAGTGAAGAGCAAACCTCCCACTCGGGGGCTTAGCTGCAGTCCAGTACTCGCCTAAGTTTGAAAAAATCCTACCGAGTGGAGAGCAAACCTCCCACTCGGGGGCTTAGCTGCAGTCCAGTACTCGCCTAAGTTTGAAAAAATCCTACCGAGTGGAGAGCAAACCTCCCACTCGGGGGCTTAGCTGCAGTCCAGTACTCGCCTAAGTTTGAAAAAAATCCTACCGAGTGGAGAGCAAACCTCCCACTCGGGGGCTTAGCTGCAGTCCAGTACTCGCCTAAGTGTTTGAAATCGTACCGAGTGGAGAGCAAGCCTCCCACTCGGAGGCTTAGCTGCAGTCCAAGGACTCGCCTAAGTAGCCAAAATCCGACTGAGACAAGAACAAACCTCTGATTCAAGGAACTGCATCACAAGTATAATGTGCGCTCCATCCCTATCCGCAAGGACACCGAGATGAAGGTCGACTGTCACCATCGCCTCATCACCACTTGGCCGCCCCGCGCGTCGAAGCTCGGTTGGTCGCCTCATCACCACTCGGCCACTCGCGCGCCTTCAGACAGCTAAGTCATTTTACATTCTGTTATTTCCGAGTATCCCGTAATTCACACATCACCTTCACTCGAAGGTCACACCACCGAGTGTACCTCTACGCTCGGCTGCTTATTTTCACATACTTGCCTAGTACTGGTTATGTGACTCCCTAGTCCAGCTTTCATTTTTTCGCATACATCATTCACGAACACCATGTGTCGTTCTTCATTTCGAGTTTGCATCGGTCCTCTGGGGCTGCAACTCAGTCGAAACACTACACTTCCGTTTTATTTTAGCCAATATTCCAACGAGTTCAGTAGGATCTCTCGCTTCGACAAGTGCGAACGAATCCTTCGCTCTTTTAGACTTTTGCTGGTCAACCAGCAAGCCCGTTGCACTCCCAGCGGGTGTCTATAGGTGTTATTCACACAAATCATTTCAGCACACATCAAATTTCCTCAAGAAATTATTGTGTTGACTTGTGCCATTTTTTACACAAGTTACGCGATCACTCGATGGCCCTACGCGCCAACTTCATCGCTGCTCGGACTCGGTCACCATACTGGTCCTAGCGCACCACAACACTGACCTTGTCGCTCTGTTGACTTCAAACATGCCCGGCCAACCCCTCTATGGAATTCTCTTCATCGTATCAATGATATAGACCTCGTCGGGCATGAGACAGATAAGTCCCTTTCATAATTAAACTTCACACTTCACTCTTTTGCGAGTTTGCCTCTTCCGAGCATCACTCGGAAGCTTCTCCTCATCTTTACCCAAATCCGACTCGATGAATTGCAAATCATCCATTCAAGACTATATTTCTCATATTCCGGCATGTCCGTTGTTGAAGCCTGTAGTATGCCCGGGGGCTACGCCGCACTCGGGGGCTGCACCTCATTTGGAATGACACTCGCCTGAGTGGTCGAGTACTTCATCACCAGTCAGATTCTTCACTTCAACAAGTGCATTCGATCCGCCACTTGGACAAGTTTTATAATCACCCAGACGCTCTGCACGCCATCTTCATTCCTACTCAGACTCAGTTGTCACGCCGGTCTTGTTGCGTCGCAACCACACTACACCAAACTCGTCACTACATAAGCTTCGAAAGCACTCGACTAAGTCCTCCGAAGACCATTTTCACCGTCCGGTGACACACGACTTCGCCTTAGCCGCTTCGCGCGCCGCCACTCGGTTGTACACGTCTTCACCACTCGACTGCTCTGCGCGTCACCACTCGGTTGCACACGTCTTCACCACTCGACCGCTCTGCGCGTCACCACTCGGTTGCGCGCGTCTTCACCACTTGACCGCCCCGTGCATCGTCACTCGGTTGCACACGTCTTCACCACTCGACCGCTCTGCGCGTCACCACTCGGTTGCGCGCGTCTTCACCACTCGACCGCCCCGTGCATCGTCACTCGGTTGTACACATCATCGCCCCTTTGCCGCCTCGCGCGTCACCATCAGTTGGACATGTCTTTACCTCTACACCCCTAGCACGGGAACGGCTAAGTTACTCATATGGTCAAACCTCATATCACACTCTGTAGCAAGCTTACCTCCTTTGAGCATCACTCGGGGGCTACACACGGCAGTTGGCCATGTCACCCTCAGGGGTTACGCCCATTCAATCAACCAATCAACCCATTGATCACATCAGGAATATCTTTCTGACCATACTTGCCCGGTCTGCCGAAAATCTATAAGGGTAGTATTGTCCACTCGGACGATCGCCCAAATCATTACCTAAAGTCATCTTCAAAAACTGCAAAAAGGGTGAAAACAACGCTCCTCTACGGATAACTTGGCCCTATCCTAGGTTCCAAGGCGTCAGTTTCACAAACTTGGACTCAGAGATGGCATGTGCTGGTGTTCCCCCGGGATAATGAGTGGCTTCTCCCCGGAGAGTCAGCCTACACACTAGCCCTGTCACTCAGGTTTCATGGCACGTCCATGTCAGACCACTAGTCTATCTCCTCCGGGAGACATACAAGTGCCACTAAGTCTTTCCTTGCAAGTCAACATACCTCGATCAGTCGGGAAGCACGTCCACTCAGACAAATACCCCTTTCATGCAAAAGGGTGAAAATGAAGCTCCTCTGCGGATACAATGTGCTCTTACATACCCCTTTCATGCAAAATCTAACGGTAGAAGTACTAATGGAAAGATTACTCCCTGGAGTGTCCAGCTTTTTTCTACAGTCGGCAGTTTCAAAGACGAATTCATTCACCGTGCCGAGAGCACGAAGATTCACCTGCTTGACCGAGTTCCAGGCTGAATTTATTCCGTGTCGAGTGCACGAAGATCATTCCGACCGACTCAGCTCCAGGCTGAGCTTATTTACCATGTCAAGCACCTTGAGATGCATCCGATTGACTCAATTTTAGACTAAAAGATATTTACCGTGTCGACTGCGTGGAGGTTTACTAGGAGACTTAAACCCTCTGCCCGACTCATCTAGTCCGACAGAGGCTCGGGGACTACACCCAGCGGGTGCACTCAGCATGCCCCCACTGGAAGAGAACTCAGAAAGAAACATTTTGCTCGATGCAAAACTAGCTCCAGAATTACTCGACCTCCGAGTCAGAGAAGAACAAGTTCGATCAGTACCATCTAAGAAGAGTTTTAGTTCTCTCAGACCCCCACCGACTGCCCGCAGTCAACGGTGGTCTCGGGGACTACACCCAGTGGGTGCACTCAGCGTGCCCCCACTGGAGTAATCTCCACTCGGTACGGCCTAACCAGTCCGAGTGATGAACACAACAACAAAAAAGACAAGCTCTAAGACTCCCGCCGTGGGTGCACTCAGCGTGCCCCCACTGGAATGGTATCCACTCGGAACGGTCCGCCCGGTCTGAGTGACGGCCAAACAACAAAAAAAGACACGTTCCAGGTGTGAAGAAATTCCGAGTAATCAGTTACTCGATGCAGGACCAGCTCCAAATCACTCCCAAATTTTTTTTTGCTATAAGGTGAGTTTAAGGCTCCTCCGTGGACCTGTTTTGAGCCTTCTTCCAGGACTCGGAGCGTGAAACTCATAAGTTTGGATCTAGAGCCAACTCGTATTGACATTCCTCCGGGATAAGAATGGCATCTCACCGAGAGAGCTGTCCATGCGTCGATCTTGTTGCCTGGATTTAATGACACATCCGTACTCTGATCACGAGTTAACCTCTTCCGAGAGATGATCGAATGTCACCAAGTGGCTCCTCGCGGGCACTTACCCCAGATCAGTCGGAAGCGCAGTGCCGAAATCCATTGAGATTTTGTTCAAACCTTGGTTGTCTGAAAGTACGATGATAGCTACCGAGTAATCACTCGGGCCAAGTTGTGTCTTTCTCGTTCTGCAAAATCGCAATCGATTCGAGGGCTAATGTTGGGGATACACATAACAGGTAGGCCCACGAAGGGTCGAAATATCATAAAGCATGGGGTCCACACAACACGTGGGTCTAGATAAATTTCATATAGACATACTATCCACTCGGACAAGCAGCATACGATCCACTCGACCAAGCAGTATACCATCCACTCGGATGATAGTTCACCACTCGACCGCTCGACTCACTCGGATATACGGAGACCAGCAGGCAACAAAGCAGTCGGCATCATTCTCATGGTGAGGGCTTGGTAGTGGGCTGACATTATGGCATTCATGCCCCACTTTGTAACATAGGAGGTGAGGGGGTGGCGCACTCTATATAAGCCACCCCCCACCACTAGACTTGGGGGGTCTTTTCTTCCACCTCTCTCTTTTCACCATTAGTCTCAGGACTTAGCTCAGGCATGGGGATCCGTTCCTCTCTCTCACACACACATTGTAATCTCCAGATATATTCTCAGATAAAACAAAGCCTCTCCGGAGCACGAGACGTAGGGTTGTTATCTCCACCGTGAGAGGCCCGAACTCGCTAAAACCACCGTGTCACCCATATGCATCTCGATAGATCATGCTCCGTTATCCTACCCCTCTCTTACTGTCGGAGTCGTTCCCACGACATCGGCCACTCCAGCCCGGACATCCGGCCCGCTAGCCCGGACATCCGGCACCTCGTGAAGGCCCGGACATCCGGCCCGACGCCCGGACATCCGGCCTCCCCTGCCTGCGTGCAGCGCATCTGGGCCGAGGCCCATGTACCCCTTCGCCCCTTAGACTATATATACTCCCCCTCCACCTATGTTTTAGGGTTAGCGTTGATTTAGCTCATATGTGAGATAGAGCCCGCTCATCCATCGGATCTCCTCCTCGTGAGAGACCTTGGCCTCTTCGGAGAAGATCCACTTGGATTCAAGACCCCTTTACGGGAAGATCCCCTCGTGGATTCAAGACCTCCTCTCGGAGAAGAACGGCTACCTTTGTATCTTTCCTTTGTTGATTTTGAATCTTGTGCTACCTTATGTGTTCGGTGATCTAGCCCTTGTGTGATCGATTACTTGTCGGTTTAGTGATTCTCTCGTTTCTCCCCGTGTTTTCCCTTGTGATTTCCACGCGTTCTTCGTGTTTCCCCGTAGGATCCACTCCAAACATGAAAGATCGGCCCCTAGGGTTCTGCCCTACATCATCTTGGTATCGTGAGCCACGTTGATCACGTTTTGGATCCCCTACCCCGTGTTTTCTAGCTTGATTTTGTTGTTTTCGTCCTAAATCCGAAAATCCCCACCAAAAATAGCCCCTAATTTTTTTTTGTGATTTGTTGGTTTGATGATGTTTTGTTGATTTTGATCCATGCATTTGCTTGGTTTCAAGTGGATCTAGCATCTTCCCAAGTTTCCCCATCTTTCATCCACGAAATCTCTCCAATTTTTGCCCCCAAAATCATCAATTTCCGCCCCAAAATCGAGTTCCTCGAGTTCATCCTCGGATTTGGAGCCCGGACATCCGGCCCGACCCCCGGACATCCGGCCATCCCGGAAATCCGGCCATTAGCCTAGACATCCGGCTCCTGGAGTGCATTTTCGCACAAGTTTCTGGACATCAAGTCCCGGAAATCCGGCCCGAGCCCCGGATGTCCGGCCCCTGGGGTTTCAGCTTTTTCCGTTTCACCGTTTTGACCATAACTAATTCATCCGAACTCCGATTTTGACGTTCTTTAGCTCGTTTTGAAGCTCTTGACATCCCCCTTCCCACAAAAATACCACCAACATCATTTGACTCCATAAAATTTTTGGAAATTTGGCAAGTTTGCCTAGGCCCTCCACCATAACATCCGCATTTCCACCACCGACTTCCGCAACCTAACCCATATTGCACCCCATAGCATTTGAGGTTGTTTGAGTAGTGATTCGAGTCTCCTAAGATGTTTCGGCTACTCAGGGACGGTTGCTTCTTCATCAACCACCACCATTTCCGCATAACCTTGCCCACCATACACTTCCCCCACCCCAACTTAACCCAATTTTGTTTGTGTTTTGTGAGTTGAGGCTTGTGTCTCCTAAGGTGTTTCGGCTACTTAGGGACGGCAACTTCAACTCCGACACGTGTATAGCCAATCATTTCACTTCCGCATTGCCAAGTGCAGACCACCACCGCTTTCCGCTACCACCATTTTGACATTTGACGTTTGAGATTTTGAGTTCGCGGTTTTTCCGTTTCCTAAGGTGTTTCGGCTACTTAGGGACGAGTCTCCATCATCTTGGTTTCTACATCAAGAACACCGCTACTCATCATCGCCGGACGGTAACCTCCATATCATCTTGGTATCGTGGTATCCCTCCATTGTATATTCCCCTTGCCATTGCATTGTTAACCCCTAGCCTATTTTGCGTTACTTGCCTGTCGAGACTAGCCATTAGAGTATTGCCGGCAACGTGACTTGTGCACATTAGTGATCATACTCCATAGCATACATACCATACCATAGTGGTGCATATCTTGGTATCATCTTTTGTGTCACAAAGTTTGTTCCCGCATATACACAATTGCTATCTTGGTTTGTGCATTGTGCAAAAGTGGCCATAGAAAAAAAAGAAAAAGAAAAAGAGAATAAAGCTTTTAAGCAAAAGAAAGAGCGCAAAGAAGCTTGTAAGCTAGTGCCATAGCATCATACCACATTGCATATAAGATTGTCATATCCAATCATCTTGGATCATCTTGAGAGAAACACCGGGAACCATACATACATAGCATACTTGGGATTGAAATTTTGTCCATTTTGCATCTTATAGGTTGTGCACAAGTGTCGTATCCGCCCATAGAGCAATCGTGCTAGCGTCTCTCTTGAGTTGTGCAACACGAGCGTTTTCCGTGGATTCCACATTTTGTGCTCACTCCTTGGTTGCACGATCCCATTTATCTATCCGTGTGTGTGTTTCCGTGTGCCACATATTGCTATTGGTCCATTTGTTTCACTTGCGAATTTGTGAATCTCTTTCAACATTATTGACTCTTGCTAACATTTTGCATCAAATTTTTGTGCTACTATCCTCACCGAGCTCCACCATAAGCTTTACTTGTGTAGGTGTGAGAACCGACAAGGATTGGTACCAATAGTGCTATTTCATTGTCCGCATTTGAGTGAACTTGATTCATTGTCAACATCGGTCAAGGTACATTGGTATAAGTTCTTCTCTTTCTCCCACTCATATTTGCTCGAGTCTTGTGATGGATAGGCAAGGCATTTCATCTCCGGTCTACGACAACAATGACGGCGTGAACAACTACGTCAACAAAGCGTCCATCTATGATCTACAACGACAAATGCAAGGCGCACAATCAAGATTGCGAGAGCGCATCGAGAACATCTCCATCGACATTCGTCACTCCGAAGCAAGGAAAAGGGACTACATCGACAAGAAGCTTTCCGCACATAAAGAGGAGCAAGATGCAAGGATGGAGGAGAATAGAGCCTTGATCAAGTCTTCTTACACTTCGTCATCTTCAAGGCCGCGACATTCAAGCCACAAGTCTTTGGAGCGCGAAAGTGATGCAAGTGCAAATCGTCCTCGTCCACATCTACATGGCGACCACCATCACGTTCGTGATCAACATCGCCATGAAGGGCAAGTCACCTCCAAGCATCATGTGCACGATGATGACGAACGACATCTACTACGAGCTCAAGCACGACAACGACATCATCATCATGAAGATGCTCCACAAGCGCAAATGCACAAGTCGCAACAAGCCCTACTTCACGCCAAGTCCAAGCTTCAAGAGCACAAAATAAGACCGCGAGACGACCACCACCAAGACGGCGCTACGGCTACATCAACCACTTCGGCATCTTCGCCAAGTGTTCTCAAGGCATCTTCGCCTTTGGACGTACGGCATCTTTGCCTACTTCCCACGAGTACGCCTACAATGACTTCATCAAGTCAAAGGCGACTACCTACGAGCGAGGGCGGCACTTCCATCTTTGGAAGCCCCTCAAGGAAGATGGCCGAGCATGGGAAACTCCCTTCGGTCATGGAGACGAGCTACGAGGTGCCACATCATATGGACCTCCAACAACAAGACGACGACAAGAAGGTCGAGCAAGGGCCATCCCCTTCGACCACGGCGATAGGAGTTGAGCATGGAGACATTTGCACCTACATCTCTCCGACACCCACATATGTCGAGATGCCCCAAGTGCCATGTGAGGAGAGCCACCACCCCATGAGTGAGATGAGTGACTCCACCATATGTGACATTGAGAACATTTCCTATGAGAGGATGAGTGTGACCACCACTAGCCCCACACATGAGAGCATGCCATACATCCTATGTGAGGTTGATTGCCATTTGAGTGACTCCACCAACCATATGAGTGAGTGCATCCTTGAGGTAGTGAGTGAGCCACAACACTTAGAGAGTGAGGTATTTCATACGGCATGTGAGGCCACTATGATTTCTAACAACTTAACCTCTACTCCTAGTGTGTTTTCTTCTTTGGTGCTAGGTCTCCTACATGACGACATACCTAACCTCAAGGAGTCCATCCCTCTAATGAACAAACCGATGGCCATGGTGGACGATGATGCACCCCCCACATGGTTCCATCAAGATGAAGATGACAACGAGACGATCTTCAACACCTCACCTACAACACATGAGCGACGCTCCAAAGGTAACATAGGTGATGGTACTTCTCTTGTCCCACTAGTGGACTCTCTTGACATCGATTGCTCCCATGATGTTGACCCACCTATTCCCATGCTTCATGCTAGTGAAACTTCTTCATGCCTTGACTTACCTATTTATGATGAATATGATGATGAGCATGTTGAGCCTAGTTGTGATGCTATGCTCCATAGGATATCATGTGAAAATTCTTTTGGTCACGTCATGTTTGACAATCCATTGAACTTGTCATATGCTATGAGTGAGATCTCCCATATTGCATCTTTACAATCTCAACATGGTAACTATGCATGCCCCATTAAAATAAATCCTATTTGCACTTATGGCATAGATGACGAGATGATGGTCATTGGCTTTTGTTTTTCATGTGATGATATTGCCATGCTTCCTTTACATGATTTGCGCGATTCATCCAATATGTCATGCCATGATCACATTGTTCCAAATATGCATTGTTTTGGATGTTGTCAATATTCTCCACGTGATGTTACTACTCTTTCTCATGAGGAGACCCCCATAGTTTCCTCATACATATTAGGAGATCTTGATGCATTCCATACTTTGCATGATTCCCATGACTGCGTGCACCATATGCATTCCATGAACAACAATGCTCTAGATATTTCTCATGATGCATTACACAATTTGAGTCTCCATTATGCTATACATAATAACAAACCTCTCATGATGGATGACATGTTTGTATATCACGCATCTCATTTATTTGAGCATTGGCTATTTAGTGCTAACCGACACATGCACGTGCGCATCATGATGGATGATGTGTACATATACCATGCATACACAATTTTTCCTTTGTCTTTGTTTTGTGTAGGTACTCATGTATACTCGTCATCCTCTCAATCCCAAGAGTTGACGAAACGAGCTCTTGAGAGCAATGATGCTTTGGGATCCCGTGGACTATCCTTACCACCGTTCCATTCGTGCAAGGACTACGTGCATCTTTTCTACTTGGCTCTCACACGGCTATGGGCCATTTACCACTTGTCACCTTATGCTCATTTTACCGTGTTCACATTGCATGCTATGCTTGCTCCTATGCCTTTGCCATGCAATTGTGACCCTTGCTTGCATTTACCCATGATGAACCATTATGATATCCCTATGTGTATTTGCATGCTTGGTGGAGATCCTTGTTGCTATTGCCATGTTTATCATGTGCCCCATACTATTGATGCTTGTTGTGTTGGGAGAGTCATGATGCCCTATTGCTATTTACATATGGACTCTCACCAATACATTCATGCCATTCTACTCATATCTTGCTTCATGCTTGTGATATGTCATGTCCATTATTCATGGACACTATTTGCACACATGACATGCTTGCCATGATTCCTTCTAGTATGTTGCATCTTCGCACTACTAGCTTGCTTGACTTGATCACTATGATTACTTGCTTGGTTGCATCACCCATGTTCCACTATTACTTGCTTTCTTGGGTTGGTGACATATATGTTGATGCCTCTCACTTGATTTGTCAAGATCATTGCCTCTTGTCTCCATTAGTTGCATCTCTCATATCACCTTGTATTGAGTGCCAACTTACTATGCTTATTGATCTTGGAGACTTTGACACTTTACTTGTGATGCACGCTTGTTTGATTGAGCCTCTTTATTTGGATGTTCTTACATCATATGCCTCCATACTTTGAAATGCTCCCTTGAACTTTCTTATGATGAACATGATGCATACACTTGTTGGGTATCTTACCACACGAATGATAGGTTTTGCACTTCCGCTAACCTCATTTGTTTTTCCGAGTGTTTGTCATGTTCTTTCGTTTTGAAGGATTCACAAGGCATTACCGTCATGAGACATATTAGTTATGTGAAGGCATACATGATGTACAACTCCAACATCCTCCGGAACATTCATAAGGTGAACTCCTTCCCTTTGAGCCATCCTCAAGTTTGCATATTGGACGGGTCACTCTTTCATTGTTGTTTCCTTCTTGTTGTCTACATGTTACATCTATTGGAAGGAGGAGCAACATTGGGGATTGGCTCTTTGGACCTTCACATTGAGGAGCGCTTGCACTTCTTGGATGAACCTTCGAACCTCCACTCATGCCACGACATCGAGCATTGGTACATCAACACTCCTTTGGCACATTGCCCTCACACCTCCATATTTGTTGATTGTGCTCCCACATGTCATGCTTGATGGACATTTCATACTCACCACAAGTTTGCACCGTATGCATGGATTGACTCACATTATGCTTGTCTTGTTGCATCTATTTCCATGACATCCATGATATATGAGCTTGTTCACTTACTTTGCAAATTTGTTGTGATCTTCCTTGATGGCATTTTCATACATCATGATCATATTATCCACCATGAATTGCATGATAACATATACATATTGAGCATCCATTGCCATGTTCATGCTTTTGATGCACCATCCCATTATGATATCATTTTGCACAATGGTAGAATTTATCGCTTTGTGCACCATGCTAATTACCCCATGAATGCTTTGCATATCATTCTAGATCATCTTGATAAGCATCATGTGTCTTGCCACGCACTATCTTGCCGCACGGACTCATTCTTACATGATGGACACTTTGTGTGCGCTAACCATTGTATTCCCGAGTGTCGCTTGTGTTTGCTCTTTTTGCATGTCTATCACTCCGGAGACACCTTGGAGTACTCTGATTGCGCAATGCCTTCATCTATGTCTGACTACAAGTCCGTCCACGACAACCGTTTCCATGGTGATGAGGATCACGATCCGAGGTCGGATCTTTCTCAAGGGGGAGGAGATGATGCGGAGCATCCCACGTTCCTCCCCATGTACACTCCGACTACTCTCCAAGCCCCAAGGATACATAAGATGAGACCTCGACTATGCGCCATTGGACATAAGGTGAATTCACTCCTCTTCGAACCATCACTTTCCACGTGTGAGACATGGCTACTACCTCATGCATGGACCTTGCCTATACTCAGGTACAACCGAGATGACCATGGAGAATCAAAGGACAAAGGCCAAGCATGGAAGAGGAGAAGGAAGAAGAACCAGCTGCTACACGCCCCGGACATCCGGCCCCAGCCCGGACATCCGGCCCTTCCCGCAAGCCCGGACATCTGGACCGACCCCGGAAATCCGGCGCCCATCACAGAACGCATCCAGAAGCTGAACCCCGTCAGCCCGGACATCCGGCTCTTCCTGAGCCACCGGACATCCGGCGCCTGCCCGGAAATCTGGCGTATGCTATCCAGAGAGCAGAAGCATCGGCCACTCCAGCCCGGACATCTGGCCCGCTAGCCCGGACATCCGGCACCTCGTGAAGGCCCGGACATCCGGCCCGACGCCCGGACATCCGGCCTCCCCTGCTTGCGTGCAGCGCATCTAGGCCGAGGCCCATGTACCCCTTCGCCCCTTAGACTATATATACTCCCCCTCCACCTATGTTTTAGGGTTAGAGTTGATTTAGCTCATATGTGAGATAGAGCCTCACTCATCCATCGGATCTCCTCCTTGTGAGAGACCGCGGCCTCTTCGGAGAAGATCCACTTGGATTCAAGACCCCTTTACGGGAAGATCCCCTCGTAGATTCAAGACCTCCTCTCGGAGAAGAATGGCTACCTTTGTATCTTTCCTTTGTTGATTTTGAATCTTGTGCTACCTTATGTGTTCGGTGATCTAGCCCTTGTGTGATCGATTACTTGTCGGTTTAGTGATTCTCTCGTTTCTCCCCGTGTTTTCCCTTGTGATTTCCACGCGTTCTTCGTGTTTCCCCGTAGGATCCACTCCAAACGTGAAAGATCGGCCCCTAGGGTTCCGCCCTACATCACTTCAACTCTCCCATCGACGACATCTTGAACTTAGAGGTCATGAGAGCGGCAAATTCCTCATTGAAAGCTTTGTTAGGGGAACCAAAGATAATATCATCAACATATAGTTGGCATACAA
Source organism: Triticum timopheevii (assembly GCA_963921465.1). Classification (NCBI taxonomy): domain Eukaryota; kingdom Viridiplantae; phylum Streptophyta; class Magnoliopsida; order Poales; family Poaceae; genus Triticum; species Triticum timopheevii. The sequence goes on along the minus strand of OY997270.1, from coordinate 346,815,085 downwards.
ACAACTCCCCTTTGACCTTCTTAGTAAAAAGAGTGGGATCGATTTGCCCCACCTCAAATCTACGATCTTGTAACAACTCGGTAAGGTGGTCATACCACGCGCGTGGGGCTTGTTTAAGGCCATAGAGTGCCTTATCGAGTTGATACACATGATCCGGGAAGTAGGGATCCTCGAACCCGGGGGGTTGCTTGACATAAACCAACTCATTAATAGGAACATTAAGAAAAGCACTTTTCACATCCATTTGTTGCAACTTAAAGTTGTGATGGGAAGCATAAGCAATCAACAAACGAATGGATTCAAGGCGAGCTACGGGAGCAAAGGTTTCACCGTAGTCGATACCCTCGAATTGGGAGAAGCCTTGTGCTACCAATCTTGCCTTGTTGCGAATGATGTTCCCATGACATCTTGCTTGTTCTTGAATATCCACTTGGTTCCAATGATGTTGTGGTTCCCCGACGGCCTTGGCACCAATCTCCACACCTTCTTTTACTTGAAGTTGTTAAGTTCTTCATGCATGGCATTGAGCCAATCCGTATCTTTGAGCGCCTCATAGACCTTTTGGGGTTCAACACAAGAGACAAACGCGTGATGCTCACAATAGTTTGCTAATTGTCTACGAGTGCTTACCCCCTTTCTTAGGCTTCCAACCACATTCTCCATGAGATGACCTTTGGTAGTGAGCTTGGAAGCAATCTTCATGGCACGACGCTCTAATTCCTCCTCAGATGTGGAAGGAGGACGGTTAACTTGATTATCTTGAGCGCCGTCTTGAGCTTGTTCAAGATCTTGAGTTTTCTCTTGATCTTGAACTTGCTCGAGGGGAAGAACTTGACCTTGGGCATCATTTGGTGGTTCACCACCATCTTGAGGTTGATCTTGTCCTTGGTCTTGTTCACAAGGTTGAGGGCCTTCACTTTGTTCTTCGGAAGCGTGTGGGTCTTGGTGAGGTGATGGATCCACTTGAGTGGAGCATTGTCCTTCTCCTTTGGCCACAAGGGGTTCCTCAGTGGGTAGAATATGACCAATACCAATTCTTCTTATGGCTTGGGGAGGAATTTCATCACCTACATCACAAGTACCACTTTGCTCCACTTGGGAGCCGTTATTTGAAGGAAATATGCCCTAGAGGCAATAATAAAGTTATTTCCTCATACCATGATAAATGTTTATTATTCATGCTAGAATTGTATTAACTGGAAACATGATACATGTGTGAATACATAGACAAACTTAATGTCACTAGTATGCCTCTACTTGACTAGCTCATTAATCAAAGATGGTTATGTTTACTAACCATAGACATGTGTTGTCATTTGATTAACAGGATCACATCGTTAGGAGAATGATGTGATTGACTTGACTCATTCCGTTAGCCTAGCACTTGATCGTTTAGTATGTTGCTATTGCTTTCTTCATGACTTATACAAAGTTCCTACAACTATGAGATTATGCAACTCCCGTTTACCAGAAGAACACTTTGTGTGCTACCAAATGTCACAACGTAACTGGGTGATTATAAAGGAGCTCTACAGGTGTCTCCGAAGGTACATGTTGAGTTGGCGTATTTCGAGATTAGGATTTGTCACTCCGATTGTCGGAGAGGTATCTCTGGGCCCTCTCGGTAATGCACATCACTACAAGCCTTGCAAGCAATGTAGCTAATGAGTTAGTTACGGAATGATGCATTACGTAACGAGTAAAGAGACTTGCCGGTAACGAGATTGAACTAGGTATTGGATACCGACGATCGAATCTCGGGCAAGTAACATACCGATGACAAAGGGAACAACGTATGTTGTTATGCGGTTTGACCGATAAAGATCTTCATAGAATATGTAGGAGCCAATATGAGCATCCAGGTTTTGCTATTGGTTATTGACCGGAAACAGTTCTAGGTCATGTCTACATAGTTCTCGAACCCGTAGGGTCCGCACGCTTAACGTTACGATGACAGTTTTATTATGAGTTTATAAGTTTTGATGTACCGAAGGTTGTTTGGAGTCCCGGATATGATCACGGACATGACGAGGAGTCTCGAAATGGTCGAGACATAAAGATTGATATATTGGACGACTATATTCGGACACCGAAAGTGTTCCGGGTGATTTCGGAGAAAACCGGAGTGCCGGAGGGGTTACCGGAACCCCCCGGGGAAGTATTGGGCCTTATTGGGCCTGAGGGGAGAGATAGGGCAGCAGCCGAGGAGGTGGCGCGCCCCCTCCCATGAGGAGTCCGAATTGGACTAGGGGAGGGGGGTGCGGCCCCTCTTTCGCTCTCCCTCTCCCTCTCTTTCCTTCCCCCTTCTCTCTTCCTAGTTGGACTAGGAAAGGGGAGTCCTACTCCCACTAGGAGGAGAACTCCCCCCTCCTTGGCGCACCCCTAGGGCCGGCCGGCCTCCCCCCTTGCTCTTTATATACGGGGCAGGGGGGCACCTCTAGACACACAAGTTGATCTTCGTGATCGTTCCTTAGCCGTGTGCGGTGCCCCCCTTCACCATATTCCACCTCGGTCATATCGTAGCGGTGCTTAGGCGAAGCCCTGCATCGGTAGAACATCATCAACGTCACCGTGCCGTCGTGCTGACGGAACTCATCCCCGACACCCTTCTGGATCGGAGTCCGGGGATCGTCATCGAGCTGAACGTGTGCTGAACTCGGAGGTGCCGTACGTTCGGTACTTGGATCGGTCGGATCATGAAGACGTACGACTACATCAACTGCGTTGTCATAACGCTTCCGCTTTCGATCTACGAGGGTACATAGACAATACTCTCCCCTCTCGTTGCTATGCATCACCATGATCTTGCGTGTGCGTAGGAATTTTTTTGAAATTACTACGTTCCCCAACATTATTTTTGTCAAACTCCACGTTACACGTCTCCTCAATGAGTTCGGTGGACTTGTTGAGGACACGATAAGCATGAGAGTTTGTAGCATAACCAACAAATATGCCCCCATAAGCTCTAGCCTCAAATTTAGACAAACAAACACCTTTCTTGAGAATGAAACACTTACACCCGAACACCCGGAAGTACTTGAGATTGGGCTTATTACCGGTGAGTATTTCATAAGGAGTCTTGTTCAAGCCTTTGCGGAGATAGAGCCAATTGGATGCATGACATGCTGTGTTGATGGCTTCGGCCCAAAAGTTGTATGGAGACTTGAACTCCGCCATCATGGTCCTTGCCGCATCCATCAATGTCCGGTTCTTCCTCTACATGACACCATTTTGTTGAGGGGTATATGGTGCAGCATATTGATGCTTGATCCCCCCATCACTAAGAAACTCATCCGAGGTGTAGTTCTTGAACTCGGTGCCGTTGTCACTTCTTATTGTCAAGATCTTTGCATCATGTTGACGTTGAGCTTCATTTGCAAAGTCGATGACAGTTTGTTGAGTCTCACTCTTCCTCTTGAAGAAATATACCCAAGTGTATCTTGAATAATCATCCACAATCACCAAGCAATACTTTCTACCCCCAAGACTATCAAAGGATGGAGGCCCAAAGAGGTCCCTGGGAAGGAGCTCCAAGGGTCTCTTTGAGTATATGATAGTCGTGGGAGGGTGAGCCTTTTCATGAAGCTTTCCCTCGATACAAGTACTGAAAGCACGATCTTTGGCAAAACTAACATTTGTTAGTCCACGGACATGGTCCCCCTTGAGAAGACTTTGCAAAGTTCTCATATTGACCTGGGCTAAACGGCGATGCCAAAGCCATCCCACATCAACTTTAGCCATTAGGCATGTCGCGGTCTTAGTGGGTTGCTCCGAAAAGTTAATCACATAAAGACCGTTCTTGACATGCCCAACAAAGGCTACTTTAAGAGTCTTGCTCCACAAGAGGGCCACGGTATCAATATCAAAGAAAGTGGCAAAGCCCATGAGTGCAAGTTGACGAACGAAAAGAAGATTGAATGCAAGGGACTCAACAAGCATGACTTTCTCGATCGTTAGATCATGAGAAATGACAACCTTGCCAAGACACAATACCTTAGAAGACGATGCATCACCCAATCGACATTGGTGGGCATAGAAGGAGTCTTGTGCACGTCCACCACCAAGTCCTTGCTCCCGGTCATATGATTTGTTGCTCCACTGTCGAGCAACCATGATCCCACACCGGAAGCAAACACCTACAAGAGATCAATGCTTGGTTTTAGGTACCCATTTAGTAATGGGTCCTTTGATGTTAGTAACAAGGGTCTTAGGAACCCAAATAGACCATTCAATGTACTCATAAGGAGAACCAACAAATTTAGCATAAACATGCCCATCACTAGCACAACACAACATATAAGAAGGGTTAAAGTCGACGGCTTTGTTGGAGGTGGTGGTTTTGCCCTTTTTGACATCAACACCCTTCACATTGTTCTTCTTCTCCTTAGGAGCACCCTCTCCCTCTTTCACAAAGGTTTCCTTGAGAGGAGGAGGTCATTTGGTCTTGTCGTTCTTCTTCTTGTTCTTGGACTTGGGTGCGAACCCAATTCCTTCCTTGGCCACAACTTCCTTTTGATTGCTCAAAAGGTCGTTGAGGTTCTTCTTACCTTGAATGCACGTCACAAGGCCTTTCTCAAGTTGATCCTTCAACTTGGCATTCTCCTCCACAAGATGCACATGCTCACAACACGGGTTAGTGGCATATGCATTATCAATTAATACCATATGTGGGAAGGTGGCCTTTTCCTTGGTTAGCTTAACTTGGAGTTGAGCATGAGACTCCTTGAGGTTTGCATGAGCACCCTTCAAGACCTTGTTGGCCTTGTAAAGTACATCAAACTCCTCCTTGAGTCTAGCATGATCAACCCCAAGTTTAGCCTTCTCGGAAGTTAGCACATGAGACACAACAAGAGCATGATCAAGATCTTTCTTCAACTTGGCATGGTCATCGTTGTGTGACTCCTCAAGAGCCAAACGATGCCCACACTCTTCCTCAAGAGCATTAGAGAGATCCGATATCTCATCGGCATAGTCATGACTATGACCTTCCATCTTAGAGATGGTTTCTTCATGAGCCTCGATCATGTCATTGGCTTCACCAAGTTGTTCCAAGAGAGCTTACTCATAAAAGACTCAAATTCATTGACTTCCTCATTAGACCCTTCGCTTTCATCAATGCCATCCGTCAAAGAGGGATTAGTAATGATGGTGGTTTTGATGTTGAGGGTTACCTTGTTGGTGGCTTTAGCCATGAGGCAATTGGCGGTGATGTTCTCGTTGGGTGAATCGAAGAGAGACATCCGGGGAGTTGTGGCAATGGTAACGGACGCCATGGCCATTGATGTATACTACACAACCTTCTTCTTGTAGACGTTGTTGGGCCTGGAAGTGCACATGTTTGTAGGACAGTAGCAAATTTCCCTCAAGTGGATGACCTAAGGTTTATCAATCTGTAGGAGGCGTAGGATGAAGATGGTCTCTCTCAAGCAACCCTGCAACCAAATAACAAAAAGTCTCTTGTGTCCCCAACACACCCAATACAATGACAAATTGTATAGGTGCACTAGTTCGGCAAAGAGATGGTGATACAAGTGCAAAATAGATAGTAGATAAAGGTATTTGTAATCTGAAATAATAAAAACAGCAAGGTAGCAAGCGATAAAAGTGAGCGTAAACGGTATTGCAATGATAGGAAGTAAGGCCTAGGGTTCATACTTTCACTAGTGTAAGTTCTCTCAACAATAATAACATAGATAGAACATATGACAAGCCCTCAACATGCGACAAAGAGTCACTCCAAAGACACTAATAGCAGAGAACAAACGTAGAGATTATGGTCGGGTACGAAACCACCACAAAGCTATTCTTTCGGATCGATCTATAAAAGAGTTCGTACTAGAATAACACCTTAAGATACAAATCAACCAAAACCCTAATGTCACCTAGATACTCCATTGTCACCTCAAGTATCCGTGGGCATGATTATACGATATGCATCACACAATCTCAGATTCATCCAACCAACATAAAAGTACTTCAAAGAGTGCCCCAAAGCTACTACTGGAGAGTCACGAACGTGCGCCAACCCCTATGCATAGGTTCCCAAGTGTCACGAAACCCGCAAGTTGATCACCAAAACATACATCAAGTGGATCAATAGAATAACCAATTGTCACCACGGTTATCCCACACAAGACATACATCAAGTGTTCATAAAAGACTCAATCCAATAAGATAACTTCAAAAGGGGAAACTCAATTCATGGATAGCGCCAGGATGATGAAGATGGCCTCCGGTGATGGGATTCCCCTTCGGCAGGGTGCCGGAACAGGGTCCCAATTGGTTTTTGGTGGCTACAGAGGCTTGCGGCGGCGGAACTCCCGATCTATCTTCTGTTCTGGAAGTTTTAGGGTACGTAGGTATATATGGGTGCAGGGAGAACGTCGGTGGAGCTACAGGGGTCCCACGAGGCAAGGGGGCGCGCCCAGGGGGAGGGCGCGCCCCCCACCCTCGTGAGCACCTCCCGTATCTTCTTACATGGGGTCCAAGTCCATCAGGTGGGTTTCCTTCCAAAAATAACTTCTCCAGTTGATTTCGTTCCATTTTGACTCCATCTGATATTCCTTTTCCTCGAAACACTGAAATAGGCATAAAACGACAAATTTGGGCTGGGCCTCCGGTTAATAAGTTAGTCCCAAAAATAATATAAAAGTGGATACTAAAGCCCAATATTGCCTAAAACAGTAGATAAAGTAGCATGGAGCAATCAAAAAATATAGATACGTTGGAGACGTATCAAGCATCCCCAAGCTTAATTCCTGCTCGTCCTCGAGTAGGTAAATGATAAAAAAGAATTTTTGATGCGGAGTGATACTTTGGCATAATTTCAATGTAAATCTTCTTAATTTTGATATGAATATTCAGATCCGAAAGATTCAAGATAAAAGTTCATATTGACATAAAAATAATAATACTTCAAGCATATTAATCAAGCAATTATGTCATATCAAAATAACATGGCCAAAGAAAGTTCATCCCTACAAAATCATATAGTTAGGCTATGCTTCATTTTTGTCACACAAAGATGTTCCCAACTTCTATACCCCCGATGACAAGCCAAGCAATCGTTTCATACTTTTTAATGTGCTTCAGCTTTTTCAACCCTCACGCAATATATGAGCGCAAGCCATGGATATAGCACTATAGGTGGAATAGAATATGATGATGGGATTGTGTGGAGAAGACAAAAAAGGAGAAAGTCTCATATTGACGAGGATAATCAACGGGCTATGGAGATGTCCATCAATTGATGTCAACATGAGGAGTAGGGATTGCCATGCAACGGATGCACTAGGGCTATGAATGCTCAACAAAAGAAAACTAGTGGGTGTGCATCCAACTCGCTTGCTCACGAAGACCTAGGGCATTTTGAGGAAGCCCATCATTGAAATATACAAGCCAAGTTCTATAATGAAAAATTCCCACTAGTATGAACAAGATAATTTATGAGACTCAGTATATGAAAAACATGGTGCTATTTTGAAGCACAAATATATGAGACTCACTACATGAAGAACAAGGTGCTACTTTCAAAGCACAAGTGTGGTAAAAGGATAGTAACATTGCCCCTTCTCTCTCTTTCTCTCATTTTTTATTTGGGCCTTTTCTCCCCTTTTTTTATGGCCTCTTTTTTTTCTCTTTTTTTCGTCCGGAGTCTCATCCTGACTTGTGGGGGAATCATAGTCTCCATCATCCTTTTCCTCACTGGGGCAATGCTCTAATAATGATGATCATCACACTTTCATTACAACAACTTGATATTACAACTCGAAACTAGAACAAGATATGACTCTATATGAATGCCTCCGGCGGTGTACCGGGATGGTGCAATGAATCAAGAGTGACATGTATGAAAAATAATGCGTGGTGGCTTTGCCACAAATACGATGTCAACTACATGATCATGCAATGACAATATGACAAAAGTAAAGTATGTCATGATGAACGGAACAGTGGAAAGTTGCATGACAATATATCTCGGAATGGCTATGGAAATGCCATAATAGGTAGGTATGGTGGCTGTTTTGAGGAAGATATAAGGAGGTTTATGTGTGAAAGAGCGTATCATATCACGGGGTTTGGATGTACCAGCGAAGTTTGCACCAACTCTCAATGTGAGAAAGGACAATGCACGGTACCGAAGAGGCTAGCAAATGCGGAAAGGTAAAAGTGTGTATAATCCATGGACTCACATTAGTCATAAAAAACTCATATACTTATTGCAAAATTTTATTAGCCCTCGAAGCAAAGTACTACTACGCATGCCCCTAGGGGGATAGATTGGTAGGAAAAGACCATCGCTCGTCCCCGACCGCCACTCATAAGGATGCACAAGCCAGGTACACTTCATGCTTCAAATTTGTTACACAACTTTACCCATACGTGCATGCTACGGGACTTGCAAACTTCAACACAAGTATTTCTCAAATTCACAACTACTCAACTAGCACGACTTTGATATTATTACCTCCATATCTCAAAACAATTACTAAGCATTAAATTTATCTTAGTATTCAATTCACTCAAAAGAAAGTTTCACATATCTTGAACACTAAGTATATTAACATTAAGCAAATTACCATGCTATTAATGACTCTCAAAATAATCTAAGTGAAGCATGAGAGATCAATAGTTTCTTTAAAACAAATCCACCACCGTGCTCTAAAAGATATAAGTGAAGTACTAGAGCAAAGACTATCAAGCTCAAAAGATATAAGTGAAGCACATGGAGTATTCTAGCAAATTCCAATTTGTGTAAGGCTCTCTTTCATATAATAATTTCAGATCTTGATACTTTATTCAAACAGGAAGCAAAGCTAAAGAAAACTACATTGCAAGGATAGCACAACTCATGTGAAGAAGCGGAAACTTAGGCTCAACCGATACTAACCGATAGTTGTTGAAAAAGAAAGGTGGAATGCCTACCGGGGCATCCCCAAGCTTAGATGCTTGAGACTTCTTGAAATATTATCTTGGGTTGCCTTGGGCATCCCCAAGTTTGAACTTTTTTGTCTCCTTAATTCCTCTCTTATCATGGTTTCTCTTTTTATCAAAAGCTTCATTCACAACAAACTCAACAAGAACTCATGAGATAGGTTAGTATAAACCAATGCAAAACCTTATCATTTTCTACTGTAACAAATCACTAAAATTATTATTCAACATTTAATACTAAATGCCTCTGCATATTTAATACTCCTATCATCAAATAGAATCATTAAACACGCAAACATATGCAAACAACGCAAATATAACAGCAATCTGTCAAAACAGTACAGTCTGTAAAGAATGCAAGAGTATCCATACTTCCCTGACTCCAAAAATGATGAACTAAAATTCCCACTATAATAAATTTATCAGATCTTAATACGCAAAAAGATTCAACGTTAGACCAGTCTCTGACTTTTCTAGGCAATTTTTGCAACAGCGGTAAACTTTCTGTTTTCAAACAGCAACATGTATACTAGCAAAATAAGCATGGCAAAGGCTATCCTTGACTTTTTATTGAAACTAAAGATGCAAAACATTAATCTAAATAACAGCAAGCAAAAACTAACAAAATAAATTGACACTCCTAGCAAAACACATATCATGTGGCGAATAAAAATATAGCTCCAAGTGAAGTTACCGATGAACGAAGACGAAAGAGGGGATGCCTTCCGGGGCATCCCCAAGCTTAGTTGCTTGGTTGTCCTTGAATATTACCTTGGGGTTCCATGTGCATCCCCAAGTTTAGGCTCTTGCCACTCCTTATTCCATAGTCCATCGAATCTTTACCCAAAACTTGAAAACTTCAACCACACAAAACTCAAAACAAAACTCGTAAGCTCCGTTAGTATAAGAAAATAAAACCACCACTTAGGTACTGTAATGAACTCATTCTAAATTCATATTGGTGTAATATCTACTGTACTCCAACTTATCTATGGTTCATACCCTCCGATACTACTCATAGATTCATCAAAATAAGCAAACAACACATAGAAAACAGAATCTGTCAAAAACAGAACAGTCTGTAGTAATCTGTATCAAACGTATACTTATGGAACCCCAAAAATTATGAAATAAATTTCTGGACCTGAGAAATTTGTCTATTAATCATCTGCAACAATAATCAACGTAAAAGCACTCTCCAGTAAAAAATGGCAGCTAATCTCGTGAGCGCTAAAGTTTCTATTTTTCACAGCAAGATCACATAAACTTCACCCAAGTCTTCCCAAAGGTTCTACTTGGCACTTTATTGAAACAAAAGCTATAAAACATGATTACTACAGTAGCATAATCATGTGGACACACAAAAACAGTAAGGATACATATTGGGTTGTCTCCTAACAAGCGCTTTTCTTTAATGCCTTTTAGCTAGGCATGATGATGACAATGGTGCTCACAAAAAAAAGATAAGAATTGAAACATAACGGGAGCATCATGAAGCATATGACCAGCACATCTAAGTCTAACCCACTTCCTATGCATAGGGATTTTGTGAGCAAACAACTTATGGGAACAATAATCAACTAGCATAGGATGGCACAACAAGCATAGCTTCAAGAATTTAAGCACATAGAAAGGAAACTTGATATTATTGCAATTCCTACAAGCATATGTTCCTCCCTCATAATAATTTTCAGTAGCATCATGAATGAATTCAACAATATAATCATCACCTAAAGCATTCTTTTCATGATCTACAAGCATAGAAAATTTACTACTCTCCACATAAGCAAAATTCTTCTTTATAGCATACGTATCATCACAATAATCATCATAGATAGGAGGCATGCTTTCATCATAGTAAATTTGCTCATCAAAGCTTGGGGGACAAAAAATATCATCTTCATCAAACATAGCTTCCCCAAGCTTGTGGCTTTGCATATCATTAGCATCAGGGATATTCAAGGGATTCATACTAACAACATTGCAATCATCTCATCAAATAAAAACATTCTATAGATTTCTTCTTCTAGAACTTGAGCACAATTATCCTTTCCATCATACTCACGAAAGATATTAAAAAGGTGAAGCGTATGAGACAAACTCAACTCCATTTTTTTTGTAGTTTTCTTTTATAAACTAGACTAGTGCTAAAACAAGAAACAAAAAGATTCAATTGCAAGATCTAAAGATATACCTTCACTTACCTAGCCTCCCCGGCAACGGCGCCAGAAAAGAGCTTGATGTCTACTACACAACCTTCTTCTTGTAGACGTTGTTGGGCCTGGAAGTGCACATGTTTGTAGGACAGTAGCAAATTTCCCTCAAGTGGATGACCTAAGGTTTATCAATCCGTAGGAGGCGTAGGATGAAGATGGTCTCTCTCGAGCAACCCTAAAACCAAATAACAAAAAGTCTCTTGTGTCCCCAACACACCCAATACAACGGCAAATGTATAGGTGCACTAGTTCAGCGAAGAGATGGTGATACAAGTGCAAAATAGATAGTAGATAAAGGTATTTGTAATCTGAAATAATAAAAACAGCAAGGTAGCAAGCGATAAAAGTGAGTGTAAACGGTATTGCAATGATAGGAAACAAGGCCTAGGGTTCATACTTTCACTAGTGTAAGTTCTCTCAACAATAATAACATAGATCGAACATATGACAAGCCCTCAACATGCGACAAAGAGTCACTCCAAAGACACTAATAGCGGAGAACAAACATAGAGATTATGGTCGGGTACGAAACCACCACAAAGCTATTCTTTCGGATCGATCTATAAAAGAGTTCGTACTAGAATAACACCTTAAGATACAAATCAACCAAAACCCTAATGTCACCTAGATACTCCATTGTCACCTCAAGTATCCGTGGGCATGATTATACGATATGCATCACACAATCTCAGATTCATCCAACCAACATAAAAGCATTTCAAAGAGTGCCCCAAAGCTATTACCGGAGAGTCACGAACGTGTGCCAACCCCTATGCATAGGTTCCCAAGTGTCACGAAACCCGCAAGTTGATCACCAAAACATACATCAAGTGGATCAATAGAATAACCCATTGTCACCACGGTTATCCCACGCAAGACATACATCAAGTGTTCATAAAAGACTCAATCCAATCAGATAACTTCAAAAGGGGAAACTCAATTCATCACAAGAGAGTAGAGGGGGAGAAACATCATAAGATCCAACTACAATAGCAAAGCTCGGGATACATCAAGATCGTGCCATAGATGGAACACGAGAGAGAACACGAGAGAGAGAGAGAGAGAGATCAAACACATAGCTACTGGTACATACCCTCAGCCCCGAGGGTGAACTACTCCCTCCTCGTCATGGATAGCGCCAGGATGATGAAGATGGCCTCCGGTGATGGGATCCCCCTCCGGCAGGGTGCTGGAATGGGGTCCCAATTGGTTTTTGGTGGCTACAGAGGCTTGCGGCGGCGGAACTCCCGATCTATCTTCTGTTCTGGAAGTTTTAGGGTACGTAGGTATATATGGGTGCAGGGAGAACGTCGGTGGAGCTACAGGGGTCCCACGAGGTAGGGGGGCACGCCCAGGGGGGGAGGGCGCGCCCCCCACCCTCGTGAGCACCTCCCGTATCTTCTGACATGGGGTCCAAGTCCATCAGGTGGGTTTCCTTCCAAAAATAACTTCTCCAGTTGATTTCGTTCCGTTTTGACTCCGTCTGATATTCCTTTTCCTCGAAACACTGAAATAGGCATAAAACAACAAATCTGGGCTGGGCCTTCGGTTAATAGGTTAGTCCCAAAAATAATATAAAAGTGGATACTAAAGCCCAATATTGCCTAAAACAGTAGATAAAGTAGCATGGAGCAATCAAAAATTATAGATACGTTGGAGACGTATCAACCATTGCTTCACTATCATCATCATCATCGTCATCCTCACGGTATTCTTCTTGAACCACCAACCCTCGAGTAGGAGCCTTCTTGGTGAAGTTATTCTTGTTGGGGAAGGACTTGGCTTTGTCCTTTCGGATGAGCTTGCCACCATTGTCTTCCCGCTTCTTGCAAGGACAATCCACAATGAAATGGCTCACATTGTCACAGTTGTAATAAGTTCTTACTCGTTGCTTGCCCTTGAAGCCACTTGAGTTGTTCTTATTGAAATTGGGCCTTGAGTTCTTCTTGCTCCAAAATTCCCTTGAAGCAAGAGCCATGTGCTCATGATAATCATATTTTGTATCTTCGGGGTTGCTCTCCTCCTCATCTTCTTCTGCCTCTTCTTCCGCAATAACCTTGGCCTTCAATGCAAGGTTGGGCTTCTTTGCCCTTTGAGAGAGGAGCACCGCATTATCAGCGGTCTTGTCCAAGATGCTCATTACAACGAACTCATCCAACACTTCACTTGAGGTCATGGAGTGGAAGTCCGGTCTTTGACGAATGATGGAGGATATGGCCTTGTTGTAGGGCATCATGGCCTTGAGAAACTTGCGCTTGATCCAATTGTCATCCATGTCCTTGCTCCCATGATCTCGGAGTGAGACCGCGAGTTTGGTTACTCTTCGAAAGAGATCACGAGGTTCTTCATCTTCTTTCATTGCAAACTCATCGGCTTCATCTTGCACCACTTCATAGTTGGAGCGTTGAATGCTTGCGCTTCCCCGATAGAGAGACATAATGCATTGCCATGCGTCTTTGGCCATGGCATGGGGTCGATGAGGGAGATCTTCGGGGAGGATAGCATCTGGGATGATGAAGAGAGCATTCTCATTGAATTGATTATCCACTGCTTCTCTAGGGGTGAAGTTGCTTCGGTCATGTGGATAGAAACCTTCTTCAATGATTCTCCAAAGGTTAGTGTTCACATGATTTAAATGACGCTTGAAGCGATACACCCAAGAATCAAAATCATCATTTTTCACAATCTTAGGAGGAGGGCCGGCATGATTTAAATGAGTAGAGGGAATCGGTCCTCCATAAGTTGGAGGTTCCACATGGGCAAAGATGCCGGTGCCATTTCTACCACTAGTAGAAGTACCCTTCTCACTATTAGCTTCCCCCTTGTCGGAGTTAGCACCCATCACCTTGTTAGTGGGATCACCCACTTTCAACGGCGAGGTAGCTAGTTTAAGTCCTTCTAAGAGTTTATTAAACATGCTTTCAACCCTGGTTGTCATGGAGGTTTTCAATGTGTCCAAGGCCACATTGAATTCCTCACGGGACACCATGGTTTCTCCATCACCCGTAGACGAGATCGGATTCACACCGGAGTGCTCCTCCTCCCCACCGTCTACGGTGTCAACCATACTCTTCGGACGGCAAAGTCCTTAAAGAAGAGACGAGGCTCTGATACCAATTGAAAGGATCGATATAGTTGACTAGAGGGGAGGGGGTGAATAGGCAACTAACAATTTTTAGCTTTTCTTTACCAAATTAAACTTTGCATCAAAGTAGGTTGTCTAAATATGCAACTAGGTGAACAACCTATATGATGCAACAACAATAAGTGCACAAGCAAGCAAGGGATACAACACAAAAAGCTTGCACAAGTAAAGGCGCGAGATAACCAAGAGTGGAGCCGATGGAGACGAGGATGTGTTACCGAAGTTCCTTCCTTTTAAAGGGAAGTACGTCTCCGTTGGAGCGGTGTGGAGGAACAATGCTCCCCAAGAAGCCACTAGGGCCACCGTATTCTCCTCACGCCCTCACACAATGTGAGATGCCGTGATTCCACTATTGGTGCCCTTGAAGGCGGCGACCGAACCTTTACAAACAAGGTTGGGGCTATCTCCACAACTTAATTGGAGGCTCCCAACGACATCATGAAGCTTCACCACAATGGACTATGGCTCCGAGGTGACCTCAACCGTTTAGGGTGCTCAAACACCCAAGAGTAACAAGATCCTCTAGGGATTAGTGGGGGGAATCAAATTTCTCTTGGTGGAAGTGTAGATCGGGGCCTTCTCAACCTATCCCGAGCAAATCAACAAGTTTGATTGGCTAGGGAGAGAGATCGGGCGAAAATGGAGCTTGGAGCAACAATGGAGCTTTTGGGGGAAGAGGTGAGAGAACTTTGAGGAAGAAGACCCCTTTATATAGTGGGGGGGGGGGACAATCCAACCGTTACCCCCCCCCCCAAGCAGCCCCGCACAGAGCGGTACTACCGCTTGGGCGGGCGATACTACCACTGAACAAGCGGTACTACCGTCCCCACCCAGCTGTACTGCCGCGCATAAGAGGGGAGCAAGGACTGGGCCCAGAGCGATACTGCCGCGGAGGTAAGGGCGGTACTACCGCTTGGAGCGGTACTACCGCCACTAGTGCCGCTACTAGTACCGCACAACCTGACACGAAAAACAGAGGTCTCGAGTCGAGGCGGTAGTAGCCCGGAGCCTCAGCGGTACTACGTCCGAAGACAGCAAGCTGTACTACCGCTTGGGGAGCGGTACTACCGCTTGATGTGCTTCGGCGGTACTACCGCTGAGGACCGCGGTACTATCGCTGGGACAGGTCAGAGCAGGCAAGGAGAGGAAAGAGAGCTCCAATGACGTGGAAGGGAACATCGGATGTGATAAGGATGTGTACGTGTTGATTCCACCCTAGCCTTACCAAAGCGGATCCCCTCTTGATAGTATGGTGACTCCTATGAAACTAGTCCACCAACATAGAAACGAAGGAGCTACACCGTGTTGAATAAAAACACCGAGGGAAGGGAATCGTCTCGTGCCACAGGATGAATCTCTGAAAATCTCAACGCACACGATTAGTCCGCAAAAGCATTGTTATCGATCACCAAAACACCTTGGGGATAAATATGCCCTTACGCCTGTCCCGTCACCTTCCTCTCACCCCTGCCGCTACGTACTGTTCAGCTGCCGACCAGTAGTGGTGAATGGGAGACTAGGTGCGCCCTTGGTGTGCCGCTGCTGGTAAGAACCAAAAGGATCAGGAGGGGCGGAGATGGTGAGGGAGGCGATCCATAGGAGGAAGAGGAGAGCATCGACCGCCAGTATAGGTGGAGCTGCGCTGTGCGTCGTGGTTCACACTTCCACATGGGGGGTGGATCCTTGTTCGCGCCGCCCCTCTCTGCTCCTTACCCTTCATCATGTAGCAGCAGGCGAGTGTTTCCCCTTTCCCCAGAACTTCACCCTCTAATTTCCATCCCTCCTAATGTCCCACATCACGATGCAAGTCTTTGCTGACTTACTGTTCCAATCACTTCTCTACAGAATGAAACAACCGGCTAAATGAGCGCCCACCAAGTGTTCGATTCTTTTCCCAAGTGAGTTATTTCAAACTTGAGTGTGCTATGTGGTGAACTTGATGGTAAGAAACCAACTCCAGTTTATTATCACTTGCTAATGCCCAACATCTCTGTTCTTGTGCCTTATAACTATTTTCTATAGTATATTATCTTTTAGTGATCGATTTGTTAATCAGCTGAGTAAAAATACCAGTTTTGTTGTTTTACCAAATGAGTAAGGGTGTAACATCTGCGTTTTTTGGTTTGTTGTACCCTCAGAGCATCTACTCTTGTGTTATATGTAAGTTATTTGTGTTATCTCCGGATTCAGGGTGTTCCGCTTATGTTGATGCGAAAATGCCATGTATGGAAATTTTTACATATCCCTAAAAACTCGATGCTCCCTGGGATTGGAGGCCCAGAAGTGCGCTGTGTACTGTTGCGTCTTTTTGCTACAGATGGAGAGTGCGGGGCTGCGGGCGCCGTGGTTATTTGGGTCATCCGTATTGGGTTTCATGCTTCGATTGCTACGGTAGGCTCCCGTTGGGTTGGTGCCTTCCATTTTCTTCATCCTTTCTTGTTGTCTCACAAGCCACTACCCATGCGGCTTGGTAACCTAGGGGTTGAGGTGAGCTACAACGAGCGACCACGGCTTTGACGCTGGCTTAAAGGCTAGGTACACTCGAGAATGATGGGGGTGTCGTCACCGGTGTACTCTTTCTATATGCCACGTCCAGCTATGGATCTGGTGAGTTCTGTTCAGTTCTGTAAATTTCTACTCAAAAAGAGATAATGAGGGTGTTGTGCAAAAAGGTGAGCGGCATGCAATCATTTCTAGGAGGGCAGTTGCATGTGTATCTTGAAGAGAAGACCAAACTAGATGATGATTCTCTTTTTGAGGGTCTAAGGTGCCAAAATTATGTTTTTAGGTATATAAGGCTGGAATATCTCCGCTTCATAAATATTTAAATAGGAAATAACCTTAGATATTTAATACAATCTGCATGCGTTTTCAAGGGCCATCCAATTTCTCACCACTCAGCAAAGGCTTGATCCATCTAATTTTGTGTCAAGTATAGATGTAAACATTATTGAGGGGATGGTCAGAAGGTAAGAATCGTAAAGGGATTAAGTGAAGTTCAGTCACTTATGGTGTAAGTGACAGTTACTGACTCCGTCCCAAAATAAGTGTCGTGGTTTTTGGGACGAAGGGAGTACGTACTCATGCATTATTTCCGAAAACCTGATCCGCATCATGTCATCATTTTTGCATTCGGCTTGAGTATACATTAATGGCAGAAAGGGAAGACCATCTTACTCTTAACCCTGGGCTGAAGTTACTTGCCTAGCTGGTATGGGGATTTATCACATTAGGTAGTTACCTCCACGGTAAATAGATCTGGGTTGATCCTATTAGTTGTTTCCTTGGGTGAATTTCTGCTTATATTAGTTACATCCTCGAACATGTACATCATTAGTTCATTCTTGATTTAAATTGGAGTTCTGGTTTGGTATTATAATGGCATGACCTGCATTATGCCTTTATGAAATACACACTTGAGAATATAGAGGTCACCGAGCGACGGAGTAATATTTGTACACCATGGTTTATATACATATTATCGGTATTTCTTTAATAAACAAACGATGCAGATGGCTGAAGCTACAGTAATATCCAAACCATATTGTCCATTGCCAAAATCTTAACATTCTTGATTTCCATCAAAACCTGGGCTTTACAAAATCATGTCTTAGGGTTAAGTGATTTCAGTTTGAGAAACCTACTCAGTGTTTTACCATTTTCAGATAAATTTGACAAACTTCTGTTATGGTGAGTCTTACAATGGGTTTCAATTTTGGGTAATGATGAATCATTGAGGACATATTTTTATAGCAGAGGGACAAAATGGATCCATGTCAAAAAAATTCGTTAGCATAACAAGGAACTGAAAAGTACTTCTGCTGGGAGTCCAAACGCCAAATTCTAATTTGTGAAGCCAAGGAGACCCACAAGTATTTTCACACTAATGTTTCACCTTAAAACACAATCTCAAACATTTTAAATGGTGTTGCTACCTTAGGTTTCCTTTCATTTTGATTTACCCAAACATGAATAGTAGTATATGTTACGAAAATATTTTGGAGTGTGTTATTTTATCCTCGGAGATTTGGTGGTGTATGTGTGATTCAATGTACATTAATTATTTTTGCTTTTTTGGTGGTGGTGATTAAATGGTGTAGGCTACACGTGTAATCCACCTGTTTGGTGTACGAATCACTTATTGAGATGCTCCATCAAACCTTTCTCAATTCCTCATTTTGGCTCTGTGTTTAGTTGATCAACTTATCAAGCTTTGGGGAACTTGTCTGTTTGAGGAGCTTGATTTTCTATATCTTGGCCAAAGTGACGCCCACGAAAAGTTTATCAATATGTACCTACTTGTGAAATTATTCTCTGGAGTGAACAGTTTCAAATTTTATCCTATGTAAAACATTATACTTACATCTGGATTACTCTATGAGTGCAGTTATAGTCTTTTTAATTGTACCATTGCACTAGCATTTTCTCATCTTATTCTAGGCACTGGATGGCCTCTCACAATCCCATGAAAACTTTGCAATTGTTACTTAAGTTCAAGTTGTACATAGTGAAGATAAGGAATGGTGGGTTCCTTTCATTATATGGCAAGTTGCTTTATCACACTAATGGGCTATTGTCTGAAGTATGCAGGTTTGGGAGATATGGAAGGTGTGTATTTATCTTTGCTTATACTGTCAAGCTATATTTGTACAAGAACTAAAACACAACCACTTCCAAATAGAAATTTGCATATCAGTGATTATCATAAAGTAGATATATATGGCCATTTTAGTTTTAACATGAGAGATCTAGCTGATAGTCCTTTTTTCTTCTGTATAATAAATGGCGCAACACCTGCATAGTCGTTTTTTCTTCTGTATAATGAATGGTTGCACATAGCTGATGTCTCCATTTTTTTGGTTGTTGAAATTTTCTTTCTCTATGATTTATCAAGAGAGATGGCTACTTTTGATCATATTCTAGATCAACGTTGCCAGCTAACAATCTGGTATCGTGTGTGTTACAACCATATTTAACGTACCTTATTGTGGTATATTTACCTAGAGCTAGCATCTCAGTATCCATTTAGCATTGTGTCCTCCTGATGGCATCTATGTATGTATTACCAAAAAATAGCAGTTTGGTCAGTTGTCGTTCTATGGCATGGTGGTAATGGTATTTTGTTCCATTGGCTAAAGCTTGTTTGTGAGAGATGATATCCTAGAAAAGAGAAAGAGCGGCTGCTAGACAAATGCTTTCTACCTAGGACCAATAAGGACTTCTTTTTTGCTACTAGATAAAATTATCCATTCTGTTTCATTCTGAGTTAGTAGCACATTTTTTTCCCTCCAATTTAAAAGTAGTATGCCAAGTATTTTTGGACTAGATACAAACAAGAATACATAGATGAATAGCAAATAAGTACTTCCTTTCTGGAGGTTTTATATATTTACCTGTTAACCTTAATAGCATTTTCTCTTTTGTCATAATTTACTAAGACGCAATTTATATTGCAGGTTTTTACAGTTACAGTTAACTAATATGATGCATCGCTCACACATTTTTACCTGCAAAATAATATCCACAATGTTTGTCGAGTAATTCCAAAGTAAGATGTGCTATATGTGCAGAGTCAATATTTTCTCTCTTCGTTGTCCCCTACAGCGTTTTAATGGTTCTTGAATTTTTTATGGATGTTTACATGATAAGATATGTACACTTACCAAATTTGGTGAAAAATATGATAACATGAGCACTCACAAAAAAAGACAAATTATGCAAGTCTGAATACCATACAAATCACTACTCAGGTTGTATCAATGTTCATTTGTGCAAGAGTCATATGATTACAATTTGCCATATTTATTTTCATGTTGACATAGTATCAGGATATACTGATGATTTTATTTCATAAATATTTAGAACATTCTGGACTAGGTGAAGTGGAGAGAGAATATAGGTTCCATTTGAAACCATGTGAGCTAAATCTAGGTTCATGTTTGGACAAGTTAATTGAAATCATCGAACCACTGAAATTCGTGCATGGGAGTAACAACTACTCTAAGTTCTTATATTATGGGACGGAGGGAGTATGTTTTTTAAGGTGATATATTGGTAGACTTATCGGACAACAAAAAACTAATTGTGAATCATGTGAATCTCAAGCATCCACTATTATGCATTAGATTATTGAAACAATTAATCCAAGTGTACTTGCGTTTTGATGTTTTTTTAGGGTAATTGCTTCATTTTTTTGGGGGGAATGTAAAGCAAGGTAAACATGATTTTGGTGTTCCTTGGGAGTAAGGTTGAAACATTTATCTTTAATGCATCCCATATAATATTGCCTCATATTTGCTAAAGTTGTATTCACAATATTGTGATTGCTTTTAGACTGCCCTGGTAGATAATTGATAGTTTTACAATAAGGGCTAGCTATATAATTGTCCCCGGTTCACATATATAACCAATATTTGGAACAATAAAGAGTGCAACTGATGGATACTGTCATGCAAGACAAATATTTCTTACATATCATCGCAAGATAAATATATTGGACATATCATCATAAAGTGGATGATGAATGGAAAAACGATCCAAATAAAACGGCGCAGCAACACGCGCGACAGCTTCTAGTAGTAATTTACAATGCCAAAATTAATTTAGCCACCTAAATAAATTAAATCGACCATGCATTCTCTACTTAATTCATCTCAGCTATTAGTATAATTAATCCATGGATCCTCGTAGTCATTTTCTCCCATTGTCTTTCATCGACCACCAACACAACACAACCAGATTCATTAATCTGAAGGCCGGACAACTACAACCTACTCTTCTCTACTATTTTTTTTTTGCGAGAAAATTTTGGATCTATTCATCTTCAAACATGGCAGTACAATGAATACCAGAAATAATAGAAATTACAACCAGATCCGTAGACCATCTAGCGACGACTACAAGACCATCTAGCGACGACTACAAGCACTGAAGCGAGCCGAAGGCGCGCTGCCGTCATCGCCCCTCCATCGTCGGAGTCGGGCACAACTTGTTGTAGTAAACAGTCGGGAAGTCGTGGTGTTAAGGCCTCGTAGGACCAGCGCACCAGAACAGCAACCGCCGCAGATGAAGAATAACGTAGATCGGAAGGATCCAATACGAGGACACACGAACGCAGACGAACAACGACGAGATCCGAGCAAATCCACCAAAGATAGATCCGCCGGAGACACACCTCCACACGCCCACCAACAGTGCTAGACACATCGCCGAAACGGGGGCTAGGCGGGGAGACCTTTATTCCATCTTCAGGGAGCCGCCGCCGTCTCGTCTTCCTGAGCAGGACACAAACCCTAGCAAACTGAAAGAAACGACTAAAAACGGTGCCCTCCCGCCGGCCCTTGCAGAGATCCACTGCGTCCCCATGGCCCTAGGGCCACTGAAGAGGAGGCGGACCTGCGGCGGCGCCGGCGAGAGGCAGAAACCCTAGCTTTTTTGTGGAGGAGGAGGAGGAGGAGGTGGCAACACAAAGAAGACTTTACTCTTCTCTACCAATTCACCAGCTACTCCTATATAACAGAACCTAGATATTTCTTGGACGATGAATCAAGAAGATGCTTACCTATTCTTTGTTGTTCAAACCTGGGCTATTTGTTACTCCTGTCCGACGAACATGAAATCACCCAAGCCGTCGTTGAAGGAGGAAGCATCAGTGAGGCCTCCGTGGGAAGACGTTGTGGCGGCGGGAATCGTGCTTGATGTGTGCTTGAGGGATTGATTTGCGGCCAGGTCGTTCGTCCATGTTGTTGTGTGTGGGCCTACACGTGGGAAATGGAAATTCCACTAATTCAGGGAATCGTTGATTTACTTGCCCACTACTACACCAGCACGTACCAGGCATGTTACACCTATTAGCGCAGAGTCATTTTTTTCGACGGGCCTAATACACAGAGCACACATACGTGGGGCCCCCTATCTTTCGGGGGGCCGGGGCGGCCGCCCCCCCCCCCCCCCCCCCCCCCCAATCAGGGCCGGGCCTGCCTGACTATTGATTTTGGTGATTTATTATAATAACTAAAAGAACGCTCGTGCATTGCTCATAGAATCAAGTGTAAATATAGGAATAGTCTAACTTCTTGGATAGCTTCCCTACCTTAAACTCTCTTTGTAAGTAGCCTTTACTCCCTAACCTTGTTTCTTTTGTAACTTCTTGGCTTTAATAAAGGACTGTGAGGCTGTTGCCTTGCAGTATATAGTAAAAAAAACGCATGTGTGTTGCAACGGGGCCACATTAACTTTAAGAGTTCAATATTTTTTAGAGAAAAGGCGAGAGCCCGACTTTATAAATAAAGCCACCAGACAGAGTCACAATCATCCCAAGGGACCACATAAGTTTAACAGAACCGAATAAGAATTAAGAGTACAAGGCATCCAGCCTATCATGGCGCACAGGCCAGCCAAACGAGCAGCCAAACCACTAAAAAAGCGTCCTCCTAGAGCGCCACAGCAGGGAAGAAGCCGTAGATTTCATTTTGGATAGCATATCGTCGAACGCCTCTAGGTCCTCATCCTTAGTCAATAATCTCCACTGCTGCAAAAAGACATTGGTTTTAAATAAGCAACTGACTGGGTTAGCCGGGAAAATGTGTTCAATAGTGAACTTGTTCCTAATAGTCCAAAGCGACCAACAAATCGCAGTCCAGCCCACCATGAAAACCCGCTTAGACCGGCCTGCTAGAGAATTAATACAATGCCGAAGATCCTCAAAGGAGGAAGGGTTCCAATTAACCCGAAGCCAAAGTCTAATGCAACTCCAAATGAATTTAGCCAGAGAGCACTGGAAAAAGATATGCTCGGTATTCTCCAGGGCACCGCATAGCTGGCAACTGTCCGAGCCCGGCTCGTTCCTCTTCTTAATCTGGTCAGCCGCTGGAAGTTTGCGACGAAGAGCTTGCCAGAGGAAGATTTTAATCTTAGGAGGGATGCGGGCAGACCAAATGTATTTAAACTTGTCAGTGCGAGCACCAGCGATAAGTTTCGAATACGCCGACTTAATCGAAAAACGCCCCGAAGAGGAGTGGGGCCAAGTAACAGAATCCTCTTCCTCCGAGAGCAAGGGGAAGCAGGCAGTAAGAGTTCAATATTAATCATGTTAATATTACATTTAATATTCTCATACATATTAAGTGATATTGGTGATCTTTTTTATCATCAAATCCTCTCTCACACACACACTCTCTCCCTCCCTCTTCCTCACTCTCTCTCCCCCTCTCCCCCCCTCTCTCTCTCTAACACACACACACAGAGATATCCTTCTTATTAGGTAAGGGATCATAATCCATCTATTTCACACACACACGCGCGCGCTAGTGCATAACAATATGGATTATGTGTATTATATTTCCCACCACAACTGAGGGAATTAATTTCATGTAATTAATTTTATGTGTATTATATGCGCCGATTTTGTTTCCTTTGTTTTGAGATTGATTACCATCCGTGAGTTAAGATGAGTACTAAAGAAGAATCTGATTGTGATACGTGAATTGATTGTTGCCTTGTACGTTTGGTTTTGGTATTTGAAGATTGATTACCATCCATTAGTTGAGTTACCAAAGAAGAAATCAATCACCATATCTGAATTCATTGTGTTACCAACTAAACGTTGGGTTTGTCCGGCCAGTGGAAGGGGGCGAATAAAAAACCGACAAAAAAAACTGACAAAACTGGGAGGTGGGATCGTTACTGCGGGGGAATTGGAAGGTGGGAGGGAGGGCAAAAAAACCAGGGGAGGTGAGACGAAAATTAACCACGGAGACTATCAACTTAGACATTAGGAGTAGAGATTTGGTTGTCTAAATCCTACTTCTAAAATATGTCCTTTTTTTCGTGCTCCTACCTTGAAATGAGAGATACAAAGTGCCGTGTGAAAAGTAGATGGAGGGAATAACTGCTTGTTGCGGAGCGACGTGCTATGCCTTTTCGAACCCAATACAAATGTATACGCTTATATATATATACACACACACATATACACACACACACACACTTAACTATATGAACACACGCATGCACACTCTGCCCATGTGCACCTCCAAAAAACTGAGCCGGCATTTGAGATTGACGAAGTCAACGGGAACGTCTTTCTCCCACTGAATGCACATTATCGAAAGGCCTGAAATAAATCAGAAAATGCAACCACCAGTGTCAAGTCTAGACCTTGAACTTCGGTGAGGTTTGGATACCACTGTCCTCCTAAGGGAATCTCCAATGCCGACCCTCAAACCACCCACAACCGTCTGAACCGCGGGGCTGGACGTGTTTTGCCATCCAACGCGGGCGTGTATCGGTCCGGACATGATTTTTCCCGCAATCTAGAAACAAACAGGGGGAGGGCTTTTTGGGCGTAGGGACCGCTGCCATGCCAGCTTCTGATTGCCCTGGCCCACCAAAAACCCCTCTCCCACACATGTGCGCTTTCCCGCCCAAAGCGGTCAATGCTGCTTTAGAGCACTAGTGCCCCATTTTGCTGGCTCAGAGTGACGTGACATCTCGCAACGCACTGACATTGAAGTGGCGTGCCACTGAGAATGCCGCCCTCCTCACTTCCCGGCGCATGCATCTGCCTCGTGTTGACACGACATCCCGCTCGTCGCCTACCTACATTCAATATGTGTGCGGTTGCTGAGGAACGGCGAGCCGGCACCACCTGTTCATCCGTCTGCCGCACACAATTAATCACCTCGGCGGTTGCCCTACCATCCGACCACAGGCCCAGCCATAGCCACATCAACACGTCTGCTCCCTTTCTCCTCTCTACACCACGCCCACCATGGCCTCCTTGAGCTCCAAAGCCATCTGGGACAGCCTGTCGTCCGAGCAGAAATAGGAGATCACCGCCATTGCAGCCGACTGGCAGACCAACAAGAAGACGATGACCGGCGCTGCAGATGTCCCAATGAAGGATGCAGCCGACGACGAGATAGTGCCACCCTCCTCGCCGGTCCATGACGGCATCACCGTGAGCGAGGCCCGTGATCACTACACCGAAATGGTGCTTTCCAAGCGGGAGGCCGCGTTCTGGCAGGCACAGGCCGACCAGGAGTATAATGTCCACCTCCAAGACAAGCACTAGCGCGTAGCGGGGCAACTCATTGCTGGCACGACCATCGCGCCGGACGTGGACGTGCCTGAGCACGAGCAGTTGCTCAAGTCCAATCGCTCCGCCCGCGACATCCGCCGCGACCGCTGGTGGTACCACCAACGTCAGGTGGAGTTAGAAGCTGCCTTCAGGGACTTTGACGAGGCGGTGGATGAGGTGTCCAGCAAGAGCGAGGACAAGGACGAGGTTGCCGGCTTCTCCACGAACGCGCCAGCCATCACGACCACTAAGCAGACACGTCCGCGAGCGCCGCTGGTAGCGAGGAAGACTAGCACATGGGAGGTCGCCGGCGCTTGTACCCATGAAGGCCACCACTCCTCCCCTCCCATTGAAGCCAAGCTTGGCGGGCTCATCATCGTCAAACGACTAACCTCAAACAGGTTACGGAGGAGGAGCTTCATTTTCTGGGGCTTATGACCGGCCGGAGATGTGGAACGGGCGCCGACAGTCATTTTAGGCTAGGTTTAGAGTCCGGTCTAGTTAAAATATGTATAAAATGTAATGAATTTTCTATTGTTTAGATGAAAAGCGTCCGACTTTATGTAACAATTCAATGAATGAATATCATATGGTGTGTTTAAATATGCATCGATTTTTTTCATTTTTGTTAACATTCTTTCAAAATGTAACTGAACAGATGCAGACAGCTTTGGGTGAACGGCTCCCGCATCTGTATTCGTGGACTGATTCCTCTAGACAAATGCGGTGTCCGGGTTGTGGATCGGTGTTTTAGATAATTTTTTTGAGCGAAAAAGCTAGCTTTTATTGATTAGCTAAAATGTTTATAGCTATAGCAATAGGATCATGAGGAAATCCTAGCCAAATATGTCTCCCTTGCGGAAGAGAGACACCAAACCTAGCAAGTTGCTAACCCACAAGTATACGGGATAGTTGTAGCCTCTTTCGATAAGTAAAAGTGTCGAATCCAACAAGGAGCTAAAGGTAGAACAAATACTCTCTCAAGTCCTATCGGCCACTGATACGACTCTACGCACGCTTGACGTTCGCTTTACCTAGAACAAGTATGAAACTAGAAGTACTTTGTAGGTGTTGTTGTATAGGGTTTGCAAGATAATAAAGAACACGTAAATAAAAAGTAGGGGCTATTTAGATAAAGATGCAATAAAGTAAATATAGCGAGTGTGGAAAAGTGGTGGTAGGAGTTGCAGAATTGTCCCTAAGCAATTGACTACTTTACTAGACCGATAGCAAGTTTTATGTGGGAGAGGCCACTTCTAGCATGTCATCCCTGACTTGGAATTCTATGCACTTATGATTGAAACTATTAGCAAGCATCCGCAACTACTAACATTCATTAAGGTAAAACCCAACCATAGCATTAAGATATATTGGTCCCCCTTCAATCACGTATGCATCAATTTCTAAGCTAGGTTGAAGCTTCTGACACTCTAGCCCTCCAATACATAGTCCTATCAGCATACAACTAACCCTGTGGTGTGATCCACGCGCGCTCTCATATGATGGGCACCAAAGGACAGCAACATAACCACAAGCAAATTAAATCAATCATAGCAATTCATAAACCACCAATAGGACAACAAAAATCTACTCAAACATCATAGGATGGCAACACATCATTGGATAATAATATGAAGCATAAAGCACCATGTTCAAGTAGAGGGTATAGAGGGTTGCGGGAGAGTGGATCGCTGTAGATAGAGGGGGGAAGGTGATGGAGATGTTGGTGAAGATGGCGGAGGTGTTGGTGAAGATCGCGGTGATGATGATGGCCCCGGCGGCGTTCCGGCGCCACCGAAAGCAAGGGGGGAGAGCCCCCCTTCTTCTTCTTCTTCCTTAACCTTCTCCCTAGATGGGAGAAGGGTTTCCCATCTGGTCCTTGGCTCCCATGGCGTCGCCCCTCCGAGATTGGATCTATCTCTCTGTTTCTGCGTTCCCAGATTCTGCCCCTTCACCGTTTCTTTTATATCCGGAGATCCGTAACTCCGATTGGGGTGAATCTTTCGCTCAGATTTTTCTCATAAAATTAGCTTTCTTGTGGCAAAAGAAGAGCGTCAACCGCCTTACGGGTGGCCCACGAGAGTGCCAGGCACGCCAAGGGGGGAGGGCGTGCCCCCCTGTCTCGTGGCCACCTCGGGCACCGTTTCACGTTGATTCTTCCTTCGGAAAATCCCAAATATTCCAAAATAATTCTCCGTCCGTTTTTATCCCGTTTGGATTCTGTTTGATATTAGGTTTCTGCGAAACATAAAACATGCAACAGACAGGAACTGGCACTGAGCACTGTATCAATATGTTAGTCCCAAAAATAGTATAAAAAGTTGCCAAAAGTATATGAAAGTTGAAGAATATAGGCATGGAACAATCAAAAATTATATATACGACGGAGATGTATCAGCATCCCCAAGCTTAATTCCTGCTCGTCCTCGAGTAGGTAAATGATAAAAAAGATAATTTTTGATGTGGGATGCTACCTAGTATAATTTTGATCATATGTCTAATCATGGCATGAATATTAAGATACGAGTGATTCAAACCAATAGTCTATCATTTGACATAAAAACAATAATATTTCGAGCGTACTAATAAAGCAATCATGTCTTTTCAAAACAACATGGCCAAAGCAAGCTTATCCCTACAAAATCATATAGTTTGGCCATGCTTCATTTTCGTCACACAAAATGCCCCCATCATGCACAACCCCGATGACAAGCCGAGCAATTGGTTCATACTTTTTAACGCGCTTCAGCTTTTTCAACCCTCACGCAATACATGAGCGCAAGCCATGGATATAGCACTATAGGTGGAATAGAATATGACGGTGGAGGTTTATATGGAGAAGACAAAAAAAGGAGAAAGTCTCACATTGACGCGGCTAATCAACGGGCTATGGAGATGCCCATTAATTGATGTCAATGCGAGGAGTAGGGATTGCCATGCAATGGATACACTAAGAGCTATAAGTGTATGAAAGCTCAAACTGAAAACTAAGTGGGTGTGCATCCAACTTGCTTGCTCGTGAAGACCTAGGGCATTTGAGGAAGCCCATCGTTGGAATATACAAGCCAAGTTCTATAATGAAAAAGTCCCACTAGTATATGAAAGTGACAACATAGGAGACTCTCTATATGAAGAACATGGTGCTACTCTGAAGCACAAGTGTGGTAAAAGGATAGTAACATTGCCCCTTTTCTTTTTTTCCTTTTTTTGGGTGGGCTTCTTTGGCCCCATTTTTTTATTTAGGCTTCTTTGGCCTTTCCTTTTTTTTTCTTTTTTTTCATGGGGCAATGCTCTATAATGATGATCATCACACTTTTATTTACTTACAACTCGATACTAGAACAAAGATATGACTCTATATGAATGCTTCCGGCGGTGTACCGGGATGTGAAATGATCTAGCGTAGCAATGACATCAAAAAACAGACAAGCCATGAAAACATCATGATAGCTATCTTACGATCATGCAAAGCAATATGACAATGAATGCTCAAGTCATGTATATGATGATGATGGAAGTTGCATGGCAATATATCTGGGAATGGCTATGGAAATGCCATGATAGGTAGGTATGGTGGCTGTTTTGAGGAAGATATAAGGAGGCTTATGTGTGATAGAGCATATCATATCACGGGGTTTGAATGCACCGACGAAGTTTGCACCAACTCTCGAGGAAACGGCAATGCACGGTACCGAAGAGGCTAGCAATGATGGAAAGGTAAAAGTGTGTATAATCCATGGACTCACAATAGTCATAAAGAACTCATATACTTATTGCAAAAGTTTATTAGCCCTCAAAGCAAAGTACTACTACGAATGCCCCTAGGGGGATAGATTGGTAGGAAAAGACCATCGCTCGTCCCCGATCGCCACTCATAAGGAAGACAATCAAAGAAACACCCCATGCTTCAAATTTGTCACACAACGGTTACCATACGTGCATGCTATGGGACTTGCAAACCTCAACACAACTGTCTCTACAATCCACAACAACCCACTAGCATGACTCTAATATCACATCTTTATATCGCAAAACTATTGCAAGGAATCAAACATACCATATTCAGTGATCTACAAGTTTATGTAGGATTTTATGACTAACCATGTGATTGACCAATTCCTGTCATCTCTCTAAATTGATATAAGTGAAGCAAGAGAGTTTAATTCTTTCTACAAAAGATATGCCCACGCTCTAGCAAATATAAGTGAAGCAAAAGAGCATTCTACAAATGGCGGTTTTCTATGTGAAGAGAAACAGGCAATGCAAACTTCAAATGATATAAGTGAAGCATATGAAGCATTCTATAAAGCCATACTCAAAAGATATAAGTGAAGTGCAATGAGCATTCTATAAATCAACCAAGGACTATCTCATACCAGCATGGTGCATAAAAGAAAAGTGAAAACTAAATGCAAAAGATGCTCCAAGACTTGCACATCACTACATGAATCAGCTACTTTGCCATCAGCCACGGCGGACGGCAAAGGCATGGATGGCGGACGGCAAAAGTGGACGGCAAAGTAAGGATCGACAAAGAGCTACTTTGCCGTCTGCTTTCGGCGGCTGACGGCAAAGGGGCCTTTGCCATCAGCAGCTGACGGCAAAGAAAGCAGACGGCAATAATTACGCCGTTAGTCCGTCAGGTGGTTAACGGCAGCCTTTGCCATCCGCCGCTGACGGCAAAATTTGTCCAGCAGATGGCAAAAAGCCAGCAGATGGCAAAGAGCCTATATTTCCCCATTAATTCTGTTTTTTCTTATATCAATTCATTTTCACAGAAAATCAAACACACACACAGATATATATGACCAATAGTCATGAACACATAGTAGCAAGTTTGATCCATACATATACATAGTTTCATCAATATTACACAGTTTCATCCATAGGTAGCAAGTTTCACAAAGTCAAAACAAAAACTATAGACAAGCACTCCATATCTGAAATTACAAGAAATGACCTAAAACTAAATATCTATTTTCCTAAAAACTACTCCCTCTGTAAATTAATATAAGAGCGTTTAGAATACTAAAATAGTGATCTAAATGCTCTTACATTGGTTTACAGAGGGAGTATCTTATTACTAAGATCTTCTGTGGATCTTCTTCTTTTCTTCCAACCTGCATAACAAAAACACTAAGAAAGAGAGAATGGGTTAGGAGTAGAAATGTAGCATTTCACTTGGTGAAATGCAATGTTCATTTTTTATGTAAGTTTAACACATGGAAAGCTGGAGAGCATGCTGAGAGTTTTCTTGCCTGAGGACCAGGGTAGCCACCAACGGGCCAGCCAAGGGGCCAGTTCACATCCTTCTGGAGGAGAGTGTACTCCTGCTCAATTCCATTCCTGTTTGGATTCAGAGATAGGCCTAATCAGTGCTAATCTATATTGTACAACTTATTATGTTCTCACGTGTGTATGTGTGTTAAGACACAAGAGCACTACTACAACTTTTATATGAAACACTGCAACAACAAAAAACTTGATATATCGACGGAGGTATTCGTACCATGTCTCCTCAGCTGCAACCTTCGAGGTGTTGAAGATCTTGGCAGCATTGTGCCTCTTGTTGGTGGGGATTGGAACACCTTGTGGTGTGTAGCAGTCGCACATAACCTACAAGGAGTAATAAATAGGAAAAGATCAACAAACCAACGACTTTGCGCCAAATACAGTAGAAACTTGGGCTCTGATTTAGCTGAAGCTTTTTTTTCTCAGTTCAAGTATTTAAGATTTGTGTTAGTCAAACAGTTGTCTGAAAGGCCAAGTTGTTTCTCTGAAGAGATAGTCTCATAAGCAATTAATTATGAGCCAAGTAGGTCAACTAGTGGAATTTTAGGGTGTTTACGCAAACACCTGGTTATTTTGTCCACCAGATCACACATATGTCCAAGCACATCAAACAGCCACAAAATTCAGTTTTCATTTTTAAAATTAAGCCACAAAATTCAGTTTTTTATTTTTAAAATTTAGCGGTGCCCAGAAACAATGTTTTCCTGTGATATTTTTTTTCAAAGACCCATCTGCATCTTACTTTTCCTACTTTATGGCATCCAGCATCTTTGGTGCATAAAAAGTTTGAAAGAAGCATGGAAGATATAAAGTAGCGAGGACTTACAAGGAGGTTGTCACCCCTCCTGAACGGGTCCTTAAAAATGGCCTGGGGGATTCATCAGAGTCAAAAAGAAAAAACAACTTGTAAGCAAACAAGGAAAGTAGAAATACTGCAAGTAAAACGCTATACCAAAGCTTCAGTCAATTATGTTTGAGAGAGGGCACAAAAGGTGCAGTGTTTCCGCATGAGATAAAAATAGATGGCGTGGACTTAGGTGTAGAAAATTACCACCCTCCAAAACAAACGACAGACCTTTTATATGCAACAAGTAAAGAAGTTTACAAATTAACAGCTTGTCTGAATCTATTTCTAATGTGAGAAAGTAGGTTACTGAAATAACTTACATGCAGTTTATCAATAGGAACAGACATAAACAAGGTGATACATCCGTATTAAACTTGGATAGTAGCAAGTTGGTTTCAGGGGCAACGGGATATATATTTTTTATTGGTGAATAATTAAGAAAATAATACCACTCTTACCCACCCCTCAAGGGAAGATTAATTATCACATTCACCATTGTCAGTCACAACTGCTAATGAGCACAAAAATGCAACTAAAGCCTAATAAAGAACATTCACATTTCTGTACTGAATCATCATGCTGCATATGAGCCAAGCACATAAGAATCATTATGCGAACTGCATATGCCATGTCTAAAAAAAGAATTGCTCTTTGCGTAGTAGAAATCAAATCAATAGTCTGGAGAGAACTATACAGAAATAACAAAAATATTAGGGAGATGTTGCTGCTAGTTGCGTGCAGCTGCGTGCTTTGCCTCATGCAAATAAAGTAGAACATTGTGTTTACCAACTGCAAATATTTGTGGTTGTTCTTCCATTAGCAATGGTATCTACTTGGCAACAGCTAAAGGATGAAATTTAGCTACATAAATATTTGGTGTTTCTCCAAATTCTAAAGATGAAATAACTGAACATTGAAAGAACAGTAAAAAATATACAAAGCAAGGATACACAAGCACACACAGCACACGCGCATGTAGGCAGAACTGGTCCAGCCATGGCTGTCGTGACATGGATTCCTCACTGCCGCCACCGCGGCATACATGGATCAGAGGTAGATGCATAGGAGAGGAGTGCATAGGGAGAGGAGTCGAGGGTTGGTACCATGGGCGTACGTGCGGGCCTGCAGCCATCAAGGCGGGAGGCAAGTTGAAGGGCTCGGGGGTGGGGTGGGGGCGTCTCTCTCTATGCTCGGCCCTGGTAGCTGCACGACACCGGAGATCTCGCGTATGGGCTGGACCGTTGGAGGCGGAGGTGGACAGGGACCGGGAGGAGGATGGTGACGAGGAACTAGGCCAGGAGGCTACTCGTGGGGTTGAGAAGTGACTGTGGCCGGGGTGGATGGAGGCTGTGGAGACGACGGCCGGAACTCCTCCATCTCCTTCCTCTTGGACTCGTAGAAGCGGTCCCACTCCTCCGCCTTCTGCTACGCATCCTCGATCTCGCCGTTGGTCGAGCTGATGTCGCGGGCGACGGCGAGGCGGCGCGCGTGGGTGGCGTCGATGTCAGCGCGGGCGGCGAGGGCGCGGGAGGCGAGGTCTGCAGCGCGGCGCTCGAGGAGGAGGCGGCGCCGCTCGAGGCGGTGGGCGGCGGCGGCTTTGGCGGCGAGGAGGCGGGACTCTCCTAGGCGAGGAGATAAACCGGTCGGTGGAGATGGTGAGCAGGGAGAGGTGACCTCGGGGAGGAGAGCTGGGTGGTGGGGAACGGCGGGGATCGCCGAAATCTGGCGGCGGCGTGGGGTGGAGAAAGGGGATCGAGGAAGACGATAGAGATGGGATCCAACGTGGGTGTGTGTGCGCGTGGGTTGGGCGTGTGTGCATCGTGGGTGGGCCCCGAGGCTGTGTGGGTCGTGGGTGGGTGTGTGCCGGGGGCGGCCGTTAGATACGTTAGGTTATTTTCTTTGCCGTCTGCTTTCGGGCTCTTTGCCGTCCGCTAGCAGACGGCAAAGAAAATGGCAGTTAGTTTTTTCGTTAGTGGGTGCCACCTCCCGCTTTGCCATCAGTCAGCGAACGGCAAAGATTCTTTGCCGTCAGCTTCTTGGTAGTTAATGGCAAAGACCTTCTTTGCCGTCCGCTAGCTGACGACAAAGAATTGGCAGGCAGCAAATTCCCTGATTCCAGTAGTGCATATCGCATGAACGAAACGAATCCGAAAACATACCGATACTTGTTGAAGAAAGAGGGGATGCCTTCCGGGGCATCCCCAAGCTTAGACGCTTGAGTCTCCTTGAATATTTACTTGGGGTGCCTCGGGCATCCCCAAGCTTGAGCTCTTGCCTCTCTTCCTTTTCCTCATATCGAGACCTCCTCGGTTAGACACTTCATCCACACAAAACTTCAACAGAAAACTCGGTAAGATCTGTTAGTATAATAAAGCAAATCACTACTATAGGTACTGTTGCAAACAAATTCATATTTTGTTTTTGCATTGTGTCTACTGTAATATAGCTTTTCCATGGCTTAATCCACTGATATAAATTGATAGATTCATCAAAACAAGCAAACTATGCATCAAAAACAGAACAGTCTGTAGCAATATGAACATTCACCATACTTCTGGTACTCCAAAAATTCTACCAAAATTAGGAAAAATAAAAACGTTATACAGCAAGACAGTGCAAAAGGAATAAGAACCGTTTGATTTTCCAGTTAAAAATGTAAAATCGCGTACTACAGCTAGAGTTTCTGTCCTGCACCGTACAAACCAACAAGCATTGTAAACATCCTAAAGGCAAACCTTGGCACATTATTTTTATAATACAATGGAATTATACAAGGGGATAATTATTTTTGATGAAAAGTTTATGTAATCAAGATTCACAAAGTTTCCGTGAGCATGAACAAAGTTCAAGGCTAGCTCCCACTTCAACAATGCTTGTCTTTCTCACTTTCACTTTTCTTTTTGAAAAGTTTAAGGTTCCCCTCTTTAACTTTTTGTTTTTAAACTATATGAAAGCACTCAACAGAAATAAATGACTCTCTAAAACTTCCGGGTTGTCTCCCTGGCAGCGCTTTCTTTAAAACCATTAAGCTAGGCATATAGTGCTCAACTAATGAATCCACCCGGATCCCAAGGTATATCAAAGCCAATTTTAATTAACAATGATTTGTGATTTAGTAGTG
The DNA here is from genome assembly GCA_963921465.1 of Triticum timopheevii. NCBI lineage: Eukaryota > Viridiplantae > Streptophyta > Magnoliopsida > Poales > Poaceae > Triticum > Triticum timopheevii. The sequence goes on along the minus strand of OY997270.1, from coordinate 346,780,450 downwards.
AGCACAAAGTAACATAAATCATGCAACAACGAAGTCTAACTCTCTTCCTATGCATCGACATGTCATAAAAGAACAATTCATGCACACCAAGTAAAGGCAATGCATAGTATAAGCAGTTTCTTGCAATTCTATCGTGTTGGAAACATAGAGAGGTGGAGATATAGTTCCTCTCTCATAATAATTGCAAGTAGGAGCAGCAAGCACATGCATATTATATCTATCAAAATCATCATGTATAGTAGTAAAAGGCAACCCATCAATATAATCCTTAATAAGCACAAACTTCTCCGATATAGTGTAGTTTGGAGAATTCAAAAAATAATAGGACTATTATGCGTGGGTGCAATAGCAATAATTTCATGTTTAACATAAGGAACTATAGCAAGTTCATCTCCATAAGCATAATTCATATTGGCATCTTGGCCACAAGCATAGCAAGCATCATCAAAAAGGGGTATTTCAAGAGAATCAACGGGGTCATAGCAATCATCATGGCAATCATCCTTCGATAAGCACGAAGGGGAATTAAACAATGTATGAGTTGAAGAGTTACTCTCATTAGAAGGTGGGCACGGGTGATCAATCCGCTCTTCCTCCTTTTGTTCTTCGCTCTCCTCATCATCTTTTTCATCCAATGAGCTCACAGTTTCATCAATTTCTTCTTCCATAGCTTCCTGCAAAATATTATTCTCTTCTTGGACAGCAGAGAATTTCTCAATATATAGTTTAACATAGGCATTAGAAGCATAATTATCATAACAATATTCAAGTATGGCAAAATTTTCAGATTTGTAGAGAGTAACATCATACTTTTCAATCAAAGAAGAAATTTCGTAAGCACCCTTAAAAGCAACAAATTCTTCAGTTTGTTGAACATCATAGTAATTATAAACACCCTTAGCATATGAAGATACGATTCCATTATCAATAAACTCCCATTGGTAGGGAAGGTGTTTCTTAGGGTTTTCAGAACAACAAGTAATATCATATATCTCACATAAATTCCAAGCATAGCACTGCAAACGATGAATTTGATCCAGTAAAAGTTTCCCTTTTTCAGATATACGGTGTCGCACATAACAAGCATGCTCATCTAAAGATTTGCCCTCAACTAAGCTAGTTGGGGTTTCAGCACGAGCACAAAGGGATCGAAGATGATCCAAGTAAAAAGCTTCAGGAGTGTGATAGATTTTGAGTGTTTCTTCAACCATTGGTTCAGTAGGTACAACTAATTTTTTGGTATTTTGCATTTCCTACCCATAACTAAAGATAGAAAACAACTAAGAACAACAAATAAAAATTACTTAGTGATAAATCAAACAAGCACACACGAGAATATTCACCCCACGCTATGACTCCCCGGCAACGGCGCCAGAAAAAGGTCTTGATAACCCGCAAGTATACGGGATAGTTGTAGCCTCTTTCGATAAGTAAGAGTGTCAAACCCAATGAGGAGCTAAAGGTAGAACAAATACTCTCTCAAGTCCTATCGGCCACTGATACGACTCTACGCACGCTTGACGTTCGCTTTACCTAGAACAAGTATGAAACTAGAAGTACTTTGTAGGTGTTATTGGATAGGGTTTGCAAGATAATAAAGAACACGTAAATAAAAAGTAGGGGCTGTTTAGATAAAGATGCAATAAAGTAAATATAGCGAGTGTGGAAAAGTGGTGGTAGGAGTTGTGGAATTGCCCCTAAGCAATTGACTACTTTACTAGACCGATAGCAAGTTTTATGTGGGAGAGGCCACTGCTAGCATATCCCTGACTTGGAATTCTGTGCACTTATGATTGGAACTATTAGCAAGCATCCGCAACTACTAATGTTCATTAAGGTAAACCCAACCATAGCATTAAGATATATTGGTCCCCCTTCAATCCCGTATGCATCAATTTCTATGCTAGGTTGAAGCTTCTGTCACTAGCCCTCCAATACATAGTCCTATCAACATACAACTAACCCTATGGTGTGATCCACACGCGCGCTCATATGATGGGCACCAAAGGACAACAACATAACCACAAGCAAATTAAATCAATCATAGCAATTCATCAACCACCAATAGGATAACGAAAATCTACTCAAACATCATAGGATGGCAACACATCATTGGATAATAATATGAAGCATAAAGCACCATGTTCAAGTAGAGGGTATAGCGGGTTGCGGGAGAGTGGCCCGTTGTAGATAGAGGGGGGAAGGTGATGGAGATGTTGGTGAAGATGGCGGAGGTGTTGGTGAAGATCGCGGTGATGATGATGGCCCCCGACGGCGTTCCGGCGCCACCGGAAGCAAGGGGGAGAGATCCCCCCTTCTTCTTCTTCTTCCTTGACCTTCTCCCTAGATGGGAGAAGGGTTTCCCCTCTGGTCCTTGGCTCCAATGGCGTGGGAGGGGCGAGAGCCCCTCCGAGATTGGATCTATCTCTCTGTTTCTGTGTTCCCAGATTCTGCCCCTTCACCGTTTCTTTTATATCCGGAGATCTGTAACTCCGATTGGGCTAATCTTTCGCCCAGATTTTTCTCATAAAATTAGGTTTCTTGCGGCAAAAGAAGAGCATCAACCACCTTACAGGTGGCCCACGAGAGTGCCAGGCGCGCCCATGGGGGGAGGGCACGCCCCCTTGTCTCGTGGCCACCTCGGGCACCGTTTCGCGTTGATTCTTCCTCCGGAAAATCCCAAATATTCCAAAATAATTTTCCGTCCGTTTTTATCCCGTTTGGATTCCGTTTGATATTCGGTTTCTATGAAACATAAAACATGCAACAGACATGAATTGGCACTGGGCACTGGATCAATATGTTAGTCCCAAAAATAGTATAAAAAGTTGCCAAAAGTATATGAAAGTTGAAGAATATTGGCATGGAACAATCAAAAATTATAGATACGACGGAGACGTATCACAAGTCTATGAGCTTCAACATTGGAAATTCGAGATTCATAATAGAAATTACATGCTAAAAAAGTCTAAGGCTTTCTACAATTTTTTGATGATTCCTCCATCCTCTCCTCCGACTCCTTGATGGATATCGTTGACAATTTGCTGACAGTCTGAAGCTACTTGAACATTCTGCACTCCCAAGTCCTAAGCAAGCCTCCCTGCATGCAAGAGCTTCCAAAACTGCCGGATTGAGAAGGCCTTGTACTGCCAACAGAGATGATCCCAGATATGCTCCTTCCTGACTCCGGCATACTATAGCTGCTACTCCCATATTGTGATGGACTGATACTCCCGCATCTACATTAATCTTGACATGACCATCCTTTGGCGCAATCCATTTTCCCCTCGGCTGGCTCGACAGACTCGTTCTTACTTGTGGTACTGAAGAAACGTTTAGCTGATCAAGCTCGGAGATAAATCTCTTGACAAACGAATATGTTTCATATGGGCTCTGGCTAATGGATTCATGAATTAGCTTTCTCCATGCGTACCAAATGGCCCATAGTGTAACTACCATCTGAGTCAATTCATCATGTTTAAAGGTCTCAAACATAGAGAACAACTAACTTTCAGCTGATGCTTCCCTTGTTTCTATCATATGCTCCAACAACTCATATCAACCAACGCCCAAACACACCAAGCCGTTGTACATTCCAGAAGAATATGCCTCCAAGAGTCGCTAGCTCCACAAGCAAAACATTCATCCCTGGGCGACATATTCCTGTTCTTGCGGACATCTTCTATGGGTATAGAATTCTTTGATAGCCTCCAAAGAAACACTTTAACTTTTGCTGGTACCGCGGTGTTCCAAAGGGAGGCCCAAGATTTTGCTATGTTGCTCATGTCAGACGCCCCCGGCCGTTCTTCCAGCCAATCTTCCCTCCTCTTTTTTTCTGTTATCATCCTATATGTCGAGCGAACTGAAAATATTCCATTCTTCTCAAAAGCCCACGAACAAAAATCCTCGATGTTCCGTGTGCATACTGGGATTTGTAAGATGGCAGTAGTATCGTATGGCAAGAACACCTATTGTATCAACTCATAATTCCATCTAGTGTTCCCTTGATCCAGCAATCCAGATACTAGTTGTAGGGGTTGATCTACCAGTGAGCCAATGGGTCTCATGTTTTCCTCGAAATCCAGTTCATATTCCGAATATATGTCGTCGCCCCTGTTCCCACCCTTCTGGTAAGGCCCATCTTTAGAGTATCTCATCCCTCTAAGACTGAGTGCCAAATCTGGGATGGATGGTTTCCAAGCTCAGCCGATAGCAAGTCACCTCCTGGAAAGTAAACTGCTTTGAGTATTCTAGCACTCAAAGATTCTGGGCCTTGAAGAATTCTCCAGGTCTGTCTAGCCAATAGAGCAAGATTGAAAATTTCAAAATCTCTGAAGCCTAAACCTCCCATATACTTGGGCATACTCATGACTTCCCATGATACCCAATACGGCTTGCGCTGTCCCCTTTTGCTACCCCACCAAAATGCATTAATCATTGAAGTCAGACTCTTGCACATTCCTCTTGGAAGCTTGAAACATGACATTGAATAAACCGGGATAGCTTGAGCTACCGATTTAATACGAACCTCTTTTCCAGCTGCTGATAAAAGTTTTTCCATCCAACCTTGTATTTTACCCCACAAGCGATCCTTCAAATATTTAAATGCACCATTTTTTGAAACTCCCACATCAGATGGCATACCAAGGTATTTCTCATTCAACTGTTCATTAGGGACATCAAGAATATTCTTTATAGCCGCTCTTACCTCCTCTGGACAACCCTTGCTGAAAAATAGGGAAGACTTGTCTTTGTTAATTCTATGTCCTGAGGCTTTAGCATAGGTTTCCAGCAGGTGAGACACTTCTTCAGCTCCCTCATTATTTTCTTTAAAAAACATCATGTTGTCATCTGCAAACAACAAATGGTTCACCCATGGAGCCGATGAAGCCACTTGTATTCCTGCAAGACTGGATGACTGAACTCTGGATTTTAAAAGGCACGAAAGGCCCTCTGCTGCCAGCAAAAAGAGGTATGGTGAAATTGGATCCCCCTGATGGATACCACATGTAGGATTAAAAGCATTAAGGTTTTGCCCATTAAAAAGAATTGAAAAGGAAACCGGAGTAACCATTCCCATGACAATATCTACCCATCTCTGTGTAAATCAGCTACAACATTATTGCCCTCAAATAATTCCACTCCACCATGTCATATGCTTTCATCATGTCAAGCTTTATCGCACAGTGTCTATGCTTCTAGGCCTTGTTTCTCTTCATAAAGTGTAAACATTCATATGCAGCAATAATATTATCAGTTATCAACCGACCGGGAACAAAAGCAGATTGTTCTTCTGAAATAATATCTGGTAGCACCACCTTCAGACGGTTTGCTACAACCTTTCAACTAATCTTATAAAGCACGTTGCACAAACATATAGGATGGAACTGAGATAATAACAGCGGATTTTTCACCTTGGGAATCAGAACAAGGATAGTGTTATTGATTTACTGAGCACTCTCAACCCTTCAACAATTCTTAGAACTATCTTTGCTACTTCGTGTCCACAAATATCCCAATGTTTCTGAAAAAGTTGAGCTGGAAAGCCGTCCAGCCCAGGTGCTTTTTGTGGAGCCATCTGAAACAATGCCTTCTTGACTTCCTCAGCAGTGTAAGGAGCGTTCAAAGAAGCATTCATCTGACTAGTAACCTTGCAAGGGACAGTATTGAGGACAACCTACATATCATCCGTTCCCTCGGATGTGTATAGGTTGTTATAAAAAGAATTGGTCATCACCTTCAGCTCCTCCACATCATCTGTTTGGGTGCCATCACTCCGAAGAAGAGATTTTATTTTATTTCTTGCCCTCCTCATATTTGCCCTCATGTGGAAATATCGTGTATTCCTATCTCCAGCTCGGAGCCACTCAAGTCTGGCCCTTTGCTTCCACATTAGTTCCTCCCTCTTATATAGTTCCAACAGACTTCTTTTAATTTCTAACTCTTGTTCAGATGGCCCCATACGCCCAGGTATACCTCTCAGGTATTCCAACTCATGCTTTAGATTTCTTATTCCACTTCTGACGCTGCCAAAAGTTTGCTTATCCCATGCGCTTAAAGATTCGGCCAACACATGCAGTTTCGCAGCCAAATCTGCTACCGATTCGCCCGTCGTCATTCCCCATGCATCAACCACTGTAGCATGCAGGTTAGGGTGAGCCTCCCACATGCATTCGTACTTAAACTCCCTCCTCCTTGGCTCCATAATTGCTGGATGCAGGCGCAATAAAATTGGTTGATGATCCGAGGCTGCTGCCGTGAGATGCTCCAGGGCTGCCTCGGGGAACACACCTCGCCATGCAGCACATGCGAGCGCACAATCAAGACGTACCCAGGTGAAGGAGCCCCCGGCTACTCTTTTTTCAAATATCCATTGTAGACCTGTAAAACCCAGATCCATTAAAGCGCAATCATCCACTACTGACCTGAATAAATTAATCTGATTCTGACTTCTCTGATTCACTCCATCATGTTCTCCCAAGTGCAGAACTTCATTAAAATCACCTATAAAAACCCACGGATCATCCGATTGACCCGCCAGTCCTCTCATAGTATCACAAGTTTTATATCTGTCTTGCACTTGGGCTTCTCCATATATACATGTCAGTCTCCAAGGTAATACACCTACATTATGAATCATTGCATCTCTTGCAAGTTTATTTCATCATTCCAGAAAATACCTAGTCCACCACTTCTACCATCACTACTAACAGGATAGCTTTTATTGTCACCTAGTTCACCTTTCAAATTCTCGACACGTACTCCATATATTTGTGTTTCTACGATACAAAGTACTGCGGGGTTAAATTTCTTCGCGAGATCACGAAGCTCATGAACTGTTGTGGGGTTACCCACACCACGATAGTTCCAACATAGGATACTCATTGTGCCCGGCGGTCCTCACGCACGGAGGCCGTCGATCCCTATGTTGTTGTCAATTGTACTGCAACTCCATCTTCTCCTTTCAGCTTCTTTCTGTTGGCATTTTCCTATGGTGTTCCTCCATCGACCAAGAAGCCGGCACTGTTTTCAAACTGACTGGCTTTATCTGTCGTATTGCCAACTAGAACGATGCCCAAACTAGGCTCCGCTGGTTCTGTCTATTCAAGGAGCCGGTCCCTGGTAATACCAGCCGGTTCTGCAACTGAATCATTCGCTAGCCTTTTTCCTAAAATAATGGGATCTTCATTAGGAGACTCAACAGTGGCATTGCTAACTTTCCCATTCAATACTACTAACGTATTGTGACGCCAGCTAATATTTTTATCATACTCTGCACTTATTCCTTCTCCTGAACTATGTCTTGGTACGACTGGACTATTCTCTCTCCTTTGATTATCCTCCTGGTCCTCATCTTCAGTCATATTGTCTTCCCCATCTACTCTATGACCACTTGTATGAGGGTGGATACCAGGACCAGACCCGCCACCTCTCCTCCCTCGGCCACGGCCTCGGCCTCCAAAGTCATTCCCTTCAAAATTCCCACGTCCCGCCCTGCTTGCTCGATCTCGACCCCCACCCAATCTGCCCCTTGCGGCCAAGATGAACGGGCCCCACTCAAACTTGGATGCGTCATGCTCACCCGTTCCACACTCTTCATACCAATGCCTCATAACTCCACAAGCAAAACAGAATGTAGGCAGCTTTTCAAACTTAACTCTGTATTTTTCTGTCTCCCCTGCCTTTGTAAACTGAACCACTCTAGTCAGTTTTTTGCAAACATCCAACTTAACTTGAACTCTAATGAATTCCCCCACAAAGCCATTGGGGAGAGTTACTTGCACTTCTTGAACCTCACCTATGCGACTAGCCAGATTTTGCAGAAAGCTTTTGCTATTGAGGACACCATCCGGGAGGCGATGAATCTGAGCCCAGGTTTCTAGCTTGTCAAGATTGACCTTTTCCGGCTTCAAAAAAACCATCATATTCAGCCATTAACATATCTATCTAGGTCGGTGTTTTAGATGACCTAACCAACTATAGGTTGGTTCGTGCTATGCTTTTTTTAATGTGTGCAGATCTGTTGGGTCGGCCGAACTACCCTGGTAGTGAGAATGGAGCAAGCCATTTACGGCCCAAGATAGATAGGTATCTTTGCTGAGGCCCATACCCTAGAGAGACCGTGAAGCGGGCCGCTAGCCTACTGCATAAGGCATCACCTGTAGCTCGCGCCGCTCCCCTAAGGGTGTGTTTGGGGTAGGAAGGAGGAAGCCTTGAACATAGAAACCTTCAGAAGTTTAGACTATTGCAAATAGATGGAAATATGTCCGAAGAGATGGTCTGAAGTTTCTTCCACATTAAAGCACCAAAAGGTGACAAGAGGAACATGGGTAACACAGTTAACACCATGACTTAAGAAAGATGAACGTAATAGAAGGCGATCAAACGATGGCTGAGGAAGTCCAGGATTAGGGGGTATCCAGACAGCCGGACTATATACATCGTCCAGACTATTGGAGCGTGAAGATACAAGACTCAGGACTCCATCCCGTATCCGGATGGGACTCTCCTTTGCGTGGAAGACAAGATTGGTGATCCGAATATTGTTTTTCCTTCCTTGTAACTAACTCCGTGTAAACCCTAGCCCTCTCCGGTGTCTATATAAACCGGAGAGGTTGGTCCTTAGAAGGCCGATCACAATTACAATCATAATCATCATAGGCTAGCTTCTAGGGTTTAGCCTCTACGATCTCGTGGTAGATCTAATCTTGTACTACTCATATCATCAATATTAATCAAGCAGGAAGTAGGGTTTTACCTCCATCGAGAGGGCCCAAACCTGGGTAAACATTGTGTCCCTTGCTTCCTGTTACCATCAGCCTAAGACACACAGATCGGGACCCCCTACCCGAGATCCGCCGGTTTTGACACCGACATTGGTGCTTTCATTGAGAGTTCCTCTGTTTCGCTGCTGCAAGGCTTGATGGCACCTTCAATTGTCAACAACACGGTCCAGGGTGAGACTTTTCTCCCCGGACAGATTTTCGTGTTCGGCGGCTTCGCGCTGTGGGCCAATTCGCTTGGCCAACTGGAGCAGATTGACAGCTACGCCCCTGGCCACCAGGCCAGGTTCGGAAACCTGAACTACACGGCCGATATCCGCAGAGACTTGACCTTCGACAGAATCGGGCCTATGCCAGGAACGCCGGACAGCCATGATGAGCACGACTTAGACCTGTTGTCGGACAGTACTCGGGAGATCACCCTTGCAGTAGCCCCGGACCTAAATCCGGAGCAGACTACGAGGCCCAAGGATGGGTGGATGGACCCTGCCCCGCAGGCCGCACACTCATCGGTGGTAGAGCCGAACACAGGCCTCACCTCTAAGGAAGCCTATGACTCCGGACCCCCGGACTCGTAGACACTCATATGATATATATGGTGGACAACCACCTCCTCATATGATATATATATGGTGGACACTCAGAAAGAAACCAATGACGACGAGGTAACAAAGGATAACCCCTCAGGGAGAAAAGCAAAACATGGGCATCGTCGGCGTCGCTCCAAGCCCCGCCACAGCAATACCGGCCCAGGAGACAAAAACAATCCGGATGGTGCTGAAGAGGAATACAACCCCGATCAGCCTGCTTTCGAGCAGGCCAAACAGGCAACGGACGGATATCCGGAGGAGGACAACTACATGCCCCCCTCCGAAGACGAGATTAGCCTCGGCAATGCCGAATGCGGCGTGCCTGAGGATCCAGTGGAGCAAGTTCGCTTCAAGCGATGTCTCATGGCCACGGCAAGGAGCCTGCAAAGGAAGCAACAGCAGCTCAAAGCTGACCAAGATTTGCTCGTGGACAGATGGACCAAGGTCCTGGCCACCCAAAAATACAAACTCGACCGCCCTGACAAAGGGCACACATGGCATAATTCGCTACCCCAACCTAAGCAGGAGAACCAAAGGCACATACCTCGACGTCAACACACCACAACGGTCCAAGACAATATGAAGGATACACAAAGAGGCATCCTCAAGCCTCGGTGCAATTGTCATAAACGTCAAGTCAAGGAAGTTGGTGCCAAATCCAGCAACTCCCAGTCTGGTCAGCGGACAAAGAACAGCTCAAGCCTATCTGTCCCGAGCAACATACTCGATCAACCATGTGAAATTCATGGTACTCCTAGAAGGACGGCCAAGCACACCAATAGAGAATGTCGGATCCTCAAAACAAAGCGGGCGGTTGTGTGCCGGAAACAATGAGGGGAGGATTCCAACAACGGCAAGGTCAAAAGATCCTCCAGATCATAAAAGTACGGCCGACCTCCCCCGATCACATCAACCGTCCGGACAATATCAACCACATCAATTTAATTGCAGTACCTCTAGACCTAGTAGTCTGGGGGCTCCATCTCACATAAAGCCCCCGCGGGTATGAAACCACAAATAACATCTTCGAAAAGATGCCAGGTGCAAAGGCCAAGTTTTATTGGCCCACCACTCTAACGGTTGTCTTCAGATCACCAAAAAATGCCACGCCAAAGAATAATTCTTCGGCGCCTTCCCCTCATACGGTAATTTACCATATGTTAACGCGACGAACCACGTTGACTCGATTCCACGTGGTAAACCATTAGGCCAACCCCATGTGATATAATCACGCCTATGGGCAAGGCCGAACCCCGCCCTTAGAGCGGAAAGCATACCGCTGCCGGAGTAGTGAGTCGTGCCTGCCTATCAAAATTTTGATATGACAGCCAACTATCCGGACACCAACTGAGGAGTCCGCGCTACTTCACGGTATAACGGCTGGGTTAACCAGGTTCCGATCAGGAACCATCGGACCAACCACAAGAGGATGTTTAGCTGCCCCCAAGTATTTGCCTTTACAAACTAACTTTGACGCAGAACAAAATTGGCGACGTGGAATCGGCCCGGACACACAATGGCAGGAACACGCAAGTGAACCCCCCCCCCCCAAAGAAGGCAGTCTGGATTCACTTCAGATCCACTCACAGCCCCCTCCAGTCCGTCCATGACAGGTTCCGCCAAAAAACACCTCTTTTCATAATCATAAATCGTACTCATATGCATAGACATATCATCCTACTACAATGCGTAGACTTAAATAACACTTACCGGCCGTCGTTTCTCATTGACGCCTCTTTGTCAAAAACGGCACCCACGCCTTGTGTTATGCCCGATTATGCCAGGGGCTTCACAGTACGACAATAAAGTCCGACCACCTTTTCGCTCGCTCGGCACCCCGAACTTATAGCACTATATGCATCAGCTCCGAATCATGTCTTGGGTCATTCGTTGGGTTTGCCCGGCTCCCATGTTTTGGTACCTTACGTTCTGCCCCATCGGCTAAGGTGGCGCTGGGAGAACTACTGCGATTGTGTCCCGGTTCTGCCGGACGAGCACCTCAGTAGAGAAAGCCGAAAACTGACTGTCATGATACAGCAAGAGCTGGTCAGCTGTTCGAGAGGTTGTAAAATCCTTAAAGATTTATTCCGTATAACGCCATTATAAATGCGGAGTGCGACGGATCGGTCTTCCGATCAGGTGCCAATAGAGCCCCTAGTTCGGCCTTCCGAACACTAGGGGCTGCGTCGACCATACTCGAATTCCTATGGCTAAGTGAGAGTGGTAAAGCCCTATAGTCCGATTGCCTGGTTCGTGGTGAGGAACGCCTCCTTAAAAGGACCTAGCCATGGGATAAAGAGTGTTCAGGTATGTCCCGAACACCCCCGTATTTCTTTCGTGGGGGCAGAAGCCGACGACTGGCCAACTCTCAGGATTTACATACACTAAACAGCCGCACAGGAAGAACAAATGTTCAAACAAAACATGCAATAAATAATAAAAGTGCCATTATCCCATGTTACAAAGAACGACACGAATGCCCTCAGGGAAATATAATGTCTTTGGTACACTTATCCGCCACAAGGCGGGCTCCCTTCAGTACACCTTCATAGTACAACTCGGGCTTGCGGTGCTCCTTACCCTCTGGCGGCCCCTCAGTCATCAGCTTCTCCGCATCAAGCTTCCCCCAATGCACTTTTGCACGCTCAAACGCCATGCGCGCATCCTCTATACAGATCGATCGCTTAATAGCATCAAGCCGAGGACAGGCGCCTACAATCCACTTCACGAGTCCGAAGTAACTTCTCAGAATTGGCTCTGCGGGCCATAGCCGGACAACCAAGTCCTTCATGGCTAGTTCGGCCGCCTGGCGCAGTTCGACCAGCTGCTTCAGCTGATCGACAAAGGGCACCGGATAGTTCGGCGCCAAATACTGCGACCAGAAATCCCTCTTCGCAGACTTATTCTCCTCGGTCCGGTAGAATTGGGCGGCATCTGATATGCTGCGAGGCAGATCCGCAAACGCCCCTAGAAAAACAAGAATTCAGCTTGTCGCTTAGAGTTCTTCCCATTATCATGTAAACATGGCCATGAATACAAAAGGCCTTACCAGCCGCAACCTTCCGGGCCTCCTGAATGTCCCGCACAGCACCTCGGGCTTCTTCCCGAGCATCCTCCACGGCTTGGAGAGCTTGGGCGAGTTCGGATTCTTTCCCTACTAGACTCTGCTCCAAGCCCTCGCTTTTCTTCATAGCCTCCTGGAGCTCTCGCTCAGCTGCGATGACCCTGGCCTCGTGTTTCTCACAAAGTGCCTGTTCGGCAGTAGCCTTCTCGTTGGCATCAGCCACAACCTTCTTCAGTGCCTCATATTCGGCACTCGCTCCTAGAGCATACAATACAAATACTTTTCATTAGGCACAATTACTCATTCGTGCCGAATTCAAGACAATGTTTCAACATACCTTGCTTGTCCTCCAATTGCTTCTTCACACGGCCAAGTTCTTCTTCGGCCCGTTCCAGGCTCTGCTTCAGTCCGGGCACTTCCACATTATGAGCGGCAGTCTTCTCTGCAGACGCCTGTTTTCACACAAAGGGGTATACGTCATTAACAAAGGCTCCTGCAAAAGCAGAGGATTTGATCCCCTGCCCGGCTCTTTCTCTCTTTCGCCGGACAGTGTATCAGAGGCTACTACTCATATTATGACGATTCCTCAAAGGTTTCTTAGAAAACATACCTCAAAGGCCTTTATAAGGCCAAGGCAGGACTCATTCAGCCCACTCTCGGCAGACTGAATCTTTTCAATCACCTCACCCATGAGGGTCCGATGTTCATCGACGATAGACGCGCTCTTTAACGCTGTCGATAGACCGCCAGGCAGCTCTGCTTGGACAGAGGTTACCGGCGGAGTAGGCAAGCCTCCCACTGTCGAAGGTGGCTGCTCGCCCGATCCTGGAGCCTTAGAGGTCTCCAGGACCTTGTCCGGCTGTGGTCCAAACCCGAGATTGCCCCCGCCGTCGACACGCCGGGGGGCCGCCGCCCCCGTGTGTCCGGCCCCAGAGACATGCCTCCCCTGGTCCGGGTCTCGTTGAGACGACACCTCAGTGTTGCACCTAGACTTCGGGGAAGGGGCCTCTGGAGGCGTCTCGCTCGCCAAAGTGTCTGAGCTCAGCGAATCCTCCGATGAGGACTGTCCGGCGCGAGACCTCGCCGGGCTGTATGAAATATAGGCGGCAGTTAAAACTACTATACCTAAACGACCCTGGATGCATATGCGTGTTCGGATTTCGGATACTTACGACTTTTCCAGGGGCTGGGCCCTGGGATCCCACTCCGGGCTGTTATCGGTAGCCGTGGTGGATGCCTCTGGGTGGGAACCTCTACCCCTCTTGGGCGATTCGGCCTCCAGGGACGAGGAAGCCTTCCTTTTCTTCCCACCTCCAGAGTGAGGCTCGTCCTCCTCTGCTTCCTCCTCTTCATCTTCAGAAGAAGGAGCGTCGCTAGAGTCTTCAGATTTTGCATTCGAAGACTCGCCGCAACGGAGGCCACTCTGGGTCTTTTTGACCTTCTTGGAGGCCTCTTTCTTTGGCGCCTCGTAAGGTGCAGGGACCAGCATCTTCGTCAGAAGAGGTCCGGCCGGTTCCTCTGGCAGCAGGGCCGGACAATGTATCCTCTCCACCTTTTTTATCCATCCCTGGGGTCATGATAAAGCATGATAAAAATGTCTCCCTCAGGACATGCCAACAGAAGCATGGATGGACAGAGCGTGGCTATAACTTACCGAGCTTGCAGAATGGGATAATTGATACCCACGGTCCTCAGCAGAGCCCGACCCTAATTTGCCGGACTTAAATAGCACCTTCCAGATATCCTTGTGGGAGGAATCATAGAGCTCCCGAAGGGTTTGGTGCTCGGTTGGGTCGTACTCCCACAAATTGCAGGCTCGACGCTGGCAAGAGAGAACCAGGCGAACTAACATCACCTGGACTATGTCGACGAGCTTGACGTCCTTGTCGACCACACTCTGGACGCGCGTATGGAGCAGTGACAGCTCATTGGATGAGGACCAGCTCGGGCCCTTCTTGGGACAGGACGTGAGCCGCAGTGGGGCTCCGGATATGAACTCGGGAGCTGCAGCCCACTTTTTGCCGCACGGTTCGATGATATAGAACCACTGCTGTTGCCACTCCTTGACGGAGTTGTTGAAGGCACCCGTTGGCCAAACGACCTTGGGCATCTTGCTCACCATGGCACCGCCGCACTCGGCGTGCTCGCCACTCACCACCTTGGGCTTCACATTGAAAATCTTCAGCCACAGGCCGAAGTGAGGCGAAATCCGGAGAAAAGCCTCACACATGACGATGAACGTCGAGATATTGAGGAAAGAATTGGGGGAAAGATCATAAAATCAACCCCATAGTAATGCATGACTCCACGAACAAATGGGTGAAGGGGAAACCCGAGCCCGCGGACACAATGGGGAAGAAACACGACTCTCTCGTGAGGCTCCGGAGTAGGGACGACCTGTCCCGCCAGCGGGAGACGGTGGCCGATCTTCTTGGCCAGGTACCCGACCTCCCGGAGCCTCTTGATATCCTTCTCCTGGACGGTAGAGGCCATCCATCTGCCTCCTGCTCCGGATCCGGACATCTTTGGAGAACCTCTCTTCGATGGAAAAGAAGAATGCTTGGGCGTTAGGGCTCGAACAGAGGGGAATGGGCTAGCGGAAGGAGAAGGCGTGGGTAAAGAGGAAGAGACCTTATCTCTTTATAGAGACGATAAAAGCTTTTTGCGCCTCCCCACTTGCCTGGTGGAACCCGCTCGCTCCCCACTCGCCGCGATTAGCGGTGCGGTTGGATTACCCATACCCATATTGATGAGAATCCCACAATAAGGGGACACGATCTCTGCTATGGCAAAACATGCAGAGGAAACCGCCTCGCGATATGCGCTATGGCTGGTTGTAGGAAAACGGTTCGGATAATGACCCGACCGTAATGACATGTCACGTGGTTAGCAGATTACATTTGTGAAATATCATTCTCTCTATGGTGGTATGTGAAGATCATTTTGTAGATCCGGACACGGTCTACATGTTCGATAATTACTTCGGAGTATTCGGAGAAGGAACCTGCCTTGCAATGCCGAAGACAAGATTGCGCGCCGGATGTCGTGGTTCTAAGCCTGATAGTAGAATAGGGGGGTAGGTATGGAGAGGCAAGATCCTAGCTATGGAGTACTTGTACACGCAAGGGATTTACGAGTTCAGGCCCTTCTCGAAGGAAGTAATAGCCCTACGTCTCGGAGCCCGGAGGCGGTCGACTGGATTATATGCGTATGAGTTAGAGGGGTGCAAACCCTTTACACTGAGGAGGGGGTGGCTTATATAGAGTCTGCCAGACCCCTCCGGCCCTCAGTTATGCAGGGTTTAAAGTACATTAAGGCCTGGCGTTACTGGTAACGCCCTACATAAAGTGCTATCATGACCATAAAGACTACTTAATAACAGACCGTTTGGGTGCAGAGTGACTCTAGATCTCCTGGTGGTCGAGTGAACGGCTTCATGGTCGAGTGTCTTCGAGTCCGTCGAGTGGAATCCTTCTAGGTCGATTGAAAGGTAGTTTCTTCTAAAGATGTTCTTGGGGAGGGTACCTTGGACTGGTCCATGACCCTACCCTAGGTACATGGCTTCATCATTAGCCCCCGAATGGATCGAGGTTTGAGTGAGGAAGGAGTTGAGAATTCTTCCGACCTGTTTTTCGTGCTATGAGTGGGTCTTGCTCTGGATCAATGACTTTTAATGATGGCATCAACTTCCTTTTTAGTCGCCTTGATCCATTCTTTGTATCTGTCGAGTGACCTTTATGAGCTTGGAGATTTCCGAGTGACGGATCGGAGGAAATCTGCGGTCTGACAAGTTGCTCTGCTGTTCGCGGATTTAGCGGGATCCGAATTTCGGGAAGCGCGCGAAGCGTAGGAGGCCGTGGTACTCGGATGGGATAAGGCAGGGACGCCTCGATCTTTGCGCCACCTTTTTCGCCACGTATCGCGCGCGCGACTGTTGTGGGATTTGACAGGATCGTCCGGGCCTACCAGTCAGCCACTCGGAAGAGACTTCATATAAGGCGCCGGACGGGGTTTTTTTGAACAGTGCGCCCTCATTTTCCCCTCCCTCTTCCTCAGATTCTCCTGCTGCGTTCGCCACCGTCCCAGCACTGTTGCTCCGTGTCTGCTTCGCCGGCAACGATGGTGAAGGAGAAGACGGCGGCTTTGGAGCGGGCAAAGAAGGCGACGGCGAAGGCGAAGGGGAGGGCGACCAGTCAGGGTGGATCCTCGCCGCGGGCCGGTCTGCCGCAAGGCTGGATCC
The DNA here is from genome assembly GCA_963921465.1 of Triticum timopheevii. NCBI lineage: Eukaryota > Viridiplantae > Streptophyta > Magnoliopsida > Poales > Poaceae > Triticum > Triticum timopheevii. The sequence continues at coordinate 346,763,773 of OY997270.1, read as the reverse complement.
AGGGAGACTGGATCCGCTCGACCATCAGCCAGAAGGACCTCGATGACCTGGCCAACAAAGGACTGATCCCTCATGGACCAGCGAGGCTTCCGGGGAAGGAGTGGCAGCCGCAGCCTCAGGAGGGTGAGTGCGTCCTCTTAGGTACCCACGTCAACCATGGGTTTTCTCTTCCACCGAATCCTTTCTTTCGGGGATTTTTGAACTTCTTTGTGGCACAACTCCACCACTTTACACCCAACTCTATCGTCTATCTCGCTTCTTTCGTGTCCTTGTGTGAGAACTTCTTGGGTTGTCGGCCGCATTGGGATCTTTTCAAACACATTTTCACCTGTCGCTCTCAGATGGTGAAAAAGGCTAGTCCGAGTGACGAGAAAACCCAAGTAATCCAGATGTGTGGGGGTCTTGGGGTTCAAATGAGGAGTAAAAGTGCTTTTCCAACCATGATCCTTCCTGAGTCAGTCCGAGGGTGGCAGTCGACCTGGTTCTACTGCCAAGACCAGCCGACGCCAGGGCAGTCGACTGGACTCCCTCCTTTCTCCATGGACCGAGTGAACAAGCCGTCCTCTCTGAAGGTGGTCCCCGAGGAGAAGGCTGAGGTTAAGTTGTTGGTAGAGCGTGTAGTCTAGCTCATCCGTGACGGGGTGACTGGCATGGATCTTCTGGAGGTTTTCCTTCGACGGCGCATTCAGCCATTTCAATATCGAGGCCACCCGATGTGGATGTACTCTGGTACCGAAGACACCACTCAGGTACGCCCGGAGGAGGTCGACGATGCCACACTGGAAAGTTGGATGACTGCCATCACAGGGAACAAAGATAACCCCCGTGGAGCCAGGAGGATCCCGTCACTCGACCAGTCATACGAACCGGACAAGGTCTAATCCCTTACCTCCGACCGTAATCATGTTTCCTTCATTCCGTTTTGCTACAATTCGGCCGACTGACTTTTGTCTTGTTTGTTGTCTTCTAGGTCACTACTGAGATGTATTCAATGCCCAACTGGGCGCAAGAACAGACCGAAGAGGAGGAAGGGAGCGGGGGTGAAAGTCAGGAGGAGTGGGAATCCGATGGCGAGGAGGGTGAAGAAGATGCCGACTCTGATGAGGAAGAGGAGGAGGAAGTCGAGCCTCCCCATACTGAAAGACGATCCAAGCTCGTCCATGACCCTGCAGTCGAGCGCGGCAAGGCGGCCGTGCCTGTTGGGCAGTCGACCAAACGTCCTCAGACGACCTCTCCGGCACCGACTGAGAAAGCGTCGAAGCAACCCCGAGCGGCGTCATCAAAACCAACGAAGGCCCTGCCGAAGATGAGGATGGTGATTCCCACTATTTTCGGGTAATGGCATAACTTGTGTTTTCTTGTTTAACATGGATACACTCTTGGTCGACTCGTTCGCTGACCGACTGATTTCTGAAATCGCAGTGCTGCTACTTCTGAGACCTCAACCAGACATGAAGATCAAGAAATGGAGGATGCCGTCTCTTCCAACCCTGGTATGATCTCTATAGTTTCGCTTTCGGTCGATAGGATCTTCATTTTTAACTTCGAATCTTTCCTGTAGCTCCACCTAATATCATCATTGATCTCCCTGATGATGACGATGAGGAGCCACTGAGGCAGAGGAGGAACAGGAAAACGTCTGCTGGCAAGACCGCTCAGGTTGTATCAGCACCTGAGACGCTGGTTCCAGAGGGAGGCAACGTCACTTGGACTACCGTGTCCTTTGCCGTGCCGCTGACGAGTGCTCGCCCTTCGTCGTCGAGTGCTGATCCGCCTTCCCTTTTCTCCACCCACCACGTCCCAGAGGACCAAGCAGGCGCTGCTAAAGAAGCTATACGCCAGGCGGGGTTCATGATGGAGCAGGTGAAGGCAATCCGAGACGCCAGCCAAGCGGCTTATGATGCAAGTTCATCCCTTCAGAGCAATGTCCAGGTTAGTTGACCACCGCTTGTTCTGTTAGGATATGGTACCTAAAAACTTTTCTTTCTGAAGATCTTAGTATCTGTACACCAACTGGGTCTGTCGATTGAATATATGGATTGGCGAGGGCACGCTGAGTGCACCCACTGGGTGTAGTCCCCGAGACTATGGTGGACTGCTGGCAGTCGACTATAGTCTTTATACCTTGAACTTTTTCTCTTTACTTTCTCCACTCGATCTAGTCGAATGGAATCATGGAACCAGTGGGGGCACGCTGAGTGCACCCACTGGGTGTAGCCCCCGAGACCGTGGTCGACTGCTGGCAATCGACTATGGTCTGAAACACATTTTTTTTTGAAACTGTGGCTAACTGCCGGCAGTTGGCCTTTTTGTCTCTTTTGGTCGACTGATCGACCCGAGCCAATAGAACCAGTGGGGGCACGCTGAGTGCACGCACTGGGTGTAGTCCCTGAGACTACGGTTGATTATTTTGATTCGGCTGTAGTCTTAGAAATGCTACGATTTTTCTCTTAGTCACTCGGAAGTGACCTATCTTTGATGTCTGTCGATTGATCTTTCGCAGAAATCTTGCGAGCTTGTGGCTCGTTATACTGAGTTGGAGAACAAGCATATCCAGCTCGAACTTGATCTAAATCTTGTCCAGGAGAACTTCACGAAGGCGAAGGAGGAGGCAAAAGGTATGTTTGGTGATAATCTTGACGACTGCCTTTATTTTTTGCCCATTCCTGAGTCTAATCTCACTGTCATTTTGCAGATAAACTGAAGAATGCTCTAAATAAGAAGGACGTTGACCTCACCGAGGCGCAGAAAACGGCTTCAGACAAGACTAAGCTCGTGGAAGAAAAGTTGGCTTCAGTAGGACAACTTGAAGAGGAAAACGCCAATCTGAAAGCTGCTCTTGACGTGGCCAACAAAGAGGCTAGCCGACTGAAGAATGACAAGATTGCTCTGAGCGACAAGGCTAGCGAACTGGCAGGAAAGAAGAATGATCTAGAGGTTTATCTGGGAGGGCTCGCCAAGAAGTTATTCCTCATGCTTGAAGGTAATCCCTTATATCCGACTGGCTTGTAATTATGGTCTTACCACAAAACTGCTAGCTTATCTTTGGGTTGTGTTTACAGAATTCTGCCAAAACTTTGAGGAAGAAACTGGTCGAGTGGAGACAAGCCTGGATCCCATCAACTCTCCTGTGAAGGATGAAGCTACCATGAACGTGCTTCGACTGGAGTCTCGTGTTGCTGTTGTGGTCGACTATCTTGCTAGACTGAAGGTTGCAACGTCGCGCATCAACACAACACTCTGGCCGGGGGAAACACTTCAGAATGACCTCGAGTCTCTAATGACTCGACTGAACGAAGTTCCAAGTCGAGTGCAAGAATGGAAGAAGTCTTCTGCCAGGTGTGGTGCTGATGTTGCTCTGTCTCTGGTCTGTGTTCACTGTAAGGACGCGCGAGAGGACAAGCTGGCGTCTCTCAAGGTGGCCAATACCAAGAAGCATGACTTCCGATCTTTCATGGAGACCTTCATTGCTGCTACCACTCGGATTGCATATGGAATCGACCTGGACGAGTTTGTCGCGCCTTCTAGTCCTCCACCGAAGGAGTAAAAAACTTCTATGCTTGATGCCTTAAATTTGCCTCGGAATGCCGAGTGGTTTTTGTAACCGGTAAACTTTAACAGGCTCGATGCCTGAGCACTTCTGGATCCGTAGGATGCTATCTGAACTTGGGTTTGTTGTTGAATATGTTTGCATTTGTCTTCAAACGAACGTCGTTCTTCGCTCGGAATATATGCGTGTGCTTGTGATGCGCTCTTGCAGGTAGGAATGAAGCACAGATTGCAGTCAACTTGCGTCCTTGCAGATCGGGATGGAGCGCACATTGTATTTGTGGCGGAGCTCTAAAGGGGAAGGTAGCAGTCGACTTACACCTCGTCATCCTTGCAGAGCGGAGTGAATCTCATACTTAGGCTGGCACTGGGCTGCAGCTAAGCCCCCGAGTGGGAGGTTTGCTCTCCACTCGGTAGGATTTTCAAAAACTTAGGCGAGCACTGGGCTGCAGCTAAGCCCCCGAGTGGGAGGTTTGCTCTCCACTCGGTAGGATTTTCAAAAACTTAGGCTAGCACTGGGCTGCAGCTAAGCCCCTGAGTGGGAGGTTTGCTCTCCACTCGGTAGGATTTTCAAAAACTTAGGCAAGCACTGGGCTGCAGCTAAGCCCCCGAGTGGGAGGTTTGCTCTCCACTCGGTAGGATTTTCAAAAACTTAGGCTAGCACTGGGCTGCAGCTAAGCCCCCAAGTGGGAGGTTTGCTCTCCACTCGGTAGGATTTTCAAAAACTTAGGCGAGCACTGGGCCAGCTAAGCCCCCGAGTGGGAGGTTTGCTCTCCACTCGGTAGGATTTTCAAAAACTTAGGCGAGCACTGGGCTGCAGCTAAGCCCCTGAGTGGGAGGTTTGCTCTCCACTCGGTAGGATTTTTTGTGGCGTACCTCCGAAGGAGAAGGTAACAGTCGACCTGCACCTCGTCCTCCTTGCGAGGCGCATATTGTATTTGCGGCATAGCTCGGAAGGAGAAGGTAGCAGTCGACCTGCCCCTCGTCCTCCTTGCGGAGTGCACATTGTATTTGTGGCATAGCTCGGAAGGAGAAGGTAGCAGTCGACCTGCACCTCGTCCTCCTTGCGGAGTGCACATTGTATTTGTGGCGTAGCTCGGAAGGAGAAGGTAGCAGTTGACCTGCGCCTCGTCCTCCTTGCGGAGCGCACATTGTATTAAGTACTTAGGCGAGCACTGGGCTGCAGCTAAGCCCCCGAGTGGGAGGCTGGCTCACCACTCGGCAGGATTTTGTTAAACTTAGGCGAGTACTTGGACTACAGCTAAGCCTCCGAGTGGGAGGCTGGCTCACCACTCGGTAGGATTTTTTTAAACTTAGGCGAGTACTTGGACTGCAGCTAAGCCTCCGAGTGGGAGGCTGGCTCACCACTCGGTAGGATTTTTTTAAAACTTAGGCGAGTACTTGGACTGCAGCTAAGCCTCCGAGTGGGAGGCTGGATCACCACTCGGTAGGATTTTTTTGAACTTAGGCGAAACAGATTCGCAGCTAAGCCCCCGAGTGGGAGACTGGCTCACCACTCGGCAAGGATTTTTTTACAAGCTTAGGCGAAACGGATTCGCAGCTAAGCCACCCACTGGGGGAGTTCTCATGTAAACAAAAGTAACAACAATCACTGGGAAAATTATAACACTCTTGTCTTTGATAAATAAACTATAGAAGTACTTTTATCACATCTCATCCGAGTGAATACTTAAGTATAAAAGGGGCGGAGCAGCTCCGCGTTCCAAGTTCGGGGCTCGTCAATCTGGTGACCGACATTGTAAAGGCGGTACGCCCCATTGTGGAGAACTTTGGTGACGATGAAGGGACCTTCCCAAGTAGGAGCAAGCTTGTGTGGCTTCTGCTGATCCACTCGGAGAACCAAATCTCCTTCTTGTAAGGCTCGACTCTTCCCGTTTCTGGCATGGAAGCGACGTAAGTCCTGCTGATAAATGGTCGATCGGATCATGGCCATCTCTCTTTCTTCTTCTAGAAGGTCGACTGCATCCTGTCGGGCTTATGATGGTGAGTTGTGAAGCAGGTCACTCGGCAAGACTGCTTCAGCTCCGTAGACCAAGAAGAACGGAGTTCTCCTAGTCGACCGATTAGGTGTGGTCCTTAATCCCCAAAGTACCGACGGAAGTTCGTCGACCCATGCACCTGCCGCGTGCTTGAGATCGTGTATCAGTCGGGGTTTCAGCCCTTTGAGAATTAGACCATTTGCTCGTTCGGCTTGTCCATTCGACTAGGGGTGAGCGACTGAAGCATAGTCGACTTGTGTGACTTGAGATGTGCAAAAGGCTCTGAATTCTTCAGAATCGAAGTTTGACCCATTGTCAGTGATGATGCTATGCGGAACTCCATACCTGAACACCAACTCTCTGATGAAGCTGATAGCAGTGCCAGCATCCAGATTCTTTATGGGCTTAGCTTCAATCCATTTGGTAAACTTGTCGACTGCTACTAGCAAGTGAGTGAAGCCGCTTCTGCCAGTTCTCAGCGGTCCAACCATATCTAACCCCCATACAGTGAAGGGCCAGATGAGTGGAATGGTTTTCAAGGCTGAGGCGGGTTTGTGCGATAGATTGGAGTAAAACTGACATCCTTCACACTTGTCGACTATCTCCTTTGCCATTTCATTTGCTCTCGGCCAGTAAAATCTCGCTCGGTATGCTTTAGCCACAATGGTCCGAGAGGACGCATGATGGCCACAGGTCCCCGAGTGGATATCGTTAAGGATTATCCGACCTTCTTCTGGCGTTATACATTTCTGACCGACTCCAGTCGCGCTTTCTCTGTACAACTGTCCCTTTATCATGGTAAAGGCTTTGGATCGGCGGACGATCTGTTGAGCCTCTTCTTCATTCTCTGGGAGCTCTTTCCTTAAGATATACGTGATGTATGGCTCTATCCAGTCGGGAGTGATGACCAACGCTTCCATGATCAGGTCGACCACCGCTGGAACTTCAACTTCAGTCGGATCTGTGACACTTTTTGGCTGCGGAGCTTCTTCGGAAAAAGGATCTTCTTGAATTGATGGAGTATGGATATGTTCCAAAAACACATTACTGGGAATGGCTTCTCTCTTGGAACCTATCTTCGCCAAATCATCAGCCGCTTGATTTTTCAATCGGGGTATATGATGGAGCTCTAACCCCTCAAATTTCTTCTCGAGCTTTCTCACTTCATTGCAGTAACCAGTCATAGCTGGGATTCTGACGTCCCACTCCTTCATCACCTGATTGACCACCAAATCTGAGTCGCCATAAACCATAAGGCGACGGACGCCGAGTGAAATGGCCATACGCAACCCATATAGAAGTGCTTTGTATTCTGCTTCATTGTTGGAGGAATCAAAGTGGATCTCGAGCACATATCTGAGCTTATCTCCTCGGGGGGGGGGGGGGACCAATACCACCCCAGCACCAGAACCATTCAACATCTTAGAACCATCAAAGAACATGGTCCAGTGCTCCGAGTGAACTTGAGTCGGTAACTGCTGTTCAATCCACTCAGCAATGAAATCTGCTACAGCTTGGGACTTGATGGCTTTCTTTGCCTCAAACTTGATATCAAGGGGAAGGAGTTCAATCGCCCATTTTGCCACTCGACCAGTTGCATCTCTGTTGTGCAGAATCTCTAACAATGGGGCATCGCTGACGACTATAATGGAATGATCAGAGAAATAATGAGCAACCTTCTTCGTGGTCATTTAAATCCCATATACAAGCTTCTGATAACGAGGGTATCTTTGCTTCGATGGGGTCAACACTACGGAAAGATAATATACTGGGCGCTGAACTTTGAAGGCTTTCCCTTCTTCTTCCCGCTCGACCGTAAGTACTGTACTGACGACTTGTCCTGTGGCTGCAATGTAAATCAACAAAGGCTCTTTGCTGATTGGAGCAGCAAGCACCGGCTAGGTGGAGAGCAGAGCTTTTAGCTCTGCAAATGCTGCATCTGCTTCTGGAGTCCACTCGAATTTGTCTGACTTCTTCATCAGTCGGTAAAGAGGCAATGCCTTTTCACCGAGGCGAGAGATGAATCGACTTAACGCGGCCAAGCATCTAGTAAGCTTCTGGACATCGTGTACATGCATGGGGCGTTTCATTCGAAGTATAGTGCGAACTTTTTCTGGGTTGGCGTCGATTCCTCGTTCGGAAACGAGAAAACCGAGTAACTTTCCGCCAGGAACTCCGAATGTGCACTTTGATGGATTAAGCTTGATATCATACCTCCTGAGATTGGCAAATGTTTCAGCGAGATCAGTCAACAGGTCGGAACCCTTCCGTGATTTGACCACAATATCATCCATGTATGCTTCCACGTTCCGACTGATTTGAGTGAGTAAACACTTCTGAATCATCCTCATGAACGTGGCTCCAACATTCTTGAGGATGAATGGCATGGTGACATAGCAGAAGCACCCGAATGGAGTGATGAAAGTTGTTTTGATCTCGTCGGGTCCATACAGACGGATCTGATGGTAACCGGAATAAGCGTCTAAAAAAGACAGGCGCTCACATCCCGCAGTCGAGTCGACTATTTGGTCGATGCAGGGGAGAGGAAAATGATCTTTGGGGCAGGCCCAATTGATATGTTTGAAATCAATGCACATGCGAAGTGACTTGTCCTTCTTGGGGACCATGACAACATTGGCGAGCCACTCGGAGTAGTAAATTTCTCGGATAAACTCTGCTGCCAGGAGCCGAGCCACCTCCTCGCCAATGGCCTTTCTCTTCTGGACGGCGGACCGTCGAAGGTGTTCTTTGACAGGTTTCACTTTTGAGTCGACTCGTAGACGATGCTCAGCCAGCCCCCAGGGAACACTCGGCATGTCAGCAGGCTTCCATGCGAAGATGTCCCAGTTCTCATGGAGGAACTGGATGAGCGCTTCTTCCTATTTAGAGTCGAGTCTTGTGGAGATATGAGTCGGAGCAGCACTGGGGTCGGTCGGGTGAATATGAACGGGCTTCGTCTCACCAGACGACTGGAACACTGACTCTGTGGCGGGCTTCTTGGCCCGCAATAAATCACTCGGATCTGCATTTTTCTAGTATTCCTGCAGCTCCACCACTGTTATCTGAGCATCGGCGATCTTTGAGCCCATCTGAAAGCACTCTTCTGCCTTTTTCCGATTTCCAGTGATGGTGATCACACCCTTGGGACCAGGCATCTTCAATTTGAGGTACACGTAACATGGTCGAGCCATGAATCGTGCATAAGCTAGCCTGCCTAAAATAGCGTGATAAGCACTCTGGAAATCCACAACTTCAAATGTTAACTTTTCTTTGCGGAAATGCTTTGAATCGCCGAAAACCACATTGAGAGTAATTTGGTCGAGTGACTCAGCCTTCTTCCCAGGGATGATTCCATGGAAACTCATGTTGCTGGTACTGAGTCTGGACATCGGAATGCCCATTCCCTTCAGCGTCTCCGCATACAATATATTCAGGCTGCTGCCACCATCCATCAGAACCTTAGTCAGTTGAGTGCCTTCGACGACTGGGTCGACCACCAAAGCTTGCCTCCCAGGGGTGGCTATGTGTGTCGGATGATCAGACTGGTCGAATGTGATAGCGGTCTGAGACCATTTCAGATAACTGGGTGTCGTCGGAGCAACCATATTCACCTCACGGTTGATAACTTTCAATCGACTTTTGCTCTCAACATCAGCGAAAATCATCAGGGTGGAATTGACATGGGGGTATCCTCCATCACTGTCCTCTTTGTCCTCAACCTTGTCTGACTCCTTTTCCTTATCCTTGGGTTGTTTCCCCTGAAACTGCAGGATTAAGAGTCGACACTGGCGAGTGGTATGTTTTGGGTAAATGAAGTTACCCTCCTCGTCTATCTTCGTGTGGATGTGGCATGGTAAATCCATCACGTCATTTCCTTCCTTGTCCTTCACTTTCTTGGGGTTCCAAGATCCTTTGGGTTTCCCTTTAAACTTGCCCTGAGTCACGGCCAAGGCTTCTCCAAGAGCAGCTGGCTCGGCTTTCCGCTTCTGCTTCCGACTGGAGTTCCCTCCTCCGGTTTCATGAGCAGTCGGCTTGTACTTGCCACTCCAGAGCCGATCCTCTTCTTCACCATTGGCATATTTGGTGGCAATCTCCATCATTCGACTCAGAGTCACGTCTCCAGTCCGACCGAACTTCAAACTTAACTCCCTGTTCTTAACGCCTTCCTTGAAGGCACAGACTGCTTGGTGATCAGATACATTCTCCATCGTGTGATGCAATGTGATCCACCTCTGGATGTAATCCCTCAGGGTCTCATTCGACTTTTGCACGCAAACCTGCAGCTCTGTCAACCCTACTGGTTGCTTGCAAGTTCCTTCAAATCTCCAGACAAACACTCGGGCAAGATCTTCCCAAGTGTAAATGCTGCTAGGTGCCAACTGATTCAGCCATGCTCTGGCCGAGCCCTCCAACATGAGAGGTAAGTGTTTCATGGCCACCTCATCGTTGCCGCTGCCAATCTGAACAGCCACTCGATAGTCCTCAAGCCAAGTATCGGGCTTGGACTCACCAGTGAACTTACTAACTCCAATCGCCAACATGAAGTTGGGAGGAATCACCGCAGCCCTGATGGCTCTGCTAAAACACTCTGGTCCTGAGAAATGAACTCTGCTGGTGGTGGGCACATCTCTGTCATGGCCTTCTTGGTGAGCTCTGTTTCGGTCGACCAGACCTTTCACGATAATGGATCTCGCGTCAAAGCCTGGTTCTCTGGGGTCGACTGGAACCCTTCGCCCAACACTGTGCTGACGTCTATCATCTTGCTGTCGAGGAGTGTACGACCCACCCCTTGGGGGAGGAGTGGGAACTCGACGTTGATCATCGCAATCAAATGTGTCATCATACTGATCATGCCAACCTCCACGTCCCTCACGCCTCAGGGGCGATCTCGGGCTATGGGCCGACTGGACTGTATTCGCAGCGACAGATTTGCTGTGAATCTGGTTTCGTGACTGCGATACAGCTGAATTCTGATCTCCTACTACCCGAAGCAAATCTCTGATCTGCATCAAGCCTCTGCCAGCCTCTGACTGGGAGGGCCGAATCGACTCTGCTATACGGGCCGCAGCCGCTAGATTCTGAATCGGAGTTCGATATACCTGAGTCAGTAGTGGAAAGAGTTGACGTCGACTGGAGTCTGGAACTCGCTGTCGCGTGCGCTCGTCCAGTGCTCGCTGGAGGTTCTCTAGTCGAGTGCGCTCAGCCAAGTTGGCCAAACACGCGTCCTCCAAGGCACGAGCCTCGGGGGTTTCTCCAACGATTGGAGTATGCAACGCATCCATGTTCCGGCGGCGAAGATCTTCTCTTTGCAAGGAAGTGAGTGGTTTGGGTTGATACTCCTCGTCGACCTGCGCTGGGTCGCCTCCGCCGTCTCCCCCGTCGGCGCGAGGGAAGCTGGGAGGACTGCGTGGTCCATTGACCATCAGGATCTCCGCCGCTGGATCACTGCTGTCGCACTCGGATGCAGTCTCCACGGAGCCAGTCGACAGGTCGAACAGGCCGTAGAGAGATTCGTCGGGCTCGATCGCCGCAACTTGGGGGGTGGCCAACTGGCGGGCCACTGCATGCCTCACCCACCGCTGAAGTCTCGACCGACCGGAGCGCTTGCGCTGGCGGGAGACGGGGAGGGAGGACGACATAGGAGTCAACCGATACGGGGCCGACGGTTGCCGCAGGAGGACGCCGTGGACACACGCGCGAAAGTGCGTTGCCCCACGGACTGGGAGCGCGTCGGTGTCGAGTGGAGCCTCCTGAAGCCAAGCGGAGTCGTCGGCGGTGAACGTGAGCGCGCCAAGACGGATCTCGCGGCCCTCAACCAACACTCCGCCAAAAACCATGATGAAGGTAGTCGGAACAATTGTAACTTCTCCAATAAGTCGCTAAGACACCTGCCCCATGGTGGGCGCCAACTGTCGTGGTTCTAAGCCTGACAGTAGAATAGGGGGGTAGGTATGGAGAGGAAGGATCCTAGCTATGGAGTAGTTGTACACGCAAGGGATTTACGAGTTCAGGCCCTTCTCGGAGGAAGTAACATCCCTACGTCTCGGAGCCCGGAGGCGGTCGACTGGATTATATGTGTATGAATTACAGGGGTGTGAACCCTTTACACTGAGGAGGGGGGTGGCTTATATAGAGTCTGCCAGACCCCTCCGGCCCTCAGTTATGCGGGGTTTAAAGTACATTAAGGCCTGGCGTTACTGGTAACACCCTACATAAAGTGCTATCATGACCATAAAGACTACTTAATAAGAGTCCATTTGGGTGCAGAGTGACTCTAGATCTCCTGGTGGTCGAGTGAACGGCTTCATGGTCGAGTGTCTTCGAGTCCGTCGAGTGGAATCCTTCCAGGTCGATTGAAAGGCAGTTTCTTCTAAAGATGTCCTTAGGGAGGGTACCTTGGACTGGTCCACGACCCTACCCTAGGTACATTGCTTCATCACCGGACTCATCGTCATTGAAGCCTGGTTCAAGGGCTACTGAGGGAGTCCTGGATTAGGGGGTATCCGGACAGCCGGACTATATACATCGTCCGGACTATTGGAGCGTGAAGATACAAGACTCAAGACTCCGTCCCGTGTCCGGATGGGACTCTCCTTTGCGTGGAAGACAAGCTTGGCGATCCAGATATTGTATTTCCTTCCTTGTAACCGACTCCGTGTAAACCCTAGCCCTCTCCGGTGTCTATATAAACCGGAGAGGTTGGTCCTTAGAAGGTCGATCACAATTGCAATCATAATCATCATAGGCTAGCTTCTAGGGTTTAGCCTCTACGATCTCGTGGTAGATCTACTATTGTACTACTCATATCATCAATATTAATCAAGTAGGAAGTAGAGTTTTACCTCCATCGAGAGGGCCCGAACCTGGGTAAACATTGTGTCCCTTGCTTCCTGTTACCATCAGCCTAAGACGCACAGATCGGGACCCCCTACCCAAGATCCACCGGTTTTGACACTGACAGTGGCACAGATGACATGCACTGGGGATCGGCGGTGGTGGCATGAAGCTCATTGGTGCCATGGGGGATGGGATAAGGCTAGGGTTCGAACAATACACAAATATGTTTTCTTATACCGAGTTGTTTGGCCTCTCACCTATGAGGCATTTTTGTATGGAAAACCACCAGCGTTTTATATGCATGCGGTTTCTCTAACTAAACCATCTCTAACACAAGAGTTTTCTTAATTGGTTTTTTTACAGAGACGCCTTCGTAATCGACGGAAACGTCTCCTCCCACTAAACAGACATCACGAGACGGTCTGAAATAAATTTGAAAAAATGCGAGCATAAGTGTCAAGTCTAGAACCTTCTAAGGCTGTCCATAGTGGGGTAACATAACCGGTAACATGCACTTGGGACTAACAAACATGCTTATATGTGGTACACAATAAAATGAGAGAGAGAGAGAGAGGCTTGGAGTAACATAGGTAGATACTGTATCATGTTAAATGCTATGCTACTTTGTGTCATGCATGACAATAAATATGGTCATCTATGATACTACTTTATAATACTATGCACTATGAAGGTAATATTATATATTAGTATCATATGTATGATACTAGTACTCCCTCCATTTCTTTTTAGTCTGCATATAAGATTTGGTCAAAGTCAAACTTTACAAAATTTGACTAACATTATAGAAGAAAATATCATCATCTACAATACTAAAGTTATATGTCATGAAAATTAATTTCATCATTCATCTAATAATGTTAATTTCATATCGTGAATGTTGATATCTTTTCCTACAAAGCTAGTCAAACTTTACAAAGTTTGACTTTTACCAATTCTTATATGCGAACAAAAAAGAAATGGAGGGAGTATATGTTACTCCCCACTATGAATAGCCTAACCATTCAACCACAGGACTAAGATGCGAACCAACCTGTGGTTGGATGGCTAGAGGGACTGTGGTATCCCCAGCCCACCAGGGTTCAAATCCTGGTGCTCGCATTTATTCCTGGATTTATTTCGGGATTTTCGGCGATGCGCATTCAGTGGGAGGAGACGTTCCCGTCGATGACGAGGCGCCTACGGTGACTTTGTAAATCTGAAGATGATATGCCGGCTCAGTCTTTCAAAGGTTCTCATAGGGATAGCGTGTGCGTTTGTGCGTTCATAGGGATGAGTGTATGTGCGTGTAGATGAGCGCTTGTGTCTGTATTGATTTTTCAAAAAAAAAAACCACAGGACTAAGATTGACAGCTAGTAAAAAGAGGATACAAACAATCCCCATTAAGTCATTAGAACTTAACTCGTGCAAACTACAACCACCCAAGGGCACAACTACTTGAAAATACCAACAACCTACAAGCATTAACAAAACTTTAAAGGAGGCAAGGCTTTGATTTTTCGAAAAGGGGCGCTTTATTACTTAAAAGATTTAAGCATTACACCTGGCCTCTGCATAACTAAGATGCACACAGCCAAATAAGATCCTCTCACACAAAATAAAAATAAAAAGGTGAATTACAACGAAACATGTAGAGTTCGTATAACGCCTAATGCGGAGGGGGGGCAATCCTTAGATCATGCTGCCACACATGTTGGGAAAAAGTATCCCTCGTCGTAGCCTCCAATTGTGTACACACTATTGGGGAACGTAGTAATTTCAAAAAATTCCTACGCACACGCAAGATCATGGTGATGCATAGCAACGAGAGGGGATAGTGTGTCCACGTACCCTTGTAGACCGAAAGCGGAAGCGTTAGCACAACGCGGTTGATGTAGTCGTACGTCTTCATGATCCGACCGATCCAAGTACCGAACGTACGTCACCTCCGAGTTGAGCACACGTTCAGCTCGATGACGTCCCGCGAACTCCGATCCAGCAGAGCTTCACGGGAGAGTTTTGTTAGCACGACAGCGTGATGACAGTGATGATGTTGCTACCGACGCAGGGCTTCGCCTAAGCACCGCTACAATATGACCGAGGTGGAATATGGTGGAGAGGGGCACCACACACGGCTGGGAGAGATCAACAGATCAACTTGTGTGTCTAGAGGTGCCCCCTGCCCCCGTATATAAAGGAGTGGAGGAGGGGGGAGGGCCGGCCCTCCTATGGCGCGCCCTGGAGGAGTCCTACTCCCACCGGGAGTAGGATTCCCCCTTCCAAGTAGTAGTAGGAGTCAAGGAAAGGGAAAAGAGAAGAGAAGGAAGGAGGGGGCGCAGCCCCTCCCCCTAGTCCAATTCGGACTAGGCCTTGGGGGGCGCCCAGCCTCCCCTCTCTCTTTCCCCTAAGGCCCAATAAGGCCCATATACTCCCCGGCAAATTTCCGTAACTCTCCGGTACTCCGATAAATACCTGAATCACTCGGAACCTTTCTGATGTCCGAATATAGTCGTCCAATATATCAATCTTTACGTCCCGACCATTTCGAGACTCCTCGTCATGTCCCCGATCTCATCCGGAACTCCGAACTACCTTCGGTACATCAAAACACATAACTCATAATATAAATCGTCACCGAATGTTAAGCGTGCGGACCCAACGGGTTCGAGAACTATGTAGACATGACCGAGACACGTCTCCGGTCAATAACCAATAACAGAACCTGGATGCTCATATTGGCTCCCACATATTCTACGAAGATCTTTATCGGTCAAACCGCATAACAACATACGTTGTTCCCTTTGCCATCGGTATGTCACTTGCCCGAGATTTGATCGTTCGTATCTCAATACCTAGTTCAATCTTGTTACCGACAAGTCTCTTTACTCATTATGTAATGCATTATCTCGCAACTAACTCATTAGTCACATTGCTTGCAAGGCTTATAGTGATGTGCATCACCGAGAGGGCCCAAAGATACCTCTCCGACAATCAGAGTGGCAAATCCTAATCTCGAAATATGTCAACTCAACAAGTACCTTCGGAGACACCTGTAGAGCACATTTATAATCACCCAGTTACGTTGTGATGTTTGGTAGCACACAAAGTCTTCCTCCGGTAAGCGAGAGTTACATAATCTCATAGTCATAGGAACATGTATAAGTCATGAAGAAAGCAATAACAACATACTAAATGATCAAGTGCTAAGCTAACGGAATAGGTCAAGTCAATCACATCATTCTTCTAATGATGTGATCCCATTGATCAAATGATAACTCATATCTATGGTTAGGAAACTCAACCATCTTTGATCAATGAGCTAGTCAAGTAGAGGCATACTAGTGACACTATGTTTGTCTATGTATTCACACATGTATTATGTTTCCGGTTAATAAAATTCTAAACATTTATCATGAAATAAGGAAATAAATAATAACTTTATTCTTGCCTCTAGGGCATACTTCCTTCACACACCTCCATAAACAGGCCCCGATTCTCCACGCGTTGTAGAGAGGATCATAAACGAAGAGTCCTGATACATCTGTAGATAACCTACAACAGAGAAGTACTTTTATCGTTAAAAACCTTATCATTTCTACATAGCCAAAGCGACCAAATAACAGCAAGCGCTCCCAACCTGAGAAGAGTTCTAAACCTGTGATCAATCCCATGTAACCAGTTGCCAAATACATTAGCAACACTACATGGAGGATACAAGCCAGAAGCTATTTGGATGACTGACCATATAGAACGAGCCAATTTGCATTGGAAGAACAAATGTTTTATTGTCTCCTCATGGTGACAAAATACACATTGCGGGCTTCCATGCCAATTCCTCTTAATAAGGTTACCTTTAGTAAGAATGACTCCGCGACGAAGTTACCATGCAAAGATTTTATTCTTAAGAGGTATCTTCATCTTCCAGATCTTCTTGTTATTAACAACTGGCACATCGGACTGGATTAACGCTCTATCCATAGAATCCACTGAGAATTGTCCATTCCCATGGAGGTTCTATCAAAATACATCAGACCCATATGACAATTGCACCGTGGACAACCGTTGGAGCAGGATATTCCACGATTGGAGTCTGGGTCCAATTAAGTCTCTTCTGAACGTCACATTTGACGGAAATGATTCCATTACCGTGGCGATAGTATCACCTTTGTGGCGCACAATGTTGTATAGAGTCGGATATTGTTCCCGGAGTGTGGCATTTCCTAGCCACTTGTCCTCCCAGAATCTAATTTCTGAGCCGTCCTTAATTGAAAAGGATCCATTGCAGAAGAAATATTTCTTCGTAGCCATTAGACCTGCCCAAAAGTGGGAATCCCCAGGCTTCCAATATACTTGGGATACCGCCTTGGAAAACACATATTTCTTCCTTAGGAGGGTTTGCCATACACCATCTTCCGTTAGTAATTGAAAAAACCATTTGCCGAGGAGGGCCCTATTCTTAGCCTCAAGGTCATGAATGCTCAACCCACCTTGGTCTTTGGGACGGCAAACCACACTCCATTTAGACATCGATATTTCTTTCTCTCGCTATCTCCTTGCCAAAAGAATCTTGATCGAAAGTAATACAATCTATGTAAAACTCCTTTCGGTAACTGGAAGAAGGAAATCATATATAGTACCATATTACTAAGTACTGAAATCATGAGTACCAGTCTTCCACCCAGAGACAACAGTTTACCTTTCCAACTGCTAAGTCTTTTTTGCAGTCTCTCCTCGACGTGTTTCCATTCAGCATTTGTGAGTCTCCAATAATGTATCGGTATCCCCAAATATGTGATCGGAAACTGACCCAACCCGCATCCGAACAGTTCAACATACAGGTGGGCCTCGTCTTGAGCCTCGCCAAAGCAAAATAATTCACTTTTATGAAAATTGATCTTTAGACCCGGGAGTTGCTCGAATGCTGAAAAAATCAGTTTCAGATTTCTCGCTTTCTCGAGGTTATGATCCATGAAGAGAATCGTATCATCGGCATATTGAAGTATAGAGAGACCACCATCAACTCGATGATTTACTACCCCATCAATTTGGCCATCAAACTTGGCACGCTCAATCATGATCGCTAGCATATCCGCCACTATATTGAATAGCATGGGCGATACAGAGTCACCTTGTCGCAATCCCTTCTTCTTTGGAAGTAGTGTCCAACATCATCATTGACCTTAATGGCAACACTACCTCCAGAAACGAAGCTATGGATCATAGCGTGCCACTCTGCAGAAAATCCTTTCATTCCAAGAGTCTGTTGAAGAAAAGGCCACTTGACTTTGTCATAAGCCTTTTCAAAGTCTATTTTGAGTACCACCCCATTTAGCTTTTTCCAGTGTAATTCATGGACTATTTCATGAAGGATAACAACTCCATCTAGGATGTGTCTGCCTTGCATAAAAGCTGTCTGTGAAGGCCGAACCACATGTTCAGCAACCGAATTTAGCCTAATAGTCGCAACCTTCATGAATATTTTAAAACTAACAATAAGGAGGCAAATAGGTCTATATTGTTGTATCCGTTTAGCCTCATTAACCTTAGGTAATAAAATAATCTCACCGAAGTTTAAGCGGGACAATTCTAGTTGGCCAACATGTAGGTCGGTAAACAAAAGTAGGAGATCCGGTTTGATGACTTCCCAGAATTTCTGATAGAACTCAGCGGGAAAACCATCCGGACCCGGGGCTTTATTATGCTCCATTAGGAAAACTGCCTTTCTAACTTCCTCCTCGGAGTATGGGGCTGTTAGAAGGTTGTTTTCCTCATGAGAGACTTGAGGGATGTCATCTGTTCGGGTCTCATCCATCGAGAAGTTTCCTTCCTCTGGGGCTCCAAACAGATTTTTATAATAATTAGTGATATAAGATTTAATTTGCTCATGCCCCTCAATCACTCCCTCATCCTGTTGTAGGGAATGAATAATTTTCTTCCGGTGTCTGCCATTGGCGACTCCATGGAAATATCTAGTATTCGAATCACCTTTCAGGATAAAATGTGAATTAGAATGTTGGTACCATTTGAGTTCCTCTTCACGCAACATGTTAGTTATCTGTGCATTCGAATGATTCTTGATCTCGATTTCATGCTCAGATAGAGGTCTAACCTCTGCCAAAGCTTCTAATTCATCAATAATAGATGAAAGACGAAGCTTCTCATTTTTGAAGATACCCACCGTATGCCTGGCCCAACCACCAAGGAATTTATGTAATGCACGCATTTTGTTATTCCATCTGTGTATTGAGGTAGGCCCGACGACTGGTTTCTCCCACACCTCCTTGACCATGTCATGGAAGCCATCCCGAAGCAACCACCCAAGTTCGAACTTGAACTTGCGTCTATGTTGTGGTCGTGGCAACCCAGTAGTTAGAAGAATGGGTGCGTGGTCTGATATAGCCTCGATACGAGGTAGAGCACGAACAGAAACCATAGGAAATTTTGATTCCATGTCGGTATCCATTAAAACGCGATTTAGTTTCTCATATGTCGGTTCCGGAAGACTGTTCGCCCATGTGAATTGTCTTCCAATCATGGACACCTCTCTTAGATCTAGACTGTCAATGACAGCGTTGAAGAGGAAAGGCCAATGATTATCAAACCTACCACGGCTTTTCTCATTTGGAAATCGAAGCAAATTGAAATCCCCACCTATAAGAATGGGATAAGGATGATCTTTCGCCAGATTAACCAAATCATGGAGAAAATCGGTTTTGAACTCATCCTGGGCTGCTCCATATACGGCTACGAGGGTCCATGTGAAGTTGTCGGCCTTATTGCGAATATGGAGTTTAACGTGAAACTCACCATCCGAACTAGCCAAAACATCCATAGTCCATGTATTAACGCCAAGTAAAATGCCCCCAGAACGGCCTCTAGGTGGTCATGAAACCCAAGTAAAGTCTACCCCGCCTGAAAGACGGTTAAGCAGACTCACTGAGAAATCACGTCTCCCCGTTTCAGAGATAGCCAAAAAGTCTAAATTGTGTTCCCTATTACATTCCACAATGAATAGATGTTTAGCCAAGTCACGTAGACCTCTGCTATTAAAAAACATTCCATTCATGAGGAAATGATAGGAGATTTAGAACACTTCACCCTCTTATGGGTCTTGCTATATTTTTTCGAACGTGCGGTCTTTGATTTACGTCCGGATGCTGTAAGCTCAACCAATGAACTAAGCTCGGGTTCATCTAGACCCACGTCCGAAACCGCTCCTACTAAATGAGTGAGTAGTTGACCATCTGATGTGGCATGCAAATCCTCCTCATCAGTATGGAAGGCAAAAGACTCGCTAGAAACACGTGGAATAACCTTTAATCGGTCATATTCCAAATGTTTCAAAGTGTTAGTCGAAATAGAAATATCCTTCTCATTCTTTCCAAGACTGACACCCACTTTATTTAACTTAGAAAGGATGGCGGTATTAGAAAAATCTAAAAAGGATTTGGGTGACGATGTAATACCTTGGTTGTCGAGGTTTTGCACTGCCTTACGCCGCATAGCCTTGGCCAAAGAGTCCTTATCTGTGTCCATAGAACCGTTGTCGGCAACTTTATGCCGACTACTCCGTCGTGTAGGTGTCATCCCCATCACAGGCCGTGGCGCCTGCTCTATTGCCGTTGAAGGGGTTGATGGTGGAGTAGCAACCCTCTCCCCGACAATCTCAACCGCAGGCTTGAACAACAAGGTCATCGTCTGAAGAGGGGCCGGACCAGTCGTACCAGTGAATGCGGTATAGATGGATATGGCCGGCTCCACCTGCGGCTGAAGGGCGTCCAACATCGTAGAGTCAACTGTCGTTACAATCGGTACAACAGGAGTTTGCATGGCTGGGGCGGACACGTCCGCCATCACCCGGGGCTTAAGAGCAGCCACGGGTGCATGCATGCATGGCTGCACACCCGAGGCCGGCCATTCAGCACCAAACCCAGCCGGTGCATGCATCCACTCCGGTCCTGCGGCACCACGCCCAACCGCAGTATGCATGCATGGTTGTACACCGGAGGCCGGGCCTTCAGCACCATGCCCAGCCGGGGCCAGCTTGCCCGGCTCATCACGAGCAGGTAGCTGGGCGACCGCCTGCAGCGCAGCTGGTGGCTGGTGCTTCGAAGCCTCGTCCCGTCCCCCTGCCGTATCGCCTCTGTCCTACACCGTAATGGAAGCAGCCAGCTGTATCGCTACCGTCGGTGTTGGCAACAACGATTGCAACACCACCTGACCCGCTAGTTGTCGTTGCACCGATGATGAGTCCGGGCGTCCCCCCGAGAGGCCGGTGGCCTGCACCGACTTGGAGTTGAACGGAGTGACTGCAGGGCCTCCTCCTCGAACACCACCAAGGCCAATGCTCATGAGATCCCGTCGTTGCACCTGAGGCACCTGAGAGCATCTCCAACCGCGCCCCCAACAGGCCCTCCCCAGACGTTTTTGCCGCGCCGGTGCTGAAAAAACGACCCAGTCGCCCCCCCAGAAGCCCGTTTTTCGCCAGCTCGGGCCGAAACTGGGGCCAGCAGACCCAGGCAGAACCCCGCGCCCTGGGGGGCTCCTGGGGCGCTGGCACAAGCGAAAAGGGCGCGTGGGTCCGCCCTGTCGGCGAGTCGAGCGCCTCTTTCCGCCGTTTCTTCCCGCTTTTCCCCACTTCCCTCCCATTTTCTCCTTTCCTCCCGCCAGTCTCCCCCTCCCGCTCGCCTCCCAGCCAGCCGCCATGCCGCCGAAGAAGTACGTTGTCCCCCGTGCCGCGGCGACCGCGACCGCCTCCGTCGCCCAGCCGAAGCAGAGGAAGCCGAGGGCGCCGCCGTCCAAGCCACCGGGCATGACAAACGCCGATTGGAGGGTGGAAGTACAGCGAAGGGAGGCCGTCACCGCCGACCGGTGGAACAGGGCCCTCGCCAAGAAGGCCTGTGACAATGCGGCACACGTGGCTGCGGCTGCGGCTGCCACTGCCGCTTCGGCGGACCAGGCCGAGGCCGAGGCTTCTCGCGCGGGGATGGTGAATCCACCCGGCACCCACATGCAGTACGCGCCCTGGGGCCAACAAGGCATCGGGTCTCTGTCGCCGCAGCCATGGGGATCGTCTTTGCCGGGCTACGCCGACGGGGACGCACACGGTGGGTTCAACCCCAACGTCACTTTCCCCCATGGCCACCCGGGCCAGCGCATGCCCTCGCCCGCCTTCGCCGGCGTGCAGTACCCGCCTTACAACTACTCATCGCCTGCATACGCATCCTCCCTGACACCTCCTCTCTGCCATTGCACGTTGCCCTTCTCGCAACTCGGCGACGCGGACGATACCGAGGCCGACATGGACGACATCATCGCAGAAGGTTCGGCGGCAGCCGCCGCGTCTCCCGGGTTCACCGTGGATGAGACGGTGGATCTCAGCGTCGGCATGAAGGGCGAGCTCGGCTATGTCTACAACGACGAGGAGCAGGAAGAGCTAGAGGAGGAGGACGAGGAGGAGGACGAGGAGGAGGAGGAGCCGGCGAGGAGGCGCAAGAAGAAGAAGCGGATGGCCAGGTCAGCCGAGCCGCGCATCAAGTGGGCGTCCAAGGAGGAGGAATGCCTCGCCGAGGCATGGAAAGTCGTCTGCCTCGACCCAACCACCAGCGCGAACCAGAGCATCGAGACGTACTAGGCGCGCATCAAGGCCGAGTTCGACGAGCGCAAGCTCGTCGACCCCTACTTCAAAGGCGTCTACATGCAGTGCGGGTCGAAGGCGATGGCGAACCATTGGGGGCGCATTCAGGGGGCATGCAACAAATGGCATGGTGTAGTCGAGGAGGTGGTCGCGCGCCCGGAGAGCGGCGCCAGCATTGAGGATCAGGTATGCCATGCCGGTGTCCCACCTCTCTTCGCTGTGTGCGCCCGCCAACTTTTTGTTCGTGCCCGCGCAGTTGTTGCGCATGTTGGGCCTGTACCAGCAGAGCAACAATGACGCTGAGTTCAAGTACCTCCATGTTTACAAGCGCATTGACAAGTGCGACAAGTGGGCGGAAGTCCAATGCACCCTCGAGAAGACCAAGGAGACCTACAAGCTGGACGCGCCGACTCCGGGCGCGTGAGATGGGCGGCCGGACGGCAACAAAGGTGCCAAGAAGGGGAAACACGCCGACACCGCCACCGCCCGCGTGCAGGAGTCCATCCAGCACTGCCTCGCCGACGCACAGGCCCGGGCCGTCCTTCGTGAAGAGAAGACCGAGGCGCGGTGGTCGGCGTTGATGTCGACCAGCGCCGTCAAGCTCGACCTACTCCGGACCAACGTCGCCGCGAAGAAGAGGAACACCTGTTGGAAATATGCCCTAGAGGCAATAATAAATTAGTTATTATTACATTTCCTTGTTCATGATAATCGTTTATTATCCATGCTATAATTGTATTGATAGGAAACTCAGATACATGTGTGGATACATAGACAACACCAAGTCCCTAGTAAGCCTCTAGTTGACTAGCTCGTTGATCAATAGATGGTTACGGTTTCCTGACCATGAAATTGGATGTCGTTGATCACGGGATCACATCATTAGGAGAATGATGTGATGGACAAGACCCAATCCTAAGACTAGCACAAAGATCGTGTAGTTCGTATGCTAAAGCTTTTCTAATGTCAAGTATCATTTCCTTAGACCATGAGATTGTGCAACTCCCGGATACCGTAGGAATGCTTTGGGTGTACCAAACGTCACAACGTAACTGGGTGGCTATAAAGGTGCACTACGGGTATCTCCAAAAGTGTCTGTTGGGTTGGCACGAATCAAGACTGGGATTTGTCACTCCGTGTGACGGAGAGGTATCTCTGGGCCCACTCGGTAGGACATCATCATAATGTGCACAATGTGACCAAGGGGTTGATCACGGGATGATGTGTTACGGAACGAGTAAAGAGACTTGCCGGTAACAAGATTGAACAAGGTATCAGGATACCGACGATTGAATCTCGGGCAAGTACTATACCACTAGACAAAGGGAATTGAATACGGGATTGATTGAATCCTCGACATCGTGGTTCATCCGATGAGATCATCATGGAACATGTGGGAGCCAACATGGGTATCCAGATCCCGCTGTTGGTTATTGGCCGGAGAGTTGTCTCGGTCATGTCTACGTGTCTCCCGAACCCGTAGGGTCTACACACTTAAGGTTCGATGACGCTAGGGTTATAAAGGAAGTTTGTATGTGGTTACCGAATGTTGTTTGGAGTCCCAGATGAGATCTTGGACATCACGAGGAGTTTCAGAATGGTCTAGAGGTAAAGATTTATATATGGGAAGTCCTGCCTTGGTCACCAGAAAGGTTTCGGGTGATATCGGTAATGTATCAGGACCACCGGGAGGGTCCCGGGGGTCCACCAGGTGGGGCCACCAGCCCCAGAAGGCTGCGTGGGCCAAATGTTGGAGGGGACCAGCTCCAGGTGGGCTGGTGCGCCCCCCCACCAAGGCCCAAGGCGCAGGGAAGAGTGGGAGGTGGCAAACCCTAGGGCAGATGGGCCCTAAGGCCCACCCCAGGTGCGCCTCCCCCTCTCCCCCCTTTGGCCGCCACCCAAGATGGGATCTGGGGCTGCCGCACCCCTTGGGGTGGGAACCCTAGAGGGGGCGCAGCCCCCTCCCCTCCCCCTATATATAGTTGAGGTCTAGGGGCTGCCCAACACATGAGTTTCTCTCCCTCTTGGCGCAGCCCTACCTCTCTCCCTCCTCGTCTCTTGCGGTGCTTGGCGAAGCCCTGCAGGATTGCCACGCTCCTCCACCACCACCACGCCATCGTGCTGCTGCTGGACGGAGTCTTCCTCAACCTCTCCCTCTCTCCTTGCTGGATCAAGGCATGGGAGACGTCACTGGGCTGCATGTGTGTTGAACACGGAGGTGCCGTCCGTTCTGCACTAGGATCATCAGTGATTTGGATCATGGCGAGTACGACTCCATCAACCCTGTTCACTTGAACGCTTCCGCTTAGCGATCTAAAAAGTTATGTAGATGCACTCTCCTTCCCCTTGTTGCTAGATTACTCCATAGATTGATCTTGGTGTTACGTAGAAAATTTTGAATTTCTTCTACGTTCCCCAACAGTGGTATCAGAGCTAGGTCTATGCGTAGTTTCTATGCACGAGTAGAACACAAGTTGTTGTGGGCGTTGATTTTGTGCAATATGCTTACCGTTACTAGTCCAATCTTGTTTCGACGGTATTGTGGGATGAAGCGGCCCGGACCGACCTTACACGTACACTTACGTGAGACAGGTTCCACCGACTGACATGCACTTGTTGCATAAGGTGGCTAGCGGGTGCCAGTCTCTCCCACTTTAGTCGGATCGGATTCGATGAAAAGGGTCCTTATGAAGGGTAAATAGCAATTGACATATCATGTTGTGGTTTTGCGTAGGTAAGAAACGTTCTTGCTAGAAACCCATAGCATCCACGTAAAACATGCAAACAACAATTAGAGGACGTCTAACTTGATTTTGCAGGGTATGCTATGTGGTGTGATATGGCCAAAAAGAATGTGATGAATGATATGTGATGTATGAGATTGATCATGTTCTTGTAATAGGAATCACGACTTGCATGTCGATGAGTATGACAACCGGCAGGAGCCATAGGAGTTGTCTTAATTTATTGTATGACCTGCGTGTCAATGAACAACGCCATGTAATTAATTTACTTTATTGCTAAACTGTTAGCCATAGTAGTAGAAGTAATAATTGGCGAGACAACTTCATGGAGACACGATGATGAAGATCATGATGATGGATATCATGGTGTCATGCCGGTGACGATGATGATCATGGAGCCCCGAAGATGGAGATCAAAAGGAGCAAAATGATATTGGCTATATCATGTCACTTATTGATTGCATGTGATGTTTATCATGTTTATGCATCTTATTTGCTTAGAACGACAGTAGCTTAAATAAGATGATCCCTCGCAATAATTTCAAGAAAAGTGTTCCCCCTAACTGTGCACCGTTGCGAAGGTTCGTTGTTTCGAAGCACCACGTGATGATCGGGTGTGATAGATTCTAACGTTCGAATAAAACGGGTGTAAGCCAGATTTACACACGCTATACACTTAGGTTGACTTGACAAGCCTAGCATGTACAAACATGGCCTCGGAACACGGAAGACCGAAAGGTCGAGCATGAGTCGTATAGAAGATACGATCAACATAAAGATGTTCACCGACGTTGACTAGTCCGTCTCACGTGATGATCAGACACGGCCTAGTTGACTCGGATCATGTAATCTCTTAGATGACTAGAGGGATGTCTATATGAGTGAGAGTTCATAAGATGGGCTTAATTATCCTGAACATAGTCAAAAGATCTTTGCAAATTATGTCGTAAGCTCGCGCTTTAGTTCTACTATTTAGATATGTTCGTAGAGAAAAATTCAGTTGAAAGTTGATAGTAGCAATTATACGGACTAGGTCGGTAAATTGAGGATTGTCCTCGTTGCTTCGTAGAAGGCTTATGTCCTTAATGCACTGCTCAGTGTGCTGAACCTCGAACGTCGTCTGTGGATGTTGCGAACATCCGACATGCACGTTTTGATAACTACGTGATAGTTCAGTTGAACGATTTAGAGTTGAGGCACCAAAGACGATTTCGAAACGTCGCGGAACATATGAGATGTTTCGAGGGATGAAATTGGGATTTCAGGTTTGTGCCCACGTCAAGAGGTATAAGACCTCCGATGATTTTCTTAGCCTGCAAACTAAGGGAGAAAAGCTCAATCGTTGAGCTTGTGCTCAGATTGTCTAAGTACAACAATCACTTGAATCGAGTGGGAGTTGATCTTCCAGATGAGATAGTGATGTTTCTCCAAAGTCATTGCCACCAAGCTGCTAGAGCTTCATGATGAACTATAACATATCAGGGATAGATATGATGGTCCTTGAGATATTCGCGATGTTTGACACCGCGAAAGAAATCAAGAAGGAGCATCAATTGTTGATGGTTGGTGAAACCACTAGTTTCAAGAAGGGCAAGGGCAAGATGGGATACTTCATGAAACGGCAAATCAGCTGTTGCTCTAGTGAAGAAACCCAAGGTTGAACCCAAACCCGAGACTAAGTGCTTCTGTAATAAGGGAACAGTCACTGGAGCAGAATTACCCTAGATACTTGGTAGATGAGAAGGCTGGCAAGGTCGATAGAAGTATATTGGATATACATTATGTTAATGTGTACTTTACTAGTACTCCTAGTAGCACCAGGGTATTAGATACCGGTTCGGTTACTGAGTGTTAGTAACTCGAAATAAAAGCTACGGAATAAACAGAGACTAGCTAAAGGTGAGCTGATGATATGTGTTGGAAGTGTTTTCAAGGTTGATGTGATCAAGCATAGCACGCTCCCTCTACCATCGAGATTGGTGTTAAACCTAAATAATTGTTATTTGGTGTTTGCGTTAAGCATAGACATGATTGGATTATGTTTATCGCAACACGGTTATTCGTTTAAGGAGAATAATGGTTACTCTGTTTATTTGAATAATATCTTCAATGGTCTTGCACCTAAAGAGAATGGTTTATTGAATCCCGATCGTAGTGATACACATGTTCATGCCAAAAGATATAAGATAGGACCACCTACTTGTGGCACTGCCATGTAAGTCATATTGGTATAAAACGCATGAAGAAGCTCCATGTTGATGGATCTTTGGACTCACTCGTTTTTGAAAAGTTTGAGACATGCGAACCATGTCTATTGATGTATATGCATGAAGAAACTCCATGCAAATGGACCGTTTGGACTCACTTGATTTTGAATCACTTGAGACATGCAAATCATACCACATGGGCAAGATGACTGAAAGCCTCGTTTTCAGTAAAATGGAACAAGAAAGCAACTTGTTGGAAGTAATACATTTTGATGTGTGCAGTCCAATGAGTGCTGAGGCACGCAGTGGATATCGTTATGTTCTTACTTCACGGATGATTTGAGTAGATACTGAGTATACTTACTTGATTAAACACAAGTCTGAATTATTGAATGGTTCAAGTAATTTCAGAGTGAAGTTGAAGATCATCGTGACAAGAGGATAAAATGTCTATGATATGATCATAGAGATGAGTATCTGAGTTACGAGCTTTGGCACGCAATTAAGACATTGTGGAAATTGTTTCACAATTAATACTGCCTGGAACACCATAGTGTGATGGTGTGTCCGAACATCATAGTTGCACCCTATTGGATACGGTGCGTACCATGATGTCTCTTATCGAATTACCACTATCATTCGTGGGCTAGGCATTAGAGACAACCGCACTCACTTTAATAGGGCACCACGTAATTCTGTTGAGACGACACCGTTTGAACTATGGTTTGGAGAAACCTAAGTTGTCGTTTCTTAAAAGTTTGGGGCTGCGACGCTTATGTGAAAAAGTTTCAGGTTGATAAGCTCGAACCCAAAGCGGATAAAATGCATCTTCATAGGACACCCAAAACAGTTGGGTATACCTCCTAATTCAGATCCGAAAGCAATAGGGATTGTTTCTTGAATCGGGTCCTTTCTCGAGGAAAAGTTTGTCTTGGAAAGTTGAGTGGGAGCATGGTGGAGACTTGATGAGGTTACTGAACCGTCACTTCAACTAGTATGTAGCAGGGCGCAAGAAGTTTTTCCTGTGGCGCCCACACCAATTGAAGTAGAAGCTTATGATAGTGATCATGAAGTTTCGGATCAAGTCACTACCGTACCTCGTAGGGTGACAAGGATGCGTACTACTTCAGAGTGGTACAGTAATCCTGTCTTGAAGGTCATGTTGCTAGACAACAATGAACCTACGAGCTATGGAGAAGCGATGGTGGGCCCATATTCCGAAAAATGGTTAGAAGCCATGAAATCCGAGATAGGATCCATGTAACAGAACAAAGCATGGACTTTGGTGGACTTGCCCGATGATCGGCAAGCCATTGAGATAAATGGATCTTTAAGAAGAAGACGGACGTGGACGGTAATGTCACTGTCTATGAAGCTCGACTTGTGGCAAAGAGTTTTTCACAAGTTCAAGGAGTTGACTACGATGAGATTTTCTCATCCGTAGCGATGCTTAAGTCCGTCGGAATCATGTTAGCATTAGTTGCATTTATGAAATCTGGCAGATGGATGTCAAAACGAGTTTCCTTACCAGTTTTTGTAAGGAAAGGTTGTATGTGATACAATCAGAAAGGTTTTGTCGATCCTAAGGATGCTAAAAGGTATGCTAGCTCCAGAGGTCCTTCCATGGACTAGAGCAAGCATCTCGGAGTCAGAATATGCGCTTTGATGAGATGATCAAAGATTTTGGGTTTATACAAAGTTTATGAGAAACTTGTGTCTCCAAAGAAGTGAGTGGGAGCACTATAGAATTTCTGATGAGTGTATGTTGTTGACATATTGTGGATCAGAAATGATGTAGAATTTATGGAAAGCATATACAGTTATTTGAAAAGTGTTTTTCAAGAAAACCTGGATTAAGCTGCTTGAACATTGAGCATCAAGATCTATGAGGATAGATCAAAAACGCTTAATGGTACTTTCAAATGAGCACGTACCTTGACATGATCTTGAAGGTGTTCAAGATGGATCAGTCAAAGAAGGAGTTCTTGCCTGAGTTGTAAGGTTTGAAGTTAGGACTTAAAGCTCGGCCACGGCAGAAGAAAGAGGAAGGACGAAGTTCGTCCCCTATGCTTTTGTCATAGGCTCTATACGGTATGCCATGCTGAGTACCGCACCTGATGTGTGCCTTGCCACATGTCTGGCAAGAGGGTACAAAGGTGATCAAGGAGTGGATCACCGGACAGCGGTCAAAATTGTCCTTGGAGTAATAAGGACATGTTTCTCGATTATGGAGGCGATAAAGAGTTCAGCGTAAAGGGTTACGTCGATGCAAGCATTAACACCTATCTGAATGACTCTGAGTAGCAAACCGGATACGTATAGTGGAGCAACCATTTGGAATAGCTTCAAGTGGAGCGTGGAAGCAACATTTACAATATGACCTAGAGATTTGCAAAGTACATACGGATCTGAATGTTGCAGACCCGTTGACTAAAACCTCTCTCACAAGCAAAACATGATCAAACCACAGAACTCATTGAGTCTTAATCACATGATGATGTGAACTAGTTTAGACACTAGTAAACTCTTTGGATGTTGGTCACATGGCGATGTGACCTGTGAGTGTTAATCACATGGTGATGTGAACTAGATTATTGACTCTAGTGCAAGTGGGAGACTGTTGGAAATATGCCCTAGAGGCAATAATAAATTAGTTATTATTATATTTCCTTGTTCATGATAATCGTTTATTATCCATGCTATAATCGTATTGATAGGAAACTCAGATACACGTGTGGATACATAGACAACACCAAGTCCCTAGTAAGCCTCTAGTTGACTAGCTCGTTGATCAATAGATGGTTACGGTTTCCTGACCATGGACATTGGGTGTCGTTGATAACGGGATCACATCATTAGGAGAATGATGTGATGGACAAGACCCAATCCTAAGACTAGCACAAAGATCGTGTAGTTCGTATGCTAAAGCTTTTCTAATGTCAAGTATCTAGACCATGAGATTATGCAACTCCCGGATACCGTAGGAATGCTTTCGGTGTACCAAACGTCACAACGTAACTGGGTGGCTATAAAGGTGCACTACGGGTATCTCCGAAAGTGTCTGTTGGGTTGGCACGAATCGAGACTGGGATTTGTCACTCCGTGTGACGGAGAGGTATCTCTGGGCCCACTCGGTAGGACATCTACATAATGTGCACAATGTGACCAAGGGGTTGATCACGGGACGATGTGTTACGGAACGAGTAAAGATACTTGCCGGTAACGAATTTGAACAAGGTATAGGGATACCGACGATCGAATCTCGGGCAAGTACTATACCGCTAGACAAAGAGAATTGAATACGGGACTGATTGAATCCTCGACATCGTGGTTCATCCGATGAGATCATCGTGGAACATGTGGGAGCCAACATGGGTATCCAGATCCCGCTGTTGGTTATTGGCCGGAGAGTTGTCTCGGTCATGTCTACGTGTCTCCCGAACCCGTAGGGTCTACACACTTAAGGTTCGATGACGCTAGGGTTATAAAGGAAGTTCGTATGTGGTTACCGAATGTTGTTCAGAGTCCCGGATGAGATCCCGGACGTCACGAGGAGTTCCTGAATGGTCCGGAGGTAAAGAATTATATATGGGAAGTTCTGCTTTGGTCATCGGAAAGGTTTCGGGTGATATCGATAATGTACCGGGACCACCAGAGGGTCCCGGGGTCCACCAGGTGGGGCCACCAGCCCCAGAAGGCTGCGTGGGCCAAGTGTGGAAGGGGACCAGCTCCAGGTGGGCTGGTGCGCCCCCCCTCCACCAAGGCCCAAGGCGCAGGGAAGAGTGGGAGGGGGCAAACCCTAGGGCAGATGGGCCCTAAGGCCCACCCTAGGTGCGCCTCCCCCTCTCCCCCCTTTGGCCACCACCCAAGATGGGATCTGGGGCTGCCGCACCCCTTGGGGTGGGAACCCTAGAGGGGGCGCAGCCCTCTCCCCTCCCCCTATATATAGTTGAGGTCTAGGGGCTGCCCAAAACACGAGTTTCTCTCCCTCTTGGTGCAGCCCTACCTCTCTCCCTCCTCGTCTCTTGCGGTGCTTGGCGAAGCCCTGCAGGATTGCCACGCTCCTCCACCACCACCACGCCGTCGTACTGCTACTGGACGGAGTCTTCCTCAACCTCTCCCTCTCTCCTTTCTAGATCAATGCATGGGAGACGTCACCGGGCTGCATGTGTGTTGAACGCGGAGGTGCCGTCCGTTCGGCACTAGGATCATCGGTGATTTGGATCACGACGAGTACGACTCCATCAACCCCGTTCACTTGAACGCTTCGGCTTAGCGATCTACAAGGGTATGTAGATGCACTCTCCTTCCCCTTGTTGCTAGATTACTCCATAGATTGATCTTGGTGTTGCGTAGAAAATTTTGAATTTCTGCTACGTTCCCCAACAACACCGACATGGCTTTCCTGCTGGGCTGGGCGGACATGCTCCAGAGCACCGATGAGGCGGTCAAGCCGTGGTACAGGGCGCATGTTGGCCTCATCATGGACCAGCTTCCCTCGACGACGATGCCCACGCCCACGCCCACGACGACGCCGCCCACGCCCACGCACATGCCGACGCTGCCGCCGAGACTGCCCTAACAGAAGCCACGCTGCCAAGCACAGAAGAGACCCCGTCAAGCCCGCGCACGCCGACTCCGCCGACGCCGGAGGCCGACCTTGCCACCTGATGCGATTGCTGTGCGCCAAACTTTTTGTACGCCGAACTTTTCATCCGATCGCCGATCTACTAGCCGCTTGATCGCTGGATTGTGGCGTCTATTTTGGGGGCGGGAATGAGACTACGTTTGAATTTGCCATGGCTGTGGGGGCTGTTGGGGAACGTAGCAGAAATTCAAAATTTTCCTACGTGTCACCAAGATCTATCTATGGAGAAACCAGCAACGAGGGGAAGGAGAGTGCATCTACATACCCTTGTAGATCGCTAAGCGAAAGCGTTCAAGAGAACGGGGTTGAAGGAGTCGTACTCGTCGTGATCCAAATCACCGGAGATCCTAGTGCCGAACGGACGGCACCTCCGCGTTCAACACACGTACAGCCCGGTGACGTCTCCCACGCCTTGATCCAGCAAGGAGAGAGGGAGAGGTTGAGGAAGACTCCATCCAGCAGCAGCACAACGGCATGGTGGTGGTGGAGGAGCGTGGCAATCTTGCAGGGCTTCCCCAAGCACCGCGGGAGAGGAGGAGTACTTGGGAGAGGGGGAGGGCTGCGCCAGAACTTGTGGTGCGGCTGCCCTCCCACCCCCCACATATATATAGGGGCAAGGGAGAGGGGGGCCGGCCCCCTCAGATCCAATCTGAGGAGGGGGCGGCGGCCAAGGGGGGAGGAGTGCCTCCCAAGTCAAGTGGAGGCCCTCCCCCCTTAGGGTTTTCTCTCTCCCATGCGCATGGGCCTTGGGGGGGCTGGTGCCCCTGGCCCATTAAGGCTAGGGCGCCCCCCTACAGCCCATGCTACTGTATTGGACGTGGTGGAACAATTTCTGGACCTCCGGACCCCTCCGGAATCCTCCGGAACCTTCTGGAAGCTTCCCGGTACAATACCAAAAAAACCCAAACTTTTTCCGGAACCCGAAGAACAACTTTCCATATATAAATCTTTACCTCCGGACCATTCCGGAACTCCTCGTGACGTCCGGGATCTCATCCGGGACTCCGAACAACATTCGGTAACCACATATAAACTTCCTTTATAACCCTAGCGTCATCGAACCTTAAGTGTGTAGACCCTACGGGTTCGGGAGACATGTAGACATGACCGAGACGTTCTCCGGTCAATAACCAACAGCGGGATCTGGATGCCCATGTTGGCTCCCACATGTTCCACGATGATCTCATCGGATGAACCACGATGTCAAGGACTCAATCGATCCCGTATACAATTCCCTTTGTCTAACGGTATTGTACTTGCCCGAGATTCGATCGTCGGTATGCCAATACCTTGTTCAATCTCGTTACCGGCAAGTCTCTTTACTCATTCCGTAACACATCATCCCGTCATCAACCCCTTGGTCACATTGTGCACATTATGATGATGTCCTACCGAGTGGGCCCAGAGATACCTCTCCGTTTACACGGAGTGACAAATCCCAGTCTCGATTCGTGCCAACCCAACAGACACTTTCGGAGATACCTGTAGTGCACCTTTATAGCCACCCAGTTACGTTGTGATGTTTGGTACACCCAAAGCATTCCTACGATATCCGGGAGTTGCACAATCTCATGGTCTAAGGAAAAGATACTTGACATTGAAAAGCTTTAGCATACGAACTACACGATCTTTGTGCTAGGCTTAGGATTGTGTCTTGTCCATCACATCATTCTCCTAATGATGTGATCCCGTTATCAACGACATCCAATGTCCATGGTCAGGAAACCGTAACCATCTATTGATCAACGAGCTAGTCAACTAGAGGCTTACTGGGGACATGGTGTTGGCTATGTATCCACACATGTATCTGAGTTTCCTATCAATACAATTATAGCATGGATAATAAACGATTATCATGAACAAGGAAATATAATAATAACCAGTTTATTATTGCCTCTAGGGCATATTTCCAACAGTCTCCCACTTGCACTAGAGTCAATAATCTAGTTCACATCGCCATGTGATTAACACTCACAGGTCACATCGCCATGTGACCAACATCAACGAGTTTACTAGTGTTATTAAACTAGTTCACATCATCATGTGATTAAGACTCAATGAGTTCTGGGGTTTGATCATGTTTTGCTTGTGAGAGAGGTTTTAGTCAACGGGTTTGCAACATTCAGATCCATATGTACTTCGCAAATCTCTAGGTCATTCTGTAAATGCTGCTTCCATGCTCCACTTGGAGCTATTCCAAATGGTTGCTCCACTATACGTATCCGGTTTGCTACTCAGAGTCACTCGGATAGGTGTTAAAGCTTGCATCGACGTAACCCTTTACGTCGAACTCTTTATCACCTCCATAATCGAGAAACATATCCTTATTCCTCTAAGGATAATTTTGACCGCTATCCGGTGATCCACTCCTTGATCACCTTTGTACCCTCTTGCCAGATATGTAGCAAGGCACACATCAGGTGCGGTACACAGCATAGCATACTGTAGAGCCTACATCTAAAGCATAGGGGACGACCTTCGTCCTTTCTCTCTTTTCTGCCGTGGTCGAGCTTTAAGTCTTAACTTCATACCTTACAACTCAGGCAAGAACTCCTTCTTTGACTGATCCATCTTGAACACCTTCAAGATCATGTCAAGGTATGTGCTCATTTTGAAAGTATCATTAAGCGTTTTTGATCTATCATTATAGATCTTGATGCTCAATGTTCAAGTAGCTTAATCCAGGTTTTTCCCTTGAAAAACACTTTTCAACTAACCCTATATGCTTTTTAGAAATTCTACATCATTTCTGATCAACAATATGTCAACAACATATACTCATCAGAAATTCTATAGTGCTCCCACTCACTTCTTTGGAAATACAAGTTTCTCATAAACTTTGTATAAATCCAAAATCTTTGATCATCTCATCCAAGCGTACATTCCAACTCCGAGATGCTTGCTCCAGTCCTTAGAAGGATCGCTGGAGCTAGCATACCTTTTAGCATCCTTAGGATCGACAAAACCTTTCTGATTGTATCACATACAACCTTTCCTTACGAAGACTGGTAAGGAAACTCGTTTTGACATCCATCTGCCAAATTTCATAAATGTAGCTAATTCTAACATGATTCCGACGGACTTAAGCATCGCTATGGATGAGAAAATCTCATCGTAGTCAACTCCTTGAACTTGTGAAAAACTCTTCGCCACAAGTCGAGCTTCATGGATGGTGACATTACCATCCACGTCCGTCTTCTTCTTAAAGATCCATTTATCTCAATGGCTTGCCGATCATCGGGCAAGTCCACCAAAGTCCATGCTTTGTTCTGATACATGGATCCTATCTCGGATTTCATGGCTTCTAACCATTTGTCGGAATTTGGGCCCACCATTGCTTCTCCATAGCTCGTAGGTTCATTGTTGTCTAGCAACATGACCTTCAAGACAAGATTACTGTACCACTCTGAAGCAGTACACATCCTTGTCACCCTACGAGGTACGGTAGTGACTTGATCCGAAGTTTCATGATCACTATCATAAGCTTCTACTTCAATTGGTGTAGGTGCCACAGGAACAACTTCCTGTGCCCTGCTACACACTAGTTGTAGTGACGGTTCAATAACCATATCAAGTCTCCACCATCCTCCCACTCAACTTTTCGAGACAAACTTTTCCTCGAGAAAGGACCCAATTCAAGAAACAATCCCTATTGCTTTCGGATCTGAATTAGGAGGTATACCCAACTGTTTTGGGTGTCCTATGAAGATGCATTTTATCCGCTTTGGGTTTGAGCTTATCAACCTGAAACTTTTTCACACAAGCGTCGCAGCCCCAAACCTTTAAGAAATGACAGCTTAGGTTTCTCTAAACCATAGTTCATACGGTGTCATCTCAATGCAATTACGTGGTGCCCTCTTTAAAGTGAATGTGGTTGTCTCTAATGCCTAACCCATAAACGATAGTGGTAATTCGATAAGAGACATCATGGTACACACCATATCCAATAGGGTGCAACTATGATGTTCGGACACACCATCAAACTATGGTGTTCCAGGCGGTATTAATTATGAAACAATTTCCACAATGTCTTAATTGCGTGCCAAAGCTCGTAACTCAGATACTCATCTCTATGATCATATCATAGACATTTTATCCTCTTGTCACGATGATCTTCAACTTCACTCTGAAATTACTTGAACCATTCAATAATTCAGACTTGTGTTTCATCAAGTAAATATACTCTACATCTACTCGAATCATCTGTGAAGTAAGAACATAACGATATTCACTGCCTGCCTCAACACTCATTGGACTGCACACATCAAAATGTGTTACTTCCAACAAGTTTCTATCTTGTTCCATTTTACTGAAAAATGAGGCTTTTTAGTCATCTTGCCCATGTGGTATGATTTGCATATCTCAAGTGATTCAAAATCAAGTGAGTCCAAACGATCCATCTGCATGGAGTTTCTTCATGCGTATACACCAATAGACATGGTTCGCATGTCTCAAACTTTTCAAAAACGAGTGAGTCCAAAGATCCATCAACATGGAGCTTCTTCATGCGTTTTACACCAATATGACTTACATGGCAGTGCCACAAGTAAGTGGTACTATCATTACTATCTTATATCTTTTGGCATGAAAATGTGTATCACTACGATCGAGATTCAATAAACCATTCCTTAAGGTGCAAGACCATTGAAGGTATTATTCAAATAAATAGAGTAACCATTATTCTCCTTAAATGAATAACCGTATTGCGATAGACATAATCCAATCATGTCTATGCTCAACGCAAACACCAAATCTCGATGGTAGAGGGAGCGTGCGATGCTTGATCACATCAACCTTGGAAACACTTCCAACACATATCGTCAGCTCACCTTTAGCTAGTCTCCATTTATTCCGTAGCTTTTATTTCAAGTTACTAACACTTAGCAACCGAACCGGTATCTAATACCCTGGTGCTACTAGGAGTACTAGTAAAGTACACATTAACATAATGTATATCCAATATACTTCTATCGACCTTGCCAGCCTTCTCATCTACCAAGTATCTAGGGTAATTCCGCTCCAGTGGTTGTTCCCCTTATTACAGAAGCACCTAGTCTCGGGTTTGGGTTCAACCTTGGGTTTCTTCACTAGAGCAGCAGCCGATTTGCCGTTTCATGAAGTATCCCTTCTTGCCCTTGCCCTTCTTGAAACTAGTGGTTTCACCAACCATCAACAATTTATGCTCCTTCTTGATTTCTACTTTCGCGGTGTCAAACATCGCGAATACCTCAAGGATCATCATATCTATCCCTGATATGTTATAGCTCATCACGAAGCTCTAGCAGCTTGGTGGTAGTGACTTTGGAGAAACATCACTATCTCATCTGGAAGATCAACTCCCATTCAATTCAAGTGGTTGTTGCACTCAGACAATCTGAGCACAAGCTCAACGATTGAGCTTTTCTCCCTTAGTTTGCCGGCTAAGAAAATCGTCGGAGGTCTTATACCTCTTGACGTGGGCACGAGCCTGAAATCTCAATTTCAGCCCTCGAAACATCTCATATGTTCCGCGACGTTTCGAAAACGTCTTTGGTGCCTCAACTCTAAACCGTTTAACTAAACTATCGCGTAGTTATCAAAACGTGTATGTCCGATGTTCGCAACATCCACAAACGACGTTTGGGGTTCAGCACACTGAGCGGTGCATTAAGGACATGAGCTTTCTACTGTCCGCATAATCGCTACTGTCAACTTTCAACTATATTTTCTCTAGGAACATATCTAAATAGTGGAACTAAAGCGCGAGCTTATGACATAATTTGCAAAGATCTTTTGACTATGTTCAGGATAATTAAGTTCATCTTATGAACTCCCACTCAGATAGACATCCCTCTAGTCATCTAAGTGATTACATGATCCGAGTCAACTAGGCCGTGTCCGATCATCACGTGAGACGGACTAGTCATCATCGGTGAACATCTTCATGTTGATCGTATCCTCCATACGGCTCATGCTCGACCTTTCGGTCTCTGTGTTCCGAGGCCATGTCTGTACATGCTAGGCTCGTCAAGTTAACCCTAAGTGTTTTGCATGTGTAAAACTGTCTTACACCCGTTGTATGTGAACGTAAGGATCTATCACACCCGATCATCACGTGGTGCTTCGAAACGATGAACTTTAGCAACGGTGCACAGTTAGGGGAGAACACTTCTTGAAATTTTTGTAAGGGATCATCTTATTTACTACCGTCGTTCTAAGTAAACAAGATGCATAAACATGATAAACATCACATGCAATCAAATAGTGACATGATATGGCCAATATCATTTTGCTCCTTTTGATCTCCATCTTCGGGGCTCCATGATCATCATCGTCACCGGCATGACACCATGATCTCCATCATCATGATCTCCATCATCGTGTCTCCATGAAGTTGTCTCGCCAACTTATTACTTCTACTACTATGGCTACCGGTTAGCAATAAAGTAAAGTAATTACATAGCGTTGTTCAATGACACGCAGGTCATACAATAAATTAAGACAACTCCTATGGCTCCTTCCGGTTGTCATACTCATCGACATGCAAGTCGTGATTCCTATTACAAGAACATGATCAATCTCATACATCACATATCATTCATCACATTCTTCTTGGCCATATCACATCACATAGCATACCCGGCAAAAACAAGTTAGACGTCCTCTAATTGTTGTTTGCCTGTTTTACGTCGCTGCTATGGGTTTCTAGCAAGAATGTTTCTTACCTACACAACACCACAACATGATATGCCAATTGCTATTTACCCTTCATAAGGACCCTTTTCATCGAATCCGTTCCGATTAAAGTGGGAGAGACTGGCACCCGCTAGCCACCTTATGCACCAAGTGCATGTTAATCGGTGGAACCTGTCTCACGTAAGTGTACGTGTAAGATCGGTCCAGGCCGCTTCATCCCACAATACCTTCGAAACAAGATTGGACTAGTAACGGTAAGCATATTGAACAAAATCAACGCCCACAACTACTTTGTGTTCTACTCGTGCAAAGAATCTACGCAATAGACCTAGCTCATGATGCCACTGTTGAGGAACGTAGCAGAAATTCAAAATTTTCCTACGTGTCACCAAGATCTATCTATGGAGAAACCAGCAACGAGGGGAAGGAGAGTGCATCTACATACCCTTGTAGATCGCTAAGCGGAAGCGTTCAAGAGAACAGGGTTGAAGGAGTCGTACTCGTCGTGATCCAAATCACCGGAGATCCTAGTGCCGAACGGACGGCACCTCCGCGTTCAACACACGTACAGCCCAGTGACGTCTCCCACGCCTTGATCCAGCAAGGAGAGAGGGAGAGGTTGAGGAAGACTCCATCCGGCAGCAGCACAACGGCGTGGTGGTGGTGGAGGAGCGTGGCAATCCTGCAGGGCTTCGCCAAGCACCGCGGGAGAGGAGGAGTACTTGGGAGAGGGGGAGGGCTGCGCCAGAACTTGTGGTGCGGCTGCCCTCCCACCCCCCACATATATATAGGGGCAAGGGAGAGGGGGGTCGGCCCCCTCAGATCCAATCTGAGGAGGGGGCGGCGGCCAAGGGGGGGAGGAGTGCCTCCCAAGTCAAGTGGAGGCCCTCCCCCCTTAGGGTTTTCTCTCTCCCATGCGCATGGGCCTTGGGGGGGGGGGCTGGTGCCCCTGGCCCATTAAGGCTAGGGTGCTCCCCTACAGCCCATTCTACTGTATTGGATGTGGTGGAACAATTTCCGGACCTCGGGACCCCTCCGGAACCTTCTGGAAGCTTCCCGGTACAATACCGAAAAAACCCGAACTTTTTCCAGAACCCGAACAACAACTTTCCATATATAAATCTTTACCTCCGGACCATTCCAGAACTCCTCGTGATGTCCGGGATCTCATCCGGGACTCCGAACAACATTCGGTAACCACATATAAACTTCCTTTATAACCCTAGCGTCGTCGAACCTTAAGTGTGTAGACCCTACGGGT
Source organism: Triticum timopheevii (assembly GCA_963921465.1). Classification (NCBI taxonomy): domain Eukaryota; kingdom Viridiplantae; phylum Streptophyta; class Magnoliopsida; order Poales; family Poaceae; genus Triticum; species Triticum timopheevii. The sequence continues at coordinate 346,724,217 of OY997270.1, read as the reverse complement.
TCGGGAGACATGTAGACATGACCGAGACGTTCTCCGGTCAATAACCAACAGCGGGATCTGGATACCCATGTTGGCTCCCACATGTTCCACGATGATCTCATCGGATGAACCACGATGTCAAGGACTCAATCGATCCCGTATACAATTCCCTTTGTCTAACGGTATTGTACTTGCCCGAGATTCGATCGTCGGTACGCCGATACCTTGTTCAATCTCGTTACCGGCAAGTCTCTTTACTCGTTCCGTAACACATCATCCCGTGATCAACCCCTTGGTCACATTGTGCACATTATGATGATGTCCTACCGAGTGGGCCCAGAGATACCTCTCCGTTTACACGGAGTGACAAATCCCAGTCTCGATTCGTGCCAACCCAACAGACATTTTCGGAGATACCTGTAGTGCACCTTTATAGCCACCCAGTTACGTTCTGACGTTTGGTACACCCAAAGCATTCCTACGATATCCGGGAGTTGCACAATCTCATGGTCTAAGGAAAAGATACTTGACATTGAAAAGCTTTAGCATACGAACTACACGATCTTTGTGCTAGGCTTAGGATTGGGTCTGTCCATCACATCATTCTCCTAATGATGTGATCCCGTTATCAACGACATCCAATGTCCATGGTCAGGAAACCGTACCCATCTATTGATCAACGAGCTAGTCAACTAGAGGCTTACTAGGGACATGGTGTTGTCTATGTATCCACACATGTATCTGAGTTTCCTATCAATACAATTATAGCATGGATAATAAACGATTATCATGAACAAGGAAATATAATAATAACCAATTTATTATTGCCTCTAGGGCATATTTCCAACAGGGGCACCTGGGGGCGTGGCTGGGAGCTAGGCCGCCCCCAGGGGCCGAACTAGAGCCGGCTCGGCCCCAGGCCGCAGTTTTTCGGCGCCCTGGCGGGCCGAATGACTGGAGATGCTCTGAATGTCTTTCGCTTGGGAAGTACTAGATGATGAATTGATGGATGGGTTGCCAGTGTGTTCCAAGGTGTCCATCTCATCATCCTTCTCCTTCGCACCGCTATCTTCATCAGCATTATCATCTTTGCGTCTCCAAATGAACGGAACAAAGTCTGAATCCGGAGTATATCCCGCAGGCTCCTTCCTGAAAGTGAATGTGTAGCCCTTGAGCTTGACCACCACATCCGTCGCGACAAATGGCCCAACATCATCCTTGTCCTTTGCAAGAATCTGAGTGTTAGTCATAGCCACGAGAATACGGACCACTCCACGACGTGCAGGCTAATAAGATCCACATCCAAGGTCTTACCCATAAGAGTACCAACGGCCCATAAGCCCAAAAAATGACGCACCGTATGGGGAACACCCTCGACATGAAGTCAAATCTGCTGAAGTTCGATCTTATGCGGAACTTCCTGCGATGTCCATGCGGTAACAGTCATCTGGGCATTAACTGACGACACGTTCATCTAGATTCCATCGAGCCTGTCTAAATCCTCGAAAGACGGGAAACTAACAAGGTAAGCATCAGACCCATGCTGAATAGCCTCCCACTTCCATTGATCACGGACCGGACATCTCCTGGCAATTTGACTCTCGACGACGCTAGCCGGTACCGTCAAGCCAGTAACCTGAACACGTGCGATCGGCGTCTGTGTCGGCGCCAAGTGCTCTTTCACCACGCCATCTGGCAACTGTACAAAGTAACCCTCGTCAGCACCAACTCCCGAAACAAAAGCATTGGGCTTAGAGAGTTTAAGAACCGGGCACTGCAACGTCGAATGAGCTATTTTGTCACAAAGAAGAAAATTCCTATTTATTTTACTTGCTAAATTAGCAATTGCCGACCACCTTTTACAGATTTCTTTATAAATCTCATTATTTCACTTAACTCTACTATACATAATAGTATATAAAACTAGAAAAAAAATACAGGAAATACAACAACACGAGTAGTAATAATTACTCAACACACGAGGGCACACATGTATCAAATATTCAAGCCTCGGCGTAGAGGTGAGCTGGGAGCTTGGGCTCCACGATAGCCTCTAGCGGGAACTTGCGTGGCGTGGACAGTCCGAAGATCTCCTCCATGCTCAGCTCCACGCCATCAGGGAGCCTCCACGTGAACCCATGTAGGAGGTTCGCCAGGCTTACCTGGATGACCTTCAAACCAAGACTATACCCGGGGCACATCCTACGTCCTGACCCGAATGGAAGCAGCTCATAATCCTGCCCCTTGACATCGAGCCTGCTGCCGAGGAACCGCTCAGGCATGAACTCCTCCGGAGCTTCCCACAACTCCGGGTCGCGGCCAATAGACCACACCATGACTAGCACCCGTGTGCCGGCGGGGATGTCGTAGCCGTTGATGGACGTGTCCTCGCGGGAAAGGCGGGGTACAAGCATCGGCGCTACCGGGTGCAACCGCATGGTCTCTTTGACGATGGCATCCACATAGGGAAGGCTCGGCATGTCCTTTTCGGTGACCCACCGGCCTCGCCCGACCACGCGGTCCAACTCCTCGGTGGCTTTGGCAAGCACCTCTGGCTTCTTCAAGAGCTCTGAGAGGGCCCACTCCACAGTCACCGCCGAGCTCTCAGTGCCGCCAGCAATGAGGTCCTACACAAGCACGTTTCAAAATGGTGTTGATTAATGTGAAAAGTCAGGAATTATTGGTGATGTGTAAATGAGTGATGCTGTACATAGTTAATTAGAATCAGTTAACTGCTTGCACAATCTAAATGAATTGCAATGTCACGGGCCAATTTGAGGGTATTGCCCTCTGATCTGAAAAGTTCATTTCTCTATTGTATTTGTTGGAACTTCTCTACAGTTGACCCCTGGTGAGACGTGGCTATCAACAACCCCATTATTTTCCCCAGAGTTCAGATGATGGAATTATTAAAGTCTGACTCGCTTAGACCGATAGAAGAGACGATAGCAACATGACTATATGCTTGCTGCCTTTTCCGCTTAGAACGATGATACTTCTTTTTGTTTTCAGTGCAGGGAAGGAAAGCAATATCAGTAGCACTCACCTGAGTGAAAGCCTTGACGCCCTCTCGGTTGAGCTTGACCTCAAGACCGGGATCGCTGGCGAACTGCAGCAGCACGTCCACCATGTCCTTCACCACGAAGCTCTCCCCCTCACGGCGACGGCGCTCGCTGTGCTCGTCGACGACGTGCTCCAGGAACCGGTCGAACATCTTGCTCAGCTTCTTCATCCTCTTGATGTACCCCTGCAGGTCCATCCAGTCCAGCCACGGGATGGAGTCGCCGATGTTGAGCACGCCGTTGAGCAGGAACAGCTCGTCGATCATCCACTTGAACTCCTCGGGCGTCGTGATCACCGCCCCTGCCTCGTCCCTCACCTCCTTCTCCAGGTACTTCTTGCCCATCACCATGCGCGTGATCACGTTCAGGCTCACCGTCGACAGGTAGTCCTTGAGCACCACCACGCGGCCGGCGCCGGCGCCGCCGCGATACAGGTCGCCGAGCAGGGCGAGCACCTCCTCCTTGCGGATGTACTCGTACGACTCGAGGCGCTTGGCGCTGAAGAGCTCGGTGAGGCACATCTTGCGGGCCTGGCGCCAGTAGGCGCCGTAGGGGGACCAGGTGATGTCGCTGTAGTTGTAGGTGGTGTACCTGCCGGCGGCGGTCTTAGGGCGGTCGGTGAACACCACGTCGTGGGTCTTGAGGAAGAACTTGGCCATCTCCACGGAGGAGCCGACGACGACGGGGAAGGAGCCGAACTGGAGTTGCATGAGCGGGCCGTACTGCTTGGAGAGCGCGTGGATGGAGCGGTGCGGGAGCGTGCCGATGAGGTTGAGGTTGCCGATGATCGGCCACGGCTTGGGGCCCGGCGGGAGGTTGTACTGGCGGCGGCGGCGGCGCAGGACAGCCTTGAAGAAGAGCACCGTGGCGAGCACCACGCCGAGGAAGGACGCCAGCTGAGGAAGCTCCATTGGGATCGAGGCGAGCCGCCGGCCGGATGATCAGATCGATGCAGGTGGCTGTGGCTGAGTGGTGTCTTCAAGCTTGAGGTGGCTGCTGAGCTCGTTGTGGTGCTGCCTCAGACTGCGTGCGGCCTACTTATAGATGGCGAGGTGGAATGGAAGGTGCGCGTGGTGGGAAAGTAGGGAGGAATCGGGAAAAGACTTGGAAACCTTGACGAGGACACTGATGCTGACGTCCATTTCGTGGGGAAAACGTGCTGAGAGTTACTGCTGCTCAACAACAGAGTTCACTATAGGCGGTGTATACATACAGGCATACAGCGCAGGATCATCATATCATGACTAGTGTAATTTAGCAACTAAACATGCACGTATTGTATATATTCAATTTTGGCTATGTTTTGTCTGAGAAAGGCTCTCTTTAGGCAGATCCATGACCTTTATGTATTTAGTTTATTCTAAGAATCCAGCCCGTTTTCGCTTGATTGTAGCGAAAATGTATTCAACTATTTCCATTTCACCCAGACCTAAAGTGTATGGACATTCATGTTAAAAAAAAATGGGGTATGGACGCTCTGACAGATATTTGGTGGTATTTTAGTTTTGTACGTGGTACATGCATGCGTATGCGTCTCTTGAGCAAACACATCACATCAGGCACGAAAGTGGGGCAAATCCGACAAGTTTAATGGCGCGGACACAAGATATCTGACGCTGATGGCCACACGGAGAGGGCCTCATGGTTCAGACATCATACATGGTTCAGACGCCACCGCGCACATGTTTCCCGGCTCAAGGCTTACAATCCATCATACCATATGCCTGCCGGCCACTTCTTGCATCCAGCCTTCTGTTTCTCAATGCACAATCGCATACATTTCAACGGATGGTGATCAAAAGATCCGATTAAGCTAGCTACAAAACCGGGGAGATGCGTCTGTCAAGTCTGAGCTAGTACACCGCAATTACCAGCAAACCTCACGGAACCCGACTACCCGAGCTAGCAAAGACCAAATCTTCGTGGTGTGACTTGACCCTGATTAGCAAGTCCGGAGCAGGTGGGCATATCCTATTCGGTCATGACGCGAAATCGCACTGACGGGAGAAGTGGCTAGCATAAGAAATTGCCGTTTGATGTCGGGACCGACCGTACGCGTGGACCTGACGGTCTTCTCCGATGGCGTCCACACGCAGGCCGCGAGGGGAATTGCTCGGGCAGCCGTGAGAAACTCCGCACGGTGGACGTGGAAACGGACCATGGTGGACGACTGACCGTGGAGCAGTCCGTTTCGAGAAAGAAACACTTCATTTCCAGCGCCGATCTTTCGTGGCAGACCTCCGGCCGGCCAGACACCCACAGTGGCACACATACACGAACGGGGCGATTATCTCATTGATAGAATGCCGAAATTTGGACGGCCACGCGGGTGATGGGGCCCAGCTGCATAATTGCCTCGCGCTCCGTGTAAAGTTGTTGGATTTCATATGTGGGCGCATCAATTTTTGACTTTTAATTTCTAAAAATCTTATGGTTTTTGTCGTTCGTCGAAGTCAAGTTTCGATGGCGGAAGTTTCGTAAAGTTTTAAAAAGTCATCTACATATTCAAAATGAGTCTTATTTCAAAGCTCTCGTCACAAGAAACACGAATATGAAAACCAAATTTAATTTGGACATTCGGTCCAAAAGATACGAAAGATTGAAAATCAAAAGTCAAAAGAAAATGATGCGGGTGCCGCCTTCCTAGCGGCGAGAATCCCCTCTCGATAGAACACTTGGGAGAGGGTGAAAAGGCACCATGACAAGCACGAGAGGAGAGAGGCAGTAGGTGAAGGAAATATGTCCTACAGGCAATAATAAAGTTATTATTTATTTCCTTATTTCATGATAAATGTTTGTTATTCATGCTAGAATTGTATTAACCGAAAACGTAATACATTTGTGAATACATAAACAAACATAGTGTCACTAGTATGTCTCTACTTTACTAGCTCGTTAATCCAAGATGGTTAAGTTTCCTAACCATAGACATGAGCTGTCATTTGATTAACGGGATCACATCATTAGGAGAATGATGTGATTGACTTGACCCATTCCGTTAGCTTAGCACTTGATCATTTAGTATGTTGTTATTCCTTTCTTCATGACTTATACATATTCCTATAACTATGAGATTGTGCAACTCCCGTTTACCGGAGAAATACTTTGTGTGCTACCAAACGTCACAATGTAACTGGGTGATTATAAAGGTGCTCTACAGGTGTCTCCGATGGTACTTGTTGAGTTGGCGTATTTCAAGATTAGGATTTGTCACTCCGATTGTCGGAGAGATATCTCTGGGCCCACTCGGTAATGCACATCACTATAAGCCTTGCAAGCATTGTAACTAATGAGTTAGTTGCAGGATGATGTATTACGGAATGAGTAAAGAGACTTGCCGGTAACGAGATTGAAATAGGTATTGAGATACCGACGATCGAATCTCGGGGCAAGTAACATACCGATGACAAAGGGAACAACGTATGTTGTTATGCGGTTTGACCGATAAAGATCTTCGTAGAATATGTGGGAGCCAATATGAGCATCCAGGTTCCGCTATTGGTTATTGACCGGAGATGTGTCTCGGTCATGTCTACATAGTTCTCGAACCCGTAGGGTCCGCACGCTTAAAGTTCGATGACGGTTATATTATGAGTTTATGTGTTTTGATGTACCGAAGGTAGTTCGGAGTCCCGGATGAGATCGGGGACATGACGAGGAGTCTTGAAATGGTCGAGACGTAAAGATCGATATATTGGACGACTATATTCGGACTTCGGAAAGGTTCCGAGTGATTCGGGTATTTTTTGGAGTACCGAAGAGTTACGGGAATTCGCCGTGGAGTATATGGGCCTTATTGGGCCATACGAGAATAGTGGAGAGAGGCCAAAAGGAAGGAGGCCCGTGCCCCCCCTCTGGTCCGAATTGGACAAGGGGTGCAGCCCCCTTTTCCTTCTCCCTCTCCCCCTCTTTTCCTTCTCTCCTACTCCGGAAAGGAAAGGGGAATCCTACTAGGACTTGGGAGTCCTAGTAGGACTCCCCACACTTGGCACGCCCCCTCTAGGGACGGCCTCTCCCTCCCTCCTTTATATACGGGGGCAGGGGGCACCTCTAGACACAACAATTGATCTCTTGGATCTCTTAGCCGTGTGCGGTGTCCCCCTCCACCATAATCCACCTCGATAATATCGTAACGGTGCTTAGGCGAAGCCCTGCGTTAGTAGAACATCATCATCGTCACCATGCCGTCGTGCTGATGGAACTCTCCCTCAAAGCTCGGCTGGATCAGAGTTCGAGGGACGTCATCGAGCTGAACGTGTGCTGAACTCGGAGGTGCCGTGCGTTCGGTACTTGATCGGTCGGACCGTGAAGACGTGCGAATACATCAACCGCGTTGTGCTAACGCTTCCGCTTTCGGTCTACGAGGGTACGTGGACAACACTCTCCCCTCTCGTTGCTATGCATCACCATGATCATGCGTGTGCTAGGGATTTTTCTTGAAATTACTACATTCCCCATCAATGGCATCCGAGCCAGGTTTTATGCGTAGATGTTATATGCACGAGTAGAACACAAGTGAGTTGTGGGCGATACAAGTCATACTGCTTACCAGCATGTCATACTTTGGTTCTGCGGTATTGTTGGATGAAGCTGCCCGTACCAACATTACGCGTACGCTTACGCGAGACTGGTTCTACCGACGTGCTTTGCACACAGGTGGCTGGCGGGTGTCAGTTTCTCCAACTTTAGTTGAACGGAGTGTGGCTACGCCCGGTCCTTGAGAAGGTTAAAACAGCACTAACTTAACGAACTATCGTTGTGGTTTTGACGCGTAGGTAAGAACGGTTCTTTCTCAGCCCGTTGCAGCCATGTAAAACTTGCAACAACAAAGTAGAGGACGTCTAACTTGTTTTTGCAGGGCATGTTGTGATGTGATATGGTCAAGGCATGATGCTATATTTTATTGTATGAGATGATCATGTTTTGTAACCGAGTTATCGGCAACTAGCAGGAGCCATATGGTTGTCGCTTTATTGTATGCATTGCAGTCGCCCTATAATTGCTTTACTTTATCACTAAGCGGTAGCGATAGTCATAGAAGCAATAGTTGGCGAGACGACAACGATGCTACGATGAAGATCAAGGTGTTTGAAAGTGAAACTATCCATAGGTGGCTTCGGTAATTCATAACAACATATAGCTCATTGAGCTAATGCTATTCCAAGACAAATATTTCAGGAAAGCTCAATGACTGGCATGGCATGGATGATGAAAGTGGATCCCTCAAAATATTAAGGACAAAGGATTGGCTCAAATCAAAAGCTCAAGACTCTACATTTTACATTTTAGTGATCCAAGATCACATTGAGTCTATAGGAAAAGTCAATACTATCAAGAAGGGATGAGGTGTTGCTTAATGAGCCTCTTGCTTCAAGTGCTTAGTGATATGCTCCAAAAACCCTCAACTACTTTCTCACATCCACATATGACCTAAACCCAAAGTCAAACTCGGCCCCACCGATTCTTTCTATCCGGCGCCACCGAGTTCAAATGTCATAGCCACTGCCACAAACCCTAGGCAAATCGGTCTTACCGATAGGGATCTCGGTTTCACCGAGATGGGATTGTAATCTCTCTGTTTCCCTTCGTAACGTTTCGTTCTAACTGAAGTGAGCGATCGGTCCCACCGAGATTGCAATGTAAACTCTCTGTTTTCCGTTCGTAACGTTTCGGTCCAACCGAGATGAGCGAATCGGTTCCACCAAGTTTACCTGACCAACTCTCTGGTTAGCTAATTACCAAAATTGGTCTCACCGAGTTTGTGTAATCAGTCTCACCGAGATTAAGTTATGCCCTAACCCTAACCATATCGGTCTCACCGAGTTGCATGTCGGTCCCACCGAAAATCCTAACGGTCACTAGGTTTACTAAATCGGTCCGACCGAGTTTGTTGATTCGGTCCCACCGAGTTTGGTAAATTGTGTGTAACGGTTAGATTTTGTGTGGAGGCTATATATACCCCTCCACCTCCTCTTCATTCGTGGAGAGAGCCATCAGAACAAGCCTACACTTCCAACCTACATTTTTTGAGAGAGAACTACCTACTCATGTGTTGAGGCCAAGATATTCCATACCTACCATATGAATCTTGATCTCTAGCCTTCCCCAAGTTGCTTTCCACTCAAATCTTCTTTCCACCAGATCCAAATCCTATGAGAGAGAGTTGAGTGTTGGGGAGACTATCATTTGAAGCACAAGAGCAAGGAGTTCATCATCAACGCACCATTTGTTACTTCTTGGAGAGTGGTGTCTCCTAGATTGGCCAGGTGTCACTTGGGAGCCTCCGACAAGATTGTGGAGTTGAACCAAGGAGTTTGTAAGGGCAAGGAGATCGCCTACTTCGTGAAGATCTACCGCTAGTGAGGCAAGTCCTTCGTGGGCGACGGCCATGGTGGGATAGACAAGGTTGCTTCTTCGTGGACCCTTCGTGGGTGGAGCCCTCCGTGGACTCGCACAACCGCTACCCTTCGTGGGTTGAAGTCTCCATCAACGTGGATGTACGATAGCACCACCTATCGGAACCACGACAAAAACATCCGTGTCTCCAATTGCGTTTGAATCCTCCAAATCCTTCCCTTTACATTCTTGCAAGTTGCATGCTTCAATTTCCGCTGCTCATATACTCTTTGCATGCTTGCTTGAATTGTGTGAAGATTGCTTGACTTGTCCAAAGATCACTAAAATCTGCCAAACTCTAAAATTTGGGAAAAGGTTAAGTTTTTTAATTGGTCAATGATACGTCTCCAACGTATCTATAATTTTTGATTGCTCCATGCTACTTTATCTACTGTTTTGGACTATATTGGGCTTTATTTTCCACTTTTATATTACTTTTGGGACTAACCTATTAACTGGAGGCCCAGCCCAGAATTGCTGTTTTTTTGCCTTTTTCAGTATTTCGAAGAAATAGAATATCAAATGGAGTCCAAACGGAATGAAACCTTCGGGATCGTGATTTTCCAACCGAACGTGACCCAGGAGACTTGGACCCTACTCCAAGCAGTGCCCGAGGAGGTCACGAGGGTGGAGGGCGCACCCCCCTCAGCGCGCCACCTACCTCGTGGGCCCCTCGGAGCTCCACCGACGTACTCCTTCCTCCTATATATACCTACGTATCCCCGAACGATCAGAACAGGAGCCAAAAACCTAATTCCACCGCCGCAACCTTCTGTATCCACGAGATCCCATCTTGAGGCCTGTTCCGGAGCTTCGCCGGAGGGGGCATCCACCATGGAGGGCTTCTACATCATCACCATAGCCCCTCCGATGAAGTGTGAGTAGTTTACTTCAGACCTTCGGGTCCATAGCTAGTAGCTAGATGGCTTCTTCTCTCTTTTTGGATCTCAATACAATGTTCTCCCCCTCTCTCGTGGAGATCTATTCGATGTAATCTTCTTTTTGCGGTGTGTTTGTTGAGACCGATGAATTGTGGGTTTATGATCCAGTATTATCTATGGAAAATATTTGATTCTTCTCTGAATTCTTTTATGTATGATTGAGTTATCTTTGCAAGTCTCTTCGAATTATCTTTTTGGTTTGGCCAACTAGATTGGTAGTTCTTGCAATGGGAGAAATGCTTAGCTTTGGGTTCAATCTTGCTGTGTCCTTACTCAGTGGCAGAAAGAGTTGCAAGGCACGTATTGTATTGTTGCCATCGAGGATAACAAGATGGGGTTTTTATCATATTGCATGAATTTATCCCTCTACATCATGTCATCTTGCTTACGGCGTTACTCTGTTTTTACTTAATACTCTAGAAGCATGCTGGATAGCGGTCGATGAGTGGAGTAATAGTAGTAGATGCAGAATCGTTTCGATCTACTTGTTTTGGACGTGATGCCTATATACATGATCATTGCCTAGATATACGCATAACTATGCTCAATTCTGTCAATTGCTCAACAGTAATTTGTTCACCCACCGTAGAATACTTATGCTCTTGAGAGAAGTCACTAGTGAAACCTATGGCCCCCGGGTCTATTCTCATCATATCAATCTATATCACTTTATTTACTTGCTTTGTTTTTTACTTTGCCTTTACTTTTTACTTTGCATCTATCTATCAAAAATACCAAAAATATTATCTCTATCAGATCTCACTCTCGTAGGTGACCGTGAAGGGATTGACAACCCCTAAGCGTTGGTTGCGAGTTGCTATCGTTTTGTGTAGGCATGAGGGACTTGTGCGTGGTCTCCTACTGGATTGATACCTTGGTTCTCAAAAACTGAGGGAAATACTTACGCTACTTTACTGCATCATCCTCTCCTCTTCGGGGAAATCCAACGCAGTGCTCAAGAGGTAGCATGAAGAATTTCTGGCGCCATTGCCGGGGAGGCTCACGCAAGCAAGTCATCCATACCAAGTACCCATCGCAATCCCTATCGCTCGCATTACATTATTTGCCATTTGTCTCTCATTTGCCTCTCCCCCACTTCACCCTTGCCGATTTATTTGCCCTCTCTTTCCCAATCTCCACCTCTCTTTCCCGTTTGCCTTTTTCCCGTCGCCTTTCTGTTTGCTCGTGTGCTAGTTTACTTTTTTTTTGCGATGGCTCTACCTAGATTTGGTGACCTTCACCTTAAAAGGCTAGAGGAGATCGAAAGCAATGTCAGAAAGTTTATGGTTTTACAATTTGAGCACAATAATTTTTTTAGAAACGAGCTTAAGGACAAAAAAAGTTTTATGAGTTATATGAATAAAGAACTCGATGATATGTCTAAATAATTTGATGGTATAAGGGCCCAAATTGCTCGTCTTGAAAAGATGACCGCTGAAATTTCGGATATGCAAGCTACCTTAGTCAATAAGATGGCCGCTAAACCGAATCCCTATGAAAATCAAGATGAAGATCTAAAAGTTATTGATGTGTCCCCCATGAAATCTTTGTTTTGCAATATGAATCTTGATGAATCTGAAGATTATATTCCTTTACCTAGAAGGCGTTCTAAGAATTCGGAGTTTCTAGATCTTGATGATGAAATTGATGAAAGTGGGATTGAAATAAATAAAAACCGTGATGTTGCTAAACCCACTATTTTGGATCTCAAGGAATTTAATTATGAAAATTGCTCTTTGATTGGTTGTATTTCCTTGTTGCAATCCGTGCTAGATTCTCCTCATGCTTATAGTCAAAATAAGGCCTTTACCGAACACATTGTTGATGCCTTGATGCAATCTTATGAAGAAAAACTTGAGTTGAAAGTTTCTATCCCTAGAAAACTCTATGATGAGTGGGAACCTACTATTAAAATTAAAATTAAAGATTTTGAGTTTCATGCTTTGTGTGATTTGGGTGCTAGTGTCTCTACTATCCCCAAGACTTTATGTGATTTGCTAGATTTCCGTGATTTCGATGATTGCTCTCTAAACTTGCATCTTGCGGACTCCACTATTAAAAAACCTATGGGAAGAATTAATGATGTTCTTATTGTTGCAAATAGGAATTATGTGCCCGTAGATTTTATTGTTCTTGGTATAGATTGCAATCCTTCATGTCCTATTATTCTTGGTAGACTTTTCCTTAGAAAGATTGGTGCAATTATTGATATGAAGGAAGGGAATATTAGATTCCAATTTCCCTTAAAGAAGGGCATGGAACACTTCCCTAGAAATAAAATAAAATTACCATATGAATCTATTATGAGAGCCACTTATGGATTGCCTACCAAAGATGCAATACCTAGATCTATCCTTGCTTTTATGCCTAGCTAGGGGAGTTAAACGATAGCGCTTGTTGGGAGGCAACCCAATTTTATTTTGTGTTTTTTGTTTTTGCTTCTGTTTAGGAATAAATAATCCATATACCTTCTGTTTGGATGTGGTTTATGTTTTAATTAGTGTTTGTGCCAAGTAGGACCTATAGGATAACCTACGATGATAGTTGATTTGATTCTGCTAAAAAACAGAAACTTTGCACGCACAAATTTAGTTATGATAAATCACAGGAACGTGATTTTGCGTTGATTCTTTCTGCTGCTGATCAATAACAAATTTTCCAGGAATTCCTATTTTGGTAGAATTTTTCGAGTTCCAGAAGTTTGCGTTAGTTATATATTGCTACAGACTGTTCTGTTTTTGACAGATTCTGTTTTTCGTGTGTTGTTTGCTTATTTTGATGAATCTATGGCTAGTAAATTAGTTTATAAACCATAGAGAAGTTGGAATACAGTAGGTTTAACACCAATATAAATAAATAATGAGTTCATTACAGTACCTTGAAGTAGTCTTTTGTTTTCTTTCTCTAACGGAGCTCACGAGATTTCTGTTGAGTTTTGTGTTGTGAAGTTTTCAAGTTTTGGGTGAATTCTTTTGATGGATTATGGAAAAAGGAGTGGCAAGAGCCTAAGCTTGGGGATGCCCATGGCACCCCCAAGATAATCCAAGGACACCAAAAAGTCAAAGCTTGGGGATGCCCCGGAAGGCATCCCCTCTTTCGTCCACTTCCATCGGTAATTTACTTGGAGCTATATTTTTATTCACCAACATGATATGTGTTTTGCTTGGAGCGTCTTGTATTATTTGCGTCTTTGCTTGTTAGTCTACCACAATCATCCTTGCTGTACACACCTTTTGAGAGAGCCATACATGAATTGGAATTTGTTAGAATACTCTATGTGCTTCACTTATATCTTTTGAGCTTGATAGTTTTGCTCATAGTGCTTCACTTATATCTTTTGAGCGTGATAATTTTTGCTCTAGTGCTTCACTTAGATCTTTTAGAGCACGGTGGTGGACCTGTTTTAAAGAAACTATTTGATCTCTCATGCTTAACTTAGATTATTTTGAGAGTCTTTAATAGCATGGTAATTTGCTTAATGTTAATATACTTGGTGTTCAAGATATGTGAAACTTTCTTTTGAGTGAATTGAATGCTAAGATAAGTTTGATGCTTGATAATTGTTTTGAGATATGGAGGTGATAATATCAAAGTCATGCTAGTTGGGTGATTATGAATTTGAGAAATACTTGTGTTGAAGTTTGCAAGTCCCGTAGCATGCACGTACGGTTAAAGTTGTGTAACAAATTTGAAACATGAAGTGTACCTGGCTTGTGCATCCTTATGAGTGGCGGTCGGGGACGAGCGATGGTCTTTTCCTACCAATCTATCCCCCTAGGAGCATGCGCATAGTACTTGAATTTTTGATGACTTCTCAATTTTTGCAATAAGTATATGAGTTCTTTTGACTAACGTTGAGTCCATGGATTATACGCACTCTCACCTTTCCACCTTTGCTAGCCTTTTCGGTGCCGTGCATTGCCCTTTCTCACCTTGAGAGTTGGCGCAAACTTCACCGGTGCATTCAAACCCCGTGATACGATACGCTCTATCACACATAAACCTCCTTTATCCTCCTCAAAACAGCCACCATACCTACCTATCATGGCATTTCCATAGCCATTCCGAGATATATTGCCATGCAACTTCCACCATCATCATCATAACATACATTACTTTTGTCATATTGCCATTGCATGATCTTGTAGTTGACATCGTATTTGTGGCAAAGCCACCATGCATTATTTTCCATACATGTCACTCTTGATTCATTGCACCATCCTGGTACACCGCCGGAGGCATTCATATAGAGTCATATCTTGTTCTTGTTTCGAGTTGTAATCCTTGCGTTGTAATCAATGGAAGTGTGATGATCATCATTATTAGAGCATTGCCCAAATAAAAAAAAGAGAAAGGCCAAAAAAGAAAAAGAAAGGCCCAAACAAAAAAGAAAATAAAAGGGCAATGCTACTATCTCTTTTTCCACACTTGTGCTTCAAAGTAGCACCTTGTTCTTCATGAAGTGAGTCTCATACATTGTGCTTCAAAGTAGCACCTTGTTCTTCATGTAGTGAGTCTCATATATTGTGCTTCAAAGTAGCACCTTGTTCCTCATGTAGTGAGTCTCATAAGTTGTCCTTTTTATACTAGTGGGAATTTTTCATTATAGAACTTGGCTTGTATATTCCTACGATGGGCTTCCTCAAATGCCCTAGGTCTTCGTGAGCAAGCAAGTTGGATGCACACCCACTAGTTTCCTTTTGTTGAGCATTCATAGCTCTAGTGCATCCGTTGCATGGCAATCCCTACTCCTCATGTTGACATCAATTGATGGACATCTCCATAGTCCATTGATTAGCCTCGTCAATGTGAGGCTTTCTCCTTTTTGTCTTCTCCAGACAATCCCCATCATCATATTCTATTCCACCCATAGTGCTATATCCATGGCTCACGCTCATGTATTGCGTGAAGGTTGAAAAAGTTTGAGATTATTTAAGTATGAAACAATTGCTTGGCTTGTCATCGGGGGTATAGAAGTTGGGATCATCTTTGTGTGACGAAAATGAAGCATTGCCTAACTATATGATTTTGTAGGGATGAACTTTCTTTTGCCATGTTATTTTGAGAAGACATAATTGCTTTGATTAGTATGCTTGAAGTATTATTATTTTTGTGTCAATATTAATTTTTGTCTTGAATCTTTCGGATCTGAATATTCATATCACAATTAAGAAGATTTACATTGAAATTATGCCAAAGTATCACTCCGCATCAAAAATTCTTTTTTTTATCATTTACCTACTCGAGGACGAGCAGGAATTAAGCTTGGGGATGCCTGATACGTCTCCAACGTATCTATAATTTTTGATTGCTCCATGCTACTTTATCTACTGTTTTGGACTATATTGGGCTTTATTTTCCACTTTTATATTACTTTTGGGACTAACCTATTAGCCGGAGGCCCAGCCCAGAATTGTTGTTTTTTTCCTTTTTCAGTATTACAAAGAAATAGAATATCAAACGGAGTCCAAACGGAATGAAACCTTCGGGATCGTGATTTTCCAACCGAACGTGATCCAGGAGACTTGGACCCTACTCCAAGCAGTGCCCGAGGAGGTCACGAGGGAGGAGGGTGCGCCCCCCTACCTCGTGGGCCCCTCGGAGCTCCACCGACGTACTCCTTCCTCCTATATATACCTACGTATCCCTGAACAATCAGAACAAGAGCCAAAAACCTAATTCCACCGCCGCAACCTTCTGTATCCACGAGATCCCATCTTGGGGCCTGTTCCGGAGCTCCGCCGGAGGGGGCATCCACCACGGTGGGCTTCTACATCATCACCATAGCCCGTCCGATGAAGTGTGAGTAGTTTACTTCAGACCTTCGGGTCCATAGCTAGTAGCTAGATGGCTTCTTCTCTCTTTTTGGATCTCAATACAATTTTCTCCCCCTCTCTCGTGGAGATCTATTCGATGTAATCTTCTTTTTGCGGTGTGTTTGTTGAGACTGATGAATTGTGGGTTTATGATCCAGTATTATCTATGGAAAATATTTGATTCTTCTCTGAATTCTTTTATGTATGATTGAGTTATCTTTGCAAGTCTCTTCGAATTATCTTTTTGGTTTGGCCAACTAGATTGGTAGTTCTTGCAATGGGAGAAGTGCTTAGCTTTGGGTTCAATCTTGCGGTGTCCTTACTCAGTGACAGAAAGAGTTGCAAGGCACGTATTGTATTGTTGCCATCGAGGATAACAAGATGTTTTTTTATCATATTGCATGAATTTATCCCTCTACATCATGTCATCTTGCTTATGGCGTTACTCTGTTTTTACTTAATACTCTAGATGCATGCTGGATAGCGGTCGATGAGTGGAGTAATAGTAGTAGATGCAGAATCGTTTCGATCTACTTGTTTTGGACGTGATGCCTATATACATGATCATTGCCTAGATATACTCATAACTATGCTCAGTTCTGTCAATTGCTCAACAGTAATTTGTTCACCCACTGTAGAATACTTATGCTCTTGAGAGAAGCCACTAGTGAAAGCTATGGCCCCTGGGTCTATTCTTATCATATCAATCTATATCACTTTATTTACTTGCTTTGTTTTTACTTTGCCTTTACTTTTTACTTTGCATCTATCTATCAAAAATACCAAAAGTATTATCTCTATCAGATCTCACTCTCGTAAGTGACCGTGAAGGGATTGACAACCCCTAAGCGTTGGTTGCGAGTTGCTATCGTTTTGTGTAGGTACGAGGGACTTGTGCGTGGTCTCCTAACGGATTGATACCTTGGTTCTCAAAAACTGAGAGAAATACTTACCCTACTTTATTGCATCATCCTCTCCTCTTCGGGGAAATCCAACGCAGTGCTCAAGAGGTAGCAGTCAAGTAGTATAATCACCCCCCCCTCTAGACATACTTCAAGGTCCTACAAGTGGTATCAGAGCTTTGGTCTCCATTTGCTTTGATTTCCATAGCTTTCGGTGGTCATAGCCTTGGTTTCACAACCTAGGAGTGTATGGCGTCTAGCGAGGGAAATTATCACCGTAGAGGTCCTTACTTTGATGGTACTAATTTTGCTAGTTGGAAGCATAAGATGAAAATGCATATTCTCGGACATAACCCTACCATTTGGGCTATTGCGTGTATTGGCTTGCAAGGTGAATTCTTTGATGGGAGAGAGCCGAACCGTGAAGCTAGCGCGGAAGAATTGAAGATGCTGCAATACAACGCTCAAGCTTGTGATATCCTCTTCAATGGCTTGTGCCCCAAAGAATTCAACAAAATCAGTCGTCTTGAGAATGCAAAGGAAATTTGGGATACTTTGATTGATATGCATGAAGGTACCGACTCCGTCAAGGAATCCAAGTTGGATGTGCTCCAAAGTCAGCTTGACAAATTCAAAATGAAGGATGGTGAAGGTGTCGCTGAAATGTACTCTAGGCTTGCTCTTATCACAAATGAGATTACCGGCTTAGGAAGTGAAGAGATGACCGGCAGATTCATCATCAAGAAGATCTTAAGAGCATTGGATGGAAAGTATGATACCGTGTGCACATTGATCCAAATGATGCCAAATTACAAAGATCTCAAGCCAAGGGAAGTCATTGGAAGAATTGTTGCTCATGAGATGTCACTCAAGGATAAGGAGGAACTTCACAACAAGTCAAGTGGTGCTTACAAAGCCTCATGTGAAGCCCCCACATCATCAAGTGAGAAACAAACCTTCAATGAAGAACTGAGCTTAATGGTGAAGAACTTCAACAAATTCTACAAGAGTAGAAGCAAAGAAAGAAGCTCTAAGTCAAGGTCCTACAATGACAAAAGATCTTCTAGTTTAGAGCGCAATTGCTACAATTGTGGGAGACCCGGACACTATTCCAATGAGTGTACGACACCCTACAAAAGAAGAGAAGATTCTCCAAAAAGAAGAAGTAGAAGAGAAGAATCACCACCAAGAGAGAGAAGGAGTAGAGATGACCGTTATGAACGAAGACCCTCACGGAGGAGCAAGGATTCGGAAAGGAAGGACAAGTCATCAAAGGCTACACAAAACGAAGACATCAAGCTCATGTTGGTGAATGGGTATCCGGCTTCGACTCCGACAATCACTCCGAGAGAAGCTATCACTCCGACTCCGAATATACTCAAGATGAAGGTGTTGCCGGTCTAGCACTTGTGTCAACCAACTCCTACGACATATTTGATTCACCAAATGAAGGAATTGGAAGATGCTTCATGGCCAAAGGTCCAAAGGTAACACACCCCGAGTATGTTGATTTCAATAGTGATGAAGATGACTTGCTAGGTGATGATGATTTACTTGTTGACAACTCTAGTGATGAATACTATGATGAAACGTCAATTAATCATGCTAATCAAGATAAAACGAATGACAATGATAAGGAGAAGATTGAGCTTCTAACTAAAGAACTAAACACTCTTAAGTTAGCTCATGAAACTATCTTCGAAGATCATCGAGAACTTTTAAGGGCTCATGAGAAGTTACGCTTTGAAAAGCTCAATCTTGAGCAAGAGCATGAGTTCTTAAAGGCAATCAATGATGATCCCTGTAAGAAAAGTTCTTCTTACATTGCCAAGCGTTTACTCTTATCTACTTACATGCCTCAAGTCAAGTCTAGTAAGAAGTACAAGAAAGATCCTTCCTCTAGTAGTAACAATAATAATGCCAAATCCAATATTGTTGCTTCTAGTAGTTCTATTGATTCCACTAATGATTCTCTTAGCCAAGTTACACTTGAGAAAGAAAATAGCTTATTGAAGGGAATTATAGAGGAAGGTGTATACAAGAGCCTTGCCGGGAGTAAGAAATTCGAGGAAATTGTACGCAAGCAAGGAAGGCACCGGAAGAATCAAGGTGTTGGTTTTGAGCGAAAGTTCAATGCCAATGGAGTTGAGTGGGAAGAAGATCAATACCCCAAGACGAAGTTTGTTCCTCAACAAGAGAAGTATGATCCTACTTCCCTCAAGGGAACACAAGCGCAAGATGATCTTCCACCACAAGACTACAAGAACGAAGGCAAGGACAAGCTTCAAGAGGAGATTGATGCATTTGAAGAAGCTGAAGGAAATATGCCCCAGAGGCAATAATAAAGTTATTATTTATTTCCTCATATCATGATAAATGTTTATTATTCATGCTAGAATTGTATTAACCGGAAACATGATACATGTGTGAATACATAGACAAACACATAGTCACTAGTATGCCTCTACTTGACTAGCTCATTAATCAAAGATGGTTATGTTTCCTGACCATAGACATGTGTTGTCATTTGATTAATGGGATCACATCATTAGGGAATGATGTGATTGACATGACCCGTTCTGTTAGCCTAGCACTTGATCGTTTAGTATACTGCTATTGCTTTCTTCATGACTTATACAAAGTTCCTACAACTATGAGATTGTGCAACTCCCGTTTACCGGAAGAACACTTTGTGTGCTACCAAACGTCACAACGTAACTGGGTGATTATAAAGGTGCTCTACAGGTGTTTCCGAAGGTACATGTTGGGTTGGCATAATTCGAGACTAGGATTTGTCACTCCGATTGTCGGAGAGGTATCTCTGGGCCCTCTCGGTAATACTCATCACCTAAGCCTTGCAAGCATGTAACTAATGAGTTAGTTATGAGATGACGTATTACGGAACGAGTAAAGAAACTTGCCGGTAACGAGATTGAACTAGGTATTGGATACCGACGATCAAATCTCGGGCAAGTAACATACCGATGACAAAGGGAACAAAGTATGTTGTTATGCGGTTTGACCGATAAAGATCTTCGTAGAATATGTAGGAACCAATATGGGCATCCAGGTCCCGCTATTGGTTATTGACCGAGAATGGTTTTAGGTCATGTCTACATAGTTCTCGAACCCGTAGGGTCCGCACGCTTAACGTTTCGATGACAGTTTTATTATGAGTTTATAAGTTTTGATGTACCGAAGTTTGTTCGGAGTCCCGGATGTGATCACGGACATGACGAGGAGTCTCGGAATGGTCGAGACATAAAGATTGATATATTGGACGACTATATTCGGACACCTGAAAGGTTCCGGGAGTTTTCGGAGAAAACCGGAGTGCCAGGGGGGGGGGGGGGGGTTACCGGAACCCCCCGGGAGAGTTAATGGGCCACATGGGCCTAGGTGGGAGGAGAGAGGGGCGGCCAGGGAGGGCCACGCGCCCCCTCTCCCTCTGGTCCGAATTGGACTAGGAGGGGGGGCGGTGCCCCCCTTTCCTTTCCCCCTCTCCCCCTTCCTTCCCCCTCCTAGTAGGTGTAGGAAAGGAGGAATCCTACTCCTACTAGGAGGAGG
This sequence comes from Triticum timopheevii, assembly GCA_963921465.1. Classification (NCBI taxonomy): domain Eukaryota; kingdom Viridiplantae; phylum Streptophyta; class Magnoliopsida; order Poales; family Poaceae; genus Triticum; species Triticum timopheevii. The sequence continues at coordinate 346,703,554 of OY997270.1, read as the reverse complement.
ATTCCTCCTCCCTTGGCGCGCCCAAAGGGGCCGGCCGGCCTCCCCCTCCCTCCTTTATATACGGGGGCAAGGGGCACCCCGTAGACACACAAGTTGATCTACGAATCGTTCCTTAGCCGTGTGCGGTGCCCCCTTCCACCATATTCCACCTCGGTCATATCGTCGCAGAGTTTAGGCCAAGCCCTGCGCCGGTAGAACATCATCATCGTCACCACGCCGTCATGCTGACGGAACTCATCTCCAGAGCCTTTGCTGGATCGGAGGGCCGGAGATCGTCATCGAGCTGAACGTGTGCTGAACTCGGAGGCTCCGTACGTTCGGTGCTTGGATCGGTCGGATCGTGAAGACATACGACTACATCAACCACGTTATGCTAACGCTTCCGCTTACGGTCTACGAGGGTACGTGGACGAACACTCTCCCCTCTCGTTGCTATGCCATCACCATGATCTTGCGTGTGCGTAGGAATTTTTTTGAAATTACTACGTTCCCCAACAGAAGCACCAAAGGCCTTGGTCAAGTGGGTTCCCAAAACTACGTCAAGTTCTACTTCATCAAGTACAACTACAACTCCAAGGATTCCCATCAAGATGATGTGGATCTCTAAGAAGAAGAACTAGAGTGTTCTTGAGGGTGACTCCGCCAACATTCTTCACTCATATCATTATGGCAAGGACAAGTGCAATCAACTTCCATATCTTGCACTAGTTCAAGGAGTTACAAACCCTCATGTTGGTAAGGCAAGGGACAAGGTAACCGATTTGAAATTTTCGGTCTCACCGAGTTGCTGTAACTGTCAACAGTTATGCATCTCGGTGCCACTGAGTCGTTCCACTCGGTCACACCGACAGGTCGGGCTATATATTCACACGGGCAAAAATTTGGAAAACTTTCTCCAAACCTCTTCGCCCGCGCATAGCTCGCTCTGCCTTCTAGGTCTCCGGATCAACGACTTCATCGCTAGCCGCCTCCTATCGCTGGTCTCTGCCGCCGTCAATGGATTTCAACTCCGCCGTTGCCGCCGTAGCAAGTTCATCGCCGAACTAGGGTATGAACTCGGTCACAGTGCTATCCTCGTCTGATTCTCAGCACATTGTGTTCATTATGATTCTTGTGACGATTGAAACACCTCTATCCAGTCAAAACAATCCTTAGAATAGATGCGATTTGAAAATTTAGGGTTAGGTTTCCGCCGAAACCATCTCGGACCCACCGAGTTGAAAAACTCGGTCCCACCGATTCGGCTAACGCCATTGCACTAGTAACTCTCGGTCTGACCGAGAATTGCTAATCGGTGTGACCGATTTTAGAACTTTGTGAAACCCTAGCAGTCTCGGTGCCACCGAACTGTGACTCGGTCTGACCGAGTTCACTAGTTTAGGTTCCAAAACTGCTTCGGTATCACCGAGTTTGAAAATCGGTTGATCCGAAATGCTTTCTGTGGAAAACTAAAACTAAGTTTTTGAATCATTCTTTGCAAAAATCTCTGCATTTTGTGATGCTCATCCACTCTATCTCATCTACAACTATTCACAGGGTTAGCAGTCAGTGTTTTCAGCATGTCAGACCAAAGTGATAGTCAGAACAGGGAAGAAGAGCAGATTCACATGAGTGAGGGCACTAGTCCCTCTAGCACTTCAGATGATGGCAGCAGGAGCACCCCAAGCAATCTGCCTAAGGCTGCCACCAGGACAAGGAAGAAAAGAACCTCAGAATCTGAGGATGAGGACTATGTGGCAGTAGAAGATGAGGCCACTTCCAATAAGAAGGTGGTCAAGAAAGAATATGGGTCAGCTGCAGCCACTAAGCCAGTTGTGCAGAAGAAGGCACCTGCAAGAAGGATTCCCACTTCCAAACCCAGGAAGGTTGCCACTGGAGAAACCATGAAGTTTACTATTGAGTCAGAAGATGAGGCTGCTGGTCAAGGTAAGAAGAAGAAAAGAGTCAGAACCACCACTGCCAAAGTTCTTGGCAATCCCTCTATGAGGAGAGACTCTGATGAGGAAGAGGAAGAAGAGGTTGCTGCACCAGCACCCAAGGCACAAAAGCTGATGGGTGATGCTATTAAGTCAGGGGCTGCATCATCAAAGCCTAAGGAAGCACCCAAAGCTGCCCCAAGCCCAAGAATGCACCAAAGAGGAATACCAGGAGTATACCAGCTCCTGAGAAGAACAAGGCCCCAGTGCCTGAAGTTGCTGCTGAGGAAGATGATGAAGGACAAGTCCTGAGAAAGCTGAAGCCAAAGATTCCAGATCACAATGATGCTCATCATGTGGCTGAGAACATGAAGCTAAGAAAGGATGCATGACTCGGACAGTGGAGGTTGTCTGATCCCTATGCTATCAGGAGAAGGACTGCTATTGATTACAGGTTCCACACAAAGGAACAACAGGATTTCTATGAGACAGTGCTGTTGGACAAGAAGCCTATAGTGTGTGATATGAGGTGGGTCAAATGGACCTACATGAAGGAGAATGAAGAACACTATCCTGGAGTGCAAGACAGTTTCATTGCTTGTGGAGTTGCAGACTTTGTTGGGCAGAAGCTCACAAAGTGGAATGATGAGCTCATTATGCAATTCTACTCCACAGCACATTTCTATCTAGATGGCAGGATAGTTTGGATGTCTGAAGGTACAAGGTACCAATCAACCATTGAAGAATGGGCCAATCTGATAAATGCACCCAAGGAGCAGGAAGATGACTTGGATGTCTATGCCAAGAAGAAGATGGATCATAATTCCATGGCTCATATGTACAAGGAGATCCCAGATGCTGCAGTTGAGACACATAAGTTTGGGTTAGTCCATTTTCTTCTGTCAGGGCTGCCAACGATCAACTGGATCCTAAGGCATACTCAATTGCCCAAGTCAGGTGACCACAACATGATAAGAGGCCATGCTATAAACTTGCTACACTTGTTTGATGTGCCACAGAAATTCAAGGTCATGAGCCTCATGGTTGAGACTATCAAGAGGACAGCAGCAGACCAAAAGAGAAGTTGTGGATATGCCCCACAAATTCAGGAGTTGATTAACTCAAAGATGGGCACAGGCACATACTTGCTGGACAAGGAACATTTTGCTATCTATCCAGAATTTGAGGACAATCAAGTTGTGATGAATGAGAATGAACCATCATCAGTACAAGCTCAAGAGAAGAAGGAGAAAGCAAAGAAAGAGAAGGCTGCCAAGATTACAACTCAAGAGGAGGCATCTGAGTACTTTTTGAAGAACAAGCAGGAGCAGCTTGGTTACTTGATAGCATCAACTCTGAGGATTGAGAAGGGGTTGGCCACCCTAACTCAAAACCAGGAGAGCCTGGAAAGAATCATGGAACAATTATTTTATGATTTAGCTGTCAAAGTAACTGAGATTCAGTCAGTTATGGAGCAGCTACAGGATGACATGCAGGAGAGGAAAGGCAAGACAACCACTGATGCATTTGCCAGAGTGCCTAGAGCTCAGAGGTCAGCTGCAGTGCCTGTGACAGACACCCGAGCCACTTCATCTACACCAGCTACAGCTCCTACAGCTCCGGTGCAACCAGCTCCAGCACCTACACCTCCAGCTCCATCCACATCAACTGAAGCCTTAGTCCAAGGAGCCATCTCTACACCACCACCTGAAGATCAAGCCTGAGAGTCGATCTAGTACTATGTATTTTCTATGAACTTTTTGGTAACTTGTTGCCAAAGGGGGAGAAAAATGTATAGATCATAGGCTTCGAGAGAGAGTGTGTTGCTTTTTGTTCTCTCTTGCTTTGGTGGTTAAACTTTGTTTGCTTTTGATTGCTTGAGATACTATGCTCTTATCTGTGAGACATTGATGATCATGTGTTTGATCATAAGCTACACTTATGCTTGTTAGATGATACTATCTTACTTATCCTTATATGATCATTCACTTTGCTTGGTGATGAGTGCATGTATTCAATCTTTATTATTTTGAGCGCTCCACCAAGATGTATGTGACATGGAAGAGTAACCCATGAGCCTAATTCCTTGTGCATTTGCAGTCCAAAGCAAATCTTAAACTATGCACAAATTTAGGGGGAACTCTTGCTTATCACATACTTCTCAAAGCGACGATGTTTTTCAATCTTATTATCATTTGTCGAAGCTTTGATCTATATGTTGTCATCAATTACCAAAAAGGGGGAGATTGAAAGTGCAACTATCCCTAGGTGGTTTTGGTAATTCATAACAACATATAGCTCATTGAGCTAATGCTATTCCAAGACAAATATTTCTGGAAAGCTCAATGAATGGCATGGCATGGATGATGAAAGTGGATCCCTCAAAATATTAAGGACAAAGGATTGGCTCAAGCTCAAAAGCTCAAGACTCTACATTTTACATTTTAGTGATCCAAGATCACATTGAGTCTATAGGAAAAGCCAATACTATCAAGAAGGGATGAGGTGTTGCTTAATGAGCCTCTTGCTTCAAGTGCTTAGTGATATGCTCCAAAAACCCTCAACTACTTTCTCACATCCACATATGACCTAAACCCAAAGTCAAACTCGGTCCCACCGATTCTTTCTATCCGGCGCCACCGAGTTCAAATGTCATAGCCACTGCCACAAACCCTAGGCAAATCGGTCTTACCGATAGGGATCTCGGTCTCACCGAGATGGGATTGTAATCTCTTTGTTTCCCTTCGTAACATTTCGGTCTAACTAAAGTGAGCGATCGGTCCCACCGAGATTGCAATGTAAACTCTCTATTTCCCCTTCGTAACGTTTCGGTCCAACCGAGATGAGCGAATCGGTTCCACCGAGTTTACCTGACCAACTCTCTGGTTAGCTAATTACCAAAATCGGTCCCACCGAGTTTGTGTAATCGGTCTCACCAAGATTAGGTTATGCCCTAACCCTAACCATATCGGTCTCACCGAGTTGCATGTCGGTCCCACCGAAAATCCTAACTGTCACAAGGTTTACTAAATCGGTCCGACCGAGTTTGTTGATTCGGTCCCACCGAGTTTGGTAAATATTGTGTAACGGTTAGATTTTGTGTGGAGGCTATATATACCCCTCCACCTCCTCTTCATTTGTGGAGAGAGCCATCAGAACAAACCTACACTTCCAACCTACATTTTCTAAGAGAGAACTACCTATTCATGTGTTGAGGCCAAGATATTCCATTCCTACCATATGAATCTTGATCTCTAGCCATCCCCAAGTTGCTTTCCACTCAAATCTTCTTTACACCAGATCCAAATCCTATGAGAGAGAGTTGAGTGTTGGGGAGACTATCATTTGAAGCACAAGAGCAAGGAGTTCATCATCAATGCACCATTTGTTACTTCTTGGAGAGTGGTGTCTCCTAGATTGGCTAGGTTTCACTTGGGAGCCTCCGACAATATTGTGGAGTTGAACCAAGGAGTTTGTAAGGGCAAGGAGATCGCCTACTTCATGAAGATCTACCGCTAGTGAGGCAAGTCCTTCATGGGCGATGGCCATGGCGGGATAGACAAGGTTGCTTCTTCGTGGACCCTTCGTGGGTGGAGCCCTCCGTGGACTCGCACAACCATTACCCTTCGTGGGTTGAAGTCTCCATCAACGTGGATGTACGATAGCACCACCTATCGGAACCATGACAAAAACATCCATGTCTCCAATTGCGTTTGAATCCTCCAAACCCTTCCCTTTACATTCTTGCAAGTTGCTTGGTTTAATTTCCGCTGCTCATATACTCTTTGCATGCTTGCTTGAATTGTGTGAAGATTGCTTGACTTGTCCAAAGATCGCTAAAATCTGCCAAACTCTAAAATTGGGAAAAGGTTAAGTTTTATAATTGGTCAAGTAGTCTAATTACCCCCCCCCCCCTCTAGACATACTTCAAGGTCCTACAGTGTCGCGCTGGTGACGATGGTGATCATGACAGTGCTTCGGAGATGGAGATCACAAGCACAAGATGATGATGGCCATAACATATCACTTATATTGATTGCATGTGATGTTTATCTTTTATGCATCTTATCTTGCTTTGGTTGACTGTAGCATTATAAATGATCTCTCACTAAATTTCAAGACAAAAGTGTTCTTCCTGAGTATGCACCATTGCCAAAGTTCGTCAAGCCCAGACACCATGTGATGATCGGGTGTGATAAGCTCTACGTCCATCTACAACGGGTGCAAGCCAGTTTTACACACGCAGAATACTCGGGTTAAACATGACGAGCCTAGCATATGCAGATATGGCCTCGGAACACTGAGACCGAAAGGTCGAGCGTGAATCATATAGTAGATATGATCAACATAGTGATGTTCACCATTGAAAACTACTCCATTTCACGTGATGATCGGTTATGGTTTAGTTGATTTGGATCACGTGATCACTTAGATGATTAGAGAGATGTCTATCTAAGTGGGAGTTCTTAAGTAATATGATTAATTAAACTTAAATTTATCATGAACTTAGTCCTGGTAGTATTTTGCAAATTATGTTGTAGATCAATAGCTCGCGTTGTTGCTTTCATATGTTTATTTTGATATGTTCCTAGAGAAAACTCTGTTGAAAGATGTTAGTAGTAATGATGCGGATTGGATCTGTGATCTGAGGATTGTCCTCATTGCTGCACAGAAGAATTATGTCCTTGATGCACCGCTAGATGACGGACCTATTGCAGGAGCAGATGCAGACGTTATGAACGTTTGGCTAGCTCAATATGATGACTACTTGATAGTTTAGTGCACCATGCTTAACGTCTTAGAATCGGGACTTCAAAGACATTTTGAACGTCATGGGCCATATGAGATGTTCCAGGAGTTGAAGTTAATATTTCAAGCAAATACCCGAGTTGAGAGATATGAAGTCTCCAACAAGTTCTATAGCTAAAAGATGGAGGAGAATTGCTCAACTAGTGAGCATGTACTCAGATTGTCTGGGTACTACAATCACTTGAATCAAGTGGGAGTTAATCTTCCAGATAAGATAGTGATTTATAGAGTTCTCTAGTCACCATCACCAATTTAGTAGAACTTCATGATGAACTATAGTATGCAAAGGATGACGAAAATGATTCCCGAGCTCTTCGCGATGGCGGCGGCCGCGTCCGCCGACATCGGCTTCGGCTTGTACCCCCAGGTGGGCCGAGCCCCGGTAGGAGGGCTGGCCTCGTAGGCCGGCAGGTTGAGGAGGTCGGCAGCCGGGTCCACGTTCTCGACGTAGAAGTACGACTGGTGCCACATTTTCACCGACTGCGCCAACTTGATGGTGGGGAAGGCGTTTCGCTTCGCCGGTCGGCGCACGGCGACATAGCCTCCGCACTCGGCCGCCGTCTCCCTGGCGGAGGTGCCGAGCTTCCCATAGAAGAACGCTGCCCACAACTCGATGGTGGGAAGGATGCCGAGGTAGCCCTTGCACGCCGTGACAAAGGCAGAGAGCAGGGTCACGGCATTGGGCGTGAGATGGTGGGGTTGGAGGTTGTAGAATTCAAGGAAGGTGCGGAAGAAATTGCTCACTGGAAGGCCGAAGCCCCGCAGGAAATGCGAGCGGAAGACGACCCGCTCGCCTTCCTGCGGCGCCGGCCTGATCTCCGTCTCCGGCGGTACCCACGCCTTGACAAAGGCAGCGCTGGGCATCCGGCGCGTGTCAGGGAGGAAGGTGATGTGGTCGTCGATCACCGTCGACCCATCCCAATTGCCCATGGCCTCGACTGGCGGCACGGAGGGGAGAAACGCGTCAGCGACGAGCAGCAATGAGCAGCTATGGCAGCGCTACGGCAGCTGCGGCGGAAGCAGAGAGAGAAGAAGAAGAGTGGGAGGGGGCGCGGGAACTTTGCCGCACCTCCCTCGCCTCCCTACTTATAGCGCCGGGCTATGAAGTCGAGGGGGCGGGACGTGGGGTCGTGGGATTTACTGCGCCCACGTCCCCATTATCCCCCCATTTCCCGCGCGCATTTACCTCGTCATGGGATGGCAACCGCCCCTTCCGGCCCAGTAAATCCGCCTGGTTGCCGAGGCGTGGTAGTGGCGGGCCCAGCCCGGTGTCATGTCCCATCTAGAGCGTGGGATTGCAGGTTTGCCAGGCTGACGCGCGCCGCGTAGCGCGTCTGTGGCGGGCGGCTGCCTGGGAAGCTTAATAGGCACGCCACCTGTTTCCCGCCTGAAGGTTCAAATTCCACCGTATGGCCCCGCCTAGTGGAGGCCGGCTGGAGCGGTCGGCTAGCCACCAGGCGGACCGACATTTTTTCCAGAACTTAGGGAGGGGAGAAGCCGCTGAGACCTCGCGGCCCCTCGACCACGACGCACCACCGGCTTCGGGGACTACTGTCGGAGTAATGGGACACGGGTAGGCTCACCCGAGTCCCAAGATTTACCAAGACTTTGGGCCAGCTCCGCCGAGCTGGGCCCCGAGCCGAAGCTCTGCCCTCTAGGGCCGGCTGGCTCAGTGCCGGCTGCCAGAGGGCGGATGACCCCAGACCACGACGCTCCGGGCGGCCGGTTCCTGGCTGCCGCCCTCCAGAGAGGGCGGCAACAGGCAGGCGGCCGTCCCACAACTGCAGCATGGCCGAGCCCCCCTTCGAGAGTACAAGACGGAGCATGGCTACAGTAAGGCGCGTCGCCTCCGATGCTCAGGACGAGCATGGCTACAGTGCTCCGTACAGACGGAGATCTCCGCACGGCGGGGCACTGTGCCATGTCTCCCCTGACGTCGCTCCGGGCAGGCCGAGTCCTGTTCCCCACGACGGCCTGTTGGTACGGCCTGCCCGAGGCAGGCCGTACAGGGCAGTGACCTCCAGGAAGGCGGTGGAAGCTCGACCAAGCGGATTCAAGAGGAGCCGGCCTCCAGCAGGCGGCCGTCCCTTGTCCCGAGGCATGCATGCCATTAAGCTGATGAGACCAGGTGTAGCTACAGTATCCTCCCGCCAGGCGGCGGGACTGTAGCCACGCAAAGGTGACCAAGCCCTCGTCACCGACAACATGGCTACAGTGAGCAGCCACCAACCAGCCGGCGGGGCCCCATCAGGCGGCGAGCCCCAGCGGTCGGAAGAGAAGCCGGAGGCCGGAGGCACTGACAGTCGGGCCCAGCGGCTAGCCAGATTACCATTGTACCCCTGGGGGTAGGCCTATATAAACCCCCAGGCCACCCATGCAAAGGGTTCGACCCCATTAGCACTAGCCACCCCAGAGAGCAGGAAGAGAGCTGAGCCTTGCTTCCCCCTGCCTCCAGCATACAGCTCAAGGAGCACCATTGTATCACTTGTGCAATGGTGATCATGCGGAGACCCCGCAGAGCAGGACTAGGGGTGTTATCTCCTAGGAGATCCCCGAACCTGGGTAAAGTCCGCCGGCATTCGTGTCTACGCCTTATCCCGCTTCCAGGCACCGGCGACGTTCTACTCGCGCCTACCATGATAAGCCATACATTGGCATATGTCGCACCCAACCCCCGATATTTGGCGCCCACCGTGGGGCGAGGTGCACCGTCTCCCGGAGATCTGCTCTGGACGGGAACCCTATTCCTTCCTGGCGAGCGAAGCCAGCCCAGCACGCCCGATGGCGTCAGCCTCGACGCGCTGCATGGCATGGTGATCGCCTGCGCAGCGAGTTGCCTTGCTGACGTCGTCGGCGAGATTGACCTCTCCGACCAGCCGGCCTCCGAGGCGGGCACAAGCTGCCCCGAGAGCCGCCTCGTCAGCCTCCTTGACCAGCTTCATGTCGCCAGCGAGCCCGCTGTGGACCTGGAGTCCGTCGGCTCGACCGATCCGATGATCGTCGACTCCAACACGGCATCGCTCGACGCGTTTCCCACCAACGTGGTGGTCTACGATGAGCCGCCTCCTCGCGAGTACAGCGGCGGGAGCACCGTCACGGAGGTGCTCGTCATCAACAGCGAGGAGCACTCGGACGGGCGAGCTCAAGATTCCCTTGAGGCCACCCTGCGCGACCTCTCGGCGCCTATCCCTGAGGGCGCGGATGCTGAGGTGCTGGAGGCACGCCGCCACCAGCTTGTCGAGAGTGCTGGCCGCCTGGCCAGCATGCACCGGCTGTCGGTCGCCTATCGGCGCGAGATGGACCGGGCCGTAGGCGGCACCCCGGCTCCTGGGGGGTCTAGCCGCCTCGGCACGGTTCGGCAGCATGGCGCGGCCGTTGCCACCATGTTTGGGGTAGAGCGCCCCGTCTACGCCACGCCTGTAGAGAACATCCGGGCCGCCCAGGCGGTGACGGATGAGTTGAACAAGTACGACGGCGACGAGCTCCGCCACATGACCAAGCGAGTCCAACAGCTCCTGGATGCGGCAGCCGCGCAGCACGAGGCCGCCTACCGCGCTGAAGACCCAGCCGGATGAGACAACGAGCCACCCCCACACCGAGATCATGGGGCCCGTGGAGGAAAGGGCAATGAGCCGGCTGCTAGCCGCAGTCGGACATGCATCTCCATCAAGCGGGACGAGGAAGGCCGCCCTCGCGCAGTAGAGCGGCAAGGCGACCTACCGCCTCCCCCGCCTCGTGGAGCAAGATACCCCACTCCGCCTCCTGTCATGCACCCGACACTCGGCGACCGCCATGGCCGCCGGGAGGGAGTCGGAGAGAACGATGCTCGCCACCGAATCGATCGCCTCAACCGATCCCTGGCACTTGAAGAGGAAGATGCACTGGGCCCGCCCTGCTTCGGCCCCCGAATCCGCGACGAGCCTTTCCCCAAAGGGTTCACCCTCCCGTGAGACATGCCCAAATACACCGGCTCCGTGAAGCCGGAGGACTGGCTGGTCGACTACTCCACAGCCGTCAGCATAGCAAACGGCAACAAGCGCGTTGTCGTGAAGTACATCCCACTCATGCTTCAAGGCACTGCTCAGACGTGGCTCAACAGCCTGAAGCCCCGCAGCATCAACAACTGGGTTGATTTCACCGAGGCCTTCATCCGCAACTTCACCAGCACTTACAAGCGGGCCCCCAAGCCCCAGCAGCTCTCTCTATGCGTCCAAGGGCCCATCGAGTCCACTTGCGACTACCTCACGCGCTGGACTGAGATGCACAACTCCTGCGAAGGCGTGCACGAGGTGCAGGCAATCGAGTACTTCACTGCCGGGTGCCGAGAGGGCACCCTCCTCAAGCACCGCCTCCTCTGCGACGAGCCCGAGACCCTTGACGAGCTGCTGGTCATCGTCGACAAGCACGCCACGGCCGACTCCTCCATGAAGGCGGAAATCCTGGTCGACGCGTCTGGAAAGGTGGCCCCCAGGCACCTCGAACTCCGGCTGGCGACACCAGTCGGCGACAGCAGCCAGGAGATAACAAGCGAAAGGCCGCTCAGACGGCTTCCACTAGCCCGCAGGTGGCGACGGTCGAGGATCAGCAGCCAGAAGGGCAGCCACCCCCCAAGCGGCAGAAGGGCGGCAAGTCCAACTGGTTGCCCGCCTTCTCTTACGAGCAGACTCTAGATGCACCCTGCAAATTCCATAGCGGAGCAAAGCCCTCCAATCACACCACTCGGAAGTGTCACTGGCTCACCAGGATTGCCAAGGGAGATGGACTCCTGCCTCCTCCGCCTGCTGGACTGCCGCCTCCTCAGCCCCAGCAGCCGGCGGCCCGACCAGTCGGCGCCATCCAAGACGAGTACCTGGAGGAACATGGAGCTTATGTTGTGTTCACCAGCGTGGCCGATGACAGACGCAGCAGACGGGAACAACAACTAGAAGTACAAGCGGTGGCCTCCAACACACCAGAGTTCATGCATTTGTCCGAGAAGCCCATCAGTTGGAGTAGAGCCGACCACCCGGAAGTAATGCCTTCCCCTGGTTCGTACGCCTTGGTCCTAGAAGCGACCCTTGCAACGGAGAGACGAGCAGCCCGTTTCTCCAGAGTCTTGATAGATGGCGGCAGCAACATCAACATCCTGTATCGTGACACAATGGAGAAGTTGGGGATCAAGCAGAAGCAGCTCGTCCCCAGTCGGACTGTATTCCATGGCATAGTCCCTGGCCTTTCCTGCTCACCAATCGGCAAGACACAAATTGATGTCCTCTTTGGAGACAAGAATCACTTTTGCCGAGAGCCAGTTTGGTTCGAAGTGGTGGACCTCCAGAACCCCTACCATGCATTGCTTGGCCGACCTGCTCTAGCCAAGTTCATGGCAGTCCCCCACTACGCCTACCTCAAGATGAAGATGCCGAGTACCAAGGGGATCCTGACAGTAGTCGGAGACTACAAGAAGTCGGTCGCTTGCGCCGCAGATAGCAGCCGGCTGGCCGAGTCCCTCGTGATTGCAGCTGAGAAGCAGCTCCTTGACCGGGTGGTGGCGTTGGCATGCAAGAAGCCAGAAATGCCACCCACGCCCCAGGAGTCGGAAGTCGAGGGCTCTTTCAAGCCGGCCAAGGAAACAAAGAAGATACCCTTGGACCCAGAGCATCCGGAGAGGCACGCTGTCATAGGCACAAGCCTTGACAGCAAATAGGAAGGCGAGCTCGTCGATTTCCTCCGTGAGAATCGGGACATCTTCGCATGGTCCCCCAAAGACATGCCGGGTGTTTCGACGGATTTCGCCGAGCACAAGCTACATGTCCGACCTGACACCAAGTCGGTCAGGCAGCCCTTGCGCCGCCTGTCAGAGGAGAAGAGAAGAGTTGTCAGAGAAGAAATAGCCCGGCTTCTAGCAGCCGGATTCATCATGGAAGTGTTTTTTCCAGAATGGCTGGCCAACCTAGTCCTAGTGTTGAAAAAGAACAAGCAGTGGCGCATGTGTATTGATTACACCAGCCTCAACAAAGCCTGCCCAAAGATCCCTTTGCTCTGCCAAGGATTGATCAAGTAATCGACTCGACAGCCGGATGCGAGCTGCTGAGTTTCTTGGATGCATACTCTGGATATCACCAGATAAAGCTGAACCCCGCCGACAGGCTGAAGACCACCTTCATCACGCCATTTGGAGCCTTCTGCTACCTGACCATGACGTTCGGCTTGAGAAACATCGGCGCCACGTTTCAGCGTTGCATGCAGAAGTGCCTCCTCAAGCAACTCGGCAGAAATGCCCATGTATATGTGGATGATGTGGTGGTGAAGATGGAGAAGCATGGCACTCTGTTGGAGGACCTCAAGGAGACCTTTGAGAACCTGCGCCGATTCCAGATTAAGCTCAACCCGGAGAAATGTGTCTTTGGAGTACCAGCCGGCCAGCTTCTTGGCTTTCTGGTCTCAGAGCGCGGCATTGAGTGCAACCTGGTGAAAATCAAGGCCATTGAGATGATGAAGGTGCCCACCCGACTGCTGGACATGCAGAAATTCACCAGCTGCCTGGCGTCAGTTAGCCGTTTCATCAGCTGGCTGGGCGAGAAGGCCCTTGCCCTGTACCAACTCATGAAGAAGACCACCTTTTTCGAGTGGAACGACAAGGCGAACAAAGCGTTCCTCCAACTCAAGAAGATCTTGGCAACACCGCCTGTCCTGGCTGCTCCGACTGAGAAGGAGCCCATGCTCCTCTACATTGCAGCCACCAGTCAGGTTGTCAGCATAGTCATGGTGGTGGAGCGCAAGGAGAAGGACAAAGCATTGCCGATCCAGAGACCAGTGTATTACTTGAGCGAAGTATTATCCGCCTCCAAGCACAACTACCCCCACAACCAGAAGATGTGTTACGGCGTGCACTTTGCCGCCAAGAAGCTGAAGCCTTACTTCCAAGAGCACCCCATAACTATCGTCTGCACAGCCCCGCTTGCTAAGATCATTGGAAGCCGGGATGCCTCAGACCGAGTGGCCAAATGGGCTATTGATCTGGCTCCTTACACCATCTATTACCAGCCTCGCACCGCCATCAAGTCACAGGTGTTGGCCGACTTCCTCGTCGATTGGGCCGAAACCCAATATTTGTCGCCTGCCCCAGACTCCACTCCCTGGCGGATGCATTTTGATGGTTCAAAAATGCACACTGGTCTGGGAGCCGGCGTCGTCCTCACCTCTCCCAAACGCGACAAGCTTAAATACATGCTGCAAGTCCACTTCGCCGCCTCCAACAACATAGCAGAATATGAGGCACTCATACACGGGATCCGGCTTGCCAAAGAGCTCGGCATTCGCCGGATCCTGTGTTATGGCGACTCCGACTTGGTGGTCCAGCAGTCTTCAGGCGACTGGGACGCCAAGGATGCAAACATGGCGAGCTACCGCTTCCTGGTGCAGCAACTCAGCGGATACTTTGATGGGTGCGAGTTCCTTCACGTGCCAAGGAATGACAACGAGCAAGCGGATGCCTTGGCATGGATTGGCTCCACCCGACAAGCAATACCAGCCAGCGTCGCCCTACGCCGCCTTCTGAAGCCGTCTGTCAAGCCGTCTCCTGATTCAGACTCCATCTCTGTGCCACCCCCCCCCCCCGAAGCAGTCGGATCCGACTTGGTGACTCCAAAGGTCCGCACGGGGGTTCTAACAGGCGGCCCGGGGACTGCTACCGCCATGGCCAACCCGGGGACTTCAGAGCCCGGCCCGGGGACTTCGGAGCCCGGCCCGGGGACTGCACCAATCGGCCCGGGGACTTCATCAGCACAGCAGGCGGAAGCAGCTGCCAACCCACTGCCTTCCGGCCCAATTGCCCTCGTGCAAGTCGTAGAGGCTACAGTCGAAGAGATTGCGGCACCCTCATGGGCTCAGCCAATCCTCAAGTTCCTGATGAATAAGGAGCTACCAACCGATGAAATTTTAGCCCGACAAGTTGAAAGTGCAACTAATCCCCGGTGGTTTTGGTAATTAATAACAACATATATATCATTGAACTAATAGTTACTTGAGAATCATTTCAGAAAGTTCAGTGATATGGGTATGGCAAGGACTGAAGAAGTGGACCCCTCAAAATGCTAAGGCAAGCATTGGCAAAAGCTCAAGACTCCATTTTTGGTTTAGTGATCCAAGATCACATTGAGTCCATAGGAAAAGCCAATACTATTAAAAGGGGATGAGGTTATGATGATGATCTGGTTGCTCAAGTGCTTAGTGATACATCTCCTAAACTATCAGCAATTTTCACTGCCATATACACTCATAAGTAGTCTCGGTCCCACCGATATTCCAAACTCAGTCACACCGAGATGAACCACCTCAGCCATAAGCCAAACCCAAGAAAACTCGGATTTTCCGATTCTGAACTCGGTCTCACCGAAACATGAGTTGCCAAGCTTCTGTAACCTTCTGTCATCAAATCGGTGCCACCGAGATGATGAAGTCGGTCCCACCGAAACTGGCATGCTCTTGTCATTGCACGAATCGGACTAACCGAGATTGTATTTTCGGTCCCACCGAAAATCCCAACGTTCACATTATTTGAACTATCGGTCTCACCGAGTTGTCCACTTCGGTCCCACCGAGATTGCTCAAATGTGTGTAACGGTTGGATTTTGTGTGGAGGCTATTTATACCCCTCCACCCCCTCTTCATTCGTGGAGAGAGCCATTAGAAAGAACTACCACTCCTATCTTATATTTCTGAGAAGAGAACTACCTACCCTTGTGTTGAGATCAAGTTGCTCCACTCCCACCATATGAAGCTTGATCTCTAGCCTTCCCAAGTTGCTTTCCACTCAATCCTTTCTTCCACCACAGCCAAATCAGTGAGGAGAGTTGAGTGTTGGGGAGATTATCATTTGAAGCACAAGAGCAAGGAGTTCATCATCATCTACAACATCTATTACCTTTTGGAGGGTGGTGCCTCCTAGATTGGTTAGGTGTCGCTTGGGAGCCTCCGTCATCGAGATGTGGAGTTGAACCAAGAAGTTTGTAAGGGCAAGGAGATCGCCTACTTCGTGAAGATCTACCCCGAGTAAGGCTAGCCCTCCGTGGGCGTAGGCCATGATGGAATAGACAAGGTTGCTTCTTCGTGGACCCTTCGTGGGTGGAGCCCTCCGTGGACTCGCGCAGCCGTTACCCTCCGTGGGTTGAAGTCTCCATCAACGTGGAAGTACGATAGCACCACCTATCGGAACCACGAGAAAAATCACCGCGTCTCCAAAATTGCGTTTGCTCTTCTCCACCTCTCTTTACTACATGTGCAATTTACTTTCCGCTGCCTATACTCTAGAATTGCATGTGTAGGGTGATGCTTGACTTGATCATAAGTGTGAATCTGCCAAAAACTGTTCTTTATCAAAAGGCAGAATTTTTATATTGTCAAGTAGTCTAATCACCCCCCCTCTAGACATACTTTCGATCCTACAAGTGGTATCAGAGCTTTGGTCTCCATTGTATTGGTTTCCATTGCATTGGACTCCATAAGCTTGGTTTCACAACCTAGGAGAGTATGGCGTCTAGTGAGGGTAATTTTCGTAGAGGTCCTTACTTTGATGGTACAAATTTTGCTAGTTGGAAGCATAAAATGAAAATGCATATTCTTGGTCATAATCCAGCCGCATGGGGCATTATTTGTGTTGGTATGCAAGGTGAATTCTTCGAGGAAGGAAAAGTTCCGGATCGCGAAGCTACAACTGAAGAATTGTGGATGTTGCAAAACAATGCTCAAGCTTGTGACATTCTCTTCAATGCCTTGTGTCCCGAGGAGTTCAACAAAATCAGCCGTCTTGAGAATGCAAAAGAGATTTGGGATACTTTGGTTGAAATGCACGAAGGTACCGAGTCCGTGAAGGAATCAAAGCTAGATATTCTTCAAGGTCAACTTGACAAGTTCAAGATGAAGGATGGTGAAGGAGTCGCTGAAATGCACTCTAGGCTTGCTCTCATCACAAATGAGATTGCCAGCTTAGGAAGCGAAGAAATGACCGACCGATTCATCATCAAAGAGATTCTCAGAGCTTTGGATGGAAAGTATGACACCGTGTGCACTTTGATCCAAATGATGCCAAACTACAAGAATCTCAAGCCAACCGAAGTCATTGGAAGAATTGTTGCTCATGAGATGACACTATGGGATAAGGAAGAGCTTCACAACAAGTCAAGTGGTGCTTACAAAGCTACAAGTGATGCTCCCACAACCTCAAGTGACAAGTTAGTTTCCAATGAAGAGATAAGCCTAATGGTCAAGAACTTCAACAAATTCTACAAGAATAGAGGCAAAGAGAGAAGCTCAAAGTCTAGATCATATGATGAAAAGAGATCTTCTAGGCGTGATCGAAACTGCTACAATTGTGGAAGACCCGGACACTACTCAAATGAGTGTACGGCTCCCCACAAGAGAAGAGAAGAATCTCCAAGAAGAAGAAGCTCAAGAGATGAGTCACCTCGGAAAGAGAGAAGGAGCAGAGATGATCGTTATGAACGAAGACCCTCTCGGAGAAGCAAGGATTCGGAGAGGAAAGACAAGTCATCAAGGAGCTACACAAGAAGAAAACATCAAGCTCATGTAGGTGAATGGGTCTCCGGCTCCGACTCCGACAATCAATCCGAAGGAAGCTATCACTCCGACTCCGACTACAGTCAAGATGAAGGTGTTGCCGGTCTTGCTCTCGTATCCTCCAACTCCAACTCCTACGACTTATTTGATTCACCAAATGAGGGAATTGGAAGATGCTTCATGGCTAAAGGCCCCAAGGTATCACACCCTGAATTCATTGACTTCAATAGTGATGAGGATGACTTGCTTGGTGAAGATGAGCTCTTGCTTGATAAATCCAGTGAGCCTAGTAACGATGAACATGCTAATAGTCTTTATAGTCGAGAAGAGTCGAATGACAATGCTATGAAGGAGATTGAGCGTCTAACTAAAGAACTAAACACTCTTAAGTTAGCTCATGAAACAACTCAAGAAGATCATAGAGAGCTCCTAAGATCTCATGAGAAGCTACGCTTCGAGAAGCTCACTCTAGAGCAAGAACATGAGTTTCTAAAAGCAATCAATGACGATCTTCGAAAGAAGAGTTCTTCATATCTTGCCAAACGACTTCTCTTGTCTAATTTCTTGCCACCCATTAAGACTAAGCATGACAAGCATAAGAAAAATTCTTCCTCTAGCAGTAACAATAACCATGCTAAATCCAATGTTGTTGCTTCTAGTAGTTCTCTTGATTCCACTAACAATGTTTCAAGCCAAGTTACACTTGAGCAAGAAAATAGTTTATTGAAAGGGATTATAGAGAAAGGTGTCTACAAGAGCCTTGCCGGAAGCAAGAACTTTGAGGAAATTGTTCGCAAGCAAGGAAGGCACCGGAAGAATCAAGGAATTGGTTTTGAGCGAAAGTTCAATGCCGAAGGCGTTGAGTGGGAAGAAGGTCAATATCCTACTCCACAGTTTGTTCCTCAAAAGGAGAAGTATGATCCTACTTCTTCCAATGCGGAACAAGCTCAAGATGACCTTCCACCACAAGACCACAAGCTAAAAGGCAAGGACAAGCGTCAAGAGGAGATTGATGCATTTGTTGAAGCACCTCAAGCCATGGTCAAGTGGGTTCCCAAGGAAACGTCAAGTTCTACTTCGTCAAGCTCAATTACAACCCCAAGGATTCCCATCAAGATGATGTGGATCCCGAAGAAGAAGAACTAGAAAGTTCTTGAGGGTGACTCCGCCAACATACTTCACTCACATTCATTTTGGCAAAAACTTGTGCAATCAACTTCCACATCGTGCACTAGTTCATGGAGTCACAAACCCTCTTGTTGGTATGTCAAGGGACAAGGTAATCATTGCTTTCATGGACATCATCTGTTGTGAACTTCAATCTATGTCCATGGATATCCTTGTTTGTTCCTTGTGGGACTAACCCATGTAGGTATTGAAAGTGCCTGAATCCTAAGGATAGCTCCCAACTCTTGATGATCTCCATCAACATTGAGCATCTACATCTTCAACATCTACATGAAGTCTTCTACGACAACCCAAGGTTAGTTTGACCCTTTAAAAGGGGTTCTCACATCTAGGGGGAGCTTTGCTCTAAAAATTGAGCTAAAGCATCTTCAAATGATGTGAACACATCAATGCTTTATGTAAAAGTGGTAACCCCACTTGTGCTTAAACGATGAGTATGACCTATGATCAAATGTTCTCATTTGGCTCCTAAGTCAATATACTCATATAAAGATGACCTAGTCATCGACAAATTGTGTGTTAGTAGCTAGAGTTTTGGTTGTGCATGTTTGACACATATTTCATTTGCTATCTTATTGTGTGAGCATGTTGGATGCATGATTTTATCCATTCGAGGACATCCATTTGTTGTTTTGGTCGTTTTGATTTTTTCTGACCAAATGGATGGACAAGAATGCCTAAGTACCTCCCCTAGCTATCTATGCTTTCTTGTCTCAAATTCTATTCATGCTTACATCACAAACTTTGAACAAGTCATTTTTGGACCCTCCGGGTGAGGAGCACTCGGAGCCACCGATCCGTCAAAGGCTAATTTCCAAAACCTTCTAATTGATTTCGGTCAGACCAACTCACTCAAACTCGGTCGAACCGAAAGCATTTAGACTGATCTAGGTTTTCATCTCGGTGAAACCGAGTTGTGATTTTCGGCGTGACCGAAGTGCATAACTGCCTAGCAGTTATCCATCTCGGTGCCACCGAGTTTTACAACTCGGTCCCACCGACAGCGAAGGGGTATATACTCCGAGGGCCGCGCGCGTTGATTCCTCTTTCAAACGTTTCGCCCCCACACCCCTTGCTGCCGTCGCCTTGGTCTCCGGATCGTCGCCGTCATCGCCTGTGCGCCCTCGCCGCAGGTCTCCGTCGCCGTCAACGGACATCTTCTCCGCGCCGTTGTCGCCGTAGAAAAACTCCACCAAGTTAGGGTGAGTTTTGATCCCACTCGTGCTCCCATCTCCGATTCAATGCACGTTTGGATTGCCTAGTATCTTGCCACGATTGAAATCCTCCTGTACACCAGATTAGTTCGTTTGAACTAGATTCGAGTAAAAGTTTTAGGGTTAGGTTTCCGCGGAACACATCTCGGTGAGACCGATTTTATAATTTCGGTATGACCGATTTGGCCTATGGCCATTGCACTGCACCTTTCGGTCCAACCGAGTTGTGCAAAATCGGTGTGACCGAAATGAAGATTCTGTGAAACCCTAGTGTTTTCGGCAGGACCGAAACCCACTTCGGTCAAACCGAAAGTGGTGTGCCAAGCTCCTGTTTAACACTTCGGATTCACCGAACCTTAAACTCGGTCTGACCGAAATGTCTTCTGTGAAAACCTAATACTAGAATTTGAACTCATTTTTTTGCAAAAACTTCTGCAGTTTGTGATAACTCTTCTTCTCTGCCTACACCTTATCTATTCACAGGTTGTCAGCCATGTCAGATGCCAGTGACAGTCAGAACAGGTCAGAAACACCCATTGCAGACATTCCAGAGGCAGGCACTAGTCCTGATCCTAGCAGCTCATCAGATGATGGTGAGAGGAGTACACCAAGTGGATTGCCTCCTGCAGCCACCAGAGCTAGAAAGAAGAGGAATTCAGATGATGAGGATTCTGATTTCGTTGTTGAGGAAGAGGTAACCTCAAAGCCCAAAAGGAAGGTTGTTGCCAAAGAGCCACAGGGTCAACAAACTAAGAAGGGCACCAGCAAAGTCAAGCAGTCAACTGTTGCTAAGAAGCTGAATTTGGGAGAGGCAGCTGCAAGCAAAGTGAAGAAAACCTCCAAGAGAAAGAGGATAGTGTATTACGCAGCAGTAGAGAATGAGGATGAGGAAGCACCCCAGCCTCCTCAGAAGCCGAAGCTCATGGGTGATGCCATTAAGGCTGGAGCCACATCAAAGCCCAAGAAATCTGCTCCAGCTAAGGCAGCTCCAGCAAAGCCTGCTACCAAGCCCAAGAAGACCGTCAGAAACATTCCAGCGTCTGAAAAGAACAAGGATGATGTGCCACCAGCTGAGTCAGACGATGAAGGACCAGTTTTGCTAAAACTTCGTCCAAAACTGCCACTCCATGATGATGCTCATCCTCAAGCTGAGGATATGAAGGCAAGAAAAGATAGAGGTCTCAGGCTATGGAGACAAACTGACCCATATGCCGTGAGGAGAAGAACTGCTGTAGATCCCAGATTTCACACCAGAGAGCAACAGGACTTCTATGAGACCGTGCTGATGGACAAGAAGCCCATAGTCGCAGACACCCGATATGTTGACTGGAAGTACATTGACAGCGAAGAGCACAGAGATTTCTTTCCACATGTGCATGAAAGTTTCACTGCATGTGGCGTTGCAGACTTTATAGGTCAGAAATTGACCAGTTGGAACGATGAGATGATAATGCAATTCTATGCCACAGCTCACTTCTACCCTGATGGAAAGATTACGTGGATGACTGAAGGTCAAAGGTTTTCTTCTTCTGTTGAAGAATGGGCAGAAATTCTGAATGCTCCAGTGCAACGAGAAGATGATATTGATGTATATGGGATTCCAAAGAAGAATCATGAATCCATGAAGAATATGTATAAAGAGATTCCAGCAGAGGACTTGGGAATCTGGAAGCTCGGCTCAGTCTACTATCTCCAGGCAGGCCTACCTACCACTAATACCATTTTGAGGCATACCTTGATGCCCAAGTCTGGAGATCATCGCATGATCAGAGGATACTCTATCAACATGCTGCACATACTTGATGAGAAAGCACCTTTCAAGGTGATGGACTTGATGGTAGAGACCATTAAGAGGACTGCAGCTGACCAGAAAAGGTCATGTGGATTTGCCCCGCAGATTCAGATGCTTATCAATGCCAAGTTTGGCACGGGCACATTCTTGTTGGATAGAGAACATTTACCGTTGCAGCCAGAGCATGAAGACAATGTTGTTGTGATGGATGAGGAGGATCCAACATCTGTTGAAGGTCAAGCCAAGATTGAAGCTGCCAAGAAAGCCAAAGCTGACAAGGAAGCAGCAGCAGCTAAACCAAAGAATTTCGGAGAGAAAATTCTTGAAGCTACCCAAAGGATTGAACAACGCCTGGCCAGCATTGTACAGTCTTAGGAGAGCTTAGAGAGGATTGTTGAGGACAAGATCCACGCTTTGGATGTGAAGCTGACTGAAGTGCAAGTGACTGTCAACAAGCTTGAGGCAGACATTGAGGAAGCAAAGCGGGAGAAGGAAGAGCTTATGCGTGAGATGCAGGATGACTTAGTCCAGGATGCTTATCAACAGACTGCTCCGGTTCCCACAGGACCCCGATCAGCTGCTATTCCAGTGACTGACACCAGGACTACAGCTTCAGCACCTCCCACAGTTCCAGCAGTTACTCCAACTCCAGCTCCAGTGACCACTCCTCCAGCACAGACATCAGCTGAAGTCTTCGCCGATGCTGTCATATCCACTCCAACATCAACCCAGACGGGAGCCGCCAGCAGAGTCCCCAGTGACGCTTAGCTTTATGCTTTTTCGAACTTTTTGGTAACTTGTTGCCAAAGGGGGAGAAATTGTATAGATCATAGGACTTCGAGAGAGAGAGTGCTGTTGTCTTTGCGCTTTCGTTCTTTCGTTCTTTTGCGGTTTCTTTGAGATACTTTTGGTTTTCGAGTCATTCAGTGTGTTTGATACTCCGTTTGATTCTACCTTAATGAGTGCTTGGTCGTACTATGCTTTAATGTGTGCTTAATGCTTATCATATGCCATTCCTATCTCGTATGACCATTTACTCATGTCTTGGTGATTGGGTGCATGCTGTTCATTCTTATCATTTTGTGCGCTCCACCAAGATGTATGTGACATGGAAGAGTGACCCATGATCCTAATCGATTGTGCATTTGCATTCAAACGCAAATCTTAAATAATGCACAAATTTAGGGGGAGCTCTTGCTTATCACATACTTCTCAAAGCGACGATATTATTCATTGATTATATCCTTTGTCGAAGCTTTGATCTATATGTTGTCATCAATTACCAAAAAGGGGGAGATTGAAAGTGCAACTAATCCCCGGGTGGTTTTGGTAATTAATAACAACATATATATCATTGAACTAATAGTTACTTGAGAATCATTTCAGAAAGTTCAGTGATATGGGTATGGCAAGGACTGAAGAAGTGGACCCCTCGAAATGCTAAGGCAAGCATTGGCAAAAGCTCAAGACTCCATTTTTGGTTTAGTGATCCAAGATCACATTGAGTCCATAGGAAAAGCCAATACTATTAAAAGGGGATGAGGTTATGATGATGATCTGGTTGCTCAAGTGCTTAGTGATACATCTCCTAAACTATCAGCAATTTTCACTGCCATATACACTCATAAGTAGTCTCGGTCCCACCGATATTCCAAACTCAGTCACACCGAGATGAACCACCTCAGCCATAAGCCAAACCCAAGAAAACTCGGATTTTCCGATTCTGAACTCGGTCTCACCGAAACATGAGTTGCCAAGCTTCTGTAACCTTCTGTCATCAAATCGGTGCCACCGAGATGATGAAGTCGGTCCCACCGAAACTGGCATGCTCTTGTCATTGCACGAATCGGACTAACCGAGATTGTATTTTCGGTCCCACCGAAAATCCCAACGTTCACATTATTTGAACTATCGGTCTCACCGAGTTGTCCACTTCGGTCCCACCGAGATTGCTCAAATGTGTGTAACGGTTGGATTTTGTGTGGAGGCTATTTATACCCCTCCACCCCCTCTTCATTCGTGGAGAGAGCCATCAGAAAGAACTACCACTCCTATCTTATATTTCTGAGAAGAGAACTACCTACCCTTGTGTTGAGATCAAGTTGCTCCACTCCCACCATATGAAGCTTGATCTCTAGCCTTCCCAAGTTGCTTTCCACTCAATCCTTTCTTCCACCACAGCCAAATCAGTGAGGAGAGTTGAGTGTTGGGGAGATTATCATTTGAAGCACAAGAGCAAGGAGTTCATCATCATCTACAACATCTATTACCTTTTGGAGGGTGGTGCCTCCTAGATTGGTTAGGTGTCGCTTGGGAGCCTCCGTCATCGAGATGTGGAGTTGAACCAAGAAGTTTGTAAGGGCAAGGAGATCGCCTACTTCGTGAAGATCTACCCCGAGTAAGGCTAGCCCTCCGTGGGCGTAGGCCATGATGGAATAGACAAGGTTGCTTCTTCGTGGACCCTTCGTGGGTGGAGCCCTCCGTGGACTCGCGCAGCCGTTACCCTCCGTGGGTTGAAGTCTCCATCAACGTGGAAGTACGATAGCACCACCTATCGGAACCACGAGAAAAATCACCGCGTCTCCAAAATTGCGTTTGCTCTTCTCCACCTCTCTTTACTACATGTGCAATTTACTTTCCGCTGCCTATACTCTAGAATTGCATGTGTAGGGTGATGCTTGACTTGATCATAAGTGTGAATCTGCCAAAAACTATTCTTTATCAAAAGGCAGGATTTTTATATTGTCAAGTAGTCTAATCACCCCCCCTCTAGACATACTTTCAATCCTACACAAGTACAGAGGCGAGCTGCAACCTACACCATAGTCAATAAAGAGCTGGTATGAAGAAGCGTCACAGGAGTCTACCAGCGATGCGTAGAGTCGGACCAAGGCCAAGCGATACTCAGAGATATCCACCAGGGCGAGTGCGGCCACCACGCGACTTCGAGAGCGCTGATGGCCAAAGCCTTCCGCCGCGGTTTCTTCTGGCCGACCGCCCTGGAGGAGGCCAAAGAGCTGGTCAAAAAGTGTCAAGGGTGCCAGCGATTCCGTTCCAAGCCACACCAACCGGCTTCTGCGCTCAAGACCATTCCCATAGCCTGGCCCTTTGCCGTGTGGGGATTGGATATGGTAGGACCGTTCAAGACGGCCTGTGGTGGCATGACTCACTTGCTGGTTGTGGTGGACAAGTTCACCAAGTGGATAGAGGCTAAACCAATCAAGAAGCTGAATGGGCCGACTGCCATGACCTTCATCGCCGACATCACCACGCGGTACGGCATCCCACACAGCATCATCACCGACAATGGCACCAACTTCGCCAAGGGAGCCTTGGCTCGTTTCTGTGCGACTCAGGGCATCCGCCTGGACTTAGCGTCCGTTGCCCATCCACAGTCAAACGGCCAGGTGGAACGTGCAAACGGCCTCATTTTGTCCGGCCTCAAACCCCGACTGGTCGAGCCTCTGGAGCGTTCGGCCGGCTGCTGGCTCGATGAGCTGCCAGCCGTCCTCTGGAGCCTGCGCACGACTCCAAACAAATCAACGGGCTTCACGCCTTTCTTCCTCGTCTATGGTGCCGAAGCCGTCATCCCGACGGATATCGAGTTCGACTCCCCAAGAGTAACTATGTACACCGAGGCGGACACCAAGGAAGCACGAGAAGACGGTGTCGACTTGCTGGAGGAAGGCCGGTCGTTGGCACTCAGTCGGTCGGCGATCTACCAGCAGAGTCTACGTCGATACTACAACCGCAAGGTGCAGCCAAGGTCCTTCCTGGAGGGAGACCTTGTGCTCCGGCTGATCCAGCGAACAGCCGGACAACACAAGCTCTCGGCACCTTGGGAAGGCCCTTTCATCATCAGTAAGGTGTTAGGCAACGATGCCTACTATCTGATCAGAGAGGTGATTCAGGCAAAGAATCAGAGAGGCCGTGGAACGCAAACCTCCTCCGAAGGTTTTACAGTTGAAAGCAGTATGTATCACGCTATCTTTTGTACTATGTATAAAGACTTCGGGTCCCCCGAGAAGAGCTCGGGGATTGCCCTCTTTTTATCTATATGATAAGTATCGTGCCTATGAGAATGTATACTCTATTTTTCTTCCACCTGGCACCGGGTTCGACCAGTCGGCCCGGAGCCTTGCCGCCTTCTACAATATGCCGCCTCTTGCAACCGGACAAGTAGTGTGCCGGCACCAAAGCTTCCTTTGTCAGAAGCCGCAGCTCACAGAGCGGCCGCATAGCAGGCAAAGGTTGCGAAGAGGTGCCCCGCACAAAAAAATGACTAAGGAGAAAAAACACATATGGTAGCAGGCGGCTTCGCACCTTGCCGTCTGGCTGCTTGGTAGCCAGATGGCCGGCTTCCACCTTACTACCTGAAACTCCGAATGGCTAAGTCCTAGCCCCCTTCACTAATGGCCAGAACGCTCAAACCAGCCACGGTTCGCAGAGCGGCCGTCTGGCTGGTGAAAGCAAAGCCAAAGGGTCGGCGGCAAAGGAAAAAACTTCAAGGAGAAAAAGGGAAAAAGGGTCGAAGGTCGGCACAGCAAGCATGAGCTATGATAAAATATGTTACATAGATAAAGGCCTCTGGCCAGCATTCAAACAAAGTTTGATATACACCCCGCGGATGGAATTGCGTGAATTTAACAAAGTGTTCAGAGCACAAACAGAAAGTAGGTAAAGAGCCTAAGGAGCAGCAGAAGGTTCCGGCTGGGCGGTGCCAGTTGGCGCAGCAGAGGGCTCCGGCTGGGCGGTGCCGGTTGGCGCAGTAGAGGAATCCGGCTGGGCGGTGCCGGTTGGCGCCGCAGAGGCCTCCGGCTGGGCGGTGCCGGATGGCGCGGCAGGTGGCTCCGTCTAGGCAGAGGGGTCGCCGGCGGCAGGTGAGGCATCGGAGCGCTGGAGGACGGAGTCGGTGGCATCCGTCGGAGGAACGGGCGGCGGGTCCGCCCCCACCTGAGCGCCTCCAGTAGCAGGCGGCGCCTTGGCGCATGGCTCGTTGCTTGAGGCTCGGTCAGGTTGGGGTTGACCGTCTGCCCCGACCTCCGGCATGTCGACGGCACTCTTGTCTTCCTCCTCCTCCTCCTCCTCCTCTCCCTCCTCCCCGTCCTCCCCTTTGTCGCTGGAGTCGATGACTTCAGCGGAATCCTCGTTGTCCGCCGGGTTCAGCCCGAGAAACTCGTGCGGAGCCTCGCCGCCTTCCTCGACCACCTCCGGCACGAAGACATTGGTGTCGGTGAAGTCGGCGATTGCCGCCGCCCTGTTGATGAGCTCGGCTTCCACCGCCGCCAGCTCCCCCTGCGCCTCCAGCCGGAACGTGGCTAACTGGGCTAGATCTAGCCCAGGGTACCACGCCTTGACGAATTCTAAGGCCCAGCGCGCTCCTGCCCGGGCTGCTGAACCTTTCCAGGCCTCCAAGCGGCCGGCCACCACCCCCAGCCAGTCGGCGGTCCGACTTGGGGTGCGCGGAGCCAGCAAGCCCGGCCAGAGGGTAGAGACCGCCTGGGCTCCGGTGCGCTGGAGGCGGCGCAGCAGACGGTGGGCAGGCCGAAGCCGGGCTTGAATGCTGAGGACCTGTTCGCCAAGAGTTTGAGGGCGTCTGCGGCGATCTGCGCGCCTCCCGCCCTTTGCTCCTCACGCTGGGCCTCGATCATCTGGATCGCGGCTACAGTATGGCCCCGGAAGAAGTCTGCATGGGTAGAAAAAGGAAAAAGGACAAGACCGTGAGCAGGGGCCGGCTGCTCAAAGCAAGAAATCAAGGGAACAGAGCTTACTCAATGCTGCCAAAGCAGGCCGTCGCCTGGGCCTCCCTGTCGGCCCAGGCGAAGCGTTCGAGCTCGAACTCAGCAAGGAGGCTGGTCTCTGCTGTATCCGCTTTCTGCTGGACCGCCTTGAGGGCTTCCGCCTGTTCGGCAAGTTGGGTAACCAGGCGATCCCGCTCCTCCACTAGCTTGTCGCACTCTGCCTCCTTGCCGCGAAGGGTGGTCTGGGCCTCGCCCAGCTGCTGCTGCATGGCGGCATTAGCCTCTGAAGAAAGAAAGAAGGGAATAAGGCATCAGTCAAGCATAAAAGACAAAAGAAAGAAACGATCAAGGAGATTCGGCCCGACTGCTCAGCAGTCGGCCCGAACCTTGGGGACTACAGCCCGCGGGCGCACCAGCGCGCCCCCGCGAAAAAGAAGTAGCCGACAAGGGAAAAAGGGCAACTGAGGAGATTTGGCCCGACTGCTCAGCAGTCGGCCCGAACCTCGGGGACTACAGCCCGCGGGTGCGCCAGCGCGCCCCCGCGAAGAAAGAAGAAGAAAGAGACTTACGCCGGCTTTCGGCGAGATGGGCCGTCTGTGCCTCCAGCTCCCGGACCTTGGAGTTGTAGGCGGTCGCCCGAAGGTTGTGGTAGTCCTGCAGAGGAAACATCAAAATAAAGTCAGCAATCAGCAATCACAAGTTAAAGATCCGACCCGCCTACTCAGCAGCCGGCCCGGAACTTGGGGACTACGCCCCGTGGGTGCGCTTGCGCGCCCCCACGAAAGAGGAAAAGAGGAGCACTCGGAGAAGAAACTAAAAGACGGCTTACCCGGATGGCAGTGCACGACTCCAAGTAGGCCTCGTTGCAGCGCTTGAGTGCCACTGCCTCTGCCCGGAGTTTGGCCTGGACGTCAAGTGACGCCTCATTCAGGGCGCCAGTCCCGCCTCCGTGTACCCACCCCACGGGTGCAGCACTGGTTGCCTCGGTGTCAAGGGCGGACGAGCTCGAGGCGCCGATCTCCTGCGGCCGCGGCGCGGAGGCCGCCTTCTCCAGATAGCGATGTGTGGGAATGCGGACCGCGGGAACCAGGACCGTCGCCACCGGAGTCCTGACCGGTGGCATAGGCGGCGCCACTGGCTGTTCGCCCTGCGGCTCGCTGGCTGACGAAGGCGGCGGAGGCGGCTGCGGGGGTGGCGACACGAAGACATCCGGCATGGCCACGTCACCGACCCCCTGCTCTCGGATCGGGTAGTCGCCGTCGGCTCCCTGGGCCGACGCCTCGAAGTCAGGCGAAGGCGGCGCAGTGTCCAGAGGGGTCACGAGTATAGGTTCCTGGCGGCGGGCGGCCTCCGCAAGCCGTTCCTTCTTTGCGGCCAGGGCCTCCGCCTGCACCAGCGCCCTCTCGGCGGACGCAGCAGACAAGTCCGCTTGCTCCTTAGCCAGGCGGTCGGCCTCCGCCTCCTCACGCGCGTTCCGCTCTGTCGCCTCCCGGAGGTCGGCAGCCGGGTCAATGCGCCGGCTGGTCGAAGAGGTCGCAGCCGACCTGAGGACCGAGCCGGCGCCTGACTTCTCAAGGGTCAGCGGGGCCCTGAAATCAGAAGACAAGTCAGAGTATTTTCACGATAGATTGATGAAGAACAAGGAATAAGGCGATGATGCTTACGCCGACACCATGACAGGCACTTTTGGCTGCCTCTGGTACTGGGCCACCTTGGCCGCGGTCTCTTTCCGCCTGGTGGCCGCTGCCGGATTCTTGGGCTTCTTGGGGGCGCTGCCGAACAGGGTCGAGCCCTGTTTCCGTTTGCGTTTGCCACCTGCGGCGGGCGGCCCGGAAGAGGGGCCGGCAACGGTGGTGGCGGAGTTCCGAGCGGGGCGCGGCTCGTCGTCGTCTTCATCGTCATCTGGCCAAGCCTCCACTCCGCCGCCTCCCTCGGAGCCGCCTGCTCCGCTGCCGCCGTCCGCTCCGCCTCCGCTGCCTGTCGCGTCATCGACCAGGGCGGCCGCCCCCAGGTCGGGGTCATCCACATCGCTCTCCGCCCTGTCCGACTGGAGGTTATCACCCGGCCCCAGGAGGGCGGCCGTTGCCTCGGACATATAGATCTACAACCAAGAAGAAGTCAAGTCTCAAAGGGCGGCACCACGAAGAGAAATGAAGCAGCAAAAAAGTGGCTCAAAAGACAAAGACAAGAAACTTACCGCAGGGGGCGGGTTGTGGCGCGAGTACGGCCGCTTCCCGTACCGCCATTCCTTCTCCGACATCTTGAGGTCGGAGATCTCGTTCACCATCCGCGAGACTTCGGCAGGCGGCATTCCCTTCGTGCACAACCGGCACGGATCGCGATGTCCGCCCATCCGGAAGATCGGATGAGGGCGGCTCTGGGGCGGGACGATCCGGCGCTCGACGAAGGCGACGAGGAGGTCGGAGGCCACGAGGCCCTCCGACTCCTGGAGCACCCGGAGTCGGCCGATGGCGGCGGCCGCGTCCACCGACACCGGCTTAGGCTTGTACCCCCAGGTGGGCCGAGCCCCGGTAGGAGGGTCGGCCTCGTAGGCCGGCAGGTTGAGGAGGTCGGCAGCTGGGTCCACGTTCTCGACGTAGAAGTACGACTGCTGCCACATTTTCACCGACTGCGCCAACTTGATGGTGGGGAAGGCGTTCCGCTTCGCCGGTCGGCGCACGGCGACGTAGCCTCCGCACTCGGCCGCCGTCTCCCTGGCGGAGGTGCCAAGCTTCCCATAGAAGAAAGCTGCCCACAACTCGACGGTGGGAAGGTGTAACGCCCCGGATACAACTTTCCATATTCGTAACTCCAACTCTTGCCATTTCCGGCTATGTGATATATTATTTTCCTTCGTGGTTGGGTTTTGTCTTTTGTTTTGTGTATTGTTCATGTCATGCATCTCATCTCATAGCATCATGCGCATTGCATCTGCATGTTTTCATAAAGCTTGCACCCGTTCTTAGTTGCCGCGT
This sequence comes from Triticum timopheevii, assembly GCA_963921465.1. NCBI lineage: Eukaryota > Viridiplantae > Streptophyta > Magnoliopsida > Poales > Poaceae > Triticum > Triticum timopheevii. The sequence goes on along the minus strand of OY997270.1, from coordinate 346,673,365 downwards.
CCCCCTTGCTTTCGTTGTCCGTTCCAAGACCAATCGGGTTTTCGCTTCCCTCTTGACCGTGCCCACCTAACCTCTTGCCAGCTCGCAGCCCCCTCGCGCGCGCGTCCGAAACTCCCCCGTACCCGACCCAGGCTGTCGTCGCCATTGGGTCCGGATCATCCCCAAACATCTACAAAACATCTTCATTTTCTTAATTAGTCTTCCTAACCTATTTATTTCTCGGCCGCCCGATTACGATCGGACGGACCAGATTAGCCCCTAACCAAAGCCCTCTTGATATATAAACAGTCCAACCCTAAATTCTAGGAGATTTGTCCTGCCGCCGCCGCACTCATCTCTCACCTCGGGATCCTCCCAGATCCCCTTCGCTCCAATCAGCCGCAGCCTCCTCCTACCTCGATCTCCCCTGCCACTCAGTCCTGTCGATCCATCCATCCATCGATCCCCACCAACCAGTGATCCCCACGGCCCTCCTCGACCAGCAGCATCTAGGAGCTCAAGCTCCCTTCTCTTGGTCCATGGCGCCCGGCGCCGAATCGACCACGACCAGGCCATGCCCCTGCTTCCTCTCTCTCCTTCGGTTCTCTCTCTCCCTCTGGTCTCTCAAACTCTCTTGCTTTCTGTGTTCTACAGGACGCCATGGGAGCACCTCGCTCGAGCTCCGCCTCCGCTTCTGGTTCGCCGCTGCTGCCGCTCCCCTGCGCCTCAAGTCCGTCCCCGCGTCATCCCTACACCGGCGCTGTCCAAGCCCGTTCCGGCCATCTCCGATGCCTCCTCGCCGCCCCGCCAAGTCCCTCTGCAGCGTCGCCCGCCCGCTCGCTTCCTCTGCTTCGAACAAGACGACCAACGCCGCTCGACCGCCGCGCCAAGTTCCGCTATCCTCGCCCGGATCCAGCCCTCCCCCACTATTATGTAATGTTGATGTAATGATATCCACCTTGCAAAAGCGTTTCAATATGCGGGTCTATCCTTGGTGGGACCTTCGAGTTCCTTTTGGATAGGGTCACATATTGGGCGTGACAAGTTGGTATCAGAGCCTCGACCGACCCTAGGAGCCCCCCTTGATTGATCGTGTAGTTTGGCCGTTGTTGAGTCTAGAAGAAAATTGTTTTCGGAGTCTAGTTATATCGGAGAGTAGGAATTCTTTTTACTCCTCAGCCCCCTTCGTCGCTCTGGTAAGGAATCTTGACGTAGGTGTTTTGAATTACTCCTCTTCCCCTTCAAATTTTTTTTAGGATCACGTGGTTAGTTTTCGTTCGTTGTCCATCCTCTTTTGTCCGGCGCATTCCTCGTCAAGCTGATTCGAACCTCTTTGTCTTTGGGAGATCAATCCTCGGCTCTTTTCGATCGATGTGGTTTCCCTGTCCGAAGTTGTCCTTGTTTTTCCCACCCGCCCTCCCTTCTTATTCTCGAATCCAGAGTCCGTAATTGAGTATCCTTCCTACTCGTGCGAAGTCTTTGCTTTCTTTCCTCAATGATTTCAACCGGTGTTTTTTCTCTTCAAGTTATTCATCGGTTTTCCCCCTTCCAGTTGCCCTTGTTTTCCCGCCCTCCCACCCTCTTCTTTCCGGAGTCTGAGTCTCTTTCGACCATCAATTTTCATTCGTACGGAATCTCTTCGGTCTTCCCTTAATTATATCAACCGGTGAATTCTCGTCTCGTTCGTCATTCTTCATCTCTTTTTCTTTTCCGGTGGATTCAATTCAAGTTTTTCGGTAGTGATTATATTCTTTTCCTCGGCTCAAGTGTTTTCCCCTTGCTCGTTCGCCTCTCGCCAGTTTATCCTTCCGGAGTGTTCAAGATATCTCAGGAGATTCGTCTGTGTTCGAATTAATTCGAGGTTGTCACCTCATTCAAATATTTCAATTGTACTGGTGCATAATCTAGCTGTTCAACAATCCTTTCCAACGGTGTTTTCTGCAGTGGGCCCTAACCCACAGGTCTTTTCCCAGGATCTTACCTGACTCTTCTAATTCTCCCGGAGTTATTCTCAAATTCTTTTCAAGTGTGATGTAAGAATGAATTTCATCAGTCACATGCCTTCTCCAAGATCGCTTTCAAATTCTTTTCATTGTTGACTCAACCTCTTCGCTTTTCATTCTCCCGGAGTGCCTCAATAATTTTTGGCGGTGTTTCTCGTCGTCATTTCAAGACAAAAGAAGAGTTTTTCCTCTAAATCTTGTCCGTTCCCCGGAGATTAACGGTGCTAGCTCGATGTTATCCTATCAAATTGTTTCAAGTCATACAAATTCTTTTCACCCATCCGGAGTATTTCAGAAGTTGTTTTTCCATTTCTTTTCATCGGAGGCCATCATTCCAGTTACCGTTCTCTAATTATCCCGGTGCTTCGTTCAAGTATTCTTTAATCAGCTCATGATCTCTTTGTTCTTTTGCATCTAAATCCCCTCTAGCATATTGGTTCTTCTAATTCTTCCCGGTGATTCATACTCTTCCATCAGTCATTTCCAAATTCTTACGGTGGTTCGTTCAAGACTCCTTTTCATTTGTAGTCCATTCATTCTTTTCAATACTACCGGTGGTTCATGAAGACCTTCTCAAGTTTGCGATATGTCACTTCTCAATCCTTTTCAAGAAGAATAAGTAGTATGCAAAAATCCATTGCTTGTCATCAATTTAATTTGATGAAGGATAAGCATACGATAAATCTTATTCTTATTTCATCCAAGCGAGTAATCCCTTTTCCTTCGGAGTTTGTTCTTGATGAATAAATTCTAGTTCCAAGTGTTTTCATCTTTTCTTTTCCGGAGTTCAATTTCCTCGGCCATCTCGTCGGAACCCCATCTAAATCATCGCAAGGCTCGTCTTATTCTTTCATCCTTCATTTTATCTCGTCATCCTTTTGTTTACCGGAGTTCTTCATTGAGGCTCAACATGGTGGTTCGTCAAGGATTCCTTTCATTCTCCATTTGTTCTTCAAGACTTCTCTCGAGGTGATGATCCGCCAAGCTATACTAAAAATTAAATATGGTGCTCAACACATGTTTTGTTTTGGGGAGTTCAAGTATTCTTCATCTTGCATTCCAAAGTGCAATTCTCCTACCTTATCTTTTGAGATGGTGTTATATCATTCTTGAAAATTTCCATTCATGTTTCGTGATTCATATGTTGTCAAGAATGAGGTATTTTAAATCCACCAATCTCTTCGTTGGAGTTATCTTGTGTCATATTTCACCTAAAAGCCTTCCCTAAGGAATATTGCTAATTATGGTGCTATCAATGATCCGAGTTTTCTCCTATCCTCTCTGTGAAGAAGTTTTTCATCTCTTTGGTGCTCTCAATCAAATCAATGGTTTCCATTAGTGGCCGGTTGTCACCTCATAGTCTCGAGATGTTTCCATAAGCCCACAACAAGCTTGTGCTTTTCGTTGTTGATTTTGCAACAACTCCGTTCAATTCTTCTTGGAAGGGTGCTTTCCGAGCTCATTTGTGGCAGAAGTTTGCATTTTCTCCTACATTATGTTATTCCAGTGATCTATATTCTATTCTTTTGTTCCAGAGGCATTGTGATGTTGTGCTCTTCACCCATCACTCGTTTTGTGAGGATCGTGTTCTTTTCTTACTTATCCATTTAACCGGAGTGTTGTATCATCTCTTCAATATCTTTTCATCTCATCAAGTTTTTCTTCTCTTTTCTACCGGAGTGCTGTCCAAATTCTATCATTCTTGTTCCTTGGCTATCTCATTATACCGAGGTGGTCATATTCTTTTCGTTCGTGAAGCTCTTATTTCCATGTCTTTCAACCTTCAAGTTCTCGTAATACTGCTTGTTCCTCTTTTCTAACGGATTGTTTGCAATCTCGTTCATCTCTGTTGTACTCTTTCTTTTAAATTGCTCAACCTCTCATGGTTCGTGGTTTCACTCGTTCGTCAAAGAAGCAACTTTGTTTTACCTCTTATCTTCCTCTTCCTTTTCCCTCCGGTGCCATCCTAGATCTCGGGACGAGATCCTCTCGTAGTGGTGGAGTGTTGTAACGCCCCGGATACAACTTTCCATATTCATAACTCCAACTCTTGCCATTTCCGGCTATGTGATATATTATTTTCCTTCGTGGTTGGGTTTTGTCTTTTGTTTTGTGTTTTGTTCATGTCATGCATCTCATCTCATAGCATCATGCACATTGCATCTGCATGTTTTCATAAAGCTTGCACCCGTTCTTAGTTGCCGCGTCCCCCTTGCTTTCGTTGTCCGTTCCAAGACCAATCGGGTTTTCGCTTCCCTCTTGACCGTGCCCACCTAACCTCTTGCCAGCTCGCAGCCCCCTCGCGCGCGCGTCCGAAACTCCCCCGTACCCGACCCGGGCTGTCGTCGCCGTTGGGTCCGGATCATCCCCAAACATCTACAAAACATCTTCGTTTTCTTAATTAGTCTTCCTAACCTATTTATTTCTCGGCCGCCCGATTACGATCGGACGGACCAGATTAGCCCCTAACCAAAGCCCTCTTGATATATAAACAGTCCAACCCTAAATTCTAGGAGATTTGTCCTGCCGCCGCCGCACTCATCTCTCACCTCGGGATCCTCCCAGATCCCCTTCGCTCCAATCAGCCGCAGCCTCCTCCTACCTCGATCTCCCCTGCCACTCAGTCCTGTCGATCCATCCATCCATCGATCCCCACCAACCAGTGATCCCCACGGCCCTCCTCGACCAGCAGCATCCAGGAGCTCAAGCTCCCTTCTCTCGGTCCATGGCGCCCGGCGCCGAATCGACCACGGCCAGGCCATGCCCCTGCTTCCTCTCTCTCCTTCGGTTCTCTCTCTCCCTTTGGTCTCTCAAACTCTCTTGCTTTCTGTGTTCTACAGAACGCCATGGGGGCACCTCGCTCGAGCTACGCCTCCGCTTCTGGTTCGCCGCCGCTGTCGCTCCCATGCGCCTCAAGTCCGTCCCCGCGTCGTCCATGCACCGGCACTGTCCAAGCCCGTTCCGGCCATCTCCGACGCCTCCTTGCCGCCCCGCCAAGTCCCTCTGCAGCATCGCCCGCCCACTCGCTTCCTCTGCTTCGAACGAGACGACCAGCGCCGCTCGACCGCCGCGCCAAGTTCCGCCGTCCTCGCCCGGATCCAGCCCCCCCCCCACTATTATGTAATGTTGATGTAATGATATCCACCTTGCAAAAGCGTTTCAATATGCGGGTCTATCCTTGGTGGGACCTTCAAGTTCCTTTTGGATAGGGTCGCATATTGGGCGTGACAGAAGGATGCCGAGGTAGCCCTCGCACACCGTGACGAAGGCGGAGAGCAGGGTCACGGCATTGGGCATGAGATGGTGGGGTTGGAGGTTGTAGAAGTCAAGGAAGGTGCGGAAAAAGTTGCTCGCTGGAAGGCCGAAGCCCCGCAGGAAATGCAAGCGGAAGACGACCCGCTCGCCTTCCTGCGGCGCCGGCCTGATCTCCGTCTTCGGCGGTACCCGCGCCTTGACAAAGGCCGCGCTGGGCATCCGGCGCGTGTCGCGGAGGAAGGTGATGTGGTCGTCGATCACCGTCGACCCATCCCAATCGCCCATGGCCTCGACTGGCGGCACGGAGGGGAGAAACACGTCGACGACGAGCAGCAACGAGCTGCTATGGCAACGCTACGGCAGCTGCGGCGGAAGCAGAGAGAGAAGAAGAAGAGTGGGATGGGGCGCAGGAACTTTGCCGCACCTTCCTCCCCTCCCTACTTATAGCGCCGGGCTATGAAGTCGAGGGGGCGGGACGTGGGGTTGAGGGATTTACTGTGCCCACGTCCCCACGATCCCCCCGTCTCCCGCGCGCATTTACCTTGTCATGGGATGACAACCGCCCCTTCCGGCGCAGTAAATCCGCTCGGTTGCCGAGGCGAGGTAGTGGTGGGCCCAGCTCGGTGTCATGTCCCATCCAGAGCGGGCGGCTGCCTGGGAAGCTTAACAAGCACGCCACCTATTTCCCGCTTGAAGGTTCAAATTCCATCGTATGGCCCCGCCTAGTGGAGGCCGGCTGGAGCGGTCGGCTAGCCACCAGGCGGACCGACATTTTTTCCAGAGCTCAGGGAGGGGAGATGTTGGGGAACGTAGTAATTTGAAAAAATTTCCTACGCACACGCAAGATCATGGTGATGATATAGTAACGAGAGGGGAGAGTGTCCGTCCACGTACCCTCGTAGACCATAAGCGGAAGCGTTAGCACAACGTAGTTGATGTAGTCGTACGTCTTCACGATCCGACCGATCCAAGCACCGAACGTACGGAGCCTCCGAGTTCAGCACACGTTCAGCTCGATGACGATCTCCGGCCCTCCGATCCAGCAAAGGCTCCAGAGATGAGTTCCGTCAGCACGACGGTGTGGTGACGATGATGATGTTCTACCGGCGCAGGGCTTCGCCTAAACTCCACGACGATATGACCGAGGTGGAATATGGTGGAAGGGGGCACCGCACACGGCTAAGGAACGATCCGTAGATCAACTTGTGTGTCTATGGGGTGCCCCCCGCCCCGTATATAAAGGAGGGAGGGGGGAGGTGCGGCCGGCCCCCTAGGGGTGCGCCTGGAGGAGTCCTACTCCCACCGGGAGTAGGACTCACCCCTCTTGCCTTGGTGGAGAAGGAAAAGGGGGGAGGGGAAAGAGGAAAGGAGGGCGCCGCCCCCCCTTCCTTGTCCTATTCGGACTAGGGGGAGGGGCGCGCGGCCTGCCCTGGCCGGCCCTCCTCTTCTCCCTCTTGGCCCACTATGGCCCAATATCCCCCGGGAGGGTTCCAGTAACCCCCCGGTGTTCCGGTAAAATCCCGATTTCACCCGGAACCATTCCGATGTCCAAACATAGGCTTCCAATATATCAATCTTTATGCCTCGACCATTCCGAGACTCCTCGTCATGTCCGTGATCACATCCGGGACTCCGAACAAACTTCAGTACATCAAAACTTATAAACTCATAATAAAACTGTCATCGAAACGTTAAGCGTGCAGACCCTATGGGTTCGAGAACTATGTAGACATGATCTAAAACCATTCTCGGTCAATAACCAATAGCGGGACCTAGATGCCCATATTGGTTCCTACATACTCTACGAAGATCTTTATTGGTCAAACCGCATAACAACATACGCTGTTCCCTTTGTCATCGGTATGTTACTTGCCCGAGATTTGATCATCGGTATCCAATACCTAGTTCAATCTCGTTACCGGCAAGTCTCTTTACTCGTTCTGTAATACGTCATCTCATAACTAACTCATTAGTTATAATGCTTGCAAGGCTTAAGTGGTGAGTATTACCGAGAGGGCCCAGAGATACCTCTTCGACAATCGGAGTGACAAAACCTAATCTTGAAATACGCCAACTCAACATGTACCTTCAGAGACACCTGTAGTACTCCTTTATAATCACCCAGTTACGTTGTGACGTTTGGTAGTACCCAAAGTGTTCCTCCGGTAAACGGGAGTTGCATATTTCTCATAGTTACAGGAACATGTATAAGTCATGAAGAAAGCAATAGCAGAATACTAAACGATCATGTGCTAAGCTAACGGGATGGGTCATGTCAATCACATCATTCTCCTAATGATGTGATCCCATTAATCAAATGACAACACATGTCTATGGTTAGGAAACATAACCATCTTTGATTAATGAGCTAGTCAAGTAGAGGCATACTAGTGACTATATGTTTGTCTATATATTCACACATGTATCATGTTTCCGGTTAATACAATTCTAGCATGAATAATAAACATTTATCATGATATGAGGAAATAAATAATAACTTTATTATTGCCTCTAGGGCATATTTCCTTCAGGAGAAGCCGCTGAGACCTCGCGGCCCCTCGACCACGATGCACCACCGGCTTTGGGGACTACTGTCGGAATAATGGGCCACGGGTAGGCTCACCCGAGTCCCAAGATTTACCAAGACTTTGGGCCAGCTCCGCGTAGCTGGGCCCCGAGCCGAAGCTCCGCCCTCTGGGGCCGGCTGGCTCAGTGGCCGGCTGCCAGAGGGCGGATGACCCTAGACCACGATGCTCCGGGCAGCCGGTTCCTGGCTGCCGCCCTCCAGAGAGGGCGGCAACAGGCAGGCGGCCGTCCCACAACTGCAGCATGGCCGAGCCCCCCTTCGAGAGTACAAGACGGAGCATGGCTACAGTAAGGCGCGTCGCTTCCGATGCTCAGGATGAGCATGGCTACAGTGCTCCGTACAGACGGAGATCTCCGCACGGCGGGGCACTGTGCCATGTCTCCCCTGACGTCACTCCGGGCAGGCAGAGTCCTGTTCGTCACGACGGCCTGTCGGTATGGCTTGCCCGAGGCAGGCCCTACAGGGCAGTGACCTCCAGGAAGGCGGCGGAAGCTCGACCAAGCGGATTCAAGAGGAGTCGGCCTCCAGCAGGCGGTCGTCCCTTGTCCCGAGGCATGCATGCCATTAAGCTGATGAGACCAGGTGTGGCTACAGTATCCTCCCGCCATGTGGCGGGACTGTAGCCACGCAAAGGTGACCAAGCCCTTGTCACTGACAACATGGCTACAGTGAGCAGCCACCAACCAGCCGGCGGGGCCCCACCAGGCGGCGGGCCCTAGAGGTCGGCTGAGAAGCTAGAGGCCGGAGACACTGACAGCAGGGCCCGGTGGCTAGCCGGATTACCATTGTACCCCTGGGGGGTAGGTCTATATAAACCCCCCAGGCCACCCATGCAAAGGGGGTGACCCCATTAGCACTAGCCACCCCAGAGAGCAGGAAGAGAGCTGAGCCTTGCTTCCCCCTGCCTCCACATACAGCTCGAGGAGCACCATTGTATCACTTGTGCATTAGTGATCATGCGGAGACCCCACAGAGCTGGACTAGGGGTGTTATCTCCTAGGAGAGCGCCGAACCTGGGTAAAGTCCGCCGGCGTTCGTGTCTACGCCTTATCCCGCTTCCAGGCACCGGCGAAGTTCTACTCGCTCCCACCATGATAAGCCATCCATTGGCATATGTCACACCCAACCCCCGACAATAGAATACCCAAAGGAAACTGTTGGGTACACCTTCTATCACAGATCCGAAGGTAAGATATTCGTTGCTAAGATGGATCCTTTCTAGAGAAGGAGTTTCTCTCGAAAGAAGTGAGTGGGAGGAAAGTAGAGCTTGATAAGGTAATTGTACCTTCTCACGAATTGGAAAGTAGTTCATCACTTAAATCAGTTCCAGTGATTCCTACGCCAATTAGTGAGGAAGCTAATGATGATGATCATGAAACTTCAGATCTAGTTACTACAGAACCTCGTAGGTCTTCCAGAGTACGGTCCGCACCAGAGTGGTACGATAATCCTGTTCTGAAAGTCATGTTACTAGACCATGATAAACCTACGAACTATGAGGAAGCGATGATGAGCCTAGATTCTGCAAAATGGCTGGAGGCCATGAAATCTGAGATAGGATCCATGTATGAGAACAAAGTGTGGACTTTGGTGGACTTGCCCGATGATCGGCAAGCCATAGAAAATAAATGGATCTTCAGGAGGAAGACGGACGTTGATAGTAGTGTTACTATCTACAAAGCTCGACTTGTCGCAAAAAGGTTTTCGACAAGTTCAAGGTGTTGACTACAATGAGATTTTCTCAACTGTAGCGATGCTTAAGTCTGTCCGAATCATGTTAGCAATTGCCACATTTTATGAAATCTGCCAAATGGATGTCAAAACTGCATTCCTTAATGGTTTTTTAAAGAAGAGTTGTATATGATGCAACCAGAAGGTTTTGTCAATCCTAAAGGTGCTAACAAAATGTGCAAGCTCCAGCGATTCATCTATGGACTGCTGCAAGCATCTCGGAGTTGGAATATACGCTTTGATAAGCTGATCAAAGCATATAGTTTTATACGGACTTGCAGTGAAGCCTGTATTTACAATAAAGAGAGTGGGAGCACTACAACCTTTCTGATAAGTATATGTGGGTGACATATTGTTGATCAGAAATGATGTAGGATTTTTCTGGAAAGCATAAAGATGTGTTTGAAAGGAGTTCTTTAAAAGAAAGACCTCAGTAAAGCTACTTACATATTGAACATCAAGATCTATTGAGATAGATCAAGACGCTTGATAAGATTTTCAATGAGTACATACCTTGACAAGATTTTGACGTAGTTCAAAATGGAATAGTCAAAGAAAGAGTTCTTGCCTGTGTTGCAAAGGTGTGAAATTGAGTAGGACTCAAATCCCGACCACGGCAGAAAATGGAAAGAGAATGAAAGTCATTCCCTATGCCTCAGTCATAGGTTCTACAAAAGTATGACATGCTATAGAACAGACCTATTGTATACTATGCCCTGGTTTGGCAAGGAAATACAAGAAGTAGATCACTGGACATTGGTCAAAATTATCCTTAGTGGAATAAGGATATGTTTCTCGATTATGGAGGTGACAAGAGGTTCGTCGTAAAGGGTTACGTCGATGCAAGTTCTGACACTGATCCAGATGACTCTAAGTCTCAATATGGATACATATTGAAAGTGGGAGCAATTAGCTAGAGTAGCTCCGTACAGAGCATTGTAGACATAGAATATTTTGCAAAATACATACGGCTCTGAATGTGACAGACCCGTTGACTAAACTTCTCTCACGAGCAAAACATAATCACACCTTAGTACTCTTTGGCTGTTAATCACATAGCGATGTGAACTAGATTATTGACTCTAGTAAACCCTTTGGGTGTTGGTCACATGACGATGTGAACTATGGGTGTTAATCATATACAGATATGAATATTGGTGTTAAATCACATGGCGATTGAACTAGATTATTGACTCTAGTGCAAGTGGGAGACTGAAGGAAATATGCCCTAGAGGCAATAATAAAGTTATTATTTATTTCCTTATTTCATGATAAATGTTTATTATTCATGCTAGAATTGTATTAACCGGAAACATAATACATGTGTGAATACATAGACAAACATAGTGTCACTAGTATGCCTCTACTTGACTAATCAAAGATGGTTGAGTTTCCTAACCATAGACATGAGTTCTTATTTGATTAACGGGATCACATCATTAGGAGAATGATGTGATTGACTTGACCCATTCCGTTAGCTTAGCACTTGATCGTTTAGTATGTTGCTATTCCTTTCTTCATGACTTATACATATTCCTATAACTATGACATTATGCAACTCCCGTTTACCGGATGAACACTTTGTATGCTACCAAACGTCACAACGTAACTGGGTGATTATAAAGGTGCTCTACAGGTGTCTCTGAAGGTACTTGTTGGGTTGGCGTATTTCGAGATTAGGATTTGTCACTCCGATTGTCGGAGAGGTATCTTTGGGCCCACTCGGTAATGCACATCACTATAAGCCTTGCAAGCGTTGTAACTAATGAGTTAGTTACAGGACGATGTATTACGGAACGAGTAAAGAGACTTGCCGGTAACGAGATTGAACTAGGTATTGAGATACCGACGATCGAATCTCGGGCAAGTAACATACCGATGACAAAGGGAACAACGTATGTTGTTATGCGGTTTGACCGATAAAGATCTTCGTAGAATATGTGGGAGCCAATATGAGCATCCAGGTTCCACTATTGGTTATTGAATGGAGACGTGTCTCGGTCATGTCTACATAGTTGTCGAACCCGTAGGGTACACACGCTTAAAGTTCGATGACAGTTATATTATGAGTTTATGTGTTTTGATGTACCGAACGTAGTTCGGAGTCCCGGATGAGATCGGGGACATCAGGAGGAGTCTCGAAATGGTCGAGACATAAAGATCGATTTATTGGACGACTATATTCGGACTTCGGAAAGGTTCCGAGTGATTCGGGTATTTTTCGGAGTACCAGAGAGTTACGGGAATTCGCCGGGGAGTATATGGGCCTTATTGGGCCATACGGGAATAGAGGAGAGAGGCCAAAAGGAAGGAGGCGCGCTCCCCCCTCTGGTCCGAATTGGACAAGGGGTGCAGCCCCCTTTTCCTTCTCCCCCTCCCCCTCTTTCCTTCTCTCCTACTCCGGAAAGGGAAGGGGAATCCTACTAGGACTCCCCACACTTGGTACGCCCCCTCTAGGGCCGGCCTCTCCCTCCCTCCTTTATATACGGGGGCAGGGGGGCACCTCTAGACACAACAATTGATCTCTTGGATCTCTTAGCCGTGTGCGGTGCCCCCCTCCACCATAATCCACCTCGATAATATCGTAGCGGTGCTTAGGCGAAGCCCTGCGTTGGTAGAACATCATCGTCGTTACCATGCCGTCGTGCTAATGAAACTCTCCCTCAAAGCTCGAATGGATCAGAGTTCGAGGGACGTCATCGAGCTGAACGTGTGCTGAACTCGGAGGCCGTGCGTTCAGTACTTGATCGATCGGATCGTGAAGACGTACGACTACATCAACCGCGTTGTGCTAACGCTTCCGCTTTCGGTCTACGAGGGTACGTGGACAACACTCTCCCCTTTCGTTGCTATGCATCACCATGATCTTGCGTGTGCGTAGAAATTTTTTTAAAATTACTACATTCCCCATCAATAGGGTGGTAGTGAACACTGGACAATGCAGACAAACCCCCTCGCGGCCTTCCCCATGTTGCTCACACAAGGGCGACATGGGTGGCGATTGTTAACCTTTTTCAGCTGCCCTTGCTGCACCTCTCTGCCTTCACTGTAGCCCAGAAAGCTGATGGGAAGCCCGTGGTGCTCCTGAGGATGGCGGCGACAAGTCATTCATCCATTTGGTGGCTCGCCGCGTCGCGTGGACTGGGAGTGTGGTCGCGCCTCTAGTCCTCGTGTCCGAGCGTGCGGTGCTAACAGCCAGGCCAAGAAGGGTTAGGCGTGCGACGTGCATGGTGGCCCCACAAGGGCGCTCGTCAGTGCTGGCGTCAGCTTGTGCTTGAGTGGGCCACATTTACCCAGCTTGCGACGCTGGATTTTCGGCGGAGTTGGTGGTCGACCGCGATTGCTAGATCAACAACTTTGGCATGGAGGAGGTTATGTGACATTACGGTTGAGCCTATGGTGGGGCTATGAGCTGTGGAGGGGCGGAGTTGGCTCGGAGCTCGTTGGGGATTCTTATTTGCTTGGCTCGCGTTGGTTTTGGACCCCGGTGCCCATGTCTACATGTACCGCAACGTATGCCACGTCTTTGGGGCTATCTCCGTCAGGACAGGGAAAGTGGCGGCGGTCTAACCGGTATTGGATCACACAAGTGGGCAGTGGCACAATATTGAGCTATGCTTCTGGTTGTGGCCTATGCAGACGACGACGATCCCCCGGGCGCCACTTCCTTTTTGAAGTCGGCATTGAGGCAGTCTACTCGCTTCTTTGCTCGGAGCAACACCAGTGGGAAACCTCTAATCCTCGGGGTCGTATGGTGATCGATGAATGTACCTCACTCCTCTTGGGGGATCGTTCTAGGAGTTCATATTGGTTCGAGGGACCTGAGTTGGTGGTCGTCGGTGTTGATGGGTCGAAACATTATGCAATAGTATTATGAAACGAGACAAAATTCGTGAAAATTCAAATATGTAGCACGAATCTTAGGCCAACTTCAACGTGTGACCCCATCCAGCCTGGGCGTGTCCGTTTTGGCCCAAAAGAACAGACAACTTGGAACAACGTGCAACCCCATCCGCAAATTTTGTTCGTTTGGCGGCCCACCCCATTTTCGGCGCAAAATTGCGCCCGGTTTGCGTCTAGACGAACGTCGAACGGACAGCTCTGCGTCCGCCTCGGGCCCACGTGGTAGCCGCCCACCTACTTCCCACTGCCTGGCAGCCAGCCGGCCGAACGACCGTTGTCCTTTTTAATGCGGAACCGTGGACCGGGGAGTCCACAATTCAACTCGTGGCGACGCTTGCCTCCTCGAAACCCGACACACTCAACAAACCCTAGCTTCGTCCGCCTCCTCTCCCCCACCATGGGTCCGGCACCATGGGCTGGCATTGTGTCCCCGGCTGCAAGGGGAAGCACGAAAATGAGGCCCAGTCGTCTTCCGGCCGCCATAACCTCTCCACCCCTCCCTCGACCTCCCACCCCCTGCATTCTACATCTCCCTGTCGATGGCCCAACCTCGGCGGCAGCCATACATCCGATGCCACCAGGCCTGTCTTCCGGCCGATCTCGTCAATGACTGCATGTACACCCTAGATTCACCTCTATGGGACACCTGGTTCCGTGATGAGCGTGACTTGCGGCGGCATTCGTATTTTGCCGGCCGTCCTCAGAGCCCGCCGCGGGTGCGCTCAACAAGCCGTGCATGCGCTCTCAGCCCGCCCCGGTGTCACGGGTGTGTGCGTGTTCATGGCTTGACGCCCACCCCTTCCGCCTCGCCGTCCTCACCACCACCACCACCTCCGATGACCGACGAGGAGGAGGCGGAGCTCATGAGGCGGGTGCTGGAGGACTCCGTTCGCACCCACGATGAGGCCTAATGGAAGGGCCTCGAACATATGATAGCTCTCTCTGTGGTCGGCGACGTCGCCATCCCGAGCCCGCTGTCGTGGTCAAGGAGGAGGCCATGACGGACGTGCAAGAGGACCACTGCGGCCCGTCCTGGCCGTGGACGAAGACGATGCCGTGCACGCCAGACTACGTGTCCGGGCCCCGTGTGGGTGGGCGCCGACACGTGGTCACCGTCGCCACCGCGGTCGGAGGTTGTGCAGGCGCCACCCAGCCGCCTATGGCATGGCAGGGGCCGCCAGCCCACCTCTAGCAGCCGAGGACGACGAGGAGGAGGACGGCGGGGCGTGAAGACGGTGGCAGCATGGAGGACGGCCACGGCAGCGGCGTCATCAAGTCTTTTTTATGTTTTTTAAAATTTTAAGTTAAGTTTAACGTGCGGCTGGAACTTGTTTAAACATTTAAATTTTATTGTACTGTTTAATTATGTTTATTCTTATGATTTTAAATATGTGGACGGTTTATTTTGTATCGCAAGCCGGACAAAATGTGATGTAGCCGTCCGGTTGGGTGACTTATTAGGCGGACGGGCAAAGCCGGTCACAGCCGTTCGTTTTTTCGACCCAAACGTAGTACAAAATCTGTACAAATCGGACATCCGTTTAGAGTCGACGGTTGGAGTGCGCAGTATCCAGTGACAACCAGAAAACTGAATGTCCAGTTTTGAAGTCCTATTTCCGTTGGGGCATGAAAAATATCCAATGAAGAACTTCTCCCCCTGTAGAAACTTCCAAAATGGAAATACTCGGAAGCTCGTGCGATGGGACCTCCGTGAAGAAGTGACAGACGACCGGCTGGAAGTCTGCCTCCACAGAATGAAAATACTCGGAAAATGGAAAGGAGAGCACTGTCTCTTTCCCGAAATGGACAGCTCGAGGTCAGTCCATGGTCATGGTGGTCAGTCCACCGCACCGTGTATTTCCCACTGCCCGTCCCAGCAACTCCACCCCCCCCCCCCCCCCCCCCCATTAGCTAGAGAAGTCTGCCAGGTCCACATTTTCTTACTCCTAATTATTCTGCTAACCACTCGTGTCAGTGCGATCTTTTGTCAGTACCTCGACCTTCACCTGCTCTGAACCTACCAATCAGGCTCCGGGTCAGTCAAGTCGCCAAGATTAGTCTTTGCTAGCTCACACCACGCCCATGGTTTTTCCCTGTGGCTTGCAGCTAATTGCGATGAAATATGCAGACCGGACAGGCGCGTCTCCCCGATTCCCCCCGTTACCCACGCACGATTGCGCTGGCTGAATAATGTCAACTTTCAACAAGATCTAAGCATCAAGAAATTTATCTGCGAGTGCGTTCGTAGGGATAAGTATATGTGTATGCTCATGTAGGTGAGCGATTGTATTGTGTTTACAAGAAATTATCTGCGTCAAGATATGGTGGGCGTACAGCACAGATGCTTGAGCCGAGAAGATGTTGAGTAAAACGTGTGCTAGTGGACGCGTGGACCGCGATGGCCTGATCTATCGTTTTCATGGCCGCACTCCGATTTGGCCATCGGTATCAGATATATCTTTCTGTTTTGCCCCACACTTCCCTGTCTGCGTGCTTGCTCACTGATAGAGACGGATAAATAGAATCAAGCAAGAAACATGCTGCATTCTAGAAATAGGTAGAATACAGAAATGGTGTAGATCTGAATAATGACAGCATTTCTTATACAAGACAGAGAAAAACAAATAAATATGCACGCCACATGGGTCAATTTGTTTGAGCCTGTAGTTTGCAATCTAAGAACAACTCTAGCGACGGCCGAGTATACTTTATAGGAGTATTTTTGCTCCTTTAAAAATTGACCGTTTCTAATGGAACCCCAATATTTAGCGGAGTGAAATAAATTTGAACGGCAAAAACACAAATTCAGTGCACACAAACACGAATTGGGTTCAAATAAGTACATAAACCTTACTAAAACGCAGTTTGGTGCCGATTCGGAATAATTTACATAGAAATTAATATGAACTAAAAGAAAATTTAGACAAAACTAACCGAAACTTAGTACTCGCCGCGATGCGCTTCGAGACCTTCCGGTCCTCCTTCCTCTCCCGCGCAAAAACCACCAGCGGGTCTACGGGCTCCAGCCGCGGCTTCTCACCAAAAGCGAAGTTTCGTTGGCCTTTGTACTGACATGACATTGTAGGCTCGCGCCGCCTGCTCGGCGAAATGGAGGGAGCCAATCCAGATCTTCTTGCCGATGTGCCAGTCGGTTATCTCGACCACCCACGTTCCACAATTCTGTTGCCGCACGCCGATGCATTGCCTCTGTGGCGGCGGCGGCGGGAGATCGGGGAAGCCGGGCAAGTGGTCGTGAGAGGAAGAAGATGTTGCACGGGAGGAAGTAACTCCACGGCCTCGGGAACGTTCGTGGCGGCGCGGATCCACACTGTGCATGGGCGGCGGGGTCCTCTCATATCGGCGGCGGGCCAGCGTTGGAGTGGCCGCGGTGAGGTTGGGCGGCGGGGGTCGGGTGGAGGGCCGGTGGAGAGGCGAGGTTCGATTTTTTTTTACTTCGTGGCCACGAGGAGCAGTAAATTTAAGGGTCACGCGCCGCTTGGAGTATTTTTTTTTTTACTCCTTTAAGTTTTCTTGGGCTTCGACTAGATGCCGAATAGAGAGAAAAACGAGCTATTTTTCTTGGCTAGAGTTGCTCTATCACATGCATGTTTAGCAGCTAAATCACACTAGTCATTATCTGGTGATCCCACGCCGTTTGATTACACCCTTTAGTGACATACTTACATTTCCCCGGTCCTCCCTCCTCTCCCGCGCGGAGACCACTTGCGGGTCTACGTGCTCCAGCTGCGGCATCTCACCAAAATCGAAGTTTTGTTGGACTTCGGCACCCCGCGGGCCTATGAACATGAGGGGGCCAATCCAGATCTTCTTATCGTTGTGCCGGTCGATTATCTCGACCACCCACATTTCCAATTCCACCGCCGCACGCCCGATGCATTGCCTCTGTGGTGCGGCGCGGGAGGAAGTAGCTCCGCCGCATGCCCGATGCATTGCCTCTGTGGCAGGCAACAATGGGAGGAAGAAGATGCGGCGCGGGAGGAAGTAGCTCCGCGACCTCGAAACACTCGTGGTGGCGCGGATCCACATAGTGCATGGGCGGCGGGGGTCCAGTCATATCGGCGGCGGGCCAGCGTTGGAGTGGGTGCAGGGCGAGGTTGGGCGGCGGGGATCGAGTGGAGGGTCGGTGGAGAGGCGAGGTTGGATTTTTTTACTTCGCGGCCACAAGGAGGAGTAGATTTAAGGGTCATGCGCTGCTTGGAGTATATTTTTTACTCCTTTAAGTTTTCTTGGGCTTCGGCTAGATGCCGGTTAGAGAGAAAAACCTGATTTTTTTTCTCCGCTAGAGTTGCTCTAAGAGCATCTCCAACAGGCGGCCAACGCGGCGCGCTAAAACTGGTCTGCGATGCGCCCATCGTCAGGTTTGGCGCGGCGCGCGACGCAAGCTCCAGCAGCCGCGCTAAAATGCAGCGCGTGCGCAGCTCCAGCAGCGCGCAAGCAGCCGGCGCATGTCGCATTTGTTGCATTTTGGACACAAAATAAATTTCACACATCACAGAACAAATACATGGCATATAATTTAAATCACAAACAAGTTGATGACCAAAAGTTCATGCCCACAAGTTCAAATGCATGCCCACAACATCATTCAACCAAGTTCAAAATGCAAACCAAGTTCATGACACAAACGAAAGGCACAACAATCAAGCCTCGTCCTCGTCTTCATCCTCATCTTCCTCCGATTCATCTCACTCCTCCGAAGATGATTTTTCCTCCTCCTCTTCATTGTTGCGCACCGCATCCTCATCATGTGAAGCTCGAAGATGTTGGAAGATCTTCAACGGCATCTTCATGCGAAGGTGGCACACCGGCGCTCAGAGGTGCACCCATGCCTCCAATGAGAGACGCAAAACTCATGCCACCCATGCCAGCCGTGCCGCCCGGAGGTGCTCTGTAAGTGCATCTAGTGCCCCTTAGTGATTTTGGTGTATTGAAGACTTATAGGTTAAGGGACTAATGTGTTTATGAGTGTACACAGGTCTATAAGTCTATGAGGAGTTTGATATTTACAGAGAAAGTCGACCCCTAAAAATGAATATCTTCGACTGAAGATTTTGGTATTCCTTAAGACTTTCATGAAGACTTTGAAAGTGAAGAAATTGGTGTGTCCGTGAAGACTTGAGATTCATGCAAGGAATATGAAGCTTGAAGACTTTCGTTTTCATAGTTTTGTTTTTCTCTTTCTTGAGTCATAGGAAACACCGTACTATTAAAGGGGGTCGAGGAAATACTAAGGAAAATTTTCCATGTGATGCTCAACTCAAAATCCTACACCTACCAATCCTTTCGAGTGAAGCCATTGGAAATCTCATACAGTCCAGTCAATTTCTTCAGTGACAGAGACGAAGTTCTTCTGGCCGCTGAGGAATTTGTTCTGACTGAGGAGTTAGGAATTCGCCAGTGCGGATTGCCTACACAGTGAGGAACATGATAGCCCTGAGGAATTTGAGAGTCGAATTTCCGACCGTTGCTGTGTTGCGCGCCAGCTGTCCCAAATATCTTATCCACCTAACGGTCATATCATTGAAGGGCATTTATGTCTTATCATGTCGGGCTGCTCCCTAGGCTATAAATAGCCGCCCCCTACAACCACTAGCTGGTTGGATTCTCCGAGAGAAACTGACACTTGTCATTTGAGAGCAACCCATCCTCCGAGGACTTTGAGTGAAAATCATCGAGTGAGGAAAATCCAAACCAAAACACCCACAAACCCAAAGTGATTGAGCATCACTGAAGAGATTGATCCTGCATGGATCCGACACTTGTTACCTTTGAAGACTGTGCTTCTTCCAGACGGTTAGGCGTCATGGTCTAGAGCATCCAAGAGGAATTGTGGATCGCCGAGTGACCAAAGTCTGTGAAGGTTTGGAAGTCGCCTGAAGACTTACCACGAGTGATTGGATGATGTCTGTGTGACCTTAGTTCAAGGAGAATACGGTGAGGACTTGGTGTCCTGAGCTGCGTGCTCAGTGACTGGGTGTCCGGGACTGTGTGTCCTCAAGTTTAAATACTCAGTCGCTCCAACCAGATGTACAACTGAGACAACAGTTGGAACTGGTCTACCAAATCATTGTCTTCACCAACCCTACTGGCTCTATTTCCTCAACTCTTTCATTTCCTCATTACTGTGTTGAGTAGTTGCTCATATCTGTGTTTGAAGACTTTGACTGAAGACTTTCTCAATTTCCTCATTTCAATTTCTTCAGTCTGTTTGTCTTCATCTTGTGTTATCCTGTGTTTACGCTTTCTGTACTCTGTGTTTGTCTTCATTTCATCATGATGACTATGTGTGTATTCTGTTATGCTTACTTCTGAGTACTTATTCCGCTGCAAGTAGTTCTTCGCTAAGGAATTTCCTCACCGGCAAATTCCTAAGTGAAGAATTCATAAAAATCGCCTATTCACCCCCCTCTAGTCGATATAACGCACTTTCAATTGGTATCAGAGCAAGGTACTCCCTTGTTCTGTGTAATTTTGGTTTAACCGCCTGGATTTTTAGTTATGTTGACTGCAGGATCGAGGAACGTTTCCTGCCCCATCTTTGACGGTCATGAGTATCCTCAGTGGAAGGCCATGATGAAAAAACGACTCATGGATATGGACAACGAACTGTGGACCGTCACCGAGATCGGTCTTACGTATCTATGCAAGATGGCTGAAGCTGATGACATTTGCAAGTATACACTGCTCAACCTCACAGCGAAGGATGTCATCTACTCTAGTCTGTCCCGAAATCAGTTCAGGAACATCATGCATCTCAATCACGCGAAGCTAATCTGGGACCGTCTCTCTGAGGTCTATGAAGGTCATCGGACTCGTCATGATCCTTGGTTTGAGGATTACAAGGAATCTCTCAATGCGATGACATTCGAACCAGAATCATCATCGTCTACCACCCCCTGCCTTATGGCAAACGGTGCTGAGGTAACCGAATCCTACCTATCCGAATCTAGTGATGATGAATCTGGCGATGAATTTGGACCTGGCTATGTCAAACTTGCTTCCCTTGCCCATAAACAACAAAAAGCCTTGGAAAAAGTTCACTACATGCTAAATAAGAGCGATGATATGTTGGGTGAAGAAATGGATCAGTCAAAAGCATTGGCTGAAAGTCTTCAGAGACTTCATTCCAAGTTTGACGCCCTTCAAGATCAACATAATACTCTCTTGTCTGATCACGAGAAGCTTTCTTCTGAATCTCTTCAAAGAAAGCAAGATCTTGAGAAGCTAAGAGTGAGTTATGAAGATCTTCAGAAGGAGCGTGATTCATTACTTGCTCAACAAATCAGCGCCACTCAGGAACAATTTGATCCTCCATGTTTAAAGTGCATTGAACGTGAATCTGCTAATTCTTCACCTGAATGTTCAAATGCTTCAAATGTTACAAATTCTTCACCTGCCTCTGCTATCACTAATTCCTCATCTGAGAACATTTCTAGTATCACTGACAATGCAGGGTTGAAGGAATTGTATATGACAGGCATGTACAAAAGCCTCAAAGGGCATCAGACTCTTTGTGATGTGCTTAAGAAGCAGATCCTCAACAGAAACCCTAGGAAAGAGGGTATTGCCTTTGAGAGGAAACTCAATGCTGATGGAACATATTGGAAGCCTGAGCAGTACCCCAAAACCTCATGGGTTGCTGCAAAGGGACCTCCAGTTGATCCATCTAACTTATCTGGCTTTACATGTGAATCTCCTCATTCTTCTGATGAGTCATTTGACTCCAACTATAAACTGTTCAAAAATCAGAATGGTGAAGTATTTTCTAGATACGTTGGCACTAACTGCAGGAACGGTTCCCCTATGAAGAAAATCTGGGTTCCCAAAAGTTATGTTGAAAGTCTTCAGGTGAATGTCCTCATGAAACCACCAGTGAAGAACAAGAACCCCAGATCAAATTCTTCATATGGACCAAATTCTTCATATGGATCCAAGTCCTCATACGGACCAAATTCCTCACATGGATCAAATTCCTCAAAAGGATCAAAGTCCTCATATGAACATCATCGTGCTAACAACTCTGTTTCGCAGGGTAGAGCTAAGGGCTATGAATATGAGCATTATTCTTCAAATCATTATGTTCATAAGTCCTCGAAGAATTTCTCTGCTTATTCATATGCTTACCCTAACCCCTCTTATGTGAAACGAAATGGTTTGGCATCTTTGCCACCTTTCTCATATGGTGCTCGCAGAGTGATGAACTCTTTGCCACCCCTCCAGATGTGGGTGGTGAAGAAAAAGAACTAATCTCTTATGCAGGGCCAGGTCTCCAGACGTGCTTTAACTTCTGAAGAATTTGCTGGGGGCCTGACAAAATGCCTGAAAGGACGCATGCTAATCATGATGAAATGAACCTTCATTTCACACGTCCTCAATACTGCATATCTGTGCTATTGCTAGATGAAATTGAACTGATGATACTGATGTCATATTCTTCAGTGATGAAGTATATGAGTTTGTAAGCTGCACTAATTCATCTGCAGGATGATCAACCCAAAGAGAACGAGTGGGTCCTCGACAGTGGTTGTACAAATCACATGACTGGTGACAAGAATCTATTGATGGATGCTCCATTAACACCGTCACATCTGAAGCATATTATCTTCGCTGACAAAGGCAAAAGTCAGGTATTGGGTCTAGGTAAGGTTGCGATCTCTAAGGATCGACACATGGACAAAGTCATGCTAGTCGAGTCCTTAGGATACAACCTCATGTCTGTCTCAATGCTTTGTGATCTTGATATGGTTGTTGTCTTTGGCAAGTATCGTTGTGTTGTGATCATGGAAGCTGACAATTCTAAAGTCTTCGAAGGCTTTAGGAGAGGAGACTTGTACATTGTTGATTTCTCTACAGGACCACAATCTGCCGTGTGCTTACTTGCAAAAGCTTCAGAAGGCTGGCTATGGCATCGACGACTTGGTCGTGCTGGCATGAGGAATCTGCACACGCTCGTGAAGAAGAAGCATGTCATTGGCATTTAGAACGTCAAATTCCTCAAGGATCACCTGTGTGGTGCCTACGAAGCTGGAAAAATGACCAAGGCCAAGCATCCAGCGAAGACTATCATGACCACCACTCGACCATTTGAATTGCTTCACATGGATCTCTTCGGTCCTAATCATTATTCTGCTGTGACTAATGATGCATCTCTATATGGCTTTGTTATTGTTGATGATTACTCTCGTTACACATGGGTACACATTGTTACTTACAAACATGAACTGCAGGAAGTCTTCAAACAATTTTCCTCGAGGGATTCAACCAACTTTGGTGTGAAGATCAAGCACATCAGGAGTGACAATGGAACTGAGTTCAAGAATTCCGGTCTTGATGGCTATCTTGATGAACTTGGTATTACTCATGAATTATCTGCTCCTTATACTCCTCAGCAAAATGGCGTCGTGGAGCGCAAGAACAGAACTCTTGTTGAGATGGCTCGCACTATGCTTGATGAATACAAAACACCTCATCGGTTTTGGATTGACGCAATTGATACCGCGTGCCACATCATCAACAGAGTATATCTTCACAAATTCTTCAAGAATACTGCCTATGAACTCCTCACTGACAAGAAACCAAATGTGAGTTATTTCAAAGTCTTCGGTGCTAAATGTTGGATTAGATATCCTCATCACAATGCTAAATTTGCACCGAAAGCACATGAAGGCTTTATGCTTGGTTACGGAAAGGACTCGCACACCTACAGAGTCTTCAACATCGCTCTTCACAAGATTGTTGAAACTGTAGATGTGCGGTTCGATGAAACTAACGGCTCGCAAAGAGAGCACCTACCTTCTGTGATAGATGAACCAGCACCTGAAGATTCTATCAAGTTCAAGGCTACTGAGGATGTTATACCTACCGAAGAATCTACTAAAGAATTCATTCCAGAATGCGAAGACCGTCCAGCTGATGTACCTGAGGAAAATGCTAAAGAAAATGGTGCTGAAGAAAATGCTGATCAAATTCCTCGACGTCAACCAGCTCATCCTCGCGTTGCAAAAGAAGTGCAAGTTGAAAAGATCATCGATGACATTGAAGCACCATGTCCTCTCACACGCTCAAAAGCTTCACATTTATCTAACTTTTGTGGGCACTATGCTTTTGTCTCTATCACAGATCCCACTAAGGTAGATGAAGAATTTCTGGAGCCTGAGTGGATTCAGGCCATGCAAGAAGAATTACATCAGTTCGAGCTCAATAATGTCTGGGAACTGGTCAAACGTCCAAATCCTCGCAAGCATAATATCATCGGCACAAAGTGGATCTACCGCAACAAGCAAGATGAAAATGGCCTTGTGGTGAGGAATAAGGCACGACTTG
The DNA here is from genome assembly GCA_963921465.1 of Triticum timopheevii. Lineage (NCBI taxonomy): Eukaryota > Viridiplantae > Streptophyta > Magnoliopsida > Poales > Poaceae > Triticum > Triticum timopheevii. The sequence continues at coordinate 346,649,563 of OY997270.1, read as the reverse complement.
TAGCTCAAGGCTACACACAGGTTGAAGGAATTGATTTCGATGAAACTTTTGCACCTGTTGCTAGACTTGAGGCTATTCACATATTACTTGCTTATGCTAATCATCATAATATCACTTTATATCAAATGGATGTGAAAAGTGCATTCCTCAATGGTAAGCTTGAGGAAGAAGTATATGTTGCTCAACCCCCAGGTTTTGAAGATCCTAAGAATCCTAACAAAGTCTTCAGACTCAACAAGGCTCTCTATGGCCTCAAGCAGGCCCCTCGGGCGTGGTATGATACTTTGAAGGAATTCTTCGTGAAGAATGGCTTCACACTCGGTTCACTCGACCCTACTCTCTTTACTAAATCTTATGATGGTGAACTGTTTGTGTGCCAAATATAAGTTGATGATATTATCTTTGGCTGTACTGACCAACGTTATAGTGATGAATTTGCCTATATGATGAGTGAAGAATATCAAATGTCTATGATGGGAGAGTTGAAATTCTTCTTAGGTCTTCAAATTCGTTAACAGCCCAATGGCATATTCATATCTCAGGAGAAATACCTCAAGGATGTACTGAGGAAATTCGGCATGCAAGATTGCAAAGGAGTCAAAATTCCTATGCCCACAAATGGCCATCTATGCACTGATGAAAATGGTATTGACTTCGATCACAAGGTATACCGCTCCATGATTGGTTCTTTATTGTACTTATGTGCATCTAGGCCAGATATAATGCTTAGTGTTTGCATGTGTGCCCGATTTCAAGCTACACAAAAGGAATCACACCATAAGGCTGTGAAGCATATTCTTCGATATCTAGCTCACACACCAACACTAGGACTATGGTACCCCAAGGGCTCTACCTTTGATCTCATTGGATATTCTGACTCTGACTATGCTGGTGATTGTGTGGACCGCAAGTCAACGTCTGGTACTTGTCATTTCCTCGGACGATCTCTGGTCTGTTGGTCCTCGAAGAAACAGAACTGCATATCACTGTCTACTGCTGAAGCTGAGTATATTGCTGCTGGTTCTTGCTGTGCTCAATTGCTGTGGATGAAGCAAACTCTCAAGGACTACGGCATCAACATGAAGAACGTTCCTCTCTACTGTGACAATGAGAGCGCCATCAAGATTGCTCATAACCCAGTTCAGCACTCGAAGACAAAGCACATTCAGATCCGTCATCATTTTCTTCGTGATCATGTGTTGAAGGGCGACATTGCTATTGAACACGTGAAGACTGAAGAACAGCTAGCCGATATCTTCACAAAGCCCTTGGATGAGAAGAAATTTAGCAAGTTGCGGTGTGAGCTAAATATCTTAGAATCTTCGAATGTTCTTTGAAAAGGACACACATCCTAACACTTATGCAAAATTGATGACTTAGATGTGCAACACATGAAGAAACGTTTTTCTTCAATCAATGAAGAATAACACTCGAAGTATGAAGAAATTAATGAAGAATTTGATTCTCAGAACCCTACGACAATTGTACGCGGTGTCTAAAATCATCATTCTTATACGGTGGGTCACGCCACCACCAAAGTTGAAAATCTTCAATTTGAGTTATTCCTCAATTTTTGAAATTCTTCAGTTTTTCAAATTCTTCAACTTTGCAAAATCTTCACTGTTTCTATCATCTTTCTTCATTGGCTATATGTATATATATGGGTTTATGTCCTCTACAGCATTCACTTATGGCTATTTCTTCAAGTTGCATTTTCTGCTAAGTGAATGTGATCGGTCCCTTCCCCCTCTATGCTATACTCAACCCAATCTATTCACAAATTCTTCATGTGCGTTCTATTTGAAACCCGTTCAAAATCTTCACTGTGTCCTTATCAGCTGAAGAAATTGCGAACGAAACTTTAAAACCTATCTTATCCAAATTTTTCGGTTTTGCCGCTCAAACCGTCCCATTTCCCATGATAGACTTATCTATTCACCCACGATCTAACACGATCTCCACTATTCAGTACGTGGGTGACACATGTCAAGCGAATGAGAAGGGCCAGGGGCACGTTCGTCCTAAATCTTCGGGCGAACAATTTTTTCACTGTGACTATAAATACCCCCTCACCCTTCCTCACTTCCTTTACTCCGCTCGACCACTCTCTCCCGCACTCGAGCTTCTCAAACCCTAGCGCCGCTGCTACTCCATCGTCGTCGGTGAGGAAGAGCTTCACTGCCTCGACCTCGTCGCCGTCGTACTCGCGCCGACCGCGGAAATCTTCACTCCACCGCCGCCGTAGCTGTCTTCCTCCGCCAAGTTAGGGCGTGGAAGATCTGAACCGACGAGCTTCAAATCTACACTTCTCAGTTCGTCGTGTTCTTCAATCAGGGTAATTAAAAGTTACTTTTACTGCCCTCTTTGATTCAAATTTTCTCCACAAAATCTTCAAAGGTGTTTTATTCTTCAAATCCTCACACACAAACACCTTACATGTCATCTGTTCTTGATTCGTTTCCCTAAGCATCATTTTCTTCAAGATTCCTCAATTGTGTGGATCATCGATCTATACAACTCTGGAACCTAAGACAAAGTATGCTTAGTGAAATTCTTCAAGACTCATCTGGTCAAATTCCTCAAACTTGTTCATTTTGAAAACCTTCTGAGAACGCATATGACCTCTTCAAATTCCTCGTAACTATACTCTGTTCACAGGTACTCATGTCCGCTGCTGAATCACTAGGTTCTCATCAACTTAACTCATTTGCAGCGTTCCTTGAAGAAAAGTTGCATACTTCTTCAGAGTGTTCAATTGTCCAAATTCCTCGTCTGAAGAATATGGCTGAAGGTAAGAAACCACAGAAAGGTGGAAAGAAGCCTAAGGTCATGACTGCTTTTGAGATCCCTGATGACATTTATAAGGACTATTGCACACTTGATGAGGCCAAGTTCGGCAAAGAGAACAAAAATCAGCGCAAGGTGTGCATACAGAGGATTGAAAGGAGATGGGCAAGAGAATGGAGGGAGTACAGATATGTAACTCCAAAGTATATGAAGAAATTTGCTCTAAATCCTCCATGCCCAAGAGCTCCATTGGCACCTGGCTAAGAAGCTGATCCCACCAGCATCAAGCGTGGTGAGGATTTTCCTGAAGAATGGGCCAGGCGTCAAGCCAAGTTGGCTAGACAAGCAAAAGAAGCAGTGAGGAAATTTAATGAAGACTCTGCTGCTGCTGCTGCCACAAAGGCCTCTGACAAGCCTAGGAAATCAATGGCAAAGAAGCCCGCTCACAAGCCAAGTGCTTCAACAACTGTGCCCTCACGGCCAAGTTCCTCAGCAATGCCCTCACGGCCAGAATCTTCAAAGCCCTCATGGCCAATTTCTTCAAAGCCCTCACGGCCAATTCCTCACGCTGCTCCAGCTCCTCCAATGTCCACAGTTGCTCCGGCAAAGTCCTCAACACATGTTCACCTGGCCACATGCCAAAGGACTACAGGCATCTGCATTGCCTCTGGTGTCTCAGCAGAGACAGGCAGGAAAGGGCCGCTAGAGCCAAAGGCACCAATGTGCCACTGCTTTTGGATCCTAAGGTGATCCTCGACTACATTGATCTCTGGCACAAGGACCCAAACACTCCTATGCCTGATTTTCATCTGACATCTGGCCAAAGTCACGTGCTGACCCACTTCATTAATGAAGAAAAATGTAAATTTGAGAAGGCCAGGCAAATCAAGAAGGCTCAGTTCACGAAAGAGAAGTTCCTGAAGAACAATGTTGTCAAAATGACACCTGATGAACTCCTCAAGATCCAGTCTGAGATCAAAACCCTCAGCGATAACTTGAATTCCTATTATGCTGATTGGCAAGGAGCCAAAGTCAGGTTTGTTAAACTGACTGAGAAGTTCACAAATGTTGCAGCCCCATCGCAACAAGAAATCCCTCAAGCTGAAGCCTCTGCTCAGCAAACTGAAGAACATGCCAGCACCGCTGATGATTTTCAGCCTGCTGATGAAAATGCTAGTTCCAGAGCTGATGACTCCATTCCAGCTGCTGAAGAAACTTCCAGGGCATCCACTAGTGGTGCGCGTGAAGAAAATGAAGAAGTCAGGGCAACTGCATCAGTTGCGCCTGAGGAAATTCAACCAGATTCCTCAGCTCCTCCTGCGCCTACACCAACTCCTACCCTTCCATCTGCATCAGATGTGAGGAAGACCAAGGCTGCAGAGAAAGCTGCAGTGAAGAAAAGGAAAGCATCATCTGCTTCAGATTCTTCAGTTTCGAAGAAAATGAAGACTATGACCAGCTCATTTGAAAACCCTATTGATGTTGTTCCGATTTCCACCATGTCATCAAAGGAGCTTGTCCCTTATGGTGAAGACTATGTGATCCCTAGCGGATCTGATGAAGATCATCATTCTGCTGCTTCGTCAGAGCAGATTGATAAAGAAATTGAAGTGGATGCGATCCCTTCAACTCCTGCTGCTTCCTCGCCCATGCCTCAGTTCACAGCTGAAGAGGCTGGCGTTGAAGAACTGAAGATGAAGACGTGGACATTGGATGCACCACGCCTGTGATGAATGATGACTTTTGGGAAAGTCAGCATCCCAATTCTCCACACTTCACCCCACTACAGCAAATACCTCAGTCCCCTGCACCAACTGTTCAAATGGGCTCTGAAGAAACTCATCCCACCTCATCTGTGCATGAAGAAATTCCAGCCACTAGTGCTGAAGAAACTGCTGCTGCTGATACCTTGAACATGCAGACTGCCACTGAAGAGGAACCAGAAATTCCTCAGCCTGAAGAACCTGAGATTGTGATTCTTGAGGTTGTGATGCAACTCACTGACACTCCTGTGCCCAAGCCAAAGGATCCATTCTCAAAGAAGCAAAAGTTCAAGGCTGCTGATTTCTTCAACGAGCATGTGTTCTTCACTAACTATAATCCATATGATTCTGCTCGCATAAGGAAGAGGCGTTTCTGGACTGCAAGTCAAGCAAATTTTTATTCCTCTGTGCTATTCGACAAAGACAAAGTCTTCGAGCATGCACACATTCCTCACGTGGACATGGAATCTCTGTCGTGCTTTGAACCTGTCCTTAGTGTTCTTCACGATGCTGGATTACTGAATTTCAGCACTGACATCTGTTATTGGAATGAAGAACTCATTCTTCAATTCTATGCGACGCTGCACATCACAGGAAATTCTGAAGATGTGAACACTTGGGTGTTGGACTGGATGTCTGAAAATACTCACTACAAGGCACCAGCAACTGAATTGCTTCGTGTCCTCCCACTCAGTCCTCCCCTTGATGGTGCTCGTTGCATCTACAATGAACCTGAGCTTACAAATCATTACATGCAAGTGCTGATGAAGCCTTTGAAGCCAGGGCAGGCCCCACGAACCAAATTCCTCGTCAAGGAATTACTGTATGTGCCACGGAATGTCTATCGCATTCTGACGAAGACAATGAGTCCTATCAAAGGCCATGACTCAAATGATGAAGAAGTCGTTGGCATCATGAAGAATATGCTTTTCAATATCATTCATGGCGTTCCCATCAACTTCCATGATTTCTTCATGAGGACTCTGGACAATATTGCTATGTCCCCGTTTGAGCTGAAGCCTTATGCACCATGGATTATGAAATTCATCAGGACAAGGTCTTCACTCAACTATAAGGCTGATACTCTGAACCATGGCAGTTTCTTGCCTCCAATTGAAGTCCTCAAAAGGACATATTCCTCAGTTGATGACAAAGGCAAGGCAACTGCTATGATAGATGAAGGCATTCGTCCATTGAATGGTCAATTTCGCAAGGCTGCATCTTACTCCACCAATGATGACTCTGCCACACATGATTCTGCCGCCAACACCTCTGCCAAGCAAATTTCTCAAGCCACGGCACCCAGGGTGATGACTGATCGTGAGTTACTCCTCAGTCTTCATCAGAAAGTTGATCGCAATCATAAATGGGTCAAGCGTCAGTTTGGTTCCATTCTTTACAACATGACGTCTACCCGCAATGCTGTGAAGAAAAACCTATACTACCTCAATGAAACCTTCAACCATACCTGGGCTGTTCTATCTCATATCTACAACGCCGAAGATCTGAAGAACATGGGTCTTAAGCAAGAATTTGACTGGTCTGCACCTCAACCAAAGAAATTCAAGAAGGTCAAGGTTCCTTCCTTGGTGGCCAGCTCCTATTCTTCATCGCGCGCCACTGATGAAAATGAAGACTTGGACGACACTGTGGCAGGCCCTACTACGACAACCGACCCCGACAACGCTGGCGCTCCTCCATCAACTTGATATTCTTCAGGGGCGTTAGTCCTCAGTTTTGATCCTTTTGGTCACTCGATGACAAAGGGGGAGAAATCTGAGTTAGTCTTCAAGCGGGTCTATTATATGGGCGTTTTTTTGCTAAGTTACAACTCTCGCTCTTCTGAAACTTTTATTGAATCGAGTTGTAATCTTAAACCCGATGGTGCTTTGATACTTTTGCTCCACTGTGCTCTGATTTTGCATGCTTATTCCTCGTTAATATTATTGCTCGCATGCTGAACCGCTTCAGGCACCATATTTCATCATGCATTTCAAATTCTTCATACTATATGTCAAATGCATGTATGAATTACAAGATATAGGGGGAGATCTCCATGATTCAACTCTTCAAGTGTGCATTGCTTCAAAAGCAAATTCCTCACTATGCACATCTTCAGGGGGAGTTCGTCTATATCTTGCAATCCAATTCCTCAATATCAGTACTTACACTTCATATGTTTATCCCCGTTGAAAACTTATAGGTTAAGGAACTAATGTGTTTATGAGTGTACACAGGTCTATAAGTCATCAATCACCAAAAAGGGGGAGATTGTAAGTGCATCTAGTGCCCCTTAGTGATTTTGGTGTATTGAAGACTTATAGGTTAAGGGACTAATGTGTTTATGAGTGTACACAGGTCCATAAGTCTATGAGGAGTTTGATATTTACAGAGAAAGTCGACCCCTAAAAATGAATATCTTCGACTGAAGATTTTGGTATTCCTTAAGACTTTCATGAAGACTTTGAAAGTGAAGAAATTGGTGTGTCCGTGAAGACTTGAGATTCATGCAAGGAATATGAAGCTTGAAGACTTTCGTTTTCATAGTTTTGTTTTTTCTCTTTCTTGAGTCAGAGGAAACACCGTACTGTTAAAGGGGGTCGAGGAAATACTAAGGAAAAATTTCCATGTGATGCTCAACTCAAAATCCTACACCTACCAATCCTTTCGAGTGAAGCCATTGGAAATCTCATACAGTCCAGTCAATTTCTTCAGTGACAGAGATGAAGATCTTCTGGCCGCTGAGGAATTTGTTCTGACTGAGGAATTAGGAATTCGCCAGTGCGGATTGCCTACACGGTGAGGAACATGATAGCCCTGAGGAATTTGAGAGTCAAATTTCTGACCGTTGCTCTGCTACGCGCCAGCTGTCCCAAATATCTTATCCACATAACGGTCATATCATTGAAGGGCATTTATGTCTTATCATGTCAGGCTTCTCCCTAGGCTATAAATAGCCGCCCCCTACAACCGCTAGCTGGTTGGCTGCTCCGAGAGAAACTGACACTTGTCATTTGAGAGCAACCCATCCTCCGAGGACTTTGAGTGAAAATCATCGAGTGAGGAAAATCCAAACTCAAACACCCACAAACCCAAAGTGATTGAGCATCACTGAAGAGATTGATCCTGCGTGGATCCGATGCTTGTTACCTTTGAAGACTGTGCTTCTTCCAGACGGTTAGGCGTCATGGTCTAGAGCATCCAAGAGGAATTGTGGATCGCCGAGTGACCAATGTCTGTGAAGGTTTGGAAGTCGCCTGAAGACTTACCACGAGTGATTGGATGAGGTCTGTGTGACCTTAGTTCAAGGAGAATACGGTGAGGACTTGGTGTCCTGAGTTGCGTGCTCAGTGACTGGGTGTCCGGGACTGTGTGTCCTCGAGTTTAAATACTCAGCCGCTCCAACCAGACGTACAATTGAGACAGCAGTTGGAACTGGTCTACCAAATCATTGTCTTCACCAACCCTACTTGTTCTATTTCCTCAACTCTTTCATTTCCTCATTACTGTGTTGAGTAGTTGCTCATATCTGTGTTTGAAGACTTTGACTGAAGACTTTCTCAATTTCCTCAGTTCAATTTCTTCAGTCTGTTTGTCTTCATCTTGTGTTATCCTGTGTTTACGCTTTCTGTACTCTGTGTTTGTCTTAATTTCATCATGATGACTATGTGTGTATTCTGTTATGCTTACTTCTGAGTACTTATTCCGCTGCAAGTAGTTCTTCTCTAAGGAATTTCCTCACCGGCAAATTCCTCAGTGAAGAATTCATAAAAATCGCCTATTCACACCCCTCTAGTCGATATAACGCACTTTCATGCTCCGAAGCCACCCATGCCTCCCATGGTCTCCATGGTCGCTCCAAAGCCACCCATGGCACTTGTCGGTGTCAAAACCGGCGGATCTCGGGTAGGGGGTCCCGAACTGTGCGTCTAGGCGGATGGTAACAGGAGACAAGGGACACGATGTTTTTACCCAGGTTCGGGCCCTCTCGATGGAGGTAAAACCCTACTCCTGCTTGATTGATATTGATGATATGGGTAGTACAAGAGTGGATCTACCACGAGATCAAGGAGGCTAGACCCTAGAAGCTAGCCTATGGTAAATTGTTGTAATGGTTGTTCGTCCTACGGACTAAAACCCTCCGGTTTATATAGACACCGGAGAGGGCTAGGGTTACACAGAGTCGGTTACAATGGTAGGAGATCTACATATCCGTATCGCCAAGCTTGCCTTCCACGCCAAGGAAAGTCTCATCCGGACACGGGACGAAGTCTTCAATCTTGTATCTTCATAGCCTTGGAGTCCGGCCGATGATGATAGTCCGCCTATCCGGACACCCCCTAGTCCAGGACTCCCTCAGTAGCCCCCGAACCAGGCTTCAATGACGATGAGTCCAGCGCATATATTGTCTTCGGCGTTATAAGGCGGGTTCTCCTTCAAATTCCATGTACCTGCTGAACAGTGTTCGGCTCCCTTACAAATGTTGCGCTTCTTGGCTTCCACGCCCAATAATGGCTTCCTTCCACGCGTCGCACGAATGCGAAAAGCCAGGGTATCTTTTATGTTTTACCCCCTAGCTGCGCAAATAATCTGCCTATAAGAGAGGCAAGAATCCAGATCCAAATCACACCATCTTCCTTCCACGAGTACTCATCGGAGCGCTTCTGACCAAAAATCCATTCCATCATGGACCGTCGACGCGGCTCCTCCTCTCGCGCTCCCAGCCCTCTGCCAGGAAATTGGAGGAGATGTTCTGTCCCGCACAATGAGCTGGTGACGCTCCAAGCGGAGGGATACCTCCCTCCGACCTTTATGGTCCCGGTTTGAGCCAGGCTGGCCACCTACAAGGGTGGGAAGCAAGCGGAGGCCACCCCTAGTCCCAATAAAGGGGAGCGGGTATGCTTCGTCCCCTACCTGATAAGGGGGCTCGGATTTCCTATACATCCGTTCCTCCGCGGGCTTCTGGAGTTCTACGGACTCCAGCTCCATCACCTCACGCCCGCCTCTATTCTACATATCGCGGGTTACGTAGCTCTTTGCAAGCTATTTCTGGGCATCGAGCCCCATTTTGCACTGTGGTAGAGGCTATTATGCCTCGTACCCCGCTCTCACGAGGGGTCAATATATCAAGTGGGCGGTGCCAAAATATGGCGCATCGCCGGGACCGGATATCCATCCGGCACCCCTAAGAAGGCGTCCGAAGACTGGCCTTCAGAATGGTTTTATGTAGAAGACGCTCCACTGCCGGACCCTATTCGGATCGGCCTCCCGGAGTTCAGCAATGCTCCTCTGAAGAAACGCCTGAGTTGGCGCCCGCGGAGCCCTCAGCTGGAGGAAGACAAGTGCGTCCATTATCTGATGGGCCGGATAAGGTTATTGGCCCATTCCGGACTGACCATGATCGGAGTCATGGCCACGTGCATAATGCGGGGGCTGCAGCCGCTGCAATACAGGGGCCACCCCATGTGGGATTTCAACGGGGAAGATGATGCCACCCGTCACGGCCGCAGAGTGCCGGGATCGGCCGAAGATCTGGTGAAGATTCTGTCTGGCCTGTATAAGGGGGAGAAGGAGGACTTCCTCCAGACGAGCCCATCGAATGGGTTCTCCATGAATAACCCTCGGCGCTGGGTAAGCGGACACTTTGTTTATCCGACCCATGCTTTCAAAGTTAAGTACCTTACTTTATGATTTTAACGCAGGAGCTGCTCGGGATGTGGAGGGCATACATAGTCTGGCTCCACAACCCGAGGATCCGGAAAGATCCCTTGATCCGGCCTCCTAAGAGGATCCGGACATAAAGGTGGAGCTAATCGACGGGGTGTTCCACCAACTCAGCATGGACAATGCTCTAGTCGCCATTACGGTTGACTACCCCGGCCTATCTCCAGCTCCCCAGGTGATTGTGACCAAAGTCCTGACACCATTATTTCTTCCTTGCGCATTTCTGACCACCGTATACGATGGTGTCTTGCAGGAGGCGCCTTCAAGGCGGGAAGCCGAACCCGCGGCGGCTGACCAACAAGGGTCAGTCCAACCCCGTAGGCGGAAGAGGAGTGCGGTGCGAATCGAAACGTCACCGCAACGGTATAGCTCGTGACCGTTGTCTAGGAAAAGATACCTAGGGGGTGTATTAATGCTCATGACTTTTTCAGGAGAAAGAGCGCTCGCCGGACTATGCCCGGCGAGGTTGCCACCCAGGCCTCCGCCAGCCAGGCTCCACCACCTGGTCCGGAAGGGGAGGCGAGTGCAAGGCGCGAGCCGGATACTCCTCCAACGGAGGATGCCGACAGGCTGTCCGCCACCAGGTCTGAGGTGGAGAGCGCCATGAACCATAGGCGCCACCGGACAGTTTTTCGTGACGCGTGTCTCTCCCCTGAGGCGTTGAATGCCTTTAACGCGGGGGACGCGCACCTTCGTGCTGCTCAAGATGGTTTGACCAGAGCCACAGAGCAGTATGTAAAAGACATACGGGTAAGAGATTTTAATAGTTGTATATGCCAGTAGCCCCCGAGACTTAAAGTAGTTAGAGTAACTGATTTAAGGATCATTTGTTATGCAGGATCTTATAGAGAAGAATACCCAATTGTCTCAGGAGCTGCAAGAGTGTAAGGCCCAACTTGAGGCCGCACTCGCTGCCGCAGGAGGAAACACAGAGACCCCTCCTGGTAACACATTATTTCAAAAAGATAAGCGGTGTGCGGCATGCGTGTAAGTCTGACAATAATATTGCAGATGTTGCCGGACTGGATCCGGACAAGCAACAACTACTGCGCCAGCTGAAGGCCGGCGAGAGGGTGCTGACGAAGGTGCAGCAGGAAAAGAACAAACTCCAGGATGCCCACGTCCAGCTTGGAGAAGAGCTGAAAGGTGTTCGGGTCGAGGTGTCTGGCTCCGTGAAGGAGAATCAGCGGCTTCGTCGCGGCATCTATAATAAGTGCTTGAGCGAACTCCTTTGAAAAGAAGAGTTCGGCGAGGAAGCCAATTGACAGAAATATGTCTGTAGGTGTGCTCACAGGTCGCCCTGCGGAGGAGATGCCCATCTCAACGGGTGATCAACTTCCCGAGCTGGTGCAACTGCTCGAACGAGTTCGGTAGGCAATGAGCGGCATCGTCCAGGCCTTATGGCCGTCCCTCTCCCAACCCGAGGGCCTTGGAGAACTTGCGGAGAAGCTTCAGGGAGCGCGGCAGCGCTTTCGTTTATGGAAGATATCGGCCTGCCGCCAAGGTGCCAGGGAGGCTTGGGCCATGGTGAAGACGTGGTACAAGAAGGCGGATCCCAACCACATGGCCGAGGTCGGACCTGTGGGGCCCGATGGGAAGGAGATCCCTGTGAGCTTAGTGTACGGCCAAGTAGAATTGGCCGTTAAATATTCCCAACGGGACTGTAAATTAGACAGCCTGTTAGATGAGATTGAGGAGGAGTACAGTCAGTCGATTTGACGATTTATGTAAAATGCCTTCTAGCCGGATTGTAGATCGTTTGTCTTTGCCGGCCTTTTCGCTTCAACCTCGGGACCCTAGAGTCCGGAGTGTGTCCGAATACCTTCTCGGTTAAAAAAACCGGGGCATGCATGGAGACCAGGCGTAGGGGTCATTAGTGCTTTATCAGACAAGTGCCCAACTAGTTATGTTATATTACATGGTTAGTAAGAAACATCTTCCAGGGAGAATAGTTCCGTTAAGGGTTCCTTTCCCTGGGAGGCATGCCCTAAAGTGCATGTCCGGACTGTGAAAAAAGCAGGAAAACATCTGGGGGCAGATAAATAAATAGGTAAAAAATCATCTTTCAAGTCACCGACCGAATATTCCCTTAAGAACGCTAGCTTTCGGCTTCACCCAGTCTGAGGTACACATCCGGCTGACCCGGCAGTAACAATCGCAGAGGTGCTCCCTTTACCTCCTAGCCGAACAATCGGGAACGTAGGGGTAAGCACAGGAGCCAGGCAACCCAGCTTGGCCAAAACTTAAGTCATATCGATGCATATAATGGTGAATAAAAGGTACATGTGGAAGTTTGACACATGTGCTGGGCATAAAGCCCGTATAAGTAAGCTTCTGGTAAAGAAGCCCCCAGGTATAATGAGTGCGGATAGCACATCAGGTGTGTGCGAACAATGCGCAAGTAGGCCCTTAAGGGCTTTCATGAAAAAGGTTGAGAGGAAAGAGAGAAACGAAAGATAGCTGAAGTGTAAAAAATTTGGACGGAGGAAGGAGACGAACTCTTAGTCCGGCGCTAGGCGTAGAATCTTCGGAGGCGGGCTGCGTTCCATGGGTTCGGCTCGAGTCGGTTGTCCGATGCATTTCGCAGGCGGTACGCCCCGCCAGTCAAGACTTGATCTATAATGAAAGGGCCTTCCCATTTGGGCTTGAGCTTGTCCTTTTTCTTGTCCGGCAGGCGTAGAACTAGTTTGCCAACGTTGTAAGTTTTAGCCCGTACTTCTCTGCTTTGATATCTTCAAGCCTGCTGCTTGATAGAATGCGGAACGAGCCTTTGCAACGTCGCGTTCTTCCTCCAATGCGTCCAAGTTGTCCTGCCGATCCAGCTCGGCTTCTCTTTCTTCGTACATGCGCACTCGAGGTGAGTGATGAATGATGTCGCCGGGCAAAACTGCCTCTGCACCGTATACCATAAAAAATGGTGTGAATCCGGTGGTACGGTTGGGCGTTGTCCGCAGCCCCCAAAGTACGGAGTCAAGCTCCTCTACCCAGTGCGTGTTAGATTCCGTAAGGGACCGCACTAGTCTGGGTTTGATGCCGCTCATTATTAGACCATTTGCTCGTTCCACTTGACCGTTGGTTTGAGGATGATAGACTGAGGCGTAATCGAGCTTAATGCCCATATTTTTGCACCATAATTTAACCTCGTCGGCCGTGAAGTTTGTGCCGTTATCGGTAATGATGCTATGGGGGACGCCATAACGGTGTACTACCCCAGATATAAAGTCTATCACTGGTCCGGACTCTGCCGTTTTGATTGGCTTGGCCTCTATCCATTTGGTGAATTTGTCCACCATGACCAATAGGTACTTTTGCTTGTGGGTTCCCCCTTTAAGGGGTCCAACCATATCAAGCCCCCAGACCGCGAACGGCCAGGTAATGGGTATAGTTTTGAGGGCGGTGGGTGGCATATGGCTCTGATTAGCAAAGAGCTGACAACCGACGCATCTTTGGACTAAGTCCTGAGCATCTGCCCGGGTCGTCGGCCAATAAAATCCTGTACGGAATGCCTTGCCTACAAGGGCCCGAGCTGCGGCGTGGTGTCCGCCTAGTACGGCATGAATTTCAGCCAGAAGGTTTCGCCCTTCCTCTTCGGAGATACACCTTTGAAGGACTCCGGTTGTGCTTTTCTTATAGAGTTCTCCCTCGTGGACCTTGTAGGCTTTAGATCGCCGGACTATGCAGCGGGCCTCGTTTTGGTCTTCGGGAAGTTCCTGCCTAAGTAAGTAGGCTAGGAATGGCTCTGTCCACGGGGCGATTACTGCCATTATCTCGCGGGCTAAAGGTGTTGTTTCATCGGCTGAATCGCCGATTATGTCAGATTGTTCTGTGTTGGGTGGTGCGGCTGGTTCCGGGTTGTTATTTCCGGACTCCTCTTCCCATAGTACGGATGGCTTAAAGAGCCGTTCCAGGAAGATGTTTGGAGGGACAGCGTCGCATTTCGTGCCGATGCGTGCCAATACGTCGGCTGCTTGATTATTATCCCGGGCTACGTGGTGGAATTCGAGTCCTTCGAACCGAGCTGACATTTTTAGGACAGTGTTACGATAGGCTGCCATTTTCGGATCCTTGGCGTCGAAGTCTCCATTTACTTGGGATATTGCAAGGTTTGAATCCCCGCGCACCTCTAGGCGTTGAATGCCCATGGAGATTGCCATCCGGAGGCCATGTAGGAGGGCCTCGTATTCGGCTGCATTGTTGGAGTCCGTGTACATTATCTGAAGTACATATTGGACTATGTCCCCGGTTGGGGACGTCAATACGACGCCAGCCCCCAATCCGGCCAACATTTTAGAGCCGTCGAAATGCATAATCCAATTGGAGTATGCGCCGTACTCTTTAGGGAGTTCGGCTTCAGTCCATTCAGCGACAAAGTCAGCCAAGACTTGCGACTTTATAGCTCGCCGAGGTTTGTAAGTTATATCGAATGGTAAGAGCTCAATGGCCCATTTTGCCATCCTGCCCGTCGCGTCGCGGTTGTTTATAATGTCGTTGAGGGGCACTTCGGAGGCCACTGTTATCGAACACTCTTGAAAGTAGTGTCGGAGCTTCCGGGATGCCATGAACACTGCGTACGCTATCTTTTGATAGTGCGGGTAACGGGACTTGCAGGGAGTTAAGACAGTGGATACGTAGTACACTGGTTTTTGAAGAGGGAATTTGTGCCCTTCTGTTTCTCGTTCGACGACGAGTACCGCGCTTACAACTTGATGTGTTGCCGCGATGTATAACAACATTGGTTCGCCCAGGTTAGGCGCAGCCAGGACCGGATTTGTTGCCAATATGGCTTTTGCTTCTTCGAGTCCGGCAGTGGCAGCATCCATCCACTCGAAGTGTTCGGTGCGCCTGAGGAGGCGATAGAGGGGCAATGCCTTTTCTCCCAAACGGGAGATAAAGCGGCTTAAAGCCGCCACGCATCCAGACAATTTTTGTATTTGTTTGAGGTCTTTTGGAATGTTCAGCTGTGACAGAGCTCGGATCTTGGCTGGGTTTGCTTCAATTCCTCTACCGGATACAATGAAGCCCAGGAGCTTTCCGGCTGGTACGCCGAAAACGCATTTTTCCGGATTCAGCTTAATGTCATATGCTCGGAGGTTGTCGAATGTGAGCCTCAGATCGTCTACTAGAGTTTCGACGTGTTTGGTTTTGACTACTACGTCGTCTATGTATGCCTCTATTGTTTTGCCGATCTGGGTAGCCAGACATGTCTGAATCATGCGCTGATATGTTGCGCCGGCGTTTTTGAGTCCGGAGGGCATCGTGTTGAAGCAAAATGGACTGAGGACCAATGCGGCTGGCGCTCGGGCTGTTCGGAATGTAGGTTCGTCGCTGGCGTTGAAGGTGATGGCCGTGTCGCTCCATGGATTTGTTGTTGCTACTTGGTAGACTTCGGCGAGGCTGTGGATTGTTCGTTTCCACATATTATTTGATGCGAAAGTCTCGAAGACTGTTGACACCGTACTGGTACTGTTGGAGTGGTTTTCCGGGGCTAGAAGCTCCTTGCCACTTTTGGCCACCTGCCGCAGTATCCAACAAGCTCGAAGGCTATGTGTTGGGGTGGCGCCTTCTGTACTGTGAATTTTACAGGGTCCGCTGAGCCATCCCTCCAGTACGGTTCCGTGCCCTTTATTGGGTTTTTTCTTTTTGGTTTTTGTACCTGGTGCCTGAGTGTGATGCACCCTTTTGTTACGAACTAGGGTTGTATTCAGGGCCGGTTTGTCCCAGAACTTAGTTTCGGCTTTCCGGAAACCCTCCATCGCACAGTACTTTCGTACTATGGACGCCAGGTCGATGAAGCGTGTAATTTCACGACGGCTGACGGCGTTCAAGATTCCCTCGTCCGTGCAATTATTGCAAAAAAATTGAAATTGCGTTTTCCTCTCGACAGTCCTTTATCTTGTTCATAACCAGGAGGAATCTGGCCCAGTAATGATGTACTGTTTCAGCGGGCTCTTGCCGGATTAGAGATAGATCGCATATGTCTGGGTGGGTGGGTGGAATTGAGTCCGGAACCCTACCCATCTCGAGGCTCAAGGGCCGAGAAGTTTCCGAATTTGGAAGCTTGGATTGCTGGACGTTGTCCAACGAGTCCGGTCCGATGCCTGACTTTAGGTTCAGTGCTTGATCGAAGTCCATCCCTCCGCGCGAATCCGGCATGGAGGGTTCGGGAGCCCGGACATGGCTAGTTTTCAATACAGGAGAAGGGTCGCCGCGTTGTTCCTCTACCACCGCAACGTGGTGGGTAACCTGGGGAGAGTTAATCTCTCTCAGATCGGTTTTAAGCCCAATCTTATTGTAGTCTGTAGCGACTCTCAGGGCGGCGATGCGATCCAAGAGCTCGTTTACGGACGAGAGCTCTATTGGATCCAGCTGCTCGGCGAATTCCGAGTTGACGTGAAGATTGCTTTTGATGACCCGAGAGGTCATTGTCGAAGCGGTGGCCGAATGGGCGGTCATGAGAAAACCGCCCAGCCGGATAGTTTGGCCGGCGGCCAAGGCTCCTTTGGCGAAGATACCGTCTTTAAAGACAGGAAGAGGCATCCTACCTATCGGTGACGGCACAGAGGAATTCTCAACGAAAGCACCAATGTCGGTGTCAAAACCGGCGGATCTCGGGTAGGGGGTCGCGAACTGTGCGTCTAGGCGGATGGTAACAGGAGACAAGGGACACGATGTTTTTACCCAGGTTCGGGCCCTCTTGATGGAGGTAAAACCCTACTCCTGCTTGATTGATATTGATGATATGGGTAGTACAAGAGTGGATCTACCACGAGATCAAGGAGGCTAAACCCTAGAAGCTAGCCTATGGTATGATTGTTGTAATGGTTGTTCGTCCTACGGACTAAAACCCTCCGGTTTATATAGACACCGGAGAGGGCTAGGGTTACACAGAGTCGGTTACAATGGTAGGAGATCTGCATATCCGTATCGCCAAGCTTGCCTTCCACGCCAAGGAAAGTCCCATCCGGACACGGGACGAAGTCTTCAATCTTGTATCTTCATAGCCTTGGAGTCCGGCCGATGATGATAGTCCGCCTATCCGGACACCCCCTAGTCCAGGACTCCCTCAGCACCCATGCCTCCCATGCCGCCAAGGCCACCGCCACCCATTGCACGAATCATGCCTCTTTTTTGGATCAAGACTTCTTGACGAGCAAGATTGACATAGTCCTTTTGCGCATCACTGAACATAGATGTGTCCAAGAAGAACAAATGCTTCTCCCATTCCAACAATTTAGATCGCTCCTCCATGTCCACGTTCCTCTCCTTCAAAGCCACTTTCCTCTCCTCGGCCGCCAACCTCCTCTCCTCGGCCGCGACATCTTGGTTCCTTGCCATCTTGCTCACCTCGTTGGCTTCTTTTCTTGCATTGACAATTGCTTCCATAGCATTTTTGAGCTCATCATCTCCTTTCCTCTTCTTCTTTTCTTTTGCGTCTTTCTTGGTGCCATCCGATCACTTTGGCTTCGAGTATGAAACCGAGTTTGGTGTGGCGCTTCTCTTGCCATCATCACTTGATGCATCCTCCTCATCATCTTCCAAATCAATTGTCCGCTTGAGTTTTTTGCTCAAATCCAAATCATCAATATCTTCACGCTTCTTTCATTTCTCATCATCCTTTAATACTTCATAGCAATGACGCAAGGTAAATGGCCTTCTTTTCTTGATCTTCCCCTTCTTGGTCCTCTTCTCCTCTCCTTTGAATAAATTTTGTGCAATATTTAACTACATGGAAACAAAACAAGTTAGCACAAGGAACACCAACAACAAGCATGATGAACATGAATGATGAAGCACTTACCCTATCTTCATCATTGATGCCACTTGGGTTCAACTTGTCAACCGCATTTTGTGCGGCCGCCCATTGTTGACAATCCTTGTTGATTGTCGACCACCGGGAGCGAAGAGATCGTGCGGAGCGGTCAATTGCACTCACGTTGCGTAGATCAAAGTGTTCTTTCATCCGGAGCCAATAAGCATCTCTACTTTAATCACCTCCAATGGATGGATCCCTCGACACGTCCAACCAAGTTTTGCATAGCACGACGTCTTCGTCGTTGGTGTAGTTGCCTCCTCTTCCCTTCGGTGCGTCGACAATGCCATCACAATCCTCGTCCACCTCGAACTCATGGTCTTCAAAATGCATGTCATTGGTTTGAGACCAATGTGATTTGTTGGAGCCAACACCCATAGTTGACATGTATGCATCATCGTTGACACTACAAAGTATGTAGAACAATGCAAATAAGCTATCTATATGTATGCATTCAAAAAATAACAACAACAAAAAAGTTGGCGAAATTTTATACCTTCGGGCATTTTCACAAACACATGCCGGCTCAACGAGCGAGCTCGCCGGTGCTTCGGTAGCCGCCACGCCCGTCGCACGCCCTGCAAGCTTCTTCCTCGGCTGCTTGGAGGAGCCGGAGCCGTCCGCCGCCTTGTTCTTCTTTGCGGAAACCTTGCCCTTCTTCAGCCGCGCCGCATTTGGGAGCTTCGAGAGAGGGGGCACGTGGTACGGCGGGCGCCGGCGCGATGCCACCCGCCATCGAGGTCATCCGCGGCGGCATGAAGAGGCCGCCCGCGATGCCGGTGCTCAGAGGAACTCCGGCGGGGGCGAAGCCAAAGCTCCCCACGCCAGGGTTTGCGGCGGCGGCAGCGGAGTGGTCGCGGCTGTAGGAAGGGGTGAGGGGGGTGCCGGCGCAGGCGTCCATCGGGCCAGTTCGCCGGCGGCGGTGCGTGCGGGGCGAAGGTGACGCGAGTGCTCGAGTGTGCAGCGCGTGGAAGCGGGCGCACCAAATACACAGCGTGCGATGGCGATTCAGACCGCGCGTCCAACTCTATATGCCCCGCGCGCGTTTATTGCGCTTCCGTTGGCGCCACTCTACCGCTTGCGCGCGCACTAAAAAGGCCAAATTTACGGCGCGGCGCTCATTTTGTGGGGCTGTTGGAGATGCTCTAACACATGCATGTTTAGCAGCTAAATCACACTAGTCATTACCTGGTGATCCGACGCCGTTTGATTACACCCTTTAGTGACATATACTTGCATTTCTTCCGATTCCACCTCGTCAGGTAACGCTGAGCATGTGTCTGAGTGTCTCACACGAAATGGTCTTCGTCAGTCAAGTTTTCCAAAGTCTTCTTCAGATTTCCCGGCGCTTTCCCACCTCAACTCCGCACGACGCACGCGCTCTTCCAGTTCCACCTCGCCATCTATAAGTAGGCAGCACCACCACGAGCTCAACACCCAGCTCAAGCTTGAAGGCATCACTCAGCCACAGCATTTGCATCATCATCAGCGTACTTGCCCAGCTAGCTTCGATCCCAATGGAGCTTCCTCAGCTGGCGTCCTTCCTCGGCGTGGTGCTCGCCACGGTGCTCTTCCTCAAGGCTGTCCTCCGCCGCCGCCGCCGCCAGTACAACCTCCCGCCGGGCCCCAAGCCTTGGCCGATCATCGGTAACCTCAACCTCATCGGCACGCTCCCGCACCGCTCCATCCACGCGCTCTCCAAGAAGTACGGCCCGCTCATGCAACTCCAGTTCGGCTCCTTCCCCGTCGTCGTCGGCTCCTCTGTCGAGATGGCCAAGTTCTTCCTCAAGACCCACGACGTGGTGTTCACCGACCGCCCCAAGACCGCCGCCGGCAGGTACACCACCTACAACTACAGCGACATCACCTGGTCCCCCTACGGCGCCTACTGGCGCCAGGCCCGCAAGATGTGCCTCACCGAGCTCTTCAGCGCCAAGCGCCTCGAGTCGTACGAGTACATCCGCAGGGAGGAGGTGCTCTCCCTGCTCGGCGACCTGTACCGCGGCGGCGCCGGCGCCGGCTGCGTGGTGGTGCTCAAGGACTACCTTTCGACGGTGAGCCTGAACGTGATCACGCGCATGGTGATGGGCAAGAAGTACCTGGAGAAGGAGGTGAGGGACGAGGCAGGGGCGGTGATCACGACGCCCGAGGAGTTCAAGTGGATGATCGACGAGCTGTTCCTGCTCAACGGCGTGCTCAACATCGGCGACTCCATCCCGTGGCTGGACTGGATGGACCTGCAGGGGTACATCAAGAGGATGAAGAAGCTGAGCAAGATGTTCGACCGGTTCCTGGAGCACGTCGTGGACGAGCACAGCGAGCGCCGTCGCCGCGAGGGGGAGAGCTTCGTGGTGAAGGACATGGTGGACGTGCTGCTGCAGTTCGCCAGCGATCCCGGTCTTGAGGTCAAGCTCAACAGAGAGGGCGTCAAGGCTTTCACTCAGGTGAGTGCTACTGCTATTGCTTTTCCTTCCCTGCACTGAATCTGAACTAATTATGTTTATCCCCTGCTTGCTCCTACAACAACAATTCATGTGCTTTGAGACTAGGTTCGTACACAAATGTACTACTAGTTGGTTGCCTGCACTGAAAACAAAAACAAGTATCATCGTTCTAAGCAGAAAAGGCAGCAAGCATATTATGTCCTGTTGCTATCGTCTGTTCTATCGGTCTAAGCGAGTCAGACTTTAATAATTCCATTATCTGAAGAAAAATAATGGGGTTGTTGATAGGCACGTCCCACCATGTGTAGACAAGTTCCACCAAAAACAGTAGAGAAATGAACTTTTCAGACAATGCCATTCATGTAGATAACACGCGGTTGATATAAGAAAATATAATGCACACAGTTAATTACTTAGTCACAAGACTCAGAACTGATTCAAGGATATTAACTGTGCACAGTATCACTCATTTACACATCACCAAGAATTTTGGCTTCTCACACTAACCAGCACCATTTTGAACTGTAGGACCTCATTGCCGGTGGCACAGAGAGCTCGGCGGTGACAGTAGAATGGGCCCTCTCAGAGCTCCTGAAGAAGCCAGAGGTGCTCGCCAAAGCCACAGAGGAGTTGGACCGCGTGGTGGGGCGAGGCCGATGGGTCACCGAAAAGGACATGCCGAGCCTTCCCTATGTCGATGCCATCGTCAAAGAGACCATGCGCTTGCACCCGGTAGCGCCGATGCTTGTACCCCGCCTTTCCCGCGAGGACACATCCATCAACGGCTATGACATCCCTGCAGGCACACGGGTGCTAGTCATGGTGTGGTCTATTGGCCGCGACCCAGGGTTGTGGGAGGCGCCGGAGGAGTTCATGCCAGAGCGGTTCCTCGACAGCAGACTCGACGTCAAGGGGCAAGACTATGAGCTACTTCCATTTGGGTCAGGACGCAGGATGTGCCCCGGGTATAGTCTGGGACTAAAGGTGATCCAGGTAAGCCTGGCAAACCTGCTGCACGGGTTCACATGGAGACTCCCTGACGGTGTAGAGCTGAGCATGGAGGAGATCTTCGGCTTGTCCACACCACGTAAGTTCCCGCTGGAGGCCGTCGTGGAGCCCAAGCTATCAGCTCACCTCTATGCCGAGGCTTGAATATATGATACATGTGTGCACTTGTGTGTTGAGTACTTATTATTACTTGTGTTGTTCTATTTTCGTTATAACTTTTTTCTAGTATTGTATCGTCTGCAGTATAGACTCAAGTGATGGGGATGTGTAAGGAAGGGTGTAAAAAAATGTATGGTAATTGCTAATACAATAAGTGAAATAATGTGAATTCCCCTCTTTAAAGACGTCTCTATCAAAGCATCGCCTCATTTGAAGTTTTGTTAATGTTGCTAGGTTGTTGATCAATTCAGGTGTGTCCACCTGGGTGGCTTTTGTTGGTTTAAATGAGAATTGTCCCACCTTCGCTCTGCAAATCTTAGTCGGGAGTCCGTCCTTCGAGTCAGTTTCTGATAGGGGAAATTTCAGCCGATAATAATTATAGCACCTATGCGAGTTCTATATGGCAACCAACTTGGACAAATCTCTTGTCCGAGAAATCGACTGAAAAAAAAATATATTCAAGATGGCTTCCTCGGAGAAATCACATACATATGTTACTAAGGTGGTTTTCGGTGTGACATTCTCAACAATCCACTATAAGAAAACATAACTACTTGTCGTTCAAGCACTAGACTTACCCTCTCTCCCATGGCACCACCGAGCTCCACGATGTCATCATCGATCCTCTATGCCTCTTATCGCCACCAACATTAATTCCTTCTAAAATATGATATTAACATATTTATGAACTCCTTGTGTTGTCTTAACGGTTTTGATGAAGTCTTTTCTCTAGTAGCGAAGAACACTTAGTATGGGCGGATCGGCGAAAGGACCGTGGAGCCACCCTTCGGCGACGTAGCAGTATGTAGCCTCCGTGTAGTGAATCCCGTCCCCGACTAGGAAAATTTACCGGAGCTGGTATATACCGGTGTTTCATCCACCGTTCGTCAGTTTCATCAAGATCTGTGCGGTCCCCTAGGTATAAGTGAGTAATCTCAGCAATAACTTTATACAATGGAAATACATGTGGGACCTTTGCATGCTATTGTCAGTTTTTGTCAGGAGACAGAGAAAATATTAAGAGAAGGCTGGTTGCATGCATGTTAAAATATTCTCTCTCTCCCCATCAAAAGACTTCCATTTAATTTCATTGTGAAATTTTGGAAGATAGATATCTTTTGAATGAAAACTTCAATTTTGAATATTTTTATATATTTGAATTCATAGCGAGAAGACCTTGAAAATAAGATCAATTATGGATACATTTGAACTAGTTTCAATTGCGCTGATTTCAAAAAACATATTCCACTCAAATTGAAAACAAATTTCACTCGCCTCCAAAAATCATTTCAGTCAATTCAAAATAACAGTTCACTCATTTAAAATATACGAGCTCACACATTTCAATTGATAGATTTCATGCATTTTTTAAAACATATTTCACCCATATCATTAAGCTGTTTCCACTCCTTCCAAAAACTGACTTACTTGTTTCATATGATATTCACTGCTTTAAAAACACACATGTTTAAAAACTGATTTCACACATTTTAAGAACATAATTTCACTCATTTAAAAATATAATTTCACTTAAAAACTAACTTCACACGCTTCATTCATTTATGAATATAATTTCACTCATTACAAAAACTTCTTTCAATCATTAAGAGACCGATTTACTCGTTTTGCAAGAAAAATTATTTCAATCATTCCAAAATTTTGATACCAATAATTTCAAAACCCGATTTCAATTATTTCTAAAAAGCATCCGCTTCATTAAACATATTTCACTCACCATAAAAAGTTTCGTAATAACCCAAATTAGATTGTTTCAAATAACTAGTTTAAAGATTCTAAATAACAAGGTTCACGTATTTTGAAAAATTCAATAATTCACTAGTTTGAAAAAACACATTTCACTGATTTGGAAAACTGATTCACTCTTTAAAAACAAAATCTCTAATGCTAATTTCACTTCGTATTTATGAAATATCTTGAAACATATTTCAATCATCACAAAAATCAGTTTCAAACATTGAAATAGAAAGTTTCACGGGACAATGGATATATTTCAAAAAAAAATCAAGTATCTCATTTCTCACATGCACTAATTTCAGAAAACGCATTTCACTCACTCAATTAAAATACTATATTCAACTTGTTTCAAAAAATAGATTACCCTAATTACAAAAGATAGATTTCACTCATTTCACTAGTTTCGGAGAAACACATTATAGACACTAAATTGAAATAACAATTTCACTTGTTTCAAGATCAATTTTGGATACCTTTGAACTAGTTTTAATTTCACTGATTTCAAAAAACGGATTTCACTCAATTCAAAACATATATTTCACTTATATAAAAAGATCACTAATTTCAAATGATTTCACTCATTTTAGATAATGGATTTCACTAATTTCAAAAGATTTCACTCATTTCAAAAATAGTTCTCAGTCATTTGACATTTCAATGATTTGTTATCTTTCCATTACATTCAAAATCCAATTTCACTCAGTTCCAAAAAAATGATTTCCCTAAAATTTAAATAAGTTGAGTGAAATAACTTTCACATGTCGACAAATGTAAGTTTCACATTTTGTAGATAACCAATTTGACATCTTTTCACACAACGGAATAACATACTTTCACACTCAGTTCCACTCATTTGAAAAAACATATTTCACTCAAATTTTAGCCAGATTTCACTCATTTGAAACAACCAATTTCACTTATTTCAAATGATTTCACTCATTTCAAAAAAAAAATATTTCACTAATTTCAATGAAAAGTTACATTATAGTTACACAAAAATATATTCAATTTCACTATGTTAAAAAAATGATTTCCCTAAAATTCAAATAAGTTTGAAATATGTTTCATAAGTTAAAAAAATACCATTTCATATATTTCAAATAAAATCCATGGATTTGCGGGATGGGAGATTTGGATGATGGGTTTGAAAAAATCGATTTCACACAATGAATCATTCAATTTCATAGATTTGAAATCTCACATCTCATAGTTTTCTGGTACAATGTATTTGAATTAATCAATTTCACATAAACTGGTTTCAACAACTTAAGAAAACTATATTCAGAAAAGTGGTTTCAATTATTTTGAAAATTGAAAAATTGAAATGAGTGAAATTTATATTTTGATATGATTGAAATAGTAAAAATTAAAGTAGTTTAAATATATTCAAAATTGGTCTTATTCTAAAGATTTTATGTTCAGGAATTTGAATATATGAAAAAATTAAATCATAGAGCATTACTGTAAAAAATACTGGCCAAAATATGTAAACAAAAATAAAATGCATGGATTTGGAAGAGGGAGAGGGGAGAGACATTGCATGCATACGTACATCCCACTGCAAAAAGTACTGGCATGGACACTATTCATCTGACATTGATTTGACCATATACAAAACATTAGCTGCTACAAATACACTCTTATACATTGGATGTGGGCCACCATAGCACGAATCACGAGCAAAATGACTGGTCGATGCTTCACCGGTAGCTACCTGAACCGGTAAAAGAGACTTTGCGATCCCGTCCCAGTTAACGAACGCCGAGGGATCCTTGCAGGCCATCACCCCCGGCATGCCGCAGACAGCGCTGGCATTCCAGTTGTATGCCCCGCCGCCTCCGCAGCAAGCCCGTAGAGTGTCGCCGCCGGCCACTCCTGCAGATTCATTGTTCTTTTTTAAAACTCGGTGACCCCACAACAGCAAGCGTCAGCAACACGGACACACAATCCCTGCAAACTTTCTGGTCCTTACCGAATCGGCTGGGGTTTTGGAGGATCGTGATGATCGGGCCGTAGAAGTCGGCGTAGATGATCCTGGCATGCGAGTACTTGCCCTTGAGAGCGCCAATCGCCGCGCGGAGCATGGAGTTGTGGTACTTGGCCACGTGGTTGATGTCGCTTAGGCAGCCGATGCGGTCGTACATCATCGTCTTGTTGAAGCTCGAGCGGGTCGTCGGCATGGTGGGTGAGCACCCGTTCGGTGGATTCCCCGGCACGACCACGTAAACTGCGCCTCCTTTGATGAGCCTCTGTGGTACCAAAGCAAACGCACGGCAATGGTTTAGCGTGGTGCCGCGTCCTAACGTCGTTACATCGCAAAAAAGGTACTCCCTCCGTTCGGAATTACTCGTCCAAAAAATGAATGTATCTAGATGTATTTTAGTTGTAGATACATCCATTTTTATCCATTTTTGTGACGAGTAATTCCGAACAGAGGAAGTACGTGTGTGATGTACAAAACGTCCAAATCAAAGCTGAACAAGTTGCACGCTAATATTACCTCCACGGCCATGGCAATATTTTTCACAACTTTAGGTACGTAGGATCTCACTTCGTCTTCAGTCTTGGCGGCATTCCACACGAAGTTGTAGTCATTCACTCCAAACTCCCCAACGAAGAAGAGGGCTTTACTGAGGCACTCACCTTGTCCTGTTAAGTATCAAGCAGTTTTTCAGTATGTAACTGGCAGGGATTAAGCATTGCGATGGCTAGACTGGAGGGCATGCCACATACCTACGGTCTTGTTGCAAATCGTTGGCTTGAGTTCCTCGAACCAGCCCAGCTGCACGTTCAGAGAATTGTTTATCAGCTTGAACTGGACCAGTTTGCTCCTCTCATAGAAGTCGACGTCGATCGCCGTCGCGCCGCCGACTGCGAAATTGACGCCCTTGGAGACGTCGTCTGAGCTGTTTAGCAGGGAGGCTCGAAGAAGAGGGAGACCAAACTGCTCGGCTGGTACCAAACCAAAACAGGACATGTACTCAGACTCCAAAATAGTAAGATGCATGCAGCATGTCCAGATAATCAGATCCCATCAAGTCTAACTCTGAGAAAATCATTCCGTTGATGCAACGAACAAGATGGCTCAACTTACCGATGAAATCGATGGTGACTCGCCCGTCGCTGAGGCGGCCCGTGGGGCGCCCGAAAAAGGTCATGCCGTAAGGAGGCCTCTCATGCCACACGGGCACCGCCGGAGGAGCCATGACCACGAAGTTGCCGGCATCGATGTAGGAGTCTCCAAAGGTGAACAATGAGGTGAAGTACGGCGAGCCGGAGCTCACGCCATGGAGACAGCAGCAGAGGAGAAAGGAGAGCGCGAGAGCGAGTCCCATGGCTGCTAAAACTTGAATGCTGCAGAAAAATCTAGGGCCCGCGAGGGCTAATTATAGTGTGAGGCTGCCCCGGCTGCTATCCTGGAAAAGGAAATGGTCTTGCTTTGTTAGGGCATCTCCAGCCGTTGGCCCCCCAGGGGGCGCTTAAAAGCGCCGCCTGGGGGTGAGCCGGCGAAAAAAAAGGCCCTGGGGGCGAGTCCTCGCCCAGCCGTCGACCCCCGGGCCGCCTACAGGCGAGTGTAAAAAAAAAAGGGGGCCCGTTCGGCGAAGTTATAACAAAGAGCAGTTAAATTTCGTCCGAACATGGCGAATTTCGGCCAAATTCGCCCATTTTCATTACATTATTAAGCTAATCTAAAAAAAAGGCGCTGAAGTCGTCGCCGCCGTCGCTGCCATCGTCGTCGTCGACCTTCTCCTCCTTGACGCGGACGCCCCGGCTGGACCCGACGTCGCCATGGTGGACTGGCGGCGGCGCGTTGTCGTCGTCGCTGTCGCACAGGACGACGACTCCGTCTTCGTCGCGGCCGCGTCGGCGCTCCTCGAAGCGCGCAGTTCGGCGCGCTGGCGCTCCTTCGCCTTCTCCCGGCGCGCCTTCTCCATCGCAATGGAGTCCTGGCGCGCCCATTCCAGGGCCGCGTCGTCGTTGACGAGCTCCGCCTTCGCCAGCGCCAGACCCGGCTCCGTCTTCACCGGCGCCAGTCCCGGCTCCGTCTTCGGCTTGACGAAGCGCGGAGGAACCGAGGACGAAGCGCGCCGTCCGCCCTCGTGGATGACGATGTCGGCGCTGCGAGTGCGCCGACCGAGCGGCGACTCCGCCGCAGGCTCGGCCTTGACGGCGAGCAGGGCCGGAGCGCCGGAGGAGTGCGAGGAGGATCGGGAGGAGGAAGAGGAGGAGGAAGACCCGAACCGCCTTGGCGCCCATGTCCCGACGCGCCGGTGCGTCGCCGGGGGGTATGCCAACGGCGGGTCGTTGCCGCCCTCGAGGTGTGTGAGCACGCCCTCGAGTGTGCGGCCGGGACGCCCCACCAGAGGTGGCGCCCCTCGCTGTTCTGCCACCCACCGACCACCGGCGCGCCGTTGGTGGACGCCAGACGCTGCTGCTGGCGGCGCTCGAAATACGCCGCCCAGGCGGCGTGGTTGTCGGCGGCGTACTGGGGGAGGGAGCGTTGGGCGTCGGGGAGGGACGCGCGGACGATCTCAACCTCCTCGGCGAAGTACTCCGGCTTCGCCGCGGCATCGGGCAACGGGGGAATGGGCACTCCCCCGGCGCTGAGCCTCCATCCCGAAGGTGTACGCGTGCGAGGGAGGGGAGGCGTCGGCGCCGCCCCGTGACGCGCCGCCCGTGAAGGAATCAATGGCAAGGCTGACCGGCGGCAGCCTTGCCATTGATTCCCCGCGGAAACCGAGGCCGTTGGGGGAAGACGAGGCGCCGGGTCGCTGACGCGGCTGGCCTGCGGCTTTTTCGCGCCAAAACAACTCGCCCCGGCGCCCCCGGGCGCCCCCAGCGCGCCGGGTTCGGGCTGGGTCCGCCGGCGCTGTTTTCGGCCCAAGCCGGCGATTTTCGGCGTCCTGGGGGGGCGACTGGGCCGTTTTTTCGGCGCCGGCACGAAAAAATCGCCTGGGGAGGCCTTCTTGGGGGCGCGGCTGGAGATGTCCTTAGTCAGTCGAGTGGCGTGCTGTCATTTTCTGATAGGGTTTGTAGTTGTGGAGTTATTGTACGGAAATTCTAATTAAGATGATAAGAGCTCATGAATTGGTACGAGCCAATACTGTGGCTAAGAGCATCTCCAACCGCGCCCCCAGAACGGCCTCACCAGACGATTTTTTCGCGCCGGCGCTGAAAAAATGGCTCAGTCGCGCCCCAGGAGCCCGATTTTCGCCGGCCTGAGACGAAATCAGCGCCAGCGGACCCAGGCCGAACCCGGCGCGCTGGGGGCACTCGGGGTCGCCGGGGCGAGTGGTTTTGGCGCGAAGCACCCACGTACCCGCCAAGCCAGCGAGACGGGCACTTCGTCGCCCTCATCGCCTCGGTTCCCGCGGGAATCAATGCCAAGGCTGCCGCGCTGCCGCCGCCGGTCAGCCTTGCCATTGATTCCTCACCGGCTGTGCGTCAGGGGGCGGCCCGGCGTCGCCTCCCCTGCCGCCACGCGTACACACGGGCGCGGCTATATAATCCGGCGCCCTCCCTCGCCTCAGGCCACACCAGCCCTAGCCGCCGAGCTCTCTCCCTCTGCCATGCACCGCCGCCGCCGAGCCCTCCTTCTCCCTCTCCCGCGCACCGCCTCCGAGTCCTCCCTCACTCCGACAGCCCCCAATGGCCGAACGCTTCCCCGGCGACGAGGCGGCGGCCAACGGCTTCGGCCGCCGCTCGCTCCGCGAATAGGAGTCATGGCTCCTGTTCGAGGCCAACATCCCGGCGCCGCCGGACATGCGCGTCGGGCCGTCGGGGTGGCGGCTCAGCAACGGGGGAGTGCCCGTTCCACCGTTGCCCGACGCCGTGGCGCGGACCGCCTACTTCGCCGACGAGGTCGAGCTCGCGCGCGCCTCCCTCACTGATGAGCAGCGCGCCCTCCCCCAGTACGCCATCGACAACCACTTGGCATGGGCGGCGTACTTCGAGCGCCGTCAGGAGCAGAGACTGGCGTCCACCAACGGGGCGCCGGTGGTTGGCGGCACGAAGAACAGCGAGGGACGCCGCGTGTGGTGGGGCGTCCCCGGCCGCACGCTCGACGCCGTGCTGGCACACCTTGAGGGCGGCAACGAGCCGCCACTGGCATACCCTTCCCCGGCGGCCCCGGCCCCGGTCCACCGCCGACGCACCGGGCAATGGCTGCCCAGGAGGTTCGTCTCTTCATCGTCTTCCTCCTCCTCATCGCGATCTTCTTTCCAATCCTCCGGCTCTCCGGCGCTGCTCGGCGTCAAGGCCGAGCCCGCGGCGGAGACGCCGCTTGACCGGCGCACTCGCAGCGCCGGCATCGTCATCAACGAAGGCGGCCGGCGCGCCCCCTCGTCGGCTCCTCCGCGCTTCGTCAAGCCAAAGACGGAGCCCGGGCTCGCGCCGGTGAAAACGGAGCCGGGGCTCCCCGCCGTGAAGACGGAGCCCGGCGAGGTGGAGCTCGACGACGATGCGGCCCTGAAATGGGCGCGCAAGGACTTCCTCGGGATGGAGAGGGAGTGCCAGGTCGCCGCACTGCGGCGCTTCGAGCAGTGCCGTCGGGGCCGCGAAGAAGGAGGAGTCGTCGTCCTCGACGACAGCGACGACGACGCGCCGTCGCTGCCGGCACTTGTCCGCCATGGCGACGCCGGGCAGGGGTGCAGCAGGGACGGTCGCGTCAAGGAGGAGAAGGCCGCCGCCGACGGCGGCGGTGAGGACGGTGGCGGCGAGGACAACGGCGACGGCGACTACTCCGTGTTTAGCGATTTCTTTTTTTTAGTTATATTTGCTATGTAAACGTGTCGCGAACATGTAATATATGCCAAAGTTTGCCGAAATTTCGCCGTGTTTAACCGAACTTCCCCAACCTTTTCTTTTGAACAAATTAGACGCGCCTGGGGCGGCCCTGGGGCCGGCGACTGGGGGGCAACTCGCCCCCGGGCCGTTTTTTTGCGCCGGCTCGCCCCCAGGCGGCGATTTTAGGCGCTCTTGGGGGGCCAACGACGGGAGATGCTCTAACGTTAGAGTATCACCTCTGAGTACTACTACCTCCGTCCTGATTTATTAGTCCTATTTGTAATTTGTGCTAAATTTTTACCAAAAATTAACTAACAAAATATTAATGCATGTCAACAAATATTATACCGTTGGATTCGTATTTGAACATAGTTTTCAATGATATTATTTTATGTGACATGCATGGATATTTTATTAGTTAAACTTATGATTAAAATTTGACACAAATTACAATGGGACAAATAAATCAAGACAGAGGTAGTAGTTAAGTAAACATTTTTTTAGAAAGAATGCCTAGGGCCCGCGTGAAATAAGTGACGCCCTCATGGATGCCCTCACGACGATGCTTCGTGGCCCGCGGCAAGGTGATCCTATATCGCCGCTGCTATTTAACTTTGTTGCGGATGCCCTCACGGCGATGTTTGAAAAGCTAGGGTAGCCGGTCACATCAAGGTTGTAGTTTTCCATGTCATCCGGGGGGTGTCTCTCAATTGTAGTATTCTGGCGACACGATACTGTTGTTTGAACCTGATAACTAGTACTGTCTTATATTTTGAAGTTATTGCAGAAGTAGGATCTGATATTGTTGTGTTAACACGATATCTGTGCTAACACGATACTGCTGTGTAAACAGAAGATGCGCGGCTTCTCTTATTTTTGAATACACTAGTACATATAGAAGATTATTTCTTATTCCCTGCCAAAAAAAAAGATTATTTCTTATTTTGAATCGTAGTAGATTTGAAAAAGTAGTCAATCCCCGCTGAAAATCACTAGCAAGTTTGCTTCGGCCCTTCATCTCTAAAAAGCACCTCGTTTCAATCCAAATATCAGCACAATGATGTTGCTATCAACTTGTACTTTCGTCCGCGATGTTGAGACGTTCGTATGAACTCATATGTCGCAAGTAATGGTTTTCAAGTTTCTCCTTCACTTCAATAGCGAACAACACTCATTATAGGCGGGTCGGCGAAGGGGCCGCGGAGCCACCAGTCGGCGATGTACCCGTTGGTGGCCTCCGTGTAGTGGACCCCGTCCCAGTTGACGAACTTCGACGGGTCCTCGCACGCGGTCGCCCCCGGCATGCCGCAGATGGCGCTGCCGTTCCAGTTGTACGGGCCGCCGGCTCCGCAGCAGGCCCGGAGAGCGTCCGCCTCTGCCACCCCTGCAGATCGATCGACCGCGAAAAATTCCCAGGCAGCTCAGTGGCTGGCCGCGCCGCAGCAAAGCGAAGGTCAAGACACACGAGCGCAACCAGAGATCGAAGAACTTGTTACCGTATTGGGTGGGGTTGCGGAGGATCTTGATGATGGGGCTGTAGAAGTCGGCGAGGATGATGGTGGCACGGGGGTACCTGCCCCTGAGAGAGACGACTGCGGCGCGGAGCCGGGAGTTGTGGTGCGTGGCCACGCGGTTGACGTCGATGAGGCAGCCCATGGGGTCGTACTCCGTCGTGTTGAGGCCGGAGCGGCTCGTCAGCATGGTGGGTGAGCACCCCAGCGGTGGGTTCCCCGGCACCACCACGTAGACGGCGCCTCCTTTGATGAGCCCCTGCGGTGCCAAGGTGAACCAACACGGTTTTTATTTATCATCAATCAAACTAACTAGTACTAGGGCACAACACTGGTTCAAGTGCAAAATTCAGTGCTGATCAGTACGGAGCCTGGATGCATTACAAGTTATTTGAAACAGGAAGAAAGTCTGTCAGCATGGATATAGAAGATCTTCATCAGGGTGCAGTCCTTACCAGTCCAGAGGTAAGAGCGGGTTTCAATCTAAGCCGTCAATCTAGACCTCTAGTAAGGATAGCAACAGTTAATCAAGAACAATATTAGGTGGGTGTATCCTTCCATACAACCATATCCAACAGTCCGCAGTCGAATTTCGTGGATGTACCAATCTTGCACAAAGTTAGTTCAATAGTTGCAATACATAATGCTTTTCGTAAGTGTGAGATATGTATTCTAGACTACGTTTAAACCACACAATCTGAAGTTTATAGCATGCTGTGGTGTGGTATTACATTCAAGCCTCAGTGTCCATTTTCAATCCCTTGACTATTATTTAAATACAATTTTAATCTTAAAACTCTAAAACCAACAAACTTTACACTCGACTTTTAAAATTGGATATATTTGGTCTCTCACCTATCTGAAAAAGGTTTGGTGGATGATGTGGTGCTTGTTTTGTTTTCGCGCATGTAACCCATTCAGAACAAATAATAAGTAATTAGAAATCAAGAAAGGGAAAATTGATTTGAAATTAGGAATACCTTGGAAGAAAACTAGAATTTTAAGACAAATTATGCAAAATTTCCCAATTTAAAAAAACATTAGAAAAAGAAAAGAAAAAAATTAAAAAATTGAGGAACATTAATTGACAATCATGAAATATGGTGAATGCTCACGCAGTATTTCTGACCTTTTCTACAATACTTTCATTTTCCTACTTCATTTTAAAATAAAATAGTTTTTTGGTGTTTTCCTAGACTTAGATCGTATTTTTCTGATTCAAAAAACACATACAGGTATATATTTTCTCTAAGAATCGGTATTTCGTCATAAGTCTTCACATTCTTCCAAACATGATTTATTCTATATTTTTTGTGTTTATTATTTTTATTTGTGTTGACTGGGTTGCCATGTGGGCAAAACAACCACTGCGTCATCGAACAAATTTCTTTTTAGTGGAGTAAAGGAATAAACATGTCTTGTGTTGAAATTAAGGTTATTTTTTCAGTTTTAAAGTTTAGGAACCAAATTTAAACTTGCCCAAGGTCCAAGGACCAAAATGTACTTTTTCCTTGTAGAAAAAGGAGATAAGTGTGTCACATTTAACTCTGAAACTATATTCCATTTTAAGCAATAACCCTTTGAATTTATATGTTAAATCCATATTTTATTTCAAATACTAAATCATGAACCTTTTTTTTACCAAACATAAGTTTACCCTATTGTGTTTATGCCAATCTTGTGCGAAGGATAACAACAACTCTAATTAGTTCCCTGCCTTGAAAAAACCAATTGGCCCATTTGACTACTTCTAACGGATGTGAGGTGTGCGTCTAATCAATAAGTTATACTATCTCTGAGATGTGATGTGCAAAGACAATATACTCCCTCCGTCCCATAATATAAGAACGTTTTTGCCACTACACTAGCGGCAAAAACGTTCTTATATTATAGTGGCAAAAACGTTCTTATATTATGGGACGGAGGGAGTATGTCATAGTCAACCCTTACCCCTTCTAAGAGGTTAGAGATCATCCCGGGGTGTGCATCTCGAGATAAAGCAACTAATTTGAGATGTGATGTGCAAAGACAGTACGAACCCTTTGAAGGCCAAAGTCAACTCTTGCCTTCTAATGTCAGAGATCACCCTACTAGTTAGATTACATAGTAAACAAAGGGCTCTCAGACAAAAACGGCTCTCAGAAAATCTGGTGTGTTGTACTACCTCCGTCCGGATTTATTAGTCCCCATCGTATTTTGTGTCAAAATTTGACCATAAATTATACTAACAAAATGTTCACGCATGTCACCAAATATTATATTTTTGAAAACTATGTTCAAATACGAATCCAATGAGATAATTTTTCTTAACATGCATTAACATTTTGTTAGTTAAATCTTTAGTCAAAATTTGGCACAAACTACAAAGAGGACCTATAAACCAGGACGGAGGTAGTAGTACAAAGCAAAAACGGCAACAGTATGGTGGTCACTCAAATATACCTCCACGGCCGTGGCAATGTTTTGGACAACTGTAGGTACATGCGACATCACTTGGTCTTCAGTCTTGCCGGCAAACCATAGGAAGTTGTAGTCGTTCACTCCAAACTCCCCAACGAAGAAGAGAACCTTGCTGAAGCAACCTCCGCACCCTGTATTAACAAGTTGCTCAGCATCATTTGACTTGTAGACAGTAAGTAATTACACCATAAAGTCCATAATATAATATATAGACCGGAGAGCGAGTCACTGACCTGAGGTCTCGGTCTTGTTGCAAATCGCTGGCCTGAGTTCCTCGAACCAGCCCAGCTGCACGCTCAGAGAATTGTTCAGCAGCTTAAACTGAACTATGTTGTTCCTCTCGAAGTAGTCGACGTCGATCGCCGGTGCGCCACCGACCGCGAAGTTTACGCCTTTGGAGGCGTCCGAGTCATTCAGCAGGGAGGGTCCAAGAAGGGGGAGACCAAACTCCTGGGCTACAACCATGGGGAACAGAATTAAAATCAAACATGCACTCAAACTTCAGTGAATTCATTCAATGCTTTAAGAATCAAATCATATCAAAACGATAAGTTAAGGAAGTGAGTACGATGGATGAGATGGCTCGACAACTTACCGATGAAATCAATGGTGTTTCTGCCGTCGCTGAGGCGGCCTGTGGGGTGGCCAAAGAAGGTCATGCCATAAGGAAGCCTGTCATGCCAGGAAGGAAAAGGCGGGTCCAACGCAGCCGCCATGATCACAAAGTTGCCGGCGTCGATGTAGGAGTCCCCGAGGGAATACATGGCGGTGAAGAAGCGTGAGTCGGAGCTCGCGCCATGGATACAGGAGAGGAAGAGAATGGAGAAGGCAAGAATGAGCTTCATGCTGGCCTGGCTAGGCTAGAGCTTGGAATGGTGGCGAATCAAAGCCACACGAGGACTAGTTATAATGGACGCTGCCCAGCTGCTATGCCGGGAAGATGAAGGAAGCGAGCTGTGCATCTTGTCAACGGATGGCAGCTTGCTTCCATCCAGAGCATGAAAAACACAATGGGTAGCATTACTTCAAAATTGAGATAATAAACATTTAAATGCACTTCGTTGACCTCCACTGGCAGGTCTCGGGGATTAAGAGTAGAAGAGAGATTCTTTGGCATCAATGCTTATATAGTACTACAAAATGTATGATCGTGCCAACTTGATTGCCCAGCGCATATGGGGATATTTCAATTGCTAACTATAATCAGTTTTAGTTGAGACTTCGCATATGGTTCAAGTGAGTGGTCAACCAGTAATCTTGGTGATGTGGAACTGAGTGAGATCTGGCAGAGCAATTCCTACTTTTTTAAGACAAGCTTCACCAAGTGGTCACCCTGTCTAACGCTGCCTGTAAGGCTCAGCGACACCAGGGGCTGGCCCAACTGTTGAGATGCAGTTCAGCGCAAGCTGCACTTTCACAGAGCCTACGGCATTCACAACACCATGGATAAAGATAAGGTTGCAAAAACGGAGGATATGCAGATTCAGAAAAGGCACAATTTCCATGATAACCAAAGCTTAACCATGCCATCACAACAATCGCCTCTCGTCGGCTAATGTCAGGGCTAATAACAACAGTAAAACAGAAATACTTGTAACATATGTTGCTCCAAAACTCCATTCTTATGTCTGATAGATAAGCTGCCTCGATACTGATGCCGAAGTCCATACACAGGTTTGATAGCCTTAAAGGATGGTACTGGACTATTTACCACTCAACCTATCGACCCAAAGTCCTTAAACTGACCGGTTACAGATACTAGCCTTCTCCAGTGGTCACTCAGGGTTTTCAGCCACCTTTTGCTTCTTCGAGTGCTCCTTGTTTTTCTTGGCCTCACGGCGCTCTCGCTTCAGACCCTTTATGTTGCTTGTTACGGCCAATTTTGAAACCTTTCAGACAAAAAACCATGAATCAGATTAGCATGCAGATTGGTTAAATTCAAACTACAGCTGCTGATAAAACAAATGAGACACAAACCTCCTGGTCTGGAATGTAGATCCTGCCCTGCTTGCCTTCAACTGGATTATTGGTGACATTTTTCACCTGCAAACATGTTAATGTAGTTGTCAATACATACTGACATACAAGTTCACAGTGAGAAATTAGGACAGAAAATATGGTTGTTTAGGGCTAATGGCACCAGTTAGCAACCTAACCATCAAGATAACAAAGTCTGACAAGCAAAAGACAGTTGTTCCATTGGAATTACCTTCTTAGCATGACCAGGAGCCTTCATAGCTTCTTTCTGTAAACTTTCAGCTGCTTGTCGGTGCCGCCTAAGTACCAGGTCCATTGAAGGCCCGACTTCAACCAGCTCCATTCTAGGAATAGATGTGCCTGACCTTTTTAGACGGAGAGTGCAGTGCATCATGTAGACGGTAGTAGGAGAAATTGCTGTGCACACGAATATCCGATCTACACCAGCAAGGTTCAGGTTCTCTACCACCTGTATCAAAAATAAACTAATTAAGCTCAAGAATTATCCATATATATCCTACACGCCAACTTATCTATAAAGATGCACACCTCTCCTTTGAAATGATCAAGCAGCATTTCCTTCAAATGCTTCAGTCCTTCAACACTCTCAAAGTGCTCCCCAATGAAGGCAAAGAAAGGCTTTGTCCCAAGTTTAGGTGCCAACTTTTTATCATATGCATAGGATTCTATGGATTTGTAGTTCTCAACTCCTACTTCAACAAGGTCATATATGTGGTGATCGTAAGTCCTTCCAAAAACAAGATTGTTGGGCCTCTTCTTTGAATGAGAACCATACTGTAAACACATAAGTAGTTACAGTTAAAAATAATGGAGAATAAAGTTTAGTATGCAAAGGAAAGTGAAAAAAAATAATTATAGCAGACATGGAAAGAGTTTCAGATAGGTTTCATAGTGGTGCTTAGAAGGTCACCATCTAGCTCATTATAAAGCAATTTTACTTCTGGGAAAATCATCTATTGAAATTTATTTTCTCAAATGAATAACAATTGCCCATTCCCACGAACTACATAACAAATCAAGGCAGCATAATACGACGGGCTCCCTAATACGACTTACCACTAAGAGGCTGCAGTCAGATTTAAGGGAGAAGAACTCCAGGGAAGTTTCACCCCCGCTCTCAAATGGCCTGATGCTGTCGTTCTTCTTGGTGTACTTGACAGCATGATCACGCTTCAGGTGGAAAAGATCTGCCAGCACAGAGTTCAAAACTGCGCTGGTCTTTGTACCATGAAGAATAAGCATCTTCTTGCCATTCTCAACCTGGATCAAGCAGTAGAACATGTGGTTAAGCAACTGAATTACATGTTGTTATCTGTACAAAGCATAGAACATGTGCCAGGAAATATGGCCACTCCTTTTGTGTGTAACTCAGGTTCCTGTAAAAAAAAATACAGTGTTGCAACACACTACTCTGAAACTTCTACAGTATTTGGAAAATTGCTGGAAGATGCCAGTCTACAAAGACAATAACAATCAAATAGTACTGCATATACTTCGTTGTACCTATCTAAATCACAATAATGATTTTCTGATTATTGTATGGTTCTGTATTTGTAACAAGTAAACGGGGATGGTCTTCTTCTGGCACTGACTGAAGGCAGATTTGCAACAGCTGAAGAAAGGATGGAAGAGAAGAGAAGCTTACGAGCTTGGGCGCGTGCTTGAGGAGCTCGCGCTTGGCGCGCATGCTCTTGGGAACCCTGATCGCCATCTTGCTCATCTTGCTCAAGCCGCGCGGGAAAGGGACTGAGGCCTCCGGCGAAGGGTTTGCACCTCTGGCGAAGCTCGGAAAGCGCCTATTCGCTGCTCAAACAAAAATCACAGGTCAGTGCGAAGAAGATGACAGCAGAAGGGCTGAAAAATCGACCAGCACAAAAATCGCTGCGCCCAGCACTCCAGCAGCGTCCCTGGCGAATCCGTACGCCGCAGCCGGAAGCGCGTCCGAGCGCTGGCGCCGCGCGGCACACAAGATGGGAGAGAAGAGGGAGGAGAGGCTGGGGGGAAGAGAGAGAGGAGAGGCTGGGGGGAAGAGAGGGAGGTGGGAGACTGACCTCTGCCGCCGCCGCGTGGCCTCGTTCGACCGCCGCCGCCGGTCGCGAGAGACGAAGGGAGAGAGCGCTAGGTCTTTCGTTCGTGTGAGGGTTTTCAGCGGTGGTTTAGGGGGAGCGACCGACGATGCAGGCGATGTCTTGTACAGCAGGCCAGCGGGCCGCTTCACGGCCTCTCTAGGGTCTGGGCCTCGGCAAAGATACCCACCACTAAAAAGACAAAACAAAGATTGGGTTGTCAATGGCTTGCTCGCGACAGCGCTTCCATTAAAGGCAACACCTACCCCGTCCCGGCATTTCCTAAACGGCGCCCTCGGCGGCCGTTATAGGCTGATTCCCAAGGGAGCTCTTTTTTTTTAGAGCCCCAAGGGAGCTCCGCCCCCAAGGGAGCTCCTATTCGGCGCGTTCGGCGCCGGGGAAGCGAACCGGCGCCTACTGGCAGCGCCAAGTGGGCCGGCCCACAGACGGAGCGAGCAGGTCGCGTGAAAAGAAAGCAAAAATGTGGTAAAACCACGACTCGAACTCACGCAGTTAGCCAGCGGGATTTTTCAGCTAACCAGTACAGCATCGGATGACTAGTGATTCAAATCAAATGCGAACTCTATAAGAACCATAAGAGTCGCGCCATTTATTGCACAAAATAATACAGTTTATTCTATAAGTTGTATTTTCGAATTTCTTGAATATTGTATGTTTTACTTTATAGCTTGAACAAAAGTTCATTGAATTTGAAAATAAGTTCGTCAAATTTGAAAAAATCTCATCGAATTTGGAAAAGGTTCATGGATTTTGAAAAGAATTCATCCCGTTTATGAAAAAAAGTTCATCGCATTTGAGAAAAGGTTCACAAATTTGCAAAAAAGTTCATCGGATTTGAGAAAAGTTCATCAATTTTGAAATTAGTCCATCAGATTTGAAAAAAAGTTCATCGATTTTTTAAAATAGTTCATTAAATTTTTAAAAAAGTTCATCAAATTTTCAAAAAAGTTCATCAGATTTGAAAAAAGTTCATCGAATTTTGAAAAAAAGTTCATCGATTTTGAAAACAGTTCATCAGATTCAATAAAAGTTCATCGGATTTGAATTAAAGTTCATCAAATTTGAAAAAAAGTTCACAAATCTGAAAAAAGTTCATCGATTTGAAATAAAAGTTCATCGAATTCGGAAGAAGGAAAAGGAAAAAACAGAAAAAGGAAAACAGAAAACAGAAAAGGAAAACAGAAAAACCTAAAAAGGAAAAAAATAAAAGAAAGTAAAAGTTCATTCTAAACAAATAAGGTGTGTGGGCGTGCTGGTTGCACCTGCGGTACTATGTGCGTGAGGTCCCTAGTTCGAATCACAGCTAACACTGGTCTTTTTGCTGATTAAAACAGAGAAGAAGAAAAACTATTGGGCCGGCCCATCGCGCGAGCGCTGCAGGCGCCGGTTGGCAAGCGGGCGCATATGCGCCAAATAGGAAATGATTCCCAAACGGGCGCACACACCCCTCCCGTCATGGGCCAGGCCCGTTTTACTTCTTTTTTTTCATTCCTTTAATGATCCAAAAAATACGTGCCTGCCCGCAGGAGTCGAACTCTATACCCACGGCCTTTGTTCGAGCGCAGCTAGCCAAGGGACAACTTATGGCTGCGATTAGATTTCTGCTTTTATGATTTTGTATAGTAAATACTCCCTCCGTCCCAAAATTCTTGTCTTAGATTTGTCTGGATATGCATGTACCTAATACTAAAACGTGACTTGATACATCCGTATTTAGACAAATCTAAGACAAGAATTTTGGACGGAGGGAGTATAACGGTAAGAAAAGCACACACGTTTCCAGTCTGGTTTTTTTTTTGTTTGGTCGTATTAAAGAAATGTTCATCGTATATTATGAAATAGTTCACCTTTGAATTTATAAAAATGTTCATCATGTATTACAATTCATCGTATATTATGAAATTGTTCAACTTATATTAAGAAATGTTCATTGTGTACTTAAAATTTGTTCATCGTACATTAAACAATTGTTCAAAGCATACCACAAAATGTTTCATTTGTGTATTTGAAATTTGTTCAATGTTTGCTTACAAAAAAGTTCAATGTATTTTAAAATTTATTCAACGTATCTTATAAAAAAATATTTTTTTTTGGAAAAAATGATTTGCCGCTGTCTACTTTTAGTCTAGTGTTGCACTAAAACCGTTGTGGTGTTGTCCGTCGCGGTGTGACACGGCGCCTCCGGTGCGAGGGAACCTCCTAGCAGGTCGTGCAAAAGGCAAGCTGCTTTGTTTCGGAACGCACAGGTTTGAAGAATGTGCAGTCACGTCTACTTCAGAGCTATGCTTTGTTGAATATATAGGTTTGTGCGTGCATGCACATGTGTGGATACTACGAAGGCATTGGTATGTTGCCTCCGGAGGCACGGGTTTGAAGCATGTGAAGTCACGTGTGCGTAGGAGCTAGCCACGGTTGAGGCGCTCTTGATATGTGTGTGTGTGTGGATATTGCCCGGAGGCATGATGACCCAGGGTTTGGTGGCACAAGGCCATGTCGCCTCTGGAGGCACGGGACGGTGCTTTCTGGAGTCACGCGTAATGGTATGTGTGTGTATGGATATTGCCCGGAGGCATGGTGACTCAGGGTTTGGTGGCACAAGGCCATGTCGCCTCTAGAGGCACGGGACGGTGCTTTCCAGAGTCACGCGTAAGG
The DNA here is from genome assembly GCA_963921465.1 of Triticum timopheevii. Lineage (NCBI taxonomy): Eukaryota > Viridiplantae > Streptophyta > Magnoliopsida > Poales > Poaceae > Triticum > Triticum timopheevii. Next base: position 346,608,619 of record OY997270.1, on the reverse strand, counting down.
GTATGTGTGTGTATGGATATTGTCCGGAGGCATGGTGACTCAGGGTTTGGTGGCACAAGGCCATGTCGCCTCTGGAGGCACGGGACGGTGCTTTCCAGAGTCACGCGTAATGGTATGTGTGTGTATGGATATTGCCCGGAGGCATGGTGACCCAGGGTTTGGTGGCACAAGGCCATGTCACCTCTGGGGCACGAGATGGTGCTTTCCAGAGTCACGCGTAAGGGTATGTGTGTGTATGGATATTGCCCGGAGGCATGGTGACTCAGGGTTTGGTGGCACAAGGCCATGTTGCCTCTGGAGGCACAGGACGGTGCTTTCCAGAGTCACGCGTAATGGTATGCGTGTGTATGGATATTGTCCGGAGGCATGGTGACCCAGTGTTTGGTGGCGCAAGACCATGTCGCCTCTGGAGGCACCGTACGGTGCTTTCGAGAGTCACGCGAAGGGCATGTGTGTGTATGGATATTGCCCGGAGGCATGGTGACCCAGTGTTTGGTGGCACAAGGCCATGTCTCCTCTGGAGGCACCGTACGGTGCTTTCCAGAGTCACGCGTAAGGGTATGTGTGTGTATGGATATTGCCCGGAGGCATGGTGACCCAGTGTTTGGTGGCACAAGGCCATGTCGCCTCTGGAGGCACGGGACGGTGCTTTCTAGAGTCACGCGTAAGGGTATGTGTGTGTATGGAATTACCCGAAGGCATGGTGACTCAGGGTTTGGTGGCACAAGGCCATGTCGCCTCTGGAGGCTCTGGAGGCACTGTACGGTGCTTTCGAGAGTCACGCGTAAGGGTATGTGTGTGTATGGATATTGCCCGGAGGCATGGTGACTCAGGGTTTGGTGGCACAAGGCCATGTCGCCTCTGGAGGCACGGGATGGTGCTTTCCAGAGTCACGCGTAAGGGTATGTGTGTGTATGGATATTGCCCGGAGGCATGGTGACTCAGGGTTTGGTGGCACAAGGCCATGTCGCCTCTGGAGGCTCTGGAGGCACCGTACGGTGCTTTCGAGAGTCACGCGTAAGGGTATGTGTGTGTATGGATATTGCCCGGAGGCATGGTGATTCAGGGTTTGGTGGCACAAGGCCATGTCGCCTCTGGAGGCACGGGACGGTGCTTTCCAGAGTCACGCGTATGGGTATGTGTGTGTATGGATATTGCCCGGAGGCATGGTGACTCAGGGTTTGGTGGCACAAGGCCATGTCGCCTCTGGAGGCAAGGGACGGTGCTTTCCAGAGTCACGCGTAAGGGTTCGTTTTGGGAGTCATTGCTGTTGTACAAATAAGAAGAGGCATTGTTGTTTATAGTTTAATGGCAGTCTCTTATGATGTAAGAGGCACTGTTGTCGAAATAGTTCTCTTTTCAACATGAACATGCAATTTCTAACTACATTACATATAAATGTGAGTTATTGACAAACTGTTTTCTCACGTCTAGATAGAATTAGCCTCTCGGGCTAAATCAAAAGTTTTAGTCTTCATTTTTGCTTAAGATCTTGCTAATCTCGCCACCCATTTCACTAGCTTTTACTTGATTCATCTCGCTATTTAAGAGAATGTACATTGCCGCTGCCCTCCAGTCTTCGACCTCATCCTGTGAAATTTTGCCGAGAAGAGAAGTATATTATTAGAGTTTGTGCATATAAGTTGTTTATAAGTAAATATGTATAAACTTACTGTCAAATCTTCCAGGTCTTCGACAAACTTTTCACCATTGTAGAGGAATGCAAGCTTTAAAACAGCAAATGTCGATTCTCCCTTTTCTACCACTAGAACATCTTGCACGGTATGAGTCTGCCATCTTGTACCCTTGGGATTCAGTGTTTGTCCTAGTATGATGTTGAAGACTTCTTTAAACCTAGGTACCTGGGAATATTGCATTTTGTAATTAATTGTTTTTAATATTGCAACTTGTAAAACTAAAAAAATTGTTATGTATAAATGCTTACGATTGCCAACTTATGAACATGATATTCGTCAAACTGTCTTTCTCTTTCTTCTTTAGCATTTTCATTTTCCTGAAGAACTCAACTTGCTTCTTCTTCTGTCAATTCGTCGATGTCTATCTTTTCTTTCTCAAATTCCTTGTGAGTCGTTTCTCGAGGATCAATAATGTGAACTTTGTGTTTGTATTTGTCCAGGACATATAGTACATAGCGGTCATGCTTCTCCATTGGAATGAATATCTGCGTGCAAAATACTTGTTGCTTAGATGACAGTTTAATATAAAGTAATTTAATAGAACGCATATTTTCTGATTTTGTCATGGAAGAAAGGGTTGTTACCATGTTTGCTGTTGAGAGCTTTTTCCGTTGATTTTCCTTGAGATACATGGGAACCAGCTGATTCTTTGCTTTTTGCAATTCATTTTTAAATTTATTAATACTAGTTTTGTGTTCATTTAAATGCAATATATGCTGCAAACAATATTTATGATGAAAAAAACTGTTAGAAAAAAGAGTTGTGTAACAATATAAAAATAGTAGTTGTTGCAATATAACACAAGACTTTGCTTTTTAAAAGTTTACCTGTGCAAAGTTTGGGCCTAATATTACTCTGCCACTCTGTTTTGAATCTTGTCTGCTTTCCCAAATTTCTGCTATGTCATCGAGGATTCTTTTTTCCATATGATGTGGTATGTTTGTCTGTGCTGGTCTTGGACCAAATACTGCCTTCAGTTGGGCTCCAATAAGTTGCGTGCTTTCACTATCCCTGCGGATGCGCCTAAATATAGTTTTGCTGTGACAGGGAGATAAAATAATTTTGGAGGTCACGATTAGTGAGAAACAGATTCTTACATTATTTTTGGCCTCTGTCCAACTATTTTGAGGTGCAATAGAAAACAACTCACTTCTTGTATTCCTCCTGCCAGCTGTCGCTCATGACTAGATGGAAGAGGTCGGATGCCTCCTTTGTGTGTTGGAAGCAATGAGAATGTTTTGGATATGGACTGGTGCTTTGTCTTTTTTTCCTTTTTGTTTCATCTGTTTGTGTCAGCGGAAGCAGATATGTAATATGTAAGCTCTCGTGATACGAAAGACATTGGTGAACCGTGGGATGGGTAGGTTACTACAAAAAAAAAGATAAGTAGAAATGATTTTCTTACCTTTGTTGGTGGAAAAGAACTTTGAAGTTTCTGGTTTGAATTCTTTGATTCTTCCTGGTAGTTGCTCCCAGTTTACTAGGTTTGTTTCACCAAATATGGCTGTAAAAAGGAACTCCGTTTTCCACTCAGCATCTACGTTGCTTTGCTGCATGGAGGTCATCGGATATTCTTTTATTTTTCTTTCATGAGATAATTGAAGTATTCAAGTAGTGATGCTTGTAAAAATTAAATTTTTTGCTCTTGTACTATTCACTTACATTGAAATCCTCATCATCTTTTATGAGATCAATGCCATTCCAGTATTTTGCAAATTGAACCATGAAGTGTCCACATTGGGTACCCTGCTGTTTTGGCATGCAAACTCTGTAGGTGTTTCTGCTATCCTCGACCAGTTCGGTTCGCTGTTGGCTCGTAGCTCTGCTTCACCGTAATGCTTCTTCATGAGTGCGTGCATCCTTTTAATCTGTGTTATTATTGGGTTTTGCCATTAATAAAGGGAATGCAGGAATTGGAAAACCAATTAGAGATCAATGTTGAATTGACGTACCAGTTCTTGGTGATCCTTATGGTGTGTTTTTCATGTACTTTTTCCGTTTCCGTGTCTGTAATTCAGTGAGTCAAGTATGTCGATGGAGCTCGTGTACTTGTTGAGCACGTACAATGTGTAGTGTTTAGCTGTGTTGTGAGGTATCATAATCTGCAGTGTTTGGAGACGAAGTGAGTTAAAGTTCATTATTGTCAGGAGAATTAAATGACATGTGAATGTGCAATCTGTAGGAAGAATGAATTATGTTTCTATATTTCTATCAACTTACCAGCTTTTTCTTTAAAAGTTCCTTCCCTGTTACAAGGGGTGCAAACTGTTTCAATGCTTCTTCCTCATTGAATTCTGCTAGTCCTCCTTTTTCTCCAATTTTAACACCGAGCACGATCTGCGACCAAAAAGTTTTCTACTTTTTAGTTCAATCATTGTAATCACTGAATTGATGCAAGTGTTTTTGTCAAATTGGACTTCATACGTTTGCAAATTCTGCGGGAAGTATGGCTTTATCGGTCGTGTTGTATTGTTGCTGCATTGTCCATTCGTCGAGCAATGCTTTTGCGATGGAGCCCTCCATCTGTCCATGATCTTCTTTCCGTAGCTGTTCCATTACTTGTTTTCCTATAATCCAATCGGGTCGCTTCGAGCTAATATATATGTTTAGACTGCAAGCAGAAAAAGTTTATACATTAGTTAGGTTGGTTTAGAAAGGAGCAACATTTCTTTGTTTTTTTGTTTATGCAAGAGAAAGCACTTACTCTCCGCATTCGTCCTGTCCTTCTTTTCTAAATAGGTATTCATGGAGTGCTCTGGCTTTGTTCATAAATTTGAAATCTCCTGGGACAAAAGTAGGAATCATGATTTCTCCAAGGAGCCTTCTTGAAGGCTTTACCGGCCTTTTCTTGACCGAGATTTTCTTGTCTGAGCTGTTCTCATATGATTGAGACATTGAATGTTCTCCTGACTCTTGCTGCAAGATTGCTAGATACGGCTTGGGATTTTTGTTGAATTCATAGCTTTCATGGTCGGTCAGCCATGTTTTGATTATATCGAACTAATAGCCCATCTTTACATATACGTTGTATTCGTCTAGTTGTAGCGGGTTAAGGCTTGAAAGAAATTAATCAACTTCTTCCTGCTTTTCCATTGTTTTTGGTTTTAGGAAGTCTAAAGAGATGGTGCTGGAGGTGCCTTGCTGATTGCTTGTCGAGCCTGTTTCTTCTTGAAGAAGAACAAGTTGTTTCTTCTGCTCGGAAACCTGTTGTTGTGTATTTGGTACGTCGTTGCTTCTATCATCCTCTTTTAAATCAGTGCCTGTTTGTTCCAGTTGCTCTATGGTAGTGATATTGCTGTTGATATTTTGCTTGTCTGTTTCCTCTTCGGCATGGTGTGGTATCTTGTCATCTGGTGGTGGTTGATCTGGTTCTATTGGTGGATCATTTTGTTCGTGGTCTGTGCAAGATTGTTGGGCGACGGCGTGGCTGCTGACATCCATAATCTCTTTGCGTTTACTGGATATATCAGTAACTTCATGCTCTTGTGTGGTTGTCGCATGCATAATATGTTCTTTTGGCCCGGGAGTTGGCGGAAACTCTTCTAGTACGCAACATTCTGCCTATTGCATTTCTTTGTCTTCCATATCTACTTCATACTTCAGCATATCTGTAAAACAATAATTAAAAAAATATTACTTCTTCTAGTGTTACAAAATAGTAAGATTTAGTTTCTGAAAAGACTAACCTGTTGTACACTTGATTAGTGACAGTTTTGTATTCCCTCTGTGTTGACTGATTAGTTGATATAGAACTTTTTTCCTCAACTTTGGTACTTGTTCTGGCTTTAAGGTTGCTGTTGTTCCATCACTGGAGTAGTGCTTCAGGTTCATGTACATATAGAATGCACAGTCCATTCTGCATCTAGAGGAATGGTACTGGTAAGAAACGGAAAGAAGAGAAAAGTTGGAGCAATGGTAGTGGTAATTGTTGTATTGAAAAGACGAAAGAACAGAATTATTTCAGTAATTGTAGTATTGAATCTTGCATTGAAAAAAAAAGAAATAAGTGAAGATGTTGGAAGTGCTTACGTGTCTTCTCCTTGAAGTGGCACCTGCAGTCTGACCTTTTTGTAATGGTCGATGGTTTTTTCTGAAAGCTGTAGCTCTGTGCTTATGTGCTTCCAGATTTTCATTAGTTTGCTGGTTACATTGTTGAAGAATTCTATTGTGCCTGGATATGCAGTTGAAGAGTCAAGGAGTTCAAAGCGCTGTTTTTGCATGTTAACTGTGATGGTGAAGTAATGACTTATAGTTTCGTCTTGCTCAAACCCACACAACGAACATGGTAGAAGGAACTGCAAAACACAAAATAAAAAGAAAACATTTGGAAATCTTTTTATATTTAGAAACATAAAATGAAAAGACAACTTTGCATAACATATACGCAATTTGTGTTTTGTTTTCGAAACAGCCGATCTCCTTACCATGTTATAATCTTGCAGTTTTTCTTCTTCTTGCGTGTTGAAAAATGATCTAAGCCTTGCAGGTAGTAATTTTTTTGTAATGTGTTGTTGATCATTATTTTCGTAGCACATTGGATCTTCGTCGTTGGCTTCCCTTATTGAGTGCTGCTTGTTTCATCACAGATAGACAAAGGGAATTTGTCAGTTCAGCTATAGGGGAAGTTTATCTATTTATAAAGTCATATATAGTGTTTTAAACGTGATTCTTTTGCCGTGATATTTACTTACAGTGTTGCTTAACGACAGAATCTTTCTCCGTGTGCCATTGAGTTGTTTTCTCAAGATTGTTAGCATGGGCTCGATTGCTTCGGTGCGTACTGATTTACCAACCTTGAAGCTTTCGGAGACATGTCCTAGATTTACATCAAACTTGTCCGTTGTAATGAAAAGCTGGTCCCTGCAAAGTATATTTAGAAAAATGTTTTAGTTCACACATGATACAGTCAAAATGATCGTGTGTAAGATTGTTTTCTGTGTTAGTTGCATGAACTTACATTTCTCTCTTTGTCCATGGCTTGCATATAGCGTTGTACAGGTCTTCGATGGCTTTGTTGACGGAATCGCTATCTTTGCCCCCTTTCTCCACTATGCCTGCGATGATTTTGAATTTAATGTAAATAATTCCAAGTCACAAAGATCACAAGATAGCAATTATGTTTCTATTGTCTTGCCTGCTTTGATGCTGGAAGATATGTCCTGTCCAGTGTTGTTCCTTTCTTGTTCTTCTTCTGCTTCCCGCGACATGTTTTGTTCTTCTTTTTGCGTTGTACCCTTTTGTTCAGTTTCTTCTCCATCCTTATTTGAGTCGTCTATGATTTTCTTAGCATCATGTTTTCCTTGTCAATCGTTATGTCTTGCTGGTGGTTTTTTCTGTCTTGTTTTTCAGTCTCGACCTGGATGGCACTGACCTGTCTGCAAGGGGAATTGGCATCGTACGACAGCATAGGGTTTTCTTCGATAGTTTCTGGTTCTTTCTCTGGAACAATTTGTGTGCTTGCTTCATTGGTTGTATCTCCGTGGTTGCCTTCTTCGTGTTTCTGCGTTGTCATTTAAAAAGCATTGAAATAATTTAACTTGCTACTTTATTTTAATTATAGCAGTCGTTATGGGAAAATAGCAAAGCGTTCGGTGCGTGATTTGATCTATTTTGATTGTGATTAAGTTGTCATTTTGTGGAAACATTTTCTGTAACTTCACCTGTTGAGCTGTCGTTGGTGATGCTGACTATTCCACCCGTTCTTCGTTGGGTGTTGTTTCTTGGGTACCGTCTTGTTCTTTGTTTTGGTGATCATCGTCACTGTCATGGTTTTTGTCTTGCAGCTGTTCAATCATAAAGGTGGTAAGTTTCAACCATGGAACTACTTTATATTTTCGTAGAATCAGCTTATGTAACTTTACCTTCTCAGTCGTTGCTGTTTCTGTTGTCTCTGCTGCTGTTCTCATTGCTGCTGCTGACTGTTGTGCTTGTTCTTCGTTGAGTGGAGGTTTTGGGGCATCTTCCTGTTCTGTCTTTTGGAGTTCATCGCCGTTGCCGTTGTTTTTGTCTTGTAGCTTTTTAAACACACACGTGGCTAAGTGGCAGTGCATTTGAGCTTCAACAGAGCTATTTTATACTTTCAGAGGATCAGCTTATGTAATTTTACCTTTTCAGTCATTGTCGCTGCTGTCGTCTCTGCTGCGGTCTTTTCGGTGAGTGAATATTTTGGCGCTTGGTCTTCTTTGACGTTGATGTCTGCCGTTTGAAGAACATTTTGCCCTTCTTCAGTGCCCTCCTTTTGCTCATCTGTCTCCTCTCTCTGTGATCGAGGAAAGTAGTAAAATGTGAAATGCGTATTTTTGAACTATAAGATCATTCAGAGGTATTATGTGTTTTCACCTCTGTACTTGTTACTGCTGATTGTGCTACGTGTTCTTCGTTGAGTGGTGTTTTTGGGTCCTTCTCTTGCTCTTTTTTTGCTGTTCATCGTCACTGACCTTGTTTTTTTTTCTTGCAGCTGTTCAAATATAGAGGTGGCAAAGTGAGAGTGCATTGGAGTGAGTACAGGTGTGGTAGGTTGGAGTTTATTTGATTGTGCATGTGGCAATTTTATAATTTCATGCTTGCAGGTTTCGCAACTTTACCTTTTCAATCGTTGACGCTGCCACTGTCTCTGGTAGCTGTTGTTTGGTGAGTGAATTTTTGGTGGCTTGGTCTTCAGTGGCATTATTGTCTACTGTTTGATGAACATGTTCGGGTTGTTCATTGGGCCCCTCTGGTTGTGTTTGATGGTCTTGATTGTTGGTGCTCTGCTGAGCTTCTTGTGCCTACACCAACACAAAAAGTATTTAAGAAATAGGTGCATCTCTGATTGTTGAGTTACAATTTTTTTATAAGACCTCTTTCTCTGGATTTGTAGGACTGTCTACTGCTGGAACTACGGCTTCTCCTTGTCTTGTTCTGTCCTCTAGTTTTTCTTGTTCAGTGTCTATGCGAGTGCTTTCGCTTGCTTCCTCTTCCTGTTCAATAAAAAATTGAAATTATAGTTTGAACTTTATTTGTGCCTCAGCTTTGTAACCTCACCTCTTCAGATGTTGTTGTTTGAAGTTCTGTGTGTTTTCCAGTTTCCTTTGGTTGCGTTGCTTCTTGATCTTCGAGATCAATGTACTTGTTTGTTTCCTGCATTTGTTCAAAGAAAAGGTCAGACATCCCTTATAATCCTTGTATTGCGGTGGTGGGGTGTATTACGTAGTTCAGACATCATAAATGGTTTCAAAAGGGTTTGTTGTTGATTTTTTACCTTTGTGTTGATGACTGGGTTATTCGTGCCTGCATCGACTATTTCTTTGCCAGGTATAACAGTCTCTAGTTTCTCATCGGCTTGGATGTCTTGGGTTTTCTCCTTTGTACTCGTGATGGTGGTCTGCAATGTCGTGGCACTGGAAATCTCTTATTTACAAACTTCTTGTTCTGTGACTCCTTCGTCTGTTTGAGGTTCACTATGGGGTTCAATTTCAACACTGGTTTTCTCTTGGTCTTGCAGTGATTGTGATACCTGAAGTTCAAACAATATGAGTTTGTGGTTCATTTTCTTTCCTGCAGACGGGACTGCTGACTTGGTTGTTCTCCAGCTGAGCCTATATTTTTATGGAGGTTTGTCAATTAACTTATAACTCTGTCCAGTTTTGAAAGGAAAAATGGATGTTCATACTGACCTCTTCACTGGTTCTGACGTCGATCGTATCTTGTGCTTGTGTTGGAGTAGTTGTTGTTGTAGCACTATCTGTTGTGAGGTTGCTTTGTTTGTTGCGTTCATTCTTGTTTTTGGGGTTGTTGACACCATCCTGCTGTTGGAGTTCATCTTGGCCTGGCGTGCTATTGGTACGTTCCTGAAAGCATTGACACAACTCTTTTCAGTTGAGTTATGAAAACAGGGTTTTGCTTGCGGATGGCAACATGCATTACTATTTATTTACCTGTTTTTGCCGCTTTATCTTCTTCTTGTCAATGCCCACGTCCCTTGATTTTGTTCTTCTCTTCCTCTCTTCGTCCTCTTCTTCTTTCTTACCTTTTCTCCTTTTTCTTTGTTCTGTTGTGGCTACTATTTCATTCGTGCGGTTGGCATCGACTAGTTTACTTGATGTTGCTGGAACTGCTTGCTCTAGCGTGTGCAGGGCCGCGTTGTCTGTGAGGTACCTTGTGCAAACTATGTCCTGAAATTGTCTGAGTTGTTCTAGAGAATCCATCAGGGTAATTGTTTGTTGCACGACTTTGTCCTTGTTTTTTTCATCCAATATCTCTTCTTTTTCGTTGCATCGGTGTTTAGCCCTGGTGGTTACTGCGGGTAACTGTTCTGCTTCATGGAGCACTTTTTCCAACAATTTTGTTTATCCTTTGGAATCTTTCTTCTGGTCCTGTGCTGATGTTTTTGTTTGGTTCCGTGCTTCCACTGGTGCCGATACGTGGTTCGCGCTGGCGCTTGGGTGGAGGTGGTAGCAGTTTGGTTGTGTGCTGGTGTTGCTGTTCTTTACGATGTTCTCCTGCTATCTGGTGAATTGAAGATGAAGTTGATGTTGTGCTGGTATAGAAGATCCTCTCTGTTGTTCCTTTCCATGTCTGCATCATTTCCATGGAATGGAGTTGATTAGAATGGAAACTGTTTTCAAAAAGGGAAGGACTGATTTATGTACAACAGAGCTATACCTGTATCTTGCCAAATTCATAGTCATCTGGTCGTGCTTTTCCATCGGTTTTCATGTCTGCTCTAGCTATTTTCGCTAGGTCACTCTCTTTGAGATGGTTTGCTCGTGGTAATGAGGTTTTGTCCATTGTCTTTGCAATCTTCCGCATTTCTTTTGTGTCGGTTGGCAGCAGCAGGGAGTCAAGGTACATGATTACTGGTACCTGTGCCAAACCATTGATGTGCTTTTTGTTCTTTTTTTCCTGAGGCAACATCCTGTGCTTCTGCCATATCTTGGCTCCTTCCCGAATATATTCGACGATTACCTCGCAGAAATCCATCTTTGCCCATTTCTGGATAGTCCATGTCCTTGACCATTATAGCTATCCGGGCGAAGATAGCTGTGCTTGACCCGCAGACAACATTGTGGAAAAAAATAAGGAAAAATATTTTAACTGATTTCCTGTTTGATTCTTCATCATCTTTTTCCACCAATATTTGTAGCTTCTCGATCAGTTGTTTTGGCGCGAATTTTGTATCTTTGAAGCCAAGGTCTGACATCAGTTCTTTCATTGAAGCTAGGCTAGTCTCTGGCCTTGGTGCTGACCTTTGCGTGCCGTTTGGGTATCCAAACACCTTGTGGGTAGCTTCCTTGGTAATCTTGATTTTTTTTGTCTTCAGTAGCATCACCGAAGGTTATTCTCATGGTTTATGTGTTGAGGTTGTCGTAGATGTGTGCTGCAAGCGGTCTGCAGATGGAGCCCATTATTTTGCAGTTCTCTATGCTGCCAAATCCTATCGTCCTAATATCTTTCTTGTGACGGTCTTTAAGTAAATTCCATGCTTTCTTGACATGGGCGAATGCTGCCCCTTCCTTGATTTGGCATTTCTCTTCGTCTGTTTCTTGCTGTTCTTCGTCGACTGTTGGTACTACCAGTTCTTCCCCACTTGTCTTTCTTCTCTTTCTGTCCTTCTTGCCTGATTTGGGTTGTTTCAGAACAAAAAAAGAAAGGGTTTTGTTAGAAAGGAATGTTAGATCCCTAGTGGTATTCAAAATTAGTGCATAAGTGTGTTTTTACATCGTCGTCATGTTCTGCGTCGCTGTCGTGCTCTTCGGCATCATCGCCGTCTGTAGGAATGAAATCTGCATCATGCTGTCTGTCATCGTCATCATCATTGGTAGCTGAACCTTTGCTATTGGTATCGTCTTGTTCTTTTTCTACCCTTTGTCGTTTGTTTTTCTTCTTGCGTTCAGCTTGTTTCTTCGTGCCGGTTGGTTCTGTTGGCGGGAGTACCATTAGAGGTAATGGCTGATGCTGCAAGGTACCAGTGTCGACGATGTTTTCAGCATTTCCCTTTTTCTTTTGCCTTTTTGCTCCAGGAGTAAAAACAGTGCTGGTATCTAATTTTCTCTTTTTTTTGCTTGTTGCTAGTTGTTTACTCCTATTGAGCCTGGTGTAAGTTACCATTTCTGCCGTGGGTGGTTTGTTCCTCATGGTCTGTTCTTTGTCCTTTTCTGATGAATGAAGAGACATGCTTTGTGTTTGTGTGCTGTCAATATCACCGTCTTTGTGTCCTGCATAATGACCAGGTAACGAAAAACGATATTCTTTTGTCCGAAAATAATTTATACACATTTAAAATATATATCTTCCACGATTATGCATAAGGAATGTGAAATTCCCTAAAGGGGATTTTTAGTTTTCTTTTTTAGGTTAAGAAAGGTTTTTTCTACTATTGTCGATTGAGCTAATAAGGGGATTGAAAAAAAATATTAATTATGGTTATGAGTGGAGGTGGGGAAGTGAAGTTAGGGTGAAGCATTTTCTGAGACAAAAATGCACTATGCAGCTGATATTTCATAATGGAACGAATATCATCAATGAGAGTTAAAGATTTATTTAGTAAGTTAAACTTTTTTTTAATTAAATATAAGATAGTGGCAGGTAGTTTTATTTGTAGACATAGTTAAGTTATTGTTGTCAAGGATAGGAGTTAAGTTATTAATGTCTCAATACAGTTTTTTGCAGATAGACAGTGGACTCTTTTGGTCAAACCTTTGACAGGAGCTTGCTAGATTGCAAGCTCTTCAGCAGGGTCTTCGTCAGTATTTTGCTGGGTTTTAGCTTCTTTGTGAGGATTTCTCATTGCTACGTAAAAATGGGCAGGTGTTAGAAGCAGAGTCGAGTGTCGCAGAAAAAAAGCTGCGTTGTGTGAAAACAAATTTGTATGTATAGAGAGGCACGGGTTATTTTTCCCTAGAAGCACAGGGTACAGCTATTCTGTGTTCACGGTTTTTCAGACTAGAGGCACTTAATTTGAAAAACGGTTACATTGAAGGGACAAACATGTAGAAAATGTCGTACGGTTATCAGGTTTTGGCCTCTCAGGATGCTTGCGCGGTTTGGATCTATCGACGTATTCTAGTTAGTGACGTTTTAGGTTTAGTACCTTTGAGCACATATCGTATGGCGAAAATTACAGGGCGGAGAGCTGTAGCATTTCTATTAAATCTCATCTCTCCGGCAGTTCAATTTGTTAGACAAATTGATTTTAGGTTATTGGAAAACTCCTTGGTAGCGGTGGCTAGGGTTGCTGCTCCTTGAAGTTGAAAAATCACTACGATCTACCCGGTGGAATGGTGTGGGATAGAATGATAATTACCTTCAATTAGTTGTGCGGTGTTCTTCGGTTTCATCCGCTTATTGTGTCGTTGCTCTTTTTTTGTTGCGATTTCTGCCGCCGCTGTCGAAGTCCTCGCCGTCGATCGCCGCAGCCGGCGGGGTTATTGGTGTTCTCGCGGGCAGTGTGTGGCTGTGTGTATGTCGGATTGGAGGGTGGTTGGGGAACGCGGTGGCGGTTTGTTCGGTGACGCGAACTCGATTTCGAATTTGTGTTTGTGTGCAGAAGGAAGGAGGAGACCGTGCGGGAGTGATGAAGGTTTTGAGATTTACTTTGCGGAAGGGGAAGCAAGCTAGTAGAAGAGGGAGGGAGAGATGGAAACCATCGAACCGTCTCTAATCTTCAACTGTCCGTTTGAACATCAAGATCCGTTTTTTCTGATGTTAGGCTCGGGAGTGTAGGTTCTACAAGCACGTAGATGCAGGCACAGGAGGCACAACAGTGTAGGTTCTACAAGCAGGTAGAGAACCACGGGAAAGGCTAGAGTCGCGTGAGGCACGTGGTTGTAAGCATAGGAGGCATGGAAATGAAGGCAATACAGACACGGACATGCTGCTTTTGGAGGCACGAGTATCAATGCTGAGGATGTGCAATAGTGCTGTGGCAGAGGCATGTGTTAGAAGCGCCGTTGAAGAGGCATGGTTGTGAAGTCTCAGGAGCGATGCAGGCGTTGCAGTGGGGCCATTTAAGAGTCACGGCGTATGTTGCGTTAGGCATGTGAGGCACATGGGTTCAGGCACGGAAGGGAGAAAAGGTGAATCCACAACAGGCACGTACATGTGTTTTCTCAAGTCGCGGGTGTGCAGTCTGTGGATGCACAAAAGTGTGGCAGCAGGGCATGGGTCTGACTACTTGGTTACAGAACCACGGTCGTGAAGTCACGTGGGTGTGGCACTACGGGGCACGTAAGAGTCTCGGCAAGTGTCATGTTGTGCACGTGGTTTCAGGTACGTAAGGCACAGAAATGAATGCACCACAGGCACGTACGTGCATTCTCTGGATGCAAAAAAAGTGTGGCGGCAGAGGCATGGGTCCGAGTACTTGGTTAGAGAACCACGGTTGTGAAGTGACGCGGGTGTCGCACTACTTAGCACATAAGAGTCTTAGCAAGTGTCGCGTGAGGCACGTGTGTGCAAGAACGTAAGGCATAGAAATCAAGGCACCACGGTTGTGAAGTCACATGGTAGTGATGAAGTGGAGCCTCTCTAGAGGCATGTGGATGCAGGCACACGAGGCACGGAAGTGCAGGTTCTACAGGCACGTACATTCAGGCACAGGAGGCACGGAAGTGTGGGTTCTACAGGTAGTTAGAGGACCACGGGACAGGCAAGAGTCGCGTGAGGCACGTGGATGTAAGCATAGGAGGCACGTAAATGAAGGAAATACAGGCACGGACATGCTGCTTTTGGAGGCACCAGTATCAACGCTGAGGATGTACAATAGTGCGGTGGCAGAGGCATGTGTTAGAATGCTCGGTTAAAGAGGCACGGTTGCGAAGTCTCGGGAGCGACGCGGGCGTGGCAGTGGGGCCATGTAAGAGTCACTGCGCATGTTATTAAGTCAGGCACTTGAGGCACGTGGGTGCAGTTACGGAAGGCAGAATTGGTGAATCCACAACAGGCACGTACGTGTGTTTTGTGCAGTCACGGTTGTGCACTCTCTGGATGCACAGAAGTGTGCCGGCAGAGGCATGGGTCCGACTACCCGGTTAGAGAACCACGTTTGTGAAGTGACATGGGTGTGGCACGACGGGCCCCGTAGGAGTCACGGCAAGTGTCACGCGAGGCACGTGGATGTAGGCACTTGAGGCACGACATTGAAGGCACAGGAGGCACGGATGCAGGTACAGGAGGCACCGAAGTACTTAACCTAAGAGGAGACCTTTTGTGAGTGCGGAATGTTTGGAGAATTACTGTGGAAGAGAGGAAGCAAGAGAGTAGTGGAGGTGGGAGAGATGGAAATGATGGAACCGTCTGTTATCTTCGACGGTCTGATTTTAGCATCAATATTTGTGACGCCTGGCTTTGTTTTTTTTGTTCGATGTAGCGTCTTAATACACGTGTGAGGCACGGAACACCAGGCTCTACAGGCACCTACGTTGGAATTATAGAGGCACTAGTATCAACTCTGTGGATGCACAAATGTGTAGTGACAGGGGCATGCATCTGAAGACTTACTCAGATAGTCACGGTTGAAATTATAGAGGCACTGGTATCAACTCTGTGGATGCACAAATGTGTAGTGGCAGGGGCATGCATCTGAAGACTTACTCAGACAGTCACGGTTGTGAAGTCTTTAGAGTTACGAGCATGTGTCACCACGAGCACGTGAGAGTGATGCGTCGGGAAGTGTGGTAGTAGAGGCATCGGTGCGAATAGTAGTCAGAGAGCATTCTTCATGCAGTAGTAGCGGCGTGCGTCGGGAAAGGTGCGAGGAGTTCAACATAGTATGTGCTTAGTATCTGAACGCAGTGCACACTATCTAAGTGTGCCAGTGCAGTGTGTGCTTGAATGGGTTACGCAAAAACATTTGTTACGTGCTTAATTGGATGATTTGAAGGTTGCTTTTTCTCGGCAACCGCGAGCACTGCCACTCGGCGGTTTCCCCGGCGCACAGCAACCGCGAGCGCATGTCTACTGCCCTCATTACCACAACAAGGCCTCGTCCAACCGCCTCCTCCTCGACCCAAACCTTGGCACAAAAGGGCAACCGCGCTTCCATAGCCGCTCAATTACGGAAACACTATTGCCGCTCCATCTCAACTAGCAACTCTCACAATCTCTGTGTCAAGGCCGCCATCGCTGGAGGAGCGTAATGGCGGAGGAACCGTCTGCCAAGCGTCCGCGTGGTGAGACATCCGACCAAAGCACCGAGGTTGATGACGTTCAGGTCCCCGGTCAGAAGCATGACTACAAGGTGCACCTCAAGGAGGTTGGCATCCACGGCAAGGAAAAGCTGGATGTCGTATGCACCAGCAATCCTGACAAAGCCGACAAGATGATCAGCAGGATCCTGAAGAGGGTCTGCGGCTTGTACCCTCAGTTCATCGGCGTTGATGTCGAGTATACCAGGGAAGACAAACCTCCACAGAGGGCAGCGGTTCTGCAGTTATGCGTGGAGGAACTCTATCTGGTTACCACATCACCGCGGCAACAAAATGGTGAACCATCCTACAACTTCAACCTCTCCATGTTTCTGTTTAGTTAGCATTTCACCCTGAAATTTGATTAAATTGGTTTATTGAATTGATGTATCAGTGAAGTTTCTGAAGTATATACAACAGAATAGATTTTGAACTTGACTCACCAGATCAGTTTATGTATTTGATGCACTAGATTAATTTATGAATTTGATGTATGAGATTATTTTCTGAACTTGATGTTCTAGTGCACTTTCTGTTCTAGTGTAGTTTCTATATTTGATGTTCTAGTGTAGTTCAGTGTCTTGAATTGATGTGTTAACATGGGTAAGGAGTACATAGGTCATTTATATAAGTGTAAGTACCAAAAATAAAAATGACATGCTGTGCTTGTGCTTGTGTTTGTGAACTCTGCATAGCAGTTTCTGAATTTTTTTCGTCCACAAATTATACGTACTATATAAGTATTTACTTGATGGATACACCTTAAATGTGTCATCCCCTTGCAGGCCCAAGAGCCTGCGCCCGTTCCTGAAGGAGGACAGGTTCTACACCTTTGCTGGCTTCAGTATTGAAGGTGACAAAGAGATGCTGCGAAGTTCTAGTTTGGAGATCAACCCCGACAAGTGCATCGACATCCAGCGCAAATGGAGAGTTCCGTTCAAGGGAAGAAATAGGTACCACTCTTTGGCTGATGTTGCAGGGAGCGTGATCCACCCATTCTACAAACAGATGAAGGATAAGATTGACAGGGTTGAAGACCATAAACTGTGGGGGATCAGCCCACTGCCAAATTACCTCATCGAGTATGCAGCGATAGATGCGTACGCCACCTACAAGTCTTGGAAGAGAATTGAAAACATCAGAGAAGGACTGGAGAGTGCAAAAGAGGCAGAGAAGAATTATGACGATCCTTACTACGCCTACTAGTGATGATGAAAACATAGAAAACTGGTCGTGGAGTTGCTTGTGTTTCTGCTTGTCCTTTCTATTGTTTCAGGTTCGTAGTTTACTACTGTTAGGACGAAGAAGTTTCTAATGTCATCTGTATTAGGTTAAACAAGTTTGCTTATGTGAAGTTTGTAGTTTGTTTATGTGATTGAACAAGTTGTCTAGCTTGCTAAGTACTATGTTTATTCAGCAATCTTGTGATTCTGAATTAGTAATGTTGCTTTTTAGTCTAAAAACAACTAAATACAAAGCAGTCTTTTTACGCTAAGTACAGTTTAGTTGTGCACACAAGCGCGGCTTCTTGAGGAGTGGCATGGTTTGGAATACACAGTTAGAGAGGCACAAGTTTGCAGTCTGTAGAGCCACCGGCATGTGTTAGTGCAGGTGTCGGAGGCACGGAATTGAAGTCTCTACAGAAATGAAGGCACCACAAGCATCCATCCAGAGGCACGTGGACGGAGTAGCAGAGGTGAGCTCCGAATACATAGTTACAGGGTCACGGTTTAGAAGTGTGCAGAGCCAAGGTTGTGCGATACGATGGGGCATGTAAGAGTCATCGCAAGTGTCATGTGAGAGAGGCACCTGGATGCAGGTACGCAAGGCACGGGATGCACTGTAGTGACATTTGTGAAGAGACATGGGCGTGGTACCGCAAGCATGTAAGTGTCGCGGGGTGTGACACGTTAGGTACGTGGATGCAGGCATAGAAATCACGGAGGTGAAGACTCAACCGACACGAAAGTTGGGTTTTTGTTGTTTCGAACAGCTATCAATACTGTGGATGTTCTAAAGTGTGGTACCAGAAGCATGCATCTGAATACGCAGTTAGGGAGTCACGGTTGTCAAGTCTCTAGAAAGTCACGCGTGTTCTGGCATCACGGGCATGGAGAGGTGTGGGGCTTCGAGGGGCATCAGTGGCCCTCAACCCTCTGGATGCATGGTGGTGTGGTAGGAGAGGCACCATTGTGGATGCATAGGAGTGAGGCCTCTAACGGCGTGAGTGGGTGGCACCATGTGCAATTGTTTGAATACTCATTTAGAGAGTCACGTCTGTACTCAAGCCAGATGCATGCTGTAGGTTGGTGGCATTCGGCAGCACACGGTTGCAGAGAGGAGGAATGTTTGCGAAACATCAAAGTCACCTGGCGGCCACGCGTGAGGAGTATGTAGAGTATCTGCGCGTTGACGTGACGCATGTATGTCTAGGGACGGACTTGGGGCACTGGCTTGTGTTCAAATGCTTGGTTAATGAAGAATCAAGGAACTACATCAATAAAAAGAGTCTGTTGCTTCATTATCACATTATGATGTGCGGTTAAACCATTTTCTGATGTTTTGATGGAGCTAGGCTTGTTCGCTTATCAACAACTTTTTGTTCCTTTTCCTTGATGTCGTCGTAGATCTTTCTAATCTCATCGCCCATTTTGCTGGGTTCGATTGTATTCTGATCGCTAAATAGTAGCCTGCACAGTTGTTGTGCTTTCCATTGTTCCGTGCCATCCTATAAAAATTCAGTGAAAAATAAGGAGAGAAAACACATCAGAATTAGGTCATGCAGTTGTATGATATCTTGCAGATTATAGCGAGTTTCAAGCGAAAACTTACATCAAAATTATCTATCTCTTCGACGAAGTGGTTGCCATCAAAGAGATGCGCGAACCTTAGAACAGCAAACGGGGTTTCACCTTTGTTCACCTTTGGAACGTCCTTTAAAATTGAACTTCCCATTTACTCTTTTCCTTTTCGAATTTTTCACTGAGTAATATTTCGTATACTTCCTTGAACCTCGGCGCCTAGAACTTGCATTTTGTTTTTGTTTTAGAGAGACATGTGTTGTAATTTGTAAAACTGAAATACGCTGTTATTTACAATTCTTACCAGTCTGTCTTTATGGTTGTGGTATTTGTTATGCTCCTTTTCTTTGCTGGCTTCGTTGATTTCCATGTCAGCAATTTGCTTACTTAGTTTGCCATCACGCACGTGGATATCACGTTGATTTTTCAGGCATTCTTGCCTCTTCAATTCTTCGAGAGAGGTTTCTTCAGGCTCAATGATTTGAAGCTTCCTTCTATATCTGTCGAGCACTAATAGTGTGTATCGGTCTTCCTTTTCAAATGGCATGAATACCTGCGGGACAAAAGTTTTATTGTTAGAGGAGAGTTTATAATATAGTATTTTGTTTGAAATGCTTATTTTGATTTTGTTAGAGGAGAGTTTTATTCCTATAGGAGAGTTTAGAATATAGTTTTAACGCTATTACCATTTTTTCTGTTTTGAGCTTGTCTAATTGACATTTCTTAAGGAACAAAGGAACCAAGGCATCCTTCTCTCGATTGAAATCATATGTGAATTGCGTCATAGATTTTCTTTTATCCTTTAAACCCAGAATATTCTGCAGGCAACAAATAAAAAACCATTAAAACGAATTAGAAAGAACAGATCGGTACCAGGAGATTAAACAATCGTTGCAAAAAGACGAGTTTGTATGATCCTTGTGGATTTTTTTTGTTTTGAAATTTACCTCTGCAAAGCTTGGGCCTAATAATAGTCTATGTCTTTTGTATTTAGTTTGCTTGCTTCCCTCCCATGCTTCTGCTAACTCATCGAGCACCTTCTTTTCCATTCCTTTCCGTTTTTTCTTGTTCACAGGCCCAAAAGTTTCCTTTAGGTTTGATCCAGTGAGAGTTGCGCTGTTCCCCTGTGGTTGT
This sequence comes from Triticum timopheevii, assembly GCA_963921465.1. Taxonomy (NCBI): domain Eukaryota; kingdom Viridiplantae; phylum Streptophyta; class Magnoliopsida; order Poales; family Poaceae; genus Triticum; species Triticum timopheevii. Next base: position 346,588,822 of record OY997270.1, on the reverse strand, counting down.
TCTCCCGAGAATACTACTTATCTGCTTACAGGAAAAATAGTAGAAACAAGCAAGCTGATAAACAGTAATTCAAGGTTCTTTCTAGTTTCTATCTTATTTGTGTGATTGCCACATAACTTTAACTAATTTCAGTTGGAAAAGGAACCAAGACACCTTTTGAATTTGTCCTGCCATGTTTCACTCATGACTAAGTCGTAGAGCTCATTTGCCTTACGCACGTGTTTGAACAAATGCCGGTGTTGCGGGTATTTGTTGGTGCTCATTGATTGATCCTGGTTCTTTTCGTCTCGCTCTGTCAAAACAGATAAAAAATTATGGCTGTTGCTTCTAAAAGATATATTTGAAGCTCCTGTCATGTTGACTGATGGTAAAAATGAAAATAGTTATATTACCTTTCATGGGCGAAAAAAGGTTTGTAGTCTCTGGTTTGAAAACTTTGATTTTTTCAGGAAGTTGATGGTGCTTTATTTGGTTGGTTTTACCGAATATGAGTGTGTATACGTACTCTGGTTTGCATTCTGCATCCACCTTGCTGTGCTGCCGGCATGTCAAAATGCATGGTTTATAGTTACGTGTTGTCCACCATTGTGAATAAACTAATTGCGGTAATAAAGAAATCAAGTAATTTGACGTGTATGTACTGGTAACTTACATGAAAATCCTCTCTGTCCTTGACCAGTTCTTTCCCATTCCAGTGTTTTGCAAATTGGGCCGTGAAGTGTCCGCATTGTGTTCCTTCTTGCTTTGGTGTGCACATCCTGTGAGGCCTTTCTGCTATCCTTGCCCAGTCTGCACTAGTGCAGAACCGGGCATTAGCACCGGTTCGTAAGGCCCTATAGTGCCGGTTATATAACCGGCACTAATTTGTGGTCACTAAAGCCCCCCCCCCCTTTAGTACCGGTTCAGCACGAACCGGTGCTAAAGGGCAACCACGTGGCACGAGCCAGCTCCGGGGGCCTGGAGCCCTTTAGTACCGGTTGGTAACACCAACCGGTACTATAAGGTTTGGTGGGTTTTTAGTTTTATGATTTCTTTTTCATTTAATTTTGTGTTTCCATTTTAATTATTTTTCGTTTGCTGGTATTTTACGATACTACACATTGTACACGTTATGCATCATACATCATTGCACCCGCAGATATAACATGCTCATGCATGCTTTTGCATCATTACATCATCATATATATATAATAACAAGTCCTACTAATCATGCATCATCATACAACTTCTACTCGTTATTAATAATAAGTCATACGATCATCATCCTCATATATAGTCATCGAACCCAACCCTACATAATTGTTCTTAGCACATGATCATCAGTATCAGGTAGGACCTAAACACCCTTAAGGTAAAATAGCATAAAACAATATAGACCCTGACTCTCCATTATGAAGAATGGCGATCATCCTGTCTCCAATTCTTGCCTTTCGCTGCTTATTGCTTCCAAGAAGCTCCTTACGACTGTCCATACATTTTTTCCATTCTTTGATTGTTATGTCTCCACTTCTTTTAGAAACCCGGTATGGACAGTTGAGATTCGTAGGACGACCTGGTCGTATGTTCAAAACATGAAGGCTACCACGCGTATACATCAGATGAGGCACACAATCATTCGGGATTATCTGTTGAAAAACATAATAATAACTTTGTAGTTAGCAATGATGTACTAGTTTTAGAAGTGTGCAAAAAGATGCACGGATGTTGTAATAGTAAAAAATAATCTTACCAGGGTATCTCCATGGTAGTTACCGTAGTTCAACACGTGCACTAGTGGCACGTATTGACCATAATGTTGAGGAGTTTGATTGTAGATATTGTAATTCTCAAGATCAGTACAAAATCCGACCAGATGAGTTTCAACTTTTTTGGAGTTCATTTGTAGTGCTTTTCAATTTCCAGGTCATTTAGTTCTCAAAACAAATCATTAAATGCATGAAAAATATCAAATGAAGGCAGAAATGGTTGAAATTTGATGGCGTCGCTTTGAATGGTGCATACTGAATGCACAAAAAGTCTGGAGTTGTAATAAGTTTAAAAAAATGAAATGCCTTTGTAACAGATGAGTTTAATTTCGTTAGAAACCTGAATACTTCGAAAGAGATTGTCCAGTTTGTAAACGAAGTGCATCCAGTTTTTGCCGTAACCCTCTCTACTTTTTTGAACAATCTATGTGGGTGAAATGATGATACCATGCCAAGTTTCAACTTTTTCAGAGTTCATTTGTAGTGCTTTTCAATTTCCAGGTCATTTAGTTCTCAAAACAAATCATTAAATGCATGAAAAATATCAAATGAAGGCAGAAATGGTTGAAATTTGATGGCGTCGCTTTGAATGGTGCATACTGAATGCACAAAAAGTCTGGAGTTGTAATAAGTTTAAAAAAATGAAATGCCTTTGTAACAGATGAGTTTAATTTCGTCAGAAACCTGAATACTTCGAAAGAGATTGTCCAGTTTGTAAACGAAGTGCATCCAGTTTTTGCCGTAACCCTCTCTACTTTTTTGAACAATCTATGTGGGTGAAATGATGATACCATGCCAAGTTTCAAATCATTTAGTTCTCAAAACAAATCATTGAATGCATGAAAAATAGCAAATGAAGGCAGAAATGGTTGAAAGTTGATGGCTCGCTTTGAATGGTGCATACTGAACGCAAAAAATATAAGAGCATTTACATCACGATCTTATATTTCTTTAGAGTCTAAACTGTCAATATGATCTTATAACATCAAAAATACTTTGATCATCAATGATCTTTGTGTGTACAATCTGAATTGTCAATATGAGTCATCAACGATTTATAAACCGATGAAGACTCATATTGCGGCCACAAATTCTACACATAGAGTTCAATGAAGACCAAGTGCTTGTGATAGTTTGAGAAATAACATATTTAAGGTGGTAAAAGGCTTGTTAGGGGAGCGAGGTGGGACTAAAAACAGCTTGACATAACCTCATTAGTACCGGTTCGTGGTACGAACCGGCACTAAATGGTGACGGTGGGGCCACCCCCTGACCGCAGGCTGACACATCCCCTTTAGTACCGGTTCATGGCATGAACCGGTACTAAAGGTTCGTCACGAACCGGTGCTATTGATCGCCGCCACGAACCGGTGCTATTGTGCACATTAGTGCCGGCTGAAATTCAAACCGGCACTATTGGGCTTCACGTATGACCCTTTTTCTACTAGTGCTGGTTCGTTCTTGTCTTTTAGTTGGTGATACTTGTTCATCAGCACCGACATCCTTCTCATCTGTGATTGCATTTATGTTTTGTTGTTTGGGTGCAGCATTGATAAAAGTAAGAGTATCATATCGCGAGGAAAAGAATAAATCAATGTACAAAAAGTACGTACAAGTTCTGCTCGATGCACATGGTGTTTACTCCAAGACAAATCGGCGTAGTTTACATAGTTCAGTGAGTCAAGGATGCCGATGCTATCTCTGTACTTGTTCATTACATATAGCGTGTAGTGCTTGTCCGTGTGGTGAGGTATCATGATCTACGTTGAGAGAGGAGATCGTTGTTGATGTAAAAATTGAATTTCATTTAATTGTTGAAGCCCAGGGAGAATAAGTCGTGTTGAGTGCAGGATGTTTTTACCTCGCACGAGTTGTTCAAATTCTTGTAGTGCATCATCTTCGTTGAATTCTGATAGCTCCCCTCTTTTATAATTGAGACCTAGCACCATCTTCAAGAAAGAGAGTGTCAGTGTCAAAACCGGCAGATCTCGGGTAGGGGGTCCCAAACTGTGCGTCTAGGCGGATGGTAACAGGAGACAAGGGACACGATGTTTTACCCAGGTTGGGGCCCTCTTGATGGAGGTAAAACCCTACGTCCTGCTTGATTAATATTGATGATATGGGTAGTACAAGAGTGGATCTACCACGAGATCAAGGAGGCTAAACCCTAAAGCTAGCCTATGGTATGATTGTCGTAATGTATGTTGTCCTACGGACTAAAGCCCTCCGGTTTATATAGACACCGGAGGAGGCTAGGGTTACACAGAGTCGGTTACAATGGCAGGAGATCTACATATCCGTATTGCCAAGCTTGCCTTCCACGCCAAGGAAAGTCCCATCCGGACACGGGACGGAGTCTTCAATCTTGTATCTTCGTAGTCTTGGAGTCCGGCGGACGATGATACTCCGGCTGTCCGGACACCCCCTAGTCCAGGACTCCCTCAGTAGCCCCTGAACCAGGCTTCAATGATGATAAGTCCGGCGCGCATAATGTTCGGCATTGCAAGGCGGGTTCCTCCCTTGAATATTCCAGAGAAGATTATGAACACCAGGATAGTGTCCGGCTCTGCAAAATAAATTCCACATTCCACCGTAGAGAGAATAATGCACATAAATCCAATCTGCTGACGTATTTTGCGGCATGACATCACACCGCTACCAGGCCTTTACTTGAATCGTTTTTTATTATACCACCTCAGCACGTTTGGCGAAGCAGTTTCCTTGGCACGTCTTGTCGAAGCAGAGATCGTGCTCCCCTTATTCCGGGATTCTCATCAATACGGACGTGGGTAACCCAACCGCACCCGTCGCCACGTCTCCTCTATCGAAGGTGAATCACGAACGGTCACGGAGACGGCTCTTGGTATTTTCCCCCTTTATAAGAGGACCAAGGCTCATTTCTTTTCTTCAATCTTCCACCGAATCTTCTCCTTGCCCCAAGTTCCAACACCCAGAGCCCCAGATTCGAGCGCTTCGGATCTTCAACCATGTCCGGCTCCGACCTTCAGGGTCGGTGGATGCCCTCCTCCGTTACAAAGGAGGACGTGCTAAAGCTGCGTGAGGCCAAGTACCTGTCCTACAAGGTTTTGCACAGGTTGCCCACCCAAGGGCAGGCCGTGCCCACTCCCGAGCCCGGTGAGTACGTCGTCTTCGTATCCCACCTCCGTCGGGGTTTAGGCTTCCCGACGGACCCCTTCGTGAGAGGGCTCATGTTCTACTACGGGCTGGATTTTCACGACTTGGCTTCGGAGTCCATCCTCCATATCTCCGCGTTCATTATCGTCTGTGAAGCCTTCCTCCGCGTCACCCCCCACTTTGGCCTATGGCTGAAGACCTTCAATGTGGAGCCGAAGATGATGGGGGGGGCGTCAAGCAGAGTGCGGCAGGGCGGCCATAAACAGGAGGGCCGATGCCCCGTGGCCCGAGGGCTCCTTCCAAGAGGAGCTCGGCTTGTGGCAGCAGGAGTGGTTCTATATCACCGCTCCGAAGGGCAGCAAGCAAAAGCCGCCGCCTTCACTCCGCCCGGGACCTCCACGCCGACTGATGTCGTGGGTCAACCAAGGGCTCAATTGGGGGCCGTCCGAAGACGCGCCCTTATTGCAGGGCCAGATTCGAGACCTCCAGGCGAGGGAGATCAATCTGGTGGCAGTGATGCAGGTTATGCTAATCAGGCATCTTCTGCCCTGCAAACGCCGTCCTCTCCGGTTATGGGAGTTCAATCCGGAGGGACACGAATTCTCCAGCACTTCATGGGTGCAACACCCGTGGAGATGTACAAGTTGTTCTTCGGACCGCAGGTAGCGTATCCGGAATTGACCGAGGATGCAGGCTTAAGCTGCAATCGCCCGGATACCCGGGTAAGTAGCTCAGAGTCCGGACGTTCGGTTTATTCGCTTTTCTAGAGTTTGCCTCCTAACCCATTACTTCTTTGTCAGGAGTGGGTAGCGCGATCGAAGCTGATAAGGTGTCCGCCCCCCCTCCCAGAGACCGCACCGGAGCCCGTGCTGGTCAGAATGTTGGGGGTCGCGCCCGTAGAAGGGGGCGATGGGGAAAATAGAAGAGCTATCACCTCGCCCAAGGGGGCGCCTGAAGAGGGGGGGGATCGACAATCCCTCCTTCCAGGGGGAGAAGAGGACCGCCTCCGAAGACCCGGAGGCCAAAGCCCCTAAGCGGGGGAAGAAATCTTTACCGGAGGGTCCTGCGTCCGGGGAAAGTCTGGACGTACAATCGTAAGGATCAGCCCTCCAGCGAGCCGTGAGTAAAAAAAGGGGGTTCATTAATGAGAAAATACCCCTATTTGTGCTTCTGTGGATGACCGAAATTTTTACCTTGCAGTTCGGATCTGCGGCCTTCTCAGATGAGTTCGTCTTCGGGGGATCTTCGTCCGAAGATGATGGAGAGCGAAACGCCTCCGTCTGCTGCGCCGTCGGATAGGGCAGACGAGCCTGAAGTATCGTCACGGAGGGTATCCTAGAGTCCGGAGGGGCCGGAGAGTTCGGCGCCTACTAGTGTCCGGCCGGGGGAGCTGAAGAATCTGCTTGAGAGGGCTTCCATCTCAGAAGATCAACGTGCTTTGATGCGTATGGTGATTGGAAGGATTTCGTCCGCCGAAAGCGGATTGCATAATGCCGTCAGGAGTTTACTGACGGGATTTGAGGTACGCAAGAACGACGCACCTTTTTGTCAGTTTGGCACATAGAAGTGCGCCCTGTATAGATAGTAGCCCCTGAGACTCGGTAGGTTGTCGAAAGCGACAGTGTGCTGAGGATCAAAATCTCAGGTAATGAATGTCGCCGTTCATATGCAGGTGGCGGATAGTCCGGGGGCTAGCCAGACTAGTGGAGTTGCCGAATTAATGCGGCAACTTGACGTGGAGGATGCGGACATCGCGCTTGTCAACCGGCGACTTGACGAGTCGCAAGGTAAATGAACTCTCTGTAGTCACTTATTTAAGGGAGTCAAAGCCCGCCTCTGATAATGTATATGCTGTGATACAGACGGTGCTGCTGCTGTGGAGAGCCTTCGGGCCGAGCTTGCTCAAGCCAAGGAGCAAGCCCGAAGGAGTGATGCGGCTGCCTTTAGGGCAGCCGAGGAGTTGAAAGCCGAAAAGGCTGCACACTGCCTAAGCAGGGAAAAGATGGCCGAATTGGCCGTGAAATTAAAAGATGCTGTCGACCGCAACGAGGCTCTTGAAAAGGAGCGCTTATCGGAGCGGGAAAACCTGGGGAAGGCCACCGCCGAGGCCAAGGATGCCCGTTCTGCAATGCGGGCTATGAAGGAGGAGCTGCGCCAGGCCGGAGATATTGTGGCTGGCAAGCCGTTTCTGCTACGTCGCCGGTTTACGGATCAAAAATATGCCCAACTTGGCCAGCTGTGGGGTCTGGAGGATCCATATATGGATTTAGCGGCAAGTGCGGCTGATGCCGTTGTACACTTCCGGAGCCAGAAGGATCACCAGACGGAAGAGCTATTTTGGTCTCAATTCCATAGTCCGGACCGTTTACTTCCGTTGACCGATCGGTTGGCCGAATGGGCTGAGCTAAACAGGTTGTCCGGACTTGCCATGACTGATATTGTGGCTCATGTCTGGCCAGAGAGGCCCAAGGCGACGAGCTATTTCGGCTTATTGCAGCAATTTCTTGGAGCGGTGCCGCATATCAAGGAGATGAAGCGGTCGGCCTGCATAGAAGGTGCGCGTATGGCCCTTGCCCGTGTGAAGACACATTGGACAGAGATGGATGCCACCGCTATTGCGGCCCAGGGTTCGGACGAAAGCCGATTACCCGCCAAGCACTATTTTGGGGAAGTTATGCGTGGCGCTCGTGTAATAGAGTCGCAGTGCTCGAAAAATGTTACGTTCAAATGAACGTTTTTATCTTGTAAAACAATGATTATGCTGTAACCACCTTTTATACTTGTGCGTTCCAAGTATTTAAAATATCTCCTATGCGGCCGTTTATGTATACGTTTGTCTAACCTGAAAGATTGCAGTCTTCGGCTTCAGCCCCCATGCACAAGGTGCGGGGGTGTTCGCAAAAAATAGCGCGTTTTCACACTTAATCCGACGTCTCGGTCCTGTTAAGGAGGTGGTAGCGTAGCAAACGAGGCAATCCAGACTATGATGCTTTATCACTTTCACTTAGCCATTGGAGTTCGAGGGTGGGGCTACGACATAGCCCCTTGGGGCACCGCGCTTCTCCGAATTCGGGGCGCGTGTGTGCCTGACCGGGAAACGGTCCTTCGTCAAAGCGGGGAATTCTAAACATTCCGGTAGTCGATCGAGTGGTTGACCAGTCTCTCGCTGTATCATGATAGTCAGTTTTCGGCTTTCTCTACTGAGGTGCTCGCCCAGCCGAACTGGGGCACAATCGCAGTAGTTCTCCTGGTGCCGCGTTAGCCGATGATACGGAACGTAAGGCAGCAAAACACAGGAGCCGGGCAAACCCAACATTTGACCAAAGACATGATTCGGAGATGATGCATATAAGGCCTAACTCGAGACGCCGAACACTCCCTAAGGTGTTCGATCTTTATGGTAATGGGCAGAACAATGCCCTGAGCCCCTAGTGTCCAGGTGCGAGCATGGTCCTCTGACGCGGCCGATGCCAAAACGTCAGGCTCCACTTTGGTTATAATAAGAAACCAAGGGATTATAACAACAAGAGATAGTAAAAAAGGTTTACGCAGGGTCTTAATCTGAAAAGAATCTTCGCGACGGGTCCCTACTGCACGTCTGCGCCTGTGTCTCCGTTGTGCCGCTATCCTGGACGGGTGTGCACGTTGTTCATCTGTAAAAAGAGAGGAGCTTAGCTTGAAAGGAACTTGTGCAAAAAATATATACGAAGGAAGAAATATAAATAGGTAAAGCGGAGTCTGCGTGAGCTCGCTGTTGTTTGTGCGCGTAACCCATTGTAAAGGGATGTGCGGCTAGGGAGCCCCTAGCTTACTTATGCCGGACTCGTCTGACCGTGTCCGGGGTCTTTAAATGACCCTCGCACTGAAATGATGCCACGTGGACCGGGCATCTTAAGTGTAAGAGACGCGTAATGTGGTATGGCGTTGAAGCGAACAAAAGCTTCTCGTCCCAGGAGTGCTTGATAGCTACTTTTGAATGGGACGATATGAAAGATTAGTTTTTCGCGTCGAAAGTTGTTCGGTGATCCGAACACAACTTCTAGTAATAGGGAGCCTGTGCACTTGGCGTAAGGGCCTGGCGTCACTCCTTTGAAGGAAGTGCGGCTGTGTCGAATTTTAGTAGGGTCTATCCCCAACTTGCGGATTATGTTTGGATACAGCAGGTTTAGGTCACTGCCTCCGTCCATCAGGACTTGTGTAAATTGCAGTCCATCGATTACAGGATCCAATATCAGGGCAGTCCATCCTGCGTTTCGAACGCTTCTGGAATAATCCAGGTGGTCGAAAGTGATTGGTTTTGATGTCCAATCTCTATGTTCCGCTGGGTTGGACCGTGCGAGACCCTTTTTAGAGGGTGCCGCACTATTTTTCTGTATTATCACATGAAGTGAGTTCACTGCTTTGACCTCTTGTGGGAAAGTCTTTTGTTTTCCAGTTCTCTGCTGGTGGGGTTTGTCATCATCTTCACTTGACGCGTCGAGCCCCTTGTGTTCGGCGTTTAGTCGGCCGGACTGTTTGAAAACCCAACAATCTCTGTGGGTATGGTTTGTAGGCCTTCCGGGGGTACTGTGGATTTGACATATCCGACCCAAAATCTCGTTTAAGTTGGATAGCTCATTGTTGTTATCCTTAAGAGGCGGTGTTTTATTGTTTGGCCGCGAGCTTTTGAATCCGGCGTTAACTGCCGTGCTCTTTGGGCTTTTCTCTTTATTCCGGCGCTGCTCTTTTCTGCGCCGTGATTTTCCGTTTCCATCTCTGATCTCGGATGTACTTGGGTCGCTGGTGCTGCATCTTGCTAGCCAGCTATCCTCTCCCGCACAAAAGCGGGTCATGAGGCTTGTTAGCGCGGACATTGTCCTCGGCTTCTCTTGGCCGAGGTGTCTGGCGAGCCATTCGTCTCGAACGTTGTGTTTAAAAGCTGCTAAGGCTTCAGCGTCTGGACAGTCGACTATTTGGTTCTTTTTGGTGAGGAACCTGTTCCAGAATTTGCGCGCTGACTCTCCGGGCTGTTGAGTTATATGACTTAGATCGTCTGCATCCGGAGGGCGGACATAAGTTCCTTGAAAATTTGCTCTAAACGCGTCCTCGAGCTCTTCCCAACTTCCAACAGTGTTTTCTGGGAGGCTTTTGAGCCAATGACGGGCTGGCCCTTTGAGCTTGAGGGGTATGTATTTTATGGCGTGGAGATCGTCTCCTCTAGCCATGTGTATGTGTAATATATAATCTTCTATCCAGACTCCAGGGTCTGTTGTTCCGTCGTAAACCTATATGTTTATGGGTTTAAACCCTGCTGGGAATTCGTGATCCAGCACCTCATTGGTGAAACATAGTGGGTGTGCGGCGCCCCTGTATTTGGGTGCACCGATGTCTTCGTACACTTGGCGTGTTGTATTGCCTCCTGGGGCCCTCTTCTTTGGCCCGTAAATGGACCTGGCTGGGCCATCTGTCCTTCCAGGGTCGTTAGTCAGTTTATATGCGGCGCCGCTTTCAGATTTTGGCCTATCATCTGGCCGTCTGTCCAACCAAGCGACTTCTTTGTTTTTTGACAGTGGGGGCTCTATGGCCTCCTCATCAAATTCTGGCAGTAGCTTGCGCTTCGGGTAGCTCTTTGATTGATGGCCATTGCCGTATTTGTCTGCGGTTTTGAGCACTTTGCTCCACCTCATTCTGAGTGTATCTTCCGCTGTTCTGAGCTTCCGTTTTTTCCTTCTTCGAGCTTCTTGCGGTGTTGATGAGTCTTTTCCGAAGGTTTTTATTCTCCGGTGGTGTGTCCGGCGTGAGATCGTCCGGACTATTTTTTCCGCCGGGCCTGGACTGATTGTCTGACTCGTCTTGTTCGGACGGTTGCTTGTCTGCATGTTCGTCGTCCACTAGTTTGCCCTGCTGTATTGATGGGTCATTAGGAGCGCTGTTGTTGTCGAGGCGGGACTTAGGGCGGCGTCTGCGTCGCCGTTTTGGTTGTTTGTCGGCGGGATTATCTTCTGCCGTGCCCCGTTGGTCCTCGTTATCGCTTCCTTTTGGGGTATCCACCATGTATACGTCGTATGATGAGGTGGTCTTCCAGTGCCCTGTAGGCGCTGGTTCTTGTTCATCTCCGGCATCGTCGTCCATACCGTCGATGTCTTCGGAGTCATAGTCTAGCATGTCGGTTAGATCGTCGACAGTGGCTACAAAGTGGGTGGTGGGTGGGCTTTGAATTTCTTCGTTGTCCGTATCCCCACCGTCCTGGCCATTGTTCGGCCAGGTCTCTCCGGATAGCGAGAGATGTTTTAGCGAATTTAGGATGTCGCCGAAGGGCGAGTGATGGAAGATGTCCGTGGCGGTGAATTCCATAACCGGCGCCCAATCAGATTTGATTGGCAGGGGCGTGGGAGGTCCGGAGTTCGGCAGGGAGTCCGGCACCTCGGAGTCACGAGCTTCGCAAGGGACAAGGTTAGTGTTCGGCTCCATCACCGTGGAAGTTGCAGCCCCCGAGGCGGTGTCCAACCACCGGTCCTCGATCTGGGCGATCGGCTCCGGACTAAGGGCCGGAGCGGATTCGTGTGCGGCCACCAAGGCACTGTTCGGCGGCAGGGCTAGATCATGCCCATCGTAACAGTGCGGCGCGCTTGGCTGTGGTTCGAGCCCGTCGAAGATCAAGTCTCCGCGGACGTCGGCCGTGAAGTTTAGGCTTCCGAATCTGACCTGATGGCCAGGGGCGTAGCTTTCGATCTGCTCCAGATGGCCAAGTGAATTAGCTCGCAGTGCGAAGCCGCCGAATACGAAGGTCTGCCCGGGGAGAAAAGTCTCACCCTGGACAGCGTTGTTGATTGAAGATGCCATCAAGCCTATCGGTGATGACACAGAGGAACTCTCAATGAAAGCACCAATGTCGGTGTCAAAACCGGCGGATCTCGGGTAGGGGGTCCCGAACTGTGCGTCTAGGCGGATGGTAACAGGAGACAAGGGACACGATGTTTTACCCAGGTTCGGGCCCTCTTGATGGAGGTAAAACCCTACGTCCTGCTTGATTAATATTGATGATATGGGTAGTACAAGAGTGGATCTACCACGAGATCAAGGAGGCTAAACCCTAAAGCTAGCCTATGGTATGATTGTCGTAATGTATGTTGTCCTACGGACTAAATCCCTCCGGTTTATATAGACACCGGAGGAGGCTAGGGTTACACAGAGTCGGTTACAATGGTAGGAGATCTACATATCCGTATTGCCAAGCTTGCCTTCCACGCCAAGGAAAGTCCCATCCGGACACGGGACGGAGTCTTCAATCTTGTATCTTCGTAGTCTTGGAGTCCGGCGGACGATGATAGTCCGGCTGTCCGGACACCCCCTAGTCCAGGACTCCCTCAGAGAGTGTGTGGCATTAGTTAAATATTGTACCATAGTAATGACGGAGGTGTTTTTGTGGGTGAGGTATGCATACATTTGCGAATTCTGCAGGGAGTACAGTTGTGACGTCTGGATTGAACTGTTTCTGTTCTGTCCATTTGTCCAGTAACGCGTTTAGCATGGAGCCCTCCATTTGTGCGTTTCGTTTACCTGCTTGTTCCATGAAGGATTTTCCTGAAATGTAGCCTTCGCTCTTTGAGGTTTTATATAGTTGTTCTCTGCAAGCAAGGAGGGTTTAGAATTAGGTGAGTGAATGGTTAGTTGGATGTTAGAGAATGTGCAGCTTTGTGTAATCGTTTCCATGGAACAAGGAGAATCTGCTTACTGTCCGCATTGTTTCTGTCCTTGTCGGCTCATCAGATATCTATAGAGTTGCATGGCCTTTTCTTTGTAAATGAAATCTCCTAGAACAAGTGCTGGAGCGTTGAATTTCTCAATTTCCTTGCTTTCTCGCTTGAATGGCCTCTTAGTTGAGATTATGTTTGCTGAGCTGATCTCGTCTGATTGAATCATCGAGGGTTTTGGGGAACTTGTCTGCACTCTTGCAAGATGCCTTCCCCTTTTCTTGTCATGACCGAACTGTGTCTGCTCGTTAAGCTACCCAGGTGTTGGTGTGTCCTTTTGTGTGTTGTTGTTTTTGATGCTCGGTTCTATTGAGACTTCAGCATCGTGTTTCCTCTTTTGAAGTATCTTTCTAATAAAATCTTTCCTTTCTCCTTCTTTTCTTCTTGTGCATGTTCTACCTCTGGTGATGTTCTTGGTATGCGATCTTCGCCAATAGGGTTCATGTCCTGTTTGGAAAGCTGTTGTTGGCGAGTTGGTACGCTCTTTGTCATGTTATCCACTTCTAAAGGAGAGCGTGTTATGCCTTCGTTGTTTTTATCTAGGGGTGGTCTGTCTAGTTCTATCGGTGGATCTTTCCGTTCGTCTTCCTTTTGTAAATCAGTGTCTGTCTGCGCGTGTTGTTCCCTCTGTAAACCAGGATCTGTCTGGGCTTGTTCTTTCGTGAGTGCTTCTTCAGACACCTTGGTGGTATCCTTGCCACTCAAATGATAATCTTCTTTCTCCTCATCGCTGCTTGTGTCATTAATGTCAATAACTTTTATCTCTTGAGCGCTTGTCCCAATGTGCTCGGGAGTTGGAGGAATCTCTTGTTGAATTATGTCACAATGTATTCGTTCCATTTCACTGTCTTCCATATCGACCTCAGGTTTCAGCATATCTGTTAAAATAAAATATAAAAACTTATTGGTGTGTCTCTAAAAATTAGATAAGTAGAATTTTACTTTGTTGTCTTCAGTAAGACAAACTTGCGGTGTAGTTGATTAATGACAGTGCAGCCGTATCTCTGTATTGGCAGAATATTTGATAGAGAATTTTCTTTCTCAACTCTGGGACTTGTTCCTTTGTTAGTAACACTGTTTCTCCATCGTCGGTGTAGTGCTTTGCGTTCATGAACATATAGAACACACAATCGAGTCTGCAGGTAGAAGGATGATTGAATATTGTCGTTGTCCAGAGATGGTAGGGCAGTTTAGGTGAAGTTTTCCTAATGTCCTATGTTTTTTATGGATTGCATTAATAATTATTACAATGAGTAAGGAAACGGAGAAAGGTTTGTAGTGCTTACGTTTTTCCCTGAAGTGGCATCTGCATTTTGACCTTTTTGAAATGGCCAATATTACTTGGAGACAGTTGGAGCAATGGGCTTATTTGCTTCCATATCCTCTTTACTCTGCTTGTTACTATGTTCAAGTAGTCCATTGTGCCTGTATATTCATTTGGTAAAGAGTCAAGGAGTTCAAAGCGCTCTTTTTTGATGTTAATTGTAACAACGAAGTAGTGGCCCACAGATCCTTGTTTTTGTTGAACTTGCCCGCCTATGCAAACTGGTAGAAAGAACTGCAAAAATGCAAAATAAATAAATAAGGGGTCCTTTTTGGATTTAGTCATGATTTGTTGATGGTTAGACGTAATTGTAGTGCCAAGATTGTATCTCTTATCTGTAACATGAGATGTGATTACCATGTCGAAATCTTGTAGTTGCTCTCCTTCTTCCAGATCAAGGAATCTTCTAAGCCTTTTAGGAATTGTCTTGTCTCTGATGTGTGCTTCGTCTTTATTTTTCAACTCCAATGGATCTTCATGGTAGGCCATGCGTATTGATGCCTGCTTGTTTTGTCACATGTGCGTAGAAGAAATTTGTAAATTCAATTGTACAGAGAGGTTGATTGATTGATAGAGTGGTATTCATTGTTGAAACTTGAGCTCTACTTACGGTGTTGTATGTTGATAGAATCTTTCTCTTTGTGCCCCCGAGTTGCTTTTTCAACATCTGTAGCATGACTGCCATGGTTACGCTGCGCACTGGCTTTCCAATGTCAAAGCTTTGTGCCATGTGGCTGACTGTTACTGTTGTCGTCTCTGTATTTATTAAAATCTCGTGCCTGCAACATATATATTTACAGGTATACATATAAAATGTTTAAGGTAGGAAATCATTGGAAGAAAATATTTCTTTGGTGTTGACATGAACTTACCCTTTGTCCTTATTTGATGTCATGACGTTGTTGTACAGGTGTTCGATCCCTTTGTCTTTTGTCCCTTCTTCGATGGCCAGGTTTTGTATGATCAACGGTTCACGTTTTGTTTGAGTGCTGCCCTGGGTTACCGCCGTGTTTGTGGCGGCAACATCTTTTACAGCACAATGTTTCTTGTCTGATTGTGCGGCCTTTTTCTCGTTGCTGTCTGACTCTTTCTCTGGAATGTTTGCCGCATGGTTTTCCAATGCACTATGGCCCTTTGCTTCTTTACTTGTGTCTGCGTGCTTGTCTTGTTGAGGTTTCTGCGTTATCGTGCAAAAGCATCGTTAAAAAATAAATAAATACAGTCGTTATTTTCACTGTAGTTTATTGTCTGTTCCCTAAGAAAAATACGCAAATGTTTAGTGTGTCTTTTGAACTTTTTTTATTGTAGCTTCACCTTTTTAGTCGTTTCCGCCGGTGCTGCCTCTTCGACCTTTTCTTCGGTGACTGGAGCTTTTTGGACCTCCGTGGTGTCGTCGTTTTTGTCTTGTGGTTGTTGAGACATAGAGGTAGGTAAATGAGATTGAATTTGTGTCTCTGTTCACTCAAATTTCTAATTTCCTTAAAAGAAGGTTATCTCACTTCACCTTTTCGATCTTTTGCGTCGACGTTGACATCTCTATTATTTCTTGCCCGGACAGCAAAGGTTTTCCGGCTTGGTCTACGGCAGTTAGGTTGTCTGTTGTTGGAAGAACATCTTCTGCTTGTTCCATTCCCCTGTGTTGTTGTGTTTGTTTGCCTTGAATGTTGGTGCTCTCCCCTGTTTCTTGCATCTGTCGGAACGCAAAAAGTAATTACAATGTGTCTATGTTTGTTTCTGGTGGATGCATTTTTTTATATGCTATAGAAAGAGGTTTTGTAGCTTCACCTCTACGTTCAATCTCTCCAGTGCCGTGCCTGTCACTTCTTCTTTGTCTTGTGTAGTTTTTGTACATTGTCGAGCGGTAGCAGCACTTTCTATCGCTTCTTGAGGCACATCGTCTGCTTCATTTGTTTCTTTTTTCTGTTCAATCAAAAAATGTAAATAAAGTTTGGACTTCATCTGTGCATGCATAACTTTTTTGTTTTAACGTTGTAGGAGCAGGTGCGTGTGGCTTTACCTCGTTGGTCTTTGATGATGGTGTACTGGGTACCGTTTTAGTCAGCATTTGCCCTTGTTTCTTGGTTTGTTTTGTCTATACTCCTTGCTGTTCTTTGGCATGACCGTCCTCGTTTGTTTCCTACGTTTCATGAAAAAGGAAAAGCATGATTCATTGCTTGTAATTCTTGTATTACTGTGACAGGTTGTACTGGGCAGTACATTTCTTATAAATTTTGGAAAAATGGTTCTTGTTGAATTTTACCTTTGTGCTGGTGGTTGGGATATCCGTTTGTGCGTCCACTTTTTCTTTGCTTTGTATGCCAGCCTTGGGTGTGTCACCAGGTGGAGTGTCTGAGGCTTTCTCCCTTGTATAGGTCATCTGAAATGCTCTTGTGCTGAAAAGCTCTTATATGAACTTTATGTTTTGCATGGGCATCCTCTTCTCTTTGCTGTGCTTGTAATACCTGGTAGTTGAAACAATATGAGTTGACGGTATTTGGGCAAAGTGGGTTTGGAAGTTTTACCTCTTCTTTGTTGTTTTCCTCTTGTTTTTCTGCCGTGCTGTTAACGGTCGATGCTAGATCAGCCCGTGGCTCGTTTGCGGGAGCGTTGATATGATACTTGTCCGGCTGAGTGTATATTTTGTTGCAGATTTGTCAGTTAACTCAAGAGCGTTTTTAGTTTAGAGAGAAGAGACTTTTTAGAGAGAAGAGACTGATTTTTTATACTCACGTGTTTGCTGCCTCCGATCTTGTTTGTCTCTTGTACTGCTCCTATTGACGCTCTTGAGGGAGCATTATCTGTTGTTGGGTTGCTTGTTCTATTGCTTCCATCCCCTTGCTCGGTGTTGACGACATGTTGCTGTTGTCCTTTATGTTTTGGTGGCATTCTGTTGCCGTGTCCCTGACAGAATTGAAGGCAAATTTTGTAAGTTCAAGTTTGAAAGCATCGCTTTCGAGTCACTTTTTTCATTTACCTATTTCTCATCTTGATTCTCTGCTTCTGCAGCTACTTTTCTACCTTGTTCTTGCTGTCCTTCGACACTTGATGTATTGGTTGATACGTCCTCCTTGTTTTGCTCCTTTTGCACCTTGTTATGTTCTTCTGTGTCCCTCTGGCTAATTCTCGAGTTCTGTGTTCTTGATTTTGTTATTCTTTTCTTCCCTTCATGTTTGTTTTGTTGGTCCTGTTCTTCCTTCTTTCTTTTTCTCCTCCCTCCTGGTTCTGGTGCGGCTACGACTTATTTCATGTGGTTGCCATGTACAAGTGCAGCTGTGTCTCCTGTGTCTGCTCAATCCTGCAGCTTCAGCGTCGTCTCTTCTTGAAAGCTCACTCTGTGAACAATGTCCTGGAATTCTCTAAGTTGTTCGAGAGAATAAATCACGACCGTTGTTTGTCGCACCACTGTGTTCCTCATGCTTTCATCTAATTCCTTCTCTTGTTCGCTACATTGGTGTCGAGCCCTGGTCGTTATTCTGGGTATCTGTTTTGTTTCGTCGAGTACTTGTTTCAACATTTCTTCTATCCTTTCGAATATTTCATATGATCCTGTGCTGGTGCCTGTGACTGGTTCCTTGCTTCCACTTGTGCTGACATGTGCTTCGTCCTATCGCTTGGTTGGAGGTGGTAGTAGCTTGGTCGTTTGCTGGTGCTCCTGTTGTTGTGCTGGTATCATCTGTGTTGAATACGAAGTTGTTGTTGTGTTGGCATAGAAGATCCTCTCTGTTGTTTCTTTCCATGTCTACATTGTTTCGGCATGATGGAATTGGTTAGACTGGAAACCATTTTTATAAGGGATAATGCATATATATTCAATAGGGCTATACCTGTATCTTGCCAAATTCATAGTCATCTGGTCGTGCTTTTCCGTCCGTTTTCATGTTTGCTCTAGCTATTTTCCTTAGGTCACTCTCTTTTAGGTGGTTTGCTCGCGGTAACGATGTCTTGTCCATTGTCTTGGCAATCTTCCGCATTTGTTTTGTGTCGGTCGGCAGCAGCAGGCAGTCGAGGTACATTATTACTGGTCACTGCACCAAACCATTGAGATGCTTTTTGTTCTTTTCTTCCTGAGGCAACAACCTGTGCTTCTTCCATGTCTTTGCTTCTTCCCTAATACTTTCGACGATTACCTGGCAGAAATCCATCTTTGCCATTTCTGGATAGTCCAAGTCCTTGACCATAATGGCTTGTTTGCAGAAGGTAGGGGAGGTTGTTCCACAGACAATGTTGTGGAAAAAAATAAGGAAAAATATTTTAACCGATTTCCTGTTTGATTGTTCGTCATCTTGTTTCACCAATTTTTCTAGTTCTTTAAAAAGATCGTCGTGATGGAAACCCACTTTCTTGAGGCCAAGTTCTGTGACCAGTTCGCTCATTGTATCGGTGGAAATCTTTGGCCTTGGTGCTGTCTTTTCTGTACCATTTGGGTATCCAAACACCTTGTGGATGCCTTCCTTTGTTATTGTGATTTCTTTCTGCTGATCAGCTTCACCGAACTTTATTTTCATGGTTTCTATGTCCAGTTTGTCGTAGATGTGTGCTGCAAGCAGTTTGCAGATGGAGCGCTTTATTTGGCATCCCTCTATGCTTCCAAACCCGGCTTTCCTAACATCTTGCCGGTGACGTTCCTCAAGTAATTTCCATGCTTTATTGACATTATCAAATGCTTCTCCTGCCTTGATCTCGCATTTGTCCTTATTTGTTGTTGCCTCCTATTCATCATCCGTTGGTGCTGCCAATTCTTTTCCACTTGTCTTTCTTCTCTTTGTGCACTTCTGTCTTGTTTTTATCTGTTAAGAAAAGGAGGGTTTTGTTATAGAGGATGGTTTGGTTTTCATGGGTGAAAAGCGGTAGCAAAAATCTGTAGAGAATATGGTTTTTACATCATCGTTGTTGTCCTCTGCGGCGCCATCGCCCTCTGTACAAATGACATCATCATCGTGTTTTGTGCCATCGTCGTCGTCGGCAGCATCACGCTTTGACTCTTTGTTGGCATCATCCTCGTCTTCTTCCAACCCTTGTCTTTTGTTTTTCTTCTTGGCTTTATTTACATCATTGTCGGCGCGTGGAACTGCTGGCGGGAGTATCATTAGAGGACTTGGCTGCTGCTGCTTCAAGCTAGCACCGTCGCTGATGAGTTGAGTTTTGTCCTTTCTCTTTTGTCTTTTTCCTCTAGGAGGAATGATAGTCTTGGTTTCTGATTGCTCCTCTTTTCTGCTGCTAGTCACTTGCTTTTGTTGCCCTCCCTGGAAGCTAGTGCTGGCACTTTCTCGGGTGCTTCGTTGTCCATGTTCTGCTTCGTTCTTTTTTCTGACGGGTCAGGAGAGATGACTGGTTTTCCTGGATATGAACTATTAAGTTCAGACAAAATCGTTTCAATATCTACTTCTCCGTCACCTGCACGATGATTATGTAACAAAAGGATTACGAAGTAACATCGAAATAAATGGGATATAGTCTTAAAACAATGTCTTCCATGGCTGCACAAAAAGATTTCGAAGCTTAATCTACATAGATTCATAAGATAGCCCTTTTCTTTCATTTCGTGACCTAAAAAAGCGATCAATCCATTGTTTTCTTGTTATATCAAGTCTTCTCACTAACTCTTTGTTTCGCCAATCATTGATAGAAATTAGGGTCAGGTGTGAGCAGTATGTCTGCTGTCAAGTCCATATCAGTGAGGGGAAGTCTTTTTTCATAGGAAAAAACACACTACAAATGATATTCTGTAAATTGGAGCAATAATTGTATGGTTTAGAGTGTAAGATAAAATGTTCTCGGATGAATAATAATACACATAGTGTGTGAAAAATTTCATCGAAGTGCAATTTCCCAGGATTTTGTGGACATAATTGGTTAACTTACTGTTGCTGCTACATAGTTTTTGTTATATAGATTGTGTGAGCCTTTTATAGTACCTTGCTGCACGGCAGGCTGTTTCGCAAGTACCCTGTTTTCCTTATTACCAGTCCTTGCTGCATAAAAATGCCCAGGCGTTAGCAGCAATAGAAGCATAATTGAATTTCACAGCAAAAAGAGGAGATGCATCCCGTGGACAAAAAACGGCATTGCCGGAGAGGCACATGTTGTTTCACGCTATAGGCACACAGCTAGATCTATTATTGGTGCACGGACGTTAATACGAGATAGGCACGTAATTTGAAAGAGGGGCAATCAACGGATATATAGAATCTCCTGTAAATACTAGGTTTTGAATTTAAGGATGCTCTCATGATTTTAATCTAGAGCGGTGTTCTAGATAGTTCTGGCATGCATACTACGTTTTAGGCAAATTCCTTGCGAGCGGATTTCAGTGACGGTAAGGGTAGCATCCCATTGCACGCGTGCCTACCTTATTTCAATTTTTCTAGAAAAGTCTAGACAGACTTTTTGGAAACACGGTTTTGTGTGGCGGTTAGGGTTCATGTCCATCAAAAAGGGGGAAAATCGCTTTGATCGACCTGTGGTAATGGAATGTAATGGATTAATATTTTTTTTACCTTCGATTGCTTGTGAGGGATTCGTCGCATCCATTCGTCCTTGCTCTCTGTTGGTATCTCCGCCACGAGCATGGGTCATCACCGTCAGTCGCCGCCGCCGCCGGGAGAGGTTTTTGATGCTTTCGCGGGCACCGACTGACTGCTTGTATCTCGAAGTGGATGGCGGCTGGTGGGTGAGGCGAACGCGATTTCGATTTTTGGTTGGTCTGCTGGATTGGATAATGGGGGCAGAAGGAAAGACGAGGGTGTTCAAGAGAGGGGAACTGGTGAAGTGTTCAAGATTTTCGGTATGAAAGCAAAAGCAAGAAAGTAGTGGAGGGAGAGAGGGAAATGGTCGAACCGTCTCGAATCTTCGACCGTCCGTCTGGACATCAAGATTGGTGTAATTTTCTGTGGGCTTTGATGGTCTTGTTTTTTTCCTTGCTTGCTCAACTGCCGGAACGTTTTTATTTTAGTGTGGTGACATCCACGGTGGCATGGTTTGGTGTTACCCAGAGTCACGTTCGTTCCTGCGTGTGTTACTGACGTTTTCTATGACGTTCCATGGTGAGTCGCATGGAAGTGAGTCCACCAACGCTCATCCTCCTATGGAAAAAGGGGAAGCATCTCGAATCTTAGACCGTAGGTTTGGACATCAAGAGTGTTGCATCTTTCTATGTACTTCGATGAGCTTGTTTTTTGCTTGGCCTTCTTAACTCTTAGTTTGTGGGATGTTAGCATTTTTTATTTTAGTGTTGTTGTGTGATGCACAGGGGCATGGTTTGGCGTTACTCAGAGTCACGTTTCATGGTTCTTTGTATTTCAGATGATTCCAGTCGCCAGTTCAGTCGGAGAGGCATGGACATGAACTCAATGGAAGCATGTTAACGCATTGGTCAGAGTCTCGCTGCCACGGGTGTATGCTTTTGGTATTTCCAAATGATTCCGTTCACTCGCTCTGTTGGAGAGGAATGGGCGTGACCAAAACGTTCTATTGGTACATGTAGATGAGTAGGCTAGGGTCATGGATGTCACGTGTTAGTAGTAGGAGCACGGTTGTGCTTCCACCAGAGGCACTTCGTTCCCCCGCGGGGAGCATGTTTTGCCGAATCTTGTGTAGTTTTGGTTTAAATGATTCCGCTTACTTGTTCACTTGGATACGCATGGGCGTCGAGTCTATTGAGTCACGTTTTCCCATTAGGCTGAGTCACGTTAGGCATGCAGTCGCGTCAATGTAGAAGGCACGTTTTTCAAGCAAATAACACACGTCACGGTGCCAAAACATGAAGGTGAAAGCATGGACGATTCGAGGGACACGAATATGAAAAACACGAACCTGAAGTCCATGTAGGGTCATGATTTGTACTCTTAAACTCGTGGACTTTCTGTTTCGAATGCTTCTGTCGACTCGCTCAGACAGAGAGGCACGACCGGTCAACTTCAACAGTGAACACCCACTGTTCACTATTTTGACAGAAACACGGGCCAGTGTGACTCTGTATATTCTGTGAGGCACAGTGAGTGGAGAGGAATAGGCATGGTGTGGTATTATGTAGAGTCACACTCGTCTGTGTTTGGTTTCAAAATAATTCTGTCGACTCGATCAGATGGAGAGGCACGGGCATTAATCGCAGAAAGGGACAGTTTGGTTCGAATTCATGGTGAACACCCACTGTTTACTCTGTGAGGCACGGAATGGACTATTCGAGAGACGCTGGTGTTGTATATTCTTCGCCCGGTCATGGGTCCCAGGAAGGCACGACATGGTATCCTGTATTTGTGTGCGAAATGATTCCGTTGACTCGTTCAGCCCACAAAGGCACCGTCAGGGTTCGTTCCTTGCTTGTTAGGCGCACAGACGCGTGGATGTAGAAGGCATGGTTTTCAAGCAAAGAACGCACATCACGATGCCACGTTTTTCAAGCGAAACACGGACCTGAAGTCCGTATAGCCACGATTCTGTACTTAGTAGCGTCATGACTTGTACTCATAAACGCGTGGACTTTTGTGCCTCTTGGCAATATTTCGGGTCACAGGCACTGGCGTGCGTCCCACAAAGGCATGGTGCTGTTTTATATAGAGGCACACTCACCCGTGTTTCTGTTTCGAATGCTTCTGTCGAATCGTTCAGATGGAGAGGCATGGCCGGTCAGCCGACAGAGGCATAGGGTTGCATTACGCACAGTCAGAGTCACATATTACCATGGGTGTATGCTTTTGGTATTTCGAAATGATTGCACTCACTCATTCTGTTCGAGAGGAATGGACGTGAATCCGGCGGAGGCAAGTCTCATTAGCCAGAGTCACATTTGTTCATGCGTGTGTTACGCGCATTTTCTCTGGCGAGTCACTGTGAGGTGCGTGGAGGTGAAGCCGAGTTGGCACTGTGTTACAAATGCAACAGGCACATTCCTGACGCTGTGTATGTAAATGTTTTCCTTGTCAACTCGTTGCTTTGTTGTGGAGATTCATGGTGCTGCATTCCATGGAGGCACTGTTTTATATTAGGGGGAGTGACGTTCGTGCCTGCATGTATTACGGACGTTTTCACTAAGGTGTCACCTGGAGATGCGTGCAAGTTAATTCCTGTATTTGTGTTCGAAATGATTCCGTTGAGACTGTTATTTGGAAATGGTATAATATAGATGACATGCTTGCCTGTGTTTGTGTTCAGAATAATTCCGTCGACTCGATCAGATGGAGAGGCACGAGCGTTAATCGCACAAAGGCACAATTTGGTTCGAAGTCATGGTGAACACCCACTGTTTACTCTGTGAGGCACGGAATGGCCTATTCGAGAGACGCTGGTGTGGTATATTCTGCGCATGGTCATGGGTCGCAGGAAGGCAAGGCATGGTATACTGTATTTGTGTTCGAAATGATTCCGTTGAGACTGTTATTTGGAAATGGTATAATATAGAGTCACGCCCGTCTGTGTTTGTGTTCAGAATAATTTTGTCGACTCGATCAGATGGAAAGGCATGGGCGTTAATCGCACAAAGGCACAGTTTGGTTCGAAGTCATGGTGAACACCCACTGTTTACTCTGGGAGGCACGGAATGGCCTATTCGAGAGACACTGGTGTGGTATATTCTGCGCACGGTCATGGGTTGCAGGAAGGCAAGGCATGGTATCCTGTATTTGTGTTAGAAATGATTCCGTTGAGTCGTTCAGAAGAAGAGGCACGGACATGAATGCCGTGAGGGCATGGTTGGGTCTGTCGGAGCGTCACGTTTCATACGTTTTTTATGGAAACAAAGTGGAGTGGGTTTAGATGTTAACGCTAAAAGTTTACTTTGCACAGTCGAGGTGTTTAAAAGCATAAGCTCCTTGTTTTTAAAGGCCACGACTTCGTGCTGAGTTGCATGGCACTTCTTTTATAGAAGCACGGACGTGAAGTGAATACAACCACGGTTCTGTACCAGGTAGCGACATGACTTGTACACTGGCGATGGCGTGGATGTTCGTGGCAGTGTTAAGGGTCACAGGCACATGCGTGAAGCGCTAAAAGGCATGCTACCGTATAATATAGAGCCACGCTCCCGTGTGTTTGTGTTCCGAATAATTCCGTCGACTCGATCAGACAGAGAGGCACGGGCGTTAAGCCCACAAAGGCACCGTCAGGGTTCATTCCTTGGTTGTTAGGCGCACAGACGTGTGGATGTAGAAGCCATGTTTTTTAAGCAAAGAACGCACATCACGATCCCATGTTTTTCAAGCAAAATGCGGACCTGAAGTCCGTATAGCCACGGTTCTGTACCAAGTAGCGTCATGAACGAGTCACCTGGAGTTACATTTTGATATAAATATCATTTCACAACAAAAAATGTCAATGGAGAATGGTATGAATTCGACAGTAAGTTCTCTGGAATACAGACAGACGTACACAGTAAGTTAACTGTGTTTGAGATGTTTTCTGTTGAATATGTACGGACCATTGGAAAGAAGTTGAGTGGTTGTGGTGTGGATGAACGCACAGGAAGACAAAATGATAGTACTGGTGTTTCCCAGCCATGCAGAGTTCTAGGTATTTAAGAGAGATTGGGAGAATTCAAGGCGCCAGTTACTCCGTTTGACCATCTGACTGTTGTGCGTATGTTATAAAAAGCTAACTACTCATCGAACACCCCACGTCCATAATTCTCCAGAGACATGCACCTCTTTCTTGCTGGTAGCTCCTTGCTTTCGCCATGGCCGGTAAGACGGGTTCTGGGTGTTCAAGCAACCAGGCAGCAAGGACAAAAGCTGCAGAAAGAAGGGAGAGGTGCCGCCGCTACGCCATAGAGGCGGCAGGAATATCCTGCCCAGGTGTCGAACGATCTCTCGCGTGGATGCGATTCCTCCCACAAGCGCATTCGCCATGGAGACGATCTTGGCAAGATGGCAGTATAGAATTCCTTAGCCAGCGACGACTTGCTCGATGAGCTAATTAAGCAGTAGTTCATCGCTCGCTTGGAGAAGTTGCTGCAGCAGAGCAATGCCTCTGTGGAGAAGTCCACTGGTCTCATAGTTTGATCTTTGTGTGAGAATGAGAAGCTTCTAAACGAGATCGACCAGAAGGATCGGGAGGCTGCCCGCTTGAAGAATCTGTATGAGGAGAGCCATGCGTTGGTGCAGAAGCTGTCGGGCGAAGTGGGGCAGCTTATGGATGAGAAGGCTGAGGTCCTCGTCAAGTACAAGAGCCTGGTGGAGGATTACTTTGCTACTGTGGAGGAAAGTTATGAGGCGACGAAGAAGGAAATTGAAGATGTGCTCGCCCATCAGCCGATCAAGAACATTGCTGGAGTGTAGGCAGAGATCTTGTAGCGTGTTTTTCCGTTGCGTTGGGGCATGTGGCCTTTTGTATTGCCATGAATCTGTAAGGCATTTATGCGTTGCATTGTTGTCGTGTTGTTTCGTTTGTTGGTACATGTAGATGAGTAGGCTAAGGTCATGGACGTCGCCTGTTAGCAGTAGGAGCACGGTTGTGCTTCCACCGGAGGCACTTTGTTCACCCGCGGGGAGCATGTTTTGCCAAACCGTGCGTAGTTTTGGTTCAATTGATTTCCGCTTACTTGTTCACTTGGATACGCACAGGCGTCGAGTCTATTGAGTCACGTTTTTGCATTAGGCTGAGTCACTCTAGGCACGTAGTCGCGTAGATGTAAAAGTCACGTTTTTCAAGCAAATAACACACGTCACGGTGCCAAAACATGAAGGTGAAAGCATTGCCGATTCAAGAGACACGAATATGAAAAACACGGACCTGATGTCCATGTAGGGTCATGATTTGTACTCTTAAACTCGTGGACTTTCTGTTTCAAATGCTTCTGTCGACTCGTTCAGACGGAGAGGCACGGCCGGTCAGCTTCAACAGTGAACAACCAATGTTCACTGTTTCGGCAAAAACACGGGTGAGTGTGACTCTGTATACTTTGTGAGGAACAGTGGGTGGAGAGGCATAGTCATGGTGTGGTATTATGTAGAGTCACGCTCGTCTGTGTTTGGTTTCAGAATAATTTGGTCGACTTGATCAGATGGAGAGGCACGGGCGTTAATCCTACAAAGGCACAGTTTGGTTCGAAGTCATGTTGAACACCCACTGTTTACTCTGTGAGGCACGTAATGGCCTATTTGAGAGACGCTGGTGTTGTATATTCTTCGCACGGTCATGGGTCCGAGGAAGGCACGACATGGTATCCTGTAGTTGTGTTCGAAATGATTCCGTTGACTCGTTCAGAAGAATAGGCACGGACATGAATGCCATGAGGGCATGGTTGGGTCTGTCGGAGCATCACATTTTGTACGTTTAATATAGAAACAAAGCAGAATGAGTTTAGATGTTGACGCTAAAGGTTTACATTGCGAGTGGCCAGTTCGACAGTCGAGGTGTTTAAAAGCATAAGCTCCTTGTTTTTAAAAGCCACGGCTTTGTGCTGAGTTGCGTGGCGCTTCTTTTATTAGAAGCACAGGCGTGAAGTGAATACAGCCACGGTTCTGTACCAGGCAGCGACATGACTTGTCCACTGATGATGGCGTGGATGTTCGTGGCAGTGTTAAGGGTCACAGGCATGGGCATGCGGTGCTAAAGGGCATGCTGCCGTATAATATAGAGTCACGCTCTCGTGTGTTTGTGTTCCGAATAATTCCGTCGACTCGATCAGACGAAGAGGCGCGGGCGTTCAGCCCACAAAGGCACCGTCAAGGTTCGTTCCTTGCTTGTTAGGCACACAGACGCGTGGATGTAGAAGGCACATTTTTCAAGCAAAGAACGCACATCACGATGCCACGTTTTTTAAGCAGAACACGGACCTGAAGTCCGTATAGCCACGATTCTGTACTAAGTAGCGTCACGACTTGTACTCATAAACGCGTGGACTTTCGTGCCTCTTGGCAATATTTCGGGTCACAGGCACTGGCGTGCGTCCCACAAAGGCATGGTGCTGTTTTATACAGAGGCACACTCGCCCGTGTTTGTGTTCTGTATGCTTCTGTCGACTCGTTCCGAGGGAGAGGCACGGCCGGTCAGTCGACAGAGGCATAGGGTTGCATTACACACAGTCAGAGTCACATTACCATGGGTATATGCTTTTGGTATTTCGAAATGATTGCACTCACTCATTCTGTTGGAGAGGAATGGACGTGAGTCCGGCGGAGGCAAGTCTTCTTATTAGCCAGAGTCACGTTCGTTTCATTAGTTGGGGCAACTCACTCATTCTGTTGGGGAGGAATGGACGTGAGTTCGGCGGAGGCAAGTCTTCTTATTAGCCAGAGTCACGTTTGTTTCTTTAGTTGGGGCAACTCATGGGTGTATGCTTTTGGTATTTTGAAATGATTGCACTCACTCATTCTGTTGGAGAGGAATGGACGTGAGTCCGGCGGAGGCAAGTCTTCTTATTAGCCAAAGTCACATTCGTTTCTTTAGTTGGGGTAACCCAGCGGAGCGTCACGTTTTGTACGTTTAATATGGAAACAAAGCGGAATGAGTTTAGATGTTGATGCTAATTTACATTGCGAGTGGCCGATTCGAGATTCGAGTTGTTTAAAAGCGTAAGTTCCTTGTTTTTAAAAGCCACGGTTCTGTACTGAGTTGCGTCGCGCTTCTTTTATTAGAAGCACGGGGGTGAAGTGAATACAGCCGCGGTTCTGTACCAGGCAGCGACATGAGTTGTGTACTGACAATGCCATGGACGTTCGTTGTACTGTTAAGGGTCACAATCACGGGCGTGAAGCGCCAAGAGGCATCGTGCCGTATAATATAGAGTCACGCTCCCCAGTGTTTCTTTTCCGAGTGCTTCCGTCGACTCGATCAGAAGGAGAGGCACGACCGGTCAGCCCACAGAGGCATAGCTTTGCATTAGCACAGTCACGTTTGTTTTTTAACCCAGCGGGATGGGTTGAGACGCCAACACTTACTATTGAATCTGCGAGGCACCGAATGGCCTATGTGAGAGATGCTGTTTTGAAAAGCTTGTTTCTTTGTTTTCAAAAGCACAGTCACGCTTCTTTTTTGATGTTTCATATATTACTCGATAGAGGCGTGGACTCGATTAGATGGGAGAGGTATGGGCATGGTGTGGTATTATATATAGTCACGCTCGACTGTGTTTGTGTTCCGAATAATTACGTTTACTCGATCAGATGGAAACCCAGCGGAATGGCAACGTTTGGTCTTACCCACTGAGGGAGTCCTGGATTAGGGGGTCTCCGGATGGCCGGACTATAGCCTTTGGCCGGACTCCTGGACTATGAAGATACAAGATTGAAGACTCCGTCCCGTGTCCGGATGGGACTTTCCTTGGCGTGGAAGGAAAGCTTGGCGATACGGATATGTATATCTCCTACCATTGTAACCGACTCTGTGTAACCCTAACCCTCTTCAGTGCCTATATAAACCGGAGGGTTTTTAGTCCGTAGGACGAACAACAATCATACCATAGGCTACCTTCTAGGGTTTAGCCTCTCTGATCTCGTGGTAGATCTACTCTTGTACTACCCATATCATTAATATCAATCAAGCAGGAGTAGGGTTTTACCTCCATCGAGAGGGCCCGAACCTGGGTAAAAACATCGTGTCCTTTGTCTCCTGTTACCATCCGCCTAGACGCACAGTTCGGGACCCCCTACCCGAGATCCGCCGGTTTTGACACCGACATTGGTGCTTTCATTGAGAGTTCCTTTGTGTCGTCATCTTTAGGCCCGATGGCTCCTTCGATCATCAACAACGATGCGGTCCAGAGTGAGACTTTTCTCCCCAGATAGATCTTCGTATTCGGCGGCTTTGCACCGGGGGCCAATTCACTTGGCCATCTGGAACAGATTGAAAGCTACGCCCCTGGCCATCAGGTTAGATTTGGAAGTTTGAACTACACGGCTGGCGTCCGCGGAGACTTGATCTTCGACAGGTTCGAGCCACAGCCAAGCGCGCCGCACTGTCACGATGGGTATGATCTAGCTCTGCCGCTGAACAGTGCCATGGAGGCCGCACCAGTGTCCGCTCCGACCCTTAGCTCAGAGCTGACTGCGCCGATCGAGGATGGGTGGCTGGACACCACCTCGGGGGCTGCGATCTCTACGGCGATTGAGCCGAACACCATCCCTGTCCTTTGCAAGGCTCGTAACTCCAAGGTTCCGGACTCCTCTCTGGACTCCGAACCTTCCGCGCCCCTGCCAATCGAATCCGATTGGGCGCCGGTCATGGAATTCACCGCTGCGGACATCTTTCAGCACTTACCCTTTGGTGACATCCTAAATTCACTAAAGTCTCTCTCTTTATCAGGAGAGCCCTGGCCGGACTATGGTCAGGAAGGTTGGGATGCGGACGACGAAGAAATTCAAAACCCACCCACCACCCACTTCGTAGCCACTGTCGATGATTTAACCGACATGCTCGACTTCGACTCCGAAGACATTGACGGTATGGACGACGATGCAGGAGACGACCAAGAACCAGCACCTACAGGGCACTAAAAGGCCACCTCGTCATACGACATTTACATGGTGGACATCCCAAAAGATGGGAATGGCGATGGAACAACGGAGGATGACCCCTCCAAGAAACAGCCTAAGCGCCGGTGAGGGAGTCCTGGACTAGGGGGTGTCCGGATAGCCGGATTATCATCATCGGACGGACTCCAAGACTATGAAGATACAAGATTGAAGACTTTGTCCCGTGTCCGGATGGGACTTTCCTTGGCGTGGAAAGCAAGCTTGGCAATACGGATATGTAGATCTCCTACCATTGTAACCGACTCTGTGTAACCCTAGCCTTCTCCGGTGTCTATATAAACCGGAGGGTTTTAGTCCGTAGGACGAACAACCATTACAATACCATAGGCTAGCTTCTAGGGTTTAGCCTCCTTGATCTCGTGGAAGATCTACTCTTGTACTACCCAAATCATCAATATTAATCAAGCAGGAGTAGGGTTTTACCTCCATCGAGAGGGCCCGAACCTGGGTAAAAGCATCGTGTCCCTTGTCTCCTGTTACCATCCGCCTAGACGCATAGTTCGGGACCCCCTACCCGAGATCCGCCGGTTTTGACACCGACATTGGTGCTTTCATTGAGAGATCCTCTATGCCATCGCGATCAGGAAGGATGCCTCTTCCCGTCTTTAAAGATGGTACCATCGCCAAAGGAGCCTTGGCCGCCGGCCAAACTATCCGGCTAGGTGGTTTTCTCATGACTGCCTGTTCGGCCACCGCTTCGACGATGACCTCTCGGGTCATCAAAAGCAATCTTCGTGTCAACTCGGAATTTGCCGAGCAGCTGGATCCAATGGAGCTCTTGTCCGTAAACGAGCTCTTGGATCGCAACGCCGCCCTGGGAGTCGCTACAGACTACAATCAGATTGGGCTTAAAACCAATCTGAGCGAGATTAACTCTCCCCAGGTTACCCACCACGTTGCGGTGGTAGAGGAACAACACGGCGACTCTTCTTCTGTATTAAAAACTAGTTATGTCCGGACTCCCGAACCCTCCATGCCGGATTCCCGCGGAGGGACGGACGTCGATCAAGCACTGAACCTAAAGTCAGGCAGCGGACCAGACCCGTTGGACAACGTCCAGCAATCCAAGCTTCCAAATTCGGAAACTTTTCGGCCCTTGAGCCTCGAGATGGGCAGGGTTCCGGACTCAATTCCACCCACCCACCCAAACATATGCGATCTATCTCAAATCCGGCAAGAGCCCGCTGAAGCAGTACATCATTACTGGGCCAGATTCCTCCTGGTTATGGACAGGATAAAAGACTGCCGTGAGGAAAACGCAATTTCAATTATCTGCAATAATTGCACGGACAAGGGAATCTTGAACGCCGTAAGTCGTCGTGAAATTACACGCTTCGCCGACCTGGCATCCATAGTACGAAAGTACTGTGCGATGGAGAGCTTCCGGAAAACCGAAACTAAGTTTTGGGACAATCCGGCTCCGAATACAACCCTAGTCCGAAACAAAAGGGTGCATCATGCTCAGGCACCCGGTACAAAAACAAAAAAGCAAAAACCCCATAAAGGGCACGGAACCGTACTGGAGGGATGGCTCAGCGGACCCTGTAAAATTCACAGTACAGAGTTCGCCACTCCAACACATAGCCTTCGAGCATGTTGGATACTACGGCAGGTGGCCAAAAGTGGCGAAGAGCTTCTAGCCCCGGAGAACCACTCCAACAGCTCCAGTACAGTGTCAACAGTCTTCGAGACTTTTGCATCAAATAATATGCGGAAACGAACAATCCGCAGCCTCGCCGAAGTCTACCAAGTAGCAACAACAAATCCATGGAGCGACACGGCTATCACCTTCAATGCTAGTGACGAACCTAAATTCCGAACTGCCCGAGCACCAGCCGCATTGGTCCTTAGCCCAATAGTGGACGGCTTTCGTCTTACCAAAGTGCTCATGGACGGCAGCAGCGGATTAAACCTCATCTACGAGGAAACCCTTCGAAAAATGGAAATAGACTGGGGCCGTATTGAGCGAAGTAGCACAACCTTTAGAGGGATAATCCCTAGCCGGGAAGCATGCTGCGCAGGAAAAATCACACTTGATGTGGTGTTCGGCTCGCTGGACAATTACAGGTCCGAGGAGGTCACGTTCCAAGTGGCCCCGTTCAGCAGCGGATATCACACTTTATTATGACGAGAGGCATTCACAATTTTCCAAGCCATACCCCATTACGGGTACATGAAGCTTAAAATGCCCGGGCCCAATGGAACCATCACCCTTGCCAGTGATCCGGACACAACACTTCGCGCCGAAAACAAGACAGCCGCATTAGCCCTAGAGGCACTATCCGAAGCCCTAGCGGCGGAGGAACTCACTGCGCTGCGCTCTACGGTGAATAGGGATGATGTGATACTCGATAAGAGATCCAAGTCCACCTCTTTTAAACCAGCGGACGAAATAGTCAAATTCTAGGTCCATCCAACGGACCCAACAAAGATGGCCTCCATCAGGGCACAATTAAACCCCGACGTAGACGCCGCACTACGAGAATTCCTTTGGGAGAACTGGGACATCTTTGCCTGGCACCCTTCAGATATGCCAGGAATCCCACGCAGATTGGCAGAACATAGCCTAAACATCCTAAAAGGATTCAAGCCAGTCAAATAGGCTCTTCGGCGATTTTCCGAACCCAAAAGACAGGCAATGGGAGAGGAGCTAGCCAAATTACTGGAAGCCGGATTCATCAGATACATCAAACATTTGGACTGGCTAGCAAACCTGGTGATGGTACCAAAGAAGAACAAATCCTGGCGCCTATGTGTCGATTTTAAAGACCTTAACAAGGCTTGCCGAAAGGATCCTTTCCCCCTTCCCCGCATCGATCAAATAATCGATGCTACTGCAGGGCATGATTCATTGTGCTTCCTGGACGCATACTCCGGCTACCATCAAATCAAGATGGCGGAGGCAGACCAAGCCGCAACGACATTCATTACTCCATATGGACCATTCTGCTTCAACACGATGCCCTTCGGACTCAAAAATGCCGGCGCAACATATCAGCGCATGATTCAGACATGTCTGGCTACCCAGATCGGCAAAACAGTAGAGGCATACGTAGATGACGTGGTCGTCAAAACCAAACACGTCGAAACTCTAGTAGACGATTTGAGGCTCACATTCAACAACCTCCGAGCATATGACATTAAGCTGAACCCGGAAAAATGCGTTTTCGGTGTACCAGCCGGAAAGCTCCTGGGCTTCATTATATCCGGTAGAGGAATTGAAGCAAACCCAGCCAAGATCCGAGCTCTGTCACAGCTGGATATTCCAAAAGACCTCAAACAAATACAAATATTGACTGGATGCATGGCGGCTCTAAGCCGCTTCATCTCCCGTTTGGGAGAAAAGGCATTGCCCCTCTATCGCCTCCTCAGGCGCACCGAACACTTTGAGTGGACGGATGCTGCCACTGCCGGACTCGAAGAAATAAAGGCCATATTGGCAACAAATCCGGTCCTGGCCGCACCTAACCTGGGCGAACCAATGTTGTTATATATCGCGGCAACACATCAAGTAGTAAGCGCAGTGCTCGTCGTCGAACGAGAAACAGAAGGGCATAAATTCCCTCTTCAAAAACCAGTGTACTACGTATCCACTGTCTTAACTCCCTGCAACTCCCGGTACCTGCATTATCAAAAGATAGCATATGCGGTGTTCATGGCATCCCGGAAGTTGCGACACTACTTTCAAGAGTGTTCAATAACAGTGGCCTCCGAAGTACCTCTCAACGACATCATAAACAACTGCGATGCGATGGGCAGGATTGCAAAATGGGCCATTGAGCTCTTACCATTTGACATAACCTACAAACCACGGCGAGCTATAAAGTCGCAAGTCCTGGCTGACTTCGTCGCTGAATGGACTGAAGCCGAACTCCCTAAAGAGTACGGCGCATACTCCAATTGGATTATGCATTTCGATGGCTCCAAAATGTTGGCCGGCTTGGGGGCTGGCGTCGTATTAACGTCCCCAACTGGAGACACAGTCCAATACGTACTTCAGATAATGTACACGGACTCCAACAATGCAGCCGAATACGAGGCCCTCCTACATGGTCTCCGGATGGCAATCTCCATGGGTATTCAACGCCTAGAGGTGCACGGGGATTCAAACCTTGCAATATCCCAAGTAAATGGAGACTTTGACGCCAAGGATCCAAAAATGGCAGCCTATCGTAACGCTGTCCTAAAAATGTCAGCTTGGTTCGAAGGACTTGAATTCCACCACGTAGCCCGGGATAATAACCAAGCAGCCGACGTGTTGGCACGCATCGGTGCAAAACGCGACGCTGTCCCTCCAAACATCTTCCTAGAGCGGCTCTTTAAGCCATCCGTACTATGGGAAGAGGAGTCCGGAAATAACAACCCGGAAGCAACCGCACCACCCAACACAGAACAATCTGACATAATCGGCGGCTCAGCCGATGAAATAACACCCTCAGCCCACGAAATAATGGCGGTAATTGCCCCGTGGACAGAACCATTCCTAGCCTACTTAATTAGGCAGGAACTTCCCGAAGACCAAAATGAGGCCCGCTGCATAGTTCGGCGATCTAAAGCCTACAAGGTCCATGAGGGAGAACTTTATAAGAAAAGCACAACCGGAGTCCTTCAAAGGTGTATCTCCGAAGAGGAAGGGCGAAACCTTCTGGCTGAAATTCACGCCGGACTAGGCGGACACCACGCTGCTGCCCGGGCCCTCGTAGGCAATGCCTTCCATACAAGATTTTATTGGCCGACGGCCCGGGCAGATGCTCAGGACTTAGTCCAACGATGCGTTGGTTGTCAGCTCTTTGCTAATCAGAGCCACATGCCACCCACCACCCTCAAAATTATACCCATCACCTGGCCATTCACGGTCTGGGGGCTTGACATGGTTGGACCCCTTAAAGGGGGAACCCACAAGCAAAAGTACCTATTGGTCATGGTGGACAAATTCACCAAATGGATAGAGGCCAAGCCAGTTAAAATGGCCGAATTCGGACCAGTGATAGACTTCATATCCGGGGTAGTACACCGTTATGGCGTTCCCCACAGCATCATCACCGATAACGGCAAGAACTTCACGGCCGACGAGGTTAAACTCTGGTGCAAAAATATGGGCATTAAGCTCGACTATGCTTCAGTCTATCATCCTCAAACCAACGGTCAAGTTGAACGAGCAAACGGTCTAATAATGAGCGGCATCAAACCCAGACTAGTGGGGTCCCTTACGGAATCTAACACGCACTGGGTAGAGGAGCTCGACTCCGTACTCTGGGGGCTGCGGACCACGCCAAACTGTACTACCGGATTCACACCATTCTTTATGGTATACGACGCAGAGGCGGTTTTGCCTTGCGACATAATTCATGACTCACCTCGAGTGCACATGTACGAAGAAAGAGAAGCCGAGTTGGATCGACAGGACAGCTTGGGCGCATTAGAGGAGGAGAGCGACGTGGCAAAGGCTTGTTCCGCATTCTATCAACAGCAGGCTCGAAGATATCTAAGCAGAGAAGTACGGGCTAAAACTTACAATGTTGGCGAACTAGTTCTACGCCTGCCGGACAAGAAAAAGGACAAACTCAAGCCCAAATGGGAAGGTCCCTTCATCATTGACCAAGTCCTGACCGGCGGAGCATACCGTCTGCGAAACGCATCGGACAACCACCTCGAGCAAAACCCATGGAACGCAGCCCGCCTCCGAAGATTCTATGCCTAGCGCCGGACTCAGAGTTCGTCTCCTTCCCCCGTCCACATTTTATACTTCAGTTGCCTTTTGTTTCTCTCTTTTATCCCACCTTTTTCATAAAGCCCTTGAGGGCCGATTTGCGCATTGTTCGCACACACTTGATGTGCTACCCACACTCATTATACCTGGGGGCTTCTTTAACAGAAGCTTACTTATACGGGCTTCATGCCCAACACATGTGTCAAACTTCCACATGTACCTTTTATTCACCATTATATGCATCGATATGACTTAAGTTTTGGCCAAGCTGGGTTGCCTGGTTCCTGTGCTTACCCCTACATTCCCGATTGTTCGGCTAGGAGGTAAAGGGAGCACCTCTGCGATTGTTACTGCCGGATCAGCCGGATGTGTACCTCAGACTGGGTGAAGCCGAAAGCTAGCATTCTTAAGGGAATATTCGGTCGGTGACTTGAAAGATGATTTTTACCTATTTATTTATCTGCCCCCAGATGTTTTCCTGCTCTTTTCGCAGTCCGGACATGCACTTTGGGGCATGCCTCCCAGGGAAAGGAACCCCTAACGGAACTATTCTCCCTGGAAGATGTTTCTTACTAGCCATGTAATATAACATAACTAGTTGGGCACTTGTCTGATAAAGCACTAATGACCCCTACGCCTGGTCTCCATGCATGCCCCGGTTTTTTCATAACCGAGAAGGTATTCGGACACACTCCGGACTCTGGGGTCCCGAGGTTGAAGCGAAAAGGTCGGCAATGACAAACAATCTACAATCCGGCTAGAAGGCATTTTACATGTCATTTTAAATACATCGTCAAATCGACTGACTGTACTCCTCCTCAATCCCGTCTAACAGGCTGTCTAATTTACAGTCCCGTTGGGAATACTCAGCGGCCAACTCTACTTGGCCGTACACTAAGCTCACAGGGATCTCCTTCCCATCGGGCCCCACAGGTCCGACCTCGGCCATGTGGTTTGGATCCGCCTTCTTGTACCGCGTCTTCACCATGGCCCAGGCCTCCCTGGCACCTTGACGGCAGGCCGATATCTTCCACAAACGGAAGCGCTGCTGTGCTCCCTGAAGCTTCTCCGCAAGCTCTCCAAGGCCCTTGGGTAGGGAGAAGGACGACCATAAGGCCTGGACGACGCCACTCATTGTCTGCCGAACACGTTCGAGCAGTTGCACCAGCTCGGGAAGTTGGTCACCCGTTGAACCGGGCATTTCCTCCGCAGGGCGACCTGTGAGCACACCTACAGGCATATTTCTGTCAATTGACTTCCTCGCTGAACTCTTCTTTTCAAAAGAGTTTGCTCAAGCACTTACTATAGATGCCGCGACGAAGCCGCTGATTCTCCTTCACGGAGCCAGACAGCTGGGCCCGAACACCTTTTAGCTCTTCTCCAAGCTGGGTGTGGGCATCTTGGAGTTTGTTCCTCTCCTGCTGCACCTTCATAAGCACCCTCTCGCCGGCTCTCAGCTGGCGCAGTAGCTGTTGCTTGTCCGGATCCAGTCCGTCAACATCTGCAATATCATTGTCAGACTTATACGCACGCCGCACACCGCTTATCTTTTTGAAATAATGTGTTACCGGAGGGGGTCTCTGTGTCTCCTCCTGCGGCAGCTAGTGCGGCCTCAAGTTGGGCTTTGCACTCTTGTAGCTCCTGGGACAATTGGGTATTCTTCCCCGTCAGATCCTGCATATTAAATGAGCCTTAAATCAGTTATTTTAACTACTTTAAGTCTCGGGGGCTACTGGCATATACAACTATTAAAATCTCTTACCCGTATGTCTTTTACATACTGCTCCATGGCTCTGGTTAAACCATCTTGAGTGGCACGGAGGTGCGCATCTCCCGCGTTAAAGGCATCCAACGCCTCTGGGGAGAAACACGCGTCACGCAGTACTGTCTGGCGACGCCTATGATTCATGGCGCTCTCCACTTCAGACCTGGTGGCGGACAGCCCGTCGGCATCCTCCGTTGGAGGAGTACCCGGCTCGCGCCTTGCGCTCGCCTCCCCCTCCGGACCAGGTGGTGGAGCCTGCCTGGCGAAGGCTTGATTGGCAACCTCTCCGGGCACAGTCCGGCGAGCGCTCTTCCTCCTGGAAAAGTCATGAGCATTAATACACCTCCTAGGAATCCTTTCCCTAAAATAACGGTCGCGAGCTATACCCTTGCGGCGATGTTTCGATTCGCACCGCACCCCACTTCCGCCTGCTAAGCCGGACTGACCCTTGTTGGTCAGCCGCCGCGGGTTCGGCTTCCCGCCTTGAAGGCACCTCCTGCGAGACACCGTTGTATACGGTGGTCAGAAATACGCAAGGACGAAATAATGGTGTCAGGACTTCGGTCATAATTACCTGGGAAGCCGAAGATAAGCCAGGGTAGTCAGTCGTAATGGCGACTAGAGCATTGTCCATGCTGAGTTGGTGGAACACCCCATCGATTAGCTCCACCTTTATGTCCGGATCCTCTTCGGAAGCCGGATCAAGGGATCTTCCCGGATCCTCGGGTTGTGGAGCCGGACTGTGTATGTCCTCCACATCTCGACGCAGTTCCTGCGTCAAAATCATAAAGTAAGGTACTTAACTTTGAAAGCATGGGGCGGATAAATAAATGTCCGCTTACCCAACTCCGAGGGTTATTCATGGAGAACCCATTCAATGGGATCGTCTGGAGGAAGTCCTCCTTCTCCCCCTTGTACAGGCTAGGCAGGATCTTCACCAGATCCGCGGCCGAACCCGGCCCCTTGCGGCCATGACGGGTGGCGTCATTCTCCCCGTTGAAATCCCACATGGGGTGGCCCCTATATTGGAGTGGCTGCACCCCTCGCATGATGCACGTGGCCATGACTCCGATCATGGTCAATCCGGAATGGGCCAGCAACCTAATCCGGCCCATCAAATAATGGACGCTCCTGTCTTCCTCCTGTTGAGGGCTCCGCGGGCGCCAACTTAGGTGTTTCTTCAGAGGAGCCTTGTTGAACTCCGGGAGGCCGATCCGAACTGGGTCTGGCAGTGGAGCATCTTCTACATAAAACCATTCCGAGGGCCAGTCTTCGGACGCCTTCTTTGGGGTTCCAGATAGATATCCGGTCCTGGCGATGCGCCATATTTCGGCTTCGCCCACTTGATATATTGACCCCTCGTGAGAACGGGGTACGAGGCAAAATAGTCTCTTCCACAGCACAAAATGGGGCTCGATGCCCAGGAACAGCTCGCAAAGAGCTATGAAACCCGTGATGTGCAGAATAGAGGCGGGCGTGAGGTGATGAAGCTGGAGTCCGTAGAACTCCAGGAGCCCCCGGAGAAACGGATGTATGGGAAATCCGAGCCCCCTTATTAGATAAGGGACGAAGCACACCCGCTCCCCTTTGGAGGGACTAGGGGTGGCCTCGCTTGCTTTCCACCTTTGTAGGTGTCCAGCCCGGCTCGAACCGGGACCATAAAGGCCGGAGGAAGGTATCCCTCTGCTTGGAGCGTCACCAGCTCATTGTGCGGAACTGAACATCTCCTCCAATCTCCTGGCGGAGGGCTGGGAGCGCGAGAGGAGGAGCCGCGTCGACTGTCCATGATAGAATGGATTTTTGGTCAGAAGCACTCCGACGAGTACTCGCGGAAGGAAGATGGTGTGATTTGGATCTGGATTCTTGCCTCTCTTATAGGCAGATTATTGAGAAAATTCCTTATTTGACACTGTCTTAAAATCTGCTTCCTTATTTGACACTAAATTTTTTTTCTTCCCTATTTGACACAAGTTCTAAATTTTATTCCCAATATAACATTTCCGCCCATTTTGAGCCTAAATGACACCTGAAAAGACTCTTTTGCCCCTCATGTGATATCTCTGTGTGCGGGGCAGTAGCGCACACACGCAGCATCAGTGCGAGGGCAGGAGCGCACACGCAGCAGCACATACACATGCAGCAACACACACACGCGTGCGCGCGCACACATAGCAACACACGCGCGCAGCAACACACATGCACGTGCATACATATGCAGCAACACACATGCACACAGCACACACACACACACACGCAGCAGCACACACGCATGCAGCGCATAGGCACGCAACAGCACACACACACGCGCACGTACACACGCAGTAGCAAACACACACGCAGCAGCACACACGCGCGCGCGCACACACACACACACACGCAGCAGCACACATGTGCGCGCGCACCCACGCAGGCAACAGCACACACGTGCGCATACACACACATACCACATGAGGGGCAAAATAGTCTTTTCACGTGTCATTTAGGCTCAAAATGGACGGAAGTGTCGTATAGGGAATAAAACTTAGGATTGGTGTCAAATAGGGAAGAAAATCTTTTTCAATGTCAAATAAGGAACCAGATTTTAAGACAGTGTCAAATAAGGAATTTTCTCCAGATTATTTGCGCAGCTAGGGGGTAAAATATAAAAATACCCTGGCCTTTTGCATTCGTGCGACACGTGGAAGAGGGCCATTATTGGGCGTGGAAGCCAAGGAGCGCAACATTTGTAAGGAAGCCGGACACTATTCGGCAAGCACATGGAATTTGGAGGAGAACCCGCCTTGCAACGCCGAAGACAATATATGCGCTGGACTCATCGTCATTGAAGCCTGGTTCGGGGGTTACTAAGGGAGTCCTGGACTAGGGGGTGTCCGGATAGCCGGACTATCATCATCGGCCGGACTCCAAGACTATGAAGATACAATATTGAAGACTTCGTCCCGTGTCCGGATGGGACTTTCCTTGGCGTGGAAGGCAAGCTTGGCAATACGGATATGTAGATCTCCTACCATTGTAACCGACTCTGTGTAACCCTAGCCCTCTCCGGTGTCTATATAAACCGGAGGGTTTTAGTCCGTAGGATGAACAACCATCACAACAATCATACCATAGGCTAGCTTCTAGGGTTTAGCCTCCTTGATCTCGTGGTAGATCTACTCTTGTACTACCCATATCATCAATATTAATCAAGTAGGAGTAGGGTTTTACCTCCATCGAGAGGGCCCGAACCTGGGTAAAAACATCGTGTCCCTTGTCTCCTGTTACCATCCGCCTAGACGCACAGTTCGGGACCCCCTACCCGAGATCCACCGGTTTTGACACCGACAGCCGGCGTCAGCGGTGCCGCTCTAAATCCCGCCACAGCAAAAACGGTGATTCCGGTATGGGAGACAATAACACCCCGGACAGTGCCGAAGACAACCCCCTCCAGCAAGATTCAGTGCGGGAGGATGGAGAAGCCAGCCCTCATGAGAGAGCGGCAGGCAGAGAGGTAGAGGACGATAATTACATGCCTCCCTCCAAAGACGAGGCAAGCCTCGATGACGACGAATTTGTCGTGCCCGAGGATCCCGTCGAACAAGAGCATTTCAAACGCAGGCTTATGGCCACGGCAAGCAGCCTCAAGAAAAAGCAGCAACAGCTTAGAGCTAACGAAGACTTGCTAGCCGACAGGTGGACTGAAGTCCTTGCGGCCGAAGAGTATGAACTCGAATGCCCCGCCAAGAGCTACCCAAAACGCAGGCTGCTACCCCGATTAGAGGAGGAAGCACCTAAACCTACATCACCAGCGCATAATACAGCCGACCGGCCACCTCGTGGCCGCGACAGAGAGGCCTCTCGGCCCTCCACTCAAGCCGCACCCCGGCGCCGCTCAAAAAATACCAAGGCGCGGGAAAATGTGCCAGACCTGCGGGATATACTGGAGGACAAGGCAAGGCAAACAAGATCGATCTACGGATCGCATGGGCGCCCCACGATACGTGATGATAACCGTCACGTCGGATATGGCAATTTCGGCCGGGCCGAACACAGTAGACAAAGCTCATTTGAGCTGCGTCATGATATAGCCCAATACAGAGGCGCCGCACACCCACTATGCTTCACAGACGAAATGATGGATCATCAAATCCCTGAGGGTTTCAAACCCGTAAACATTGAATCATACGATGGCACAACAGAACCTGCGGTTTGGATCGAGGACTATCTCCTCCATATCCACATGGCCCACGGTGATGATCTACATGCCATCAAATACCTCCCACTCAAGCTTAAAGGACCAGCTCGGCATTGGCTTAACAACTTGCCAGCGGAGTCAATTGGTTGTTGGGAAGACCTGGAAGCTGCATTCCTCGACAACTTCCAGGGCACCTATGTGCGACCACCAGATGCCGATGACCTAAGCCACATAATTCAGCAGCCAGAGGAATCAGCCAGACAATTCTGGACACGGTTCATAACCAAGAAAAATCAAATCGTCGATTGTCCGAATGCAGAGGCCCTTGCAGCCTTCAAACATAACATCCGCGACGAGTGGCTTGCCCGGCACCTAGGACAGGAAAAGCCGAAATCCATGGCAGCCCTCACAACACTCATGACCCGCTTTTGCGCGGGAGAGGACAGCTGGCTAGCTCGTAGTAACAACATGACCAAGAGCCCTGGTAATTCGGATACCAAGGACAACAACGGCAGGTTGCGTCGCAACAAGCACAACGCCGACTTAATGGTGATAATGCTGAGGATACGGCAGTCAATGCTGGATTTAGAGGCTCTAAACCCGGTCAGCGGAAAAAGCCATTCAAAAGAAATACTCCGGGCCCGTCCAATTTGGACCGAATACTCGACCGCTCGTGCCAGATACACGACACCCCCGAAAAACCAGCCAACCACATCAACAGGGATTGTTGGGTGTTCAAGCAGGCAGACAAGTTAAATGCTGAAAACAATGACAAGGGGCTGCATAGCGACGACGAGGAGGAGCCCCGGCCGCCAAACAATAGAGGACAGAAGGGTTTCCCCCTACAAGTGCGGACGCTGAACATGATATACGCAACCCACATACCCAAAAGGGAGCGGAAGCGTGCACTAAGGGACGTATATGCGATGGAGCCAGTCGCCCCAAAGTTCAATCCATGGTCCTCCTGCCCGATCACTTTTGATCGAAGGAACCACCCCACTAGTATCCACCATGGCGGATTCGCCGCATTGGTTCTAGACCCAATCGTTGACGAATTTCACCTCACTAGAGTCCTGATGGACGGCGGCAGCAGCCTGAACCTGCTTTATCAGGATACAGTGCGCAAAATGGGCATAGATGTCACACCCAAGATGCGACCCTATCCTAAAGGAACTCGAAGGTCCCACCAAGGATAGAAGCGCATCTTGAAGACGCTTTTGCAAGGTGGATATCATTACATCAACATTACATAAATGGATGGAGATACATACAAAACATACAAAGTCACATGAATACAACAATACAACATACAAGAACAACATCCGACTACGGATGAATCATAAACAGAAACTCAAACAATATCCACCCTACTAGCCCAGGCTGCCGACCTGGAACCTATCCCCTGATCGAAGAGGAAGCAGAAGGAGAACTCCAAAACAAGCAAACATCATGCTCGCGTCAAGATCATCGCATAACCTGTACCTGCAACTGTTGTTGTAGTAATCTGTGAGCCACGAGGACTCAGTAATCCCATTACCATGGGTATCAAGACTAGCAAAGCTTAATGGGAAAGGAAGGGGTAAAGTGGTGAGGTTGCAGCAGCGACTAAGCATGATATGGTGGCTAACATACGCAAATGAGAGCGAGAAGAGAAACAAAGGAACGGTCGTGAAGCTAGCAATGATCAAGAGGTGATCCTGAACACCTACTTACGTCAAACATAACACAGAAACCGTGTTCACTTCCCGGACTCCGCCGAGAAGAGACCATCACGGCTACACACGCGGTTGATGCGTTTTAGTTCGGATCTGGTGTCAAGTTATCTACAACCGGACATTAACAAATTCCCATCTGCCACATAACCGCGGGCACGGCTCTCGAAAGTTTATACCCTGCAGGGGTGTCCCAACTTAGCCCATGATAATCTCTCGCGATCAACGAAGGATATACCTTCTCCCAGGAAGACCCGATCAGTCTCGGAATCCCGGTTTACAAGACATTTTGACAATGGTAAAACAAGACCAGCAAAGCCGCCCGATGCGCCG
The DNA here is from genome assembly GCA_963921465.1 of Triticum timopheevii. Taxonomy (NCBI): domain Eukaryota; kingdom Viridiplantae; phylum Streptophyta; class Magnoliopsida; order Poales; family Poaceae; genus Triticum; species Triticum timopheevii. The sequence continues at coordinate 346,545,727 of OY997270.1, read as the reverse complement.
ACAATCCCGATAGGAGCTGCACATATCTCGTTCTCAGGGCAACACCGGATAAGTCAAGCTACGAGTAAAACCAGACTTCGAATTTCCCCGAGGTGGTCCCGCAGGCTGCTCAGTTCGAACCAACACTTAGACAAGCACTGGCCCGGGGGGGCTATAATAAAGATGACCCTTGGGTTAATTACTCCCAAGGGAAAGGTAGGTGGTGGTGAGGCAAATGGTAAAACCAAGGTTGGGCCTTGCTGGAGGAGTTTTATTCAAAGCGAACTGTCAGGGGGGTCCCATAAATCACCCGATCGCGTAAGGAACGCAAAATCCGGGAACATAATACCGGTATGACGGAAACTAGGGCGGCAAGAGTGGAACAAAACACCAGGCATAAGGCCGAGCCTTCCACCCTTTACCAAGTATATAGATGCATTAATAATATAAGAGATATTGTGATATCCCAACCAAAATCCTGTCCACCATGGAGCAATCTTCAACTTCACCTGCAGCTAGCAACGCTATAAGAGGGGCTGAGCAAAGCGGTAACATAGCCAAGCAATGGTTTGCTAGGAAGGGTGTCAAAGGTTAGAGGTTCATGGCAATTTGGGGAGGCTTGAAGAGCAAATGATAGGTAACGCAGCAAAGCGATAGAACGAAGTAACTAGCATAGCAATGTTAGTAGTGAGATCCAGGGTAGCGGTCATCTTGCCTGAAATCCCGCAAGGAAGAAGAACGAGTCCATGAAGAAGATGAAGCCACGAAGACGAACCAAGCGTAGACGAACGAATCCTCACGATCGCAACGAAACGGGAACTATCGAGAAGAAGCACACAACATAGTAAACACACCACACATGAACAAGACATGATGCACAACAAGCATGATGCATGACAAAGCTATATGGGGCTACTCATGGCAAGAGAAGATGCATACAAGAGCAACACGTCAAGGCAAGTTTAAATGAGGCCGGAAACAACATATAACAATTCCGGTAAGTCCTCATATGCAAATTTCGAAATGGGTCCAGATCTGAATAAACCTTATGTTCAAGTTGTTAAACAGCAAGTTAAGATGCACCAAGATGATCTACACGAAATTCTAGTCAAGTTACATATAAAGTTCATTAGATTCGGAGCTACGGCCTAGAAGATATGAGCAAAACAAGTTAAACATGGCATTGATGCAAAATGCATACAAACATCAAGCAAACACACCAAAACAAGGATGCAACATGATAATATGAAGCTACATGCAAAAACAAGCAATTTTCATATAGAGCGCACTCAAAATGGAGCAACGGTTCAACACACACACACACACTATACAAGTCATAACAATCTGTCCATAACAGCAACTAGGCATCTTACAAGCATCAAAACAACAAGCTACAGCACCCCAACATAAGAAAAAAAGGCATGAGCATGAAGTACAGGTAAAGCATGACAAGACATGAACACTGAGCTATCACCAGAAATCACTAGAACATGCTCAAAAGGACATGGGAAGATTGCAAATAATAACAGTTTCAGACTTAGCAGAGATAACATCAGGTTGCAATGTTTAGAGCCATCAAACAACATGTTACAGGAACTTATCATGGCAAACAAAGGCATGGCATGAATCTACTAATTGCATAGAACAAAAGCCCCTTACTGACCATGAACCAAAAAGGATCAGAAAATATGATGGCACCCATGTAAACATGGCAAGTTATATGACAGATTCATACATGGCAGGAACAACAATAAGTAGGCATGTTGGTGAGCTTGAACCACTCACCACAGAGCAATACATGGCATGGCAAGGCAACCAACAGTAAGAAGACATGTTTATGAAGCTAAGAATGGCAAGAGCAATTTCATAGGGTGCATGGATCACTAGCAAAACACATGGCCAAAACTGAACTTCATGTTAACAGATTGACAGCAACATTATTTAGCAACTTGAGAGCAAGATTACAACATGATACAGCAGGTTATAAATTCAACCAGGGGCATGAATGGATAGAGAAAGACATGTATAACAATTCATCCTTAGTGAACATCTCCAGAATAATGCACGAAATGACTTGTAGCAGCAGGTTAACATAGCAACAAAATATAACAGAATCTGTCAGGAAAACAGCAACAGCAAGTACCCTACTTAACAAGCTTGATGCACTCAGCACACAACTCACAAAAATAAATGGATGGCACCACTGGAAAGATGGCATGGCATAGATCAAAACACATGTAGACATCAACCTCATAGGATGCACCCATCAAACATGGCAAAAATGACAAATGAGCAAGTTATAACAGTTTCAGCAGATTAACATCAACATGCACTTTTCCCAAAGCATTTCAGGCATCAAGATGAGCTCAAATTAAAATGATGCAATGGAATGAAATGAATTACTCGTCGAGGCGAACAATTTGAAATATTACACGCACAAAACGGAGCTACGGATGCAGAGATACAATGCGATGAACATGGCATGATGAAGCTGAAATATTCGGGACTAGAGATTTGGATGGGGAAAGTCAACCTTCGGATGCACGGTTTTCGAGGCGGGGCCGGGCTCGCCGGAGCTAGGAGACGCCGGCGACGAGGGAGGAGGCCGGAGAGGAGGGGGCCGGCGAGGGAGGCGGCGGATCCAGCCTTCCCTCGGCCGGATCTGGCCGGGGCGGCGCGGTGGAGGGAGCCGGCGGGCTCCAGGAGGCGGAGGCGGGCGGCGCGGCTGCCGAGGCGCGGCGGCGGCGCGGCGCCGGCCGGCGGAGGCGGCGGTCGACGGCGGTGAGGGTGACTCGGCGGCGGGGCAGGAGAGCAGCGGGCTCGGGCGCGGGGCTCCCGCGGTCGGCGGCGGCGGTGGATCGGGCCGCGGGGGCCCGCTGCGGGCCGCGGCGGGCCGGCGGCGCGGGGCGGCGGCGCGGGACACGTGGCGGGCGGCCACTGGCGCGGGGCGGCGGCACGGGACGTCCGGCGGGCGCGGACATGTCCGGCGGGCGAGAGGAGCAGGGCTAGGGTTGGACTGCGTGAAAAATGGAGGGGATCACATATATATAGGTAGAGGGAGCTAGGGGAGTCCAAATGAGGAGCGGTTTTTGGCCACGTGATCGTGATCGAACGACCGAGAGCATGGAGGGGAGTTTGCTGGGTTTTGGGCCACTTTGGAAGGGGTGTTGGGCTGCAACACAAAGAGGCTTTTACGGTTACGCGGTTAACCGTTGGAGTATCAAACGACCTCCAAATGGCACGAAACTTGACAGGCGGTCTACCGGTGCTATACCAAGGCCGCTTGGCAAACCTCGGTCCATTCCGAGAACTTTTAATACCCGCTCACAACGAGAGACAAAAAGGGGACGCCGGAGGACATAGGAGTGCCGGATTGCAAAACGGAGAACGGGGAAAATGCTCGGATGCATGAGATGAACACGTATGCAAAATGAAATGCACATGATGACATGATATGAAATGCATATGATGACATGGCAAAATGCAACACGCAAGCACATGACATGGCAAAGACGGTGATAACTGGCAGACACCTGGCGCATCGAATCCGGGGTGTTACAATAGACCCCTCAAGGATTAAACCCACCAAGACGACCTTTAAAGGCGTCATACCAGGTGTAGAGGCCAACTGTACAGGCTCAGTTACACTTGAAGTGGTCTTCGGATCCCCGGATAACTTCCGAAGCGAGGAGTTAATCTTCGACATAGTCCCATTCTGCAGCGGCTATCACGCACTGCTCGGACGAACCGCATTTGCAAAGTTCAATGCGGTGCCGCACTGCGCATACCTCAAGATCAAGATGCCAGGCCCTCGAGGAGTCGTTACGGTCAACGGAAACACCAAACGCTCTCTCCAAACGGAGGAGCATGCGGCTGCTCTCGCGGCAGAAGTACAAAGCAGCCTCTCAAGGCAATTCTCGGGTCCGGCTATGAAACGGCCGGACACCGTCAAGCGCGCCCGAAGTAACCTACAACAAGACCACTTGGCATGTCCCGAGAACGCGTAGCAATGCGGCACCAACCCCAGCCCTCGCGAAATTGTGAAACCAGTACTACGCGTACATAATTACGCTCTCGAAATACCATGGGCATAGGGGGAGGGGCACGACCACGGCAGGCCCAGAATGCGACTCAACCGCACCAGGGGCTCCCGAGCAATTCCTTTTTCTTATTTTCAGGACTCCTTTATCAAGAAGCCCTGTCCGGCAGTAGAATCGCCGAACATACGATGCAACAGCCAGGGAAGCAGAAAGCTACGTCGAGTATCTAGGTGGTCTCTATAACAAGCAGTATACTTGTTTTACATATCATCCCACAGCTCGCTCCTGGAGGGGGACATGTCAAATAGTCCCGTCCCTTGCTTATCGCACTATTTGTATCGTTCTTCTTTTACCGCAGCTTTTTTAATAAACAATGCACAGTTTTTGCCTATTATTGCATTCCTTTTTCTTATCTATATATGTTCACTTATGACATGTTGCATCCGTGCGCTTTGGTACGGCCAAATACACTAGGGGCTTAAGTACCCCAAAATATGGTGTGATAAGTCCGAACACTTTCACAAGTGTGGCACCCCGAACTTATAGCATTATATGCATCGGCTCCGAATCATGTCTTGGGTCAATAGTTGGGTTTGCCCGGCTCCCATGTTTTGGTACCTTACGTTCCGTTATATCGGCTAAGGTAGCGCTGGGAGAACCACTGCGATTGTGCCCCGGTTGAGCTGGGTTAAGCACCTCAGTGGAGAAAGCTAAAACTGACCGTCATGATAGGGCGAGAGCCGGTCGCTGTTCGAGAGGTTTTCGAGTCCCTAAAGACTTATGCCGCTTAGAGCGAGGAGTCGGCTTTGTCCGGCCCAGGCGTGGATAGTGCCCCGAACTCGGTCTTCCGAATACTAGGGGCTTCACCGAAATTTAAAATTATAGAATTCTATGGCTAAGTGAGAGTGTTCTAGCATTATAGTCCGGTTGCCTCGTTCGTTGTGTTGAGCGCCTCCCTGAAGGACCCAAGAATGGGAAAAAGAGCGCTCAAGTTTATCCCGAACACCCTAGCACTCGCGGCATGGGGGCAGAAGCCGACGATTCGCCATCTCTCAAATTTAATAAACGGCCGCACAGAAGGTAATATTTTAAATTCACAAGTGTTGCTTAGCGCATATGAACAAGTTTCCAAGCATACAGGATAACAAATGCGAGTTTACTCAAAAATTACATCTTTGGAGCATTCACCCGCTATAAGGCGGGCACCCTTCAGGACGCCCGCATAATACATTTCGGGCTTGCGATACTCCCTGCTCGGCGGTGGAGCGTTCGTCACAAGCTTCTCAGTGTCCATCTTGCCCCAGTGCACTTTAGCACAGGCAAGGGCCCTACGGGCACCTTCGATACAGACAGAGCGCTTGACGACTTCAATCCATGGACAGGCGTCCACCAGCTGCCTCACCAGCCCAAAGTAGCTCCCAGGCATGGCTTCCTTAGGCCACAGCCGAACTATGAGGCCCTTCATGGCCTGTTCGGCCACCTTAAGGAGCTCGACCAGCTGCTTCAGCTGGTCGCTCAAGGGCACCGGGTGTCCGGCCTCAGCATACTGAGACCAGAACACCTTCTCCATCGAGCTCCCCTCCTCGGCCCGGTAGAATGCGGCAGCGTCGGACACACTGCGGGGCAGATCTACGAATGCTCCTGGAGAGCTCCGGATTCGGGTAAGTAACAAGTAATTCACTTTCACGTGCTTGCTTTGCATGAAGAATGCCTTACCCGTTGCTATCTTCTTCATTGCCTCAATTTCCTGGAGGGCTTTCTGGGCTTCGGCCTTAGTGGCTTTGGCGCTCTCAAGAGCCGCGGCGAGCTCGGACTCTCGAGTCTTTGAGTCACGCTCCAAACTCTCGTGTTTTTCCACGAGAGCCTGGAGCTCTTGCCACACCTCCATCACCTGCACCTCCTGCTTCTCTCGCTTGGTGCGCTCCGCGGCCGCATTGCTTTTGGCCTTAGACACCGCCTCCTTCAGGGTCGCCACCTCATTCGTGGCCCCTGCAATTCTCATGTTATTCCTGTCATTTTTTGCAACCACATCTTTTATATACTTCCATAAGGTATTACTTACCTTCCTTATCCTCGAGCTGCTTTTTGGCAAGGCCGAGCTCGTTCTCGGACCGCTCGAGGCTCTGCTTCAATGCATTGACCTCCGCAGTCAGTGTGGCAGAGGTCAGTAGCGTAGCCTGCATTCCCCATATTGACATACTTATGTTAGACTCCTGCGTACATCTTTTTAGATCCTCAGTTCGGCTTTTCTTTCCGAACACCAAACTGAGCATCAGGGGCTACTGTCTATGCGGTAATATTTTTAGGGACATTTACATCTGTGCCCCTAACTCGAACCCACTACTCAGATTTGCCCCTAATTTTGAAGCATGCTCAAATTTGCCCCTCCGCTATTAAGCCACTACTCAAAAATGCCCTTCCGTACAGTACTGTAGCACTTTCCATCCAATACTGTAGCACTTTCCATTTGCTACAGTACACATGGGCCTTTGATGGTCAAAGGCCTTTGACTGGACGGAAGGGCATTTCTGAGTAGTGACTTAACGGCAGAGGGGCAAATTTGAGCATGCTTTGAAATTAGGGGCAAATCTGAGTAGGTGGTTCGAGTTAGGGGCATAAATGCAAATGGTCCATATTTTTACATATCTTAAATACATACCTCAAAGCCTGTTAGAAGGCTGGCACAGGCTTCAGTCAGCCCGCTCTTGGCGGACTGAACTTTCTGAATCACCACACTCATAACAGTGCGGTGCTCCTCGTCGATGGAGGTGCCGTTAAGCGCCTCCAGCAAATTATCCGGTGCCTCTGGTTGGGCGGAGGTCACCGGTGTCGCAGTCTCTCCCTTCTTACGAAGGGGCCACCTGCCGGATTCCGGAACCACTGAAGGTTCCGGTGCGGAGTCCGGCCCAGGGCCGGACTTAGAGCCCTTTGGGGTTTTATCCCCCTTGCGCCTGGAGTCCGGGAGGTCGCCTTGCGGTGCCTCCTGGACCACCTCCCCCTGGTTGGGCCCCTTTTGGGACCCCACCTCAGCGTCATCCGCAGTGTGAGGAGAGGAAGCAGCCGGAAGTTAGGTGCTATTCACGTCCGACGAATCCAGGGAGCCGCTCGTTGAAGCGCCGAGCTCATCCTTGGGCGGGCTGCGGGGTTATATTCGGCGTTAGGAGATATTGTGCGACAAATGAAACGCCATGAGTTATTTTGGTATTCGGACACTTACGGTTTCGCCAGTGGCTTAACCCTTGGTGGCCACTCCTCTTCGCCGTCGTCGGTGTTGGTGGAGTAGTCCGGGGGAAGGGTCCTTCCCTTTTTGGACCCTCCGGCCTCCCCAGTTGGGGCGGCCTTCCTTTTCTTATCTTCCCCCGCTGGGGGAGAGGCCTCTTTTTCCTCCTCCTCATCTTCGCGAGAGGAGTCCGCCTCGGAGTCATCGGACGATGAGTCCGATAACACCTGGCGCCAGGAACTCTTTCGGGTTCCCGTGCCCTTCTTCTTGGCCTTCTTCTCCGGCACCACGTGAGGTGCCAGAACCAGTAGCCCCGTCAATTGGGCGTCCGCTGGTTCTTCTGGCAAGGGAGCCGGACAGTCAACCTGCCCGGATGTCTTTTGCCAGGCCTGTCAAAGGTAAGGGAGTTTAGATCCCGCATAGAGTCAAACTATGGAAAACAAGTGTCCTGTAAAGGGTAAAATAGCTTACCTCGCCGGCTTGACACTGCGAGCTGAATCTGCGATCTTCAGTAGCGGATGCGGGAGCCTCGGCGCCCTTAAACAGCACCTTGCAGGCATCTTCGTACGTAGTGTCGAAGAGCCTGCTCAAGGTTTGGTGCTGTGCCGGATCAAACTCCCACAAGCTGAAGGCCTGTTGTTGGCACGGGAGGATCCGGCGGATGAGAATGACCCGGACTACGTTGACGAGCTTGAGCTTCTTGTTCACCAGATTTTTGAGCAGAATTGGAGTCCGGTCAGCTCTTCTGAATTACCCCATGTTAGGCCCGTCTCTTTCCAAGAGGTGAGCCGTGTAGGGAAGCCAGATCGGAATTCAAGGGCCGCTGCCCATTTAGGGTCACGTGGCTCGGTGATGTAGAACCACCCCGATTGCCACCCCTTTATGGTCTCCACGAAGGAGCCCTCGAGCCATAGGACGTTGGGCATCTTGGCCACCATGGCACCTCCGCACTCTGCTTGGCGGACGCCCACTACCTTCGGCTTGACATTGAAGGTCTTCAGCCATAAGCCGAAGTAGGGCTGGATGCAGAGGAAGGCCTCGCACACGACGATGAACGCCGATATGTTGAGGAACAAATTCGGGGCCAGATCATGGAAATCCAGGCCGTAGTAGAACATGAGCCCCCGGACAAATGGGTGAAGTGGAAAACCTAGTCCGTGGAGGAAGTGGGTGAGGAACACCACCCTCTCATGGGGCCCGGGGGTGGGGATGAGCTGCCCCTTGTCGGGGAGCCGATGCGCGATGTCGCTGGACAAGTATCCGGCCTTCCGCAGCCTCTTGATGTGCCCCTCCGTGACGGAGGAGGCCATCCACTTGCCTCCCGCTCCGGACATGGCTGGGGAAGGTTGAGGCGAGATGTGCGGACTTGGGCGTTGGAGCTCGAGTGCGCGGAAATGGATAAGCAAAGGAGGAAGAAAGGCGTAGGTAAAAAGGTGGATCCTTATCCCCTTATATGGACGGACGAAGCTATGCGTCCCCACCAGCCTGGTAAAACTCGCTTATGTCCCAAGCGCTGTAATCAATGGCACGGTTGGGTTACCCATGCCCGTATTGATGAGAATCCCGAAATAAGGGGACATGATCTCTGCTTTGACAAGACGTGCCAAGGAAACCGCCTCGCTAAATGCGCTGAGGAGGGACAGTAAAAATGATTCGAATAAAGGCTTGGCCGTGGTGTGCTGTCACGCCATGGAATACGCAAGCAGATTAAATTTGTGTAAATATTATTCTCTCTACGGTGGCATGTGGAACTTATTTTGCAGAGCCGGACACTATCCTTGTGTTCAAAATCTTCTATGAAGTATTCGGAGGAGGAACCCGCCTTGCAATGCCGAAGACAATATGCGCGCTGGACTTGTCGTCATTGAAGCCTCGTTCAGGGGCTACTGAGGGAGTCCTGGATTAGGGGGTGTCCGGATGGCCGGACTATAGCCTTTGGCCGGACTCCTGGACTATGAAGATACAAGATTGAAGACTTCGTCCCGTGTCCGGATGGGACTTTCCTTGGCGTGGAAGGCAAGCTTGGCGATACGGATATGTAGATATCCTACCATTGTAACCGACTCTGTGTAACCCTAACCCTCTTCGGGACCTATATAAACCGGAGGGTTTTTAGTCCGTAGGACGAACAACAATCATACCATAGGCTAGCTTCTAGGGTTTAGCCTCTTTGATCTCGTGGTAGATCTACTCTTGTACTACCCATATCATCAATATCAATCAAGTAGGAGTAGGGTTTTACCTCCATCGAGAGGGCCCGAACCTGGGTAAAAACATCGTTTCCCTTGTCTCCTGTTACCATCCGCCTAGACGCACAGTTCGGGACCCCCTACCCGAGATCCGTCGGTTTTGACACCGACACCCACAATCACGTTCGTTTCTTTAATTGTGGAAACCCAGTGGAAAGGGTTCAGATCTGATCGAGTCAGGGGAAAGGCACTGTTTACTCGGTGAGGCACGGAATGGCTTGTTCGAGAGAAGCTGCTGTGGTGTATTCTTTGCACGGTGGCGGGTCCCAGGAAGTGACGGCGTGGTATTGTGAAGAGTCACGTTATGTTGTTTTCGTGTTCCAAATGATTCTGTTGAACCGTTCGCAACGGCAGGCACATCAGTGCAGCGCGAAGAGTCATGGTTATGGTTTACCAAGAGTCACATTCGTGCGTTTATCACGGAAACCCAACGGTTCGGCGGCCGTCTCTTCATACCTTGGGAGTGAACGCCACGTGGCGCCGCTCCAGAAACCTAACGGTCCGATGGGCGTCTCCTCCGTTGATGCCGCTCTGGCTCGTCGCCCGAGGCTAGGCTCCGGCTATTTAAGGCAGACGGACGGAGTCACGAAACCCTAGCCACATTCTACTCCTTCCTTTGTTCGCTGCCAGGCCTTCCATTCCTCTTGCTCATCACTATTCACTGACCATCTCCGCCATGGCTGGGTAGAAGGAGACTACTTCGGACGGCCGTGCCCTGTCGCAGGAGGAGCTCCCGGCTCGCGAGGGTTCCTTGTCTGTAAGTTCACCTTGTTTCTGCTTCTCCTTCATTCGTTTTTTCTATCTTTCGGTTGCTTTGATTTAGTTTGTGAAACATGGATTACTGTGGTCAGCTGACTCCTAATTTGATGCGGGTGTGTCTTGCTGATACTGATTTACAGTCATTTGGAGGTAGGGTTAGTCTGCGTCATGGTCTTGAACAGAAGTCCCATGCTGTAGAACTGGGGAGCATCGGAAGAGATGGGAATGGTGAGTGGGGCGGCGACGGGAATGGTGCACGTTGTTTTAGTTGCAGAGGCTAACAAAATGTGTGAAGAGCTGGTGGAGATCATCCACGGGTGGCAGGAGCTCTTCCAGGAAGCAAGGGAAGATTTGAAGAAGGCGAATGCCAGGATCGTAGAAATTACGGTTGAGAAGAACAATCTCCTTGAAGAGCACGTCCGGTCGTTGCAGGAATCGGTTGCAGCTGTGAAGCGACATGACGAGAATGTGAAGGTGCCGAAGAAGGATATTGATGAACTGCGCGTGGTGCAAACCAGCAAGAATCGGTTGTTGCAGGAATCGGTCGCAGCTGTGAAGCGACAAGACGAGGATGTGAAGGCGCTCAAGAAGAAGATTGATGAACTACGCGGGGATCAAACCAGCAAGAAGGTCGGTGGAGGCTACGTGTACAACATCGTCCCTGGCTGTTGCGTGCATCTGGTGTTGTTAGGCAGTGGACTCTAGTATTGTAATGACGTAATGATGAAGGCGTGTACGTTTGTGGATTTTCTGTGTTGCAGTGTTTCGGGTCACGGACACGGGCTTGCATCCAACAGATTCATGGTGTAGTTTTATACAGAGTCACGTTTGCCTGTATTTGTGTTCGAAATGATTCCGTTGACTCGTTGAGAAAAATAGGCACGCACATGAATCCCATGGGGGCATGGTTTCGTCTTTCCCATAGTCACGTTCGTACGTTTATCATGGAAAGAGAGTAGGATGGGTTTTGATATTAATGCTAGGTGTTTACTTTGTGAGTGTCCGATTCGAGAGTCGAGCTGTTTAAAAGCATAAGTTCCTTGTTTTTAAAAGCCACGGTTCTGTATTGAGTTACGTCATGCTTCTTTTATTAGAAGCACGGGAGTGAAGTGAATATAGGCGCGGACGACGACTTGTGCACTGACGATGGCGTGGACGTTCGTGGTAGTGTTAAGGGTCACAGGCACGGCATGGTATGATTATGTTGACTCGTTCAGAAGAATAGGCACGGACATGAATGCCATGAGGGCATGGTTGGGTCTGTTGGATCGTCACATTTCGTACGCTTATTAAGGAAACAAAGCGGAATGGGTTTAGATGTCAACTCTTAAAGTTTACTTTGCTAGTGGTCGGTTCAACAGTCGAGGTGTTTAAAAGCATAAGCTCCTTGTTTTTAAAAGCCACGGCTTTGTGCTAAGTTGCGTGGCGTTTCTTTTATTAGAAGCACGGGCGGGAAGTGAATACAGCCACAGTTCTGTACCAGGTAGCGACATGACTTGTGCACTGACAATGGCGTGGATGTTCGTGGCAGTGTTAAGGGTCACAGGCACGGACGTACGGCGGTAAAAGGCATGCTGCCCTATAATATAGAGTCACGCTCCCGTGTGTTTGTGTTTCGAATAATTCCGTCGACTTGATCTGATGGAGAGGCACGGGCGTTCAGCCCACAAAGGCACCGTCAGGGTTCGTTCCTTGCTTGTTAGGCACACAGACGCATGGATGTAGAAGGCACGGTTTTCAAGCAAAGAACGCACATCACGATGCCATGTTTTTCAAGCAAAACACGGGCCTGAAGTCCCTTTAGCCATGGTTCTGTACTAAGTAGCGTCATGACTTGTACTCATAAACGCGTGGATTTTCGTGCCTCTTGGCAATATTTCAGGTCAGAGGCACTGGCGTGCGTCCCACAAAGGCATGGTGCTGTTTTATACAAAGGCACACTCGCCCGTGTTTCTGTTTCGAATGCTTCTATTGACTCGTTCAGACGGAGAGGCACGGCCGGTCAGCCGACAGAGGCATAGGGTTGCATTACGCACAATTAGAGTCACATTACCATGGGTGTATGCTTTTGGTATTTCGAAATTATTGCACTCACTCATTCTGCTGGAGAGGAATGGACGTGAATCTGGCGGAGGCAAGTCTTCTTATTAGCCAGAGTCACATTCGTTTCTTTAGTTGGGGTAACCCAGCGGAATGGGTTCAGATGCGAACACTCACTGTTGAAGCTATTTTTGAAAGCTTCTTTCCTTGTTTTCAAAAGCACAGTCACGGTTCTTTGTTGTTGTTGTTGTGTGTAGTACTCGATAAAGGCATTGACTCGATCTGATGGAGAGTGATAGGCATGGTGTGGTATTATATAGAGTCACACTCGTCTGTGTTTGTGTTCAGAATAATTCCATCGACTCGACCAGATGGAGAGGCGCGGGCGTTATTTCGTTTGTCAGAACATGTAGTTGAGTAGGCTAGGGTCATGGATGTCGCTTGTTAATTAGAGTAGGAGCACGGTTGTGCTTCCACCAGAGGCACTTCGTTAGCCCGTGGGGAGCATGTTTTTGCGAACCGTGTGTAGTTTTGGTTCAAATGATTCCGCTTACTCGTTCACTTGGATAAGCACGGGCGTCGAGTCTACTGAGGCTGAGTCACGTTAGGCACGCAGTCGCGTCGATGTAGAAGGCACATTTTTGAAGCAAAGAACGCATGTCACAGTGCTAAAACATGAAGGTGAAAGCATGGCAGATTCAAGAGACACGAATATGGATAATACAGAACTAAAGTCCATGTAGTCTCGGTTCTGTAGTAAGAAGGGTCATGATTTGTACTCTTAAGCTCATGGACTTTCGTAGCTCTCTGTGTTGCAGTATTTCAGGTCACAGGCACGGGCGTGCAGCCTACAAAGGCATGGTGTAGAATTACAAAGAATCACGGTTCTGTGTTAAGTGGCGCCATGACTTGCGTACTCATGACGGAGAGTATGTTTCGGAAACCCAATGGTCCGACGGGCGTCTCCTCCGGTGGCACCGCTCTGGATCGTCGTCTGAGGTGATCCTCCGGCTATTTAAGGCGGACAGACGTAGTCTCGAAACCCTAGCCACATCCTACTCCTCCCTTTGTCCGCCGCCAGGTCTTCCATTTCTCTTGCTCCTCTCTATCATTTGACCATCTCCGCCATGGCTGGGCAGAAGAAGACTTCTACGGACCGCCATGCCCTGTCACGGGAGGAGATCCCGGCCGGCGAGGGTTCCTCGTCTGTAAGTTCACCCTGTTTGTGGTTTTCATTCATTTGTTTTTTCTTTGTTTCTCCTACTTGATTTAGTTTGTGAAACATGAATTATTGTGGTTAGCTTATTCCTAATTTGATGCGGATGTGTCTTGCTGATACTGATTTATAGTCATTTGGAGCTACTCTCATTAACCTGGTCAATGGGATGAATGCCTTGGTTTCAATAGCAAAGGTTGATAGAACGTACAAGGAGTTGCTGGAGGTCACTTACGAATGACAGCAGTTCTACCAGGAAACAAGAGAAGATTTGGACAAGGCCAATGCCAAGATCGTACAAATTACGGCTGTGAGGAGTAATCTCCTTGAAGAGCACACCTGGTCATTGGAGGAATCGACGTCAGCTATGAAGCGACATGAAGATAATATGAAGGCGCTGAAGGAGGAGATTGATGAACTACGTTGGGAGAAAACCAACAAGAAGGTCGGTGGAGACTAGATATACAGCAGCGTCCCTGGCTGTCGTGTGCGCCTGGTGTTGTTAGGCAGTGGAGTGGATTTTCTTACCTTGTCTTGCGAAATTTCTCTGTCAGCTACTTTGTTAACAAAATGTATTTTGGTTTCGAGTATCATTGTAATTAGGCGCCGTTACTTATGATGCACGGGACGTGAAGTCTCTGCATCCACGGTTGTGAACGTAGTACTGTAATGACTTGCGTACTGATGTAGGCATGTATGTTCGTGGCTTTTGTGTGTTGTAGTGTTTCGGGTCACGGACAAGGGCTTGCATCCCACAAATTCATGGTGTGGTTTTTTATAGAGTCTCGTTCGCCTGTATTTGTGTTCGAAATGATTCTGTTGACTCGTTCAGAAAAATAGGCACGCACGTAGGTGAATCCCATGGGGGCATGGTTTCGTCTTTCGCATAGTCACGTTCGTACGTTTATCATTGAATGAAAGCAGAATGGGTTTAGATGTTAACGCTAGCTATTTACTTTGTGAGTGGCCGATTGTAGATTCGAGTTGTTTAAAAGCGTAAGTTCCTTGTTTTTAAAAGCCACGGTTCTGTACTGAGTTGCGTCGTCACAATTCTTTTATTAGAAGCACTGGGGTGAAGTGAATACAATCGCGGTTCTATAGCAGGCGGCGACATGAGTTGTGTACTGACAATGTCGTGGACGTTCGTTGTACTGTTAAGGGTCAGAGGCACGGGCGTTAAGCGCTAAGAGGCATAGTGCCGTATAATATAGAGTCACACTCCCTAGTGTTTCTTTTCCGAGTGCTTCCGTCGACTCGATCAGATGGAGAGGCACAGCCGGTCAGCCCATAGAGGCATAGATTTGCATTACGCACAATCACGTTTGTTTTTTTAACCCAGCGGAATGGGTTGAGACGCCAACACTTACTGTTGAATCTGTGAGGCACCGAATGGCCTATGTGAGAGATGCTGTTTTGAAAAGCTTGTTTCCTTGTTTTCAAAAGCACAGTCACGCTTCTTTTTTGATGTTTTGTATATTACTTGATAGAGGCATGGACTCGATTAGATTGGAGAGGCCCGCGCATGGTGTGGTATTATATAGAGTCACGCTTGTCTGTGTTTGTGTTCCGAATAATTCCGTTGACTCTATCCGATGGAAACCCAGCGGAAAGGCACCGTTTGGTCTTACCCACAGTCACGTTCGTTTCTTTAATTGCGGAAACCCAACGGAAAAGGTTCAGACGTGAATACTCACTGTTTACTCGGTGAAGCACGGAATGGCTTGTTTGAGAGAAGCTGTTGTGGTGTATTCTTTGCACCGTGGTGGGTCTCAGGAAGTGACGGTGTGGTATTGTGAAGAGTCACGTTATGTTGTTTTTGTGTTCGAAATGATTCCGTTGAACCGTTCGCAACGGCAGGCACATCCGTGCAGTGGGAAGAGGCATGGTTATGCTTTACCAAGAGTCACATCCGTGCATTGATTACGGAAACCCAACGGTTCGGCGGCCGTCTCTTCGTACCTCGGGAGTTAATGCCACGTGGTGCCCCTCCAGAAACCTAATGGTCCGACGGGCGTCTCCTCCGTTGTCGCCGCTCTGGCTCGTCGCCCGAGGCCAGGCTCCGGCTATTTAAGGCGGACAGACGGAGTCGCGAAACCCTAGCCACATTCTACTCCTCGCTTCGTCCGCCGCCAGGCCTTCCATTCCTCTTGCTCATCTCTATTCACTGACCATCTCCGCCATGGCTGGGCAGAAGGAGACTACTCCGGACGACCGTGCCCTGTCGCGGGAGGAGATCCCGGCTCACGAGGGTTCCTCGTCTATAAGTTCACCCTGTTTCTACTTCTACTTCATTCGTTTTTTCTTTCTTTTGGCTCATTTGATTTAGTTTGTGAAACATGACTTATTGTGGTCAGCTGACTCCTAATTTGATGCGGCTGTGTCTTGCTGAAACTGATTTACAGTCAATTGGAAGTAGGGTTAGTCTGTGTCATGGTCTTGAACAGAAGTCCCCTGCTGTAGAATTGGGAAGCAGCTGTGGCTCGAGAGAGAAGGGAATGGTGAGCGGGGCGGCGACGGGAAGTGCTGTGAGGTCCTTGTTAGTTACACTCAATAACCTGGTTGATGAGATGAATGCTTTGGTTTCAATTCCAAAGGCTGACAAAACATACGAGCAGCTGCTGGAGATCACCTACGCGTGGAAGAAGCTTTGCCTGGAAACAGTGGAAGATTTGGAGAAGGCGAATGTGAGGATCATAGAAATTACGGCTGACACGAGAAATCTCCTTGGAGAGCACATTCGGTCGTTGCAGGAATTGGCCGCAGCTGTGAAGCAACATGACGAGAATATGAAGGCGCTGAAGAAGGAGATTGATGAACTGCGCCAGGAGCAAACCAGCAACAAGGTCGGTGGGGACTAGGTATACAACAGCGTCCCTGGCTATTGTGTGCATCTGGTGTTGTTAAGCAGTGGATTAACAAAATGTATTTTGGTTTCGAGTATCATTGTAATTAGGCGCCATTACTTACGATGCACGGGACGTGAAGTCTCTGCATCCACTGTTGTGAACCTAGTATTGTAATGACGTACTGATGAAGGCGTGTACGTTCGTGGCTTTTCTGTGTTGGCAGTGTTTCGGGTCACAGACACGGGCTTGCATCCAACAGATTCATGGTGTAGTTTTATATAGAGTCATGTTTGCCTGTATTTGTGTTCGAAATGATTCCGTTAACTCGTTGAGAAATATAGGCACGCACGTGAATCCCATGGGGGCATGGTTTCGTCTTTCCCGTAGTCACGTTCGTACATTTATCGTGGAAAGAAAGCAGGATGGGTTTAGATGTTAATGCTAGATGTTTACTTTGTGAGTGGCCGATTCGAGAGTCGAGTTGTTTAAAAGCGTAAGTTCCTTGTTTTCAAAAGCCACGGTTCTGTACTGAGTTATGTCACGCTTCTTTTATTAGAAGCACGGGCTGAAGTGAATATAGCCGCGGACGATGACTTGTGCACTGACGATGGCATGGACGTTCGTGCCAGTGTTAAGGGTCACAAGCACGGGCGTGAAGCACTAAAAGGCATGCTACCATATAATATAGAGTCACATTCCCGTGTGTTTGAGTTCCGAATGATTTCGTCGACTCGATCAGACGGAAAGGCACAAGCATTCAGCCCACAAAGGCACCGTCAAGTTCTTTCTTTAATTGGGGAGTCCCAGCGGAACTGGTTCAGATGTGAACACCCGCTGTTTACTCTGTGAGGCACGGAATGGCCTATTCGAGAGACGCTGGTGTGGTATATTCTTCGCACGGTCATGGGTCCCAGGAAGGCACGGCGTGGCATTGTGTAGAGTGATGTTAGTTTGTCTTGGTGTTCCAAATGATTATGTTGAATCGTTCGCACTAAAAGGCACAACTATGAAGCCAGGACATGCACGGTGATGCGTTACCCAGTGTCACATTCGTGTGTTGATTGCAGAAACTCCACCGTTCGACGGGCGTCGTGTGAACGCCGGCTGGACGCCGCTCCAGAAACCCAAGGGTCCGACCGGCGTTTCCTCCGGTGACGCCGCTCTGCAGGAGGTGGAGGTAGTATTTAATAGAGTGAACACCACATGTCGATGTTGCGGAATCCAAAAGGACCGATGGCCGCCTCATCCGTCGGGGAAGTTAATGCCACGTGTCAGCGTTCCGGCTCCTCGCTCAAGGTCAAGGAGCAGTTATTTAAGCCGAGCGGCATCCACCACCACTAGACATCATCCTGTTTCTCCCTCTTTCGCCGGCAATCCTAGGAAATCATCCATCTTCCTCTTTTCGTTTGTGACGTTCCCCGCCATGGTTCGGCACAAGATAACTACTTACGCGATCCTTACTCCCGAGTGCCGCTTTCAGTTGCAGGAGGACATCCGTTCGAGGCGCGCCGCTCGGGTCGCAGCGGGCATGTCTCCAGACTCACCGAGGCCGGAGGAGATTGGGGAGGTGGAGGAAGTGGAGGGGCGTGCGTCGGAGCTCATGCAGGGAGTTGATCCAGTGGGGGAGATGTCATGGAGGAAGAGGAGGGGGGGTGATCCAGTTGGGGGAGATCTGATGGAGGAAGAGGAGGTGGGTGACGAGGATGACGAGGACGACGAGGGAGGCGTGGACGAGGATGAGGAGGACGGCGAGGAAGGCATGGAGGAGGATGATGAGGACGACGAGGAAGGCGTGGACGAGGATGAGGAGAACGACGAGGAAGGCATGGACGAGGATGAGGAGGACGACGAGGAAGGCATGGACGAGGATGACGAGAACGACGAGGAAGGCGTGGACGAGGATGACGAGGACGATAAGGAAGGCGTGGACGAGGATGAGGAGGACGACGAGGAAGGCGTGGACGACGAGGATGAGGAGGACGACGAGGAAGGCGTGGACGAGGATGACAAGGACGACGAGGAAGGCGTGGACAAGGACGACGAGGACGACGAGGAAGGCATGGACGAGGAAGACGAGGCGGAGTTCTATCTCGGTGAGTCGGCCTTGATGGCGGAGCAGACCGCTTTTCTGGAGTCCCTTCAAGATGAGGCGTATGTGGAGTCCAACCGGCGCTTCCTCCGGGAAGAATAGGCGAAGACCGATGCTCTCTTCGACGAGCTGGATGCGGAGCAGGAGGTGGAGGCCAACGACGTCGATGTCAGAATGGAGATAGTGGACATCTCCGACGGCGAGGAGTAGTGTAGTTTTGTTGGTAGATGTTTGCCTTTCCATGGTTTTTATGCTTTCCATGTCAAGCAATCATCGATGTCAAAATGGAGACAGTTTCGTTTCCATGTCAAGCAATCGTGTTTTGTTCTTAAGTAGTAGTACTACCCCATCCCAAAAGAAATGTGTCAACTTTGCAATAACTTCGTACCAGGCAGAACAATTCACATTGTACTGGTTAGTACAAGGTTGAGCCAATTAATTTGTGACGGAAGGTGTATGTTTTATTACAAATTGCAGTTTCCAGTACAATATTTAGGTCGGAAGGCGTATGTTTTATTACATTGTATTGTTTTATTATAGATTGCAGTTTCAAGTAGTACAAAATAAACGTCTCAACTGGGGCACATATTTTATTCTAGAGATTTCAGTGTGGTTAGATTTGAATATGGTTTCAACATGGTTAGATTCTATAGAGGCATTCAACAACATGCGCAAAAAAGCCACATATGTGCTTCTGAGAACACGGACAGGGGTACGGTTTTACCCGATGTAGAGGCACGCACGTAACGAACTGGAGGCACGGACGTGATTCTAATGGAGGTACGGACGCAAAAGGATCGTGATGCAAGGATGTGAAGGTGTGCCTCTGCTTTAAAGAAGTTGTCATTCACACGTTTTCACTGTGGGGGGCATGGACTATGAACTGCATGTGTTTTTGAAGGCATTAGACCTTGTTAATGAACTTATTAGAGAGAAGGTGAATCTTTTGGTTGACGTCTAGAATGTTGCGTAAAACGACTTGAAGCCAAGTTACGCACGGTCACCTTGGTATCAGAGGCACATAGGCACATAAGTGCCTATGTGGTGCACTGGAAATAAACTTGTGCAAAAGACATGTAAACTGCAAGCAAACTACAAGGTTAACTATGACACAAGCAAACCTAAATTTATAACAAGAAAACGGAAGTCTTGAGAGAAAGCAAATCTAATGAGAAATCGAGAATGGCGTGAGCAATGTTCTAGATACTTTTTTTGGCCGGGACCACCTGCTTCAGTAGTCGTAGTCACCACAGGACCTAGCGCGCTTCCTGGTCTGCTTCTTGTCGAGTTTTGCCTGGCGAAGCCCTTCCTGGATGATGGTGAGGCGGCTCCATATCTCGTACGCAGTGTAAGCGTCCTTTGACGCGTACCCGATGTGCCTCATGGACAGGGGCATGCACGCCCAGCGGTGCTTCTCTGTGTTGGTGAGATCTACGTCGTGGACAAGGATGCCTGAGGCGTCCCCAAGGGAGTCCAGAGGCTTGGTAGCTGTAGGCACCCTCCATTCTTTCTGGATGTCGACGAAGTGGGCGATCTCCAATCCGACACGGCCGAGCATCTCTATGTCGCCATCGATGGAGAAGCCAACAAACGTGTACCTGGGGTCGGCGAGGAAGTTGTCGAACCTGGTGCAGTTCTTGTCGGCGGTGCTCAGTTGAAAGAGCAGCACCGGATGATCCTTGCCGATGGAGAGCTGGACGAGGGCTAGTTTCTGATCTTTGCCAATGTCGTTGGTGTACACCACATCAACTCCGACGACCATGTGGCGCTCGAATTCGAGGTGTCGCTCGTACTGCTCGATGATGGTGGCCACCTTGTGTAATTCGTTGGTGTGGATCACTTGCAACTTGGTCTTGCCGTGGGCCTGCACCTCGAATTCCTTGGTGAATCCCATGGCCTGGAGCAGTTCGTCCTCCTGCAACCTGGTATTTCGTGGGGAACGGTGAGTAGGAGCGCAATGGAGATTTCTATTGTTTGTGGGAGACAAGTCTGCAACGGAAGTGTAAATTTAAGGGCGGGGAAGCGGCAAAGGAGTGCACGATCTCACTGTCGATGCGGTTGTGCACATCGTGGGTTCTGTATCGTGGTTTTTCTTTATAAACAATAAAAATAAAATCAACAGTTATGTTTTTAACAACCGTCATATCTCCAACAAGTCGTGGCGATGATAGCTGTCTTGTGTGGTTTGCTGTCAAATGTTAACTTTTACAATTCATCTAGTGAGGCATGCAGGGGCAGTATGTAGAAGCACAAGTCTCTAACCAAGAGAAGCATGCTTGAAGTTCCTAGTTTAACTCTCAGACACACAGGCGTGGTACATTCATAGGGAGTGGCAAATGTTTTCTTCATACATTCGCTGGGAGGAGCAGTGTTGTGTTTCTTCAGAGGCACTGTTGTGTGTCTGTGTTGCAACAGACGCTACCAAATGGACAGAAAGAACGAGAAGCAACGAGAGGCGTGGACATGCAGCTGCAAGAAGCACTCTACAACGAGAGGCGCAACAAGAGGCACGTATACGATGCTACGTGAGGCACGGAGATGAAGCTACGTGATTGCACAGACGTTAATTCGTGCTATGGTGCGACGTGAGGCATGGGCACGAACAGATAGCCGTGCACTCAACTACATACGCAAAAAACCACATATGTGTTTCTAAGAAGCACCGGCCTCTGTGGTTTTACCGCAAGGTGGGATTCGACATTTATCTAGGGCATTCCGGGTTTTACAAGTGTAGGAAGAATCGTTTTTCAAATATATGTCCTGTGGCAGAGGCACGGCTATTACTTGTGAGATGAAGGAATGTACGTCGAATGTACGTGACGTGAGGATTGACAATAGGCGTCCGTTACTGTTTTTCTGGAATGTTTTTCAGTTAAATTTGAGAGGCATGAATGTGTTGACGGAACATGCACGGTTATGTCTGAAATAGTTGCAAGGTCGTCCCTAAGGTGTCCTATACGCTTCACAGTTACAAGCACGGTCGTCGTACTTGTCGAGGCACGGAGGTGTAGGATGGAGCCTATGCCTCTGCGATAGTCACGTCCCATATTAAGAAGGAAGCAAATCTTCATAGACCCGATATGTCGGATGCTGGCCGTAAGGCACGGACGTGATTCTAAGGGAGGTACGAACGCGAAGGATCATGATGCAAGCACGTGAAGGTGTGCCTCTGTTTTCAAGAAGCTTTCATTGGCACGTTTTCATTGCGGGGGCCATGGCCTATGAGTTCGATGTGTCTTCGAAGGCATTCGGCCTCATTAATAGACCTGAAGCCAATTTACGCACGGTCCCCATAGGAGTGGAGGCACAGAAGTGCCTCCGTGGGTGTTTTAAGTAGTTGGTGTTATTGATGGACAACCGTGCCTCTGTAGTGTTCTTCTTTAAGGGTCACGGGCGTAAGCAATGTTTTGCAAGCAGAATAAACACCTAACTACCTCTGTATTCAAAATGTTTTTCTAAAGTGTTGCATTCGAACTATTTTTAATATTGTGTGTGCAATGGTTTGTTAGAACATTGTGCATTGCTTTTAGTAGCATTTTGTAATTGTTGTCCCTGCATTTCGATGCTGCATCCACAAAGTTACTAGTGCATGTGCGTTACGCTAATCGTGTAGCATCTATACTGTGTTTATATTTTTTTAGTTCACGCCAATATATTCTAATAATAGAAAACTCCAACATTGCATTGGAAATAAACTTGTTCAAAACATATGTAAACTGGAAGCAAACTACAAGGTTAACTGCGACACAAGCAAATCTAAATTTAGAACAAGCAAACGGTAGTCTTGAGAGAAAGCAAATGTAACGAGAAATCTAGAATGACATGAGCAATCTTCTAGATACTTTTCTTGGCCGGGACCACCTGCTTCAGTAGTCGTAGTCGCCCCAGGACCTTGTGCGCTTCCTGGACTGCTCCTTCTCGAGTTTTGCCCGGCGGAGCCCTTCCTGGATAGTGATGAGGCGGCTCCATATCTCGTACGCAGTGTAAGCATCTTTTGCCGTGTACTCGATGTGCCTCATGGTGAGGGGCATGCGAGCCCAGCGCTGGTGCTCTGCGTTGGTGATCTTCTTCTTCATGTCCTTGTAGTAGTCATGGAGAAGGATGCCTGAGACATCGCCAAGGGAGTCCAGAGGCTTGGTAGCTGTAGGCACCCTCCATTCCTTCTGGATGTCGATGAAGTGGGCGATCTCCAGTCCGACGCGGTCGAGCATCTCTATGTCACTGTCGATGGAGAAGCCAGCAAACATGTACCTGGGGTCGGCGAGGAAGTTGTCGAACCTGGTGCAATTCTTGTCGACGGCGCTCAGTTGAAAGAGCAGCACCGGATGATCCTTGCCGACGGAGAGTTGGACGAGGGCTGGTTTCTGATCTTGGCCAACATCGTTGGTGTACTCAACATCAACTCCGACGATCTTGTGGCGCTCGAATTCGAGGTGTCGCTCGTACTGCTCGATGATGGTGGCCGCCTTGTGCAACTCGTTGGTGTGGATCACTTGCAACTTGGTGTTGCCGTGGGCCTGCACCTCGAGTTCCTTGGTGAATCCCATGGCCTGGAGCAGTTCGTCCTCCTGCAACCTGGTATTTCATGGGGAACAGTGAGTGGGAGCACAATGGCGATTTCTGTTGTTTGTGAAAGACAAGTCCACAGCGGAAGTCTAAATTTAAGGGCGGGGAAGCGGCAAAGGAGTGCACGATCTCACTGTCGATGCGGTTGTGCACATCGTGGGTTCTGGATCGTGGTTTCGTCTCCCTGACGGTGCGGTTGTGCACATCCTGGGTTTTTGATCGTGGTTTTTCTTTATAAAATATTAAAATAAAATCAGCAGTTATGTTTTTAACAGCCGTCGAATCTCCAGCAAGTCGGGGAGATGATCGTTGTCTTGCGTAGTTTGCTGTCAAATGTTAACTTTTACAGTTTATCTCGTGTGCAAGTCTCTGACCAATAGAAGCATGCTTGAAGTGGCTGGTTTAACTCTCAGACACATGGGCGTGGTACATTCACTGGTCGTGGCAATTGTTTTCAGTGATACATTCTGTTTGCTGTCAAATGTTAACTTTTTGCACTCTCGTTGTATAAGTGATGTGCTTTATCAGAGGCACTGTTGCGTGTCTGTGTTGCAACTGACGCTACGAGATGGGCAGAAAGAACGAGAAGCAACGAGGGGCGTGGACATGCAGCTGCAAGAAGCACTTATACAACAAGATGCGCAGATAGAGGCACACATATGGTGCTATGTGAGGCACGGAGATGAAGTTATGTGATTACACGGATGTCAATTCGTTGCTATGGTGCTACATGAGGCACGGGCACGAACAAATAGCCGTGCACTCAACTACATGCGCAAAAAGCCACAGATGTGTTTCTCGAAAGCACCGGTCTCCATGGTTTTACCGCAAGGTGGGATTCGACATTTATCAAGGGCATTCCGGGTTTTACAAGTGTAGCAAGAATCGTTTTACACTTATATGTTATTATGTGACGAAGGAATGAAGGACGAATGTACGTGACGTGAGGATTGACAATAGGCGTCCGTTACTATTTTCCGGAATGTTTTTCAATTAACTGTGAGAGGCATGAATGTGCCGACGGAATAGGCACGGTCATGTCTGAAATAGTTGCAAGTACGAGATGGGCAGAAACAACGAGAAGAAACGAGGAGCGTGGGCATGCAGCTGCGAAATGCACTTATACAGCGAGAAGCACAGCTAGAGGCACAGGTACGATGCTATGTGAGGCACGGACATGAAGCTATGTGATTGCATGGACGTCAATCTGTGCCCGTGTTCTGTCAAGTGTTTTAAGTGACAGTTTGTAAAGGCATGGATGCTTAAGGTGACTGAGCCATAGGGGAAGGCGCTAGGTTTTTAGGAGGTGTATGCTTGAGCTCATCGCAACAAACTACTTGTCATGACGATATTATGCGGAGCACCATAGTGAAAATTATGTATACTACTGACGTGGGGAGCTAGCAACGTCACTAAACTGTTCTAAAACATACTTCACCACAGCCATACATTCTCCATTATTAGTCAGCGAATCCTTTTATTATTAGTCAGCGACTCCTTTTATCATTCTCCATTATTACTGTAAGTGTTTCACCTTCTTTGATAGGAAATTTTCACCACCGCCCTCTTCGACATAATTATATGCTCAGTTACATACCATGACATAACTAACTAACAAAACTGGTGTGTACAACCTATTCAAAAAACAGGCATAAATTACTGAACTAGGAAGTATAGCCACCGGCAGCGCTCTATCAGGAAAGGTCGTTGATTATCATCCGCAGCAATTTCATGTTTCCCAGTGTTGGCCACCGCTTTTCAATTGTGACAAGGACAATTGAACCAACACTTAGTTGAGCTTCCCGGGAAAAAACTGAAAAACCTGTCACCTCCATTCTGCCGTCGGTTCGTATGGAGTACGTTGTGCTCGTGTCTATTGCATTATACATCTCTGTTAGGATGATTCCACCGTTTTGAGGTAGATATCCCAGGTTCATCTTTAGAAGCCTCACAACGGAAGACGGGATTTTCTGTAGATTGTACCAATATTACTAGATAAATCAATGTACAAGGACATAAAACATCGAAAATAGCAAACAAAACCATGGCAGTGGATCAAAACAAATATTCAATGACTAACCAGGCCACCATTTATGACATTGGTGACGTTTAGACGCTGCACAAAGGATATGGTGGGGAAGTCGTCAGACTCAAACACATAGTATATCATATGTCCAAATTGTCTGTATGAGAGGTTTACGCCTCGACCTAACACTGTTTTCTCAATGTACTCCCTTTCCGAGTCATTTAGAAAATCAAGAGCTGCATGGAAAAAAATAACTCATTTTCAAACAAATTTGTTTAAACAGATGGACTCGGGTTAAATTCAATGCATGTGATCAAGTAGGGATGATAATCAACATAATTGCATAAAATGTTTTCGAAATAACTTTGACTGTAAGTATGACATTCATTTAGTGGACAGGGATAGGAGCCCCAAAGTATGTTGATAAACGTACTTGATAAAACAGGATGGAAGTTGGTGCACTTACCTAGTGATGGTTTGGGAAGGGGCCTGTGACCTCCTCGAGAATCACTGAGTCTCAGATCTATCTCAATGGACAGACTCCCAGTATCCAGGTTTATGATGACTAGATCTCGATAATGAAGATCGTAGTCACTAATTAACTTTTCCCAGCCAGGTCCATGAATTTTTGACCGGTTGTGTTCATCGGTGATGCAGACCTCATATGACAGATCCTCGTTGGTGATCAGTAGTGGATTCCTTTGTTTTCCTTCTTCTTTAAATGCTTGCTCTTTCCACTGATAGATTGAAGAAGTGACTTGCTGCCTGCAATAGCATGGCACATACTGCGCAAGGGAAAAAAAATCTTCAAACCGGAAAGAAGGAATCCTTAAATACCGACATGTATAACCAAGACAGATAGCGCTTATCATATATGTACCAATTGTTTTCAACAGGTTGCTATTTGGATAAAACAAGGTACATCAAAAAATTGAAAACATATCATGAAATTCTTAAATGTAGGCATTCCATTCCAACAATATGGTAGAAACTTCTATTTCCTCAATCAGAAAGATACACTAGTAAGATGCATTGTTATCGCGCTGTGAACAATATGGTAGTAAGTGATGGGCAGCACGGGGTGGCAAACATTTCTCCTTACCAGGCATGTCTTGAAGCATCGAGGAAGTTGCACTGTTATCGCGCTGTAAAGAACACCTGACTCCAATCTAGGGCAGCCGAAGTTGGTACATATATCACAGCACATGGTTTCCCCTGGAATACGTTGCAACACAACGGTTATATGAAATTCTCAAGACAAGGAAAATTTTATTACCTTGAAAAACTATTCGCCTAAACCAGTATTTTTACATAAATAGTCTTTCACAAGCATTTTCCTAAAAAAACATGTGCACAGCTTTTGATTAGAAGGTGAACAGTAGATATGGCATATGTAATAACAGAGGAAATATGAAATTAATTAAATTAGTATTTTATTTTCCAAAAATGGTTGCTTAATTCATCACAATTCAGTATTGACTATTTTTAGAGGAGTTCACAATCTTTTTGTCAATGTCAATCAGTGAAAGGATTTCTGCTTCTTGGTTTTAAAAGCAGCTTTAGCAAATGTATATTTCAAGACAAGACAGGCAAAGAGGAGAAAAAATAGTCTATCAACAGGCGGCTCAAAGGAGTGTTTGTAACATTAAAATTATATGTAAATTTGTCAGAGCCGCACCCAGCAACATCATCATCCGCAACCATACGCCACAGTCGCCGACACCCAACCACCGGAACATGTGTGGCTAGATTGTATTTGAAACGGATGATCCATCAACGTTAACCTTGCCTCCAGCGTACAGGACCCCAAACGCTATCATCAAGCACAGACGCCGACTCCCAGTCAATAGCACCCCAAACGCCAATCTTCAGCACACTGTGGCCAGTAAAGCAATTGAGCTCAACATCTGGCCACTCCCTTGGACTTCTGGCCACCGCCGTTGTTTGCAAGACCTAATGGGCTTCAATTTAAACTAGCAACCTCCCTCGGCGAAGTTCATCGCTCACCTCGGACTTGGACGCCGCAGGTCGCTGCAGCTCGTAGCGTTCTCGAGCACAAACGCCGACTCCCAATCAACCTATCCCTAAGAGGCACGGGTCGTGTACAGGTTCGGCCTCGTACTGCACGGATTTGGTTTAGATCACAACGATTTTCCATGCAATTCCTAGCACAATAACGTAGATGCATCGCATTACACGGAGAGACGAAACCAACAGAGAGGAAAATGGATCGTAGAGAAAAATTCACATAGAAATTAAGAGAAAATGGACTAACCCTAGATCTAGAGGGAGGATCGAGAGAGAAGAGACGATGAACTTTGCAGCGGGTGAGTGGGAGGGGGCAGTCTGGGTTGGCAGAAAACAGAACAGACACTTATAATACGTGCCTGCTCACTGACATGGGGCTACTGTACAGCGGCAAAGACAAGACTATTGGCTTATTATGATCATAGAGGCACGCACGGAAAGCACCAACACGCACGGACTTACATGCAAATAAGGCACGCCCATGACGCACGACCATGCTTCTGTTTTCCAAAGTACTTTTCTCTAACACGGCCTCTCGGAGGGACAGGGACGTGAAGCCACGGTGCGCATCGTCATGTAAGGATAAGAATGAGACACACGGAAAGGCCTCTGTATTCTAAATGTTCTCAGTGACGTGTTCATTGACAGACGCGCGGTCTTTAAACAGTTGGTGCACGGTTTTTCTCCTAGTTGTTTTTGTGTTCTCCTAGTTGTTTTTGCAAGACACGGCCACTCCGAGGGACAGGGGAGTGAAGCCACGGTGCGCACAGTTCTCCGAGGAGAAGATGCACTGAATTGCCTCTGTTCTCACAACATTTTAAGCTGCTTGTTTACTGAGAGAGGCACGGGTGTATGTTCAAATGACGCAAGACCGTGCTAGTGTTTTTTGAATTGTTAATTTCTGGCACGGCCTCTCGGAGGGACACGGTGCCTGCAATTAAAAACGGCACGTAATCTATTGCTTTGACGCATTCTTCGGATGCATGATTTTTGTTCAATATGATAATGATAATGGGAACCCAGCGTCTAAAAAGTGATTGAAGGTTCGTTGCTGACCTTAAGTCATTATCATAGCATTCCAAATGTTTTTATTGATGCGTTCACACGAACGTATGGTTTTCACAACCTCTCGATGCTAGTTCGTTTCCTGTGGGGTGCACGGACGTCCTTCGAAGAGGCGCAGCTGCAGCAGTTGCAGGTTTGCAGTCGACGCATGTTGCTTTTAAAAGACAGAATTTCATAGCAAATAATTGAGATAAACAAGAGGATACTAGTTTGATTTTGAGCATATGTGCAAGCTGATTTCTTTTATCATTAGGTCCAGAAACATATGATCGATATTGAAAATAGAAAGCATAAACGTTTATATCCCTAATTTTAAAAATATGAGTTTACAGCCTAAAAAAAAGCTTATAGACAGTACGGTGCAAAATGAGTGAGAATCGTTTGACCATGTTTACACAATGCACTCATTCAATACAGCAAGTACATCTCTCCAGACCTATTTTCATCATCCACAGTTGAACGGATCTGGCAAATACATATATTCAACACCTGTGTTTTTTAAATCCATGTGCATATGCTTGCAAGTTATTGTTAATTTAATCTTGGCACAATTAGAAGCCCTTTTGTCCATCTGAAGTGCCTCTTCTTGCCATTTGTAAAATTCACGAGTGAAATCTCTGCGCAGGCCAAACTTAAGCCTGATTGTTAGTAGCATCCTAGCATTGAGAACAAAGAATGTCACAAATGCAGTGTTTGCATCTGTGACTTCATAGTCTTCTAGCGTTAATGTCCTCAAACAAATGTCGTGATTATTGAGAAACACCAACTGCTTTTGGCGACATTCATTTGTTATACCTCTTTGATCCCATCCTCCCCCCTAAACACACATGAAGAGCAAACTGAGCAGTTAGTGCCAGTATATTATGTATATTGTGCGCGGGCTTTCAACGTGTGTGAAATCATCACCTCGATAAACAAGTTTTGCAAGCATTGAAACCATCACAGCAAGTCAACAATCTCATCCAGATTAAAGCATGTCTGTGACATAAACAAGGTCTTGACAGAATCCAGCACCACGTGTAGGCTACTTATGCAGAGACCCTTCATTGAGCACATAACGAGATATTATTAGCTCGTGGATGTGAATCTCAAGTGCTTTTGAATAATGCAGATCAACGTAACATGCAGAGGCAGTACCTGAATAAATGTAGAACCAATGACGATATTTGTTTCGTTGGGAAATTCAGAAATTTTTCCCAGTGTTTCCAACACAGACGCGGATACAACTGTTATTTGTAGTTGTGCATCTATAGAATCATGTAGTAGTCTCCGGAGGCAAGGCACATTCTCAATGATCAGTTTTCCTTCGTTGGAACGAATGCCAATGCTTACAAGCCTAGCTGAGTTTATTCGCAGACAACTGAATTTCTTGTTGCAAACAAGCAGCAGGCATTGCAGGGCAGGGCAACCGTGGTGGATGAACTTCCGCAAGGAGACATCCGATATATAAACCTCCACCAGCGAAAGTCTCCTGAGCAGTGGGAGGCAAAGCATTTCTACTAGATTGTCTTCTAGTTTGCACATGGCGAAGGTGACGGTGTGGAGAGACGAGCGAAATCTAGAGATGGATGCTGGTGGCAACGACATAGAAGAAGGGATTCTGCCTGCTGATGGCCCTGTATAGAAGAAATTTGGGAATATATGATAGAACTCTAAAACCCAAAGTTGGTCCAGATTCTGAGACAGGAACAACTCATCGACGCCACAAGGTTGGCACTGGAGGTAGCTTGTCGGGATGCAGAGGCGGCGAATCGGGCCCTCGTGATCGAAGAGGACAGATACAGGAAGACTGAAGTCATCGGCGACAGATTCTCCGCGACAGTTGCAACTAAGATGTCGGCATTGAGTTCCAAGGTATGTTTCCTAGACAATTTGCTTGCCCGGGAGAACACGGATTATTTGGCAGCATATTTTTTCCAGAGATCTCGTAGAACGAGTATCAAGGATCACACGGAAGTCGATCTCGAGTGGTGCGGTGTGCCATATGCGGCACCACCGAGATGCAAGCACTTGTGTGCGCATGCTTTCCTTTATGGGCAGACGAGAGATGATCTCGCCGAGGATGGCATCTGGGAGATCGCTGATGCGGTTCGGACCAGACTCAACATGGTTCTCGGATCCAGTGGGTAGGCCACGGTCGCTCCTCTTAACGAGCTTAGAGGGCATGGGTACAGCGGCGAACCTCGTCTTCTTGTTGCTAGAGGCACGCTTCCTCGTCTCCATTGCCGAGCTCGTGCTGCCTCCATTGCAGCTCCCTATGCGGTGGATCTGGGAAGAGGGCTAGGGTTTTACGATTCACAAAGACGACAATATATATACGTACCTAATCTATAAGATTTCGATGGACGTGGTGGAATAGTCACGGCTTGGACGGACGTGCGTATGGACGAGGCACGGCTATCAACCATGCGGATACAAGAGAAGTTTGGTGGCAGAGCCAAGGTTCCGCATACTCAGTTAAGGATGCACGGTTGTGCGGTCTGTAGAGACACGGTGGTGTGGAGCCACGGCACGGTGGTAACTATCATGTGAGGCACATGCGTGCAGGCGCTGGGGGCACCTAATTGCAGTCTGTGCAGGCACCGACCCCATTGAAGCCTCTACCAACATAGGTATCAACTCCCTGGATGCACAAAAGTGTGACTGTAGAGGCATGGCTGCGAACTCTCAGTTGAAAAGACATGGTTGTGGAGTCTCTGGATCCACGTCCCGTGTGTCTTCAGGGGAACGTAAAAGCCACGGCTCGTGGCACGTGAGGCACAAGGGTGCAGGCTCCAGAGGCACCAAAGTCTCGCCTCTACAGGCACGTATGATTGTCAACCATGTGGATGCACAAAATTATGGTGGCAGAGGCATGGATCCGAATACTCAGCTATGGAGGCACGGGTGTGTATTCTCTGCAACCACAACGGTCACGGCAAGTGTCATGTGAGGCACGTGTATTGAAACACCGGAGGCACGGAAATGAAGCCTCTTAGGCACGAGTGTCAACCGAAATGGATATACAAAACTGTGGTGAGAATGCTCTGCTCGAGAGACACCGTTGTGAGCTCTTTGGACCCGCGGGCGTCTGGTTCCACGGGCACCTAACAGTCACGGCTTATGTGACGTGAGGCACGTAGATGCAGGCACCGTAGACACTGTTGGGGAGCCACTACACGCATGGGCATGGCGTTTCTCCAGGCCTGGCTCAGCATAAACCCTCTCTTGGTGCAGAAAAGTGTGCACAGAAGGCGCCGAAGCCAGTAACCTTCTCTGGGTCGGCATACTCTGTTAAAGAGCCACGACACGGTGGCAAGTGTCATGTGAGGCACGTGTGTGCAGGCGCTGGGGGCACCTAATTGCAGTCTGTGCAGGCACCGACCCCATTGAAGCCTCTACAGACATAGGTATCAACTCCCTGGATGCACAAAAGTGTGGTCGCGGAGGCATGGCTGCGAACTGTCAGTTGAAAAGACATGGTTGTGGAGTCTCTGGATCCATGTCCCGTGTGTCTTCAGGGGAACGTAAAAGCCACGACTCATGGCACGTGAGGCACAAGGGTGCAGGATCCGGAGGCACCGAAGTCTAGCCTCTACAAGCACGTACTATTGTCAACCCTCTGAATGCACAAAATAACGGTGGCAGAGGCATGGATCTGAATACTCAGCTATGGAGGCATGGGTGTGTATTCTCTGCAACCACAACGGTCACGGCAAGTGTCATGTGAGGCACGTGTATTGAAAGACCGGAGGCATGGAAATGAAGCCTCTTAGGCACGAGTGTCAACCAAAATGGATATACAAAACTGTGGTGAGAATGCTCTGCTAGAGAGACACCATTGTGAGCTCTCTGGACCCGCGGGCGTCTGGTTCCACGGGCACCTAATAGTCACGGCTTATGTGACACGAGGCACGTAGATGCAGGCGCTGGAGGCACTGTTGGGGACCCACTACACGCACAGGCGTGGCGTTTCTCCAGGCCTGGCTCAGCATAAACCCTCTCTTGGTGCAGAAAAGTGTGAGCAGAAGGCGCCGAAGCCAGTAACCTTCTCTGGGTCGGCATACTCTGTTAAAGAGCCACGACTCGGTGGCAAGTGTCGTGTGAGGCACGTGTGTGCAAGCGCTGGGGGCACCTAATTGCAGTCTGTGCAGGCACCGACCCCATTGAAGCCTCTACAGACATAGGTATCAACTCCCTGGATGCACAAAAGTGTGGTGGCAGAGGCATGGCTCCGAACTGTAAGTTTAGAAGACATGGTTGTGGAGTCTCTGGATCCACGTCCCGTGTGTCTCCAGGGGAACGTAAAAGCCACGGCTCGTGGCACGCCAGGCACAAGGGTGCAGGGTCCGGAGGCACCGAAGTCTAGCCTCTACAGGCACGTACGATTGTCAACCCTCTGAATGCACAAAATAATGGTGGCAGAGGCATGGATCCGAATACTTAGCTCCAGAGGCACGGGCGTGTATTCTCTGCAACCACAACAGTCATGGCAAGTGTCATGTGAGGCACGTGTATTGAAACACTGGAGGCACGATAATGAAGCCTCTTAGGCACGAGTGTCAACCCAACAGTCACGGCTTATGTGACGTGAGGCACGTAGATGCAGGCGGGCGCCGGAGGTACTGTTGGGGAGCCACTACACACACGGGCGTGGTGTTTCTCCAGGCCTGGCTCAGTATAAACCCTCTATGGGTGCAGAAAAGTGTGCGCAGAAGGCGCCGAAGTAAGGCCTCTACATGTACGTGTACCAACCTTCTTGGTACTCAGTTAGAAAATCACGATTGTGAAGTTTCTAGAGAAAGTCTGAACTCAAGATGAAGAACAACCGGCATGTCATGACACACATGGTTTTATTGGCCTACGAATCATAGACTTGCTTCGGTATTGGAAAGGTTCATTATTAGTGGGAATATGGTACTGTACTAACAAAGAGTCAGTGTCGTGCCGGTAAAATACTCAGAATCTTTCCGCTGAAACATTTAATGTGCTTGAAGGCACGGACGTTTGCACAATCACAACACTTCCATTTGCATAGTCACAACACTTTCTGGTCAAGGATTGTTATGGCAAGCTTACAGACGGTACAAAATACTACAAGGGTTTTCTGTTCGTGTTCAGACAAAACGCACATTCAAAAGGGCGCAACAACATGTAAACCTGCAACCTTGAACAACTTAATCCAGCTTTGTATTCAGCAGTCATAGCTGAATGGGTCCGTCAAATCCAGGTATTCAACACGCGTGAGTTTTAAATAAAAGAACCAGTGATTGCATGCTCCTGACAATATAAGGCGAGCACGTTCAGAAGCCTTTTTGTGCCACAGAAGATCCTTTTGATGCTTTTCATAAAATTCTTCCGTGAAGTCTTGGTCGAAACGGTAGTTAAGCCTCGTGGTCTCAAGCTTGCTTGCACTCAAAACAAAGAATCTCAGAAATTCAATGTTTACCAAGCAGGGTTCATAGTCATCCAGCATTACTATCTTCAAACGAAAGTCATCTCGTTTGACAAATGGTTGGTGCTTACGACGCCATGTATTTGTTTCTCCGCAACAGAGTCCTCCCTACATGTACATGAAGAATGGAAATACTTAAGCTCTAAAAACAGAGATTCTGTCGAAAGAGCATCAAGTGTAAAGTATTTATTGGTTTGTTTGTACATACGGGTGTATGTAATACTAAAACATGTCTAGCCACGGGTGTATCAATTTACAGATGAATGCAAGAAAAGCTTTTAAAGACATACAGTAGAAGTAGTACAGTATGCATGTTATGGGTTTCCAATGTGTGCGAGAATCATCACCTCGATAAACAAGTTCTCAAGGCTTCGAAAGCAATGCATGAGGGAAACGGCCACGTCCACTTCGAAACACACCTTGATGAGCAAAGTCTTGACCGTTTGAAGCACTATTGACAGGCTGACTGCCGGCAAACCCTATATGGTGCATGCATAACAATTTTAAAAATTGAACAAAAGGTTCTATTACATGAAATTTGTTTACTCGGACAAATGCAGCTGAAAACTAGGTACCTGGATAACTGTAGGGTTACGCGTGACCTTGGATTCAGAGAAAAAATCATGGAATTTGCCCAGAGTCTCCAGTTTAGGTGTAGACATGACAGTTATCTGCAAGTTGCTGTTGATAATATCGTTAAGCAACCGCTGAAGTGAAAGGGCATCCTCTATAACAAGTTCGCCATGTCCACAGCGAATTCCAGTGTTTACAAGGTTACGTGAGTTTATTCGTATGCAATGGCTTTCCATATTCCAAGTAAGCAGAAGGCACCGGAGTGCGGGGCAACTAGAGTGGATTATGCTTTCAAGCGAGATGTCTGATATACCAACATCCACAAGTGAAAGTCTCTTGAGCAGTGGTAGTTTAAGAGCCTGAACGTAACTGTCTGGTATTTGGCAAAGAGCAAAGGTGGCGGTGTGTAGGGAGGATGCAAAGCGAGAGAAGGACGCAGGTGCAAAAGGCGTGAATGATGGTTGTGTGAGTGGTCGTACGACACACTCTCTCACGAAATCTGGGAACGTGTAATAGAACTCGAGCACCTGGAGATTGTTCCGTTTGTATGATTTTAGCCAGGCGTCGACGGCGGAGGGTCTGGACTGGAGGTAGCATGCCGGTATGAAGAGATGGTGAAGTGCGCCCCCATGGGCGGAGAGGATGGCTTCCGGAAGGGTCGTATCGTCAGTGCTAGATTTGTGAGGGCACCGAGTTCCGAAGTGCCTTTCGCGGACGAGCTCCCAGGTAGGAGGCGCCAAAGAGATTTTCTCGATATGAACTGTTTCTAGAGGCTTACAAAGACAAGCGGTAGGGATCTCACGGCAGTCGAGATTCAGAGGAGCGGTGGGCCATAAAGGATGCCATCGACGAGCGAGGATGCGAGTACGGATGCTATCCCTGATGGGGAACGAGAGATGATCTCACCTAGGATGACGTCCGGGAGATCGCTGATGCGGTTGGGACGAGTTTTTTTCCCGTGCTCCTTAGATCCGGTGGGCGGACCCTCACCGGTCCCCGCCGGTACCGCCAAACACCCAGCAGAATGCGTCGTCGGTGGCACGAGCCTTGCCCTCTTGGTACGAGAAGCATCGGACTCCATCTAGGAGCGACGGGTGCGGTGGATCTGGAAAGACGGTTTGGAGTCGACTTTTGCACGCTGTCTGAAGTGTCTATAATGTATTATAAAAATGAACAGAGGGAGTAGTACTTTTCAAGTGATGTCGCTGCGAGAACAGTGACATCGGACAGTGGCAACAACTCGGACTCCATGCCTTCAATTGATTCACGCACATGCCCCTCCGAGCAGCGTGTCAGTACAAACATACTAAACACAGACGCACGATCGCAACTCTTCTTTTTGACATGGGACGCACGACCGCAAGTCTTCTTCCTAATATGGCACCATGCCTCCGCTTGCTCGACCAACGTGACTATCTGAGGACACGACTCAGCTGAAATAATGACAACTGGGAGGGACGGCCGTACCCTCTTATACTACATGACCATGCCTTCACTAACTTCATGGTTGTGCCTCTCTCACTGCACAAAGTCAGCTAAGTTAATCAAAGCACAGAGGCATGACCATGAGTCTTCTTAACATAGGACTGAACCTGCACTAGGTTCAAGTGCCTCTCTTAGCAAACATGTTGAACCAAGAGACACACCCACAACAACTACAACAACAACCAGAACAACAACAACAACGACAACAACCACGTTTAGGATCGCATCTGCTTTCAGTACCATAGTCTGAATAAGAATTTCAACTGATAAGTTCTATTAGGTATGTACTACGAGGATTTCAACTGCACTCATAGTTTGAAATAACACACGCACGATACCTAACTTAATACCATTGTAGTTCAAATTTATGTGGTCTAAAGACCGGTGATCACAAGTGAGAGCGAGTCCTCCCCGCGCATAGTATGCCAATCGATACTGATGAGTACAAGGCAATCAACTGTCAGCCTGGTGATTGCCATCCTTCCATCTTTGTGTATACAGTAGGTGCCAAGCAAATCAATGCTGCTGAAAATTTGAACAAGCCTGATGCTGCCCTTGAGAGGCAAATATCCAAGCT
Source organism: Triticum timopheevii (assembly GCA_963921465.1). Lineage (NCBI taxonomy): Eukaryota > Viridiplantae > Streptophyta > Magnoliopsida > Poales > Poaceae > Triticum > Triticum timopheevii. The sequence goes on along the minus strand of OY997270.1, from coordinate 346,509,535 downwards.
TCATCCTAAGATCATTTGTAACAATAGCTGGGATTTTCTGTACAATAACAAATTATTCTAGCATTAGATTACGAAGACACGCATGTTGACTGTGGTTTAGAGAAAGAAACAACGACGTACCAAACGGTCTGTGTGAACATTGGTGAAACATAGACGGTGCACAGAGGTAATGGCAGGGATGTGTTTAGCATTTAGGACTAGTTTATCATGCAGGACATGTCGATATAGGAAAGTTTTATGCCCCGGGTGTAGACTGTCTCGTCTATGTAGCTCCTTTCCGATAAACTGAGGCCTTCGAGGGCTAAGTAAATACAACCATGTATTAGCCACCATGTGTGAAGCAGTGAATAAAGTAGTTAAAACTAAAATAAAAAATAAACAAACATTGGCTTTTAAAAGGGAAATTACAGTTACAAACTACATTGTGAGTACAAAGAAAGTTTTAATACATTACATCACAGAGATTAAGCACATAGATATCAATGACACGCCACAGTAAAATTATAATAGATAAATGTTAAACCAGAACAAATATTGATAAGCGATCAGAACGTACCAGCGGAAGGTTTGGGAAATGCTTGTGACCTCCTCGAGATTCACTCAACATCAAGTCAATCGGAAAGAAGAAATCTTCTGCTTGCAAATCCAATTTTATAATATCACCATTAAACAGATCATAGTGACGTATCAACTTTTCCCATCCAGGTCCATGAAACTTAGACTTGTGGTTGCAATCTGTAAACTTAATCTTGTAAGACAATTCCTCAGTAGTGCCGAACACAAGGTCAAAATCTTTGTCTTCAAAACCATCCTCAAAAGATTCACCTTTCCATAAAGAGATCAAAGAAAGGACCTGGTTCCGGTAGTAGCATGGGACATACTGCATAAAAGTAAAATTAATACAAAGGTAAATAAATGTTTTACTGATTTTCAGAAGAAAAAAATGCATGAAAGTGTTTTTTCCTTAAAATTTCCTGGCTTTCAGGCACGGGCACAACCACCATCTATGACATTTAATTAAACCTATACAAAACAATTGAACTTCTAATTACATTACATCAAGGCCTAATAAATAAAAACAAGCATGTGCAGTATAGTTTGCTCCAAACGAATATGTGTGGTTGCCGACTACGGAATAAAGATAACTTACCAGGCATGACTCATAATAACGAGGCAAAGACACAATCAAGAAAGATTGGGCAACATCAGATTCAACACCGGGATAGCTGAGGTTCCTGCAAACATCACACGCCATCTTTTTCAGCGAGATGTAACAATATGTAAGACTCAGGTTCATTAATTATTAAAAAAATTGTTTCAACACTCCACTAATGGCACAAAGAATTAAGGGATAATTAGATTTATGCCCCTAGTTGTGTCCCACTCGTCTGTTTTACCCCTAATTCCCAAAAGTCACCAGTTCTGTCCAAGTCACTTTGCTCCTCTTATGCTTTTGCCCTTTGACCGTTTGACTGTCAGTTTGAAAACTTCATAACTAATTCATACTAAATCAGAAAAATGCAAATAAGATACCAAAATGTTCAGAAAAACATCACCTATATGTCAGTGTCATTTTCATTCATTAAAAAAGTGTTGGAAAGTGCACATCCGAGTTTTAGCTCTTTTGATACCACCATGAATAGTAAACTCTAAAAAAATTCAAAAAAATCAAAAAAAAATTATGGTGGCAAAGTATGACAAATGTTATAAGTGCTTGCCAAGTTTCATTAGGGAATGACATTATGGAAGTCATGGCAAAATAATAATCTATTTTGGAGTGTTGATTGTTTTTTTTGCCGCGGCACCCACGAATGTTATTCCCTGATGAAACTTGGCAAGCACTTAAAACATTTGTCATTCTTTGGCACCAAATTTTTTTTGAATTTTTTTGAACTTTTTTAGATTTCACTATTCATGGTGGTAGCATAAGAGCTAAAACTCGGATGGGCACTTTCCAACACTTTTTTCATGAATGCAAATGACACTGACATATAGGTGATGTTTTTCTGAACATTTTGGTATCTTATTTGCATTTTTTTGATTTAGTATGAATTAGTTACGAAGTTTTCAAACTGACAGTCAAACGGTCAAAGGGCAACAGCATAAGAGGAGCAAAGTGACTTGGACAGAACCGGTGACTTTTGGGAATTAGGGGTAAAACAGACGAGTGGGACACAACTAGGGGCATAAATCTAATTATCCCAAGAATTAAAGGACTGTATATCGCTGATACACGCTTGTTTCAACGAGTAAGATAGAGCGGAACGAATGCTGCTACGGTGATATCCATCGATCTTAGTGTCTCTATAAAAAAAATGAAAAAACACGCACAGAGCTCCTCAAATCTACAAGCTTGCAGCAAACTAACTGAAAAAACACCATAAAAATCAACTGTTGTCCTCCAAGATTATTCCCCTATAGAACCTCTTAAAAGAGGTAAGATATTAACGCAAAAACTAATAATAAAAGGGTAACATCAAACAAGAATCCATCTAAAAAAACACAGCACGAAAGGCATAAGTATTAAGCAGAGGGGAGAAAACTTACTGTATTTCAGAGCAAGTGGGCGAATCGTAGATCCATCTATGTGGACTATAGAGTGAGGAAGACGAAGCAAGAAAGACGGGAGGAACCAGAGAAGAACGGGAGCGGAAGAGCAAGTGACTCGGGAGAGAAGACGAACAAAACGATGTATTTCTGGAGTAATTATGGAGAGGGAAGTAATTTTTTGTACTCGCTCGCCAAAGCTGAAACTAGTACTGGCAATAGTAAATGGCTCCTTGCCATCCCAGCGCAAAAAAAGGGATGGGGGAAGTGGGTGGTGGTTGGTGGGTCTGGCGAGTAGGTGGAGTATTCGGTCGAGTCGGACCATGTCGAAGTCCTCTCGCTCTCTCACTGTATCTCTTCCCCCCTCTCTCTCTATCTATCTATCTCTCTCTCTCTCTCTCTACCTCTCTTTATGTCTCTCTCTCCTCTCAAATTCGACGCCGCCTACGGCATCGCATCTGCTCACATCCTCCGGGCCATGTCGACACAAAAGTTCGGACAAGAGGGGAGGAAGGAAGGCTTGAACTTCCTTGAGCTGGATTTTGATTTCTATGTCGGTGATTTCCTGCTACATGCGGAGCGTTAAACTGGGGTTTGTTTTCCAAACAAAAGATCTGAGCTATAAACATTCATGTGTCCTTGTAGGAGAACCCTGATACCATCCAGGACCATGATTTCTATGGCAAAGAGCTCGACCGTCCTCTCTGCTGCGTTCTCCATGATACCAAGCCTCTCAGGTGTGTGGCTTTTGAAGGAAGTGACACGGGGAGGAGGTTCTATGGCTGTGCTGTGAAAGTTATTCACTTTCGAAAATCCGAGCTACTTTCTTAGTGAATCAAACTGTTTGGATATAGGACTTATAGTCTTCCAAAGAAGACTTATTTCTTCTTGTGTTTTCCGGTTGATTGTAGAAAACATTGTGTAGTCCTTTTACTTTACATAAAAGGCTAAAGGTCACTACTTATTTTACATCACTGAAAACAAAAGAAGTGATCTAGACACTCTCATGTTTGTTTACAAATGGGACTTCTGTTTAATGGTCAGTATATTCTTCAAAAAAAATCTCTAAATAACTTGACTGCAAAGGTAGCTCCAGATTAATTCAAGCTGGCTTAAAAGAAACTAAGTACAATTATGAAATAACTCCGCGGACAGGGTGGGCGAAGTAACATAATTAGTGTTGTGGGTACCTAACCATTGACGCGCCACGTTGCACAAACACGGTTCATAGTTAGTTGAATGAGGTTATGAAGCAAGTATATGTGAACTTTGTTATATTCCAGAGCTCGTGCAACACTGTATTAATAGTCTCTGTTTATTTTGTTCCTTTTTGTTCGCGGAGAGGCGTGAACTGTGGAGTCGTCGAATGGGTTGACCGCCCATGGCCTGTCATTATGCAGAGGTGCCTACTCAAGCTCTGGGGGATGTTGCAAGCAAAGGATGAAGAGATAAGCAGGCTTAAAATGGATATTGAACAAGTGAACCTTAAGCTCGAGAACCTTGTTGCAGCTGTGGAAAGAAGTAATGTAACTACCATGAAGATTGACAGGCAAAAGAAGCAAATGGGTATCGTTGATAAAGACGTCAAGCGCATTCAGAGGTCTCTCACAAGTGCCATTCATAATCTTAAGGACGACAAGGGTGATATTAAGATGGAAAGGGATTTTCTAAAGGAGGAGGTGCATAAGCTGAAGGAGAATAGAAGCAAGATGCAAAGCGCCATCTATGATCTTTTGGGGCAAGGGTTTGCGAACACTGATGACCTCCTGATGATCAAGGCAATCCTCGAAGAATGATCATTAACAGTTGCCTTCTTTTGAAACGTTGCAAGGGATACTCGTCTAGTATAAGTTTATGCTTGGACATGGTTACTTGACTAAAGGCATGTATCTCATTTTTTGCAATCTCTCATAGGGTGTGTGACGGTCTACGCACATCAAATATTGATCTCCTGAATATTTTATATTCCAAAGAAATGTGCTGCTAGCGAGGCGCATCCAGCAATATTTCATCTTGCATCGTTAAATGAGGCATGGGTTACTGTAATTTAGCAAGGCACGTGTGTCGCTTTGGCAGGCATGCGGAACCATGCCTCTGATAACCTGGCACTGACTTGTCAAAGGCACAGTCCTATGTGAGACAGAAGCACCGTACTAGCGCTGACACACATAAAATCTACAATCTATAGAGTCGTGCTTACTCCTGATGCAGACGCACATCTGTGCCTTCGTGACTCGATAGTTTGTACTGAGACATAAACTCGTTCACAGACATGCGTTTACACAAAAGGCACGTACAGCCTGAGGTCGCTGGGAGCACGGTTTGAGATTAAGCAGAGCCATGGCCATGTGCACGTACAGTCTACCACCAAAGGAGGCAGTGTCGTCTGGTCACTACAGATGCACTGGCTCTCATGCACTAGACGCACGTTCCTTGCAGAACAGGCAAGGCAGTGCCTCTTCTCTTCCAAATGTTTTTGTTCCCTGGTCGACTACCGCACACGAATGTTTTTGTAGCATCGCGATAGTGACATAAACTATCAAAATTTTCAGAACAGCGGGTGCATACCACAAGAGCATTGTTATAACAAGCTTACAAAACGGTGCAAAAGGCGAATGGATTGTTTGGTCATGTTTAGACATAACAAGGTCTCAGATTGGCGCAACAGCATCTAACTGTACTAGCTTGAGGAAGTAACTTTAGCCCTGTGTCCAGCAGGCACAAGTAAACGGATCTGACAAATCCAGGCATTCAACACGCCTGTGTTTCAAATCTAAGCACAGATGATTGCAGCATGCTGATAACTTGAGATGGGCGTGTTTGGAAGCTTTATTCTCCCACAGGAACAACTTCTGTTGCTGTTCATAAAATTCCTGTGTGAAGTCTGAGGGAAAGCGAAACTTAATCCTCATGGTCTCTAGCTCCGTTGCATTCAGAATAAAGAACCTCACAAACTCAGTGTTCTTCCCGCTCTTTTCGTAATCCTCCAGCGTTCCTGTCTTTAAATGAACGATGTGTTCTTTGAGAAACTCGCGGTGCTTGCGACGCCAAATATTTCTTGCACCATCAGGAACGTTTCCTCCCTGAAAACGCATAAAGGTCGAAAGATACTCAAGGTCTATTGAAGGACAAAATGAACGATAAATTCCATGACCCCTGTAAAAATCAGTTCGTCAAACACTTCCCTAGATACGGATGTATGTATAATAATAATAATAAACTTGCCTAAGCATAGGGTGTATCCATTGCAAACAAAATGTAAGACAAGCTTTTTGAGATGCAAGGAGTGTTGCACTATGCACGGTATGAGCTTTTCATTGGGCGTGACAATCATCACCTGAACAAACAAGTTCTCTAGATTTGGAAGGCACTTAAGCAAGTGAACGACCATGTCCACTACATAAGACATGGCCAAAAACAAGGTTTTGACACATTGCCACATTGTAGATAGGCTGACCGTCGCCAAACCCTTCACATAACATAGAAAATAAAACATAAAATTATTACAACAAAAGGTTGGATGACATGAAACTACTTTATCAAGGAAAATAAGCTAGAATTGTTGTGAAATGTCAGTACCATAAGACCTGTGGAGCCAAGCGAGATCCTGAATTTGCCCAATGTCTTCAGTTTAGGTGCAGAGATGATGAATACCTGCATGTTATTGCTCTGGAGATCATGGATCAACCTCTGAAGAGAGGGGGCATCCTCGATGATTGTCGGTGTCAAAACCGGCGGATCTCGGGTAGGGGGTCCCGAACTGTGCGTCTAGGCGGATGGTAACAGGAGACAAGGGACACGATGTTTTTACCCAGGTTCGGGCCCTCTCGATGGAGGTAAAACCCTACTCCTGCTTGATTGATATTGATGATATGGGTAGTACAAGAGTGGATCTACCACGAAATCAAGGAGGCTAAACCCTAGAAGCTAGCCTATGGTATGATTGTTGTTCGTCCTATGGACTAAAACCATCCGGTTTATATAAACACCGAAGAGGGCTAGGGTTACACAGAGTCGGTTACAATGGTAGGAGATCTACATATCCGTATTGCTAAGCTTGCCTTCCATGCCGAGGAAAGTCCCATCCGGACACGGGACGAAGTCTTCAATCTTGTATCTTCATAGTCTTGGAGTCCGACCGATGACGATAGTTCGGCTATCCGGACACCCCCTAGTCCAGGACTCCCTCAGTAGCCCCTGAACCAGGCTTCAATGACGACGAGTCCGGCGCGCATATTGTCTTCGGCATTGCAAGGCGGGTTCCTCCTCCGAATAATTCATAGAAGATTGTGAACACCAGGACAGTGTCCGGCTCTGTAAAATAAATTCCACATACCACCATAGAGAGAATAACATTTACACAAGTTCAATCTGCTGACGTATTTTGTGGCGTGACATCACACCACTACCAAGCCTTTACTCGAATCGTTTTTATTATACCACCTAGCGCGTTTAGCGAAGCGGTTTCCTTGGCACGTCTTATCGAAGCAGAGATCGTGTTCCCCTTATTCCGAGATTCCCATCAATACGGACGTGGGTAACCCAACCGCGCCCGTTGCCACGCCCCCTCCATCTAAGGCGAGTTCCAAATGGTCACGGGGACGGCTCTTGGTATTCTCCCTCTTTATAATGAGACCAAGGCTCATTTCTTTTCTTCAATCCTCAATCGAATCTACCCCTCGCCCCAAGTTCCAGCACTCAGGGCTCCAGATTCGAGCGCTTCGGACCTTCCACAATGTCTGGCTCTGACCTACAGGGCCGGTGGATGCCCTCCTCCGTCACGGAAGAGGACGTGCTAAAGCTGAGAGAAGCCAGGTACTTAACCTACGAGATTTCACATAGGTTGCCCGCCCAAGGGCAAGTCATTCCTACTCCCGAGCCAGGCGAGAGCGCCGTGTTCGTGTCTCACCTCCGTCAGGGTTTAGGCTTCCCGATGGATCCCTTCGTGAGGGGGCTCATGTTTTACTATGGGTTGGAATTCCACGACTTGGCTCCAGAGTCCATCCTCCATATCTCATCATTTATTGTTGTCTGCGAGGCCTTCCTCCGCACTACCCCTCGCTTTGGTTTGTGGCTCAAAACCTTCAACATGGAGCCGAAGATGATCGAGGGGCGTCAAGTAGAGTGCGGCGGGGCGGTTGTAAGCAAGAGGGCCGATGCTCCATGGCCCGAGGGCTCTTTTCAGGAGGAGCTCGGTTTGTGGCAACAGGAGTGGTTCTATATTACCGCTCCCAGGGGCAGCAGGCAGAGGCCGCCACCCGTCTTTCGCTCGGGCCCTCCACAACGGCTGATGTCATGGGTCAACAAAGGGCTTAACTGGGGGCCGTCAAAGGACGTACCCCTATTGCAGGGCCGGATTCGAGACCTCCAAGAGAGGGAGATCAATCTAGTCGTAGTGATGCAGGTTATGCTGATTCGGCGTCTTCTGCCCTGCAAACGTCGCCCCCTCCGCCTATGGGAATTCAATCTGGAGGGACCACGAGCTCTCCAACACTTCATGGGTACGACACCCGTGGAGATGTACAAACTGTTCTTCGGATCACAAGAGATGTGTCCGGACTTGACCGAGGATGCTGGACTAAGCTGCAATCGCCCGGATACTCAAGTAAGCGACCCTGTGTCCGGAAATATTGCCCATTTGTTTATCATGGATTTGCCTTTTAACCAGCTATCCCTTGGACAGGAGTGGATAGCGCAAGCAAGACTGATACGGTGTCCGGCCCCCCTCCCGGAGACCACGCCGGATCCGATGTTGGTCAAGATGCTGGGGGTTGCGCCTTCAAAAGAGGGCGAAGGGGAAAACAGGAAAACTACCGCCTCTATTGAGGAGGCTCTTGGGAAAGGGGGGATCGAGAATCCCTCCTTCCAAGGGGAGAAGAGGACCGCTTCCGAAGATCCGGAGGTCAAGGCCTCAAAGCGGGGGAAGAAATCTTCACCAGAGAGTCCTGCGCCAGGAGAAGCCCCGGTCGCACCATCTCCCCAAGGGAATCAGCCCTCCAGCAAGCTGTGAGTAAAAGGGGGAGTTTTGTAATAAGGGACATCCCTGCTTTTATTTCTGAGGATAACCGAAGTTTATTTTACCTTGTAGTTCGGATCTCCGCCCTTCTCAGCTGAGCTCATCTTCGGGGGATCTTCGTCCGGAGATGATGGAGAGCGAGACGCCTCCATCGTCCGCACCGTCAGGCGGGGCGGACGACCCTGAAGTGTCATCACGGAGGGTCTCCCCGAGTCCAGCGGGGCCAGAGAGTTCGGCACCTACTGGTGTACGGCCGGGGGAGCTGAAGGATCTGCTCGAGAGGGCGTCTATCTCAGAAGATCACCGTACATTGATGAGTACGGTGATTGAAAGAATTTCATCCGCTGAGGGCGGGTTGCATGATGCCATCAGAAGTTTACTGGCAGGTTTTGAGGTACATAAAAATGACATACCTTTTGACAGTTTTGCACATAGAGTGCGCCTTGTATAGATAGTAGCCCCTGAGACTCGGTATGTTGTCGAAAGCGACAGCGTGCCGAGGATCATAATCTCAGTTATTAATTCTCGCCTTTCTTATGTAGGTGGCGGGTCATCTGGTGGCCAGCCGGACTGATAGAGTTGCTGAGCTAAAGCGGCAACTCGACGTTGCGGATGCGGGCATCGCGCTGGTCAATAAACGACTTGATGAGTCACAAGGTAGGTTGTTTCGCCGTGGTCACCTAGTAAGGGGGCTGATGCCCACTCCTTATAACATGTATGCTTAATGCAGATGGTGCCGCTGCTATGGAGGACCTTCGGGCAGAGCTTGCTCGAGCCAAGGAGCAGGCCCGAAGGAGTGATGCGGCTGCCTCGAAGGCAGCCGAAGAGCTAAAAGCCGAAAAGGCTGTTCACTGCCGAAGCAGGGAGGAGATGGCCGGAATGGCCATGAAGTTGAAGGATGTTACCGACCGCTATGAGGTTCTTGAAAAAGAATGCCGAGCGGAGCAAGAGGACCTAAAGAAGGCCACCGCCGAAGCCAAGGATGCCCGTTCTACAATGAGGGCTATAAAGGAGGAGCTGTGTCAGGCCGGAGACATTGCGGCTGGAAAGCCCTTTCTGCTGCGCAGGAAGTTCACAGATCAGAAGTATGCTCAGCTGGCCAGCTGTGGGGTGCAGAGGATCCTTATCTGGATTTGGCGGCGAGTGTGGCGGATGCGGTTGTGCACTTCCGAAGCCAAAAGGATCACGAGATGGAAGAGCTTTTTTGGTCTCAATTCCACAGTCCGGAGCGTTCACTTCCGTTGAATGATCGGTTGGCTGAGTGGGGTGAGCTGAATAGATTGTCCGGATTTGCCATGACGGATGTAGTGGCTCATCTTTGGCCGGATAGGCCCAAGCCAAAGAGTTATTTTAGCTTATTGCAGCAATTCCTTGGGCGGTGCCGCATATCAAGGTGATGAAGCGGTCGGCATGCATAGAGGGTGCACGGATGGCTCTCGCCCGCGTTAAGACATACTGGGCGGAGATGGATGCCACCGATGTTGCATCCCGGGGTTCGGACGAGAGCCGGTTACCCGCCGAGCACTATTTTGGGGAAGTCCTGCAGGGCGCTCGTTTAATAGAGTCGTAGTGCTCAAAAGATGTTATGTTCAAATGACATGTATGATTTGTAAAACCATATTCATAGTATAAGTGCTTTTTAAACTTGTGCGTTCAAGTATTGAAATATCTCCTATGCGGTCATTAATGTATACGTGTATAAACCTGAAAGATGGCAGTCTTCGACTTCAGCCCCCACGCACATGGTGCGGTGGTGTTTGCAAAATAGCGCATTTTCACACTTAATCCAATGTCTTGGTCTTGTGAAGGAGGTGGTAGCGTAGCAAACTAGGCAACCGGACTATAATGCTTTATCACTTTCACTTAGCCATAGGAGTTCGAAGGTGGGGCTACGATATAGCCCCTGGGGGCACCGCGTTCTCCGAATTGGGGGCGCGTATGTGCCTGACCGGGAAACGGTCCTTCGTCAAAGCGGGGCAATTCTAGACATTCCGGTAGTCGATCGAGTGGTTGACCAGTCTCTCGCTATATCATGACAGTTAGTTTTCGGCTTTCTTTACTGAGGTGCTCGCGCGGCCGAACCGGGGCACAATCGCAGTAGTTCTCCTGGTGCCGCGTTAGCCGATGATACGGAACGTAAGGCAGCAAAACACAGGAGCCGGGCAAACCCCACATTTGACCAAAGACATGATTCGGAGCTGATGCATATAAGGCCTAACTCGAGACGCCGAACACTCCTTGAGGTGTTCGGTCTTTATGAAAACGGGCAGAATGATGCCCTAAGCCCCTAGTGTCCCGGTACGCGCGAAATCTTCTGATGCGGCCGATGCCAAAACGCCAGCCTCCTCCTCGGTTGTGATAAGAAACCGGGGGATGTGTATCAACAAGAGATAGTAAAAAAGGTTTACGCAGGGTCTTAATCTGAAAAGAATCCTTGCAACGGGTCCCTGCTGCACGTCTGCACCTGTGTCTCCATTGTGCCGTATCCAGGACGGGTGTAGCACATTGTTCATCTATAAAAGAGAAGAACTTAGGTTGGAAAAAGTATCGTGCAAAAATTGTATTTAAAACAGAGTATGAAAAAAATGAATGAAGTTGAGCTTTTATTGGCTCTCATTGTTCATGCTCACAGTCCCTTGTAAAGGGGTATGCGGCTAGGAAGCCCCTAGTTTATTTATGCCGGACTCGCCTAGCCGTGTCCGGGGTCTCGAGCGACCTTTCAAAGAGATGATGCCGCGTGGACCGGGCATTTTAAGTGTAAGAGACGCGTAATGCGGTATTGCGTTAAAGCGGGCGAAAGCTTCACGTCCCAATAGTGCTTGGTGGCTACTTTTAAATGGGGCGATATGGAAGATTAGCTTTTCGCGATGGAAGTTGTCGGATGAACCGAACACAACTTCTAGTAGTAAGGAGCCCGTGCAATTGGCGTAAGGGCCTGGCGTCACTCCTTTGAAGGAAGTTCTGCTATGGCGAATTTTGGTAGGGTCTATCCCCACCCTGTGGATTGTGTCTGGATATAGCAGGTTTAAATCACTACCGCCATCCATTAGGACTTGTGTAAATTGTAGTCCGTTGATTATAGGATCCAATATCAAAGCAGTTCATCCTGCGTTTCGAATACTTCTGGAGTAATCCAGATGGTCGAAAGTAATTGGTTTTGACATCCAATCTCGGGATTCCGCTGGGGTGGACCGTGCGGCATGTGCTTTGATAGACGCCGCTGTATTTTTCCTTGTTATCGCTTGAAGTGAATTCACTGTTTTTACTTCTTGTGGGAAGTTCTTTTGTTTTCCGGCGCTCTGCTTGTGGGGTTCGTCATCGTCCTCGCTTGGCGAGTCGAGCCCCTTGTGTTCGGCGTTAAGTCGGCCGGACTGCTTGAAGACCCAACAATCTCGGTGGGTGTGGTTTGCAGGCTTCCTGGGGGTACTGTGGATTTGACATATCCTATCCAAAATTTTGTTTAGGTTGGATAGCTCGTCACTGTTGTCTTTAAGAGGCAGTGTTTTGTTGTTCGGCCGAGAGCTGTTGAACCCGGCGTTGACCGCCGTGCTCTTTGGGCCATTTTCCTTATTCCGGCGCTGATCTTTTCTGCGTCGTGATTTCCCATTTCCATCCCTGACCTCGGATGTACTCGGGTCGCTGGTGCTGCATCTTGCCAGCCAGCTATCTTCCCCCACGCAAAAGCGAGTCATGAGGCTTGTTAGCGTGGCCATTGTTCTTGGTTTTTCCTGGCCGAGGTGCCTGGCAAGCCATTCGTCTCGGACATTATGCTTAAAAGCTGCTAAGGCTTCGGCGTCCGGACAGTCGACTATTTGGTTCTTTTTAGTGAGGAACCTGTTCCAGAATTTGTGTGCTGACTCTCCGGGCTGTTGAGTTATGTGACTTAAATAGTCTGCATCCGAAGGGCGGACATAAGTCCCCTGAAAATTTGCTCGAAACGCATCCTCGAGCTCTTACCAACTTCCAATGGTATTTTCTGGGAGGCTTTTGAGCCAATGCCGAGCTGGCCCTTTGAGCTTGAGGGGTAGGTATTTTATGGCATGGAGATCATCTCCTCTAGCCATATGTATGTGTAGGATTTAATCCTCAATCAAGACTCCGGGGTCCGTTGTTCCGTCGTATGCCTCTATGTTTACGGGCTTAAAACCCGCTGGAAAATCATGATCCAGTACCTCATCGGTGAAACATAGTGGGTGTGCGGTGCCCCTGTATTTAGGTGTGCTGTTATCTTCGAACACTCGGCGTGTTGTGTTGCTTCCTGGAGCCCTCTTTTTTGGCCCATAAATGGACCTGACCGAGCCATCCTTTTTGCGAGGATCTTTATGTGTATCATGTGTCGGCTTGTGTGCGGTGCCGCTTGCCGCTCTTGGCCTGTCATCTGGTCGTCTATCCGGCCAGGCGGCCTCTTTGCTTTTTGATTGCGGTGGCTCTACGGCCTCCTCGTCGAATTCGGGCAATAGCTTGCGCTTCGGGTATCTCTTTGCTTGGTGACTATTGCCGTATTTGTCTGCGGTCTTGAGTACTTTGCTCCATCTCATTCTGAGTACGTCTTCCGCTGTTTTGAGCTTTCGCTTCTGCTTCTTCAAACTTCTTGCAGTGGCGACGAGCCTTTTGTGAAGGTTCTTATGCTCCGGTGATGTGTCGGCGTGAGATCGTCTGGACTGTTGTTTTCGCCGGGGATGGGTTGCTTGTCCAATTCATCCTGTTCGGATGGTTGCTTGGTTGCATGTTCGTCGCCCACTGGTTCGCCCTGCTCTACGGCTGGGTCATTATGGGTGCTGTTGTTATCGAGGCGGGACTTCGGGCGGCGCTTGCGTCGCCGTTTTGGTTATTTTTCGGGGGAATTATCCTTCGACGCGTCCCGTTGTTCCTCGTTATCGCTTCCTTTTGGTGTACCCACCATGTATACGTCATGAGTTGAGGTGGCTTTCCAGTGCCCAGTAGGCGCTGGTTTTTGGTCGTCTCCGGCATCGTCGTCCATACCGTCGATGTCTTCGGAGTCGAAGTCTAGCATGTCGGTTAGATCGTCGACAGTGGCTACAAAGTGGGTGGTGGGTGGGCTTTGAATTTCTTCGTTGTCCGCATCCCAACCGTCCTAGCCGTAGTCCGGCCAGGGCTCTCCTGATAACGAGAGATACTTTAGCGAATTCAGGATGTCGCCAAAAGGCGAGTGTTGAAAGATGTCCGCGGTGGTGAACTCCATGATCGGCGCCCAGTTGGATTCGATTGGAGGGGGCGCGGGAGGTTCGGAGTCCGGCGAGGAGTCCGGCGCCTCAGAGTCACGAGCTTCACAAGGGACAAGGTCAGTATTCGGCTCCATCGCCGTAGAGGTAGCAGCCCCCGAGGCGGTGTCTAGCCACCCATCCTCGACCTGCGTAGTCGGCTCCGAATTAGGGGTCAGAGCGGACTCGTGTGCGGCCGCCAGGGCACTGTCCGGCAGCAGAGCTAAATCACGCCCATCGTGACAGTGCGCGTGCTCGGCTGTGGCTCGAATCCATCGAAGATCAAGTCTCCGCGGATGTCAGCCGTGAAGTTCAGACTTCCAAATCTGACCTGACGGCAAGGGGCGTAGCTTTCAATCTGCTCCAGATGGCCAAGCGAACTGGCCCGCAGTGCAAAGCCGCCGAATACGAAGATCTGTCTGGGGAGAAAAGTCTCACCCAGGACCGCGTCGTTGTTGATGATCGAAGGAGCCATCAAGCCTATCAGTGACGACACAGAGGAACTCTCAATGAAAGCACCAATGTCGGTGTCAAAACCGGCGGATCTTGGGTAGGGGGTCCCGAACTGTGCGTCTAGGCGGATGGTAACATGAGACAAGGGACACGATGTTTTTACCCAGGTTCGGGCCCTCTCGATGGAGGTAAAACCCTACTCCTGCTTGATTGATATTGATGATATGGGTAGTACAAGAGTGGATCTACCACGAGATCAAGGAGGCTAAACCCTAGAAGCTAGCCTATGGTATGATTGTTGTTCGTCCTATGGACTAAAACCCTCCGGTTTATATAGACACCGGAGAAGGCTAGGGTTACACAGAGTCGGTTACAATGGCAGGAGATCTACATATCCGTATTGCCAAGCTTGCCTTCCACGCCAAGGAAAGTCCCATCTGGACACGGGACGAAGTCTTCAATCTTTTATCTTCATAGTCTTGGAGTCCGGCCAATGACGATAGTTCGGCTATTCGGACACCCCCTAGTCCAGGACTCCCTCAATGATGAATTCTCCTTTCTCACCACGGATGCCGATGCTTACAAGGTTAGGCGAATTTATAGTGATCCGATACCTTTCTCCATTGCAAACAAGCAGCAGGCACTCGAGTGCAGGGCAACTAGAGTTGATCATGCTTTGCAACGAGAAGTCTGATACATCAACCTCAACAAGCAAAAGTCTCTTGACCAGTGGTAGTTCAAGTACCTCTACATAATGGTCTGGTATCTGGCAACACGCGAAGCTGACAGTGCGCAAAGAACAAGAAAACCGAAAGACGGACTTCGGTAGTGAGGGCGTAGATGAAGAGTATGTGTGTGATAGTTTGACCGTTTTTTTCACGAATCATGGAAGCAGGTAGTAAAACTCAAGCACCTGGAGATTCTTCAATCTGGGGGACTCAAGCCAGGCGTGGACAGTAGAGGGTATGCATTGGAGGTAACACGCCGGTATACAAAGGCGGAGAACTGCGCCCACATGGCTAGAGAAGATGGACTCTGGAAGGGATGAACCATCATCAGGAACTGTTTTTCCTTGATGCCAAGTTCCGATGTATCGTATGCGAGCAAGCTCCTCGCTGTAGGCAGAGGCCCTACTGATGATTTCGATATGAACTGTTTCTAGAGGGTTAAAAAGATGTGCAACAGGGATCTCACGGCAGTCCAGATTCAGAGGAACAGTGGGGCAAACAGGGCGCCAACGACGTGCGAGGATTTGAGTACGAACGCCTTCCTTAGTGGACAGACGGGAGATAATCTCACCGAGGACACCGTTCGCGAGGTCGCTGATGCGGTATGGACCAGACTGCCCTTCTTGATCCTCAGATCCAGTAGACGCACCCTCGCCGCTTCCAGCCGCTACCTCCAAACCACCGGAAGAGGCCGTCGCCGATGACGCGAGCCTAGCCCTCTTGGTGCTTGGGGCACCGGAGTGAACCTCCATCTCCGCCTCCATTGTTGGGATCACGCGGCATGTGAGCGCCGCTATTTGTGGCGTGGATCTGGAAAGACGGCTAAGCGTAACTGGGGCCGGGAAGGAAGGGGAGAGGAGTGGAGGAATCTGTTCAAGATCAACAAAAACAAATGATCGAACTCCTCTCTTTGCATTAGATGAAGTGCTATAGATAGCACTAGAATAGGCGTTTTCAGGGGGCGTCGGTTAGGACGGAACCGAGGCGACTGCAGAAAGCAACCGCCGCAAAATACCACTATTAATATTGATATTATTTCCCCCGCAAAATAATACATATTGAAATGATTTCTTTCCTGTTTGAGGAAGGAAATGAGGCACAACCTTTTAGAATAGGGGAGCACTGCCCTGCATGCCATAGAGGCATGTTCGCTGATCGGAGCAGCAAGAGCAGGTTCTACATACACCATGCTTCTCTGCAGTGCAATGTTACTGTCATTGAGTGTTGTAGAGTGACGGCCGACTGTCCGTGTTACAATTGTTTTCGTTGTAAGATTTTACCTCCAATGCACAAGGGCGACTTTCGATGTTTAGTAGCGTCACGGACCTTTACACATGAAGGCGACTTTCTGGGCGTTAGTGTTTCAGGTCACAGGCACGGTTGACCAGCCCACAAACACATTGGCTTGTTATTATCCAGAGTCACGTTCGTGTCTCTTTGTGTTCCAAATGATTCCGTTGACTCTATAACCAGGAGAGGCACGGTATTGCGTCCCAGACAGGCATACTTGCGTTTTACGCGGGGTCACATTCGTGCGTTTATAGCGGAAACCCGCGACAGCCGCCTCATCCTTGATTCAGTGTTTTGGGTTACAGGCACGGGCATGAAGCGCTCAAAGGCATGGTCGGTGGTATTACATAGAGTCACGCTAGCATGTGAGTCTATCAGACGGGGATGCACGGGTGTTTAGCCCACGGGGATGAACCTTTGTCTTACGCACAGCCACGGACGTTCACTCTGCGAGGCACGAGGCACGGATTGGCCTATACGAGAGACACTGTTTTTTAAATTGTGTTTCCTTGTATACAAAAGCACAGACGTCAAGTCCATAAAGACACGGTTCAGTACCGAGTTGCGTCACGCTTCTTTCTTGATAAAGGCGTCAACATTCGAGGCTATCTCTGTTTCAGTGTCAAAGGTCACAAGCAAGCACGGGCATACAGCCCTCAAAGGCATGGCGTGCTATTATATAGAGTCACGCACAAAGGTTTTCTGATTGTATTCCGAATGAGTCGGTGGGCTCGGTCAAAAGGAGAGGCATGGACGTCAAGTCCACGGAGGCATAGTTTGTTCTTACTCAGAGTCACGTTTGTGCGTTTATTACGGAAACCTAATAGAATCAGGCGACTGTCCTTGTTACAATTGTTTTCGTTGTAAGATTTTACCTCAAATGCACGAAGGCGAATTTATACGTTTAGTAGCGTCACGGTCCTATAAGCATGAAGAGGACTTCTTGTGTGTCAGTGTTTTAGGTCACAGGCATGGTTGTCAAGCCCACAAATGCACGAAGGCGACTTTATATGTTTAGCAGCGTCACTGCCCTTTACGCATGAAGACGACTTTCTGTGTGTCAGTGTTTCAGGTCACATGCACGGTTGTCAAGCCCACAAACGCATGACCTGTAATTATCCAGAGTCACCTTCGTGTCTCTTTGTGTTCCAAATGCATCAGTTGACTATATTACCAGGACAGGCATGGTCGGGACACCGAGGTAGGCATGCTTGTGTTTAATGCGGAGCCACGTTCGTGCATTGATTGCGGAAACCCAACGTTTCGACGGGCGTTTCCACCTACACGGGTGTGAATGCTACGTGGTGCCGCCACGGAAACCCAAGGATCCGATGGACGTCTCCTCCAGTGATGCCGGTATGGCTTGTCGCCCGAGGCCAGGCTCCGGCTATTTAAGGCAGACGAACGGAGTCTCAAAACCCTAGCCACACACTCTTCCCCCCTCTGCCCGCCGCCAGGCTATCCATTCCTCTTGCTGATCTCTATCCTGATCCTCTCCGCCATGGCTAGTCAGGAGGAGACTACTGCGGAACCCAGTGTCCAGACACTGCAGGAGATCCAGGCTGGCGAGGGCTCCTCATCTGTGAGTTCACTCTGCTTCCGCTTCATTCGTTTTTCCTTTCCTTCGGCTACTTGATTTAGTAGTGAAACATGAATAAGCCAGACGGAGTCTAGAAACCCTAGCCACATCCCCTTCGTCCTTTTGTCCGCCTCCAGGCCATCCAGTCATCTTGCTGTTCTCTATCCTGATACTCTCAGCCACTGCTGTGCAGAAGGAGACTACTCCAGAGCGCCGTGTCCAGTTGCAGCAGGAGATCTCGGCTGGAGAGGGTTCCTCATCTGTAAGTTCGCTCTACTTCGGCTTCATTCGTTTTTTCTTTCTGTCGGCTACTTGATTTAGTTGTGAAACATGGATCATTGTGGTGAGCTTCATCCTAATGTTGATGATGGTGCATCAACCTGACACCTTCTCCTTTGACCAGCTGAATAACCTGTTCAATACTGTGGACGACTTCATCAAGACATCCCCAAAGTTGGACGACGAGAACAGATCCATGATTGCACGTCTTATGAATGAGAAGGCGCGGCTCAAACTTGAGCGTGATAAGCTGAAGCTAGAATCATACGTTATGAAGAAACAGATCGAGGAACTTCGTGCCGAGCAACCAAAAAAGAAGTCTTGCTAGACTAAGTAGACAGCAGCGACCCTGATCCTCGTATCTGAAGCTATTAAGCAGCGCTCTAAATGTTTCTTATTTTGTCTTGCGTTACCTCGTGTCGTCAGTAACTTTGATAACAAATGTGTTTTGCTTTCTTGGGTCACGTTCATTCCAAGTTTATGGGTACAGATGAACATTAACGTAATGGCTAGTTCTAGAGACGCTGTTTTTAAAAGCACGAACCAGAGTCATGTCTTGTGCACACATGAAGGCGTGGACATTCCTGCCTTTCGTTGTTTCAATGTTTTGGGTCACAGGCACGGGCATAAAGAGCTCAAAGGCATGGTCAGTGGTATTACACAGAGTCACGCTCGCTTGTGACTCTATCAGACGGAGACCCACGGGCGTTTAGCCCACGGAGATGAACCTTTGTCTTACGCACAGCCACGGGCATTTACTTTGTGAGACACGGAATGGCCTATGTGAGGGATGCTGTTTTTAAAATCTTATTTCCTTGTATTTAAAAGCACGGACATGAACTCCCTACGGACAAGGTTCCATATTGAGCTGCGTCACGCTTCTTTCTTGATGTTACGTATATTGTTCGATAAAGGCGTGGACATCGTGGCTGTCTGTGTTTCACTGTTAAGAGTCACAGGCACGGGCATAAAATGCTCAAAGGCATGGTCGGTGGTACTACATGGAGTCATGCTCACGGATCGAGAGGGAGCACGGTCGCCTCTTCCTTCTGCTACGACGACAAGCACACAAAGAGAAGGCGGCATCGCCGGCAGAGCCACTCTAGACCTCTTGGTACTACGAGCAGCACTTTCCATCTCCACCTTCATTGCTGCCGTGGCGCCGCCTATGACCATTTTCGGTGAGGTGGATCTGGAAGAGGCACGACAAGAAGCCAATGGAGCCATACTTTAATATTAGGCAGAATCACGTTCATGCGATTATTGCGCAAACCGTACATTTCATTAGCTGCACGGGCTTGAAGTCTCCGCAGCCACGGTTATGTGCGTTTGTGACTTTCTGTATTTCAGTGATAAGGGTCGTAGACACTGGCGTCAAATTCACGAAGGCATCGTGTGGTATTATGTAGAGTCATGTTCACCTCTATCTATTCTCCGGATGATTCCGTCGACTCGTTTAGACGGAGAGGCACGAACGAGAAGCCCGTGGAGGCATACTTCAGTATTAGGCACAGTCACGTTCGAGCGTTTACTGCACAAACCGGACACGGGATAGACACTTAGGTTAGGTCTCCACCACGCACGTACAAAAAACACAAGAGCTTAACAGAGGAGGAGGAGAAGATCTCAGAAAAACGAGGATGAGGCACAGTGCAAGGAAATAATTCCACATGTCACCACTGGCACATGTTTTTAAAAGCACGGGCTAGCACTCTCTGCAGCCACGGCTATGTACGTTTGTGACTCTCTGTGTTTCAATCATTAGGTTCACAGGCACAGGCGTCAAATCCACAAAGGCATCGTTTGGTATTATATAGAGTCATGTTCGGTTGTGTTTGTGTTCCGAATGATTCAGTCGACTCATTCAGGCGGAGAGGCACGGTCGAGAAGCCCATGGAGGCATACTTTAGTATTAGGCAGGGTCAAAATCATGCGTTTATTACGCATGGTCGATTGTATTACATAGAGTCATGCTGGCCTGTGAGACTCGACCAGGCGGAGATGCACTGACGTTTACTCTGTGAGGCACGGAATTGCCTATACGAGAGACACTGTTTTTTAAAGCGTGTTTCCTTGTATTTAAAAGCACAGACATGAAGACCATACAGACACAGTTCAGTACCGAGTTGCGTCACGCTTATTTCTTGATAAAGGCGTCGATGTTCGAGGCTATCTCGGTTTCAGTGTCAAGGGTCACAAGAAAGCACGGGCATACAACCCTCAAAGGCATGGGTGCTATTATATAGAGTCACGCTCAAAGGTTTTTTGATTGTATTCCGAATGAGTCGGTGAACTCGGTCACAAGCAGAGGCACGGTCGTCCAGTCCATGGAGGCATGGTTTTTTCTTACCTAGAGTCACGTTAGTGCCGCCGCTATTCCAGTGTGAACGCCACGTGCCACCGCTACGGAGACCCAAGGGTCCGACGGACGTCTCCTCCGCTAACGTCGGCCTGGCTTGTCACCCAAGGCCAGGCCCCGGCTATTTAAGGCGGATCGAGGGGGTCTCGAAACCCTAGCCACACCCTCTTTCTTGGACTATCCTGATCCACGCCACATAAAACGGCGCTCGCAGGCCGTCCGATCCCAGCAATGGAGACGGAGATGGAGGTTCACTCCGGTGCCCCGAGCACCAAGAGGGCGAGGCTCGCACCACCGACGATGCCTTCTTCTGATGGTTTGGCGGTAGCGGTTGGAAGCGGCGAGGGTCCGCCTACTGGATCCGAGAATCAAGAAGAGCAGTCTGGTCTGGACCGCATCAGCGACCTCTCGGACGGTGTCCTCAGTGAGATCATCTCCCGTCTGTCCACTAAGGAAGGAGTTCGTACTCAAATCATCGCACGTCGTTGGCGCCCAGTTTGGCGCACCGCTCCTTTGAATCTGGACTGCCGTGAGATCCTTGTCCCACATCTTTTTAACCCTCTAGATCAAGTACATTTCGAATTGGTCACCGCATACTCCGCCACACCGGAGGAACTCGTCCGCGTAACATACACTGGAACATTTTTTAGAGGAGAACATGTTGGTGAAGATAATTCGTATGATGATTCGTACCTTCCAGAGACCATCCTCTCCAGCCGTCAGAGCGCAGTTCACCTCCTCTGCATTTTGGCGTCCTACCTCCACTGCAGGCACTCCACAGTCGACGCCTGGCCTCGATCCCCAAGACTGGACAATCTCCAGGTGCTCGAGTTTTACTACCTGTTCCCACCATGCTTGAGAGAACAGGACATAGGGCCATTCTCATGCCCTTCGCTCATGCCATCACCATCAGCATTAAACCCTCAGATTTCCCCCTCTCTCCAAACCATCGCCTTTGCTCTTTGCAAGTTACCAGACAATTATGTACGGGCGCTTAAACTACCACTGCTCAGGAGACTCTCACTAGTATATGTTGATGTATTATAAGTCTCATTACAAAGCATCATCAGCTCTACTTCTCCTACACTTGAGTCTCTGCTGCTTGTTTGGACAGTCAGGTACCATTGCATCAGAATAAACTCACCTAACCTTATGAGCATCGTCATTTCTAATATCTATGGGAAAATTGTTAGACAAGATGCCTCGTCACTTCAACGGTTGCTTTATGATGGTGATTGCAAGAAGTTGTAGATAGTTATCACCTCTGCACCTAAACTGCAGGTCATGGGCAAATTATCTAATATTTTCTCTGAATTCGGCATCACAAATGACCGTATAATTATTCAGGTACTGACTCTCAACAACACTTTCACCTCCATTCATTGGTACAAACAAGTTCCATGCAATTCAACCTTTACTCTACTAATATTATATTTTATTCCACTTGAAGTGTTTGCCGATGGTCAGCACATCCACAGCGGTTCATTCTGTCAAGACGTTGTCTATCAGCATGGATTATGACCTGCACGCAGTCTTTTCCTTGGTACAACACTTCCGAAGCTTGGAGAACTTGTATATCGAGGTGATGCTTCTCACACAAATTGTAAACACATACCATGCATGGTGTAGAACTCCAATCAACAAAAAAACAAAAAAAACGTCACTTACATTTGTATGTAATGGACAAAGATCTATATAGTCATGGACAAGTATCAGGACAAAACTAAATAAAAGATTTTATCACAACAGAGGTTATAGAATTATTCCTTCACTTGCTCTCCCAGCAGAATCACTCTTTATGGTGCTTAACCATTTCAAATCTTCATGTTTATTCAGGAAATAGCCTCTAATGAAGAAAGTCTTGCGAACGACTGTTCTTGCAAACACCATCATGACGTTCGTTTGAAGTCACTGATGCTGGAGAGCTATGTTCAATGCGAGAAAAGCATTCGATTTGCGACATTCTTTATTCTCAACGCAGCACAGCTGCAGACTATGAGGATAAAGTTTCTTCGTCAGGAAGACTTCACGGAAGAATTCTACAAACAGCAACAAGACGTGCTTCAGTGGGACAAAAAGGCTTCTAAACATGCTTGCCTTAGGTTGTCGCCAAGTTGCAAACACGGGAACTTGGATCTAAGGCACGCATGCGTTGAGCACCTGGATTTAAAGGATCCATTCACTTGTAAGTGCTGAAAACAGTCTTGGAGTGAGATGTTGCCGCCACTTTCCGGTTTGGAATTTACGTAGGTGTGGTGAAACAATGCCCGTACCTTTTTTCTCAATATGTAACCTTGCCAACAGTGAACACGGCATTTCGGTCTATGGCTAAACGTTCTTTTGCTCATGCCGTACATTTCATTAGTTGAACAGGCTTCAAGTCTCTTGCAGCCACGGCTATGTACATTTGTGTCCGTCTGTGTTTTAGTGATAAGGGTCATGGGCATGGCTATGTACGTTTGTGTCCGTCTGTGTTTCAGTGATAAGGGTCACGGGCACGGGCGTCAAATCAGCAAAGGCATCGTGTGGTAGTATATAGAGTCATGTTCGCTTGTGTCTGTTTCCCGAATGATTCCGTCGACTTGTTTAGACGGAGAGGCACGGACGAGAAGCCCATAGAGGCATACTTTGGTATTAGGCACAGTCACGTTCATGCGTTTATTGCGCAAGCCGCACCTTAGCTAAACGGACTTCAACTCTCTACAGACACGGTTATGTACGTTTGTGACTTTCTGTGTTTCAGTGATAAGGGTCACAGGCACGGGCGTCAAATCCACAAAGGTATTGTGTGGTATTATATAGAGTCATGTTCGCTTGTGCTTGTGCTTGTGTTTGTGTTCCGAATGATTCAGTGAACCACGGTTTGTTAGCAAACACACATACGATCATGCCTGCCACACGGGCATGACCATGGCAAACGCATGGTTTGCCACGTACCACACAACGGCCGTGAAGTGATACGGCGCGCACTGTTCTATAGGCCGCACAGGATTCTTACAAAGCAAACGCCGTGAACCTACTGCTAGGCACTATATCCATTTGTGAAACAGAAACACAAACACGTTCGCCTGAGTTTCAGTGTTTCAGTCATTAGGATCACAACCACGGGCGTCAAATCCACAAAGGCATCGTGTCGTACTATATAGAGTCATGTTCGCCTGCGTCTGTTTCTCGGATGATTTCGTTGACTCGTTTAGACGTAGAGGCACGGACGAGAAGCCCATGGGGGCATACTTCAGTATTAGGCAGAGTCACGTTCAAGGGTTTACTGAAGAAACATAACAAAATTGGATTCAGATGTGAACCCTCACTGTTTACTTTGTGAGGCAATGAATGACCGATCCGAGAGACACTGTCCTTGAAAGAAAACCACGGTTCTGTACCAAAGAGCCACTGTCAAACGAATGGAACTCAAGCAACGAGGGCCACACTTTTAGTAGTAGAAAAAGCACTTTATCAGCTGATGTTGCTTCTTTGCTACACGCACAGTAGGGTGGGTGTGGAAGGCACGTTATTCAAGCACAGAAGAAACATCACGATGTCATGACAAGGTCAAAAGCATGGTTGTGAGTCTGCGGTGTCACGGCTAGAATCCTCGAGACGCATTTGGGTGTGGCCTATTAAGTAGAAACTCGGTTGTGCGATCACCAGAGGCACTACGTAACGCCTCGCGAAACAGGTTTGGTTGACCACTGGGGCGGCTATCTATGTTTTGAGCTCTTTCCATCTCTCCTGTGTCGCAGCAGAGATGCATGGTTGTATTCTTACACCATCTAACTTCATAAAGAAACGGCCGCAAAAATTTACTCGCAAACCTATCGCTTTATAATATTTTCTCAGCTGAGTAATAAAAATAAATAAACAAGCAAAATCTCTTCTGCTTAAATTTGCTTTGTTTCTACAACTTCACCAAATAAACTTACAAGTCATTTTTTATAACCACAGAACAAGGAGCAGAAACAGTGCAGCGGCTCAAATGCAGCTACATCAGTGCAAGGCTCAACTGCAGTTCCTCAGTGTGTATGGCAAGTACATACAAGAAGCACTGCTCTACCTGCAACACAGGCACGGATGTGCATTCATTCTGTGCATGACAGGTACATATGAGAGGCACTGTCGTACATACAACACAGGTACGGTTACACGTACAGCGAGCATTTCTCCACTGAAAAAATTAAAACTACTTTATATATTTTGTACAGTGAGCATTTCTCCGCTGAAAAATTAAAACTACTTTATATATTTTAACCTTCGTGCCATACAATTCCATAGTCCTTCGGCCCGTACAAAGCCGCAAAACCACAAACTTCCTTCATGGCTGCACGCAACACAAAAACAGACAAGCCTACAAACGGTGCAAAGACTACAACGGTTCTCTGATAAAGTTTACATAGAACCCAGGCTCCTCTTTCAGACAAGCCTACACAGGATGCAAAGAGAATGCAACAACAAATAACTCCATACACCTGGACAAGTAACACAAGGCCTGATTTCAGCATCCACACTTGAACGGAGCCGTCAAATCCAGGTATTCAATACTCCTCGTTTTTAAATGCGGACACGCATGGCTGCAACTTGATGATAATCTAAGACGTGCACGTTTAGAAGCCCTTCTATGCCACTCCAGAACCTTTTGTTGCTTTTCGTAAAATACTCCCGTGAACTCTGCGGGAGGGGAGGAAAACTTAATGGTCATGGTCTCCAGATCCTTTGCACTAAGAACAAAAAACATCGCAAAATCAGCATAACTCCCGGAGCGAACATAATCTTCCAGTGATACTGTCTTCAGACAAATGTCGTGATGTTTGAGAAACTGCCGGTACTTACGACGCCATTTGTTTTTTTCACCATGAGAAATCAAAAATCCCTAAAATATAAATGATAGGTTGAAAATACTTAGCGTCTATAAAAAGAGTTACAGACCATGAAAAAACCAAATGAAACAATTAGTTCTACCACCTCCGTAACAAGAAGTTAGACATAGACTTGTCTATGTATGGATGTATCCAACAATAAATCATGTGTAGATACGGGTGCATCAATTTCAGTCAAAATTAAGAAAAGCATTTTGAAAAAGAACGAGCACTATAGTATGCACATTTCTGAAGATCATCACCTCGACAAACAAGTTCTCCAGTTTTGGAAAGCACTGCAACAATTCAACGACAATATCCACCTTATAATCCATGTACATAAGCAAGGTCTTGACAGACTGACGCATTCTTGTTAGACTGACTGCCTTCAAACCCTTGACGAAAAGTAAGAGAAGGTGGATCACAAAACAAATAGAATAAAGGTTGGATGAAATAAAACTTGTTTCCTCACAAACAAAGTGAAGCTGGAAGTATCGTGAAAACTCAATACCTCAATACACGTGGGATGACATGGATACGGTTCAGACGTAGAGACACCGGTTAACTCCAAGTCCTAACTCTGCATGAAGAATAGAACATAGACCATCAAATTAATAGAACAAACATCGGAACAAGTGCAACTCTGTTCCAGTATGAAGGAAAGGCAGTACCTCAAGATGCGTCGAGGGGGGCACGAACACGAATTCACCCAACGCCTCCAGTTTAGGTGCAGAGACAACAATTATCGAACAGCCTTCGACCAGACAATCAACAATCAACCGTCGAACCGAAGGGGCATCCTCAATAATGAGTTTTCCGAATGGACAACAAATGCCAATGCTTACAAGGTTAGACGAGTTTACTGTGACGCGAGAGACTCAAGTGCAGGGCAACTAGAGTGGATTATACTTTGCAGCGAGGCGTCTGATATATCAACTTCCACAAGCGAGAGTCTTTTCACCAGTGGTAGCTTAAGAGTCCCAACGTAATTGTCCGGTATTTGGCAAAGAGCAAAGGCAAGAGTGTGGAGAGAGGAAGAAAACTGAAACACGGACTCCGGTGCCAAGGGCATAGATGAAGTGCATAGATCCAGTAATGTTACCTCTTGCCTCAGAAACCTTGGGCAGAGGTAGTAGAACTCAAGAACCTGGATATTGTTCAGCTCCGAGGATCGGAGCCAGGCATCAACGGTGGAAGGTCTGCACTGCAGGTAGCACGCCGGGATACAGAGGCGGCTAACAGAGCTAGCATGGCCGGACAGAATGGATTCCAGAAGACTTACAGCATCAGACACAGTATTTCAACTGGAATGGCATTTGCGAACGCACTCCTTGGTCAAGGCGGACACATGAGATATGGTCTCGATTTGAACTTTTTCTCCATCATTAAAAAGACGAGAGACAGAGATCTCGCGACAGTCGAGATTCAGAGGAGCGATGGACCACAAAGGACGCCAGCGACGTGCGAGGATTCGAGTACGGATGCCATCCTTGATGGGAAGACAAGAGATGATCTCACCTAGGATGCCGTCGGCGAGATCGCTGATGCGGTCCGCACGACATCCCTCTCCTTCCTCCTCGGATCGAGAGGGAGCACGGTCACCGCTTCCATCCCCTCCGACGACCAGAACACCACCAGAAGGCGGCGTCGCCGGAGACACCACTCTCCACCTCTTGATCCTACGAGCAGCGCTTTCCATCTCCACCTCCGTTGCAGGGGTGGCGCTGCCCACGACCAGTGCTCACTGAGGTGGATCTGGAGAAATGGATTACAGCCTGTCAATCCATGAAACGACTTAAATACCCGCGATGGGGAGCGGAGGGGTCCAGATTAATTACCTCTTTTTTTCTTTTGATGGGAGGGTCGGGGTTAATTACTACTCATAACGAGTAAAAGGTAGGTGGCTGCTTGAAACATTAAATAGAGCCACGGCTTAGAAGGTACGAGATGCACGGTGGAAGACGCAGACCAGGCACAGGCGTTCCCGTCCGTGTTTTAATTATTTAAGGCACACATTCAATAGAAGAATTTGTTTGACGCCGCAAGCACGGTCCTATAGTCATCTTCCCTCTGCAAGCAGCAAAATTTTCCACGGACACGTTGACAAATCAAGACACTACAAGATTCAAGGTCGTGCCTCTGCTTTGCAGATGATTTTGCTGAAAGGCTCACGGATGAAACCAATGAAGTGTGGCAGAGGCACGGCTTGTCACATACCAGACACATGGTCCTCCCTTCGGCATTGTAACACATTGTCCTACATGCCACATAGGCATGTAGAACAGTTCGGGTCTACGTTCGTGTCTCTTTGTGTTCCAAATGATTCCTTTGACTCTATCACCAGAGGACACACGGTATGTCGGACCAGAGAGGCATGATTGCGTTTTACGCGGGGTCACAATTGTCACAGGCACGGGCATGAAGCGCTCAAAGGCATGGTCGGTGGTATTACATAGAGTCATGGTAACCTTCGTCTTACACATAGCCACGGGCATTTACTCTATGAGGCATGGAATGGCCTATATGAGAGACGTTGTTTTTTAAAAGCTTATTTCCTTTTATTTAAAAGCACGGACGTACAGTCCATAGAATGTTATTCGGGTGTGAACGCCACGTGACACCGCTCTGAAAACCCAAGGGTCCGACGGGCGTCTCCTCCGGTGACGCCGCTCTCGCTCGTAGCCCAAGGCTAGGCTCCGCCTATTTAAGCAGGACGGGTCTCGAAACCCTAGCACACCCTCTTCCACCCTCTGCCCGCCGCCAGACCATCCATTCCTCTTGCTGCTCTCCATCCTGACCCTCTCCGCCATGGCTGCGTAGGAGGACACTACCACAGAACCCCGTGTCCAGACACTGGAGGGGATCAAGCCTAGCGAGGGTTCCTCGTCTGTAAGTTCACTCTGCTTCCGCTTCTTTCCTTTTTTTCTTTCCTTCGGCTACTTGATTTAGTTGTGAAACGTGAATAAGCCAGACTGAATCTCAAAACCCTAGCCACATCCCCTTCATCCTTTTATCCGCCTCCAGGACATCCGCTCCTCTTGTTGTTCTCTTCCCTGACACTCTCTGCCATGGCTGTGCAGAAGGAGATTACTCCAGAGAGCCGTGACCAGACGCAGGAGGAGATATCGGCTGGCGAGACATCCTCATCTGTAAGTTGACTCTGCTTCCGTTTCATTCGTTCTTTCTTTCATTCGGCTACCCGGCTTAGTTGTGAAACGTGAATCATTGTGTTGAACTTCATCCTAACTTGATGATAGTGCGTCCTGCCATCAATCTGACACCTTCTATTTTGTGCAGGTGAAGAACAAGTGGAAGTCTACGGAAGCTCACCTCTTAAAGATCCTGGAGCTATGCACGAGGTTGTACCATCTTGGGGATGAGAAGACGAAGGCGAAGCTCAAACCTTACCACGACAGGTTGAAGCTGGACATATACTTTATGATAAAAGAGATCAAGGAACTTCGCGACCAGCGACCCTGATAGCTGTATCTGAAGCAATTAAGCAGTGGACTAAAAGTTTCTTATTTTGTCTTGCGTTACCTCGTAGTCAGTTAACAAACGTGATTTGAACATTAACGTAATGGCCGATTCGAGCGTTGTTTTTAAAAGCATGGGCGGCAAGTCTATACAGCCAAGGTTCTTTGTACCAACTAGATTCATGTCTTGTGCACATGTGAAGGCGTGGACGTTCCTGCCTTTATTTGTTTCAGTGTTTCGCGTCACAGACACGGGCATGAAGCGCTCAAAGGCATGGTCGGTGGTATTACATAGAGTCACACTAGCCTGTGACTCTATCAGACGGAGATGCACAGGCGTTTAGCCCACGGAGATGAACCTTTGTCTTATGCATAGCCACAGGCATTTACTCTGTGAGGCACGGAATGACCTTTGTGAGGCACGTTGTTTTTAAAATCTTATATCCTTGTATTTAAAAGCATGGACGTGAACTCCCCACGCACACGTTTCCGTATTGAGTTGTGTCACACTTCTTTCTTGATGTGTTACGTATATTATGCGATATAAAAGACGTGGACGTTCGTGGCTATCTGTATTTCATTGTTTCACAATGAAGCACGGGCACGCTTTTAAACAAAGCACAAGCACGTCTCGATTTGCAGAAAACAGCACTATCGTGGTTCTATAGGACGCTATGTTCTAGGCTGGTGCAGCATGTTTCCACCCAAACGTCATCACACGGTCACGAACATACACAGAGGAAGTGTCGTGCACTGGTAACAGACACACCCTTACAGGTACAAGAGGCACGAGGAGGCATATTGATTAAGATCATCAGAAATGAATCACATTATACATGCGCACGCATATAGAGAGATGCACAAAAAGTGGACTACAAGAGGCATGAGGAGGCATATTGATTAACATCATCAGAAATGAATCACATTATACAAGCTTGTCTTTGTGCAGCATGTTTCCACCCAAACGTTCACCACACGGTCACGAACATACACAGAGGAAGTGTCGTGCAATGATAACAGACGCACCCATACAGGTACAAGAGGCACGAGGAGGCATATTGATTAACATCATCAGAAATGAATCACATTATACATGCACACGCATATAGAGAGATGCACAAAAAGTGGACTACAAGAGGCACGAGGAGGCATATTGATTAACATCATCAGAAATGAATCACATTATACAAGCCTGTCTTTGTGGATCTATTCGACGCCGGAAGCACGGTTCTACGATCATCTTCCCTCTGCAAGCGGCAAAATTTTCCAGGGGCATGTTGACAATTAAGTCACTAGAAGATTCAAGGCCGTGCCTCTGCTTTGCAGATGATTCTGCTTAAATGCGGACAAAACCAAGTAAGTGAAGTCATGGCAGAAGCATTGTTCTACTTGCCACATAGGCACGACCGTGATTCCACAGTCATACTTGTTTGGTCCATCACAAAGTAAGTGTCGTGCAGTGATAACAGACGCACAGTCTTACAGGCACAAGAGGCACGAACGCCTCTGTATTGTAAAATATTTCACCTAACAAGCTATTTGGATAGGCACGGCCGTCACATCACATGTGACTGCATGTTCCAGGTGATTTTATTCGCTCGCTCTATTCACAAAAGGAAATCCAAACTTACAGACAGTGCACAAAAACATTAAAAGTTTTTAGTTTTTTGAGCTGCTGAGTTGCTTCCCGACTCAAGAGCACAAAAACAAGTTCCTGACAACCTCACAGACAGTGCATAAAGTACAAGCTGGAAATCCAAACTGGAAAGCACACAACAACACCTATCTTTGACAGCCGGATAACCATTTTCAACATTCACAAGTCAATGGATCCGGCAAATCCATGATTGGGCACTGGTTTGTCCAGATGTGTACTTTTAAATCCAAGTTCATATGCCTACAATACCCTGACAATATAAGACGAGCACGTCTAGAAGCCTTGTTGCCCCATTGAAGCACCTCTTCTTAACGTTTATAAAATCTTTCAGTGATGTTGTCTGGGGGGAGAGAAACTTAAGCCTCATAGTCTCTAACTCCTTTGCATTCAGAATAAAGAACGTTGCAAATTCAATGTTTTTGTTGCAGTGTACATATTTTTCCAACGTTACTGTCTTCAGACGAATGTCATGCTGTTTGAGAAACACCCGGTGCTTGTGGCGCCACTTGTTTGTTACACCTTCCTCATGACAAACTCCTCCCTAGAAATGCATAAAGAGTAAGAATACTTGAGGACTACAAGGAGAAAGAGAGGCCTCCAATATAGTACACTATGCATTGTTTGTGCTTTCAATGCGTTTGGAAATCATTTTACCTCGATAAACAAGTTCTCTAGGCTAGGAAAGCATCTCATCAAGGCAACAACCTTGTTCAGATTTAATGACATGTGGATAAGCAGGGTCTTCACAGATTGAACCGCCATTGATAGGCTAACTACAGACAAAGCCTGCACCAAGCACATATCATAAAACTAGATGGATAAAAGTTTACATGGCATGAAACTCGGGCAGTGGAACGAATGCAACTAAAGAGTATATAGTGCAAAAGGTGAGTACCTCAATAACTGTAGAGCCAAAAACAATCTTGGATTTAGGAGATCCTTCGTAAAAATTACCCAGACACTCGAGTTTAGGTGTAGACAAGATAGTTATCTGCAACTGCCGGCTCTGAATATCGTGAATCTATCGTTTAAGTGAGGGCGCATCCTCAACAACGAGTTCACCATTCTCACAAAGGATACAGATGAGTTCAACTTTGGTTGAGTTTATTCTGATGCAGTGGTCCAGGTTATTGCAAACAAGCAGGAGCCACTCGAGGGCAGGGCAACCATGGTTGGTTATGCTTTGTAGTGAGACGTCTGATATATCAACCTCCAAAAACGAAAGCCTCTAAAGCAGTGGAGGTTTGAACGATTGTGCATACTCATCAGGTATCTGGCAAAGAGCAAATGTGACGGTGTGCAGCGAGGAAAACAACAACGTGGAAGTCGGTGGCGAGGCCGCGGACGAACAGAATTCGTGCGGTAGTGTGATGGTTTTTCCCACAAAACGTGCGAACATGTAGTAGAACTTGAGAACCTGCAGATTCTTCAGTCTTGGGGATCAAAGCCAGGCGTCGACTGTAGAGGGTCTGCAATGGAGGTAGCACGCGGGAATGCAGAGGCGATGGACTGCGCCCCCACGGCCAGAGAGGATGGTTTCCGGAAGGCACGAACCACCAACGTCAGGATGAAAATTGCACCGAGTTCCAAAATATCTAATACGAATGACATCCTTGCTGGGGAGCATCGAGACTACGTCGATATGAACTGTTTCTAGAGGCTTAAAAAGACGACCGACAGGGATCTCACTGCAGTCAAGATTCAAAGGAGTGGCGCGCCACAGAGGGCGCCACCGACGTGCGAGGATTTGAGTGCGGGTGCCCTCCTTAGTGGACAGACGGGAAATGATCTCACCGAGGACACAGTCCGGGAGGTCGCTGATGCGGTACGGGCAAGACTCCTGCTTCTCGGAACCACTGAGCGAGCCCGCGCCGCTTCTGGCCGCCACCGCCATGCCGCCAGAGGACGAAGTCGCCGGTGGCCCGAACCTCGCCTTCTTGTTGCTCGGGGCACCTCGCCGGATTTCCATCCCCGTCTCCGTTGCTGGATTTGCGCCGCTTGCGAGCACCGCCATATGTGGCGTGGATCTGAAAAACTACTAGGTCTTTACTGCGCACAGATCCAGCGTGTGAGGAAAGGAGGGGAGGGGACGTTGACCAATTGGACGACAACTATAAATTATATCTTTCCTTCACTGTTGCGGTGGAAAACAAAGAATGGTCATTTTCCTTCACTATTGCGGAAGAAAACATACACAGGCACGGGTGGACAGACCAACAAAGCATGGTGTGGTATTATATAGAGTCATGTTCGCTTGGATTTGTGTTCCGAATGATTCCGTCGACTCATTCAGATGGAGAGGCACGAATGTTTCGGCTCATAGGCACGAGCATGCAACTCTCAAGGGCATGGTCCGTGGTATTACATAGAATCATGCTCGCCTGTGACTCGATCAAACGGAGATGCACAGGCGTTTAGCCCACAGAACTGAACCTTTGTGTTACGCACAGCCATGGGCGCTTACTCTGTGAGGAACGGAATGCCCTACGTCAGAGATGCTGACTCCTTATATTTAAAAGCACGGACGTGAATTCCATAAGGACACGGCTCCGTATTGAGTCGCGTAATGCTTCTTTCTTGATTCTACATATATTATTCAATAAAGGCATGGATGTTCGTGCATGTCTGTGTTTCAGGGTCGCAAGCACGGGCATAAAGCGCTTAAAGGCATGGAGAGCTATTATATACAGTCACGCACAAAGATTTTCTGTTTGTATTCCGAATGGCTCGGTGGACTCGGTCAGAAGAAGAGGCACGCACGTGACGACCACGGAGGCATGGGCACGTATGTGCATTTATTACAGAAACCTAACAGAATCGGGTTTATATGTCAACACTTTCTGCTTACTCTGTGAGACACGTAACAGCCCATTCGAGAGACAGAAAGAGGCACACGTTTATTGGCGCATTTCCACATGACTGGCGATTATGACATAAAGTAGCATAAACATAAAAAGACAGAAAGGTAGACTGATTTCATCAGTTGCAAGCTCCTTCATGGCTCCTCAAGGACAACAAAGACAAACAAAGCATACAAACAGTGCAAACAGAACAACAGTTGTTCGACAAGGTTTACACAAAACGCGAACTCCAAAACTTCAAGACAATAAGACACTCCCAAGAACATGAGCAACCATCTCAAGACCTATTCTTCAGCATGAACATCTGAATGGATCCATCAAATCGAGATATTCAACACTCCTATTTTGTAAATACTGACGCACGTGGGTGCAACTTGGTAATAATTGAAGACGACCATGTTTAGAAGCCTTATTGTGCCACTTCAGAACCCTTTGTTGCTCCTCGTAAAATACTTCTGTGAACTCCGCGGGAGGGTACACAAACTTAATGTCAATGCTATCCAGATCCTTTGCACACAGAACAAAGAACGCCGCAAATTCCTCGTTACCCCGGCAAGGAATATAATCTTCCAGCGTTACTGTCTTCAAACAAATATTGTGATGTTTGAGAAACTGCCGGTGCCTATGACGCCATACGTTTTTTTCAGAACAAAACGTCAACCGTCCCTAAAAAATACATGAAAGGTTGAAAATACTTAGCGTCCATAGAAAAAGATATGTATGTATGTATGTATCCACTTAAGTCAAATTTAACATAAACATTTTTAAATGGAAGGAGAACTACAGTATGCACATTTCTCAAGATCATCACCTCGACAGACAAGTTCTCCAGTTTTGGAAAGCACTGCAGCAATTCAACGAAATTGTCCACCTTACAATCCATGTAGATGAACAAGGTCTTGATAGATTGCCGCATTGTTGTAAGACTGGCTGCCCCAAAACGCTTCATAAATATTAACAGAAGATACGTCACAAAACTAATAAATTAAAGGTTGGACGAAATAAAACTGGTTTCCTCTCAAACAAGATGAAGCTGGAAGTATTGTCAAAACTCAATACCACATGACATGTGAGACGACGTGGATACGGATCAGGTGCAGAGACACCGGTTACCTCCAAATCCTCACCCTGCATGAAGCAAAGAACATATTTCAACAAATTAATGGAACTAACATCGGAACAAGTCATCACCCTGTTCCAGAATCAGGTAAAGTCGGTACCTCAACAAGTGCGGGCGCAGACACGAACGCGAATTCACCCAGCGTCCCTAGTTTAGGTGCAGAGACAACAGTAATCGAATAGTGGTCGCCCTCTTTATCGCGGATCAACCGTTGAAGCGAAGGCGCATCCTCAATAATGAGTTTTCCGTATTTACAACAAATGCCAATGCTTACAAGGTTATACGTGTTTATTGTGATGCGACGAACTCGCCCACTGAAAATAAGCAGCAGAGACTCAAGTGCAGGGCAACTAGAGTGGACTATGCTTTGAAGCGAGACCTCTGATATAAGAAATTCCACAAGTGATAGTCTTTTCACCAGCGGTAGCTTAAGCGTCCCTGCATAATTGTCTGGTATATTGCAAAGAGCAAAGCCGAGTGTGTGCAAAGAGAAGGAAAACCTAAACACGGACTCCGGCGCTGAGGCA
This sequence comes from Triticum timopheevii, assembly GCA_963921465.1. Classification (NCBI taxonomy): domain Eukaryota; kingdom Viridiplantae; phylum Streptophyta; class Magnoliopsida; order Poales; family Poaceae; genus Triticum; species Triticum timopheevii. The sequence continues at coordinate 346,474,568 of OY997270.1, read as the reverse complement.
CGATGAATACACCCAGTGTTGTGACCTCTTGCGTCGCGAATCCTAGGAACAGATAGTAGAACTCAAGAATCTGTAGATTGTTGAGCTTTGACGATCGGAGCCAGGCAGCAACGATGGCAGGTCTGCACCGCAGGTAGCACGCCGGGATAGAGAGGCGGCTTACTGAGCTGGGATGACTGGATAGGATGAATTCCGGAAGACTGACAACATTAACGATAGAATTTCGAGAGCACCGAGTTCCGGTATAAAATCTGAAGACGGTCTCGGTGACGGCGGACAGCTTCAAGAGGATGACAATATGAACTATTTCTCCATCGTTAAAAAGACGGGCAAGAGAGATCTCGCGACAGTTGAGATTCAAAGGAGCGGTGAGCCATAAAGGACGCCACCTACGAGCGAGGATTCGAGTACGAATGCCCTCCTTGATGGGGAGACGAGAGATGATCTCACCTAGGACGGCGTCCGGGAGGTCGCTGATGAGGTCCACACAAGACCCCTCTTCTTCATCCTTGGATCGAGGAAGAGCACACTTGCCGCTTCCCTCCCCTACGGTGACAAACACACCACCAGAAAGTGGCATCGCCGATGGCGCCACTCTCGCCCTCTTGGAGCTAGGAGTAGCACATTCCATCTCCATCTCCATCTCCATTGCAGGGGTCGCACCTCACACAACAAGTGCTCAGTGAGGTGGATCTGGAAAAATGGATTATAACCTGTCCACCCACGAAACAACTTAAATACTGAGACAGACGGGAAAGGTACAGATTAATTACCTCTCCTTTATTTTTCCCATAAATTGTAGATGCCTACTTGAAACATTAAATACAGTCATGGCTTTGATTATGCGAGATGCACTGTTGAACACACAGACCAGGCACGGGCGTGCCCCTCCATGTTTTAATTTTTTACGGCACTTACATACATTAAAAGAATCTGTTCCACGCCGGAAGCGCAGGTGGGCAGCACACAAAGTCATCGTGTGATGTTATATAGAGTCATGTTAGCTCGTGTCTGTGTTCCGAACGATTCCGTCGACTCGTTCAGACGGAGAGGCACAGACGTGAACCAGTGGAGGCATGTTGTGGTATTACATAGAGTCACGTACGAGCGTTTACTGCAGAAACACAACGGAATTGGATTCAGATGTGAACCCTCACAGTTTACTTTCTGAGACAATGAATGGACGATCCGAGAGACACTGTCCTTAAAAGCACGGGCAAGAACTCTGTACAACCACGGTTCTGTACCAAGGAGCAACTGTCAAACGCACGGAAGTGAAGCAAAGAGGGTCGTGCTTTTAGTAATAGAAGAAGCACTCTATCGGCTCGCGTTGCTCCTTTGTCAGGCGCATAGTAGGACGGCTATGGAAGGCACGCTTTTCAGGCAGAGAACGAACGTCACGATGCCACGACAAGGTGAAATCATGGTTGTACAGATGCACTGTTGAATAGTCGCGGCTTTGATTATACAATATGCACTGTTGAACACGCAGACCAGGAACGGGTGTGCCCCTCCAAGTTTTAATTTTTTACGACACATACATACATTAAAAGAATCTGTTCCACGCCGGAAGCACGGGTGGGCAGCACACAAAGGCATCGTGCGGTATTATATAGAGTCATGTAAACTAGTGTGTCTTCCGAACGATCTCGTCGACTCATTTAAACGGAGAGACACGGGACGTAAACACGCGGAGGCATGGTGTGGTATTACATAGAGTCACGTCCGTGCATTTACCATGCAACCGTGAGAGTCACGGTTGAACATTCACCAGTGGCGTGGCCGTGGCTGCCCGTGCCCTTCGGTTATTTTTATCTCTTTGTCATGCAGCAGAGAAGCATGCTTGTATGCTTACAACATCCATGTTCAGAAACCGACGCGGCTGCGGAAAATAACAAGGAAACCTGTGCCTTTGATATTTTTCTCCGCCGAGTAAAAATACATAAAGAAACAAAAGGCGTTCTTATTTAAATTTGTTTTCTTTCTATGACTGCAGCAAATTAACTTACAAGCCGTTCTTATAACCACACAACGAGAAAATAAACAATCGACACCAGCCCGCCCTCCACACCGATCACTTGCTATTTCATCGCTCCACGTGCAGCCTTGTTTTGAATGTTCAGCGATCCATTCTTCTTTCTCGACACTTGTGCAACCCCACCCTTCTGCATACCTATTCAACCTATTTGCCTGCAATATTAACATTCATACATAAAAACAAAGCGAAAGATTGTGATCATCACTGTTTTTTGCTTACGCCCTGTTTAGGCTGCATTATTACCTTTTAATTTTTCTTTTCGTACTGCTCTCCGGTACCAAAAAGTCTCCACTCAGACCTTTCCTTTCTGAAAATGGACTGCACAGATTCTGTGCCTTATCCCGGGCTTCCCTGCATGCATTCTGTGTGCCTGGCTTGTGTGATGTTCGATTCTGGCGTAGATGCAAGACTTTGGTAAATGCTCCCTGTTGTCAGTGGGGTCGTTGGAGTTGCTGGCGTCTGATGTCTTCCTCCTGGGCTTGGAGTGCATTGTCCTGAGCCGTTTGATGTCCTCGATGGTGTTGTCGGTGTTTTCGGCCATTTCATTGACCTTGCTCTCTTCTCCTGCTGTGATTTCCTCTTCTCCTCTTCAATCCTCATCCTCTCATGTACTTCTGGGTTATCCGGCAGTTTGTTTCCCTGTGACCCTTTACCCGACAACGGCCGCACTTGAATACGGCTTTGTTGCCTTTTCCTTTCTTCTCAGAACCAGCTTTGATTCGATCTCCTTTTTTGTGCCCTTTGAGCCACTCATGGGAGGGTTCTTGAGAGTTTCGGCAAGAATGCCTGTGTCTAGTTCCTCAGCAAGTGCCGCCATGACTTTTATTTTCATATCTATCGTACACTCACGCACAACATTGTATGCCTTCTCTTTTCTGCAAGCATTTGAACAGATATCCGACAACTCAGCGTAAGCGAGGCCGAATCTCATTGTTTCAACATCTTGTGCGGTCATGCTATCACCTTGACTTGTAGACAGAACTTTCAGACTCTCTGATAGATTCCTGGTCCATCTGGGGATGACAAAGGATTTTGGAAGTTGATCGATCATGCCTGTTTGGTCCATCACCTTAAGCACATGGCAGCACTGAATGCCATCCCTACTCATTTTCTTGCAGCTGCAACTGTATATTTCTTTTTGCTCATCCACATCTACCCTTAACTCAGACCTCTCAAATTCCTCGCCCAGATATGGTTTCCACACTTTTTCTCTAGGCTCAGTAATCCTTTTTAAAAAATATTGCCTCCCCTTTGCCAGGTCAGAGCACTTGAAGTAAGTCTGGTTCTGTAGCTCCAGCTGGAATTTCCTGAAAATTTCATTGGTGTATACTTGACTTGCTTGTCTTTCAATCGGAAACCCCGTCTCTAGTGATGGCGCCTTCTCTTCTGTTCGGTGTCTTTTCTTGTCAAGCGTGGCGAGGCAATTTTGCTGAATCATGTGATACGCATCAACAAACCTTTTTATAGTGTCACTATGCTCGACGTAATTCTTCCACATCGAATTCGTGCTCTCACTACGAGTGGTTGTCGACGAGAAAGGATAGAAGCAGTCCTTGAAGTAAGCCGGCACCCAAAAATTTTGGAGTTCCCATAGCGTGTTCAGGTGTTTGTTGCCTTCCGCCTTGTGCACAGAAATTGCTGCTTTCCAGGCACGCTCAAACTTGTCTTGATTTAGTGAGTTTTTGATGATTCAAAATAAATCATCACACATCCCTGGGTGCTGCGCAAACACTACTGCGTTATTTTCCTTCAGGTTCTTCCTAATATGCCACCAGCAGAACCTGTGCCTCGTTCTCGGAAGAGCTTCCCTTATTGCAGTCTTCATCGCCTGGTCCTGGTTTGTTATTATGTATTTCGGCTCTTTACCTCCCATTGCCTCGACAAACGTGCTTAGGAGCCACTTGAATGGCCCTATTTTCTCATCTTACAAAAGGCCTAGTCCAAACAGGACGGTCGACCCATGGTTGTCGACACCTATAATTGGTGCAAATGGCAAGCCATATATATTCGTAGAGAATGTCGTGTCAAAAGACACAAAATCTCCATATAGATCATAATTCATCTTGCACAAGGAGTCTGTCCAAAATAGGCTCTGCACTACATTGTTCTCTGTCTCTTCCACATGGTGGAATCCCGGCCTCCGCCTCTGCATATTGGCAAACAGTTTCATGGTGTCCTCGATATCAGTGTTGCGCTCTCCAACCCTGTCCCGGCATGCAATGTTGCTTATGTCAATCGTGTCAAACATAATTTCTCGCCTCGGTCTCCCCATGGCGGTAAAAATCTGTATAACCTTCCTCGGTTCCAACCTTGCCTTCTACAGCACTTGTATAAAGAATTTCTCCTGAGGTGTCATCTTCTTGTAGCATCTCATGAACTTCAGCATCCAATCTGATGGGTGAAGTTGGTGGTTGTGCTCTAGGCGCACATTCTTTAGATACCATTTCCTCCTATCTGCATCCCTCTTGGATGTTATTTGGACTGGGCAGCTTGTCAGGATCAAGCAATTGCTCCTTCTCTCCTTAACATGTCTCTTAGTTGTTTTATTCTGTCCTTCCTTGGTGCACTGAAACACCTGCTTGTCAAGCTGTTGATCATATGTCGATCTTCTGCTCGTTGATCTCTTGGCAGCAAAGCCAACCTTTCTCACATATCTACAGAAGAAGAAAAAGCACTCGTCCAATGATCCAAATACCATACCACCCTCTGGTTCGAGCGCTTTGGTGACCTCCTGAATCGTTGGGTATATGCCTTCTTTGAACATGTCGTCCATTTCTTTCTCTACAATGGTCGGCGGCGCCATGGTGATTCTGTCTACCGTGTCTTCATTCGTCTGATCGCATTCACTTCTGACGACATCAGTTTCATCACCAGCCACAGGTCCACTTACAGCGGAGCTGCTGCTGCTCTGTTGTTTGTCACACGCAGCAGCATCGTTTCTGCATGGCACGGACAAATCCATAAATGACTCTGCCTCTCCAATCTTGCATTGTGCAATGATGTTCCCTGTTTCTCTGGCACTCGTGCAACCAAGGGACTGTGCTGCTTCTGCAATGCAATCCGTGCTGGCGCTACACGCTACTTGCTGCTCTGAACGCTGCATTCCTTTCGAAATGGATGGAGAACTATGATATTTCTTTGCCTCATCTGTTATACCCTCCGCCAAATCCTAAACACATAGCACGAAACAGAATTAGATACCCAGAGCAGCATATGCGTTTTTTTAATTTCTAATAAGCGGTACACCAGAGGCACTGTTCACATTACACCCAGCAGCACGAACGTGACCATGCTACACACACATCTGGACAAAGAGGCACAGATGTGCTTCTGCTTACACCATACAACCGGAGAGGCACAACAACATCATATACAATAGAACAACTGCATATACAGCCGCACCAGACGGACAGTCATCCTAATGTTTTACACTTTACCCTGTTCTTCCATAAAACTGTTTGTGCGTTGAATTGAAAAAGCATAGTTCCAACGTCACCTTTGTTTTCCCATGCCTCTTGAGGGAGTCCTGGACTAGGGGGTGTCCGGACAGCCAGACTATCATCGTCCGCCAGACTCCAAGACTACGAAGATACAAGATTGAAGACTCCGTCCCGTGTCCGGATGGGACTTTCCTTGGCGTGGAAGGCAAGCTTGGCGATACGGATATGTAGATCTCCTACCATTGTAACCGACTCTGTGTAACCCTAGCCTTCTCCGATGTCTATATAAACCGGAGGGTTTTAGTCCGTAGGACACAACATACATTACAACAATCATACCATAGGCTAGCTTTAGGGTTTAGCCTCCTTGATATCGTGGTAGATCCACTCTTGTACTACCCATATCATCAATATTAATCAAGCAGGACGTAGGGTTTTACCTCCATCGAGAGGGCCCGAACCTGGGTAAAACATCGTGTCCCTTGTCTCCTGTTACCATCCGCCTAGACGCACAGTTCGGGACCCCCTACCCGAGATCCACCGGTTTTGACACCGACATTGGTGCTTTCATTGAGAGTTCCTCTGTGTCGTCACCGATAGGCTCGATGGCTTCTTCAATCAACAACGTTGTCCAGGATGAGACTTTTCTCCCCGGATAGATCTTCGTATTCGGCGGCTTCACACTGCGGGCTAATTCACTTGGCCATCTTGAGCAGATCGAAAGCTACGCCCCTGGCCGTCAGGTCAGATTCGGAAGCCTAAACTTCACGGCCGACATCCGCGGGGACTTGATCTTCGACGGGCTCGAGCCGCAGCCAAGCATGCCGCACTGTTACGATGGGCATGACCTAGCTCTGCCGCCGAACAGTGCCCTGGTGGCCGCACAAGAATCCGCTCCGGCCCTTAGTCCGGAGCCGATCGCCCAGATCGAGGACCGGTGGTTGGACACCGCCTCGGGGGATTCAACTTCCACGGCGATGGAGCCGAACACAAACCTTGTCCCTCGCGAAGCTCGTGACTCCGAGGTGCCGGACTCCCTGCCGGACTCCGGACTGCCCGCGCCCCTACCAATCAAATCTGATCGGGCGCCGGTTATGGAATTCACCGCCGCAGACATCTTCCAACACTCGCCCTTTGGCGACATCCTAAATTCGTTAAAACACCTCTCGCTATCCGGAGAGACCTGGCCGGACTACGGCCGGGACGGTTGGGATTCGAATGACGAAGAAATTCAAAGCCCACCCACCACCCACTTTGTAGCCACTGTCGACGATCTAACCGACATGCTAGACTATGACTCCGAAGACATCGACGGTATGGACGACGATGCCAGAGATGAAGAAGAACCAGTGCCTACAGAGCACGGGAAGACCACCCCGTCATACGACGTATACATGGTGGATACCCCAAAAGGAAGCGATAACGAGGACCAACGGGGCGCGGCAGAAGATAATCCTGCCGACAAACAACCAAAAAGGCGACGCAGACGCCACCCTAAGTCCCGCCTCGACAACAACAGCGCTCCTAATGACCCAGCAATACAGCAGGGCAATCCAGTGGACGACGAACACGCAGACAAGCAACCGTCCGAACAGGACGAGTCAGATAATCAGTCCAGGCCCGGCGAAAACAACAATCCAGACGACCTCACGCCGGACACACCGCCGGAGAATAAAAACCTTCGGAAAAGACTCGTCGCTATCGCAAGAAGTTTGAAAAAGGAAAAACGGAAGCTCAAAACAGCGGAAGATACACTCAGAATGAGGTGGAGCAAAGTGCTCAAAACCGCAGACAAATACGGCAATGGCCATCAATCAAAGAGCTACCCGAAGCGCAAGCTGCTGCCAGAATTTGACGAGGAGGCCATAGAGCCCCCACAGTCAAAAAACAAGGAGGCTGCCTGGTTGGATAGACGGCCAGACGATAGGCCAAAATCTGAAAGTGGCGCCGCACATAAACCGACTAATGACCCTGGAAAGACAGATGGCCCAGCCAGGTCCATTTACGGGCCAAAGAAGAGGGCCCCAGGAAGCAATGCAACACGCCAAGTGTCCGAAGACAGCGGTACACCCAAATACAGGGGCGCCGCACACCCACTATGTTTCACCAACGAGGTGTTGGATCATGAATTCCCAACAGGATTTAAACCCATAAACATAGAGGCCTACGACGGAACAACAGACCCTGGAGTCTGGATAGAAGATTATATACTACACATACACATGGCTAGAGGAGATGATCTCCACGCCATAAAATACCTACCCCTCAAGCTCAAAGGGCCAGCCCGTCATTGGCTCAAAAGCCTCCCAGAAAATACTGTTGGAAGTTGGGAAGAGCTCGAGGACGCGTTTAGAGCAAACTTTCAAGGAACTTATGTCCGCCCTCCAGATGCAGATGATCTAAGTCATATAACTCAACAACCCGGAGAGTCAGCGCGCAAATTCTGGAACAGGTTCCTCACCAAAAAGAACCAAATAGTCGACTGTCCGGACGCCGAAGCCTTAGCAGCTTTTAAAGACAACGTCCGAGACAAATGGCTCGCCAGACACCTCGGCCAAGAGAAGCCGAGGACAATGTCCGCGCTAACAAGCCTCATGACCCGCTTTTGTGCGGGAGAGGATAGCTGGCTAGCAAGATGCAGCACCAGCGACCCAAGTACATCCGAGGTCAGAGATGGAAACGGAAAATCACGGCGCAGAAAAGAACAGCGCCGGAATAAAGAGAAAAGCCCAAAGAGCACGGCGGTCAACGCCGGATTCAAAAGCTCGCGGCCAAACAACAAAACACCGCCTCTTAAGGATAACAGCGATGAGCTATCCAACTTAAACAAGATTTTGGGTCGGATATGTCAAATCCACAGTACCCCCGGAAGGCCTGCAAACCACACCCACCGAGATTGTTGGGTTTCCAAACAGTCCGGCCGACTAAACGCCGAACACAAGGGGCTTGACGCATCAAGTGAAGACGATGATAAAACCCACCAGCAGAGCACCGGAAAACAAAAGACTTTCCCACAAGAGGTCAAAGCAGTAAATTCACTTCATGTGATAATACGGAAAAACAGTGCGGCACCCGTTAAAATGGGTCTCGCACGGTCCAACCCAGCGGAACATAGAGATTGGACATCAAAACCAATCACTTTCGACCACCTGGATTATTCCAGAAGCGTTCGAAATGCAGGATGGACTGCCCTGATATTGGATCCTATAATCGACGGACTGCAATTCACACAAGTCCTGATGGACGGAGGCAGTGACTTAAACCTGCTGTACCCAAACACAATCCGCAAGATGGGGATAGACCTTACTAAAATTCGACACAGCCGCACTTCCTTTAAAGGAGTGACGCCAGGCCCTTACGCCAAGTGCATAGGCTCCTTATTACTAGAAGTTGTGTTCGGATCACCGAACAACTTTCGACGCGAAAAACTAATCTTTCATATCGTCGCATTTAAAAGTAGCTATCAAGCACTCTTGGGACGAGAGGCTTTTGTCCGCTTCAATGCCATACCACATTACGCGTCTCTTACACTTAAGATGCTCGGTCCACGCGGCATCATTTTAGTGCGAGGGTCATTTAAAGACCTCGGACACGGTCAGACGAGTCCGGCATTAACAAGCTAGGGGCTCCCTAGCCGCACATCCCTTCACAAGGGGCTGCATGCACAAGCAACAGCGAGCTAATACAGACTCCGCTTTACTTATTTATATTTCTTCCTTCGTATATATTTTTCGCATGATTTCCTTCCAAACTAAGTTCCTCTCTTTTTACAGATGAACAACGTGCACACCCATCCAGGATAACGGCTCAACGGAGACACAGGCGCAGACGTGCAGTAGGGACCCGTCGCAAGGATTCTTTTCAGATTAAGACCCTGCGTAAACCTTTTTTTATTGTCTCTTGTTGTTATAATCCCTTGGTTTCTCATTATAACCAAAGTGGAGCCTGACGTTTTGGCATCGGCCGCGTCAGAGGACCATGCCCGTACCTGGACACTAGGGGCTTAGGGCATTGTTCTGCTCATTATTATAAAGACCGAACACCTTAGGGAGTGTTCGGCGTCTCGAGTTAGGCCTTATATGCATCAGCTCCGAATCATGTCTTTGGTTAAATGTTGGGTTTGCCCGGCTCCTGTGTTTTGCTGCCTTACGTTCCGTATCATCGGCTAACGCGGCACCAGGAGAACTACTGCGATTGTGCCCCAGTTTGGCTGGGCGAGCACCTCAGTAGAGAAAGCCGAAAACTGACTGTCATGATACAGCGAGAGACTGGTCAGCCACTCGATCGACTTCCGGAATGTTTAGAATTCCCCGCTTTGATGAAGGACCGTTTCCTGGTCAGGCACACACGCGCCCTGAATCCGGAGAAGCGCGGTGCCCAGGGGCTATATCGTAGCCCCACCCTCGAACTCCAAAGGCTAAGTGAAAGTGATAAAGCATCATAGTCCGGATTGCCTCGTTTGCTACGCTACCACCTCCTTAACAGGACCGAGATGTCGTATTAAGTGTGAAAACGCGCTATTTTTTGCGAACACCCCCGCACCTTGTGCGTGGGGGCTGAAGCCGAAGACTGCCATCTTTCAGGTTATACAAACGTATACACAAACGGCCGCATAGGAGATATTTTAATACTTGGAACACACAAGTATAAAAAGCGGTTACATCATAATCATTGTTTTACAAGATAAAACGTTCACTTGAACGTGACATTTTTCGAGCACTGCGACTCTATTACACGAGCGCCACGCATGACTTCCCCAAAATAGTGCTCGGCGGGTAACCGGCTTTCATCCGAACCCTGGGTTGCAATAGCGGTGGCATCCATCTCTGTCCAATGTGTCTTCACACGGGCAAGGGCCATCCGCGCACCTTCTATGCAGGCCGACCGCTTCATCTCCTTGACATGTGGCACTGCCCCAAGAAATTGCTGCAATAAGCCAAAATAGCTCGTCGCCTTGGGCCTCTCTGGCCAGACATGAGCCACGATATCAGTCATGGCAAGTCCGGACAACCTGTTCAGCTCAGCCCATTTGGCCAACCGATCGGTCAACGGAAGTGAATGACCCGGACTATGGAATTGAGACCAGAATAGCTCTTCCATCTCGTGATCCCTCTGACTCCGGAAGTGCACAACAGCATCCGCTGCACTTGCCGCTAAGTCCATATATGGATCCTCCGGACCCCACAGCTGGCCAAGTTGGGCATACTTTGGATCCGTAAACCGGCGACGCAGCAGAAAAGGCTTGCCAACCACAATGTCTCCGGCATGGCGCAGCTCCTCCGTCATAGCCCGCATTGCAGAACGGGCATCCTTGGCCTCGGCGGTGGCCTTCCCCAGGTCTTCTCGCTCCAATAGGCGCTCCTTTTCAAGAGCCTCATTGCGGTCGGTAGCATCCTTCAAATTCACGGCCAATTCGGCCATCTCTTCCCTGCTTAGGCAGTGTGCAGCCTTTTCGGCTTTCAACTCCTCGGCCGCCCTCGAGGCAGCCGCATCACTCCTTCGGGCTTGTTCCTTAGCTTGAGCAAGCTCAGCCCGAAGGCTCTCCACAGCAGCAGCACCGTCTGTATTACAACATATATATTGTCAGAGGCGGGCTTTGGCTCCCTTAAATAAGTGACTGCGGAGAATTCATTTACCTTGCAAATCGTCAAGTCACCGGTTGACAAGCGCGATGTCCGCATCCGCCACATCAAGTTGCCGCATTAACTCGACAACTCCACTAGTCCGGCTAGCCCCCGGACTATCCGCCACCTGCATAGTAAGGGAGACATTCAATACCTGCGATTTTGATCCTCGGCACGCTGTCGTTTTCGACAACCTACCGAGTCTCAGGGGCTACTATCTATACAGGGCGCACTTCTATGTGCAAAGCTGTCAAAAAGGTGCGTCGTTCTGGCGTACCTCAAATCCCGCCAGCAAACTCCTGACGGCACTATGCAATCCGCTTTTGGCGGACGAAATCCTTCCAATCACCATACTCATCAAAGCACGGTGATCTTATGAGATGGACGCCCTCTCAAGCAGATCCTTCAGCTCCCCCGGCCGGACACTAGTCGGCGCCGAACTCTCCGGCTCCACCGGGCTCTGGGATACCCTCCGTGATGATACTTCAGGCTCGTCTGCCCTGTCCGACGGCGCAGCAGATGGAGGCGTTTCGCTCTCCATCATCTCCGGACGAAGATCCCCCGAAGACGAACTCATCTGAGAAGGCCGCAGATCCGAACTGTAAGGTAAAAATTTCGGTTATCCACAGAAGCACAAATAGGGGTATTTTCTTATTAATGAACTCCCCTTTTCCTACTCACGGCTCGCTGGAGGGCTGATCCCTTAGAAACGATTGTACGTCCGGGTTCTCCCCGGACGCAGGACCCTCCGGTGAAGATTTCTTCCCCCGCTTAGGGGCTTTGGCCTCCGGGTCTTCGGAGGCAGTCCTCTTCACCCCCTGGAAGGAGGGATTTTCGACCCCCCCCCCTCTTCAGGCGCCCCCTTGGGCGAGGTGATAGTTCTTCTATTTTCCCCATCGCCTCCTTCTACAGGCGCGACCTCCAACATTCTGACCAGCACGGGCTCCGGTGCGGTCTCTGGGAGGGGGCCGGACACCTTATCAGCTTCGATCGCGCTACCCACTCCTGATGAAGAATAATGGGTTAGGAGGCGAACTTTAGAAAAGCAAATAAACAGAACGTCCGGACTCTGAGCTACTTACCTGAGTATCCGGGCGATTGCAGCTTAGGCCTGCGTCCTCGGTCAATTCCGGACACGCCACCTGCGGTCCGAAGAACAACTTGTACATCTCCACGGGTGTCATACCCATGAAGTGTTGGAGAATTCGTGGTCCCTCCGGATTGAACTCCCATAACCGGAGAGGACGGCGTTTGCAGGGCAGAAGACGCCTGATTAGCATGACCTGCATCACCACAACCAGATTGATCTCCCTCGCTTGGAGGTCTCGAATCCGGCCCTGCAATAAGGGCACGTCTTCGGACGGACCCCAATTGAGCCCTTCGTTGACCCACGACATCAACCGGCGTGGAGGTCCCGGGCGGAATGAAGGTGGTGGCTTTTGCTTGCTGCCCTTCGGAGCGGTGATATAGAACCACTCCTGCTGCCACAAGCCGAGCTCCTCTTGGAAGGAGCCCTCGGGCCACGGGGCTTTGGCCCTCCTGCTTATGGCCGCCCCGCCGCACTCCGCTTGATGCCCCCCGATCATCTTCGGCTCCACATCGAAGGTCTTCAGCCACAGGATGAAGTGGGGGGTGACGCGGAGGAAGGCTTCACAGACAATAATGAATGCGGAAATATGGAGGATGGACTCCGGAGCCAAGTCGTGAAAATCCAGCCCGTAGTAGAACATGAGCTCTCTCACGAAGGGATCCGTCGAGAAGCCTAAACCCCGACGGAGGTGGGATACGAAGACGACGTACTCACCGGGCCCGGGCGTGGGTACGGCCTGCCCTTGGGCGGGCAACCTGTGCGAGATCTCGTAAGACAGGTACTTGGCCTCATGCAGCTTTAGCACGTCCTCCTCCGTGATGGAGGAGGGCATCCACCGACCCTGAAGGTCAGAGCCGGACATTGTTGAAGGTCCGAAGTGCTCAAATCTGGATCTCTGGGTGTTGGAACTTGGAGCAAGGAGAGGATTCGATGGAAGATTGAAGAAAAGAAACGAGCCTTGGTCCTCTTATAAAGGGGGAAAATACCAAGAGCCGTCTCCGTGACCGTTCGGGATTCACCTTCGATAGAGGAGGTGTGGTGACGGGCACGGTTGGGTTACCCACGCTCGTATTGATGAGAATCCCAGAATAAGGGGAACACGATCTCTGCTTCGACAGGACGTGCCAAGAAAACCGCTTCGGTAAACGTGCTGAGGTGGTATAATAAAAAATGATTCGAGTAAAGGCTTGGTAGTGGCGTGATGACATGCCGCAAAATACATTAGCAGATTGGACTTGTGTACATTTTATTCTCTCTACGGTGGAATGTGGAATTTATTTTGCAGAGCCGGACACTATCCTGGTGTTCCTGATCTTCTCCGGATTATTCAAAGGAGGAACCCACCTTGCAATGCCGGACATTGTGCGCTCCGGACTTATCGTCATTGAAGCCTGGTTCAGGGGCTACTGAGGGAGTCCTGGACTAGGGGGTGTCCGGACAGCCGGACTATCATCGTCCGCCGGACTCCAAGACTACGAAGATACAAGATTGAAGACTTTGTCCCGTGTCCGGATGGGACTTTCCTTGGCGTGGAAGGCAAGCTTGGCGATACGGATATGTAGATCTCCTACCATTGTAACCGACTCTGTGTAACCCTAGCCTTCTCCAGTGTCTATATAAACCAGAGGGTTTTAGTCCGTAGGACACAACATACATTAGAACAATCATACCATAGGCTAGCTTTAGGGTTTAGCCTCCTTGATCTCGTGGTAGATCCACTCTTGTACTACCCATATCATCAATATTAATCAAGCAGGACGTAGGGTTTTACCTCCATCGAGAGGGCCCGAACCTGGGTAAAACATCGTGTCCCTTGTCTCCTATTACCATCCGCCTAGACGCACAGTTCGGGACCCCCTACCCGAGATCCACCGGTTTTGACACCGACACCTCTCTTCTCCAGCAAATCTTGGCGACAACCTCCGTGCATTGGTAATTTTGCTGACTATTCTGAATGCCATCGGAGATCCTTTGGAAGGACCCCTCATGTTCAACGCCGCAAGTGATCCTTTCAAAGAACCTTGCCTTATGTTTTCATCGATCCGTGGACTACCGCGATACTTGCTTCCTTGCTCATACACTTGCGTGTGCAAGATACTACAATTTAAATATACCAGACGAAAACAAAGAAAAAATTGCACACAAAAAAATATACATTTGCTTTGAATGTTGTTGCACGTTCGTATTTGCTGTCACCTGTATTGCTTTCTGGTGCTGCTGAACAGTAAAGTTTATTCCTCCTATGTTTGACTTTGTCGTTGGACTCTTCTTGCCTGCGCAGACCGTACCAAATCCTTGAACACTAATGCTTTTGTTGCCAATGATCCTTCTGCTTGCATCAAGGAAAATTTTGTTACCCTGTACCTCTTCATTATGACCGCCATCAAACGCTGGGGCGTCACAATGCTCGCTCTGCACCTTTGTGGACAACTGTGTCTTCAAAGCAAAAAAATTAGAGGCACGTGAGAGTATTACGAAGAATTAGCACGTAAAACTTCCACGTACGTTCAAAACCAGCGTTTGAAGTTTTCGTCGTTACCTACACAATCTGCTTAGTGGAGTCTCTGCTGCTTAGAATGCTCCTCTTTGTAGGTGTCTGCTGCACAACATGCTCCTGGTTGGGACGTTTGCCAAGAACTTGTATCTCACTCTTGACTCCAATTACTCCAGCCCGCATGGCATGTGCGTGTTTGACAACATATGCATCCTTCATCTTCTTCTCATTTTGTAGTGATTTTTTTCTTCCACCTCTCGATACTCAACTGCAGAGTAGATGCACAGGATAAACAGATATTACAGCATTCATCTAGGATATATTAATCATTTTTGTTGTTCCTAATGATCTACTAATTGGTGTTCTCAGTGGTAGCACCTTGACAGCAAACGTCACAGAAATAAAAGACCAAACCCTAATGTTCAACTGCCTTGCTATTACCTGCCTCCCATAATCCTTGACGATGTCGTTCAAAGACCGACCGTCCCTGCTGTCCTGACCAGATGTCGCACTCCTGAACATCTTCCCGAAAAAGTTATAAACCCGCAGTATCAGTGTTGAAAATTTTCAAAGTCGATCTCAATCTTTCTTACTAACGTACTACACTTACCGCGCAACAGAGATATATTTATACTTCTATATAATTGACATATATAAATATATACATATATTAATTTTTAATAAAACTACAACCTCAGCCCAAAGTGAGATCCTCTTATGCTAGTTTGCTTGTGCAACACTTAACACAAAGATAACCATTCAAACGTAACAAAAGTAACAAGCTCGTATTACAAGGACGAGAGTACACAAAAGAAAAAAACAAACTCAAATCAGAGCTACAATGTAAAACTAAACAGTTCTATTCTATGAATCCCGACCACGAGAAATTCATCCATGAATTGAATCTCGTGTATCAAGAATCGCCACGCAAAGGTGCGCTGATAAATTTTCTACTAACCTTTGATTGCCGAATCTTATGCGTTGATTGTTCCGAACTCACACCTTTCTAAATTGTGGGGGGATCTACTTCCCTACAGTTTGTCAGCGATCTCCTTCAATGATTTTGAATCTGGGAGAGAGAGAAAAGAGAAAGAGAGACGGAGATAGAAAGAGAGAAGGAAAGAGAGGGGCTACTTCAATTTTTTGCATGCAGGAGAAGAATAACCTGATAGGTGGGGTGAGTTTTGCGACGCATGAGAGATGCACATGTTTTTTCAGCGTGACGAGATGTGGTAGGTTGACTTCACTTGACCATCGACGACACTGACAAGTGGGCTCTCAGTTACTAATTCCTCTAAGTCTCTCACTAACTTGTGGGTCGACCTTATATGAGTCCTACGAGGAGAACCTCCGTCTGGGGTGAGAAAATGTAGTAGGTGGACTTCGAAGTCATACTGACATGTGGGCTCTCAAATAGTTCCTCCAAGTATTTGACTAACTTGTGGGGTCGTCCACTAGATGAATTCCAGATCTTTCTCCATCTAGCATCAGTGGCGACAGGCGAGGCATATTCTAGCTCTCCAAAGGAAAGCCAATCCCGATCCCTCCGCAGAGTTCGCTCGTCACTGAAAATTTATCGGTCTCCTTCATCTCACTCGCCGTGGATCTCCTGTTCAGGTAATCCATTGCATCATCACCATGATTATGCCAACGATTCAATGTTTGAACAAAAAAATTACCGGTACTAGCAATTTCGTGGGCTGCGTACACACCGCATCTGCACAACACAGCATGTGGGGCGTGATTTGAATATCGGTTCCGGATCCAATTATCTTCAGCTGGTCTGTGCTCAAACTGTTGCGACGTCTTAAGAGCAGAAGGGTTATGGATTTAAAATTAGGACTCAGCTGACCTCACTTTAATCATGCCAACTGCATGCTTGCGCCGTGGTTTTGCTAAGTTGAGTTATATCTCCAGCCATGCAAAACTTAAGCACTCTCGTGACCACATATTATATTACTTGTAGAGCTCAATTAAACTGCAGTCAAAATTCACTATCCTGATCCCTAACATGAGGTCACAGGTCAAATGATTGTATAGATCCGCAATCTATAGCAGAGATCCAAAGGACTTACATCCCTTTTTGCAAAGCAGTTACTAACTCAGATTTAGACACCGTCTTACATGGACCAAGCTGTTGATGATGGTCTCACATGGACTACTAACAACTGCCTTACATAGTTAACCTGGTAACGATGATGTCTCGTGACCTCTTATGTAGAGTTCGATGAGATGGACTCCACCCCACAGCTGTCGGAGACTCAGTCCTAGTCTGTCGATGGCACATAGATTGTCACCCAAGATTTCATGGTTCATGACCAGCTAGAAACAGAGGGACTAAGGATCGAGTTAAAACGTGCAACGCACAAAAAGCTTGTTGAGGAGTACATGGCAAAGAAACAGCTTGCTGCCTCGAAGTAGGTGTTTTTTTATCATGCATCTTGCGTGTGTCTTTGAAATTTCTTTCAAAATCAATGCCTCTCAGTCTAGCTGCATTTTTAATCACGGCTTAAATATTTGTCTCTGTTTTGCTGACTCAGTGTTTGTATGTAAGCTTCTGCCAGAAAAGCATGTGGTTCAACAATACATTTGCTAAAGGTCATTTCTTATCTTTGTCCACAGAGTTGTTACAATGGGTGAATATGAAGAAGAGTTCAGCACAAAACTTAGCTTCCAGAAATTCATTACTATCTGTGAAAAGCTAACAGAACCACAAAAGCAGCTTGTCAAGAGATATTGGATTTGGATACCTTCTAGATCTGTGCTGTCGCGAGCTTCCAAGGTGTTTCGTTCGCTGGCTTGTCCGCTATTTTGATTTCCCTTCCATGTGTTTCATACTGCCTAGTGGATACAGATTCCTCATCAACTCGTACACAGTGCACCGGATCTTAGGAATTCCACTTGGCGGGCAGATTATCCCAAGAAAATGCTCAGAAGCTTTCAGATGTCAGGTTAAGTCTGAAACTCGGTGTGCTGGGCACGCTCCAAACATCAGAGAGTTAACTGATCTCATAACCCCAGAGCTGACAGGAGAAGTGTTTCAACGGGTTTTTGTGATGTTTGCAACAGCGGTATTTCTATGCCCAACGACATACGACTGCGTTAGCCCCGACTATTTAGCCGCTCTAGAAGGACCAGCAAGTAACATACCATCATATGATTGGTCCAATGCTGTCACAGAGAAACTGGTGGCATCACTCCAGACCTTCAAGGACAAAGGATTCGTAGGCGCCCTGTGTGGCTGCCTCCTGATTCCAGTGGTTCATTCACTAACTTGTACATTTCTTTATACCCACAAGCAGATACAAGAACATGATTCATTTTTACCTCTTCCCCACTTGCAGATAAAGTATTTTGAGTACCTGGATACGAAGATTGTGGACCTAGAACCTGACACTCCTGCAAGACTTGTCATGTGGGACACAGAGGCCATTAAGAATTATGCTAACACAGACAACCTGTCAACAGAGGAAGGAATTTTTGGGAAACACACGGTGAGTCAACTTTTCATCATTTTCCTTTGGTGAAGTTTTCAACTCAACATAAGGACTTAGCTGGAATGTATTAACTTGACTTGACTGTAATTGTTTTCTTTTCCGCATGGGAGCTGAAAGACATTAGGTGCACGCCTTTCCAACCACTGCCTGGCTTTCAGGCGCCATTTTTTCAAATGAGTCCCAGACTAGAATCCTACATAGAAGAATTTGTGCCTCAAGAAAAACTTTGTTTCATAAGTGATTTCCAGCTACTGCACCTGATTTTATGTTTGAAATGATGCTCCCTAAGTTTTTACAAAAAAGATACATGTCCTATTGTGTTCATCCAGACAGTTTCTTATAGTACGTTAGCTGTGCTTTTATGTTAAACTAGAAGTGCTTCATATAGGACGAGTGCTCATCCAGACAGTTTCCTATAGTACGTTAGTTGTGCTTTTCTATTAAAACCAAAAGTGCTTCTATTAAAACCAGAAGTGCTTCCTACAGGACGTTAGCCGTGCTTTTGTATTTAATATAGAAGTGCTTCCTATACTACCTTAGCTATTCTCTTGTGTTAAATATAAAAGTGCTTCCTATACTACCTTAGTTGTGCTTTTTGTGCTAAAACTAGAAGTGCTTCCTATAGTACGTTAGCTGTGCTTTTGTGTTAAATATAAAAATGCTTCCTACAGAGTCATGTTAGCTGTGCTTTTCTGTTAAACATAGCAGTGCTTCCTACAGGACATTAGCCGTGCCTTTGTGTTTAATATAGAAGTGCTTCCTCTACTACCTTAGCTGTGCTTTTGTGTTAAATACAAAAGTGCTTCCTATAGTACCTTAGCTGTGCTTTTGTGCTAAAACTAGAAGTGCTTCCTATAGTATGTTAGCTATGCTTTTGTGTTAAATATAAAAATTCTTCCTATATAGTACGTTAGCTCTGCTTTTGTGTTAAACATAGGAGTGCTTCCTACAGGATGTTAGCCATGCCTTTGTGTTTAATATAGAAGTCCTTCCTATACTACCTTAGCTGTGATTTTGTGTTCAATATAGCACTGGTTCCCTGCAGCGGTAGGTCAACCATGCTTCGTACAATACGTCCGGTGTGCTCTTTCAAGGAATGTGTTGACCATGATTCATGGACCTTGTTACCCGCGCTTCCCCGCAGCATATCATGTGTGATTCTGCAATTCTTGACAAAACATACAATAGCTCACAAGATATTTTTCATTTTTAGTATTAATAACTAATTTTCATTTCCGATATTGAAAATTTCTGATGTTTTATTTTTTCAATTACAGGCCAAGGTGAAAATTGCAAAAGTTATCAATGAAATGTACACAGAACTTTTCTCGCGGTTTCAACCAATTCTCGAGCAGAAATTGGAGAAGCTCCTTTCACTTGGTAGGGATCTTAGTGCAAAAGAAACCAAGACCAGAGACCGGGGCGTTTATTGTAACTTGCAACAGGACAACTCAAATGAAAAAGAAACTTTTTCATCAGCCCCTTCAACATACTCTACGCTTCCAAGTTCTAGCACGACAAGCAGTCAAAGTTCTTCCAGCAGTGGCTCAACCAGTGTCCTTCACGCCACATCATACTCCCTGGAAAATTTAAAGGGTTGCTGCGATACCCCTGACCCAGACTCCCAGAATCCATAGGACAAAGAGCAGTCCCAAATTCGTCTATCTTCACAGCTAAAATCATCAACTCAGATTAAGTTGCTACTGGAGGTGAACAGGATCGACCACAATAGAGAGGACATTGATGAACAAGCCAAGATTCATCTGGACAAAAAGCATAACCATCTGCAGAACTGCCTTGATGGCTTGCCGGTTCATGGGCCCTTCGTGCCAACGTTTGAGATGCTCGAGAGTGGGGCAATTATAATGACAAGTGAAAACTCGTCTGAGTGTTCTGTACGGATTGAAACCCAAAATTCTGCTAGAGGATCTGCAGACCACAACTCTCTGACAAGCCCACTGGGAAAACTCTTGGAGGAAATAGCAAAACCTACTGCAACAGAAACATCAACCTCGCACTCTGCGGTTGACAAACAGTTACTGACTGGTCCAATCTCAACGGATATACTTGGAGCACCTGTTCATCACATTAGGAAAACGTCACCAACTACTGAACGGTCCAGCGATTCTGATAGCGCTCACAAAAATTCTTCAACCAACACAAAGAGCCTCACTGTATCCCAACCTGCACAAAAGTTAAACATTGTCACTGAACAACGTTCTTCTTCACTGCCAGAAGCTAAGGTCCATCTTGTTTCAATTTTGAGAGATGAGAAGACGATTGCTGAAACTGAACGCACCAGAGCAACTTCCTCCCTTGCTCCTAGAGTAGCCGTCACCACTGATTCTGACAGCGGTTCTGCCACAGTACTGGATATGAGAAAAGCACTTCCATCCACTAGTGATGCTCCAATCATTACTACCACATCTATCGATGTGGAAGACAATAACATTGCAGAAGAACATGAACAATGTACCAAACAACCACGTATTGATCCCACAGACAACGTCCCCCTTACCACAACCGCACATCCGCCAGAACTGGAAACACAAATGGCAGCTCACAAGAGGTCCTTATAGCAGTCACAAGATCCAGGAAACAATAATACGGCACCTCCTAAGAAAAAAGTTAGAACACTGGAGCCTCCACATAATTCAACAGAAACTGCAACCAATCAGTCTCTACATGCTAACAACCACAGAAGCCTCCTTGATGCTGGATTCATTGATGATGATGATGAAATATGGTCTGTCCCATCTATCTATGAACAAATTGACAGAGTCGTTGAAGAAAAGAAGAAGCAACCCTTTCATAACCAAGTAGCATCCCAACAATGCCAACCTGATACTATCTCACACTTGTCCAAGAATTCAACCTCGTCATCCAGATCTTGCCTTTCTAACTATGAAGAGCCACATATGACCAGCAGATCAGGCTCAATGCCAGGCGGTAGCCACCTCTCATAGACTTTTGATATGTCATACTCCACATGTTTAACTCAAACTGTCTTGTCCGACAGTTTGTCAGCAACTTCTTTGTCCCAACACTACCAACAAGTTCCTACTCTCAAAAACAACTACTACCGACGTCCTGGTGCTTAGAATAATGGCAGCTCAAATAGCAGCCAGCACTCACCTTATGCAATGAACAACCAAAGTCAGAAACAATACCACCAACAAACCCCTGTCCACAATGCCCACTACCCCCAACACAATGATGCTCAGAATAACAGCACTGCACGGTGCCAGCAACGCCAACCTCAAGAGCAGAACCATCAGCAACCACGAACAAGCGAGTCTCGTGGCCAAAGTTACAGTGCCTTGCAACAACAGTTCAACAGCATGCAGTATTCCGGCCATCCTCTGCCACATTTTCCAATAGATATTCCTTCGAGCTCAACCGTTGATCCAACTGTCAGAACATTACAACTGCGCATGCAGCACCAACCACAAGGCCTAATAGTCCAAAGAAACAACAATTGTAATGAGGGTCATCTGCAACTTAGTAATGATCAAATGAACTCCGGTGGTCATGTCTTCCAACCTCATCAACATCATCCTCAGCTAGAACAGACTCGGTTCACTCACCAAGGGAATGACCATCAAGATCACTGCCAACTTTTGGAAATAAGAGATTCTACAACGCAGGAGAAAGAAGTGTATGAAACAATCGTTGACAGTGCACCAGGCATCAGCCAACATGATAGGTAATGAATTAGTTCTTCCTCTTACAGTAATGTTTTGATCCTTTCTTTTACTACTGCAATGCATTCTGCCTGAAGCTTTCAAATTAAAGAGTTTCAGCTCGATTATTCTGCTATTGCAATTGGATACTCATCAACTCTAACGTTAAATAATAAAATCATACGATTTAAAATGCATTTATCTTTTTTGGTAGAAAGAGGATATTCTACGTCGATCGACGTTGGGCCGATCGTCGAACTTTAGGTTTGTCAATGAAGGTATACGGATATATCAACTCATTCGTGGTCGATGCTTACTCATAGTTGCTGATGAAAGAACAATTCTACGCAACGCCAACGCCAACATCTGTGCACAAGCATATAATGTACATTGACGCCTCTGTAAGTTCTTGCTTCTCATAAATAATAATAACAAACCACATTTACTACTACTAGCACGCTGAGTGACGCAGCTTCAATTTAATGCAGGATAAATTTCAAGTTCTAGGAGCAAGCACAGAACTACTGAAGGAACAAATTGCAGAAAAAACTATTGGGTTCAGGCTGCCAAACAAATGCAACATCGTGAGTTCACCCTACTCACTCTATCTGTCCAGTGTTCGTCTTCAATTCTACCAGATTTTCTTGTTACAATGATATAACTTCCCGTTAATTGTTTTAGGTCTTAATACCTGTGAGAAAGAAACCACATTTTATCTACCTCATAATCGTGAATCTTGCAATGTGTCGCTTCGAAATTCGGTGTCCTTATATCAATTGTGACGGTATAAAGGAACACTCGGACATTGTCATCGAAAACTTCAAGAGAGCTTATCATTCTGCTTACAACAACTATCCTCACACAATGGCCTCCTTTCATGTCAAACCTGTGCAGAGTGTATGTAACTCAGACAGAGAGTGAGTTTCTTCTAACTGTAGCTCTACCTCATTTACACCATGCATTTTTTTGTTCCACTACATATCCCATATCTACTGTCCACCTACTAACCAATAACATAATGCTCTCAAATTTTAGGGATGACAGTGCTATTTACACCATGCATTTGATGCCCCTCATTAATTTCAATAATAATTCATTTTTTATCAATAATGTAAGTTAACTCTCATTGACAACACATAAACATATGTTCATCCAAGCCAGCTAAACATTAAGTTTTACAATAAATTTTATTAGTTTGCGCGCTTATTTGTTTTGCAAATCCATGTGAAAGCGATGAGAGAACAACTAACTTACAAAATGATAACATCGAACTACAACACAGGCCATGTATTTGAGGCACTGAGCATCGTACTCAACAAACACAACATCCGGCGCGAAAGAAGAAGATTTGGAAGAAGATGACTACTGCTTAGATGTGCCTTAATTTAGATGGAGACATCCGAACATTGTTTCAGCCATATCGACTCATGTAATCACAACAATGTTTCAGCTATTTTTTGTGTCGGTCCAAGATATCTGCTATGGATCTCATTAACCACAGCTGTGCATGCAAATGGTCAAGTCTTAAATTCCTGACATCGTATTTTTTTTAAAATAAGAATCGTATTTTTTCGAAAAGTTTTAAAGATCATATTCAAGACATCAATTCCTTGCACTAGAACACCACTCACTCCGACTAGATATAAAAAAAGAAACAATTGGAACACAGAGGAAAAACACTATCGATTTGTAAGCATCCGACGAAGGAGCTAAATGACTCACCTACAGTAATGCTGGTCACAGAGGCATTGTCGTGCCTCTTATCCACGTAGAACGTGCCACTCTTAACACGGACAACTAACCTGACACACACAAGTGCGACACCAGTTAACACATGACCGTCCCCTCGATAGCTTAACACCGATCCCTCTACCAAGCCAACAAGTCATGGAAGCACGACCGTGACTTCAACCGAAAAAGGTTCGTGACCTCACAAGTTTCACTGATGAATCTCTCTCAGCAAGTAAGTGAAAGCAAACGTTTCGAAAGAAAGGCACGACCGTGCCTTTGAATAAGAGCGTATACGTGCCTCTCCGAACAAACGTGTTGAGAAAGCATTTCCAAACGACACACACAACTCTGCCTCAACATAGCATAGGACATGCCCCCACTAACTAGACAGACGTGAATTCACTAGCCAGACTAAATAGAAATATATAGAACATACAACCATGACAGTGACTCATACTAACATAACGCACTGCCTCTCCGAATTTAGTACCCAAAGGAAGGATAACGCCTCTGCCAAACATACGACAATGCATCCAAAACCTTCACGGCAATGCCTTTCAAAATCAAAGCACCACCACAATAATTGGAACACAGAAATGCAACCGTCACTAACACAATACTCCCACAGCAACTCTCACACTGGATTATCGTCCCCAAAACACACAACATATATTGAAAAAGGCAGCACAGTGAGAAAATCTGAAGAATCTTAAACACACCCAAGCTCTGCATAAAAACATTTCAAACACACAACCAAACCATATATTCGTTATAAAAACAACCATGCCAAACACACTACGAACACAAAGTGAAAGTGACGCCCCTACCTATCAGTGTGACCATATTGAGAGAAAAATTGAAACAACTAGCAAACTAATAACACCAGAGCGTGCCTTGCCTAAAACAAAAATTATGCATTCCTGAGCAGACGGCTGTGCGCTGCCTAGATTCACGAAATTGCACAACTGAGTGGTCCTCTTAATACATCTCATCTTATACCAACGAATAGCAAGAAATCATAGAGGAAAATATTCTTGAAGGCACCCAGTCAAGAAAAACATGATGGAATGAAAATAAACTTAAATTTCCAAACCAGTCAACTCCATCTGGTTCAAAATAAAACCACCACAATTACAAATTCATCAGTCGATGTAATATTACCCAATACAATAACTATCAAATAACCAATTCATCACACAATCCTCAGAAACGTCCTCGCCATCTGACATCAGGAAGACAGCGACGATGCAGGATGTCCCTCATCGACAGAAACCGGCGGTACAGCTCATAGCTCACATACCCTTCCTAAAGGAAAACCAAATGAAAACATCAATGTACAAAAAATATAAAAAATGTACTGTTCTTGCAACAAAGGCAGAAACTAACGAAAATGAAATCTTCACTTACAGTAGCTCCATATTTCAGGTGATCAAAGGTAAGTGGCTTCCAATCCCAGTAGTGACGAAGAAGTTCTGGAAAAGAGGACTCCAGCTTGGAGTAAGATTCGTCAATGATGGCTCCTGCTAAGTCCTCCATGGAATCCCTTTCTTGACTGCCTTTTATCATGAACTTCTCTTGGATGTCTACGTGGTACCCTTCTGGAATTCTGATGAAATCTTGAAAAAGAGCATCTCTAATATTCCTGACGCCCACACTAGAGAAAGTTATACCTCTATTCTCAAGGAAATCCTTCAGGACAGGGCACTCCGTCCTGGCCTTGGAGAACTGATAGACCAAAACATGATTCCGCATAGCCAGTTGCATGACGGCGACTTTTCTACGCCCATACCAATCCTTTCGTGTGAACTCCATGCTGAGACCAACAAACTTGTACTTCTCCTTGCGCAACCAGTCCTCGTACAAGGCAATGATCTCCTCCACCTTGCCAGGCTCGTTGGTGTACCACACGTCGAGCTTCGTGTTACCGTCGGCAACTATCGGATGGTACTCGGTGGTGTTCAGAAAGTCGTCCATGGCAGCGAGCAGCAAGGTGCCAATGGAGACTCCTGAGACCCTGCGACAAGGTTAGGGAGTGGTAAGGAGGGTGGGAACTGCCTGATGTTCTGCGGCTACAATACGACGTGGAGACCTCACAAACATGGCCAATATTTAACCTTGGCGAGGGACGTTTGGGTTACCATACGGATTAATGTGTGAACTAGGAGCAGCGTATAGACGGTTGTGCTTCCGAAGCTCATGGAACCATACACTTCCTAAAGTCACGGCTGTACACAAATAATGAGAAACCGAGGAGCCTCTAACTTTATTCTACGGTAACTGACACACTGAATAGTCACATCAAACAGCCACCACATCGGTCATCGATTCCTCCTTTGAACAAAGACCACCGACGGAAGAATCCAATGAAGCAAACGAACAGCCAGCCGTACACCTTAGATCCGAAGGCCAGAACTCATCCGTCCCTCATCTATCTAGATTCACACCATATGTCCCTCAAGAGTCAAGGCTGGTTTCACGTGAGGCACGGGTATGCGGGCACAAGATGCACATACATGTATATTCCATAGGCACGAGCGTACAACTTTTGCAGATATCGGTCGGTATCACAACAGGCACGTACACATGCAGGCAGAAACTCGCCGGAAACACGTCAATGCAGGAAACAAAGGCACGGAAACATAGCCTATACAGGCACGTGCATCGGCTTCGCGAGCCACGTGATCTTTTCCGTCTTGTTTTTCAGTCTCGACCTAAATCCTCTGGATACAAATCATCTGAATGCAAAAAAGAGACCTCCAAGAGGCACCGGTGACAACACTCTGTTCGAGAGTCATGGCATGTATCACGTGAGATACATCAATACTTGAAGGAAATCAACGGCACAAGTCGGAGAGCCACAGTTTTAAAGACTCCGAACGCACAGGCATGCAGAAGCACAGGCACGACGAGTAACAGCCACCGCATCCCCTCACGGACGGACGTCTGACACCACGGGCACGAAGAGTCACAGCCAGTGTGTCCCCTGAGAAACACGAATGCACGCACAGGAGGCACAGAACTGCAGCGTATACAGGCACGGAATTGCGGCTTCTCGGCACACAGGCACGGCTTTGGAAATGGCGTTCTCGAGGCACAGGTACAAACCAGCTGGATGCACAATAGAGTGGTGGCAGAGGCACGGTTGTGCAGTCTCAAGAGAAACTGACGTGTGACACCAGCACATACAGACATCGCGTGTGTCACGTGAGGTACAGAAATAGTGAAAAAGAAGCCACAGGAATGAAGCCTCCACAGACACGGGTGCCAGGCTACTAAAGGCACGGTTCCGAAGAACACAAAGACAGGGTACTGAAATGTTGCCTCGTACGTTAGCAGACGTGCCTCTCTTGTGCGAACGTGTAAAAGACAACAATTCAAACACAAACAAACGACGCTGAATATAAGCAAAACAAAAAAAACGCTTCTCACATACAATACATATGCGTCACGTCACGGATGGACGTCTGCACCAGAGGCACGTAGAGTCACAACCAACATGACGCCTGAGACAAGCAAATGCACGTACAGGAGACACGGAACTAAAGCGTATACAGTCACGCAATTGCGGCTTCTCGGAGTTCTCGAGGCACGGGTACAAACCAGCTGGATGCACAAAAGAGTGATGGAAGAGGCACGGTTGTGCAGTCTCAAGAGAAACTGCCGTGTGACACCAGCACAAACAGACATCACATGTGTCACGTGTGGTACAAAAATAGCGGAAAAGAAGCCGCGGGAGTGAAGCCTCCGCAGACACGGATGCCAGGCTTCTAAAGGCACGGTCCGAAGAACACAAAGATAGGGTACTGAAATGTTGCCTCGTACGTTAGCAGACGTGCCTCTCTTGTGCGAACGTGTAAAAGACAACAATTCAAACACAAACAAATGGCGCTAAATATAAGCCAAACAAAAAACACGCTTCTCCCAAACAATACATATGCGTCACGTCACGGACGGACGTCTGCACCAGAGGCACGTAGAGTCACAGCCAACATGACGCCTGAGACAAGCAAATGCACGTACAGGAGACACGGAACTGAAGCATATACAGTCACGCAATTGCGGCTTCTCGGAGTTCTCGAGGCACGGGTACAAACCAGCTGCACGCACAAAAGAGTGATGGAAGGGGCACGGTTGTGCAGTCTCAAGAGAAACTCTCATGTGACACCAGCACAAACAGACATCACGTGTGTCACGTGTGGTACAGAAATAGCGGAAAAGAAGCCACGGGAGTGAAGCCTCCACAGACACGGATGCCAGGCTCCTAAAGGCACGGTCCCGAAGAACACAAAGACAGGGTACTGAAATGTTGCCTCGTAGGTTAGCAGACGTGCCTCTCTTGTGCGAACGTGTAAAAGACAACAATTCAAACACAAACAAACGGCGCTGAATATAAGCCAAACAAAAAAAACGCTTCTCCCAAACAATACATATGCGTCACGTCACGGACGGACGTCTGCACCAGAGGCACGTAGAGTCATAGCCAACATGACGCCTGAGACAAGCAAATGCATGTACAGGAGACACGGAACTGAAGCGTATACAGTCACGCAATTGCGTCTTCTCGGAGTTCTTGAGGCATGGGTACAAACTAGCTGGACGCACAAAAGAGTGATGGAAGAGGCACGGTTGTGCAGTCTCAAGAGAAACTGCCGTGTTACACTAGCACAAACAGACATCACGTGTGTCACGTGAGGTACAGAAATAGTGGAAAAAAAGCCACGGGAGTGAAGCCTCCGCAGACACGGATGTCGGGCTTCTAAAGGCACGGTCCCGAAGAACACAAAGACAGGGTACTGAAATGTTGCCTCGTACGTTAGCAGACGAGCCTCTCTTGTGCGAACGTGTGAAAGACAACAATTGAAACACAAACAAACGGCACTGAATATAAGCCAAACACAAAGCGCGCTTCTCCCAACCAATACATATGTGCCACTTCAACAGGTTACCTAAATTTACATGAACTCGCGCTAACGTCAACAACGAACTTGTAACATGAAAAAACATAAAAAACTTATTTACAAATAACATGAGACAAGCCAAACACGATACTGAATAACAAAACGGTACTCCATAGGATTAAACTAAAAGTACTCATTAATTGTACAAAAATAGAAATGAAAGTCTTTCAGGAGTCCATTCCTCACAGAAACGTCCACACAAACGTCCACCGTGACCATTCTACTCATTTTGAATTCTGCTCCGAAACATCAACGGCATCTGCAGTCGGGAAGACAATGGGGATGCATCATGTCCTTCATCGACAAAACTCGGCGGTAGAGCTCGTAGCTCACATACCCATCCTAAAACCAAAAACGGATGAGAATGAAGATATACGTAAAGAGGAAAAGGTACTATTGTTGTAGTAAAACAAAAATATAAAGACAGAAAATCATAAAAAAATGAAGTTTTCACTTACAATTGCCGCATATTTCAGGTGTTCAAGGGAAAGCGGCTTCCATTCCCAGTAGTCATGCAGACCCTTGGGAAAAGACGACTTCATACTCAAGTAAGATTTGTTTATGACGGCTCCTGCCAAATCTGCCATGGAATCCCTAAGATTGCCTCCTTTGATCATGAGCTCCTCTTGAGGATCGATGTGACACTCTATTGGGATTTTGAGGAAACTGTTTGCGAGAACATCCCTATCGTTCCTGACGTCGACACTAGCGAAAACGATACCTTTGTTCTGAAGGAAATCCTTTATAGGAGCGCACTCCATCCTGGCCTTGCACAAGTGATAGACAAGAACATGCTTGCGCATCGCCAGTTGCATGAGGCGACTTTTCTACTACGATCAAAATAATCCTCTCGTGTGTACTCCAGATCAAGACCAACAAACTTGTACCTGTCCTCACGCAGCCATTCCTCATAAAGATAAAGAATCTCCTCCACCTTGTAGGGCTCATTGGTGTACAACACCTCGAGCCTGGTATTACCATCGGCATCTATAAAGAGACGCTCAGTATTGTTCCTGAAGTCATCCATGGAAAAGATGGTGACACGACAATGGAGTCTGACTGTGCTTCTCGTGTGAGGCGAAGATGATGGGAGCTACCTGCACTTCTCTGGAGAGAATAAGACGCAATAACCTCCCAGAATAGACCACTACTTAACCTTGGGGAGAGACGACTCAGTTACATGCGCCCATTAAATTGCATCGGGGACGGTGTGAATGGACGGTTGTGCTTCTGCAGCTTATGAAACCATGCGCTTCAAAAGTCATGGCTGCCATGCTATAATCGAGGAGCCTCTAGGTTAACTCTAGCACGGTATCTGCCACAATGAATACTAACAATAAATAGCCATCCCATCGGTCACCAGCACATCTTTTGACCGAGAGAACAATGAGAGGAGGCAAACTAGATGACTCTGTCGTACAAATACTACACGGGGAGTGAACCAAATTAGAAGCACGGTTCTGCCAGCACAAAAGCCACACGCGTGCCTCCACTTTGCTTAAAGACAAACCTCAGTGATATCAACAGACCTGCATCTATATGCCTGCACATACCACCGAAAACATTGCCAAAACAAAAGCACGTCCATGCTTCTGACATACAGATAACTGTGCGATATCATACATATTCCCGCCTGAACCCAACGTACATAAAAACAGTGGCTCCCTGGGTCAATGACTATTGAATTTTTTTGCAATAACAGAGTCACGAACCGTGGCTCCATTCCAGATGCAAAAGTGCCTCTCAATAGGAACCATCATGCCTTCCATCAATTTGCCTCACCCGACGTATCGACCATGCCTTTCCTGCTACAACGACCGCGCATCTAATAACATCATCACCGTTCCTCTCCTAAAAACACACCCAACTATACCTGATTAAACATGTGATTAAAAAAATTAAAACATAGAAGCACGAGTATGCTTTTCAGCATGTATAACCGTGCCTCGCAAAAAATATGTAAGGCAGGATAGGCACGTAAAAGACTCCGCTGGGAGGCAGCACAGCTGGACAACTATAATGGGAGGCAGCTGGATGAGTCAAACATCTCGTGTCCCCATAACACCTCGGAATGCATGCACACCATCTACAACCAGCATTCATTCCATTTCACAGAATAAAAAATAAAAAAAATAAGCACTCATTACTACTCTTGCTCTCTCCCGTCTCCTTTATATTTCAATAAGCTCTGACTCCCTTAGCCACATCACAACTCATTTGCCTTCTCCGTCGCCTGCTTCTAGGGTTTGTCCTTCTTCTCCGTCGCCTGCTTCTAAGGTTCGTGCTTCTTCCCAGCAATCAATCGATTAATTTCTAAGCCATGCTTCTCTCCTACATTGCTGGCCGTGGGTGCTTGCCCTAAGCTTCCCATCACAACCCATCCGCCATATCTGACCACCTACTTCTAGGGTTCGTGCTTCTTTCCCGCACACAGTCTCATTTCAAACAAGTTATTGTAGACTTTTTATTGGGTCCCTCGATTAACTTCTAAGCCGTACTTCTCTCGTAGATTTGCTAGCCGTGTGTGCTTGCCCTAAGCTTTACCTACCCCAATATCCGTTCGTCAACCCTCGTTCTTCTTCTCTCCCAGGTAAAAAGCATATGCGTAATCAGCATGCTCCGATCCGTATTTATGTTTTATGTTTTGGTTTTTCATTTGATAGTTGTTGAAGTATCAGATCCGGTACAACGACTTCATTCTCTAAAGGAATATAAAAACCATTTGAAAATCCAAACAAGTGTTCTAAACTCTATCATACTGATTTTCTGGAAGGAGTAGATGAGAATATTTCTGGTAAATTTGTAGTTGTTGTCTGCCTTCATACGGATATTCTAATATGGCTAACATAGTTGAAGCTAGTCGTGGTCTAGCTTCAACGCTGAAGCTTGTTTTTAAATTGTTATCATATTCTTGTTTTCTTAACATAATTGTTCTAAATTATTTAGGTATGATTTGCCCTACCTGCCGCCAACCAGGCGACCCTTGCGAACCACACCCTGAAGTTCTCCAGGAGTTTGAGGTTATTCTTGATGAAAATTGCTGGAGACGCATGGTTAGTAAGCATCACTAACATATTAGTTGCCTACAACACACTATAAATCGTCACTGTTACTCATACCCCCTTGCACCTACACTAGGTTCCCCTGCTGTCACTTCTTCGCACCTGCCTGGTGTTTTCATTTTCCATTAGTTTGCCTGCCTATCCCTAATTAACATAGTCCATTAGTTTTGCCTGCCTATGTCTTGATTACTATAGTGCATCTTCAGTTCTAATTAAAACTAGTCAACATATGCCAAAAATCTGTATCCATTAATTTATAATACCATTATGTTGTTATCTGTAATTCTTATCAAAAATTCATATCTAAATTAAGAAAACTTTTAACATTAATAGTACGCGGGTTCAAAGTTATACTTACAGGTTGTTATTTTTACTATTTTTTCCAGTATGTACCTTGTAACGTCAGAGCTTTTCTCGCTGAGTACATCGACGAGAGGAAGGAAGAAGCAAGAAAATTGCGTAAAGAGCAGGTAGAGCCAGCCCTTCTTACACATGAAGGAAGGTCTTACAATGCTTTGTTTAAGCATAGGCCGAACTACACAAAGTTCTGCGGTGGTGAGTGGAACACCTTTGCGGATGATTATCAGCTTCGTGCTGGAGACCGGATAGAATTTGAACTACCACACGAGGGTCTCAATCTCGAAATACAAACATATCGCAATGACAAAAGGCTGCTTCCATTACCCCACATTGGTACGTATTTAATATTACAAACTTATCTTCTTTGGCTGTATTTTGATATGCATGCATCGAACTGAATAATATTAACCCGTATTACATAAAACTTTATCTAACTTTCAAATCTTGTTCTTTTTCTAGCTCTGGATGACCTTTCTTCTGACGATTTCGACCATGTTCACTGCTGTGTCTACTCTAAGGATATTGAGCTTACCTACAACCAGACACGATTCTTTCTACAACGCCTTTTCGGAGATACTTTCATCCGTTGCCGTCCATTTGTACACGTCTTGACTCCCACTAACACCAAAGAATGCGTCATGGTTGGTTACATCTATCCTTGTTAAAATACCAAACGTATTTTGCTCATATATAATATAAACAATATTTACGAAATCTTGCTTATATGTAAAATTATAAAGAACCTATTTATTCAAACCTAAAACAACAAAACTTTTGTTGTTCTCTTAATATGTTGTTTCATCTGTTTACACACAAACCTGAACATGCCAGGAATTATATTACTTTCAATTTAGAATTTCTTAATGTTTGCGCACTCACCGTATTCAGCCATTCTTTTATTTATTGTCCAAGTGGCAATTCAACGGTTTTAATTTCCATTTAATTTTGATTTCTTCTAGAAAATTCCAAGGAGTGTTGTCTCTACACTTAAGAGATGGGTGGACATGCCAACCAATGGCACGGTGACCCTTGAAGCTCCTGATGAACCTACCCATGTCATCACTCCGTCGTACTACATCTGCAAAAACGACGGCAGGATGGTAATAGAAAAGTCTTCTTTCAAAGACTTCATATCAGCTACATCCTTTGTTGAAAAGAACGTTGTTCTAATCACTTTCAAAGAGCGCCATGATCGTTCTGTGTCCATCATCATTCAACGCATTATGTAGATTCCGTCAGAACCTGCACCTAAAATGGGAGCACAGTGTATCTCCTAGGATGTTCAGCGCTCATTTCAAGATGATGCCTCCCAGGAGCAAAACACTGGTTTATTTAAAATAAGTTTGCTAGTTAGGATGGTACAGTAATGTAACTATTATGGACCATGTGCTTGCTTGAACTATCCGAATGATCTTTTGAAACTTATATAGCTCTTATGGACCCTCTACTCACAGTTTCAACCATGAGAACGATGCTTTGCAACAAATGTTGTTTGAAATATCAGAATGATTCATTCAAAAAAATGTAGTTCTAATCCTTTGAAAAGTTTCAAAAATCAAACGAAACAACATTCAATTTTTGATCCAAAACCTACAGCAATGCCATGTTATCAAACTTATTCAAACGATCTACAGAAACATATCTCAATTTAAAACCAAACAGGACTCCATTTTCAAGTGCAAACTATGTTTACTTCACCAACTTTTCATGAACACACAGTTGTGCACCGAATAACATAACAACAGTGCCTCCCTGACCAAGGAAGATTGTTAATTGAAAAAACGTTTTCACAACAAAGGCACGACCATGCATCTGCTGAGTGTTCTACCGTTCACACGACTACTTTCACAAGCAAAGATGGAATACACACATATCGATCACGCACGCAGCACACAACGAATAAAAAAATTCAAAGAACAAGATAAGTGAAAATCTTTTAAAAAACAGATAAAACAAATGATTGTTTCTGAAAATCTACGCCTGGAACCGTCGAGTGACTAGCAACTGCTCTTTGGCGGTTTCCTTTTTTGCACGACAAAAGATCCCTTTCACTTTTCCGACTCCATTTGCATCCTCTTCCTCGAAAGTTTCTCGCCGGCCACAGTTCACCACCGCACACCTCCAGCCATGGACGACGGGAAACTAACAACATTCACCAAGCACATCACTACCCACAGTACAACCATGCTGGAGGTGGTGTACACCAACGACCAAAGGACCGTGGAGCGGATCATCAAAAAGTACGAGGAATGGCTAAAGGAGGAGAAGAACAAGTTCGTCGGCCTCGACCTCGAGTACACACGTAAGAGCAGTTACGTACGATAAGGGATCGCCGTCGTCCAACTTGCCATGCGCGAGCATTTCCTTGTATACCACTACTGCAGGTCCGAGCGCTCCCAGGCGTTAGTTGACTTCCTGCAACGGAAAGCGGTAACTTCCACCAGCATCGACACCAGGAACGACAAGACCATGCTTGCCCGTGCATGCATCAGAAATCCAGACGAGCACCACGTCGACATCCAGAGGCTATTCTGCATCAAGGGTGGTGGAGAAAGGGACTCCATGGCTGACCTTGCAGCAGCCATCATCGACCCCTCATACAAGAACATGAAGAAATCATTCCCAAAGGAGAAGCACCAGTTCTGGGAGTGGAAGCCGCTTTCCCCGATACACCTTGAGTACGCGGCAAAGGACGGGTATGTTAGCTACGAGTTGTACCGTAGAATCCTAATCATCAAGAACGGGCTACGTCACCTCCACCAACAACCAGCGAAAGAAAGACTTCGCCCGCGTAAGAACAAAGACTAGGGATCTTCCAGCGGCTGGAAGCGCCGGAAGGGAAACCGTGGTTGGTAAATTGCGAGAAAATGGATCGTGCCGTGATTGATTGATCTGCCGTGATCAAGTGATCAGGTGCGTGGCACAACTATTATGATAATTTAAGTTGAATGAACCCATGTTGTAAATATGTTTGTTGTTGCTCAAAGATGTTGTCTGTATTGTATTACTATTTTACGTCTGAACTTTGAACATAGTGGTGTGCGTGTCTAAATGTAATTAGTAAGTTATGTCCCAGTATTGAGCAAGCATATATTGTATCCATGACTATAGAACGAGAGATATGTCGCACGACATTGTATTATAATTTTCATACTCAACCTTTACAAGATGCATCATGCATTTACAAGAATATGTGATGGTATCGTTGCAAACTTTCAGTAGAATGCTTATTCAACATTGGCATAAACAATTCATAAATATTGCAGAAGAACATTCGGTACACAGACGCAAGGGATGAGAACTTTGTTACTTTGACCACACCGTCCATTCACGGGTTCCTCTCCATACACCAGTCCTCCACAATGCCGCAAAACTACACTACCGTCTCCAACTGACCCATGTACAACTATGGCTCTCTAAGTGTCAACTCAACCCATGCCTCTGGTGCCATGCACCCACACCCATGACCTTAGAGACTTCACACCTATGCATCCACAACCGAGCCTCTCTAACCAAATATTCTAACCGATGCCTCTGCTGCCATACATCCGTGCCTCAAGACACTTGACAGCAGCAAGAGGGTTCAAAACCGTGCATCCACACAACCGTGCTTGTACTGACTGCACTTCGGTGCCTTCATTTGCTCAATCGACGTGCCTCACATGAAACCCACAGTAACTCTACGTGCTCCGTGCGACTGATCGCCCGTGCCTCCGCACAACCATGCCTATACTAACTTCAATTACGTGCCTCCATTTCATCAATCCACGTGCCTCACATGAAACCCACTGTAACTCTACGTGCTACACACACGTGCCTCTCGCATGAAACCCATAGTATCTCTGCGTGTTCGGCACGCGTCATCGCCATTGTAACTTTGGTATTGCACACACGTTCCTCTCAGTATACCCGTGTTCCAAACAACCGTGCCTATACTGACTGCAATTCCATGCCTCTGTTTGCTGAAACCACGTGCCTCACATGAAACCCATGGTAACTCTACGTGCCTCCACACAACCGTGTCTGTTCTGACTTCAATTCCGTGCCTCAGTTTGCTGAATCCAGGTGCCTCTCACATAAAAGAGATGCACAGCCATGCCTCAGAGTAAACAACACACGTGCATCTACTGTATTTATAACTGTGACCACAATTAAATAACATCCGTCCAAAAAAACATCATTAAAAGAGATGCACAGCCAAGACTCTTATACATCAAAATCCATTATGTTCAAAGGCTATAACTAACATCACTGTGGCAGAAGATTGAAGATAACAACAAACCTCCCAACAAGCTGTTTGAAAGTTATCAGCACCAAGCTGTTTACTTCAATAGACGATGTCTGAAGAAAATCACTGAAACCTTCCTATTTGAACACCATTCTATTACCCAAACCAATGAAGTAGGAGCAAGGAGTGCTCACATATATATCATCATCACCAGATTCCATTCCAGAGTAACTTCAAGAGTTAAAACGCCAGTTCTAGGAAAAGTCACAAACTCCTTCAAACTCCTCACAACAATACCAGGAATAACCTGACAAAAAACATCAAGCTGTCAGAAATAGAATAAAAATTCAAAACTATAAATAGAAGACGTAATAAAAATAAATAAATAAATAGAAACAAAAAAAACAATGGGAAAAAAATCTGACCATATGATGATCATTAACATTCATGGAATCAATCCTGTGAACAAAAGGACAACAGGGTATGTAGTCATCATCAAATAGTTGACACCTCATGAAATACATCTGCTGATAATTAATAAAAACACCACGGGTGTAATACAAACTCCCAACAAGTTCCTTCTCGGAGTCACTCAAACCATGTAGAGCTACAAAATATAATTACACACGCTCAAGGGAACAGAAAAATCAAAATGTACAATAAAACAAGATAAAAACTTCCTTAAAAATAAACCTTACCAATAGACGGTAAAGGAGATAACGCATCTCCACGACCAACACGATAAAAATCAATACCAGTCCAAGTTCCATAATGTTCAAGCCTAATGGTCATTATATCATGAGGACGAACACCATAATCACTAACCAATCGTTCCCAGGAAGGACCATGGAATTTGCTCCTCACACGACCATGACTAAACAGAACACCATACAAATGACCCTCATTGCACTGAAGAGCCAGATCAGTATCTTCATCACCCCTCCTTATGGCTAAAGCCCTACACTCCTCGATGTAACGAGCAAGATGAGCTCTAACACTGCACGGAACATACTGCACAACAAATCAAAACAAGGATCATAATCAAAATCTAAACAGCATGGGCAGCACCAAAAGAAATAAGCGTGTGTGCCAAAAATTGAACAACTATAAAATTATTTTCTTACAACACGCCTCCAACAACGCCGATCCAGGACCACACTGAACCCATCTACAGCAGCATCAACAGAAGAACACGGGCCACCAGGCATACGGCAAAAAGGACAAGCCATAACTGCAAGGAACACAATGGTTATCAACAACTAATCCCACAAAACCCAGTTGAAACTTGTAATCTGATAGTGTTGGTAGTCCCCACCCATAACTACCCCATAAATCTCCATATCCCGGAAATATAATGGGAACAAAAAGAGAAACGAAAAAGGGAAATAGGGAACCCACGAAGGCAACCAGTAGGGAACGACGATATCGCGAACGGGGAAGCGCGCTCGACGCTAAAGAAGGACTGCCGTAAGAGCAGGCAACAAGCACGGCGGCCGGAACAACTGCCGCCGTAACCACGCGACAAGAGCAGCGACGGCGACGGGCGGAGACGATGGCAAAAAAAGAACAATGCGCGACGAGGGTTCGCCCACAACAGAGAGAAACAGATCTCAAAACAGATCAAAAGGTATTACAAAACATTAGAAGTATAAGGACTAAAGTGAAAAAAGGGAAAACCACAAAGGGAAACCGGAAACCGAAATTCACGGGAGAAGCCGTGCGCGCGCCAAGTGTCACGCGCGGAGCGCACCGGAAAAGTCTCAGGAGCACTCCGCGCGTGACACTTGTCGCGCGGGGAGCGCTCCCCGACTAATCATTGCGGGGAGCGCTCCTCAATTAGTGATTTCGACCCCCCACCCACTCCCACATTGAGCAATTTGGGCCATCCCATGCGCAAGGCGGCTGGCCTTTTCCCCTCTTTTCCCTATTTTTTGTTGTTTCGATTCTCTAAAAATGGTTTGGGATTTGAATGGAAAATCCATTTCCAAGAAATATTAACGCATTTGAAATTCACGATTTTGAATAATGATCTTGAATTCAAAAAAATTACGTGAAGTTAAAAAATGTTCCCAAAATAAAATTATTCCCAATCCCAAAAAAATTTAAATTGAAAAAATGATCGTAAATTCATAAAATGTTCATAGTGGGGGCGACTATGTCTCACGTTAGGCAAGCAGAGCTTCCGACTCACACTGAACGCGTCGTAGTCACGCGAGTGTATGAGTCGGCCCAATGTGCAGGATGCCAGTGCCCGGTCTTGTTTCTGTTTTTCTTTATGTTTTTGGTTTTTGGTTTTTTGATTTTTTTTTACTTTAGTTTATGCATCCAAATAGTGTGAACATATATATTCAAAAATATACTTTACATAACATTTTGAAAAAAAGTTGATCGTGCATTCAAGAAATTTTAATGTGTATAGAAAAACAAATGTTGATCATGTACTAAAAATGGTTTTTTTATTATGTATATAAAAATGTTAATCCAGCATTTGAAAGAATAGTGAAAAATTATTCAAAAATGCTAATCAAGCATTTGGAAAATGCTAAATCTGTACAGAACAAATGTTGACCATGTATTACAAAAAATGAATTTATTTATCATGTATAAAAAATGTTAATCAAGCAATTGAAAAAAGTTGAACAAGTATTTAAAAATTGTTGATGAGGCATTTGGAAAATGTTCAATGTGTAGAGAAAAGGCGGTGTTCATGTATTAAGAACTGCTGAAAAAATTGATCATTTATATAAAAATGTGATCAAGCATTTAAAAAAAACGTTGAAAACAAGTATTTGGAAAAATATTAATCAAGCGTTTGTAAATATTAAATGTGTATAGATAAAATCTTAACCATGTATCAATAAATTATGGGAAAAATTGACCATGTCCATAAAAATGTTACTCAAGCTTTTCCAAAAAAATGCTGACAAAATATTAAAAATAATAATCAAGAATTAGATAAATGTGTAATGTGTAATGAAAAATGATGATCATGTATTCAAAAAAAATGAGAAAATTGTATTTGAAAAATGTTAAATGTGTCTACAAAATATGTTGACCATGTATTCAAAAAATCTTAAACTTGTATTTGGAAAATGGTAGCATTTGAAAAATCTTAAATGTGTATTTTAAAAAATTATTAGGTATACACTAAAATTGTGTATAGGAAAAAGTGGAACCCGAGAGAAATAAAAAAACAAACTGATGAAAAACGAGAAAGAAACATGCAAAACCAAAAGAAAAACAAAGAAAAAATAAAGACAATGAAAAACAAGTGAAAACCCGGGAAAGGAACTAAGGAAAATCAAAGAAATAATAAAGAAAAGAAACTAGTAGAAAGCCGGTGAATTTTTTAAAGGAAAACGAAAAAACTAGATCTTTTTCCTCTCAAGTAGATCATGCCCGTGCTTTTTGTCACGAGCCAAAAGCCAACCCACGGGTAAGTAGCTTTGTCTACTATCCAGCAGATCCTGGGATCAACTCGCGGTGCTCGCCCTATTTCTTCCCTACTTCTCTTTTCGGTCTAAGCTAATGGGCCGGTCCGTCACTGTAGATGCTCAGCAAGAGATCCCTCCAAGTCCAACTCCTTATTGTTGCGCGGTTTTGCTACTTGCTATTGTCTTTAATAGCCCCGTTTAGTGTACTGCAAGCCGATGACAGGTTATTGTAGCGCACGTTTCAAAACATTTGTGAAATGTCTTTTCTAAGAATACATATACTATTTTTGGAAACACAAACAATTAGTTAAGGCGAAAATAAAAATTTCGAACTATTTTAATAGATAAGGAACAAATTTTAAAATTCAGAACATTTTAACTATTTTGAAAAGTTTTGAATTGCAAACAGTTTTTAAAGTACAAACATTTTTTAAAAAATATGAAAAAATTTACTTTCACAAAAATATGAATAATTTTTAAAATCTGAACAATTATTGTAAGCTTTCTGAAATTGTGACATTGTCTCAAAAATGTGAACAATTTTTTATATTCTGAAGAAAATTGTAATTATATTGAAAAATTTGTGATTTTTCTAAAAGAAACTTTATACCTTTTAACGTAAGAAAAAGTAAAAGTAAGTAAAAAAAACATAACATAAAAAATAAAACCCGGTGTAGGAACCTTCTAGAATGTTCCTAAAAAATAAAAGCAAAGAACGAAACCTTCAAAAGATCCCCAAAACACGGATCTCTTATCTGCTAAAATAGGTGGCCCATATGTGGTCGCTCACTTTGTCCCTATGCGAAGGGTGGACTATGTAACCCGTTATGCATCTGCCCTATTTGGACTATGTGACGCGTAATGTATATGCAAGATTATGTCATGAATAATCATAGTCATAAATACAAATCTGCAATTTAATTGCTGCCCAACTTTAATTTGCTCATCACACCACATTTATCTGCTTTGAGAGATGCCTCTAGTAAACATGTGCCTGAGATTTATTTTCTCTTACTAAAAACATCAAAAAAAATATTTTACTTTGTTGTTTCATTTTATTTATTTATCTATCTATCAATTCTTACCATATCGTGCAGTTGACCCTTGTAACTAGCAGGATAAGAAGCTTGGCAATCTTCTTGAAACGTTGGGGGCAAGAGTGTCTTGTGTTTTGTGTGCAGGTACCTAGGAATTTGTTTATTGTAGAAAATCCTACTGCTTCGATAAATCTTACTTCTCAATTGAGGGAAATACTTATTCCTAGATTATTTCACCCTTACACTTGGGGTTACCCAAGCACTCTTACGAGAGAGCAAGCAGTGTGGCTGACTATGCAGGGTTCACGTACATGCCAAATTTCTGCTCATTTGGATGGATGGAAGTTATACTTGTAGTTCAAGGCTACAAATGATGCCATAAGCTATGATCAGATGATTTGCTAAATAAATTCACATGGGAATCCAAGTTTACGAGATAGGTGGAGATATTTAGGCGTACACAATTGTGTGGCAAAATTTGGGGGCATTTAAAGTCACGGGACAAAAATGAGAGAGAGAAATGTGTCAGTGCATGTTCTGTTCAGATCTAGTATTTAAGGTTTTGGTCATCAAAATTGATGTTCTAGGGCTTCCAGAAAAGAAGGTGCACTTTGTTGATATGAGTAGTCTATCATTCCTACTATTAGGAAAGGTAGTAGAAAAGAAAAAAAATCGCCCTACAATCAAGGTCCCGGATCACTATGAGGATGCATACAAGGTAAGATCGGATCGCTACCAACTTCGAGTTGCATCACACAAGAGTTGGTGTAGATCGAACTTGAAGTCCCTCGAACCATGCATCCACGACGATCCCTTGAACAAAAGAAAGAAAGCATGGCCTCTCTATGGATTGTAGACATATGAGCTCCATGATCCTGCAATGCTTCACCGTTTAGAGCTTGATGTCATCGGAGAACTGAAGGAGGGAGAAGAGAACCTCACGGGACTTCACTATTATGAGGAACTAGAGAACTATACAGGTGAAGGAGGGCTAGTCCGACTTGAAGGAAGGAAAACCCTCCCTTGGGTCGTGACCAATGAGGAGGATTCCTCCTCCAACTCCCCTACGCCCCCTTAGTTTGTCCAATAAGCTAAAAAGGGGCACGACCCTGCATGGGCCCTCAAGGCCCATTAGCTCTCCACGGCCATTGATATTTCCCTTACTCCATTGACTAAATAAATTCTAGGAGCCTCTCAATTAGTATTAGAGCCATCTATTATTTATATTAAGTCCCCGAAAACAATTTCCGCGTATATATTATTTTTAGATATTACCCGGTATTTCCCGAAACGCTTCCGGTTCGGGTCAAAACTATTTCTTTCATTCTCGAAACTAGTACGGTAATATTTTTTCATATTCCTCACTCCAATAGAACTCAAAAAATTGTGTTTCCCTTAAGCATGTGACCCTGCAGGTTCGATGAAATATAGACATGAACAAAACTTCCTTTCGTTCAATGATCAACAACTAAACCGTGGACATCCATGTTGATCCCTATATCCACATGAATGATACTCGAGTGAACCTTTGGTTATTATATGCTATTCCCTTTGCTACATATTATGTTATAAAATCAGAGGTGAGATATATCGGTATCCCCTTGAGTCATTCTCATGCTCATTATACCGGTCTGCTTGTTATCAGTTTTATTCTTCTTTCTCGTTGACATGTTCCGGCTTCCCTGTGACCTAGTTACCTGT
The DNA here is from genome assembly GCA_963921465.1 of Triticum timopheevii. Lineage (NCBI taxonomy): Eukaryota > Viridiplantae > Streptophyta > Magnoliopsida > Poales > Poaceae > Triticum > Triticum timopheevii. The sequence continues at coordinate 346,432,191 of OY997270.1, read as the reverse complement.
GTCTGGACACACGATGATGGATGCCATCACACTGAGAGGGCCCTAAGAATATGTCTTCATTGTTGGAGGAGCAAATCCCACTCTTAAGTTATCTAGCCCCTTGTCAAACTTTTCGATAAACCTATAAGTTGTCGTTATGATCACCGTGTTACATATGATGTTGGAGCAAACACAAAGTGTATCCAAACCACCTAAGGAGAGGCTATGAGCGCACGCTACCAGCGATGCTTGTGTAGCGATCGGTTGCGCGATAAATGGCAGATAGGCTCCTCTTAGATGACCTCTGTGGTGGAAATCAAGTAATCGTGCACCTCACCCAGCATGCTGCCGCTAAGTGGGCCTGGCTAGTGCAGGAGCTCGCCTTCATTGTTCCGTTTCTCATTCCTATTGTTCCATTTTTTTAACGGTTTTGATTTTTTGAAAATTGTTTAAAGATAATAATTCAAAAATAGTTCATGAATTAAAAATGATCATGAATTCAAAAATGTTCGTGAATTCATATAGTGTTCGCAAAGTTCCAAAAATGTTTGTGTTTTTTCAGCATTTTTTTCTTAATTTTGAAAAACATTTGAAAATACAAAAAAGTATCCACGAAAGTAAAAAAATAGTTTTGATTTTTAAAAGTTCTTGAATTTGAGAAAAAATGTGCCCGCTTCAAAAGATGGTCATGAATCAAAAAACGTTCCCGATTTCAAAAAATCTTTGTGTTTTCGAATAAAAGTTTCTCATATTAAAAAGACAGTCCAAGAAGCTGAAAATTGTACTTTGTTAAAAAGTGTTTGGGAATACAAAATATAATTGCCAAATTGAAAAAGTGTTTATGAATTCCAAAAAATATTAACAAATTCAAAAGGTCATCATGAATTAAAACAATGTTCCCAATTTCAAAACATCAGGAATTAAAATTGTTCATTATTCGAGATGTTTGAAATTTTGAAAAAAGTCATGAAATTAAAGATATATTCGTGAATTCGAAAAATATTTGCCAAGTTGAAAAATATTCATGAATTCAAGAAAGTTTGCGAATTTGAGAAAATGTTACCGAATTTGGGAAAAATGTTCATAATTCAAAAAAATTGCGATGTAGAAAAACTATTCGTGATTTTGAAAAGAAAAAAGAAAATGACAAAACGCAGAAAGAATACACAAAAAGAAAAGAAGATCAATCTGGGAAGGTTCTAGAACCTTTAGAAAACCGGAAAGCAGGTCTTATTAGATGGGCCGGCCCAATAGTAAGTAGGCGCAGTAAGATGGATACGTATTACCTCTCTATCCATCGACATATGTGCCAAATAGGGGAGCTCCTGTTCGCCGCCCGCGGGCGACAAACTGTTGAGCTTTCACTGAAAGAAGCGCGCGTACGAGCTTTCCCTCCATTCCAGAATATAAGATGATTGATATCCGTGCAAGTCAACCATTTGAATGTTTGACCAAGATTATAAAATAAAAAAACAACATCTGCAATACATAATAGATAAAATATAGAACTACTTTTCATGATGGATCAAATCATATAAGTTTCATATTGTGGATGTTGTTATATTTTTCCAAGTACTCAGTCAAACATTCACTCGTCTCACTTTTTAAAAACAAATACACCTTATATAAAGGAACGGAGGGAGTATCAATCAAGAAAAATAAAAAGCAAGGAGATGTGGAGTCAAACCGAAGACCTCAATATCGAGGGCAGCGAGCTAAACCAGTCAAACTAGCAATCGTTTATAAGTCAATAACAGCGTTAATGTTAAAGTACTTAGCACAGCAACAGATCCGGTTTTGTTTCAACATTTTTTGGAGAAAAATGTGAAGAAATTTTCTTTAAACTACGAATGATGTTTGAAGATCGTGAACAAATTTCGAAATTTGAACAATTTTATGGAAAAGTCAATAAAAAATTGAAAAACATGAACATAAATTTGACATTCCGAATAGTTATTGAAATTTTCTATATTGGATGAACAGGTTTTATATTTACATTGAAAATTTCAGTAATATTTGTTGAACAATATTTCAATACACATCGGTCATTTTTTGATATAGGCTGAACAATATTTAAATACACAATGAACATTTTGAGATATATGCTGAACAATATTTAAATACACAGTGAACATTTTTGGGATATAGGCTGAACAATGTTTAAATTATAAAAAATACATTGAACATTTTTTTAATATACATAGAACATTTTCTTAAATGAACAATGACCATTTGTGTAAGTACACATGTGAGCTCTTTGTATCATATACAGAAATGAGAAGAAAACGAATAAAATAAACCAAAAAATAGAAAGAATAAACCAAAGAAAAGCAAATCTGAAAAACAAGAAAAGAAAAATATCAGAACAAAAACTAGAATAAAGAAACCAGTGGAGAATACCAAACCTGGAAGAGAGAAAAACCCACACAAAAAGGAGAAATGAAAGTAAATAAAAACCAGGAAGAAAAATTCAAGCAGAAAAACGAAGAAGAAAACCAGAGAAAGAAAAAACAAAAAAAAAGCGCGGCAGACAGCGTACGAAACAGAAATGAGCTACCCCCCGAACAGAGCGAACAAAAAAGAACCCCACCCGTAATACACGACGTGGGCCGGCCCAACTGGTAACTCACGTGGGCGTCGCGGCTCCATTTAACGCCTGCAGGCGTCAAATAGGATCCGCCGCCAAATAGGATCTACCCCTAAAAAAAAGTGCCAAATAGTAGGATCTACCATCAGAGATGCTGAGAGGCTCCTTGTCTAAAAAAAAATATCGGAGAGGTCTCTTGCTGCTCGCTAGAAGTAGAAAAGGTGCAAAGGTCTCTGGAATTTCTCAAGCGGAGCGGCTTCATCAGTAGGGGCGAAAACAAACTAGTTAGAGTTTCTCCTCGAAAAGGAGAAGTGAAATGAGTTGGAGCTGTTCGTCGCCAGTTATACGAGGTTAATGCCAGACATGCATCTCCTGCTTTGGATACCAAACATGTTCACCATTTCTGCTTCCGTTTCTCTTTTTTGTGCGTGCAGACTGTGGAGCATTTCATCGTTTTTTCTTTAAACAAGACAAGAGATTTATCATTTTCAATGATTATAAAAAGCAGAGTTGGTGATGATGGTGTGGCTGCCATCCTGGAATATAGGCCGTCCGATCTATATCTAACAGATAGAAAGGAAACTATGAAAATTTACCCGCACTCCTCTCCACATTTGCAGATAATAAGGCCTTCCCTCGTCCATTCTTTTCTCCCATAAGATCTTGATGTTCCGTGCAACACACGGGCATCTTGCTAGTCATTGAATAAGAAGGAGTATTAGGGGTCTTGGCCAAAGGCCAAATACAACGTATCACTCTCGCGGCATGATATTACACAAATGTTTCGCACCAGCAAGACACCATAGCGCCGCCTCGTCTTTGATTCTAGCTACTAAAACCCCAACCGGCACTGCGACATTAGGAAATACCCCTAGCATTCCGCTCTTTCCAGGTTTCCCATGAGACGAGCAGCATAAGGCAGGTAAGTGGTCGTCGAGATTGCGTCGTGTTGGAGGCGTTGGCGCTCCACCAATTGCTCACCGTGTCAACCATGGCCCAGTTCTACGGGTAAATGTCATGAAGGCCAAGCCACACCTTAATCTCACACACGCAATGCCGCTTCAGGTTATGCCGAACCATTCCGTGCTACATATCCATGCTCGAGCGACGTCATTGTATCTTCACAAGTCATGTAGTCCGTCGCTGAATTTTCATTTTTGCAAATTATCTCTTGGACTCTCGGCAACCATCACCGTTTGCTCCTCGTTGAGAAAGAGAAAGGCAGCACCAGCATCTCTCACTGACCAAATCGATCAGGATCAGCTGATCAATTTGGCCAAGCAATGGACTTAATCAGTTTTTTGACTTTCAGATTTCACTCGCCTAGTTGGTTTCTGTCTCCTACGAGAAACCTATACTCCAGTCCAAAAATCTCCCAAACAGAACACGAACAAGCAACGACATGCAAGAGTCAGCCCACCGTCAGAACACATGAACGCTCCTGTTTAACATAGGACTATTGGTAGTACCGCAGGCTGAACTCACCATGCATGGTGATTAGGGCTGTCGTCGTTTCTTAATGCACCCAGACTACGCACGTAAATATCTCCGGGAGTCAGAACTAATCATCATGCAGTACGTATACGCTTGCATCACGGGCATGCGGCGAAGCTGATAAAGATTCAGAGACCATCTACATCTATCGCCGGCTGGTCTTCAGTCTTCGATCGAAGCGTAGACAAGCAAGCTCACCCCCGAAGATATTTTCCCGCTCGTCCTCCTACTCTGTACAGGTACAGTACGAGCAGAGAGATGTCTGTCTATTCGTCTGGTACGGGTGACTGGTCTGAAAAGAGGAAATGCAAGAGCACTGTAGTGCGTACTGTACAGACGACGACCTCAGCTGAAAGCCTGAGCCAATGCAAAGCTGGTCAGCGGATCTGGTAGGAAATATCTATCCACCGTAATGAACGAAGCCGAGGTGTACCCGCAATTAAGTCTGGATTAGCAGTTGGACAATGTGTATAAGATTGTTTGAAGAAGCGGATAATCGGATTCAGAACAGGGGACGGCGGGCGGCAAGAATACTGTCCCTTCAGTTATCCATGTCTTTAGAAAATGGCCTTCTTCCTTTCAAAAAGAAAAGAAAAATGGCCTTCTTTTTTATAGATTCCTTTAGAAAATACTAGTAGTAGTTAGTTTTGATATATAGATTGGAATGTGTCTGATTGATTCTATGGGCTTAATGTGTCATCGAGAAACTGTTTTTGTCAACTCCTCTCTCAGGGAAGGGACAATGCTTTTAGTCAGCTTATCAGCGTACAATGATGCATACATGATAGTACATGATGATGCATTCAGTTGCGGACAACAAAATAATACTACTTACATGGATTTGATTGTTTTTTCTAGGTTCGTTTGATTTGATTCAACTATATCTAACCGTCATATCTCTTGTTCATTTCAGCAGAATATAATGGTATTCCTTACTTCAAAAAAAACTAGAATAATGGTATTCCATATACCAAAATGAAATGGGACTAAAGTGTAGATGCAACAGACATATACTTTCTCCAAAGTCCAGGTCGAGGTGCAACGCTCTGTTCCATCCACCTGGCTTTAGCAGCAGCAGTGGTAGACCCTGCAGCTGGATCACATGATTCACACAAAATCCGAAAGTTCTGGGTGCCGCACCTCGACGTCCCCGACGCCGACTCCCTCCTTCGTGTCCGACAACGACGCGACACCACAAGGACACCGGATCATCAGCGCGTACACCCTGCCGGAGGACGGCGGCGTCGCACGGCCGACGCGGAGAAAGTACGGGCCGGAGGGACGAGGCCACCCAAAAAAGACGCCGGCTCAACGTGAGACACGTTCTTCGGACGCCAACAGGATACCCCGACCGACGCGTTGACGTCCCCGCGCATGTCCGTCGGCCGCTCGCGGTGGTGGCGCGGCAGCTTTTCCCCCGGGCCGCCGCAAAATTCCAGTCATCGGACACCCGGCGCGCTCGCCGGCCACGAAATCCGACAGGCCTTCGCCACGTCCGACTGGATTCCTGGGTCACCAACCACCGAGCTGGATTCGATCGAGTTGACTTTGAGGTTGTCGCCGAGCCGAAACGCCGCGTGTCGTGCGTGCGCTCGGTGGTTGCCTGCGCCCTGATGAGGCGCGTGAGAACGTGGCCGCCGGGCACCGCACGGCCGAAGGAACGTCGCCACATTATCTTCTCTTTTTCCGAAGGGTCCACTGCGCTGCTCCGCATTATTTGGCGCTCTGATTGGATCCTGGATTGAAAGACGAGGACACGAGCGAGGCGACCTGTCCGGAGCGGTCGCGGTCACCACGTCCGGTAGCCATCCGTTAACGAGTTCTTTGCTTGGCCGGTGCGTCGCACTGTTGACGAAATGCGACGCGACGACCGCCACGGCGCGACACCGAGCCGACGAGTAGCAGCTTCTACCTTGGCCGCAAGCTGAAACCGGCAGGCCTTTCATCGCCGTCCGGACAAGACGACGAACGAACCTGTTGCCGTAACGCCACAGCCAAAAGAAGCGGGAGTACCGGTGCAGCAAACGGGATCCTCAGAAGGATCTAGAATTTACCCCTCGTGGAATCTCGTCCTCAAGTTACTGATAATCTTTACCTAGTTACGGTGCAGACGATCGAGCTTTGACTGCACACTGGAGCGTCTCTTTCGTTATCTGGGCCCTGTGGCCTCTGTTCGTTTTCCTGCCATTTTCTCGGAAGGAGCTTGTGAAACAAGCTGATTAATTAATAATTGCGCGGGCTAGAAGATCTACTCTAGCTTATGAACCCCCGCGGCAGGAAGAAGTTATTAGCACGTCAGATCAATCGAGTCATTTTTCTTAAGATAATGCTTTCGTCCCACGAGCAATGTACATTTGCAAACGTGTAACGCTGTGCCTAGGCGTAAGATGTACAGAAAAACGTTTCATTTTTTTATTTTATTTCGTGGCACAACTGAATTCAACAGACAAAGACAGCTACTGCATTGCATAGACATTTCTTCACGTTTGCCAAGCTGGTAGGGCACCTCATGTTTAAAAAGGAATTATTTGCCATTAGAAAAAGGAATCTCTTCGATGCATCAATCAATTTCCAACCACTGACATCATCAAAGGGAAGATGGTGCCGCCGCCGATTGGCTATAGTTCTACAATGATAAATACAGCAACGCAACATGCAGCCACAGTCCAGTGGTCTGCCCCGCCGGCCGGTCGCGTGAAGCTCAATGTTGACGGGTCGTTCGTTGATACCGATGGTGGATTAGCAGGAGCCGGTATGATCTTGCGTGATAATAACGGCAACATTATCTTCTCCGCTTGTCGTTCTATCTTGCATTGTTCCGGATCGCTCCAGGCTGAGCTGTTGGCATGTCAGGAGGGATTAAGCCTTGCTCTACAATGGTCTACTCGTCCGATAGACATCGAGATGGACTGCATGGATGCGATCAAGTTGATCAAGTCGCCTACCCTTGACAGATCGCCACACAGAATGATAGTTCAGGATATTAAGAGGCTCTTTGGTGAAAGGGATATCTCTATTGCTCATGTAAGTAGGAATCAGAACGTTGTTAGCCACACACTTGCTATTTTCGGACGATCGGAGGGTCGAACTGCAGTTTGGTTGCGCTATGGACCTGCAGACGTTCCTCTGCTATGTAGGAACGAATATTCCAACAGTTGAGCAATGAAATCCTTTTAACCCCGCAAAAAAAAGAAAAAGGAATTATTTGTAGCAATGGACATGATGTTCTCTAACCTCCTTTGAGCTATAAAACTGAAACAAGATTTTGTACATGGTGGCTCAGATATGGCATGGGCCAGCAATCCGGCCGGTATGCAGCTGCATGCAATGCATTTGTGGAGCAAAATGAACATCAGTTTTTAGTTTATTGGATAGGCTAGGAAGAGTTCCAGAAGCAATCAAGATCAGGGTCTGCAAGTTAATTAAACAACAAGATAGACAGATGAGAGTGAGTGGACTAGGATAAGGTAGGAAACTAGCTCCGACAGGACGATGTATACTCCCTAACACGAAACATGAGAACAAGATTAAAAAAAACTTCACCTGCATATTTTTTCATTAATAGTTGACCATGTGGCTTTGCAGCCCCTACAAGATAGGTCCAAATGTATCAAAATTCATGGAGTAGAAGAGATGAAAGAAAAACACGCACGCACAACAACGGGAGAAAACAAGGGGTCACTACGAGAACCCTCGAAGACAATTAATTGACGAGAAATCCCATCATGACCCAAGCACAACGACTAGTAGAGCCAATAGGACACGACGGTGGCAGAGACAACCCAGCGGGAAGCACCGCCGGTGTAATCAACCGCATCAGAGAGACCACGCTACCATGTAACACTACCTGCATTGCAGGTGCGGTCCAAAGGTTACGCACAGCCGAGACGATGCTAGGATGCATGTCAGCATGTGTGCCACCGACAGAAGTCGAAGGGCATCGCAAGGCAGAGACACACCATAGATCACTCTCACATGGAGCACCCTCACCACACTTGGGAGTTGCCCCCGTCGTTGAAAGTCATTACAGCACCAAGGGCAACCCCAACCAGGCCCACCTGGGTCCGACGTACCAGAAGGGAGTGCTAGCCGAGAGCACACACATAGTCCACCCACGTCAGACACGCCATAGAACTCAGTCATGGAGCTGATACATGAGTGTAGGACCTTGAGAAGAGGTGTCTAGAGTGGGGGCGGATTAGACACTAAGTACCAAAGTTGCAGTTTTTAAGTACTTTAAGTTTAGGTGGAGTTTAGGCACAAGTTTAACATTCACAATACATAACAAGCAAGCATGCAAAGAGTATATGAGCAGCGGAAAGCAAAGCATGCAACTTGCAAGAATGTAAAGGGAAGGGTTTTGGAGGATTCAAACGCAATTGGAGACACAGATGTTTTTGGCGTGGTTCCGATAGGTGGTGCTATCGTACATCCACGTTGATGGAGACTTCAACCCATGAAGGGTAACGGTTGCGCGAGTCCACGGAGGGCTCCACCCACGAAGGGTCCACGAAGAAGCAACCTTGTCTATCCCACCATGGCCGTCGCCCACGAAGGACTTGCCTCACTAGCGGTAGATCTTCATGAAGTAGGCGATCTCCTTGCCCTTACAAACTCCTTGGTTCAACTCCACAATCTTGTCGGAGGCTCCCAGGTAACACCTAGCCAATCTAGGAGACACCACTCTCCAAGAAGTAACAAATGGTGCGTTGATGATGAACTCCTTGCTCTTGTGCTTCAAATGATAGTCTCCCCAACACTCAACTCTCTCTCATTGGATTTGGATATTGTGGAAAGAAGATTTGAGTGGAAAGCAACTTGGGGAAGGCTAGAGATCAAGATTCATATGGTAGGAATGGAATATCTTGGCCTCAACACATGAGTAGGTAGTTCTCTCTCAGAAAATGTATGATGGAAGTGTAGGCACGTTCTGATGGCTCTCTTCACGAATGAAGAGGAGGTGGAGGGGTATATATAGCCTCCATAGAAAATCTAACCGTTACACACAACTTGCCAAACTCGGTGGGACCGAATTGATAAACTCGGTCGGACCGATTCAACAAATCTAGTGACCGTTAGGATTTTCGGTGGGACCGACATGCAACTCGGTAAGACCAATATGGTTAGGGTTAAGGCATAACGTAATCTCGGTAAGACCGATTACACAAACTCGGTGGGACCGATTTTGGTAATAAGTTTTCCAGAGAGTTGGTCAGGCAAACTCGGTTGGACCGATTACACAAACTCGGTAGGACCGATTTTGGTAATAAGTTAACCAGGAAGTTTGCATTGTAATCTCGGTAGTACCGATTGCTCAAACTCGGTGAGACCGATTTTGGTAATGGACATACACAGAGAGATTACAATCCCATCTCGGTGAGACCGAGATCCCTATCGGTGAGACCGATTTGCCTAGGGTTTGTGGCAGTGGCTATGACATTAGAACTCGGTGGCGCCGGATAGAAAGAATCGATGGGGCCGAGTTTGACTTTAGGTTTAGGTCATATGCATGGAAGTGGGAAAGTAGTTGAGGGTTTTTGGAGTATATCACTAAGCACTGTGGAGCAAGAAACTCATTAAGCAACACCTCATCCCTTCTTGATAGTATTAGCTTTTCCTATAGACTCAATGTGATCATGGATCACTAAAATATAAAATGAAGAGTCTTGAGCTTGAAGTTTGAGCCAAGCCTTTGTCCTTAGCATCTTGAAGGATTTTCCACATCCTTTAGTCCATGCCACTCCATTGTTGAACTTATCTGAAACATACTAGATAAAAGTGTTAGTCCAACAAGAGATATGTTGACATTAATTACCAAAACAACCTAGGGAGCACTTGTGCTTTCAATCTCCCCCTTTTTGGTAATTGATGACAACATACATCAAAGCTTTAGATAAAGATATAAAGAATATCAAGTAAAGCTTTGGAAAGACATGTAACAAGCATAGGCTCCCCCTACATGTATGCAACCATGTGAATATGGCATATAAAAGCACGTGAGAGCATAACCATGATGGAGCAGTCAATGTGTTACATGTATCTTGGCCATATGCATCAGAGCAAAGAAAATTAAAGAGAATACCTTCATGCCCATGAGTCCTTCTTGCAAACAATATGTACATGAGCAAGAATTCCTCATACACATGATTGTGATGCATATACTTACCTTGTAGTCTTGAGTTGGCTTAGGAAGGAATGAACCTGCGTAAACAAGGTTAGATAACACAGGTACATCTACTAGCCAGAGCAAACAGAAGAAACCACAAGAATACCAAGACTGGGATGACATGTAGAGAGTGAGTACTAAGTACCACATTGGATTAGACATGTCCCCAAGAGTAAAGATATGCGATAAATTTAAATGATTTCTTTCCCTTAGATGTCTTGCTCCCCCTGAATCTAGCATGGGATATTGGGAGAAGATAGGGAACAAAAACTCGGAGCTGAAAGATATAAATGAACAGAGCTAATGCAAATAAGCACATATGAACATGTCTTTCCCCTCAAGAAGACATGTGGCATCTCTCCTCTTGAACACCAAGCATCTGGGATCCTTGAGAAATACTTTTTACTTGAGTATTCTCTCCCCCTGGAGATCTCTTTCTCCCCCTGAGGAGGTGATCTCTCTAAGTGATAAGCTTTGATGTGATCTCTCTATCCCCCTTTGACATCAATTTCCAAGAAGGGTCTTCTGGAATTTGTCGTGAATGGGTTTGCTCCTTGAGTCACAGCACAAAGCAATGTTAAAAATGTGATGCTTGTAGAGGACAAGATTCATTGAGTGGAGCTGGATCAGAGGAAACACATAATAAGTGGCAAACTGTTTTTCCCGTTGTGAAATCGGTGGCACCGAGTGATATGCTTCGGTTGTACCGAAAGGATTCGGTTGGACCGAAAACATCAAATCGGTGAAGCCGAGTTCATCACAGAGAAAACACTTGTCACCTCAGCTCACTAGACTAGCAAGTTCTCACAAAGATTTGCAAGGAATTTACTGAATGATATGCAATGAATTGGACGCAGAAAAATGCAGAGCAAACAGAAAGAAATCTAGATAAAGTTTTTTTTGAAAGGGGAAACAATATGCATGAGACAAATGCAAAAACACAGAAAAGAACACAAGAGAACTTCATCTAGATATGGTTGGCGACAAAGTCACCTATGTTAGAGTATATTGACTTAGGAGTCAAGTGAGATCACTTGATCATAGGTCATACTCATCGTTTAAGCTCAAAATGGGGTTGCCATTTTTCGTTTAAGCATCTTGATGTATTCACATCTTGTCGAGTTGCTTTAGCTCATGACTTGGAGTAAAGCTTCTCTAAGATGGAATAACATACCTTGGTTGGTGGTGTTGTCCATGTAGTTGAACTTGTGTGGGTTGCTCAAGGTTGATGTAGCTCATCAAGAGTTGGGGGCACCACTTGGAATTTGAGTCCGTCTACCTACACGGGTTAGTTCTTGCAAGGAGGAGCACTTGTGTATCCAAAAATGACAATCATAAAGCTCAACATAGAATTTGTCAAAGGATATGTTTGAATGGTTCCGTGCTTCCTTGTCTTCAACCACCATAGTGTAGAAGCTTGGTGATGTAGAGATTGCTCAAGATGTGAGTAGATTACAATCTCACGGAATTTGATTCAACCAAGTACCTACATGGGTTAGATAACATGCAAGATGCAAATATATCCAAGACATAAGATTTTCATCATAAGAGAAATATCAAGGATTAGTCATAAGCTCATGTCTTGCATGTATCCAATGGAGTTTCTACTCCAAGTTTGAAGCATCAATGATGTTCAATTCTCCTCTTAACCTGCAAAACACTTTCTCATCAAGAGGTTTAGTGAATATATCCGCTAATTGCTTTTCGGTGCGAACATGCTTAAGATTAATGTTACCCTTACAACATGATCTCGAATGAAATGATGACGAACTTCAATATGCTTAGTTAGAGAATGTTGTACGGGATTATGACCAATTTTGATAGCACTTTCATTGTCACAAAGCAATGGAACATGTCTCACATATATCCCATAATCTTTAAGAGTTTGGGTCATCCAAAGTAATTGAGCACAACATGAACCAGCGGCAATGTATTCCGCTTCGGCGGTGGATAAGGATACCGAGTTTTGTTTCTTGGAGGACCAAGACACAAGAGATCTACCAAGAAATTGACAAGTACCCTAAGTGGACTTTCTATCAACCTTGTCTCCGACATAGTCCGAGTCGGAGTAGCCAACAAGATCGAAAGAGGCCCTCTTAGGATACCAAATGCCAAAATTTGGTGTATGGATTAAGTATCTCACTATCCTTTTCACGGCCTTAGGATGACATTCTTTAGGAGCAGCTTGATATCGTGCACACATGCACACACTTGGCATGATGTCGGGGCGTGAAGCACATAGATATAACAATGAACCAATCATAGAGCGATAAACCTTTTGATCAACCGGTTCACCATCTTTGGTCAAGTCAAGATGTCCACTAGTAGGCATGGGTGTAGACATACCTTTGCATTCTTGCATATTGAACTTCTTGAATAAGTCCTTGGTGTACTTTCTTTGAGAAACAAAGGTACCTTCCTTAGTTTGCTTGATTTGCAATCCAAGAAAGAATTTGAGTTCACTCATCATTGACATCTCAAACTTCTCCGACATTAGCTTCCCAAACTTTTCACTAAAATGAGGGTTAGTTGATCCAAATATGATATCATCAACATAAATTTGGCACACAAATAGTTCTCCATTAGCCCTTTTAGTAAAAAGAGTAGAATCAATTTTCCCAATTTCAAAGCCTTTTTCAATAAGGAACTTGGTCAAGCATTTATACCATGCTCTAGGAGCTTGTTTAAGACCATAAAGAGCTTTGTGAAGTTTGTAAACATGATTGGGTTTCTTAGGATTGACAAAGCTGGGGGTTGCTTAACATAAACTTCCTCCTCTATTTCACCATTTAGAAAAGCACTTTTAATGTCCATTTGGTACAAGGTGATATCATGATGATTAGCATAGGCAAGTAAGATGCGAATGGACTCAAGTCTAGCAATGGGAGCATAAGTCTCACCATAGTCCATACCTTCGACTTGTGTGTAGCCTTGGGCGATGAGACGTGCTTTGTTGCGAACTACTTGTCCATCTTCATCTTGCTTATTGCGAAACACCCATTTGGTACCGATGATGTTGTGGTTGTTGTCGGGCTTCTCAACCAATGTCCAAACTTGGTTCCTCTCAAATTTGTGTAGCTCTTCATGCATAGCATTTATCCAATCCGGATCTTCCAATGCTTCTTCGACCTTCATAGGTTCAATGCTAGAGATGAAAGAATAGTTTTCACAAAAGTTAGCTAAACGAGTTTTAGAGCGAGTGATTCTCCCGATTTGAATGTCATTGTAGATTTGCTCGACGGGATGGTCTTTAGCAACTCTTGCTCGAACTCGTGAAAGCTTTTGCTTGTTTCTTGGTTGAACTTCTTCTTCATCTTGTTCTTCTTCTTGGCCTTCTTCATTGTTGGCGTTGTCGTTCTCTTGTCGTGGTGGAGAAGGAGGTTGTTGACGTTCATCTTGATGCACTTCCTCGTTTTCTTCATCTTGGTGTGTCCCACTTGTGGATGCTTCCGTATCAACTCTTGGTTCACCTTGTCGTGAAGTAGAAGCTTCCACTTGGACAGACGAGGTACTCTCCTTCACCTCCGCTGGACGGACCTTGCCAATAGACAAGTCTTGGATTGCTTCCGAAGGATCTTTATCTCCTACATCAATTGGCAATTGCTCTACTTGCGAGCCGTTAGATTCATCAAACTTCACATCTACCGTCTCTTCAACCTTTCGGGTGAAATTGTTGTAGACACGGTAAGTGTGAGAGTTTGAGCCATAACCTAGTAGGAAACCTTCATGAGACTTAGGAGCAAATTTAGAACGACGATGCTTATCAAGAATGTAGCACTTTGAGCCAAATACTCGAAAGTATCCAACTTGGGGTTTGTTACCGGTGAGGAGCTCGTATGCCATCTTGCCGAGTAGCTTGTGAAGATACAATCGATTTGTTGCATGACAAGCTGTCTCAACCGCTTCTGCCCAAAAGTGCTTCGGCGTCTTGTACTCATCAAGCATCGTTCTCGCCATTTCGATGAGCGTCCGGTTCTTCCTCTCAACAACTCCATTTTGTTGAGGTGTGTACGTAGCCGAGAACTCGTGTGAAATCCCTTCTTCGTCAAGAAAGGTGTCCACATTTGCGTTCTTGAACTCCATTTCGTTGTCGCTGCGAACCTTCTTAATCTTCACTTCAAATTGATTTTGGGCCTTCCTAGCAAAGTTTTTGAAGATCTTTTGGACCTGCGATTTATCATCGAGAAAGAACACCCACGTAAATCTTGAAAAATCATCAACTATAACTAGACCAAAAGAATTTCCACCGAGACTCTTGTAAGAGTTAGGACCAAAAAGATCCATGTGAAGTAGCTCGAGTGGCCTCCTTGTGGTCATGATGTTCTTCACAGGATGCCTTCCTCCAACCTGTTTACCTGCCTGACAAGCGCTGCAAAGTCTATCCTTATCAAATATGACATCGTTAACTCCAAGGATATGATTTCCTTTAATAAGCTTGTCAAGGTTTCGCATACCAACATGACCTAGTCGTCTATGCCATAACCAACCTTTTGAGGATTTAGTAATGAAGCAAGTTTTAGGTTGAGCCTTTTTAGTGAAATCAACAATGTATAGATCACCTCTACGCACACCGATAAAGACCATTTTATGATTATATTGACGAAACACTTGACAATCTACTTCAGTAAATAGGACATTGAAACCGAAATCAGCAAGTCTAGATACTGAAAGTAAGTTGTATCCAAGAGATTCAACGAGCATGACATTTTTGTATGGAGCTATCATGTGATATGACCACCTTACCAAGGACAACCACCTTACCCTTTGAGTTGTCACCGAAAGTGACATACTTTCGAGGACCATCATTTTCAGCAAGTTCACGAAACATGTCTTTATCTCCAGTCATGTGATCGGTACATCCACTATCAAGAACCCATTCCTTTCCTCCTGACATATATCCCCGAAGATTTGCCATAAGTCCAAAGTGTCTCATTGCATCATCAAGATCGAAGTCACTATCATCATCCTCATCATAGTATCCATGTTCAACATCGTCATGTGGTGGATCAAATCCTAGAGAGGGTGATTCATTAGAGTGAGTTTGACAATGGTCTTGCTTATGAATTTTTATAGCTTCGGAAATAATATCACTAATAATTCCAACATCTCCTTTGGCACGCATAAGGTTTGTAAGCTTAAATAGACGATCACCAAACATAGGATCACTAGAATTCATCTTACTAAAAGCAATAGACTTATGGAGAATTTCATCTAGATTTTTCAAGGAATAATTCGGAAAGCGTTCCTCAAGAAATTTCCATATAGTGTAGGCACACTTAAGAGTAGGCAAACATCCAGTCAAGTTTCTAGGTAATCCTCTAATGATAAGTTCGGCAGTTTTAAGATTCCTAATCATGTCAATTGACTCATCAAGAGTAAGATAGATAGGGTCAACATGAGGTGCACAAGGGCTAGCAATGTACTTGTTCAAATGATATTGATTGAAAATTACAAGCATCTCATTTTTCCACTCATGAAAATACTCTCCATCAAGTATAGGCACTCTATGTCTAAGACTCCAAAAAGTAGACTCGTCCATCTTCCTCCAATGGTGATTAAACCAAGGCAATGGAGACCAATGCTCTGATACCACTTGTAGGACCTTGAGAAGAGGTGTCTAGAGGGGGGGGATTAGACACTAAGTACCAAAGTTGTAGTTTTTAAGTACTTTAAGTTTAGACAGAGTTTAGGCACAAGCTTAACATTCACAATACATAACAATCAAGCATGCAAAGAGTATATGAGCAGCGGAAAGTAAAGCATGAAACTAGCAAGAATATAAAGGGGAGGGTTTTGGAGGATTCAAACACAATTGGAGACATGGATGTTTTTGGCATGGTTCCGATAGGTGGTGCTATCGTACATCCACGTTGATGGAGACTTCAACCCACAAAGGGTAACGGTTGCGCGAGTCCATGAAGGGCTCCACCCACGAAGGGTCCACGAAGAAGCAACCTTGTCTATCCCACCATGGCCGTCGCCCACGAAGGACTTGCCTCACTAGCGGTAAATCTTCACGAAGTAGGCGATCTCCTTGCCCTTACAAACTCCATGGTTCAACTCCACAATCTTGTCGGAGGCTCCCAAGTAACACCTAGCCAATCTAGGAGACACCACTCTCCAAGAAGTAACAAATGGTGCGTTGATGATGAACTCCTTGCTCTTGTGCTTCAAATGATAGTCTCCCCAACACTCAACTCTCTCTCATTGGATTTGGATCTTGTGGAAAGAAGATTTGAGTGGAAAGCAACTTGGGGAAGGCTATAGATCAAGATTCATATGGTAGGAATGGAATATCTTGGCCTCAACACATGAGTAGGTAGTTCTCTCTCAGAAAATGTATGCTGGAAGTGTAGGCACGTCCTGATGGCTCTCTTCACGAATGAAGAGGAGGTGGAGGGGTATATATAGCCTCCACACAAAATCTAACCGTTACACACAACTTGCCAAACTCGGTGGGACCGAATTGATAAACTCGGTCGGACCGATTCAGCAAATCTAGTGACCGTTAGGATTTTCGGTGGGACCGACATGCAACTCGGTAAGACCGATATGGTTAGGGTTAAGGCATAACGTAATCTCGGTAAGACCGATTACACAAACTCGGTGGGACCGATTTTGGTAATAAGTTTTCCAGAGAGTTGGTCAGGCAAACTCGGTTGGACCGATTAACACAAACTCGGTAGGACCGATTTTGGTAATAAGTTAACCAGGAAGTTTGCATTGTAATCTCGGTAGTACCGATTGCTCAAACTCGGTGAGACCGATTTTGGTAATGGACATACACAGAGAGATTACAATCCCATCTCGGTGAGACCGAGATCCCTATCGGTGAGACCGATTTGCCTAGGGTTTATGGCAGTGGCTATGACATTTGAATTCGGTGGCGCCGGATAGAAAGAATCGGTGGGGCCGAGTTTGACTTTAGGTTTAGGTCATATTCGTGGAAGTGGGAAAGTAGTTGAGGGTTTTTGAAGTATATCACTAAGCACTGTGGAGCAAGAAACTCATTAAGCAACACCTCATCCCTTCTTGATAGTATTGGCTTTTCCTATAGACTCAATGTGATCATGGATCACTAAAATATAAAATGAAGAGTCTTGAGCTTGAAGCTTGAGCCAATCCTTTGTCCTTAGCATCTTGAAGGAGTTCCCACATCCTTTAGTCCATGCCACTCCATTGTTGAACTTATCTGAAACATACTAGATAAAAGTGTTAGTCCAACAAGAGATATGTAATTACCAAGACCACCTAGGGAGCACTTGTGCTTTCAATGAGCCTAGCAACAGACGAGGATAGTGGCGGAGCCAGGAGAGTCGAATAAGTGGGCCAAGTGTTGTTTAGCTTTGTTGAGGAGGGCCAGCTTTGTTGAGGACAACCAGCCCATGAAATTACATCATTTTAGCAGGGATTAATCACCTTCTGACATGCATATTAGCCAGCATTCAATGATGTCGGGGGGAGGGGGGAACGGCCCCTGCTGGCACCCCCTATCTCCGCCACTGGACGAGGAGCCATCACCACCACTGTCAAGCTCACCCTACATCGGAGAGAAGACTTTCCCCATGGCTGCCATCCGCAGAACCATGAAGCTCACCAACATAGACGAAACATAGTCATATGTCATTGATACCAAGACAACAATGACTCGACACCCAGCCACAAAGGTACTGCACATAGGGAGCAAGTCGTCACCTTGGTCATCATCTACGAAGCCACGACACCAGCCAACCCTAGTGGCACCCCTCTACAGGCCGATGGCTGGCCAAATATGCATGCGACACCTCGCGGCCAGATCTGGAATGACTGACAAGAGCACCAACCATAACCTCGCAAACATTTCAACAAAGGGCCACAATCAAACACCAGGTAGCCATGTTAGGGACCAAGCCGTCTCCCACAATCAAGGCCACTCTGTGGAAATTATAAATGCTGCCCGGCGTGGCAAATGAACACATTAATCGGCCGGGGACATAGATTAAAGTGTTTGTTTGCCAGTGGAATTACAAATTGTGAAATCCTCCTAGATTAGCTTAGACTCACCGGAAAAAATTGTATCCTGTGAATCAAATGTCATATCTTTCTCTATAGGAAATTGATACATGCCATCTCACTTATGATTTTTCCTATTCACATGATATACCTAGCCTATGAGCAAAGGAAACCTAAATTATAATTTTTTTCTACCAGCAGGCTCACACTCAGTCGAGTTCCCTTTTCCTTTTTTGTTGAGTTTCGCCTCTCCTCCTTTCCTTATCCCTTTTCATTAAGAGCATTGACCCACGAAAAGTTACGTAAGGATTTTACGTACACGCTGATGTGGAGGTGTGGGATTGGAAATAGGGGGAGGAAGGGGTCGTAACCGAAAATATTATCATTGAAAACTATGTTTAAATAGGAATCCAACGATATAATTTTTGGTGACATGCATTATTATCTTCTTAGTTAAATTTATGGTCAAAATTTGGCACAAAATATTAAGAGGACCAATATAATAGAACGGAGGTGGTAGTTTATGTAAGGTTCTGGTAGGTGTAGCATTATTGTTTCCTTAATTGCTCAACAAAAATATCGAATATAGAAGTTCACACAAACATAAAGCTAGAACTATGTCAAATAGTAAAAGGGAAAGGAGAGAAGTGAATCGGAGCTAGCAATGTACTAGAGTACTGATTGGATTCGCCGAAACAACACAGGGCTCCCGCTAGGGTTCCCCCCGCCGGCGCCTCCGCCCTAGCCTCCTCCTGCCGTCGCCGGCCGCCGGCACGCGCGCCTCAGGCCGTCCCGCCACCCTCTTCCCCTCTCCTCCCCCGGCCCCCATTCGCTCGCTCGCCCCCCTGCGAGCGGCGGGCGAACCCCTCTTCTCCCCACTCCTTTACCCCTCCCCGTCCTTTCCCCCCCCGCCGCCGGCTTGGTCCGCCAGGCCCTGCCTGCGCGGCACTGGCGGCGGCGGGCCGTTCCTTCCCCGCGTGCATTGGGGGGCGCGGGGCCCCCCTGACGGCGACGGTGCTGCTCGGGCGGCAACGGTGTGGCTCGGCGACGGTGACCCCGTGGGCCATGGGTGCCCTTGGCACGACGGCGCGGCCATTGGTCGCGGGCGGCTGATGGTGCCCGCTCGGCCCAGATCTGGGCCCTTTAGGGCCCGATCTGGGCTGGTGCGGGCCGGCGGCTCGGCGCGGCGGCGTTGCTCCCTGGTGGTGGCGAGGCGTTGGTGGTCTACGGGCGGTGCTTGCTTCGTTGGCCAGCGTGCTGCAGCCTGGGGATAGGGACTGTTGGCGGGGGAAGCACTAGAGTACTTCCCCTCTTCGGCTGTTGGCGGCAACCACATGAGACACCACCTGTGGTTTGACAACAAGCCCATCATCCGTCTGGCAGCCAAGGTAGTTGGCGCCACTATCATCCGCTGCAACACCACCCACACTTATATAAAGGCCCAGCCGCTCAAGCCTCTCCTCAAGTCTTTCTCCGTGAGCTCTCTTCCATCCGCACAACCCCGGAACATTTCTTGGTCTGTTGCTCGATCGGTTCCGGTTGCCTTCACCATTAGTACATCCACCTCGGAGCTCCACCCAGTTATTGTTTCCTATGGCTGCGCAATCTTGGAACCCTTTCTCCTGCTGCGTCCGCGGGGCAGCCGTGGACGGCGACGACCACTGCGAGTCGCGGAGGGGGAATAAGGGCAGCCCGAGGTCGCCGCTGAAGAACCTGAACTCGTCGGGGACGCTGTCACCGGAGGAGCTGTCGCTGACGCTGTCCGGCTCGAACCTGCACGCCTTCACCTACGCCGAGCTCCGCGCGGCGACGGCGAGCTTCTCTCGCTCCAACTACCTCGGCTGCGGCGGGTTCGGCCCGGTCTACAAGGGCGCCGTCGACGACAAGCTCCGCCCCGGGCTGGCCGCGCAGGCCGTCGCCGTCAAGTACCTCGACCTGGAGTGCGGCACGCAGGGACACCAAGAGTGGCTGGTGAGTGCAGACAGAGCCTAATTGTCGACCACAAATGTGCAAGGTCGTTCAAATGCTTGGTGATTTACCCACGATGCCAACTGACGACGGAATATTTCGCATGTTGTTGCAGGCAGAGGTTTTCTTCCTTGGGCAACTGAGGCACAAGAACCTGGTGAAATTGATCGGCTACTGCTACGAGGACGAGCACCGGATGCTGGTCTACGAGTTCATGAGCGCCGGGAGCTTGGAGAAGCACCTCTTCAAAAGTGAGTTCCTGAGACCAACAAGTCAAACAAATTTGTTAAATTAATTACTCCCTCCGTTCCATAATATAAGAATGCTTCTGACACTAGTGTAGTGTTAAAAATGTTCTTATATTTTGGGACAGAGGGAATAGAAGTTTGCACGTACTACATGCGTGATGAGCTGTTCTTGTCCCCTGCCTCTGTTCTCTGTTTCCATTTTGTTAAGTGAAGGGGACAGAAGAGCTGTTATGTGCCGTGCAAAGGGACACGTCAATTTCTTACTCTTAAATTAGATTACTATGGATACTATATAACTTGTAGGCACCAACAAGTTTGTGCAACTCTTGGTAATTGTGGAGTACGTAGCTGACCAGAAACATCCTACCGTCTTCAGGTATCAACGGTTCTCTCCCATGGATGACAAGGATGAAAATCGCCATCGGCGCGGCAAAGGGCCTCGCCTTCCTCCATGGTGCCGACCCGCCGGTGATCTACCGTGACTTCAAGGCCTCCAACATCTTGCTCGACTCGGTAAGCCACCTGTAATCTTCAGGCTTTTTCAGTTCCAGCACTAAACTGAAATGTCACCATCATCGGGGAACAACACATCGTCACCTCCCATGACTGTAGAATTATTACAGGGTCCAACAAAAAGTTAAATCTTGGTTCCTTCAAATTCCAGGCTGCCAACAAACATTTTACTTTTATTTTCCAAATGCTTTTTTGAGTCCTCATTTTGAAAGTTTCTAGTCATATAGCTGGCACAGACAACACCGACGTGAGTGGAACTCGGAAGGTTCTTGGATGCATGATAAACTTGAGAAATACATTCTGCCCTACCCCCACATCACCACCTAATTAATTGAAACATAGCTACCTATAACTGTCAAGCTTACACAAATAGATACCCTGCAAAGTGTAGAGACATAAAAACAGTAATATTCTTATTTCATCTTATCTTTCTATGATAATGTCAACTGCCAGACGTTTCATCTAACCAAATTTGAACTTCTGTTATTTCAGGACTACAACACTAAATTGTCAGACTTTGGGCTGGCCAAGGATGGGCCTCAAGGTGACGCAACACACGTGACAACACGTGTAATGGGGACACACGGGTATGCAGCGCCCGAGTATATCATGACGGGTCACTTAACCGCCAAAAGCGACGTCTACAGCTTCGGTGTTGTGCTCCTGGAGCTACTCTCAGGACGACAATCCGTGGACCGTGCACGACGACCAAGGGAACAAAACCTAGTCGACTGGGCTAGGCCCTATCTCAAACGGTCGGACAAACTGCACCAGGTGATCGACTCAGCCCTCGAGTGTCAGTACTCGTGCAAGGGTGCTGAAGTGGCTGCGTTGGTGGCATACAAGTGTTTGAGCCAAAACCCCAAGTCCCGACCATCCATGCGTGAGGTCGTCAAGGCATTGGAGCCTGTACTCGACATGGATGACTTTTTTCCAGCGGGACCGTTCGTGCTCACCATCGTTGTCGAGGATGACAAGGTGATGGACACGAAGGTGGAGACTGAGGAGAAGCACCAAAGCCATCACCAGAACCATCAGGATAGGCACCGACATAAGTACACCGAATCAGCGATCCACGGTGACATTGTGATCCATGGAGACAACAGACAGGTTGCTGGGTTCACCGGTGCGTTGCGGCGACAACAGAGGACGTTGAGTTACCACCGGGAAAGAGGGGCTTAAGAGTTAGGAGTATGGTAGGGGAAGTGCGCATGATTGTAGATAGAAGTATGTATATGTACATACTATCGAGATGTGATACGGTATCACATCCTTTGTTTAGAAATTGTGGATGGTGTTTCTTTCTTCTCTTCAAAATAGTGGCCAACATACAAAAGTTTGGTTCAGATTTTGGCCATGTTTGTTGTTCAAATATGTGTGCAAAACTGCAAATGAATGAGTCTACCTGACGCCACATGCTCATTACTTTCACTTTCAAATAGTTGGTCCAATATTGTAAACCGTTGGCAAGTGAATTGATAATCTGAGAGGAAATTGACACATACAAGCATATACTTATTTCTTAAAAATATTAGAGGCAAAATACTGCAAGACCACAAGTTGAAATTGATGGCCTCAGTTAATGATGTCAAGTTGGATAGGGCATGTACACGTTGCATCCGTAGAACAGTAATGTGTTCTAGCCGCCCTGTGCTTCCGCCCGGCAGCATCTTCGTGCCGTTTTTGCGCCTTTTTGGTTCTAATTTATGTTGTTTGGTTTTCTTGTGATCTGCTTTTATAATATGAGACCTTTCTTATGATTTTTTATTGTTCGGATGTGTACTTTGATTGTTGCTTTATACATAAAAGTGAAGTGCAAGCGTAATTCAAAACTATTATTTATTATCAAGCCTCATTGAGAAAGAAAAAGAAAACTACTACTAGTATCTCTTACTGGCCAGATCGATCAGAATCAGCTGATCAATTTGGCCAAGCAATAGACTTAATCAGTTTTTGACTTCAAATTTCACTCGCCTAATTGGTTTCTGTCTCCTACAAGAAACCTATACTCCAGTCCAAAATTCTCCAAAACAAAACACGAACAGTCAACGGCTGGTAGTAGAAACCAGAGCCATTTCCATGTCAGAACAGATAGTACGTATGGTAGGCTAAACTCACATGGTGTCACTGGCCCAGCAGCGCTGTTAATCTATGTACATTATCATGCAATCTTTTGACTGAGAGTGAACCGATCACATAAATATCTCCGGTAATCAGAACTAATAATAACGACTACGTATATGCTTGCATCACGGGCATGCAGTGAATCGGTAAGGATTCAGAGACCATCCTACTTTTTTTTTTTAGAGAAAAGGCGTGAGCCCGACTTTATAGATAAAACCACCGGGCAGAGTCACAACCATCATACGGCAACGCAGAGGTTTAACAAATACGGCTAGGAAGTATGAGTACAAGGCATCCAGCCTATCATGGCGCGCAGGCCAGCCAAACGAGCAGCCAAAACACTATGCAACCGTCCTCCTGGAGCACCGCAGCAGAGAAGAAGCCGTAGATTTCATTTTGGATAGCATATCGTCAAACGCCTCTAGGTCCCCATCCTTAGTCAATGATCTCCACTGCTGCAAAAGGACATTAGCTTTAAATAAGCAACTGACTGGGTTAGCCGGGAAAATGTGTTCAATAGTGAACTTGTTTCTAGTAGTCCAAAGCGACCAACAAATCGCAACCCAGCCCACCAAGAACACCCGCTTAGAACGGCCAACAAGGGAATTAATACACCGCCGAAGATCCTCAAAAGAGGAAGGGTTCCAATTAACGCGAAGCCACAGTCTAATGCAACTCCAAATGAATTTAGCCAAAGAACACTGGAAAAAGATATGCTCGGTGTTCTCTAGGGCACCGCATGATGAAGTCATGTACCTAGGGTAGGGTCATAGACCTGACCTAAGTACCCTTCCCAAGGACACCCTCAGAAGAAGCTGCCTTCCAGTCGACCAAGAGAGACTTCACTCGACGGACTCGAAGGACTCGACCATGCATGAAGACTCACTCGACCACCAAGAGATCAAGAGCCACTCTGCATCCAAACGGTCTGTAATTAAGTAGTCTTTATGGCATTTAGGACACTTTATGTAAGGCGTTACCAGTAACTCCTAGCCTTAATGTACTTTAAACCCTGCATAACTGAGGGTCGGAGGGGTCTGGCAGACACTATATAAGCCACCCCCTCCTCAGTGTAAAGGGTTCGCACCCCTGTAATCTACACACACATAATCCAGTCGACCGCCTCCGGGCTCCGAGACGTAGGGCTGTTACTTCCTCCGAGAAGGGCCTGAACTCGTACATCCCTTGTCCTTACAACTGCTCCATAGCTAGGATCTTGCCTCTCCATACCTACCCCCCATTCTACTGTCAGACTTAGAACCACGACAGTTGGCGTCCACCGTGGGGCAAGTGTCTTAGCGATTTTTGGAGAAGTTGCAATTGTTCCGATTGCTTTCGTCATGGTTTCTGGTGGAGTTTTGGTCGAGGGCCGCGAGATCCGTCTTGGCGCGCTCACCTTCGTCGCCGACGACTCTGCTTGGCTCCAGGAAGCTCCACTCGACATCGACGCGCTCCCCGTCCGCGGGGCGACGCATTTTCGGGCGTGTGTCCGCGGAGTTCTACTGCGGCAGCCGTCGACTCCCTATCGGTCGACTCCCTTATCGTCCTCCATCCCTGTCTCCCGCCAGCGCAAGCGCTCCGGTCGGTCGAGGCTCCAGCGGTGGGTGAGACACGCAGTGGCCCGCCAGTCAGCCACCACCCAAGTCGCGGCAATCGAGCCCGACGAATCTCTCTATGGCCTGTTCGATCTGTCGACTGGTTCCGTAGAGACTGCATCCGAGTGCGACAGCAGCGATCCGGCGGCGGAGGTCTTTGTCGGTGTCAAAACCGGCGGATCTCGGGTAGGGGGTCCCGAACTGTGCGTCTAGGCGGATGGTAACAGGAGACAAGGGACACGATGTTTTACCCAGGTTCGGGCCCTCTTGATGGAGGTAAAACCCTACGTCCTGATTGATTAATATTGATGATATGGGTAGTACAAGAGTGGATCTACCACGAGATCAAGGAGGCTAAACCCTAAAGCTAGCCTATGGTATGATTGTTGTGATGTATGTTGTGTCCTACGGACTAAAGCCCTCCGGTTTATATAGACACCGGAGAAGGCTAGGGTTACGCAGAGTCGGTTACAATGGTAGGAGATCTACATATCCGTATCGCCAAGCTTGCCTTCCACGCCAAGGAAAGTCCCATCCGGACACGGGACGGAGTCTTCAATCTTGTATCTTCGTAGTCTTGGAGTCCGGCGGACGATGATAGTACGGCTGTCCGGACACCCCCTAGTCCAGGACTCCCTCAGTAGCCCCTGAACCAGGCTTCAATGACGATAAGTCCGACGCGCATAATGTTCGGCATTGCAAGGCGGGTTCCTCCTTTGAATAATCCAGAGAAGATCATGAACACCAGGATAGTGTCCGGCTCTGCAAAAATAAATTCCACATTCCACCGTAGAGAGAATAAAATGTACACAAGTCCAATCTGCTGACGTATTATGCGGCATGACACCACATCGCTACCAGGCTTTTACTTAAATCGTTTTTTATTATACCACCTCAGCATGTTTAGCGAAGCGGTTTCCTTGGCACGTCTTGTCGAAGCAGAGATCGCTTTCCCCTTATTCCGGGATTCTCATCAATATGGACGTGGGTAACCCAACCGCGCCATTGATGGTGGCGCTTGGGAGATAAGCGAGTTTTACCAGGCTGGTGGGGGACGCATAGTCTTCGCCCGCCTATATATAAGGGATAAGGATTCACCTTTTCACCCACGCCTTCTTCCTCCTTTGCTTATCCACCTCCGTGCACTCAAGCTCCAACGCCCAAGCTCGCGCATCTCATCTTAACCTTCCCCGACCATGTCTGGAGGGGAAGGCAAATGGTTGGCTTCCACCGTTAAGGAGGAGCATATCACCAAGCTGCGCAGCGCCGGATACCTTTCCGGCGATATCGCGCACCGGCTGCCCGACGAGGGGCAGCTCATCCCTACCCCCAGGCCCCATGAGAGGGTCGTTTTCCTTCCCCACTTCCTCCGCGGACTGGGCTTTCCACTTCACCCCTTCGTCCGGGGGCTCATGTTCTACTACGGCCTGGATTTCCACGATCTGGCGCCGAACTTCATCCTCAACATCTCGGCGTTTATCGTCGTGTGCGAGGCCCTCCTCTGCATCCGGCCCCACTTCGGCTTGTGGCTCAAGACCTTCAACGTCAAGCCGAAGGTAGTGAAGGGCACGCAGGCGGAGTGCGGAGGCGCCATGTTGGGCAAGATGCCTAATGTCCTCTGGTTCGAAGGGGCCTTTGTGGACTCCGTCAAGGGGTGGCAATCGGGGTGGTTCTATATCACCGAGCCGCGCGATCCTACGTGGGCGGCAGCCCCCGAGTTTAGATCTAGTATCCCTACGCAGCTCACCTCCTGGAAAGAGAAGGGCTTGCTGTGGGGTAATCCGAAGGAGCTGACGGGACTCCGAGCCTGTATCCAGAAGCTGGTGAACAAGAAGCTCAGGCTCGTCGACGTGGTCCAAGTCATGCTCGTCCGCCGGATCCTCCCATGCCAAGAAAGTGCATTCAATCTGTGGGAGTTCGATCCGGAACAGCACCAGGCGCTGAGCGGGCTCTTTGACACGACGTACGAAGGCGCCTGGAGGGTGTTGTTTAAGGGCGTCGAAGCCCCCGCATCCGCGACGGAAGATCGCGGATTTCACTCGCAGCATCCGGCTGACGAGGTAAGTGATTCTACCCCTTTACAGGACACTTGTTGTAAATAGATTGATTCTAAGAGGGTTTCATTTTCCCTTTTCCTTTGACAGGAATGGATGAAGAAGGCCGAGAAGCTCATCTGCCCGGCTCCCATGCCAGAAGACCCAGTGGATGCCCGTCTAGCGGGGCTGCTGGTTCCGGCACCGCACGTGGTGCCGGAGAAGAAGGCCAAGAAGGTGGCCACGGACACTCGAAAGAGTTCCTGTAATCAGGCGTCCGACGACGAGGCGGACTCCTCCCCCGAAGACGAGGAGGAGGAAGAAGACTCTCTCCCGAAGGAGGGAGAGAGAAAGAGGAAGGCTTCCCCAACAGGGGAGGCCGAAGGGTCCAAGAGGGGGAGAACTATTCCCCCGGACAGCTCTGCCAACACCGACGTTGGCGAAGAGGAGTGGCCTTCAAGGGCCAGGCCTCCGGCGAGATCGTAAGTATCCGGATCCCTGATATGCAATTTCTTTTGTGTCACATAGCGTCCTACTAATGCTGCATATTGCCCGCAGTCCGGCCGATGATGATCTCCCCGCTGCATCGAGTGGGTCGTTGGCCCCGTCGGATGTGGATTCACTTCCGACTACATCTACCCCCCGCGCCGATGAGGACGCCGAGGTGGGATCCCGGAAAGGGACCCATCAGGAGGAGGCTCCGGAGGCGCCGCAAGGTAGCCTCCCGGACTTCGTGCCGGACTCTACGTCGGAACCTGTAGTGGTTCCAGAGTCCGGCAGGTGGCCCCTTCGAAAGAAGGGCAAGACCGTGACGCCGGCGGCCTCCGTCCAACCAGAGGCGCCGGACAACTTGCTGGAGGCGCTCAAAGGCGCTTCCATCGAGGAAGAACACCGCACTGTTATGAGTGCGGTGATTCAGAAGGTCCAGCTCGCCAAGAGCGGGCTGACCAAAGCCTGCAGTAGCCTTCTAACAGGCTTTGAGGTAAGAAGTTAAAATTATGTAATGTAGTACCGCATAGACAGTAGCCCCTGATGCTCGGTTCGGTGTTCGGAAAGAAAAGCCGGACTGAGGATCTAATAAGATATTCGCAGGTTGCTAATAAATTATGTCAATATGGGTTTGCAGGCTGTGCTGCTGACCTCTGCCGCATTGACTGCGGAGGTTGGTGCATTAAAGCAAGATCTCGAGCGGTCCGAGCGAGAGCTCGGCCATGCCAAGAGGCAGCTCGAGGACAAAGAAGGTGAGTAGCACCTCTTTGAATTTTTACCTTACAGAAAAGGATTTTGGTCGCAATAAAATTAACAAGGATAATATGGGTATTGCAGGGGCCGCGGAACGGGCAGAGCGAGAAAAGAAGGAGGCACAGGTGGCGGCAGTGCCGCAAGAGCTCCAGGCTCTCATGGAGAAGCATGAGAGCTTGGAGCGCGACTCCAAGACTCGAGAGTCCGAGCTTGCCTCGGCTCTCGAAAGTGCCAAGTCCGCCAAGGCCGAGGCCCGTAAGGCCCTTCAGGAGGTTGAAGATGTGAAGAAGATAGCGGCGGGTAAGGCATTTTTCATGCAAAGCAAGCATGTTAATGTAAACTACCTGACACTTACCCGCATTCGGAGCTCTCCAGGGGCGTTTGTAGATCTGCCGCATAGTGTGTCCGATGCCGCCGCATTCTACCGTGGCGAGGAGGGGAGCTCAACGAAGAAGGTCTTCTGGTCTCAGTATGCTGAGGCCGGCCATCCGATGCCCCCAAGCGACTAGCTGAAGCAGCTGGTCAAACTCCACAAGGTAGCTGAGGAGGCCATGAAGGGCCTTGTAGTCCGGCTGTGGCCTGGACAGGCCATGCCTGGGAGCTACTTCGGCCTCGTGCGGCGGCTGGTGGATGTGTGCCCCTGGGTGGAGGTCATCAAGCGCTCCGCTTGTATCGAAGGTGCTCGTCGGGCCCTTGCCCGCACAAAGGTGCACTGGGGCAGGCTGGATGCGGAGAGGCTTCTTACTGACCCGCCGCCGCTGGGCAAGGAGTATTGTACGCCCGAAATGTATTATAAAACTGTCCTGAAGGGAGCCTGCGATATTGCGGATGAATGCCCTAGAGATGTAATCTTTGAGTAAACTCGCTATGTATTATCCTGTGCGCTGAAAACTTTGTTCATGTGCGCTTTAAGCAACGCTTGTTTAATTTAAAATATTACCTTCTGTGCGGCCGTTTATAAAATCTGAGAGATGGCAAGTCGTTGGCTTCAGCCCCCAAGCCGCAAGTGCTGGGGTGTTCGGGATAACTTGAGCACTCTTGTTCCCATTTTTGGGTCCATCTAGGGAGGCGCTCAACACAATGAACAAGGCAACCGGACTTATAATGCTTGAACACTCTCACTTAGCCATAGAATTCTATAATTTTAAATTTCGCGAAGCCCCTAGTATTCGGAAGACCGAATTCGGGGCGCTATCCACGCCTTCGTCGGAAATTATCCGGAACTTCGCTCGAAGCGGCGTGAGTCTTTAAGGACCCGAAAAGACCTCTCGAACAGCGACCAGTCTCTCGCCTTATCATGCCGGTCAGTTTTAGCTTTCTCCACTGAGGCGCTCGCCCAGCTCAACCGGGGCGCAATCACAGTGGTTCTCCCAGTGCCACCTTAGCCGACGGAATGGAACGTAAGGCACCAAAATGTGGGAGCCGGGCAAACCCAACTATTGACCCAAGACATGATTCGGAGCCGATTCATATAATTCTATAAGTTCGGGGTGCCGCACTTGTGAAAGTGTTCGGACTTATCACACCATAATGTGGGGAACATAAGCCCCTAGTGTATTAGGCCGTACCAAAATATACGGGTGCAAGATGTCATGTAATGAACATATATATGTAATAACAGGAAAAAAAGTGCCGCATCATTTATTAAAGGAAGTCTGCTATGAGTGCGGACTGATACAAATAGTGCGGTAAGCAAGGGTTTTGGACTAGTTAAACATGTCCCCCTCCAGGGATGGGCTGCGGACTTGGTGTATATAATCAAATTTAATGCTCGTAATTGAGACCACCTGAGTGTTCGTCGCCGCATTCGTTCTTCCCCGGCTATTGCATCATGAGTTCGGCAGGTTCACCGCCGGACAGGGCCTCTGGCTAACGGAGTCCTGTGTATACAAAGAAGGAAAATAATAATAAGAAAGAGTGCCACACTTGCGAGCCCCTGGTGTGGTCGAGCCGCACTCTAGGTCTATTGTGGTCGTGCCCCTTCCCCTACGCCCATGGTATCTCCAAAGCGTAATGATGTACGCGGAGGGTTGTTCTTGCGATCATGCGAGGGTGGGGGTTAGGGCCGCATTGCTACGCATGCTCGGATTGTGCCAGGTGGTCTTGGTTGGTGTTGCTTCGGGCGCGTTTGGCTGTATCCGGCCGTTTAACGGCCGGCCTCAAAAATTGCCTTAAAAGGCTGCTCTGTACTTCTACCGCGAGAGCCGCTGTATGTTCCTCCATTCGAAGGGAGCGTTCCATATTTTCGTTGACCGGGATGACTCCACGAGGGCCTGGCATCTTGAGCTTGAGGTATGCATAATGCGGCACCGCGTTGAACTTTGCAAACGCGGTTCGTCCGAGCAGAGCGTGATAGCCGCTGCGAAATGGGACTATGTCGAAGATTAACTCCTCGCTCCGGAAATTATCCGGGGATCCGAAGACCACTTCCAGTGTGACTGAGCCTGTACAATTGGCCTCCACACCTGGTATGACGCCTTTAAAGGTTGTCTTTGTAGGTTTAATCCTTGAGGGGTCTATGCCCATCTTGCGCACTGTATCCTGATAAAGCAGGTTCAGGCTACTGCCGCCGTCCATCAGGACTCTCGTGAGGTGAAATCCATCAACGATTGGGTCTAAAACCAATGCGGCGAATCTGCCATGGCGGATGCTGGTCGGATGGTCTCTTCGATCGAAAGTGATCGGACAAGAGGACCATGGATTGAACTTTGGGGCGACTGGCTCCATAGCGTATACATCCCTTAGTGCACGCTTCCGCTCCCTTTTGGGTATATGGGTTGCGTAAATCATGTTCACCGTCCGCACTTGTGGGGGGAAACCCTTCTGTCCTCTATTGTTCGGCGGTTGGGTCTCTTCCTCGTCGTCGCTGTTTAGCCCCTTGTCATTGTTTTCGGCAATTAACTTGCCTGCCTGCTTGAACACCCAGCAATCTCTGTTGGTGTGATTAGCTGGCTTTTCCAGGGTGCCATGTATCTGGCATAAGCGGTGGAGTATTCGGTCCAAATTGGATGGACCCGGAGTGGTTCTTTTGAATGGCTTTTTCCGCTGACCGGGTTTAGAGCCTCGGAATCCGGCGTTGACTGCCGTATCCTCCTTGTCGTCGCCGTTAATGCGGCGTTTATTTTTGTTTCGACGCGACCTGCCATTGTGGTCCTTATTATCCGGACTG
The DNA here is from genome assembly GCA_963921465.1 of Triticum timopheevii. Taxonomy (NCBI): domain Eukaryota; kingdom Viridiplantae; phylum Streptophyta; class Magnoliopsida; order Poales; family Poaceae; genus Triticum; species Triticum timopheevii. Next base: position 346,401,081 of record OY997270.1, on the reverse strand, counting down.
CCAGAATTTTTACTGAGGTTGTTGCTGCGAGCTAGCCAGCTATCCTCTTCTGTGCAAAAGCGGGTCATTAATGATGTGAGGGCTGCCATGGATTTCGGCTTTTCCTGTCCCAGGTGCCGGGCTAGCCACTCGTCGCGGATGTTATGTTTGAAGGCTGCGAGGGCCTCTGCATCCGGACAGCCGATGATTTGGTTTTTCTTTGTCAAGAACCGTGTCCAGAATTGTCTGGCTAATTCGTCTGGCTGCTGAATTATGTGGCTTAGGTCATCGGCGTCTGGTGGCTGCACATACGTGCCTTGGAAGTTGTCGAGGAATGCGGCTTCCTGGTCTTCCCAACACCCAATTGACTCTGCGGGCAAGCTGTTAAGCCAATGCCGAGCTGGTCCTTTAAGCTTGAGTGGGAGATACTTGATGGCATGGAGATCGTCGCCGCGGGCCATATGGATGTGAAGGAGATAATCTTCGATCCAAACCGCGGGGTCTGTTGTGCCATTGTAGGATTCAATGTTTACGGGTTTAAACCCTTCAGGGATTTGATGATCCATTACTTCGTCAGTGAAGCATAGAGGGTGTGCGGCGCCTCTATATTGAGCAATATCACGACGTAGCTCGAGAGAGCGTTGTCTACTGTGTTTGGCCCGGCCGGAGTTATTGTATCTGGCGCGACGGCATTCGTCGTGGGTCGTGGGGCGCCCTCGTGATCCGCAGATGGATCTGGATTGCCTTGCTTTGTCCTCCAATACATCTCGCAAGTCCGGCGCGTTCCCTCTTGGCTTCGTACTTTTGGAGCGATGCCGGGGTACGGTCTTGGTGGAGGGCCTGGATGCCTCTCTGTCGCGACCACGGGGTGGTCGGTCGGCCGTATCATGCGCTGGTGATGAAGGTATGTATGCTTCCTCCTCTAATCGGGGGAGCAACTTGCGTCTTGGGTAGCTTTTGGAGGGGCGTTCGAGTTTATACTCTTCGGCCGCGAGGACCTCGGTCCATCGATCGGCCAGCAGGTCCTGATCAGCTTGAAGCTGCTGCTGCTTTTTCTTTAGGCTATTTGCCGTGGCGATAAGCCTGCGTTTAAAACGCTCTTATTCGACGGGATCCTCGGGCACGATGAATTCGTCGTCACTGAGGCTTGCCTCGTCTTCGGAGGGAGGTATATAGTTATAGTCCTCGACCTCTTCGTCTGCCGCCCTCTCGTGAGGGCTTGCTTCTGCATCCTCCTGCGCTGAGTCTTGCTGGAGGGGATTATCTTCGGCACTCTCTAGGGTATTGTTATCTCCTGTGCCGGAATCTCCATTCTTACTGTGGCGGGCTTTAGAGCGGCGCCGCTGACGCCGGCGCTTGGGCTGTTTCTTTAAGGAATCTGCCTCCGCTGCTTCTTCGCCGTCCCCATCTTTTGGGGTGTCCACCATGTATATGTCGTATGATGAGGTGGTCCTCCAGTGCCCTGTAGGCGCTGGTTCCTGTTCCTCTCCGGCATCGTCGTCCATAGCGTCGATGTCTTCGGAGTCGTAGTCTAGCATGTCGGTTAGATCGTCGACAGTGGCTACAAAGTGGGTGGTGGGTGGGCTCTGAATTTCTTCGTCGTCCGTATCCCAACCATCCTGGCCATAATCCGGCCAGGACTCTCCGGATAGCGAGAGATGCTTTAGCGAATTTAGGATGTCGCCAAAGGGCGAGTGTTGGAAGATGTCCGCGGCGGTGAATTCTATAACCGACGCCCAATCAGATTCGATTGGCAGGGGCATGGGAGGTCCGTAGTCCGGCAAGGAGTCCGGCACCTCGGAGTCACGAGCTTCGCGAGGGACAAGGTTAGTGTTCGGCTCCATCGCCGTGGAAGTTGAAGCCCCCGAGGCAGTGTCCAACCACCGGTCCTCGATCTGGGCGATCGGCTCCGGACTAAGGGCCGGAGCGGATTCTTGTGCGGCCACCAAGGCACTGTTCGGCGGCAGAGCTAGATCATGCCCATCGTAACAATGCGGCACGCTTGGCTGTGGCTCGAGCCCGTCGAAGATCAAGTCCCCGCGGATGTCGGCCGTGAAGTTTAGGCTTCCGAATCTGACCTGACGGCCAGGGGCGTAGCTTTCGATCTGCTCCAGATGGCCAAGTGAATTAGCCCGCAGTGCGAAACCGCCGAACACGAAGATCTTTCCGGGGAGAAAAGTCTCACCCTGGACAGCGTTGTTGATTGAAGAAGCCATCGAGCCTATCGGTGACGACACAGAGGAACTCTCAATGAAAGCACCAATGTCGGTGTCAAAACCGGCGGATCTCGGGTAGGGGGTCCCGAACTGTGCGTCTAGGCGGATGGTAACAGGAGACAAGTGACACGATGTTTTACCCAGGTTCGGGCCCTCTTGATGGAGGTAAAACCCTACGTCCTGCTTGATTAATATTGATGATATGGGTAGTACAAGAGTGGATCTACCATGAGATCAAGGAGGCTAAACCGTAAAGCCAGCCTATGGTATGATTGTTGTAATGTATGTTGTGTCCTACGGACTAAAGCCCTCCGGTTTATATAGACACCGGAGAAGGCTAGGGTTACACAGAGTCGGTTACAATGGTAGGAGATCTACATATCCGTATCGCCAAGCTTGCCTTCCACGCAAAGGAAAGTCCCATCCGGACACGGGACGGAGTCTTCAATCTTGTATCTTCGTAGTCTTGGAGTCCGGCGGACGATGATAGTACGGCTGTCCGGACACCCCCTAGTCCAGGACTCCCTCAGTCTTGATGGTCAACGGGCCTCGTAGCCCTCCCGACTTCCCCTGCGACGACGGGGTGGACGGTGGAGGCGACCCCGCTCATGTCCATGAGGAATATCAGCCCGAGCCACTTAACTCCCTGCAAAGGGAAGAACTTTGCCGCAGGAACATGGATGCCCTGCATACTCCCATCACAGGAGAAACCCCCGAGGCTCGTGCCTTGGAGGAGGCGCGTTTGGCCAACTTGGCTGAACGCACTCGTCTGGAGAATCTCCAGCGAGCACTCGACGAGTGCGCGCGGAAACGAGTACCCGACTCCAGTCGACGTCAACTCTTCCCGCAGCCGACTCAGGTATATCAAACCCCGATTCAGAATTTAGCAGCTGCAACCCGTATAGCAAAGTCGATTCAGCCCTCTCGGTCGGAGGCTGGCAGAGGCTTGATGCAGATTAGAGATTTGCTCCGAGCAGCAGGTGATCAGAATTCAGCCGTGTTGCAGTCACGCAACAGGATTGACAGTCGATCCGTCGCTGCGAATACGGTTCAGTCGGCTCACAGCCCTAGATCGCCTCCGCGGCGTGAAGGACGCGAGAATCGACGGGACCAATATGGTGACCGATACGATTGTGATGATAGGCGTCGAGTGCCCACTCCTCCCCCGAGAGGTGGGTCCTACGCTCATCGGCAGCAAGATGACAGGCGCCAGCTCAGTGTGGGTCGAAGAGCCCCGGTCGACCCCAGGGAACCAGGCTTCGACGCACGATCCATCATCGTGCAAGGCCTGGTCAATCGGAACAGGGCTCATCGAGGTGGCCACGACAGAGATGCGCCCACTAGCAGCCGAGTCCATGTTTCAGGTCCAGAATGTTGCAGCAGGGCTATCAGAGCCGCAGTGATTCCCCCCAACTTCAGGTTGGCGACTGGAGTAAGCAAGTTCACCGGTGAGTCTAAGCCTGAAACTTGGCTTGAAGACTACCGAGTGGCGGTGCAGATTGGTGGCAGAAATGATGAAGTGGCTATGAAGCATTTACCACTCATGTTGGAAGGTTCGGCCAGGGCGTGGTTGAATCAGTTAACTCCTAGCAGCATTTACACTTGGGAAGATCTTTCCTGAGTGTTCGTCACAACATTCGAGGGAACTTGTAAGCGACCAGCTGGATTGACAGAGCTGCAAGTTTGTGTGCACAAGTCGAATGAGACCTTAAGAGAGTATATTCAGAGATGGATCACTTTGCATCATACCGTGGAGAACGTGTCTGATCATCAGGTAGTCTGCGCCTTCAAGGATGATGTTAAGAACAGAGAATTGAGTTTGAAGTTTGGTCGGACCGGAGATATGACCCTGAGTCGGATGATGGAAATTGCTACCAAGTACGCCAACGGTGAAGAGGAGGACCGACTCCGGAGTGGCAAGTACAAGCCGAGTCAGTCCAAGAAAGGAAACTCCATCCGGAAGTAGAAACGAAAGGCCGAGCCAGCGGCTCCTGGGGAGGCTCTGGCCGTGACTCAGGGCAAGTTCAAGGGGAAACCCAAAGGATCCTGGAACCCCAAGAAGGTGAAGGATAAAGAAGGAAATGACGTGATGGATCTGCCGTGTCACATCCACACGAAGAAAGACGAAGAGGGTAATTTCATTTACCTGAAGCATACCACTCGCCAGTGCCGGCTCCTGATCCAGCAGTTCCAAGGTAAACAGTCCAAATACAAGGAAAAGGAGTCGGACAAAGCCGAAGACAAGGACGACAGTGATGGAGGATATCCTCATGTTAATTCCACTCTGATGATCTTTGCGGATGTGGAAAGTAAAAGCCGATTGAAGGTTATCAATCGTGAGGTGAATATGGTCGCCCCGGCGACGCCCAGTTATCTGAGATGGTCCCAAACTCCCATTACATTTGACCAGTCCGATCACCCGACTCGAATAGCCACCCCTGGGAGGCAAGCTTTGGTGGTTGACCCGGTCGTCGAAGGCACTCGACTGACGAAGGTGCTAATGGATGGTGGTAGTGGACTGAACTTATTATATGCGGAGACGCTGAAAGGAATGGGCATTCCGATGTGCCGACTGAGCACCAACAACATGAGTTTTCATGGAGTTATACCTGGAAAGAAAGCTGAGTCACTCGGCCAAATAGCTCTGGACGTGGTTTTCGGCGACTCGAAGCATTTCCGCAAAGAGAAGCTGACATTTGAAGTCGTAGATTTTCAGAGCGCTTACCACGCTATTTTGGGGAGACCAGCTTACGCACGGTTCATGGCTCGACCATGCTACGTGTACCTCAAATTGAAGATCCCCGGACCCAAAGGCGTGATCACTATCACTGGTGATCGGAAAAAAGCAAAAGAGTGTTTCCAGAAAGGCTCGAAAATTGCCGATTCCCAGGTAACAACGGTCGAGTTGGAGGAATATAAGAAGAAAGGAGATCCGAGTGATTTGTTGCGAGCCAAGAAGCCTGCCACAGAATCAGCATTTCAGTCGTCCGGTGAGACGAAGCCCGTTCACATTCACCCGACCGACCCCAATGCAGCTCCGACCCATATCTCCACAATACTTGACCCTAAATAGGAAGAAGCGCTCATCCAGTTCCTCCGTGAGAACTGGGACATCTTTGCATGGAAGCATGCTGACATGCCGGGTGTTCCCAGGGGACTGGCTGAGCATCGCCTTAGGGTCGATTCAACAGCAAAACCTATCAAAGAACATCTTCGACGGTCTGCCGTCCAGAAGAGAAAAGCCATTGGGGAGGAAGTGGCTCGACTGTTGGCAGCAGAGTTTATCCGAGAGATATACCACTCCGAGTGGCTCGCCAATGTTGTAATGGTTCCCAAGAAGGACAAGTCACTCCGCATGTGCATTGATTTCAAGCACATCAATCAGGCCTGCCCGAAAGATCATTTTCCTCTCCCTCGCATCGATCAAATTGTCGATTCAACTGCGGGATGTGAGAGATTGTCTTTTCTAGACGCCTATTCCGGGTACCATCAGATCCGTCTGTACGGACCTGACGAGATCAAAACAGCTTTCATCACTCCATTCGGGTGCTTCTGCTATGTCACCATGTCATTCGGCCTCAAGAATGCCTGAGCCACGTTCATGCGAATGATTCAGAAGTGTTTGCTCACTCAAATCAGTCGGAATGTGGAAGCGTACATGGATGATATCGTGGTCAAGTCGCGAAAGGGTTTCGACCTGCTGACTGACCTCGCTGAAACATTTGCCAACCTCAGGAGGTATGATATCAAGCTCAATCCATCAAAGTGCACATTCGGAGTTCCAGGTGGCAAGTTACTCGGTTTTCTCGTTTCCGAACTAGGAATCGACGCTAACCCAGGAAAAATCGGCACCATACTCTGAATGAAACGCCCCGTGTGGGTGGACGATGTCCAGAAGCTTACTGGATGCTTGGCCGCATTAAGTCGATTCATCTCACGACTCGGTGAAAAGGCATTGCCTCTTTACCGATTGATGAAGAAGGCAGACAAGTTCGAGTGGACTCCAGAAGCTGATGCAACGTTTGCCGAGCTAAAAGCTCTGCTCTCCACCCAGCCGGTGCTTACTGCTCCAATCAGCAAAGAGCCTCTGTTGCTTTATATTGCAGCCACAGGACAAGTCGTCAGTACAATACTTACGGTCGAGCGGGAAGAAGAAGGGAAAGCATTCAAAGTTCAGCGCCCAGTGTACTATCTGTCTGAAGTTTTGACTCCATCAAAGCAAAGATATCCTCATTATCAGAAGCTTGTGTATGGGATCTACATGACCACGAAGAAGGTTGCTCATTATTTCTTTGATCATTCCATTACAGTCGTCAGCGACGCTCCACTTTCAGAGATTCTGCACAACAGAGATGCAACTGGTCGAGTGGCGAAATGGGCGATTGAACTCCTTCCCCTTGATATCAAGTTTGAGGCAAAGAAAGCCATTAAGTCCCAAGCAATAGCAGATTTCCTTGCCGAGTGGATTGAACAACAACAGCCGACTCAAGTTCACTCGGAGCATTGGACCATGTTCTTTGATGGCTCTAAGATGTTAAATGGTTCCGGTGCTGGGGTTGTCCTGGTTTCCCCCAGAGGAGATAAGCTCAGATATGTGCTCCAGATTCACTTTGATTCCTCCAACAATGAGGCAGAATACGAGGCCCTTTTGTATGGGTTGCGCATGGCCATTTCACTCGGCGTCCGTTGCCTTATGGTTTATGGCGACTCAGATTTGGTGGTCAACCAGGTGATGAAGGAGTGGGACGTTAGAAGCCCAGCCATGACTGGATACTGCAATGCAGTGAGGAAGCTGGAAAAGAAGTTCGAAGGGTTAGAACTCCATCACATACCCCGACTGAAAAATCAAGCGGCTGATGATTTAGCAAAGATAGGTTCCAAGAGAGAAGCCATTCCCAGTGATGTATTCTTGGAGCATATCCATACTCCGTCAGTCAAAGAAGATCCTTTTACTGAAGAAGCTCCGCAGCCCAAGAGCGCCACAGATCCGACTGAGGTTGAAGTTCCAGCAGTGGTCGACTTGGTCATGGAGGCTTTAGTGATCACTCCCGATTGGACAGTACCATATATAGCATATATCTTGAGGAAAGAGCTCCCGGAGGACGAGGAAGAGGCCCGACAGATCGTCCGCCGATCCAAAGCCTTTACTGTGATCAAAGGGCAGTTGTACAGAGAGAGAGTGACCGGAGTTGGTCAGAAGTGCATAACGCCAGAAGAAGGTCGGATAATCCTTAATGACATCCACTCGGGGACCTGTGGCCATCATGCGTCCCCTCGGACCATCGTGGCCAAAGCATACCGAGCCGGGTTTTATTGGCCAAGGGCGAATGAAATGGCAAAGGAAATAGTCGACAAGTGCGAGGGATGCCAATTTTACTCCAACATGTCACACAAGCCTGCATCAGCTCTAAAGACCATTCCACTCGTCTGGCCCTTCGCAGTATGGGGTTTGGATATGGTTGGTCCCTTGAGAACAGGACGAAGCGATTTCACACATGTACTGGTAGCAGACAAGTTCACCAAGTGGATTGAGGCTAAACCCATCAAGAACCTCGACGCCGGTACTGCTGTCAGCTTCATCAGAGAACTGATTTTCAGATATGGAGTCCCACACAGCATCATCACGGACAATGGATCAAACTTCGATTCGGAAGAATTCAAGGCGTTCTGCGCATCTCAGGGCACTCGAGTCGACTATGCTTCAGTCGCTCATCCCCAGTCGAATGGACAAGCGGAGCGGGCCAATGGCTTGATCCTCAAAGGGTTGAAACCCCGACTGATGCGTGACCTCAAGCATGCGGCTGGGGCATGGGTCGACCAACTTCCCTCGGTGCTGTGGGGTCTCAGGACCACACCTAATCGGTCGACCGGAAGAACTCCATTCTTCTTGGTCTATGGAGCTGAAGCAGTTTTACCGAGTGATCTGCTCCACAATGCTCCTCGAGTCGAGCTCTACATTGAAGCTGAAGCAGAACAAGTGCGACAGGATGCAGTCGACCTTCTAGAGGAAGAAAGGGAGATGGCTCTGATCCGATCGACCATCTACTAACAGGACTTGCGTCGTTTCCACGCCAAAAACGTGAAGAGTCGAGCCTTCCAGGAAGGAGATTTGGTTCTCCGAGTGGATCAGCAGAAACTACACAAGCTTGCTCCTTCTTGGGAAGGACCTAGGGGTGGACTAACGAGCAGCTCGGCTCGTTAAGCTCGTGCTCGTTAAGGCTCGGCTCGTTAAGCTCGTTAAGATTAACGAGCAGAAAACCCTGCTCGGCTCAGCTCGTTTGAAGCTCGTTAAGCTCGTGAGCGCTCGTTAACAGATTATAATATGTTATGATATACATGATGAATGTGTAGGTATGGTTTTCAAGATGAAATATGGTGACTACAAAAAGAAATGAAGTAGTTTGTTGCCTCATATGTCGATTAGATTAAATAGATGGACTGAGATGCTACAAAAGTTTGTCATATAAGATAAAAATATGTGTTGTGTTGTTGCTAACGAGCTTAACGAGCTACTCGTGAAACTCGTTACCTCACTCGTTAAGCTCGTTAATCTTAACGAGCTATAATCAATGACTGGCTCTGTTCATTAAGAAGCGAGCTATGAGCTTAACGAGCCGAACTATCGAGCGCTCATTAAGCTCACGAGCTACGAGCTTTTGGTCCAGCCCTAGAAGGACCCTTTATCGTCACCAAGGTTCTCCACAACGGAGCGTACCGCCTCTACAACGTCGAGCACAACATCGACGAGCCCCGAGCTTGGAATCCGGATTTGCTCCGTCCTTTTTATACTTAAGTATTCACTCAGATGAGTTGTAATAAAAGTACTCCTGTAGTTCATATTTTGCAAGATAATAGTGTCATAATTTCCCCAATGATTTTTGTCACTTTTGTTTGTTCAATAAAATTCCCCCTCAGTGGGTGGCTTAGCTGCGAATCCGTTTCGCCTAAGTTTGTAAAAAAAAAATCCTTACCGAGTGGCGAGCCAGCCTCCCACTCGGAGGCTTATCTGCGAATCCGTTTCGCCTAAGCTTCAAATAAAATCGTACCGAGTGGCGAGCCAGACTCCCACTCGGGGGCTTAGCTGCAGTCCAAGTACTCGCCTAAGTTTCAATAAAATCCTACCGAGTGGTGAGCCAGACTCCCACTCGGGGGCTTAGCTACAGTCCAAGTACTCGCCTAAGTTTCAATAAAATCCTACCGAGTGGTGAGCCAGACTCCCACTTCGGGGCTTAGCTGCAGTCCAAGTACTCGCCTAAGTTACAATAAAATCCTACCGAGTGGTGAGCCAGACTCCCACTCGGGGGCTTAGCTGCAGCCCAGTGCTCACCTAAGTTTTAAAAAATCCTACCGAGTGGAGAGCAGACCTCCCACTCGGGGGCTTAGCTGCAGCCCAGCGCTCACCTAAGTTTTGAAAATCCTACCGAGTGGAGAGCAGACCTCCCACTCGGGGGCTTAGCTGCAGCCCAACGCTCGCCTAAGTTTTGAAAATCCTACCGAGTGGAGAGCAGACCTCCCACTCGGGGGCTTAGCTGCAGCCCAGCGCTCGCCTAAGTTTTGAAAATCCTACCGAGTGGAGAGCAGACCTCCCACTCAGAGGCTTAGCTGCAGCCCAGCGCTCGCCTAAGTTTTGAAAATCCTACCAAGTGGAGAGCAGACCTCCCACTCGGGGGCTTAGCTGCAGCCCAGCGCTCGCCTAAGTTTTGAAAATCCTACCGAGTGGAGAGCAGACCTCCCACTCGGGGGCTTAGCTGCAGCCCAGCGCTCGCCTAAGTTTTGAAAATCCTACCGAGTGGAGAGAAGACCTCCCACTCGGAGGCTTAGCTGCAGCCCAGCGCTCGCCTAAGTTTTGAAAATCCTACCGAGTGGAGAGCAGACCTCCCACTCGGGGGCTTAGTTGCAGCCCAGCGCTCGCCTAAGTTTTGAAAATCCTACCAAGTGGAGAGCGAACCTCACACTCGGAGGCTTATCTACAGCCCGGTGCCTGCCTAAGTGAATTGGGGAACAAGTTGATTGCAATAAGCACTTCGCTTTAACCTGCAAAAGACATCTCAATCCAAATGAAAGCATATTCAAACGTCGAATCCAAGTTCGGATAAATACCTAATGGAACCGAAAGTGCTCAGGCGCTAAGCCTGTTAAGGTTTGTCGGTTACAAAAATCACTCGGCATACCGAGGCAAATTTAAAGTGGCAAGCTCAAGAAGTTTTTTACCCCTCCTGTGGAGGGCTGGAAGGTGCAACGAACTCGTCAAGGTCAATCCCATCAGCAATCCGAGTGGCAGCGGCGATGAAGGTCTCCATGAAAGACCGGAAATCGTGCTTCTTGGTGTTAGCCGCCCTCAGGGCCACTAGCTTGTCCTCTCGTGCTTCCTTGCAATGGACTCGGGCCAGAGATAGAGCAACGTCAGCGCCGCACCTGGCAGAGGACTTCTTCCACTCCTGCACTCGACTTGGGACTGTGTTCAGTCGAGTCATCAGAGACTCGAGGTCATTCTGGAGCGTCTCTCTGGGCCAGAGCGTGGTGTCGATGCGGGAAGTGGCGACCTTCAGCCTTGCGAGATAATCAACGACGGCAGCGACACGAGATTCGAGCCGGAACACGTTCATGGCGACTTCATCCGCCACGGGAGAGTTGACGGGGTCCAGGTTTGGCTCCAGTCGACCAGTCTCCTCTTCGAAGTTCTGGCAAAATTCTGCAAGCACAAACCACCGAGTCAAGACAACAGTCGAATGGAAAGATCACAGTTAAAATACCTGTTTGATGCAAAAGGTTACCTTCGAGCATGAGGAATAACTTCTTGGCGAGTCCGCCCAGATAAGCCTCCAGATCGTTCTTCTTCCCCACCAGCTCGCTGGCCTTGTCACTCAGAGCAATCTTATCACTTTTCAGTCGACTGACCTCTTTGTTGGCAGCATCAAGAGCAGCTTTCAGATTGGTGTTTTCTTCTTCGAGCTTGGTGACCGAAGCCAACTTCTCGTCAGCGAGCTTGGTCTTCTCTAAAGCTGTTTTCTGCATTTCAGCCAACTCAAGGTCTTTTTTCTTCTGGGCATCCTTCACTTTGCCTGCAAAGTTAGAGCAAGATCAGAATTTGAAACCAATAAGGGGCAAAGGCAGTTGTTGAAAGCCTCACCAAGCATACCTTTAGCTTCTTCCTTCGCCGTCGTTAAATTCTCCTGGGCCAGCTTCAGATCAAGCTCAAGCTGGATGTGTTTGTTCTCCAGCTCAGTTTAACGAGCCGCAAGGTCGCAGGATTTCTACGAAGAACCAATCAACAAAATGTCAGAGACAATTCACTTCCGAGTGACTAAGGAAAAATCACACGTTTCTAAGACTACGGCCGAATGCAAACATTCGACCATAGTCTCGGGGACTACACCCAGTGGGTGCACTCAGCGTGCCCCCACTAGTTCTATCAAGTCAGAGTCGACCAATCGACCAACAACAAAAAAAACAAGAGATGTTCTTCAGACTGTAGTCCACTGCCAGCAGTCGACCACAGTCTCGGGGACTACACCCAGTGGGTGCACTCAGCGTGCCCCCACTGGTTTGGAAATTCATTCGACCTAGTCGAGCGAAGGAAAAACTTAAACTATAAAGACTATGGTCGACTGCCAGCAGTCTACCATAGCCTTGGGGACTACACCCAGTGGGTGCACTCAGCGTGCCCCCACTAACTTGGAATTTCAATCGACACACCCACTGGGTGTAAGACAATCACTAGGAATTTCAGAAAGGAGAATTTTCAGTTATCATATCCTAACAGAACAGGCGGTGACCGACTGACCTGAATGTTACTCTGGAGAGCTGAACTGGCGTCATAGGCGGCCTGGCTAGCTTCTCGGATGGCCTTCACTTGCTCCATCATGACTCCCGCCTGGCGTATTGCTTCTTTCGCGGCACTGGCTTGGTCCTCTGGGACGAAGTGAGTCGAGAAAAGTGATGGCTGTGCAGCACTCGACGATGAGGGGCGAGCACTCGTCAGCGGCACCGCAAAAGATACGGTAGGCCGAGTGATGTTCTCTCCCTCCGCAACCAGTGTCTCGGGTGCTGGCACGACTTGAGTCGCCTTGCTAGCAGACGCCTTCCTGCTCTTCCTGTGCCTCAGTGGTTCCTCATCGTCGTTGTCAGGAAGGTTGATAACGACATTAGACGGGGCTATAGAAAAGAATCAAAATTAGAGACAAAGAGCCAATCGACTGAAGAACAGAATGATGAAAGTCCTACCAGGTTTTGAAGTGGCAGCGTCTTCCATCTCGTGATCGTCAGCCCTGGCCGAGGTATCAGAAGTAGCAGCGCTGCAGTACCAGAAGTCAGTCGGTTGATTCATGAGTCGACCAAAAATAAGTTCATGTGGAACAGAAAAACTCAAGTGGCATCATTACCCTGAGATAGTGGGGATCACCACCTTCATCTTCGGCAAGACCTTGGCCGGCTTCGACGGCGCCACCCTGGATTGCTTCGGAGCTTTCTCGGTCGGCACCGGAGACGTGGTTCGAGGACGCTTGGTCGACTGAACGACGGTTGCGACCCCCTTACCACGCTCGGTTGCAGGGTCATGGGCGAGCTTCGAGCGTCTTTCCGAGCGAGGCGGTGCAACTTCCTCCTCCTTCTCCTCTTCTTCCTCCTCACCAGAATCATCACCTTCATCATCATCGGCAGCATCCGAATCCCACTCCTCCTGGCTTTCGCCCCCACTTCCTTCCTCCTCCCCAGTCGGCGTCTGTGCTCCATTGGGCATCGAGTATAGTTCGGTGGTGGCCTGACAGACAACAAAACAAAGATCAATCGACCAATTTGCAGCAAAAGCAGAATAAGTATAGCAAGATTACGATTGAAGATAAAGTGGGCATACCGTGTCTGGAGTGTAAGAATGGTCGAGTGGCGGAATCCTCCTGGCTCCTCTAGGGTTGTCTTTATTCCCTGTGATCGCGGCCATCCACCTCTCCAATGTGGCGTCGTCGACTGCTTCTGGATGGACCCGCGTTTCATCCTCGGTTCCGCAGTGCAACCACATAGGATGGCCTCGGTACTGAAGTGGTTGGATGCGCCGCCTAAGGAAGACCTCCAGAAGGTCCATTCCCGTCACTCCTTCCCTAACTAACTGGACTACACGCTCCATCAACATCTTCACTTGGGCTTTCTCCTCGGGAAGCACCTTCAGAGAAGAGGGCTTGTTCACTCGGTCCATGGAAAACGGAGGGAGACCAGTCGACTGCCCCGGTGTCGACTCGTCTTGGCAGTAGAACCAAGTCGACTGCCACCCTCTGACCGACTCAGGAAGAGTCATAGCCGGAAAGGTACTCTTACTCCTCATCTGAATCCCAAGACCCCCGCACATCTGAATAACCTTAGTCCTATCGTCATCCGGACTCGCCTTTTTCACTGTCTGTGAGCGACAAGTGAATATGTGCTTAAAGAGACCCCAGTGCGGTCGACAGCCCAGGAAGTTCTCACACATGGACACGAAGGCAGCAAGGTAGGCGATGGAATTCGGATTGAAATGGTGGAGTTGCGCCCCAAAGAAATTCAAGAAACCACGGAAGAAAACACTCAGAGGCAGAGAGAATCCGCGGTCGACATGAGTTGCTAGAAGAACGCACTCACCCTCCTGCGGCTGTGGTTGCCACTCGTTCCCCGGGAGCCTCGCTGCCCCGTGAGGGATCAAGCCCTCGTTGGCCATCTCAGTGAGATCCGTCTCGGTGATGGTCGAGCGGATCCAATCCCCTTGTACCCAGCCATGCGGCAGGCGGGACCTGGACGAGGATCCGCCCCGACTGGGCGCTCTCCCTTTCGCCTTCCCCGTCACCGTCGCCTTCTTCGCGCGCTCCAAAGCCGCCGTCTTCTCCTTCACCATTGTCGCCGACGAAGCGCACGAGGAGTGGATGGGCAGGGCAAGAATAGGCGCAGCAGGCGGAGAGAGAGAGGGCAGGAGGAAGAATGGAGAGATACTGTTCAAAAAACCCTCACCTGACGTCTTTTATAAGGGCACTTCCGAGTGGCTGACGAGTGGGCCCGGACGATCCTATCACATCCCAAAACAGTCGTGCGTACGCGATACGTGGCGAGAAAGGCGGCATGGAAATCGAGGCGTCTATGCCCTATCCCATCCGAGCGCCGTGGTCCGCCCCGCTTCGCGCGCTTCCCAAAATTCGGATCCCACAAAATCCGCTAACAGCAGATCAATCTGTTAGACGGGAGATTTCCTGCGATCCGTCGCTCAGGAGTTTACTAAGTTCAAAAGTTCACTCGACGGGAGAAAAGAATGGATCAAGGCGACTGAAAGAAAAGTTGCTGTTATCAACAAAGAGATTATTGGTCCAAGATGATACACGTTCAGAACACAAAAGCAGGTCGGAAATATTATCACCTCCTTCCTCACTCAAACCTCGATCCATTCGGGGGCTAATGATGAAGTCATGTACCTAGGGTAGGGTCATAGACCTGACCTAAGTACCCTTCCCAAGGACACCCTCAAAAGAAGCTGCTTCCAGTCGACCAAGAGAGACTTCACTCGACGGACTCGAAGGACTCGACCATGAAGACTCACTCGACCACCAGGAGATCAAGAGCCACTTTGCATCCAATCGGTCTGTAATTAAGTAGTCTTTATGGCATTTAGGACACTTTATGTAAGGCGTTACCAGTAACTCCTAGCCTTAATGTACTTTAAACCCTGCATAACTGAGGGCCGGAGGGGTCTGGCAGACACTATATAAGCCACCCCCCTCCTCAGTGTAAAGGGTTCGCACCCCTGTAATCTACACACACATAATCCAGTCGACCGCCTCCGGGCTCCGAGACGTAGGGCTGTTACTTCCTCCGAGAAGGGCCTGAACTCGTACATCCCTTGTCCTTACAACTGCTCCATAGCTAGGATCTTGCCTCTCCATACCTACCCCCCATTCTACTGTCAGACTTAGAACCACGACACCGCACAGCTAGCAAGTGTCAGAGCCTGGCCCGTTCCTCTTCTTAATCTGGTCAGCCGCTGGAAGTTTGCGACGAAGAGCTTGCCAAAGGAAGCTTTTAATCTTAGGAGGGATGCGGGCAGACCAAATGTATTTAAACTTGTCGATGCTACCACCTGCGATAAGTTTCGGATAAGCCGACTTAACAGAAAAACGCCCCGAAGAAGAGTGGGGCCACACCACAGAGTCCTCTTCCTCCGAGAGCAGGGGGAAGCAGGCAGTAAGGCATTGCCAATCTTCCAACTCCACAGGGGAAAGAGAACGCCGGAAATCTAAAACCCAGCCCTAGGCCGAGAGCTCAAAGATGGAGATCTCGGGATTATCACAAAACAAAAACAGAGTCGGGTGAGCCACCGCAAGCGTGGTGTCCCCCACCCACCAATCTAACCAAAAACGAGTAGCTTTACCGTTACGAACAATGAATTTCACACAGGAACGGAAAATCGGTCTAACACTAACAAGCTGACGCCAAAATTGAGAGCCACCTGAAGGGGGAGCGAACATCGGGCTCAAGGAGGGGGAGTATTTAGCTTTGAGAAGATTAAGCCAAGCAGGGCGATCAACAAGAAACATAATCTTCCACCACCATTTTAACAAAAGGCATTTATTCATGATTCTGGTATTAAGAATGCCAAGGCCGCCCATGTTCTTAGGTCTACAAATGAGATCCCATTTAACCATCCTATATTTGTGTTTATTATCGAAAGAATTCCAGAAAAAGGCACCCCTATGCTTATCGAAGCCCGAGTGAATCCCTTCAGACAGGAGATAAAAGCCCATTAGAAACATCGGGAGAGAGGAGAGGCAGGAATTGGTAAGGGCAACCTTGCCTACCTGAGAATTATAACAACCTCGCCATGGCAAAACTCTATTGCCAACTTTAGTCATAGCCGGGGCAAAATCTTTAGCCAAAAGTTTAAGAGGGGAGATTGGTAGGCCCAAATATTTGAAGGGGAAAGATCCGAGAGAGCAGTTCAAAAGGTGGGCCACCCGCTGCACTTCCGAGACAGGTACCCCAGTAACAATGACCTCACTCTTAGAGAAGTTGATTTTAAGGCCCGATAAAGCTGCGAAGCAGAGAAGAAGAAATTTCAGATTTGTAATGGAGTTGTCATTGAGTTCAACCATAATGATGGTGTCATCCACATATTGTAAGTGAGAGATGCCGTTAGGAATGAGATGAGAAATAACAGGCGAAATTTGACCAGCAGCCACGGCTCGAGATAAAATGTGAGATAAAGCATCGGCCACAAAATTGAAGAGCAAGGGAGACGCCGGATCTCCTTGTCTCAAACCCCTACCATTAGCAAAGAAATTATTGGTCTGGCCATTGACATCCACCGCCGTGTGGCCCCTAGTGACAAGTTGCATCAGACGGTGAACCATCAAACCATCGAAGCCCTTGGCCAGCAAAACTTGGTGAAGAAAGGACCAGCTCACCGAGTCATACGCCTTTTCGAAATCAAGCTTAAGGACCACAGCCTTGGTGTTCTTACAACGGAGGTCGTGAATTATCTCGTGTAAGCAAAGGACCCCGTCCAAGATGAATCTCCCCTTAATGAACGCAGATTGAAAGGGGCTAATTACCCGATGGGCGATCGGGGAAACCCTAGAGGCCATGCCCTTGGCAGGGATCTTAGCAAAATTGTTAATCAGAGCAATGGGCCTAAATTGGGAGATTAAGTCAGCGTCTTTGACTTTAGGGATGAGGGAGAGAACTGCGTAATTGAGTCTCGAGATGTCAACAGTCCCCAACTAGAACCCTTGAGATATAGCCATAATTAGACTTTTTAGCTGAGGCCAGAATTGCCGGAAAAAAGGGATGGAAAAGCCGTCAGGACCAGAAGCCGCATTAGCGTTGGCAGAACGTATCATCTCGAAAATTTCCTCTTCCGTGGGTGGGATCAGCAGACTGTAATTATCAGCGCTCGAGAGTTCATCAAGGGGAGACCAGAAGGACGAAGCCAGCTTATAACCTACCTCAGGTTTAGCCGCAAGAAGGTTAGAGAAGAAAGAAACCACATGACGCATAATCACCGAAGGGTCAGATACCCTGACATCGTCAATAATAAGGCTAGCAATAATGCATCTCCGACGTCTACCGTTAGCGATAGCAAAGAAGTAAGCCGTAGGCGAATCACCCTTTAATGTCCAGTTAATAGTACCACGCTGTTTCCAATACACTTCCTCCTGCCTATGAAATCCCAACAGCTCCTCTTCTAGACCATACCGAATTTGCCATTCATTCGAGGAGAGCCCAGAGTTGTCCGCGCATTCATCCAAGACGCCGATTTGCACCATCAACCTGGCTTTGTCACGCCTTGACTCAGCTAGTGGTTTTTGGCCCAACCTCTAAGGAATCTACGAAGGAAATAGGAGCATTGATGCCAGTCATCCATCGGGCCAAAAGAACGATGAGTAGAGGAGAGGAAAGTCAGAATCTTATGCGCCACCAACTCATTGAAACCCTCCACTTGAAGCCAGGAAGCATCAAACTGAAACCTTGGGAGACCCACTGGGCGCGATCCATCATCTAGGATCAGGGGAGTGTGATCAGAGCCAACACAGGCCAGGGCTCTAAGACTGACACGAGGGAATAAAGAATCCCACCTAGTACAAAAAAAACCCTATCGAGAACGGAGCGGATGGGGGGAGTTTGATGGTTAGACCAAGTAAAGCGGGCTCCGACCCTAGGAATCTCACGAATAGCCGTTTCCCTAATGAAAGCATTGAAAGCATCAGCCAGAGGCCAAGAGAAGTTAGACGGGCTCTTGTCAGAAGGGAAACGAAGCAGGTTAAAGTCGCCCCCGATCAGGAGTGGAAGCTGGCAGGATTCGATTTTAATACTAATCTCGTCCAAAAAAGCATAAGACATCGCGTGGTCAGCCGGACCATAAACCACCATGATTTCCAACAAAGAATTGAGAGATCGAAGAGAAACCACCGTGCTAGCCCAAAAAATGCCATGGTCAAAAGCCACAAAATCGAAAGTGTCTTTTTTGGAACCAAGCAAAAAACCACCCGACTGTCCAACTGATGCCACATAGTTCCAATGAAATCTGTCAATCCCAGCAATGGCCGATAATTAGCTCGCGGAAAAGGAAGATTTAATAGTCTCGACAAGGCCAATAAATTCAACATTTTCAGACCGAACCAAATCTTTAAGTTGGTCCCTGCGCCCCCTAGCGCCGAAACCTCTAATGTTCCAGAATAAAGCCTTCATCTATAAGACAAGTTTTTAATGCGAAGACTCGACCTGCTCGGCGCCATACAGGGTTTAGCATGCTTCCCTGCCCCACATTTAGACACCACCGGGGTAGCTTGACACCTGTCAACTCCCCCCTCGTCCCCTCCGGCCACAACCAGTGGGGCAGCCGGACCCACCCCAGCCTCCTTGGCTTTCACAATATCAGCCTGGGCAATTTCATTTGCCCTAATAATACCAAGAATCGACGAGGGAGATCCCAAGCTAGAGTCTAAGCAAATACCCACATCATTTAAAATTTTGAGCAAGTGATCATCAGACTGAGGAGGAAGAACTAAACGCACAGGAGAAGAAACCATGGGGCGGGAGGGGGAGGTGACTGGACACGAACCTGAAGGAGGCAGATCCCGCGCCGCAGCACGCTGAGCAGCCCGATAGACCACCCGCTCACCACTGTTAGAGACGCGGCCGCTCTTGCGAGCCGTGGAAGCGGGCGAGCGCAACGGCACAGGGCGAGCAGGACTGGGAGAGGGCGCAGCGGAAGACGGGCCCGAGGCCGCACCCAGATCGGCATCAAGCCTTCGGAAGAGCCCAGCCGCGGACTGCCTGGAGTCACCAGAAGCACGGCTCTTGGCAGAGTATTTCTTGACAGAGGATTTCTTCTTCTTCTTGGGCACAGCGGGGCCAGCCGGGGGAAGATCTTCAGTGCCAGACAAGGAGGGGGAAGCGGGACGGGCAGGGAGATTGGAGCACACCGCCGAGAAAGGCGTGCCCTTAGCCCCACCAGAGGCCGCACCCCCTCCGCCCACATCAGGCACCGAGTCCTTGGCCCCCCCCCCCTCCCCCGCCAACAGGCGCATTCTCCTTTAGCATCTCCTGATCTTTGGGAGAAAGACCATCCCACTCCGACTGGGTGAAATGAGGATCATTCCCATGCATGGAGTCGTCGGGGCGTCCATCCCCATCTTTGTTCTTGTCGCCATTGCCAGAGGCCGGGGGCGGGGGAGGAGGAGGAGGAGACACCGGGCCCGAGGCCCCCTCCACCCGCACCCGGAGCCGGAAGCCACCAGCCGCAGGGAAGACGTCAATGGCGCCGCGAATGCACAGAGGGTCAACACACCAGATCCGAAGCCGGGCTGGCCCCAGGATGGCCAAAGAACCTTGGTCCACTTTAATGGGTTTCCCGATGAGAACCCCGAATGCCATAAGGAACGCCATGGTGCACATGTTAGAGGGAACATCTTCAACCAGCACCCACACATCAGAAGAGAAGAAATCGCCTTGGACCCGTTAGAAGCAGCTTTGACCGAGACCACAAGTTGGTTTAGAGGCAGCGTGAAGCTAGTGCAAGAGGAAATCATACAGAGACTCTCTTTAGAAGGAAAAGTCGCAGCAAATTCGAACTCTGAAAGTTGGCGGATCTGCCAATCCCAACCACCCTCATCCCATAGCTGAAGTTCGTCAAGGAGAGTCTGGGGAGAGATGCGTTTATCCTGGACAGAGATAACGCCAACATTGGATAGCGACGGGATAGGGGCAGCCTCCAGGATCCCCTTGTCCAAAGCAAAGAAAGAGCACCCAGGGAGGCCGGTACCATAATGAACAAAAGCGGGGGGCTTGACACGGTTCTGATAGTCCACCGTTAGGTGACCGTCTTCCCTGCAGATGAGGCAGAAGGGAAGGTTCTCACACCGAGATTGAAAATGGCCGGGGCGATGACACGCAAAACAGGTGAGGACGGGGTTAGAGACTTGGGATTGGGAGGGGGGATGCGACCAGAACCACGAGGAGGAGGAGGGAGGATGCCGTCACCAGACGCAGCGGGCCCGGATCCGGAGCTCCGCCCCGCAGCGGGACCGACAAGGCGGCGAGCCGGGCCCCCCTACGCGCCACGGGGGAAGAAGCGGGACGGCCCACCCCCAGCCACCGCCGGCGCCCGCAGCGGAGCGCCGCCATGGGGAGCAGCACCCAGCGGGGGAGACGCCTGGGAAGGACCCGACGAGCCCGCCCTACTGGCCGCCGCCGCCAACTCCCAGGGATCCGCCGCAGCCGAAGGAGCACCAGGCGCGGGAGGGAGAGGCGCCGACGGGCCCGAGCCAGAGGCGCGAGGGGACACGCCAGCCGACGTAGCAGCCGACCCCGCCTCCGGGGCGAGCGAGGCCTGAAGCTTCGCGCGAAGGGCCGCCTCGTACTCCAGATCCGCGTCCGCATCGCCGGAGCCATCGCGCCCCCGCTTCTGCCCGGAGACCGCCTCACTGGAGGAAGCACGAGAGCGGTCCATCGTAGCCACCGCCGCAAAGGAGAGGGAGAGGGGAGGGGGAGGGGCAGATCTGACGAAGCGGCGGATGGGAAGACGGTGCCGAGCTAGATCTGAGGAGGAGGCCGGAAACCCTAGAAATGAGGGAGCCACACCCCTCCGCACCCATAAATACCCTGACCGAGCCAGGCCAGGCCCGGTACAAGACCTCACAGGAGGGGTGGGCTGGACCTGGGCCGCCCGCGGCCCAGAGACCAAAGA
This sequence comes from Triticum timopheevii, assembly GCA_963921465.1. Lineage (NCBI taxonomy): Eukaryota > Viridiplantae > Streptophyta > Magnoliopsida > Poales > Poaceae > Triticum > Triticum timopheevii. The sequence continues at coordinate 346,380,195 of OY997270.1, read as the reverse complement.
CGGAAGGGGGGATCAGAAAATGACGCCAGAGCCAACAACGGAACCGGCCCACCAGGCCCAACAGCACCCACCGGGGCCCGCGCCATAGGCGGGGGAACCAGCGCCGTCCCCTATCCCAGATCTAGGGTTGGCCCCACACCGATGCCGCCGGAGCGACGGAGGCCGCCACCGAGGACGAGCCAACAAGGGGGCCAGCCGGAGAGCAAGACGCCGGCGATGGCACCGCCCCCACCACCCCAACCGGCAGCAGCGGGAACGCGCCAGGGGACCGACACGAAGCACGCCGACGCCCACACGAAACGCGACGCCACCCACTCTCCACCACGGCCGGCCCGACGGGCCGCCCCCGCCCCCCCCCCCCCCCCCGGCGCGAACTTGCGCCGACGACCCGCCGCCGCAGCCACAGGGGAACCGCACGCCGGGGCCAGGCGGGGAGGGGGCGAAGGAGCCTCAGACTCCGACCCGGAGCCATCCGAATCAAGCGCCCAAAACTTATTAGCCCGAAGGGGAGCGATGAGGCCAGAGCGAGAAGGGGAGACCAGAGAGGAGAGGGGAGCGGCACGCGACGCCGGAGCGGATCCCGGAGGGGTCCGAGGGGGGGAGGGAGGAGGGGAGGTCGCAAGGGGCAAGGACGCCGCCGGTACGGAGCCGGGAGACGGCGTCACCACGAGGGGAAGGGGGGAGAGGGGGGAGAGGAGAGCCATTGACCCTACACAAGTGAGAGAGAGACCATCCTGCTCTCTCCGTCCAAAAAAATTTGTCCCTCAAATGAATGTATCTAGCACTAAGACAACAAGCTCACCTTTCAAGATATTTTCCAGCTTGTTTTGCTGCTCTGTACTGCATGTCACATCATTCTTGCGAGCAAGGTCGTAGAACGAGCAGAGATATGTGTGTATATACTCGTACGGGTGACTGATCTGAAAAGAAGAAATACAGACGGCGACCTGAAAGCCTGAACTAATGCTAAATATCTCAAGGCACCGATATGCTGCACGCTAGTCAGTCAGCGGGTCTGGTTTGAAACATCTATATCCACAATGAATGAAGTCGAGGTGTACATCCACACTTAACCCTAAACTACCAGTCGAATAATATGTACGTATAATATTCTGTGAAAAAATGAAGAATAAGAAGCCGGCCTAATCCAATTTAGAACAGAGGACAGTAGGCAGAAAGAACATTGTCCCTTCAGTTATACTCCCTCCATTCCTATCAGTTATACTCCCTCCGTTCCTGAATATAAATCGTTCGGAGAGTGTAAACTGAACTCCCCTAGCGACTTATATTTTGGAACAGAGATATACACATCATGGACTATTTTTTCTTTATACCATTTGATTTGATATAGGTTTGAATGTCCCTAATTGATTCTGTGGGCTAAATATGTCATCGACAGAAGGTTTTAGTCAACTACTCCCTTCGTTCGGAATTACTTGTCGCGAAAATGGATGTATCTAGACGTATTTTAGTTCTAGATACATCCATTTCCGAGACAAGTAATTCCGAACAGAGGGAGTATCTGTCAGGAATCCTCAAAAAGGAGAAGGATCTCTCAAGATCTTGGAAAATAAAAAAACTACTCCGAGGGAAGAGACGGCGTTTTTAGTCAGCTTATCGTTGTACAATGCTAATGCATACATAAATTTTATTTTTATTTTGCAGGTGGCATACATGATACAGTCAGAACACTACATGCAGGGGCGGACCCAGCAAAAGAATTGAGAGGGGGCAATAATGTTTGGCCATATTCGAATTAACAAAGTAGTCCTCCATATAAATTGAAACCTAGGCACAATCACTTCATTCTCCATGAGATGACCAAATTCATGAAAGAAAAAAAAATCAATTTGAAACAAAATGACTTACATCGGTATGTTAATATCTTGTTCTGAAGTTTCATAAGAGAACATTGATACATTGCCTAACAATCTAACCAACAACCTTGAAGAAAAAAAATCCTTATTATCAAACGAAGGGAGAATTAAAATATTGAAGGGTGTATTTATACAAGCGAAAAGAGCATTTCACACATTGCCTTTTACTTTGTCCCACGGTGATTTTTCACCTCTTGAGCACATTTGATTATCACTTGATTTGGAAAAAAAATAGCAATGCCTTTTCTACAAATCAAATACAACTATGGTTCATACCAATCGACACTAAAATGTTGATTGATCGTCACGATTGTCTTTTGCTTAAACTTTTTAGGACGAGGCAGATTTCCTGATGCCGATTGTGATTGTAATATGCAATCATCTTGCTGGAAACTAGTAAGAATAGATGATCCGAATGAAATTTTGAGTATCTCGGGCTAGACAAATTTTGGTACTAAAATTTAAATCCTACGAGAAAATTGTTTGAACCAATCTAGTCATCTAAATCAGTAAATTATACACATAAATTGATGATACTATTATGGTTTGTATACACAGGAATTGCGAACGAACAAATTTTTTTGAAAAGGAAGAACCCTAATGATCTACTATACGTCTTACTTGATGTCAATGGGAACGCTGAAATTGCAGAATCGGTGACGAGGCTGTGTTGCGAAGGCGGCGTGAAAGCGAGAGACAGGCTACGGCAAGTCGCTGATTGCCGGCGGCGAGCGCAGGATTGGGGCGGCTGCAGTATCATGCGTTCGCTACTTTTTGTGTGTGCGTTGAAGTGCATCAGGGGGTCTAGAGCCGCACTGATCTTTGTGGTGGGCTTCTACAGATTTAGAATACATGGGCTTTTGAAAATAAACAAGAAATTGGGCCGAGTGGGGGCACACGTAGCTTGGCACGATCAGTCGAGGCGTACGAGGAAAAATCGAGTGGGGGCAGCTGCCCCCACAACCTTCAACGTGCGTCCGCCCCTGACTACATGGATGGATTTGATTCTTTTTCTTCTATATGTTTCGCCTGATTTGATTCAAGCATATCAAACCGTCGTATTTCTAGTCCTTGTATGAAATCTCTATTTTTTTAAATTTTTTTGCGGGGAGCTTGTAGGTAGTCATTATCATTCTTATTCACGACTGAATAAGTCGCTGTACGCTCGTAATATTCCTCACGCAGGCCAGTGGGTCGGGAGTGCAAATGCGGTGCGACTGCATGATGTAAACATTAGGCACCATTTTCTTGTGCGCGCCGCATGCTCCCGATGTCAACCGATGACGGCATGATGCAAAGTCGTCTCGGCAACCTGGGCTCTCCTCAACAACTCACCAAATCCAGACCTCGCTTTCTTTTCATCATCAACGCTCTGTGCTTGGCTCCATCCACCACCTGGCTGGCGTAGCAACACTGGACTCTGGCACGAAATCCGAATTTTCGCGCGCCTTGCCGGAGGACGGCGGCGTCGTACGGAAAAGAGACGGGGCCCGAGAAACGTGGGCTGAACGTGAGACACGTTCCTCGGACGCGCTCACGACCCTGCACATGTCCGTCGGTCGTCGCTCGCGGTGGCGGACCGGCGGTGGTGGTGCTGCTGCGGCAGCTTTTCCCCGGACGCCGTTGCGCAAAGCGTAGCTCCAGCTGGCGCGCTCGTCGACCACGAAACCCGGCCGGCGCTCGCCACGTCCGGTTGGATCTCCTGGGCCACCAGAACCACCGAGAGGGATTCGTTGGAGTTGACTTGGCGCCTTGGCGGTGTCGCGCGCCGTCGGATCGGCTCGTGCGTGCACTCGGTGGCTGCTTTGCGCCAACGAGACGCGTGAAAACGTGGCCGCCAGGCACCGCAAGGCCCAAGGAACGTAGTACGTCGACTGCATTATTTGGTGCTCTGATTGGATCCTAGGTGACTGGGGTCTAGGGGTACCAGTACAGCGAGTGTGGCTCTCGGAAGGATCTGGAAATTACGGATCCGGCTTGCCTACTCCCTTCCCATGCTCTTATCCGTGCTCCCACTTCATCCTATGGCTATCCTTTTTTCTTTTTCTTTTCTAATCTAATCATCTTCCCCCTGATTTTCAGGGATGGGGCCGGGTCTTATTTTCTTCCAATCAAATCAAGCCACGTATGCGGGAGCATGAATGGGAGCATGGGAAGGGAGCAGGCAAGTCTCACGGTACCTCATCCTCAAGGTACCGCTAATCACGTCTTTTGATTGGGAAGCAGATGACCGAGCCGTGCAACGATGAGCTTTCACCGCACACGAAACGGGCTCGTGGTTTCTGTTCGTTGCCTTGCCATTTTCTCGGAAGAAGCTTCTGAAATAAGCTAATTAATTGCACAGGCTAACTAATCCCCGCGGCAGGAAGAAGTTAGCACGTCAGGCTAATATACTCACCTTTTCCAATTATTAAATACTTTAGGCCCACCAGCACGTGATAGGTTGTGCCTAGGCGTATAGAATCATGGACATTTTAGAAAAACATTTCAATTTTTTCTTTGTGCATGCCTGAATTCAAGTGATAGGATAGGCAGACAAGGGCAGCTACATCGCATAGACATTTGCTTCAGGTCTGCTAAGCTGGTAGGGCACCTCATGTTTAAAAATGAATTATTTGCTGCAGTGGACAGGATGTTCTCTAATCTAACCTATACAAACTGAAACAAGATTTTGTACAGGGTGGTTCAGATATGGCATGGGCCGGCAGACCGGCATCCAGCTGCATGCAATGTATTTGTCAAAACAAAATGAGTTTATACTGGACAAGAACCGAAGGATCCCAGAAACAATCAAGAACAGTTTCTGCAACTTAATTATACAACAGACATAGCATTATTAAGAGAGTGACAGATGAGAACAATGATGAACTAGCATCAGCCTTCAAACTACTCCCTCCGTCCCACTAGTGTCAAAAAACGTCTTACAATATGGGACGGAGGGAGTAGCTTCTATCCTATCCAGAAGATCTACTCCCTAGCTAACACGAGTATAGGGACGATTGGGATTGCTTGTAAAACATTTCTGATGTTAACTTGCCCCCGCTAGTCAAGGATGTAGCCGTACGATCCTAAGAATAGATCCGCTCGTTAGGGGTAAAAGAAGAAGAAATGATATTCAGCTAATGTTTGCTAGGAGAGGATGACAAACCAAACGTTTTTATGCAATTTATATTGTCGCGGGGATGAAAACTTTAGTTTACAAGCACGGTAAATCCTGGCAAATAGCTGAGACGGATTTTCCATGCTTGCCAACTAAACTTGACATCCTTGCCCAACATCGATTGCCATGCAAATCGTTTGCAATTGCCATGGTTTTCAGCTGAAGTTCGATGGTTAATCCGGTCAAGAATATCTGAAAACAAAGCAAGGGCACAACTTTTATTTATTTCCAAGAAAAACTGTAGACGAGGCCGTGTCATTATAGTAAATAGAAATAAAATTCACGTCCACAAAATATTAAACCTAAGTGGTACTATGAATGTTCATCCATTGTGTCATCCAGGTAAGATTTTACAAATTCCTGGAATGTCCTAAATTGGAATGTTAGAGGGATTAATGACAGTAAGAAATGGTTAGCCTTGTCCAACAAAATTGCAGAATCTTCCTGTGATATTTTATGTCTTCAAGAGACCAAGAAAGATCATTTTGATAATAATTTCATCAAGAACTTTTGCCATAAAAAACTCAACAAGTTTGATTTTGTTCCATCTGTGGGAGCTTCTGGAGGATTGTTTCTAGTTAGGAATGAACAAGTGTTTAACGGTCACACCATCCATAAAAGTGATTTCTTCATCACAATTGATTTCACCTCTAAGCAGTCCGGAGAACATATTCTAATTACAAATGTATATGGGCCCTGTCAAAATCCAGCCAGATCTGAGTTTCTTACCTGGTTTCAAGATTTACAAATTGATGATGATGTTAATTGGCTAGTTATGGGTGATTTTAATTATGTCAGATACCCCCACAACAAGAACAGAGCTGGAGGCAGTATGCAAGCTATGTACTCTTTCAATGAAGCCATCAACAAGTTGGCACTGATTGAAATACCCCTCAAAGGCAGAAGCTTTACTTGGAGTAACATGCAAGATGCTCCTCTTCTTGAGAGAATTGACTGGTGCTTTACCTCTGAACATTGGACTTCAACCTATCCCAACACCATGGCACTCCCTCTGGCCAGAACAACTTCAGATCATGTTCCAATTGTGATTAAAATTGATACTTCCATCCCAAGATCCAAGATCTTTAGGTTTGAAAAGTTCTGGCTTCACCACCCACAATTCAAGGAGATAGTCAAGAGCATTTGGGAACAGCAGGTCACAAAAACAGATAGTGCCAAGGTTATTTCTACTAAATTTAAAATATTGAGAAAAGGCCTCAAAATATGGGCAAAGAATTGTTCAAATCTTAAACAATGCATTTCAAACTGCAATGAAGTGATTTTTCTGTATGACCACCTTGAGGAACTGAAGGCAGTTAACAATGGAAGAGCATAATGGTAGATTTATCCTCATGCAGCACCTTAACTCCTTACTGCTTATGCAGAAAATTTATTGGAAGCAAAGAGCCACTATTAGGAATATTAAATTTGGAGAAGCCAACACCAAATTTTTCCAAGCCAAGGCCACTATCAAGCATAGACAACCATATTGCTATGCTCAAGGATGAGAATGCTATTGAACATCATGACCATCACACTAAAGAAGCCATTCTTTTCAAAGCTTTCAAAGAAAGGCTAGGTACAACACAAGTCACTCATAACCCTCTTCTATTGGAATCTCTGACTAACACCGATGATGATTTGCAGTCCTTAGTGAAGGAAATATGCCCTAGAGGCAATAATAAAGTTGTTATTTATATTTCCTTATATCATGATAAATGTTTATTATTCATGCTAGAATTGTATTAACCGGAAACTTAGTACATGTGTGAATACATAGACAAAACAAAGTGTCCCTAGTAGGCCTCTACTTTACTAGCTCGTTAGTCGAAGATGGTTATGTTTCCTAACCATAGACATGTGTTGTCATTAGATGAACAGGATCACATCATTAGGAGAATGATGTGATGGACAATACCCATCCGTTAGCTTAGCATTATGATCGTTACAGTTTCATTGCTACTGCTTTCTTCATGACTTATACATGTTCCTCAGACTATGAGATTATGCAACTCCCGAATACCGGAGGAACACCTTGTGTTCTATCAAACGTCACAACGTAACTGGGTGATTATAAAGATGCTCTACAGGTGTCTCCGAAGGTGTTTGTTGGGTTGGCATAGATCGAGATTAGGATTTGTCACTCCGTGTTTTGGAGAGGTATCTCTGGGCCCTCTTGGTAATGCCATCAATATAAGTCTTGCAAGCAATGTGACTAATGAGTTAGTTGCGGGATGAAGCATTACGAAACGAGTAAAGAGACTTGCCGGTAACGAGATTGAACTAGGTATGATGATACCGATGATCGAATCTCGGGAAAGTAACATACCGATGACAAAGGGAACAACGCATGTTGTTATGCGGTTTGACCGATAAAGATCTTCGTAGAATATGTAGGAGCCAATATGAGCATCCAGGTTCCGATATTGGTTATTGATCAAAGATGTGTCTTAATCATGTCTACATAGTTCTCAAACCCGTAGGGTCCGCATGCTTAACGTTCGATGACGATTGGTATTATGAGTTATGTGATTTGATGTCCGAAGTTTGTTCGGAGTCCCGGATGAGATCACGGACGTGGCGAGGAGTCTCAAAATGGTCGAGACATGAAGATTGATATATTGGAAGGCTATATTCGGACATCGGAAAGGTTCCGACTGATTCGGGTATTTTTTGGAGTACCGGGGATTTACGGGAATTCATTGGGAGAAGTAATGGGCCTTATTGGGCCATACGGGAAAGGAGGAGGCAGGGGAAAAGGATTCCTACTAGGACTTGGAAGTCCTAGTAGGACTCCATACTCTTGGCGCACCCCTAGGGGGCCGGCCTCTCTCCCTCCCTCCTTTATATACGTGGGCAGGGGGCACCCCAAAGACACACCAAGTCTTCTCTTAGTCGTGTGCGGTGCCCCATCCAGAGTTACACACCTTGGTCATATCGTCATAGTGCTTAGGCGAAGCCCTGCGCTGGTAACTTCATCATCATCGTCGCCATGCCGTCGTGCTGACGAAACTCACCCTCGTTCTCAACTGGATCAAGAGCACGAGGGTCGTCATCGAGCTGAACGTGTGCTGAACACGGAGGTGTCGTACGTTCAGTACTTGGATCGGTTGGATCGCGAAGAAGTTTGACTACATCAACCGTGTTATTGAAACGATTCCGCTTTCGGTCTACGAGGGTACGTGGGCACACTCTCCCCTCTTGTTGCTATGCATCACCTAGATAGATCCTGCATGATCGTATGAAAATTTTGAAATTACCGCGTTCCCCAACAGTGGCATCCGAGCCAGGTCTATGCGTAGATGTTTTATGCACGAGTAGAACAAAAAGAGTTGTGGGCGATAATAGTCATACTACTTACCACCAACGTCTTACTTTGATTCGGCGGTATTGTTGGATGAAGCGGCCCGGACCGACATCACATGATCGTGTTCATGAGACTGGTTCTACCGATGTGCTTTTGCACATAGGTGACTGGCGGGTGTCTGTTTCTCCAACTTTAGTTGAATTGAGTTTGACTACGGCCGGTCCTTGTTGAAGTTTAAAATAGCACACTTGACGAAAAATCATTGTGGTTTTGATGCGTAGGTAAGAACGGCTCTTGCTAGAAGCCCGTAGCAGCCACGTAAAATTTGCAACAACAAAGTAGAGGATGTCTAGCTTGTTTTTGCAGGACTTGCTGTGATGTGATATGGTCAAGACATGATATGATATAAATTGTTGTATGAGAAGATCATGTTTTGTAACAGAGTTATCGACAACTAGCAGGAGCCATATGGTTGTCGCTTTATTGTATGCAATGCAATCGCCATGTAATTGCTTTACTTTATCACTAAGCGGTAGTGATAGTCGTAGAAGCAATAGTTGGCGAGACGACAATGATGCTATGATGGAGATCAAGGTGTTGCGTCGGTGACAATGGAGATCATGACGATGCTTCGGTGATGGAGATCATGAGCACAAGATGATGATGGCCATATCATGTCAGATATTTTGATTGCATGTGATGTTTATCTTTTATGCATCTTATTTTGCTTAGTACGGCGGTCGCATTATAAGATGATCCCTTACTAAATTTCAAGGTATAAGTGTTCTCCCTGAGTATGCACCATTGCTACAGTTCGTCGTGTCGAGACACCACGTGATGATCAGTGTGATAAGCTCTACGTTCACATACAACGGGTGCAAGTCAGTTTTGCACACGCAGAATACTCGGGTTAAACTTGACGAGCCTAGCATATGCAGATATGGCCTCGGAACACTTGAGACCGAAAGGTCAAGCGCGAATCATATAGTAGATATGATCAACATAGTGATGTTCACCATTGAAAACTACTCCATCTCACATGATGATCGGACATGGTTTAGTTGATTTGGATCACGTGATCATTTAGATGACTAGAGGGATGTCTATCTAAGTGAGAGTTCTTAAGTAATATGATTTATTGAACTTTAATTTATCATGAAGTTAGTCCTGATAGTATTTTGCAAATTATGTTGTAGATCAATAGCTTGCATTGTAGCTTTCCTATGTTTTTATATGTTCCTAGAGAAAACTAAGTTGAAAGATGATAGTAGCAATGATGCAGACTGGGTCCGTGATCCGAGGTTTATCCTCATTGCTGCACAGAAGAATTATGTCCTTGATGCACCGCTAGGTGACAGACCTATTGCAGGAGCAGATGCAGATGTTATGAACGTTTGGCTAGCTCCATATGATGACTACTTAATAGTTTGGTGCACCATGCTTTATGGCTTAGAACCGGGACTTCAAAAACATTTTGAACGCCACAGAGCATATGAGATGTTCCAAGAGCTAAAATTGGTATTTCAGACACATGCCCATGTCAAGAGGTATGAGACCTCTGACAAGTACTTCGCCTAAAAGATGGAGGAGAATTGCTCAGCTAGTGAGCATGTGCTCAGAATGTCTTGGTACTACAATCGCTTGAATCAAGTGGGTGTTAATCTTCCAGATAAGATAAGTGATTGACAGAGTTCTCTAGTCACCGTTACCAAGTTACTGGAACTTCATGAGGAACTATAGTATGCAAGGTATGACGAAAATGATTCCTGAAGCTCTTCGTGATGCTGAAATCGACGAACGTAGAAATCAAGAAAGAGCATCAAGTGTTGATGATTGACAAGACCACTAGTTTCAAGAAAAGGGCAAAGGGAAAGAAAGGGAACTTCAAGCAGAATGGCAAGCAAGTTGTCACTCCCGGGAAGAAGCCCAAAGCTAGACCCAAGCCTGAAACTGAGTGCTTCTACTACAAAGGAAATAGTCACTGGAAGCAGAACTTCCCCAAACATTTGGCGGATAAGAAGGATGGCAAAGTGAACAAATGTATATTTGATATACAGATTATTGATGTGTACCTTACTAGTGTTAATAGTAGCCCCTGGGTATTTGATACGTGTTCGGTTGCTAATATTAGTAACTCGAAACAGGAGTTACAGAATAAACATAGACTAGTTGAGGGTGAAGTGAATGTGTGTTGGAAGTGGTTCCAAGATTCATATAATCATCATCGCACACTCCTTATACTTTCGGGATTAGTGTTGAACCTAAATAAATGTTATTTGGTGTTTGCGTTGAGCATGAATATGATTAGATCATGTTTATTGCAATATGGTTATTCATTTAAGACAAAGGATAATTGTTATTCTGTTTACATGAATAAAACCTTCTATGGCCATACACCAAATGGTAATGGTTTATTGAATCTCGATCGTAATGATACACATATTCATAATATTGATGCCAAAAGATGCAAAGATGATAATGATAGTGCAACTTATTTGTGGCACTGCCGTTTGGGTCATATCGGTGTAAAGCGCATGAAGAAACTCCATAAAGATGGACTTTTGGAATCACTTGATTATGAATCATTTGATACTTGCGAACCGTGCCTCATGGGCAAGATGACTAAAAACTCCATTCTCCAGAACAATGGAACAAGCTATGAATTGTTGGAAATAATACATACCGATGTATGTGGTCCAATGAGTGTTGAGGCTTGTGGCGGGTATCGTTATTTTCTGACCTTCACAGATGATTTGAGCAGATATGGGTATATCTACTTAATGAAACACAAGTCTGAAACATATGAAAAATTCAAATATTTTTAGAGTGAAGTGGAGAATCATCGTAACAAGAAAATAAAGTTTCTACGATCTGATTGTGGAGGAGAATATTTGAGTTACGAGTTTGGCCTTCATTTAAAACAATGTGGAATAGTTTCACAGCTCATGCCACCTGGAACACCACAGCGTAATGGTGTTACCGAACGTCGTAACCGCACTTTATTGGATATGGTGTGATCTATGACGTCTCTTACCGGTTTACCACTATTGTTTTGGGGTTATGCATTAGAGACATCTGCATTCACTTTAAATAGGGCACCATCAAAATCCGTTGAGACGACGCCTTATGAACTGTGGTTTGGCAAGAAACCAAAGTTGTCGTTTCTTAAAGTCCAGGGCTGCGATGCTTATGTGAAAAAGCTTCAACCTGACAAGCTCGAACCCAAATCAGAGAAATGCGTCTTCATAGGATACCCAAAGGAAACTGTTGGGTACACCTTCTATCACTGTTCCGAAGGCAAGATATTCGTTCCTAAGAATGGATCCTTTCAAGAATAGGAGTTTCTCTCAAAAGAAGTGAGTGGGAGGAAAGTAGAACTTGATGAGGTAATTGTACCTTCTCCCGAATTGGAAAGTATTTCATCACAGAAATCAATTCCAGTGATTCCTACACCAATTAGTGAGGAAGCTAATGATGATGATCATGAAACTTCAGATCAAGTTACTACCGAACCTCGTAGGTCATCCAAAGTACGGTCCGCACCAGAGTGGTACGGTAATCCTATTCTGGAAGTCATGTTACTAGGCCATGATGAACCTACGAACTATGAGGAAGTGATGATGAGCCCAGATTCCGTGAAATGGCTTGAGGCCATGAAATCTGAGACGGGATCCATGTATGAGAACAAAGTGTGGACTTTGGTGGATTTACCCGATCTTCAAGAAGAAGACTGACGCTGACAGTAATGTTATTGTCTACAAAGCTCGACTTGTTGCGAAAGGTTTTCAGCAAGTTCAAGGAGTTGACTACGATGAGACTTTCTCACACGTAGCAATGCTTGATACGTCTCCATCGTATCTACTTTTCCAAACACTTTTGCCCTTGTTTTGGACTCTAACTTGCATGATTTGAATGGAACTAACCCGGACTGATGCTGTTTTCAGCAGAATTGCCATGGTGTTATTTTTGTGCAGAAATAGAAGTTCTCGGAATGACCTGAAATTTCACGGAGAATATTTTTGGAATTAATAAAAAATACTGGCGAAAGAATCAAGACCAGGGGGCCCACACTCTGCCCACGAGGGTGGGGGGTGCACCTGCCCCTCCTGGGCTCCCCCCCTGTCTCATGGGCCCCCTGAGGCTCCACCGACCTCAACTCCAACTCCATATATTCACATTCGGGGAGGAAAAAAATCAGAGAGAAGGATTCAGTGCGTTTTACGATACAGAGCCGCCACCAAGCCCTAAACTCTCTCGGGAGGGCTGATCTGGGGTCCGTTCGGGGCTCCGGAGAGGGGAATCTGTCGTCGTCATCATCATCAACCATCCTCCATCACCAATTTCATGATGCTCACCGTCGTGCGTGAGTAATTCCATCGTAGGCTTGCTGGACGGTGATGGGTTGGATGAGATTTACCATGTAATTGAGTTAGTTTTGTTAGGGTTTGATCCCTAGTATCCATTATGTTCTAAGATTGATGTTGCTATGACTTTGCTGTGCTTAATGCTTGTCACTAGGGCCCGAGTGCCATGATTTCAGATATGAACCTATTATGTTTTCATGAATATATGTGAGTTCTTGATCCTATCTTGCAAGTCAATAGTCACCTACTATGTGTTATGATCCGGCAACCCCGAAGTGACAATAATCGAGACCACTCCCGGTGATGACCGTAGTTTGAGGAGTTCATGTATTCACTAAGTGTTAATGCTTTGGTCCGGTACTCTATTAAAAGGAGGCCTTAATATCCCTTAGTTTCCAATAGGACCCCGCTGCCACGGGAGGGTAGGACAAAAGATGTCATGCAAGTTCTTTTCCATAAGCACGTATGACTATATTCGGAATACATGCCTACATTACATTGATGAACTGGAGCTAGTTCTGTGTCACCCTATGTTATAACTGTTGCATGAGGAATCGCATCCGACATAATTATCCATCACTGATCGGATAACCCACAAGTATAGGGGATAATTGTAGCCTCTTTCGATAAGTAAGAGTGTCGAACCCAACGAGGAGCTAAATGTAGAACAAATATTCTCTCAAGTCCTATCTGCCACTGATACGACTCTACGCACACTTAGTGTTCGCTTTACCTTGAACAAGTATGAAACTAGAAGTACTTTGTAGATGTGATAGGATAAGTTTGCAAGATAATAAAGAACACGTAAATAAAAAGTAGGGGCTGTTTAGATAAAGAAGCAATAAAGTAAATATAGTGAGTGTGGAAAAGTGGTGGTAGGAGTTGTGAAATTGTCCCTAAGCAATTGACTACTTTACTAGACCGATAGCAAGTTTTATGTGGGAGAGGCATAAGCTAACATACTTTCTCTTCTTGGATCATACACACTTATGATTGGAACTCTAGCAAGCATCCGCAACTACTAAAGATCATTAAGGTAAAACCCAACCATAGCATTAAAGCATCAAGTCCCCTTTATCCCATACACCACAACCCCCTTACTCGGGTTTATGCTTCTGTCACTCAAGCAACCCAATATAAGCGAATCATGAACATATTGCAACACCCTACAGCGGGAATCCCTCACGCTTGCATGACATGGAGGGCAGAATAGGACAGCAACATAACCACAAGCAAATTAAACCAATCATAGCAATTCACCAACCATCGATATGACAACGAAAATCTACTCAGACATCATAGGATGGCAACACATCATTGGATAATAATATGAAGCATAAAGCACCATGTTCAAGTAGAGGGTATAGCGGGTTGCGGAGAGTGGACCGCTGAATATAGATGGGGGAAGGTGATGGAGATGTTGGTGAAGATGGCGGAGGTGTTGGTGAAGATCGCGGTGATGATGATGGCCCCCGGTAGCGTTTCGGCGCCACCGGAAGCAAGGGGGAGAGAGCCCCCCTTCTTCTTATTCTTCCTTGACCTTCTCCCTAGATGGGAGAAGGGTTGCTCCTCTGGTCCTTGGCTCCCATGGCGTGGGAGGGGCGAGAGCCCCTCCGAGATTGGATCTGTCTCTCTGTCTCTCTCTGTTTCTGCGTTCTCCGATTCTGCCCTGGCACCGTTTCTTTTATATCCGGAGATCCGTAACTCTGATTGGATTGAAACCTTTGCCCAGATATTTTTCCAAAAATTAGCTTTCTTGCGGCCAAAGAAGAGCGTCAACCGCCTTACGAGGGGCCCACGAGGGTCACGGGCGCGCCCAGTATGGGCAGGCGCGCCCCCTGCCTCGTGGCCACCTCGGGCACCGTCTCGCGTTGATTTTACTTCCAAAAATCATAAATATTTAAAAAATAAGTTCCATCCATTTTTATCCCATTTGGACTCCGTTTGATATCGGGTTTCTGCAAAACATAAAACATGCAACAAACAGGAACACACACTGGGAACTGGATCAATATGTTAGTCCCAAAAATAATATAAAAAGTTGCCAAAAGTATATGAAAGTTGAATAATATTGGCATGGAACAATCAAAAATTATAGATATGACAGAGACGTATCATGATCCAATGCCTACGAGCTTTTAACATATTGATCTTTTCTTAGTTACTTTACCGTTGCCACTGTTACTGTTACTTTTGCCACTGTTACCGTTACTTCCATATTACTTTGCTACTAAATACTTTGCTGCAGATACTAAGTTTTCCAGGTGTGGTTGAACTGACAATTCAACTGCTAATACTTGAGAATATTCTTTGGCTCCCCTTGTGTCGAATCAATAAATTTGGTTGAATACTCTACCCTCAAAAACTGTTGCGATCCCCTATACTTGTGGGTTATCAAGACTATTTTCTGGCGCCGTTGCCGGGGAGCATAGCTCTATTCTTTGAGTCACTTGGGATTTATATCTGCTGATCACTATGAGGAACTTGAAAGATGAGAAAACCAAGATTTATCCCTCAACTATGAGGGGAGGTATAGAACTGTCATCTAGCTCTGCACTTGATTCTCCTTCTGTTTTGAGTAAACTTGCGACACCTAAACCTGCTTCTGCTATTAATTCTGATATGTTGCATGTTATTGCTGATGCCACTTCTGCTATGCGTGATGCTTATGATGAAACTACTTCTATGCTTGATAATACTATGCCATTAGGTGAATTTCTTGATTAACAACTTGCTAGGGCTAGAGAGAATGAAATTATTGAAACTGATAATACTGATGAAAGTGATGATGAAGATTCTTCCCCTAGATATGAATTGCCTGTTGTGCCTGAGGGTTATGTTATGGATGAAGAAACTGCTGGAGATTTTCTTGTTTGCAATGATAGATCTGATCTTAAGAATTATTAGCTAAGCTGAAAGAAAAGTCTCTAAATGCTAGAATGAAATATGACCCTGCTTTTGCTACTTCACCTATCTATATTATTGATAAGGATTATGATTTCTCTATCGATCCTGAGATAATTACTTTGGTTGAATTTGATCCTTTTTATGGCTATGAATCTGAAATTGTTGTGGCACATCTTACTAAATTGAATGATATAGCCACCCTATTCACTCACGAGGAAAAAAACCGTTACGAATATATCCTTAAGTTATTTCCATTCTCATTAAAGGGTGATGCTAAAATATGGTTTAATTCTCTTGATCTTGTTTGTGTGCGTACTCTCCAGGATATGATTTATTACTTTTCTGCTAAATATTTCCCCGCTCATAAGAAACAAGCTGCTTTAAGGGAAATATATAATTTTGTGCAAATTGAAGAAGAGAGTCTCCCACAAGCTTGGGGGAGGCTTCTCCAATTACTTAATGCCTTGTGTCGGTGTCAAAACCGCCGGATCTCGGGTAGGGGGCCCCGAACTGTGCGTCTAGGCGGATGGTAACAGGAGACAAGGGACACAATGTTTTTACCCAGGTTCGGGCCCTCTTGATGGAGGTAAAACCCTACTCCTGCTTGATAGATATTGATGATATGGGTAGTACAAGAGTGGATCTACCACGAGATCAGAGAGGCTAAACCCTAGAAGCTAGCCTATGGTATGATTGTTCTTCATCCTACGGACTAAAACCCTCCGGTTTATATAGGCACCGAAGAGGGTTAGGGTTACACAGAGTTGGTTACAATGGTAGGAGATCTACATATCCGTATCGCCAAGCTTGCCTTCCACGCCAAGGAAAGTCCCATCTGGACACGGGACGAAGTCTTCAATCTTGCATCTTCATAGTCCAGGAGTCCGGCCGAAGATGATAGTTCGGCTATCCCGACACCCCCTAGTCCGGGACTCCCTCAATAGCCCCTGAACCCGGCTTCAATGACGACGAGTCCGACGCGCATATTGTCTTCGGCATTGCAAGGCGGGTTCCTCCTCCGAATACTTCATAGAAGATTTTGAACACAAGGATAGTGTCCGGCTCTGCAAAATAAGTTCCACATACCACTATAGAGAGAATAATATTTACACAAATTCAATCTGCTGACGTATTCTGTGGCGTGACATCACACCACGGCCAAGCCTTTATTCGAATCATTTTTACTATCCCACCTCAGCGCATTTTAGCGAGGCGGTTTCCTTGGCACGTCTTGTCAAAGCAGAGATCGTGTCCCCTTATTCCGGGATTCTCATCAATACGGGCATGGGTAACCCAACCGTGCCTGTTGGCACGCCTCCTCTATCGAAGGCGAGTCCCGAACGGTCACGGGGGAGGCTCTTGGTATTCAACCTCTTTATAAAGAGACCAAGGCTCCACTCCCTTCTTTCAATCTCAATCGAATCCGCCCCTTGCCTCGAGTTCCAACACCCAAAGCTCCAGATTCAGGTGCTTCGGACCTTCGATGATGTCCGGCTCCGACCTGCAAGGCCGGTGGATGCCTTCCTCCGTTATGGAAGAAGACGTATTAAAGCTAAGAGATGCCAGGTATTTAACCGGCGAAATTTCACATAGACTGCCTGCCCAAGGGCAGGTCATTCCCACTCCCAAGCCTGGTGAAAGCATGGTGTTCGCGTCTCACTTCCTTCGGGGGTTAAGCTTCCCGACGGACCCCTTCGTGAGGGGGCTCATGTTTTACTATGGGTTGGAATTTCACGACTTGGATCCGGAGTCCATCCTCCACATCTCATCGTTCATCGTCGTGTGTGAAGCCTTCCTCTGCATTACCCCTCACTTCAGATTGTGGCTCAAGACCTTCAAAGTGGAGCCGAAGATGATCAAGGGGCAATAGGCAGAGTGCGGAGGGGCTGTTATAAGCAAGAATGCTGATGCTCCGTGGCCTGAGGGCTCTTTTCAAGAGGAGCTTAGTTTATGGCAACAAGAGTGGTTTTATATCACAGCTCCCAGGGGCACCAAATGGGTGGCGCCACCTGCCTTTCGCCCGGGTCCTCCACCGCGGCTGGTGTCATGGGTCAATAAAGGGCTTGACTGGGGGCCGTCCAAGGACGTGCCCTTGCTACAGGGCCGCATTCGAGACCTCCTAGAGAGAGATCACTTTTGTCGTAGTGGCGCAGGTCATGCTGATTCGTCGCATCCTGCCCTGCAGATGTCGCCCCCTCCGCCTGTGGGAATTTAACCCGGAGGGACCACGAGCTTTCCAACATTTTATGGGCGCGACGCCCGTGGAGATGTACAAGCTTTTCTTCGGATCACAAGAGATGTGTCCGGACTTGACCGAGGACGTAGGTCTGAGCTGCAATCGCCCGGATACTCAAGTAAGTAGCCATGTGCCCGAACACGCTATCCTATATTTATTACAAACTTGCCCTTTTAAAAGAGATGTCCCTTGAATAGGAGTGGATAGCGAAAGCAAAGTTAATCAGGTGTCCGGGCCCCCTCATTGAGACCACGCCGGATCCCGTGTTAACTAGGATGCTGGAGGTTGCGCCTTCGGAAGAAGGTGAAGGGGGGAACAAGGAAGCTACCACCTCCGCGAAGGAGGCTGCTAGGAAAGGAGGGATCGAGAATCCCTCCATACAAGGGAAGAAGAGGACCGCCTCTGAAGACCCGGAGACCATGGTCTCAAAGCGGGGGAAGAAATCTTCATCAGAGGGTCCGGCGCCGAGAGATGCCTCGGCCGCATTATGCCCCCAAGGGGATCAGCCTCCACCGAGCCGTAAGTAAGAAGGGGAGTTCTTTTTAAAATAAAGGATATCCCTACCCTATTTCTGATAACCGAAATTTTACCTTGTAGTTCGGATCTCAGCCCTTCTCAGCAGAGCTCATCTTCGGGGGATCTTCGTCCGGAGATGATAGAGAGTGAAACGCCTCCCCCTGCCGTACCGTCTTACGAGGCGGGCGACCCTGAGGTGTCGTCACGGAGGGTTTCTCCGAGTCCGGCAGGGCCGGAAGGTAGTCGTATGTCCCCTCAAAGCCCTCCGCATTCGGCCTTTGAAAAAGGCCATCGGACGAGTCCGGCACCATATGGTGTACGGTCGGAGGAGCTAAAGGATCTGCTCGGGCGAGCGTTTATCTCAGAAGATCACCGTGCGTTAATGGGTACGATGATTGAAAGGATTTCGTCCGCTGAGAGCGGATTGCATGAAGCCGTCAGAAGTTTACTGACAGGTTTTGAGGTACGCAAATGATGTACCATATGACAGTTCCGCATATAAAGTGCGCCCTGTGTAGATAGTAGCCCCTGAGACTTAGTTTGTTGTCAAAAATGACAGCGCACCGAGGATCATAATCCCATGTATAATATGTCGCCCTTCCTATGTCGGTGGCGAAGTGTCCGGTGGCTAGCCGGACTGATGGATTTGCCGAACTAAAGCGGCAACTTGACGTGGCGGATGCCGACATCGCGCTTGTCAATAAGCGTCTTGACGAGTCACAAGGTATGTGATCTGGTAAGGGAGCTTGATGCCCATGCCTCACAACAAGTATGCTTGACGCAGATGGTGCCGCTGCCATGGAGAACCTTAAAGCAGCAGGCCAGAAAGAGTGACGCGGCTGCCTTAAAGGCGGCCGAAGAGCTAAAAGGCTCCTAGGCTGCTCACTGCCGAAGCAAGAAGGAGATGGCCGAGATGGCCGTGGAGTTGAAGAATGCTGCCGACCGCTCCAAGCTTCTTGAAAAAGAAGATCGGGCGGTACGAGAGGACCTGAAGAAGGCCACTACCGAGGCCAAGGATACTCGCTCTGCGATGAGAGCTATGAAGGAGGAGCTGCGTCAGGCCAGAGATATCGCGGCTGGAAAGCCCTTTCTGCTGCGGAGGAAATTCCTAGACCCTAATTATGCTCAGTTGGACCGGCTGTGGAGTGCAGAAGATGCTTATCTGGACTTGGCGGCAAGTGCGGTGGACGCGGCCGAACACTTCCAAGATCAAGAGGATCACGAAACGGGGAAGGTTTTTTGGCCGCAGTTCCATAGTCCAGAGTGCCCACTTCCATTAACCGATCGCTTTGCCAAGTGGGCGGAGCTGAATAGGTTATCCGGACTTGCGATGAAGGATGTCGTGAGTCTTTTGTGGCCGAAGAGGCCCGAGGCGAAGAGTTATTTTTGGCTTGGTGCAGCAGTTCCTTGGTGCAGTGCCGCATATCAATGGAATGAGGAGGTCAGCATACATAGAGGGTGCGCAGATGGCTCTTGCCCATGTCAAGACATACTGGGCGGATATGAAGGCCACCGATGTTGCAACCCAAGATTCAGACGGAAGCCGAGTACCTATCGAGCACTATTTTTAGGAAGTTCTGCAGGGCGCTCGTTTAATAGAGACGCAGTGCTCGAAGGATATTATGTTCGAATAACATGTATTATTGGGAAACAATGTTTCGATGAAATATAAAAGCTTTTTATACTTGTGCCTTCAAGAATTAAAATACCTCTTGTGCGGCCGTTGATGTATATGTGTATATAACCTGAAAGATGGCAGTCTTCGGCTTCAGCCCCCACGCATATAATGCGGGGGTGTTTGCAAAAGGCGCATTTTCACACTTGATCCAACGTGTTGGTCCTATAAAGGAGGTGGTAGCATAGCAAACTAGGCAACCGGACTATAATGCTTTATCACTTTCACTTAGCCATAGGAGTTTGACAATGGGGTACTATATAGCCCCTAGGGGCACCGCGCTCACCCGAATTCGGGGCGCGTATGTGCCTGACCGGGAAACAGCCCTTCGTCAATGCGGAGGAATCCTATAAATTCCGGTGGGTCATCGAGTGGTTGACCAGTCTCACGCTATATCATGACAGTCAGTTTTCGGCTTTCTCTACTGGGGTGCTCGCCTGGCCGAACCGGGGCACAATCGCAGTAGTTCTCCTAGTGCCGCGTTATCCGATAGAGCGGAACGTAAGGCAGCAAAACACAGGAGTCGGGCAAACCCAACATATGACCAAAGACATGATTCGGAGCTGATGCATATAAGGCCTAACTCGAGACGCCAAACACTCCCTAAGGTATTTTGTCTTCATGAAAACGGGCAGAACAACGCCCTTTGTAGTAAGCCCCTGGTGTCCAGGTACGCGCAAAATTCTGACGTGGCCTATGCCAAAACGCCAGCCTCCTCCTTGGTTATAATAAGAAACCAGGGGATGTGTATCAACAAGAGACAGTAAAAAAAGGTTTACGCAGGGTCTTAATCTGAAAAGAATCCTTGCAACGGGTCCCTGCTGCACGTCTGCGCCTGTGTCTCCGTTGTGCCGTATCCTGGACGGGTGTCGCATTGTGTTCATCTGTAAAAGAGAGGAACTTAGTTGAAAAAGGTCGTGCGAAAATGTACGTTATATTAAATAAACAAAGTACGTTTCAAAAAATGAATAAAATTGAGCTTTATTGTCTCTTGTTGTATATGCGCGGAGCCCCTAATGCGGGGGTATGCGGCTGGTAAGCCCCTGTATGTTTACACCGGACTCGTCTAACCGTGTCCGGGGTCTGAACGACCCGTTTAGGTGCTTGGATTAGTGAAGCCGGTTTAGTGTGTGGCCGTCAAGGTAGTCACACAATCTTCCGCGCTCGAGGAACACTCGATATTCCCCTTTAAGGAGATGATGCCTCGTGGACCGGGCATTTTAAGTGTGAGGGATGCATAATGTGGTACTGCGTTAAAGCGGGCGAAAGCTTAGCGCCCCAGTAGTGCTTGATAGCTACTCGTGAATGGGGCGAGGTGGAAGGTTAACCTTTCGCGGCGGAAGTTGTCGGGTGAGCCGAACACAACTTCTAGCAATAGAGAGCCCGTACAATGG
This sequence comes from Triticum timopheevii, assembly GCA_963921465.1. Taxonomy (NCBI): domain Eukaryota; kingdom Viridiplantae; phylum Streptophyta; class Magnoliopsida; order Poales; family Poaceae; genus Triticum; species Triticum timopheevii. The sequence goes on along the minus strand of OY997270.1, from coordinate 346,358,759 downwards.
GCATATCGGCCTGGCATTACCCCTTGAAAGGAAGTGTTGCTATGGCAAATTTTGGTCGGGTCTATCCCCATTTTGCGGATTGTGTCCTGATATAGCAGGTTTAGATCACTGCCGCCGTCCATTAGGACTTGTGTAAATTGGAGTCCGTCGATTATCGGATCTAATATCAAGGCAGTCCATCCTGCATTCCGGATACATCTAGAGTAATCCTGATGGTCGAAGGTGATTGGTTTTGACAACCAGTGGTGGGACTCCTCTGGGATAGGCCGTATGGCGCGTATCTCTATAGGTGCCGTTCTATTTTTCCCTTTTTTCACGTGAAGTGAGTTTACTGTTTTGACTTCTTGTGGGAAATTATTTTGTCTTCCGGTGCTCTGCTTGTGGGGTTCGTCATCATCCTCGCTTGGTGTGTCGAGCCCCTTGTGTTCGGCGTTGAGTTTGCCGGACTACTTGAAGACCCAACAATCTCTGTGGGTATGGTTTGCAGGCTTCCCGGGAGTACTGTGGATTTGGCATATCTTGTCCAAGATTTTGTTTAAGTTAGATAGCTCGTCCCTGTTATCCGTAGGGGGAAGTTTTTTATGGTTCTGCCGTGAGCTTTTGAATCCGGCATTGACTGCCGTGCTCTTCGGGCTATTGCCCTTGGTTCGCCGTTGTTCTTTGCTGCGTCGCGGTTTCCCGTTTCCATCCCTGACTTGGGATGTACTTGGGTCGCTGGTACTGCATCTTGCTAGCCAGCTATCCTCTCCTGCGCAAAAGTGGGTCATGAGGCTTGTTAATGTGGCCATTGTTCTTGGCTTTTCTTGGCCGAGGTGTCTATCGAGCCATTCGTCTCGGACGTTGTGTTTGAAAGCTGCTAAGGCTTCGGCGTCCGGACAGTCGACTATTTGGTTCTTCTTAGTGAGGAATCTGTGCCAGAATTTTCGGGCTGACTCTCCGGGTTGTTGAGTTATGTGACTTAAATCGTCTGCATCCGGAGGTCGGACATAGGTCCCTTGAAAATTTGCCCGAAAAGCATCCTCGAGCTCTTCCCAACTTCCAATGGTGTTTTCGGGGAGGCTTTTGAGCCAATGCCGGGCTGGCCCTTTGAGCTTGAGGGGTAAGTATTTTATGGCGTGGAGGTCATCTCCTCTAGCCATGTGTATGTGGAGGATGTAATCCTCAATCCAGACTCCAGGGTCTGTTGTTCCGTCGTATGCCTCTATGTTTATGGGCTTGAATCCCGCTGGAAATTCATAATCCAGAACCTCATCGGTGAAGCATAGGGGATGTGCGGAACCCCTATATTTAGGTGTACCATAATATTCGGATACTTGACGTGTTGCATTGCTTACTAGAGCTTGCTTTCTTGGCCCGTAGATAGATCTAACTGGGCCATCTTTTTTATGCGAGTCCGTGTGCGGATCGCATGCCGGCTTGTGTGCGGCGCCGTTTTGCCGCTCTATGTTTGCCATGGGGTCGTCTATCCAACCGCGTGGTCTCCTTGTTTTTTGATTGCGGTGGCTCTACGGCCTCCTCATCAAATTCGGGCAGTAGTTTTCGCTTCGGGTAGCTCTTTGTTCGGCGAATGTCGCCGTATTTGTCTGCGGTGTTGAGTACTTTGCTCCATCTGATCTTGAGCGCATCTTCCTCTGTCTTGAGCTTCCGCTTCTGCTTTCTCAGGCTACGCGCAGTGGAGATGAGCCTTTTGTGGAGGTTCTTCTGCTCCAGGAACTTGTCCGGCGTCAGATCGTCCGGACTGTTATCTTCGCCGGGGACGGATTTTTTATCCATATTGTCCTGTTCTGACGGTTGCTCGATAGCATGTTCGTCGTCCACCGGTTTGCCCTGCTCTATGGCTGGGTCTGTATGACTGTTGTCTTTGTCGAGGCGGGACTTTGAGCGGCGCTTACGTCGCCGTTTTGACTGCTTTTCGAGGGGATGATCCCGCGTGTCATCCCGTTGTTCCTCGTTGTCGCTTCCTTTAGGTGTATCCACCATGTATACATCGTGAGATGAGGTGGGTGTCCAGTACCTTATGGGTGCTGGTTCATGCATATCTCCTACATCATCGTCCATACCGTAAATGTCTTTGGAGCCGAAATCGAGCACGTCATTTAAACTTTCGACAGTGGCTACGAAGTGGGTGATGGGTGGGCTTTGAATTTCTTCGTCGTCCACGTCCGAACCTTCCTGACTATAGTCCGGCCAGGGCTATCCTGATAAAGAGAGAGACTTTAGTGAATTTAGGATGTCGCCAAAGGGCGAGTGCTGAAAGATGTCCGCGGCGGTGAATTCCATGACCGGCGCCCAACCGGATTCAATTGACAGGGGAGCGGAAGGTTCGGAGTCCGGAGAGGAGTCCGGCACCTTGGAGTTACGAGCCTTGCAAAGGACAGGGATGATGTTCGGCTCAATCGCCATAGAGATTGCAGCCCCCGAGGCAGTGTCCAGCCACCAGTCCTTGATCGGCGCAGTCGGCTCCGAGCTAAGGGTCGGAGCGGATACTTGTGCGGCCTCTAGGGAACTATTCGGCGGCAGAGCTAGATCATGCCCATCGTGACAGTGCGGCGCGCTTGGCTGTGGATCGAACCCGTCGAAGATCAAGTCTCCGCGGACGTCAACCGTACAGTTCAAACTTCCAAATCTGACCTGATGGCCAGGGGCGTAGCTTTCGATCTGCTCCAGATGGCCAAGCGAATTGGCCCGCAGTGCAAAGCCGCCGAATACGAAGATCTGTCCGGGGAGAAAAGTCTCACCCTGGACCGCATCGTTGTTGATGATCGGAGGAGCCATCGGGCCTAAAGATGACGACACAGAGGAACTCTCAATGAAAGCACCAATGTCGGTGTCAAAACTGGCGGATCTCGGGTAGGGGGTCCCGAACTGTGCGTCTAGGAGGATGGTAACAGGAGACAAGGGACACGATGTTTTTACCCAGGTTCGGGCCCTCTCGATGGAGGTAAAACCCTACTCCTGCTTGATTGATATTGATGATATGGGTAGTACAAGAGTGGATCTACCACGAGATCAGAGAGGCTAAACCCTAGAAGCTAGCCTATGGTATGATTGTTGTTTGTCCTACGGACTAAAACCCTCCGGTTTATATAGGCACCGAAGAGGGTTAGGGTTACACAGAGTCGGTTACAATGGTAGGAGATCTACATATCTGTATCGCCAAGCTTGCCTTCCACACCAAGGAAAGTCCCATCCGGACACAGGACGAAGTCTTCAATCTTGTATCTTCATAGTCCAGGAGTCCGGCCGAAGATGATAGTTCGGCTATCCGGACACCCCCTAGTCCGGGACTCCCTCACCTTGCTTGATCATCCTCTCAAGAAAAATGATATACTTGATATCTTTTATAATGGACTAACCGATGCTTCCAGAGACCACCTAGATAGTTGTTTGGTTGTGTTTTCAGGGAAAGAACTGTTGATCAAGCTGAATTGTTATTGAATAATATGTTGACTAATGAAAACAATTGGACACTTCCTGAACCAACTCCTAAGCCAACTCCAAAGAAAAGGGGTATTCTATTTCTCAGTCCTGAAGATATGCAAGAGGCAAAGAAATCTATGAAAGAAAAGGGTACTAAAGCTGAAGATGTTAAGAATTTACTGCCTATTGAAGAAATACATGGTTTTGATAACCCGACACAGGTAGGAAAGGTAAATTCTCTCTATAGATTTGATGAAGGTGACACTCCTTGTTATAAGTCTGCTTGTCAATGCTTGGATGAGTTTGATAATTTTATTGTTAAACAAGAAAACTTCAATGCTTATGTTGGTAGACAATTGAAACACAATGCTTATATAATTGAACACTTGAGTGATTATATGTCTATAGTTAAAGGTGGACTTAAACTTATTAGTAAACATGCTTCCATGGTTACCACTCATGCAGAACAAGTGCTTAAAGCACAAAATGATTTGCTCAATGAATTAAATAATAAGAAAAATGATAATACTGTTAGAGTTGTGACTGGAGGTGGTAGAATGACTCAGGAACCTTTGTATCTTGAGGGCCACCCTAAGAGAATTGAGCAAGATTCTCAGAGAAATAATGTTGATGCACCTAGTCCTTCTAAAAAGAAGAAGAAAAAAATGATAGAACTTTGCATGCTTCTAGTGAACCTGTTGTTGACACACCTGAGAATCCCAATGATATTTCTATTTTTTATGCTGAAACACAATCTGGTAATGAACATGAACCCAGTGATGATGTTAATGATGATGTTCATGTTGATGCTCAACCTAGCAATAATAATGATGTAGAGGTTGAACCCGCTGTTGATCTTGATAACCCACAATCAAAGAATCAACATTATGATAAGAGAGACTTCGTTGCTAGGAAGCACGGTAAAGAAAGAGAACCATGGGTTCAGAAACCCATGCCTTTTCCTCCTAAACCATCCAAGAAAATGGATAATGAGGATTTTGAGCGCTTTGCTGAAATGATTAAACCTATTTTTTTGGCGCATGCATTTGACTGGTATGCTTAAAATGAATCCTTATGCTAAGTACATGAAAGATATTGTTACAAATAAAAGAAAGATACCGGAAGCTGAAATTTCCACCATGCTTGCTAATTATACTTTTAAGGGTGGAATACCAAATAAACTAGGAGATCTAGGAGTACCAACTATACCGTGCTCCATTAAAAGAAACTATGTTAAAACTGCTTTATGTGATCTTGGAGCCGGTATTAGTGTTATGCCTCTCTCTTTATATCGTAGACTTGATTTGAATAAGTTGACACCTACTGAAATATCTTTGCAAATGGCCGATAAATCAACTGCTATACCTGTTGGTATTTGTGAGGATGTGCCTGTTGTGGTTGCAAATGTTACTATTTTAACGAACTTTGTTATTCTTGATATTCTCGAGGACGATAGTATGGCAATTATCCTTGGTAGACCCTTTTTGAATACTGCAGGGGCTGTAATTGATTGCAACAAAGGCAATGTCACTTTTCATGTTAATGGTAATGAGCATACGATACACTTTCCGAGGAAACAACCTCAAGTCCATAGTATCAATTGTATTGGAAAATTTCAAAGATTACTATTGGATGTTTTGAATTTCCTCTTCCTACTATCAAGAAGAAATATGATATTCTTATTGTTGGGGACATGCATATCCCCGTTGAGGTAACTTAGTGCTATTCGAAGATTCTCCGGTTTCATGCGATTCGGTATGAGTTTGTTAACAAGACTTGATCAACCTTGTTAGTGGATTCCTTTTGATGAGCATGAGATGGATGAAGTTAGAAAGCACAAATCTATGTACCCTCCTTTTACTTTCTATTATTTAGATTAAATAAAGCAAAAATAGTATTTTTCTGTCTGTTTTCTGATTTATCCTTGCAATAAAAATACCCCGAAAATACAAGTTCTCCAAATGTCCCGAAAATGAAATATGAATTTTTGTAGAATATTTAAGAATATTTGGCACTAAGAACACATCAGGGGGCCACACCACCTGGCCACGAGGGTCTAGGGCGCGCCTGCCCCCTGTATGCGCCCCCTGCCTCGTGGGCCCCACGTGGCCCCGCTCCACTTATTCATGCACCCACACACTTCGTCTTGCTCCAGAAAAAATCACCACACAGCTCAGACCCATGTTGTAGCTCGTTTTGCTGCGATTTTTGATCTCCTTGCTCAAAGCTTCATTCACGAAACTATTTTGGGGGATTGTTCTTCGGTATGTGACTCCTCCTATGGTCAAATTAGTTTTGGTTCTAGTGCTTTATTTATTGCAAATTTTTGCTGCTAAGGTGACCCTATTCTTGAGCTAGCATGTCAAATTTATATGGTCCAAGGTAGTCTTAATGCATGATATAGACTCTAGACACTTATGGAGGTAGTTGCTATCAGTCTTGTTGAGTTTGGTTCACTTTTATTTTGAGTCACTAAAATTTCAGAAATTTTCGGAGGAAGAAAATGTTGAGGAGATGGTTGAGAGGCTCTTCGAGCCGAAGCTCGGAGGATAAGTGGAATGAGGAGAATAAAAAGCCGAAATACAATATTCCTCGCACTGCGGAGGTTCGGCCGTGCGAATGGCCTTGTTATGCGTTCTTAAGAGCCGCCGGAATTTATGAAGACTTTTATTACTTGGCTGAGAATGCAGGCCTCACCGACTTCCTCCAGGACCAGCGCGAACAGTATCTCCTACTCACTAAAATATTCGTGCAAAATTTTTACTTTCATGCTAGGAAATCACCACCTTCAATGGAGTTTCATTTATATGATGAGGTTAAGGAGATGTTGATACGTCTCCAATGTATCTAAATTTTTGATTGCTCCATGCTACTTTATCTACTGTTTTAGGCAATATTGGGCTTTATTATCCACTTTTATATTATTTTTGGGACTAACATATTAACCGGAGGCCCAACCCAGATTTGCTGTTTTATGCCTATTTCAGTGTTTCGAGGAAAAGGAATATCAGGCGGAGTCAAAACGGAACGAAATCAACTGGAGAAGTTATTTTTGGAAGGAAAGCAACCCAGGGAACTTGGAGTGCATGTCAGGGGAGATACGGGCTACCCACGAGGGTGGGGGGCGCGCCCACCCCTCTCGGGCGCGCCCCCCTACCTCGTGGGGCCCCCGTAGCTCCACCGACGTACCCCCTGCACCCATATATACTCTTGTACCCTAAAACTTCCAGAACAGAAGATAGATCGGGAGTTCTGCCGCCGCAAGCCTCTGTAGCCACCAAAAACCTTTTGGGAGCCCGTTCCGGCGCCCTGCCGGAGGGGGATCCCATCACCGGTGGCCATCTTCATCATCCCGGCGCTATCCATGACGAGGAGGGAGTAGTTCACCCTCGGGGCTGAGGGTATGTACCAGTAGCTATGTGTTTGATCTCTCTCTCTCTCTCTCTCTCTCTCTCTCGTGTTCTCTCTCGTGTTCCCTCGATGGCACGATCTTGATGTATCCCGAGGTTTGCTATTGTAGTTGGATCTTATGATGTTTCTCCCCCTCTACTCTCTTGTGATGAATTGAGTTTCCCCTTTGAAGTTATCTTATCGGATTGAGTCTTTTATGAGAACACTTGATGTATGTCTTGCCGTGATTATCTGTGGTGACAATGGGATATCATGTGCCACTTGATGTATGTTTTGGTGATCAACTTGCGGGTTTCGTGACATTGGGAACCTATGCATAGGGGTTGGCACACGTTCTTGACTCTCCGGTAGAAACTTTGGGGCACTCTTTGAAGTACTTTTATGTTGGTTGGATGAATCTGAGATTGTGTGATGCATATCGTATAATCATGCCCATGGATACTTGAGGTGACAATGGAGTATCTAGGTGACATTAGGGTTTTGGTTGATTTGTGTCTTAAGGTGTTATTCTAGTACGAACTCTTTTATAGATTGATCCGAAAGAATAACTTTGAGGTGGTTTCGTACCCTACCATAATCTCTACGTTTGTTCTCCTCTATTAGTGGCTTTGGAGTGACTCTTTGTTGCATGTTGAGGGCTTGTTATATGATCTATCTATGTTATTATTTTTTAGAGAACTTGCACTAGTGAAAGTATGAACCCTAGGCCTTGTTTCCTATCATTGCAATACCATTTACGCTCACTTTTACCACTTGTTACCTTGCTGTTTTATTATTTCAGATTACAAATCCCTTTATCTACCATCCATATTGCACTTGTATCACCATCTCTTCGCCGAACTAGTGCACCTATACAATTTGCCATTGTATTGGGTGTGTTGGGGACACAAGAGACTCTCTGTTATTTGGTTGCAGGGTTGTTTGAGAGAGACCATCTTCATCCTACGCCTCCTACGGATTGATAAACCTTAGGACATCCACTTGAGGGAAATTTGCTACTGTCCTACAAACCTGTGCACTTGCAGGCCCAACAACGTCTACAAGAAGAAGGTTGTGTAGTAGACATCAAGCTCTTTTCTGGCGGCGTTGCCGGGGAGGTGAGTGCTTGAAGGTATATCTTTAGATCTTGCAATCGAATCTTTTTGTTTCTTGTTTTAGCACTAGTCTAGTTTATAAAAGAAAATTACAAAAAAAGGAATTAAGTTTGTCTCAAATGCTTCAACTTTTTAATATCTTTCGTGAAAATGATGGGAAGGAAAATTGTGCTCAAGTGCTAGAAGAAGAATTACATAGAATGCTTGGCATAAAATATGTGAATGATGAGCATGATTGCAATGTTGTTAGTATGAATTCCTTGAATATCCATGATGCTAATGATGTGCAAAGCCACAAGCTTGGGGAAGCTATGTTTGATGAAGATGATATTTTTCGTCCCCCAAGCTTTGGTGAGCAAATTTACTATGATGAAAGCATGCCTCCTATCTATGATGATTATTCTGATGATACGTATGCCATAAAGAAGAAGTTTGCTTATGTGGAGAGTAGTAAATCTTCTATGCTAGTAGATCATGAAAAGAATAATTTAGGTGCTGGTTATATTGTTGAATTCATTCATGATGCTACTGAAAATTATTATGAGGGAGGAACATATGCTTGTAGGAATTGCAATAATGTCAAGTTTCCTCTCTATGGGCTTAAATTCTTGAAGCTATGATTGTTTTACCTTCCTATACAAGTTGATTATTGTTCCCATAAGTTGTTTGCTCACAAAATCCCTATTCATAGGAAGTGGGTTAGACTTAAATGTGCTAGTCATATGCTTCATGATGCTCCCGTTATATTTCAGTTCTTATCTTTTTTGTGAGCATCATTGTCACCATCATGCCTAGCTTGAAAAGGCATTAAAGAAAAGCGCTTGTTGGAAGACAACCCAATACTTATCATTAATGTTTTTGTGTGTTCACATGATTATGCTACTGTAGTAATCATGTTTTACAGCTTTTGTTTCAATAAAGTGCCAAGTAAGACCTTTAGGATGGCTTACGGTGATAGTTGTGTTGATCCTGCTGAAAATCAGAAACTTATGCACCCAGTAAATTAGTTTTGTCAATTCACAGAAACGTGATTCTGATCTGATTCTTATTGCTCTGGATTGGTACACGAATGCCTTAGGACTTCCTAATTTTTTAGGATTCTGGGCGTTCCAGAAAATATATGTTTGATACAGATTACTACAGACTGTTCTGTTTTTGACAGATTCTGTTTTCTATGTGTTGTTTGCTTATTTTGATGAATCTATGAGTAGTATCGGAGGGTATGAACCATAGATAAGTTAAATTACAGTAGATATTATGCCAATATGAATTTAGAATGAGTTAATTACATTACCAATGTGGTGGTTTTGTTTTCTTTCACTAAGAGAGCTTATAAGATTTCCTGTTGAGTTTTGTGTTGTGAAGTTTTCAAGTTTTGGGTAAAGATTCGATGGACTATGGAATAAGGAGTGGCAAGAGCCTAAGCTTGGGGATGCCCATGGCGCCCCAAGATATTCAAGGACAACCAAGAGCCTAAGCTTGGGGATGCCCCGGAAGGCATCCCCTCTTTCGTCTTCGTTCGTCGGTAACTTTACTTGGAGCTATATTTTTATTCACCACATGATATGTGTTTTGCTTGGAGTGTCATTTAATTTTGTTAGTTTTTGCTTTCTGTTAGTTAGAATAATGTTTTGCATCTTTAGTTTCAATAAATAAGTCAAGGATAGCTTTTGCCGTGCTTATTTTGCTAGTATACATGTTGCTGTTTGAAAACAGAAAGTTTACCGCTGTTGCAAAAATTCCCTAGAAAAGTCAAAGAGTGGTATAATGTTGAATCTTTTTTCATTTTGAGCTCTGATAAATTTATTACAGTGGGAATTTTAGTTCATAATTTTTGGAGTCAGGGAAGTATTGATACTCTTGCATTCTTTACAGACTGTACTGTTTTGGCAGATTGCTGTTATGGTTGCATTGTTTGCATATGCTTGCTTGTTTAATGATTCTATTTGAGGATAGGAGTTTTAAATATGCAGAAACATTTAGTATTAAATGTGGAATAATAATGTTAGTGATTTGTTACAGTAGAAAATGGTAAGGTTTCGCATTGGTTTATACTAACCTATCTCATGAGTTCTTGTTGAGTTTGTTGTGAATGAAGCTTTTGATAAAAAGAGAAACCATGATATGAGAGGAATTAAGGAGACACAAAAGCTCAAGCTTGGGGATGCCCAAGGCACCCCAAGATAATATTTCAAGAAGTCTCAAGCATCTAAGCTTGGGGATGCCCCGGTAGGCATCCCACCTTTCTGCTCGGTTAGTATCGGTTCAGCCTAAGTTTTTGCTTCTTCACTTGAGTTGTGCTATCCTTGCAATGTAGTTTCTTTAGCTTTGCTTGCTGTTTGAATAAAGTATCAAGATCTGAAATTATTAAATGGGAGAGTCTTCACACAGTTGTATAATTATTCGACTACTCATTCATCTTCACTTTTATCTTTCGGAGTAGTTTGTCATTTGCTCTAGTGCATCACTTATATCTTTTAGAGCATGGTGGTAGTTTTATTTTGAAGAAATAGATGAACTCTCATGCTTCACTTAGATTATTTTGAGAGTCGTTAATAGCATGGTAATTTGCTTAATGTTAATATACTTAGTGTTCAAGACATGTGAAACTTTCTTTTGAGTAAATTGAATACTAAAGATAAGTTTGGTGCTTGATAATTGTTTTGAGATATGGAGGTAATAATATCAAAGTCGTGCTAGTTGATAATTGTGAATTTGAGAAATACTTGTGTTGAAGTTGCAAGTCCCGTAGCATGCACGTATGGGTAAAGTTGTGTAACAAATTTGAAACATGAAGTGTACCTGGCTTGTGCATCCTTATGAGTGGCGGTCGGGGACGAGCGATGGTCTTTTCCTACCAATCTATCCTCCTAGGAGCATGCGCGTAGTTCTTGAATTTTTTGATGACTTCTAAATTTTTTGCAATAAGTATATGAGTTCTTTTGACTAATGTTGAGTTCATGGATTATACGCACTCTCACCTTTCCACCTTTGCTAGCCTCTTCGGTACCGTGCATTGCCCTTTCTCACCTTGAGAGTTGGTGCAAACTTCGCCGGTGCATCCAAACTCCGTGATATGGTTCGCTCTATCACACATAAACCTCCTTATATCTTCCTCAAAACAGCCACCATACCTACCTATCATGGCATTTCCATAGTCATTCCAAGATATATTGCCATGCAACTTCCATCATCATCATCACCATCATCATGACATACATTACTTTTGTCATATTGCCATTGCATGATCATGTAGTTGACATCGTATTTGTGGCAAAGCCACCATACATTATTTTCCATACGTGTCACTCTTGATTCATTGCACCACCCCGGTATACCGCCGGAGGCATTCATATAGAGTCATCCTTTGTTCTAAATATCAAGTTGTAAGAAAAATAAAAGTGTGATGATCATCATTATTAGAGCATTGTCCCAAGTGAGGAAAGGATGATGGAGACTATGATTCCCCCATAAGTCGGGATGAGACTCCGGACGAAAAAAAGAGGCCATAAAAAAGAGAAAGGCCCAAACAAAAAAGAGAGAGAGAGAAAAAGAGAGAAGGGACAATGCTACTATCCTTTTACCACACTTGTGCTTCAAAGTAGCACCTTGTTCTTCATGTAGTGAGTCTCATATATTGTGCTTCAAAGTAGCACCAAGATCTTCATGATAGTGAGTCTCATAAGTTGTCTTTTTATACTAGTGGGAATTTTTCATTATAGAACTTGGCTTGTATATTCCAATGATGGGCTTCCTCAAAATGCCCTAGGTCTTCGTGAGCAAGCGAGTTGGATGCACACCCACTAGTTTTCTTTTGTTGAGCATTCATAGCTCTAGTGCATCCGTTGCATGGCAGTCCCTACTCCTCATGTTGACATCAATTGAAGGGCATCTCCATAGCCTGTTGATTAGCCTCGTCAATGTGAGACTTTCTCCTTTTTGTCTTCTCCACACAATCCCCATCATTATATTCTATTCCACCCATAGTGCTATATCCATGGCTCGTGCTCATGTATTGCGTGAAAGTTGAAAAAGTTTGAGATTATTTAAGTATGAAACAATTGCTTGGCTTGTCATCGGGGGTATAGAAGTTGGGAACATCTTTGTGTGACGAAAATGAAGCATAGCCTAACCATATGATTTTGTAGGGATGAACTTTCTTTGGCCATGTTATTTTGAGAAGACATGATTGCTTTCATTATTATGCTTGAAGTATTATTATTTTTGTGTCAATATGAACTTTTGTCTTGAATCTTTCAGATCTGAATATTCATATCACAATTAAGAAGATTTATATTGAAATTGTGCCAAAGTATCACTCCGCATCAAAAATTCTTTTTTATCATTTACCTACTCGAGGACGAGCAGGAATTAAGCTTGGGGATGCTTGATACGTCTCCAATGTATCTATAATTTTTGATTGATCCTTGCTACTTTATCTACTGTTTTAGGCAATATTGGGCTTTATTATCCACTTTTAGATTATTTTTGGGACTAACCTATTAACCGGAGGCCCAGCCTAGATTTGCTGTTTTATGCCTATTTCAGTGTTTCGAGGAAAAGGAATATCAGACGGAGTCAAAACGGAACGAAATCAACTGGAGAAGTTATTTTTGGAAGGAAAGCAACCCAGGGAACTTGGAGTGCACGTCAGGGGAGATACGGGCTGCCCACGAGGGTGGGGGGCGCCCCCCCCCCCCCCCCCCCCGGGCGCGCCCCCTACCTCGTGGGCCCCCCGTAGCTCCACCAACGTACCCCTGCACCCATATATACTCTTGTACCCTCAAACTTCCAGAACAGAAGATAGATCGGGAGTTCCGCCGCCGCAAGCCTCTGTAGCCACCAAAAACCTTTCAGGAGCCCGTTCCGGCGCCCTGCCGGAGGGGGATCCCATCACCGGTGGCCATATTCATCATCCCGGTGTCGGAGTAATGGGCCTCGGGTAGGCTAACCAGAGTCCCAGAACCTTTCAAGACATCGGGGCCAACTGCGCCCCTCAAGTACCTGCGGCGACTCCAAGGAGGGCCGAGTCCCAGAGGCGACTCCAAGATGGCTGAGTCCCAGAGGCGACTCCAAAACGAGCCGAGTCCCAGGGGCGACTCCGAGACGAGCCGAGTCCCAGAGGCGACTCCAAGGAAGCCGACTGTGGGGAGTCGGCCCACGACTCCAACCACCCGATAATTAAGAGTAGGCATGGCCACAGTGCGCCGTACTTGCAAAGATCTCCGCCCGGCGCGGCACTGTTGCCATGCTAGCTCTGACATCAGCCCTTGGGGCGGGGCCCTGTGCCCACGACGCCTTGTCTGTACGGCCCGGAGACGGCGGGGCCTACCAGCCAGCGAGAGTATTGAAGACGGCGGGAGCGCCGAGAGTCGGACCCGTTGGGAGTTGGCCCCCTGGAGTCGGCCGGCCCCTCCCACGGGCCCCACACACCATTAACCAGATGCGGCCGGGGGATGGCCACAGTGATCGCCCGCATGCGGAGGTACTGTTGCCATGACCCACTGACCAAGCCCGCGTTATTAGAAGCACGGCTACAGTAATCTGCAGCCGGCAGGACCCGCCCACGGCGGCCATGGGCTGACGCCCTTGTACCATGCCAGTCGGCAGGACCCACCTGTCGGCGGGCCCCAGGAGACGGCGGAGAAGACGGCACCTGAGAGACAGACGGCTGGGACCGGCGCCCAGCCGGTTTTACCATTGTAACCCTGGGGGGTAGGCCTATATAAACCCTCCAGGGCACCCATGCAAAGGGTTCGCATCCATAGACATTAGACAGACCACATAGAAGGGAGAGAGCTAGCCGTGCCCTCTCCTACCTCCAGAAACAGCTCTAGGAGCAAGCTTGTACTCACTTTGCCTTAGTGATCATGCGGAGACCCCGCAGAGCAGCAGTAGGGGTATTATCTCCTCGGAGAGCCCTGAAGCTGGGTAAGATTCGCCGGCGTGCATGTCTTCGCCTCATCCCGTTTCCAGGCACCGGCGACGTTCTATTCGCCCCCACCATGATAAGCCATCCTTTGGCATATGTCGCACCCAACCCCCAACATTTGGCGCCCACCATGGGGCATGGTGCACCGTCGTCCGGAGATCTGTGCTGGACGGGAACCCTCTTCCTCCCTTGCGAGCGCAGCCAGCCAGGCTCGCCAGACGGAGTCTGCATCGTCGCGCTGCGCAGCGTTGAGGCCGCCTGTGCAGCGAGCAGCCTCGCCGAACTTGTCGGCGAGGTTCGCCTCTCCGACGAGCCTACATCCGACGCAGGCACGGGTGGCCCCAAGAGCCCCCTCGCGGGCCTCCTCGACCAACTCCATGTCACCGGCGAGCCTGCCGTGGACTTGGAGTCCGTAGGCTCCACCGACCCGATGCTGGTCGAATCCGACGCCGTGTCGCTTGACACTTTCCCCACCAACATGGTGGTCTACGACGAGCCGCTTCCTCGTGAGGAGAGCGGCGGAAGCGCCGTCACGGAGGTGCTCATCATCAGTCATGATGAGCAACCCGGTGAGGGAGCTCAGGACCCGCTCGACGCGGCTCTGCAAGGTCTGACTGCGCCAATTCCAGAGGACGCAAACGCCGAGACATTAGAGACACGCCGCCTTCAGATCATCGAAGGCGCCAAGAAATTGGCAAGCATGAGGCGCTTGTCAGAAGACTACCAGCGCGAAATGGATCGCACCGTGGCCGGCTCGCCGGCTCCGACTGGGCCTAGCCGCCTAGGTGCGGTCCAACAGCGCGGCGCAACCATCGCCGACTTGTTCGGGGCCAATCGCCCCGTATACGCCACCCCTGCGGAGAACATCCGCGCCGCCCAAGCGGTGACTGACGAGCTGAAGAACTTCGAAGGCGATGAGCGCCGCATGATGACGGAGCGAGTTCAGCAGCTCCTCGACGCGGTCGCTGCACAGAACGCGGCCGGCGACCGCACTGAGGCACCACGGCAGCTAAACCACGACTTGACTCCCCGCCGAGATCAGGGCGCGACGTCTCGAATGCCAACTGGTGGAGCCCGCGGAAGAAAATACAAAGAGCCGGCTGTCAGTCGCAGTCGGACTCGCATCACCATCGAGCGTGACCAAGACGGCCGTCCGAGAGCAATGGAGTGGCAGGACGACTACCTGCCTCCCCCACCCAGAAGAGAACGACGAGTTTCCCCGCCGCCTGTTGAGCATCTGACTCTCGGTGGCCGCCTTGGCCGCTGAGAGGAAGTCGGAGAGAATGACGCCCGCCATTGGATCGACCGACTCCATCGATCCCTTGCGCTGGAAGAAGAAGATGAGCTGGGTCCGCCTTGCTTTGGGCCCCGCATCCGAGGCGAGCCCTTCCCCAAAGGGTTCATGCTCCCCCGAGACACACCTAAGTACACCGGCTCCGTGAAGCCAGAAGACTGGCTAATTGATTACTCCACGGCTGTCAGCATAGCGAACGGCAACAAGCGAGTCACCGTGAAGTACATTCCACTCATGCTCCAGGGCACGGCCCGGACATGGTTGAACAGTCTGAAGCCCCGCAGCATCAACAGCTGGGTCGACTTCACTGAGGCCTTCATCCGCAACTTCACAAGCACGTAAAAGCGACCTCCCAAACCGCGCCAGCATTCCTTGTGCGTGCAAGGCCCTGACGAGTCAACACGTGACTACCTCACGCGCTGGGGCGAGCTTCGGAACTCCTGCGAGGGCGTGCACGAGGTGCAGGCTATCGAGTACTTCACCGTCGGGTGCCGAGAAGGCACCCTCCTCAAGCACAAGCTCCTCTGCGACGAGCCAGAAACCCTCAACGAACTGCTAGTCATAGCAGACAAGTACGCCACGGCCGACTCCTCCATGAAGACGGAGATTCAAGTCAATGCGGCTGGCAAAGTGGCCCCTCAGGCTCCCAGAACCCCAGCTGGAGACAGCAGTCAACGACAACAGAACGACAACAAACGCAAGGCCCAACAACCGACTTCCAACAGTCGGCAGGTTGCGACAGTCGAAGATCAACAGCCGGAGGGGCAGCCTCCGGCCAAGCGACAGAAAGGCGGCAAGTCCAACTGGTTGCCGGCCTTCTCTTACGAGCAGACTTTGGATGGTCCTTGCAAATTCCATAGTGGCGCGAAGCCGTCAAATCACACCACCCGAAAGTGCCACTGGCTCACCCGAATCGCCAGATGGCCTCCTTCCTCCGCCACCTGCTGGGCCGCCGCCCCCACCGCCGCCCCAGCAGCCGGCCGCTCGGCCGGTCGGTGCAGTACAAGACGAGTACCCAGAAGAGCATGGAGCCTATGTGGTGTTCACCAGTGTGGCTGATGATCGACGCAGCAGACGGCAGCAGCAGCAAGAAGTGAATGCAGTGGCAACAGATACTCCAGAGTTTATGCATTGGTCCGAGAAGCCTATCAGTTGGAGCAGAGCGGATCACCCAAAGGTGATGCCGAATCCGGGCTCCTATGCCCTGGTCCTAGGTGCTACCTTGGCCACTGATAGGCGGGCAGCCCGCTTCTCGAGGGTGCTGATAGATGGAGGCAGTAGCATCAACATCCTGTACAAAGATACTATGGAGAAGCTAGGAATCAAGCAAAGACAGCTGTAGAGCAGCCGGACTGTGTTCCATGGTATTGTACCCGGCCTCTCCTGCTCGCCAATCGGCAAGATCCTGATAGACGTCTTCTTCGGAGACAAAGATCATTTCCGCCGAGAGCCAGTCTGGTTTGAAGTAGTGGACCTTGAAAGCCCGTACCACGCACTGCTTGGCCGACCTGCATTGGCCAAGTTCATGGCGGTTCCTCACTACGCCTACCTCAAGATGAAGATGCCGAGTTCCAAGGGAATTCTGACCGTAGCTGGCGACTACAGGAAGTCGTCTGCCTGCACGGCCGAAAGCAGCCGGCTGGCCGAGTCCCTGGTGATCACAGCTGAGAAGCGGCTCCTTGATCGGGTCGTGGCGATGGCCGGAAAGCAGCCAGAGATGTCGCCTGACCCCAAGGAGTCGGAAGCTGAGGGTTCGTTCAAGCCGGCCAAAGAGACCAAGAAGATACCCTTGGACCCGGAGCACCCCGAGAGGTACGCTGTCGTGGGTACAAACCTTGACAGCAAATAGGAAGGCGAGCTCGTCGATTTCCTCCGTGAGAATCGAGACATCTTTGCATGGTCCCCTAAAGACATGCCGGGTGTACCGACAGAATTCGCCGAGCACAAGTTACACGTCCGACCTGATGTGAAGCCCGTCAGGCAGCCCTTGGGCCGACTGTCAGAAGATAAGAGAAGAGTCGTGGGAGAAGAGATAGCCCGGCTCCTGGTGGCCGGCTTCATTATGGAGGTGTTTTTTCCAGAGTGGTTGGCAAACCCGGTCTTGGTGTTGAAGAAAAACAAGTAGTGGCGGATGTGCATTGATTACACAAGCCTCAACAAAGCCTGCCCAAAGGATCCATTTGCCCTGCCGAGAATCGATCAGGTGATAGACTCCACAGCCGGATGCGAGTTGTTGAGTTTCTTAGATGCATATTCAGGATATCACCAGATCAAGCTGAACCCCGCAGATAGACTGAAGACCGCCTTCATCACGCCATTCGGAGCCTTCTGTTACCTGACCATGACGTTCGGCTTGAGGAAAGCCGTCGCCACCTTTCAGCGTTGCATGCAGAAGTGCCTCCTCAAGCAACTCGGCAGGAATGCCCATGTCTACGTGGATGATGTGGTGGTGAAGACGGAGAAGCGCGGGACGCTGCTAGAGGACCTCAAGGAAACCTTTGAGAACCTGCGCCGATTCTAGATCAAGCTCAACCCCGAGAAATGCGTTTTCGGAGTACCAGCCGGCCAACTCCTTGGCTTCCTGGTCTCTGAACGCGGCATAGAGTGCAACCCCATGAAGATCAAGGCCATCGAGAGGATGGAGGTACCCAGCCGACTGTTGGATGTGCAGAAGTTCACTGGCTGCTTGGCGTCCATCAGCCGATTCATCAGTCAGCTGGGCGAGAAAGCTCTCCCTTTGTATCAATTGATGAAGAAGACCACCTTTTTCGAGTGGAACCACAAGGCGGACGAAGCTTTTCTCCAGCTGAAAAAGATGTTGACTACTCCCCCTGTGTTGGCGGCTCCGACTCCCAAAGAGCCCATGCTCCTGTATATCGCTGCCACCAGCCGAGTAGTCAGCACAGTCATTGTAGTCGAACGCAAAGAGGAAGGCAAGACGCTCCCTGTCCAGAGACCGGTGTATTACCTGAGCGAGGTACTGTCGACCTCCAAGCAGAACTACCCCCACTACCAGAAGATGTGCTACGGTGTGCATTTTGCCGCCAAGAAGCTGAAGCCTTACTTTCAAGAGAATCCAATCACTGTGGTTTGCACAGCCCCGCTAGACGAGATCATCGGGAGCCGAGACGCTTCTGGCCGAGTAGCAAAATGGGCCATAGATTTGGCTCCCTACACCATCTACTACAAGCCCCGCACCGCCATCAAGTCACAAGCACTGGCCGACTTCCTCGTCGACTGGGCCGAGACCCAGTACCTGCCGCCAGCGCCCGACTCCACCCATTGGCGGATGCATTTCGACGGCTCCAAGATGCGCACCGGCCTGGGAGCCGGCATCGTCCTTACCTCCCCCAAAGGCGACAAGCTCAAGTATGTGCTGCAAATCCACTTCGCCGCCTCCAACAATGTCGCCGAATACGAGGCGCTCATTCACGGACTCCGGCTTGCCAAAGAACTCGGCATTCGCCGGATCCTGTGCTATGGCGACTCCGACTTAGTGGTCCAGCAGTCATCTGGTGACTGGGACGGCAAAGATGCAAACATGGCGAGCTACTGCTTCCTTGTGCAGCAACTCAGCGGACACTTCGAGGGGTGCGAGTTCCTCCACATGCCAAGAAACGACAACGATCAAGCAGACGCCTTGGCATGAATCGCCTCCACCCGCTAAGCAATACCGTCTGGCGTCGCTCTTCAGCGCCTCCTTAAGCCATCTATCAAGCCTTCACCAGAATCAGACTCCATTTATGTGCCGGCTCCCCCCGAAAAGTCGGATCCAACTCAAGAGCCCCAGCAAACGGCCCCAAGAAAATTATAGTCAAAGCCAGCCCGGGGACTTCAGAACCCGGCCCGGGGACTGCGCCAGTCGGCCCAAGGACTTCGTCAATCCAGCAAGCGGCCGCAGACTCCAGCCCGCCGCCTCCCAGCCCAGCCGCCCTTGTCCAAATCGCTGTGGTGGCAGTTGAAGAAATAGCAGCACCCTCATGGGCGCAGCCCATCCTCAAGTTTCTAGTGAACAGAGAGCTGCCAACTGATGAGATCTTGGCTCGGCAAGTGCAACGCCGAGCGGCAGCATACACCATAGTCAACAAAGAGCTGGTCAGGCGCAGTGTCACTGGTGTCTACCAGCGCTGCGTAGAGCCAGAACAAGGCCAAGCAATTCTCAGAGACATTCATCAGGGCGAGTGCGGCCACCATGCAGCTTCAAGAGCACTCGTCGCCAAAGCCTTTCGGCATGGTCTCTTCTGGCCGACTGCCCTAGAAGAGGCTAAAGAGTTAGTCCAAAAATGCAAGGGGTGCCAGAAGTTCCGCTCCAAGCCACTTCAGCCGGCTTCCGCGTTGAAGACAATCCCCATCGCCTGGCCCTTTGCAGTTTGGGGCCTGGACATGGTGGGACCATTCAAGACGGCCCGAGGCGGCCTAACTCATCTGCTTGTCGCGGTGGACAAGTTCACCAAGTGGATAGAAGCAAAGCCCATCAAAAAGTTGAACGGTCCGACTGCAATACTTTGATCGCCGACATCACAGTGCGGTACGGCATACCGCACAGCATCATCACTAACAAGGCACAAATTTCGCCAAAGGCGCCTTGGCCCGTTTCTGCGTGACGCAGGGCATCCGACTGGACTTAGCGTCCATTGCCCATCCGCAGTCAAACGGCCAGGTGGAGCGAGAAAACGGCCTCATCCTGTCCGACATCAAGCCTCGACTGGTCGAACCACTCGAGCGTTCGACCGGCTGTTGGCTTGAGGAGCTGCCGGCCGTCCTCTGGAGTCTGCGCACAACTCCAAACAAGTCAACCAGCTTCACTCCTTTCTTCCTCGTCTACGGTGCCGAAGCCGTCATCCCGACGGACATAGAGTTCGATTCTCTGCGAGTCGCCATGTACACTGAAGAGGAAGCTGAAGAAGCACGTCAAGACGGCGTCGACCTGCTGGAGGAGGGCCAGCTATTGGCACTCAGCCAGTCCGGCATCTACCAGCAGAGTCTGTGCCGAAATTATAACCGAAAGGTCAGGCCGAGATCGTTTCAAGAGGGCGACCTTGTGCTCCGGCTGATTCAGCGAACAACCGGCCATCACAAGTTGTCGGCGCCTTGGGAAGGCCCCTTCATCATCAGCAAAGTGCTGGGCAACGGCTCCTACTACCTAATCGACGCTCAGAAGTCTCGAGCGCGCAAGAGGGACGACTCCGGCAAGGAGTCAGAACGGCCATGGAACGCAAATCTTCTCCGAATATTTTACAGTTAATGCAGTATGTACCACGCTATCCTTTTTATTAAAGTACCAAGACTTTGGGCCCCCAAGACGAGCTCGGGGACTGCCCTTTTTGTTATCTGTATGATAAGAATTATGCCCCCGAGTGTGCTACTCTTTGTCATGCCACTTGGCACCGGGTTCGACTAGTCGGCCCGGGGACTCGCCGTCTTGTGCTATGAAATGCTTCCTGCAGTCGGACAAGTAGTGTGTTGCACTTAAGCCGTCTCCTATCAAAGTCGTAGCTCGCAGAGCGACTGTTGGTAGGCAGAGAGTACGCAAGAACGAGCGCACACACGAAAAAATGGCTAAGGACTCAAAGCATATGCGTAGCCCAAGCCGGCTCCCAGCCTCTCTCTACAGAGCTGACTCTCGAATAGTCGGCTCGCCGCCTTCTTTCCCACTTGTTAAAAAACTCTAAAAAGGCCAAGTACTTGCCTTCCCTAAAGTAGCCAAGCATTTGACTTACGACAGTCCGTGGAGCGGCTGTCCGTCTGGCAAAGCAGCGACTATGGAAAGACGGCAAAGGAAAAAGCCAAAAAGAGCAATAAGCAAGGAAAGATAGAAGGCAGATAGATATTTACATAGCAAAGGCCTCTGGCCAAGTTCAAAATACACCCCGTGGGTGGAATTGTGCAAACTAACAAGTTCTTTCAAAAGAGTATTAAGATAGGAAAAATAAAGGCAAGTCGACAGCCTAAGGAGCGGCAGACGGGTTCGGAGGGTCGGCGGAGACGGCGGCGTCAGGCGTCGGAGCGGCCGGCTGGGCGGTCTCGGCTTGATCGTCTTCGGCGGCAGTCGGCCCAGTCGGATGCGGCTCGTTGCTGGAGGCGCGATCGAGCTGAGGCTGGCCGTCCGCTCTATCTTCTGGCGCCTCCGTTTCATGTTCGTCCCCCGCCTCGTCTTCCTACTCGGTGCTGGAGCCGATCACCTCCGCCGAGTCCTCGTCGTAGTCGGGGTTCATCCCGAACCACTCCGGAGGCACCTCCTCGTCGTTCGCGGCCTGCTCGGGAACGAAGACGCTGGTGTCGGTGTAGTCGGCGATCGCCGCCGCACGCTCGATGAGGGCGCCTTCCACAGCCGCCAGTTCTGCCTGGGCCTCTGACCGGAACGCGGCCAGCCGGTCCAGGTCGAGCCCTGGATACCAAGCCTTGACGAATTCCATGGCCTGGCGCGCTCCAGCCTGGGCCGAGGAACCCTTCCAAGCCTCAAGACGGCCGACCGCGACCTCCAGCCAGTCGGCAGTCCGACTGGAAGTACGCAGAGCCGGCATGCCCGGCCACAGGGCAGAGATCGCTTGGGCCCCGGCGCGTTGAAGACGGCGCAACAGCTGATGAGCCGGCCACAGACGGGTGTCGATGCTTAGAAGCTGCTTGTCGACGGTTAGGGGGGCATTGGCGGCGATCTCCTCGCCATTCGCCCTCCGCGCCTCGCGATCAGCCTCGATGGCTCGATTGACCGCCTACGAGTGGCCAGGGAAGAAGTCTGCCCAAAACAGAAAGAAGCAAAGAGAAAATCAGCAGTCGGCCTGACTTACAGTCAGCAGCTCGAAGAAAGAAAGCAGAGAAACTCACCATCGACAATGTCCTCGATCTCGTGGAAGCCGGAAGTGAGCATCGCCTCCCTGTCGGTCTAGGAGGAGCGCTCCATCTCGAACTCAGCCAGGAGGGCAGTCTCTTTCTTCCCCGCCTCGTCCCGAGCCGCCTTCAGCAGCTCCTTCTGCTCCGCCAACTGCTCGGCCAGCAAGTTGCGCTCTTTGGCGAGCTTGCCGCACTCCTCTTCCTTGGCGCGAAGGGCCGTGCCGACTTCGCCTAACTGCTCCTGAAGAGCGGCATTGGCCTCTGAAGAATAATGAAAAGAAGACGTTAAGTTGTCAACAACAAAGGTCGCCGGGAAGATTCGGCCCGACTGCTCAGCAGTCGGCCCGAATCTCGGGGACTACAGCCCGCGGGTGCACCAGCGCGCCCCGGCGGAAAAGAAGAAGAACTTACTCCGGCTCTCCGACAAGTCAGCGGTCCGCTTCTCCAGCCGCTCAACATTACGGTTGAAGGCGGTGACACGGAGGTTGTGATACTCCTGTGATAAAAAATCGGACAAAGACAAATGAGGAACTCGCCAGATTGAGTTCCGGGCCGCCTGCGCAGCAGCCGGCCTGAAACTCGGGGACTACACCCAGTTGGTGCACTAGCGTGCACCCACAGAGAAGAGCGAGAAGAGACAAAGTCAAAAAAGAAAAACGTACCCGGATAGACGCTCGCGACGCCACATGCACCCTGGTGCAGCCTTGGATGGCTTCGCCCTCAGCTCGCAGCTTCGCCTGCACGTCCAGGAGCGCCTGGTTCAGCGAACCGTCGCCGCCTCCTCGCACCCATCCAGTAGGCACAACACTTGATGCCTCGGCGTCTGGAATGGCCGAGCTGGCGGCGCCGGCTTCCAAGGGGCGTGGCGCCGAGACCGCCTTCGCAAGGCGGCGGCGCGCTGGTGAGGCGACTTGAAGAAGCAGCCTCGCCACCGCCTCGTCCTCAGCCGGCGACGCTGGAGGGCCTGCCGGCTGCTTGCCATGCGGTGGAGGCGGCGGTGGCGGCGAGGCCGTGCCCGATGCGGAGGCCTCGCCACCGTCCTTCTCCACGATGGAGTGCTCCCCGCCGACCTCTCCAGTCTGTCCCGTGAACTCCGGGGGTGGCAGCGCAGAGCTCAGCGGGACGACAAGCAGCGCCGACTGGCGGCGTGCGGCCTCCTCCGCCCGCCGTTTTGCTGCGGCGGCGGCTTCGGCCTCTTCCAGCTTCTTCTGGGCGGAGGCCGCCGCTTCCTCGGCCTCCGCCTTCTCTAGACGGTCGGCCTCTTCCTCGTCGCGCTTCTCCCGCGCGTTGCACTCCGTCGCCTCCCGGAGGTCGGCGGCGGGGTCAATCCGCCGAGTGTTGGCGGACGTCTCGGCCGACCCCATGACAGAGGGGACGGCGACCCTCTCAAGAGAAAGAGGGGCCCTGAAGCAGAAAACAGAATGAAAAAGACTCGGAAAAGATCCGTCCAAGGAAACAAGAACAATCGATAGTCAGCACTTACGCAGAGACCAGCGGCGGCTTCTTCACCTCCTTGCGGAAGCGGTTGGCCTTCGCGATCGCCTCCTCCCGCTTGGTCGCGGCGGCCGCCCCCTTGAACTTTTTCGGCCGACCGCCGAGCGAACTCGGCGCGGCCCGGTGCTTCTTCGCGCCGACTTGACCGGCCAAGCCGGCGGAGGAACTCGCGCCTGGATGGCCGGCTTTTGGTTGGCGGCGCGGGACGACCTCGCTGTCGACCTCGTCCTCTGGCCAGTTGGTGAAGGTCGCCGAGGGCCGGAGGCCGCCTTCCGCTCCTCCTCCCCCGCCTTCGGCGTCGGCCTCCATCGCCGCCGGCCCCAAGTCGGGGTCGTCGATGTCGCTCTCCGCACGGTCTGGAGCGAACTCGCGGGGCGGCCCGGTGGCGCCGGCTGCAGGCTGGATGAGGGGGTTCTGACTCAGAGAACCAAGAAGATCAGAAGTCGGATTCGGCTGTAAAGAAAAACAGAAAACAAAAGATTCGACTTACCACAGGCGGAAGGTTGGCACGCGAGTACGGCTCCTTGCCGAACTGCCAGTCTTCCACGAGCTCGCAGTTCGCAATATGGTTCACCATGTTCGCCACCTCCGCGTGGGGCATCTCCCAGGTGCTCATCCGGCTCGGGTCTCGGCGGTCGCTCATCTTACACATCAGATGAGGTCGGCCTTGGAGTGGGAGGACTCAGCGCGCCATGAAGGCGGCCAGCAAGTCAGCCCCGACCAGGCCTTCTGACTGCGTCAGCACTCGGAGTTGGGTGACGGCGGCGGTGCCGGCAGGAGGCAGCATCTTGGCCCGATTGGACCAGCTGGGAAGCCTCCTAGCCGGTGCGCCTGCTTCATAGTGCGGCAGGTTGACCCAGTCGCCTTCCGTGGCGACGTTCTTCACGTAGAAGTACGAACGTTGCCAAATCTTCACCGACTTGATCAGCGTGATGGAGGGGAAGGGATTGTCTGCGGTCGACCTGCGCATGGCGATGAAGGCGCCGCACTGGGCCGGTATGCCGGCGGAGTGCGTGCTGAGCTTCGATTGGAAGAACTCTCCCCACAGCTCGAGGGTGGGGAGAACGCCGAGAAAACCCTCGCATAGGGTGGCGAAGGCTGCCGGCAGCACCACCATGTTCAGGGTGAGGTGGTGCGGCTGGAGTCCGTTGAACTCCAAGAACGAGCGGAGGAAGCCGCTCGCCGGCAGGCCCATGCCGCGCATGAGGTGCGAGCGGAATATAACCCGCTCGCCCTCCTCCGGCGCCGGCGTTATCTCCCCCTTCGGTGCGGCATGGGCTCGCACCAGGTGCGCGCCGGGGAGCTGGCGCGTCCTGCGGAGGTGCTCGATGGCGTCGTCATCCACCCGAGAACCATCCCACGCGCCGGAGCGGACAACAGAAGCCGCGGCGGAGGTAGAGCTCATCGCTGCGGAGCGGTGCAGCGTGGTGCAGCGAAGGCAAGAAGAAGGAGAGGGAGGAGGAAGTGGGGGAAGCAGGGAAGAACGAGCGCGCGCTTCGCCGTCCCGCTCCCCCCGCCTATTTATAGTCTCAAAGGCTGAGAAGCCAAGGGGGCGGCGTGGGGATTAACTGCGCGCGAGCCCCCACACCCCCACGATTAAACCCACGAAGTTACTGCACGCAGTAACAACGTGGGGAGCCCAACCGCCCGCCCGGCCACAGCGGATCCATTAGCGTGCCGAGGCGCGGTAGTGGCAGGCCCCGCCTGACGGCCTGTCCTGTCGCGCGCGTGGACGGGCAGACTGCCCCTGCCACGTGGCGCCGAGCGACGGGGCCGCGGCGGGCGACCGCGGGAAGCGTATCAGGCACGCCGCCTGGTTCCCGCCGCGACATTCGAAACACCACAAGGGGCAAGACTGTCCTCGGCGAATCCGACTCCAGCCAGTCGGCTTGAGCATGACGGCCCTCAGAGAATCCGACTCCAGCCAATCGGCCTGGAGGAAGGCGGCCGCCAGAGCTTGTTTTCCCCCCATCTGAAGAATGAAACTGCTGAGGCGCACGACGTATCACCCTCGGAGCCTCACCAGCTTCGGGGACTACTATCGGAGTAATGGGCCACGGGTAGGCTAACCCGAGTCCCAGAACCTTTCAAGACATCGGGGCCGACTGCGCCCCTCAAGTACCTGCGGCGACTCCAAGGAGGGCCGAGTCCCAGAGGCGACTCCAAGATGGCCGAGTCCCAGAGGCGACTCCAAAACGAGCCGAGTCCCAGGGGCGACTCTGAGACGAGCCGAGTCCCAGAGGCGACTCCAAGGAAGCCGACTGTGGGGAGTCGGCCCGTGACTCCAACCACCCAATAATTAAGAGTAGGCATGGCCACAGTGCGCCGTACTTGCGGAGATCTCCGCCCGACGCGGCACTGTTGCCATGCTAGCTCTGACATCAGCCCTTGGGGCGGGGCCCTGTGCCCACAACGCGTTGTCTGTACGGCCCGGAGACGGCGGGGCCTACCAGTCAGCGAGAGTATTGAAGACGGCGGGAGCGCCGAGAGTCGGACCTGTTGGGAGTCGGCCCCCTGGAGTCGGCCGGCCCCTCCCACGGGCCCCACACGCCATTAACCAGAAGCGACCGGGGGATGGCCACAGTGATCGCCCGCAGGCGCCGGTACTGTTGCCATGACCCACTGACCAAGCCCGCGTCATTAGAAGCACGACTACAGTAATCTGCAGCCGGCAGGACCCGCCCGCGGCGGCCACGGGCTTACGCCCTCGTACCATGCCAGTCGACGGGATCCACCAGTTGGCGGGTGCCAGTAATCGGCGGAGAAGACGACACCTGAGAGACAGACGGCTGGGACCGGCGCCCAGCCTGTTTTACCATTGTAACCCTGGGGGTAGGCCTATATAAACCCCCCAGGGCACCCATGCAAAGGGTTCGCATCCATAGACATTAGACAGACCACATAGAAGGGAGAGAGCTAGCCGTGCCCTCTCCTACCTCCAGAAATAGCTCTAGGAGCAAGCTTGTACTCACTTTGCCTTAGTGATCATGCGGAGACCCCGCAGAGCAGCAGTAGGGGTATTATCTCCTCGGAGAGCCCTGAAGCTGGGTAAGATTCGCCGATGTGCATGTCTTCGCCTCATCCCGTTTCCAGGCACCGGTGACGTTCTACTCGCCCCCACCATGATAAGCCATCCTTTGGCATATGTCACACCCAACCCCCGACACCCGGCGTTATCCATGACAAGGAGGGATTAGTTCACCCTCGGGGTTGAGGGTATGTACCGGTAGCTATGTGTTTGATCTCTCTCTCTCTCTCGTGTTCTCTCTCGTGTTCCCTCGATGGCACGATCTTGATGTATCCCGACCTTTGCTATTGTAGTTGGTTCCTATGATGTTTCTCCCCCTCTACTCTCTTGTGATGAATTGAGTTTCCCCTTTGAAGTTATCTTATCGGATTGAGTCTTTTATGAGAACACTCGATGTATGTCTTGCCGTGATTATCTGTGGTGAAAATGGGATATCATGTGCCACTTGATGTATGTTTTGGTGATCAACTTGCGGGTTTCGTGACATTGGGAACCTATGCATAGGGGTTGGCACACGTTCTTGACTCTCCGGTAGAAACTTTGGGGCACTCTTTGAAGTACTTTTATGTTGGTTGGATGAATCTGAAATTGTGTGATGCATATCGTATAATCATGCCCACGGATACTTGAGGTGACAATGGAGTATCTAGGTGACATTAGGGTTTTGGTTGATTTGTGTCTTAAGGTGTTATTCTAGTACGAACTCTTTTATAGATTGATCCAAAAGAATAACTTTGAGTTGGTTTCGTACCCTACCATAATCTCTATGTTTGTTCTCCTCTATTAGTGGCTTTGGAGTGACTCTTTGTTGCATGTTGGGGGCTTGTTATATGATCTATCTATGTTATTATTGTTGAGAGAACTTGCACTAGTGAAAGTATGAACCCTAGGCCTTGTTTCCTATCATTGCAATACCGTTTACGCTCACTTTTACCACTTGTTACCTTGCTGTTTTTATTATTTCTGATTACAAATACCTTTATCTACCATCCATATTGCACTTGTATCACCATCTCTTTGCCGAACTAGTGCACCTATACAATTTGCCATTGTATTGGGTGTGTTGGGGACACAAGAGACTCTCTGTTATTTGGTTGTAGGGTTGTTTGAGAGAGACCATCTTCATCCTACGCCTCCTACGGATTGATAAACCTTGGGTCATCCACTTGAGGGAAATTTGCTACTGTCCTACAAACCTGTGCACTTGCAGGCCCAACAACGTCTACAAGAAGAAGGTTGTGTAGTAGACATCAGATGTCATTATATGATTTTTGTCGGGTCTACAAGATACCCTTTGAGGGCAGCATAGAGGAACCACATCGTAATGATGTGCAGGGGTTTATTGATATGATTGCTGTAGGGGAAACGAGGAAAGTTTCAGGTGCAAGAATTACTACCATACATTTTCCTGTTTTACGTTACTTTGCAATATTTGCTAGTAGATGTTTAATTGGTCGCGGGAGCAGTGGAAATCTTAGTGCACCTGATATTGTTATTTTGCGCCATGCCTTGTTTCGTGATACAACTTTCAGTTTAGGTGCTGTCATTGCTAAGCGATTAAGTCTGAACCGTACAAAGGGCCCCATCTTCGGTGGTATCTTTGCTTCGCGCCTTGCTGCACACTTTAATATACCTATTAGGCATTATGAGAAAGAAGAAAAGTTGCTGCCATTTGTTTTTCTAGATTATAAGAGTATGCTAGCACATGAATTTATTGTTAAAAATAAGAAGATGATGCTTAAGTATAATTTGATATTTAATAAAACTCACTATTAGACTATTATCTTGCCTGCACCCTCTTTGTTTAACATACTTTCAAGCACGTACCACATCTTGCCCGAGGCCATCTATGCATACTGGAGGCCGACACAAGTCCCTGAGCCTGAGCCTGAGCCACCACTTGACCCTTATCGACAGTCTGTTTATCAGTGGGATCCATAGGAGATTGCCAACCAGTGGCACCCTGAGGACCCTCCTCAGTACACCAGAGAGAGTAGCTTCGATCCGTGGGAATAGACCAACTTGGGCCAAAAGCCTAAGCTTGGGGGAGTACGTATTTCTCACCGACATTACATTCATGTTCACACACTCATTCTAGTTGTCGGTGCTCATAATTTTTCATTGTACTATCCATGCTAGTTTATTTTCTTTTCTAAGCCTTCTTCTCGTGTGTTTGAAAAACCTGAAGAAAAAACAAAAAAATTAGTTATAGCTTTTAGCTAGTTTACTTTCCATGCATGTAGTAGTAGTAACTAAAAGAAAACTCAAAAAGATTTTTCGTTCTTCTTTTGCTTGTTGGGAGCTTTCCCGTGTAAATAGTTTTATTTATTTTCTTTTTCTTTGGGGGTCAAGAGGAGAAGACCATGATGAAAATGTTGAGTGGCTCTCATATGCATTACTGTTGATTTAACCAAGAGCCCATATTACCTTGTGTTCTCCCTTGTATTAAATGCTTGCAGATTCCAGCTTAGTCCAATGCACGTGCACTACTATTATTATCCACACCGTTCGGTCGTGCGAGTGAAATGCAATAATGACGATATATGATGGACTGATTGAGATGAGAGAAGCCGGTATGAACTCGACCTATCTTGTTTTTGTAAATATGATTAGTTCATCATTCCTGATTCAGCCTATTATGAATGAAACATCTTTGCAATGACAATTAGAGATTATAGTTGCTCATGCCATGATAATTAGCTAGGAGTTTATAATGGTTTACCTTGCGTGCCAACATGCTATTGAAATGGTTGTGATATGGTATGATAGGGTGGTATCCTCCTTTGAACGATTCGAGTGGCTTGACTTGGCACATGTTCACGCATGTAGTTGAAACAAAATCAACATAGCCTCCACAATATTTATGTTCATGGTGATTTATATCCTACTCATGCTTGCACTCATTGTTGATTAATTTTACTGCATGTTCATGACTGTTGTCGCTCTCTAGTTGGTTGCTTCCCAATCTCTTTCTAGCCTTCACTTGTACTAAGCGGGAATACTGCTTGTGCATCCACTTCCATAAACCCCAAAGATATTCCATATGAGTCCACCAATACCTTCCTATATGCGGTATTTACCCGCCGTTCCAAGTAAATTTGTATGTGCCAAACTCTAAACCTTCAAATGAAATTCTATTTTGTATGCTCGAACAGCTCATATATCAACTAGGGTTGTCTATATCTTCCACGTTAGGTGGGTTATTCTCACGAGGAGTGGACTCCGCTCCTCACTCACGAGAAAATGACCGGTAACCGGGATGCCCGGTCCCATGCTCAAATCAAAATAATTGCAAACAAAACTCCCCCAGGGTTGTTGTTAGTTGGAGGCACCCGTTGTTTCGGGCAAACCATGGATTGATGCTTGTTGGTTGTGGGGGAGTATAAACTTTACCATTCTGTTTGGGAACCGCCTATAATGTGTGTAGCATGGAAGATATCGAGATCTCTTGGTTGTTATGTTGGCAATGAAAGTATACCACCCAAAATATTATTTATCTCTATTTCAAAACTCGAGCTCTAGCACCTTTACAAATCCCCGCTTCCCTCTATGAAGGGTCTATCTATTTACTTTTATGTTGAGTCATCATCCTCTTATTAAAAAGCACTAGTTGGAGAGCACCACTGTCATTTGCATCCATTACTATTAATTTATATTGAGTATAACTATGACTAGATCTCTTTTACCTTGAATTACAATGTCTAATTAGTCCTTGATCTTCACAGGTGCTCTGCATTTATGTTTTGCGGTCTCAGAAAGGGCTAGCGAGATACCATCTTGTTATGTCATATTATGATTGTTTTGAGAAAATGTTGTGATCCGAGATTTATTGTATTGCTCGCTAGTTGATTATGCCATTGATATGAGTAAATATGAGACCTAGATGTTATTGTGAATGTGGTTAGCTCATAATCTTTGCTAAAAACTTGAATGCTGGCTTTACATATTTGCAACAACAAGAGCAAACAGAGTTTGTAAAATTTTTTCTTTATCACTTTCAGTTTGTCAACTGAATTGCTTGAGGACAAGCAAAGGTTAAAGCTTGGGGGAGTTGATACGTCTCCATCGCATCTACTTTTACAAACACTTTTGCCCTTGTTTTGGACTCTAACTTGCATGATTTGAATGGAACTAACCCGGACTGACGCAGTTTTCAGCAGAATTGCCATGGTGTTATTTTTGTGCAGAAATAAAAGTTCTCGGAATGGCCTGAAACTTCACGGAGAATATTTTTGGAATTAATAAAAAAATACTGGCGAAAGAATCAAGACCAGGGGGCCCACACCCTGTCCACGAGGGTGGGGGCGCACCTGCCCCTCCTGGGTGCCCCCCTATCTCGTGGGCCCCCTGAGGCTCCACTGACCTTAATTCCAGCTCCATATATTCACGTTCAGGGAGAAAAAAACAGAGAGAAGGATTCATCGTGTTTTACGATATGGAGCCGCCGCCAAACCCTAAACTCTCTCAGGAGGGCTGATCTGGAGTCCGTTCGGGGCTCCGAAGAGGGGAATCTGTCGCTGTCATCATGATCAACCATCCTCCATCACCAATTTCATGATGTTCACCGTCGTGCGTGAGTAATTCCATCGTAGGCTTGCTGGACGGTGATGGGTTGGATGAGATTTACCATGTAATTGAGTTAGTTTTGTTAGGGTTTGATCCCTAGTATCCATTATGTTCTAAGATTGATGTTGCTATGACTTTGCTATGCTTAATGCTTGTCACTAGGGCCCGCGTGCCATAATTTCAGATCTGAACCTATTATGTTTTCATGAATATATGTGGGTTCTTGTTCCTATCTTGCAAGTCAATAGTCACCTAATATGTGTTATGATCCGGCAACCCCGAAGTGATAATAATCGGGACCACTCCCGGTGATGACAGTAGTTTGAGGAGTTCATGTATTCACTATGTGCTAATGCTTTGGTCCGGTACTCTATTAATAGGAGGCCTTAATATCCCTTAGTTTCCAATAGGACCCCGCTGCCACGGGAGGGTAGGACAAAAGATGTCATGCAAGTTCTTTTTCATAAGCACGTATGACTATATTTGGAATACATGCCTACATTACATTGATGAACTGGAGCTAGTTCTGTGTCACCCTATGTTATAACTATTGCATGAGGAATCACATCCGACATAATTATCGATCACTGATCCAATGCCAACGAGCTTTTCACATATTGATCTTTGCTTAGTTACTTTACCGTTGCCACTATTACAATTACTACAAAACTGCTACTGCTACTTTTGCCATTGTTACCGTTACTTCCATATTACTTTGCTACCAAATACTTTGCTGCAGATATTAAGTTTTCCAGGTGTGGTTGAATTGACAACTTAAATGCTAATACTTGAGAATATTCTTTGGCTCCCCTTGTGTTGAATCAATAAATTTTGGTTGAATACTCTACCCTCAAAAACTGTTGCGATCCCCTATACTTGTGGGTTATCAATGCTTAAGTCTATCTGAATCATGTTAGCAATTGGCGCATTTTATGATTATGAAATTTGGCAGATGGATGTCAAAACTGCATTCCTTAATGGATTTCTAGAAGAAGAGTTGTATATGATGCAACCATAAGGTTTTGTCGATCCAAAGGGTGCTAACAAAGTATGCAAGCTCCAGCGATCCATTTAAGGACTGGTGCAAGCCTCACGGAGTTGGAATAAACGCTTTGATAGTGTGATCAAAGCATATGGTTTTATACATACTTTTGGAGAAGCCTATGTTTACAAGAAAGTGAATGAGAGCTCTATAGCATTTCTAATATTATATGTGGATGACATATTGTTGATTGAAAATGATATAGAATTTCTGGATAGCATAAAGGGATACTTAAATAAGAGTTTTTCAATGAAATACCTCGGTGAAGCTGCTTACATATTGGGCATCAAGATCTATAGAGATAGATCAAGACGTTTAATTGGACTTTCACAAAGTGCATACCTTGATAAAGTTTTGAATAAGTTGAAAAGGATCAGTCAAAGAAAGGGTTCTTGCCTGTGTTACAAGGTGTAAAGTTGAGTAAGACTCAAAGCCCGGCCATGGAAGAAGATATAAAAAGAATGAAGGTCATTCCTTATGCCTCGGTCATAGGTTCTATAAAGTATGCTATGCTGTGTGCTAGACCTGTTGTAAACTTTGCCATGATTTTGGCAAGGGGTACAATGGTGATCTAGGAGTAGATCACTGGACAGCGGTCAAAATTATCCTTAGTGAGGACTAAGGAAATGTTTCTCGATTATGGGGGTGATAAAGAGTTACGTCGATGCAAGCTTTTACACTGATCTAGGTGAATCTAAGTCTCAATTTGGATACATATTGAAAGTGGGAGCAATTAGCTAGAGTAGCTCCATGCAGAGCATTGTAGACATAGAATATTTGCAAAATACATACAGCTCTGAATGTGACAGACCCGTTAACTAAACTTCTCTCACAAGCAAAACATGATCACACCTTAGTACTCTTTGGGTGTTAATCACATAGCGATGTGAACTAGATTATTGACTCTAGTAAACCCTTTGGTTGTTGGTCACATGGCAATGAGAACTATGGGTGTTAATCACATACATATGTGAACTATTGGTGTTAAATCACATGGCGATGTGAACTAGATTATTGACTCTAGTGCAAGTGGGAGACTGAAGGAAATATGCCCTAGAGGCAATAATAAAGTTGTTATTTATATTTCCTTATATCATAATAAATGTTTATTATTCATGCTAGAATTGTATTAACCGGAAACTTAGTACATGTGTGGATACATAGAAAAAACAAAGTGTCCCTAGTATGCCTCTACTCGACTAGCTCATTAATCAAAGATGGTTATGTTTCCTAACCATAGACACATGTTGTCATTTGATGAACGAGATCACATCATTAGGACAATGATGTGATGGACCAGACCCATACATTAGTTTAGCATTATGATCGTTACAGTTTCATTGCTACTGCTTTCTTCATGACTTATACATGTTCCTCAGACTCTGAGATTATGCAACTCCCGAATACCTAAGGAACACCTTGTGTGCTATCAAACGCCACATTGTAACTTGGTAATTATAAAGATGCTCTACAGGTGTCTCCGAAGGTGTTTGTTGGGTTGGCATAGATCAAGATTAGGATTTGTCACTACGTGTTTCGGAGAGGTATCTCTGGGCCCTCTCGGTAATTCTCATTAATATAAGTCTTGCAAGCAATGTGACTAATGAGTTAGCTGCGGAATGAAGCATGTCTACATAGTTCTTGAACCCGTAGGGTCCGCACGCTTAACGTTCGATGATGATTCGTATTATGAGTTATGTGATTTGATGACCGAAGTTTATTCGGAGTCCCTGATGAGATCACGGATGTGACGAGGAGTCTTGAAATGATCAAGATATAAAGATTGATATATTGGAAGGCTATATTCGGACATCGGAAAGGTTCCGAGTGATTCGCGTATTTTTCGGAGTACCAGGGAGTTACGGGAATTCACCGGGAGAAGTAATGGGCCTTATTGAGCCATACGGGAAAGGAGGAGGCAGGCCAAAGGGGAGGTGGCGTGCGCCCCCCCCCATGGGTCTGAATTGGACTAGGGGATGGGGGTGGCGCACCCTTGCCCTTTCCTACTCCCTCTCTCTTTCCCTCTTTCCTTCTCTCCTACTCCGAAAAGGAAAAGGATTCCTACTAGGACTTGGAAGTCCTAGTAGGACTCCATACTCTTGGCGCACCCCTAGGGGGGCGGCCTCTCTCCCTGCCTCCTTTGTATATGTGGGCAGGGGCACCCGAAACACACACCAAGTCTTCTCTTAGCCGCGTGCGGTGACCCCTCTAGAGTTACACACCTTGGTCATATCGTCGTAGTGCTTAGGCGAAGCCCTGCACCAGTAACTTCATCATCACCGTCACCACGCTGTCATGCTAACAGAACTCACCCTCGTCCTCAACTGGATCAAGATCACGAGGGACGTCATCGAGCTGAACGTGTGCTGAACACGGAGGTGCCGTACATTCGGTACTTGGATTGGTTGGATCGCGAAGAAGTTTGACTACATCAACCGCATTATTGAAACGCTTCCGCTTTCGGTCTATGAGGATACATGGACACACTCTCCCCTCTCGTTGCTATGCATCACCTAGATAGATCTTGCATGATCGTAGGAAAATTTTGAAATTACCGCGTTCCCCAACACTTAGAGGCTCCTTTCTCCAAAGAAGAAATAGATAATGTGATTGCCAATATGCCCAGTGACAAATCTCCAGGGCCAGATGGGTTTAATGCAGCTTTTCTTAAAACATGTTGGGATATTATTGCACCAGATTTCTACAAATTGATTGCAGACTTCCATGATGGCAATATCATTATGCAAAGCATAAACTATCCTTACATAACCCTCACTCCAAAGAAAGACTCTGCTGCTGTACCAAGTGATTACTGACCTTTCTCACTATTGAACTGTACCCTCATGATTATCACAAAACTCCTGGCTAATAGACTCCAGAAAGTCATTCTGTCACTGGTACATGAGAACCAATATGGTTTCTTAAATGACAGAAACATTCAAGATTGCTTAGCCTGGTCCTTTGAATATATCCATCAATGTTACCAATCTAAGAAAGAGATTGTTCTCCTCAAAGTGGATTTTGAGAAAGCCTTTGACATGTTAAGTCATGATACCATTTTTAATATTCTATAAGCTAAAGGTTTTGGGCATAGATGGATTCAATGGATTAAGATGATATACAGTTTAGGTTACTCCTCTGTACTGCTTAATGGAGTGCCAGGAAAACAATTTCTGTGTAGGAAAGGGGTGAGGCAAGGAGATCCTCTCTCTCCTCTCATATTTGTTCTAGCTGCAGATATCTCACAATCCATGTTGAACAAAGCATTGCAAGCTGAAATGATCAAAGCTCCCCTCGACCATAACCCCTGCAAAGATTTCCCAGTAATTCAATATGCCGATGATATCGTCTTAATCATTCCTGCGGAGGAGAGACAGATTATGCATATAAAAAATTTGCTACTGCATTTTGCTAGCTTCACTGGTCTGAAAGTAAACTATTCAAAGTCTACTATGATTGCCATCAACACTTCACATGAAAAATTAACAGCTTGTCAAATCTTTTGGGCTGTGTGGTAGGAACCCTGCCTATCATCTACTTGGGATTGCTGTTAAGCACCTCCAGACCTAAAGTTGAAGATTTCACACCTATGCTATGCAGAATTTGTTGGGGGAACGTAGCAATAATTCAAAATTTTCCTACGTGTCACCAAGATCAATCTAGGAGATGCTAGCAACGAGAGAGAGAAGGGAGTGCATCTTCATACCCTTGAAGATCGCTAAGCGAAAGCATTACAAGAACGCGGTTGATGGAGTCGTACTCGTGGCAATTCAAATCGCGGAAGATCAAATTTAGCGTCGAACGGACAGCGCCTCCTTGTTCAACAGACATATAGCCCGGGGACGTCTCCTTCTTCTTGATCCAGCAAGGGGAGAGGAGAAGTTGAGGGAGAGCTCCGGAAGCACGACGGTGTGGTGGTGGAGCTTTGTGGTTCTCTTGCAGGGCTTCTCCAAGCACTACGGAGGAAGAGGAGGTGTTGGAGGAGGGAGTGTGGCACCCCGGCTCAGAGCGACCGGTTTACCCTGCATTGCCAGCCCAGAGACCTTGTCTTCTTGTTGGGGAACGTTGCAGAAAATTAAAATTTTTCCTACGGTTTCACCAAGATCCATCTATGAGTTCATCTAAGCAACGAGTCAAGGGAGTGAGTTTGCATCTACATACCACTTGTAGATCGCGTGCGGAAGCTTGCAAGGGGATGGTGATGATGGAGTCGTACTCGACGTGATTCAGATCACCGATGTCCAAGTGCTGAACGGACAGCACCTCCGCGTTCAACACACTTACGGGACGGGAGACATCTCCTCATTCTTGATCCAGCAAGGGGGAAGGAGAGGTTGATGATGATCCAGCAGCACGACGGCGTGGTGGTGGATGCAGCAGAACTCCAGCAGGGCTTCGCCAAGCGACTACGGGAGGAGGACGAGGTGTAGCAGGGGGAGGGAGGCGCCAAGCACAAGGGTGCGGCTGCCCTCCCCCCTGCCCTCCTTTATATAGGCCCCCAGGGGGGGCGCCGGCCCTGGGAGATTGGATCTCCCAAGGGGGCGGCGGCCAAGGGGGGAGGAGTGCCCCCCAAGGCATGTGGTGCCCCCCCCCACCCTAGGGTTTCAACCCTAGGCGCAGGGGGTGGGCCTAGGGGGGCGCACCAGCCCACTATGGGTTGGCTTCCCTCCCACGTCAGCCCATGGGGCCCTCCAGGATGGGTGGCCCCACCTGGTGGACCCCCGGGACCCTTCCGGTGGTCCCGGTACATTACCGGGAGACCCCGAAACTTTCCTGATGGCCGAAATACCACTTCCTATATATTATTATTTACCTCCGGACTATTCTGAAACTCCTCGTGACGTCCGGGATCTCATCCGGGACTCCGAACAACATTTGGTATGCTGCATACTCATATTCATACAACCCTAGCGTCACCGAACCTTAAGTGTGTAGACCCTACGGGTTCGGGAGACACGCAGACATGACCGAGACGACTCTCGGGCAATAACCAACAGCGGGATCTGGATATCCATGTTGGCTCCCACATGCTCCTTGATGATTTCATCGGTTGAACCACGATGTCGAGGAGTCGATCAAATCCCGTATACAATTCCCTTTGTCAATTGGTATGTTACTTGCCCGAGACTCGATCGTCGGTATCCCAATACCTTGTTCAGTCTCGTTACCGGCAAGTCACTTTACTCGTACCGTAATGCATGATCCTTTGGCCAACACCTTGGTCACCTTGAGCTCATTATGATGATGCATTACCGAGTGGGCCCAGTGATACCTCTCCGTCATACGGAGTGACAAATCCCAGTCTCGATCCGTGTCAACCCAATAGACACTTTCGGAGATACCTGTAGTGCACCTTTATAGTCACCCAGTTACATTGTGATGTTTGATACACCCAAATCACTCCTACGGTATCCAGGAGTTACACGACCTCATGGTCGAAGGAAGAGATACTTGACATTGGCAAAGCTCTAGCAAACGAACTACACGATCTTTGTGCTATGCTTAGGATTGGGTCTTGTCCATCACATCATTCTCCTAATGATGTGATCCGTTATCAACGACATCCAATGTCCATAGCCAGGAAACCATGACTATCTGTTGATCACAACGAGCTAGTCAACTAGAGGCTCACTAGGGACATATTGTGGTCTATGTATTCACACGTGTATTATGATTTCCGGATAATACAGTTATAGCATGAATAAAAGATAATTATCATGAACAATAAAATATAATAATACTTTTATTATTGCCTCTAGGGCATATTTCCAACATTCTCCCACTTGCACTAGAGTCACCAATCTAGTTACATTGTGATGAATCGAACACCCATAGAGTTCTGGTGTTGATCATGTTTTGCTCGCGAGAGAGGTTTAGTCAACGGATCTGCGACATTCAGATCCGTATGTACTTTGCAAATTTCTATGTCTCCATCTTGAACATTTTCACGGATGGAGTTGAAACGACGCTTGATGTGCCTGGTCTTCTTGTGAAACCTGGGCTCCTTGGCTAGGGCAACAGCTC
Source organism: Triticum timopheevii (assembly GCA_963921465.1). NCBI lineage: Eukaryota > Viridiplantae > Streptophyta > Magnoliopsida > Poales > Poaceae > Triticum > Triticum timopheevii. The sequence continues at coordinate 346,320,623 of OY997270.1, read as the reverse complement.
CAGTGTTGTCACAGAAGAGTTTGATCGGCCCCGACGCATTCGGTATGACTCCTAGGCCGGTGATGAACTCCTTCACCCAAATCGCTTCATGCGCTGCCTCTGAGGCTGCCATGTACTCCGCTTCACACGTAGATCCCGCCACGACGCTCTGCTTGCAGCTGCACCAGCTTACTGCTCCACCATTCAACATATACACGTATCCGGTTTGTGACTTAGAGTCATCCAGATCTGAGTCGAAGCTAGCGTCGACGTAACCCTTTACGACGAGCTCTTCATCTCCTCCATAAACGAGAAACATGTCCTTTGTCCTTTTCAGGTACTTCAGGATATTCTTGACCGCTGTCCAGTGTTCCTTGCCGGGATTACTTTGGTATCTTGCTACCAAACTTATGGCAAGTTTTACATCAGGTCTGGTACACAACATGGCATACATAATAGATCCTATGGCTGAAGCATAGGGGATGACACTCATCTCTTCTTTATCTTTTGCCGTGGTCGGTGACCGAGCCGAGCTCAATCTCACACCTTGTAACATAGGCAAGAACCCTTTCTTGGACTGATCCATTTTGAACCTTTTCAAAATCTTATCAAGGTATGTGCTTTGTGAAAGACCTATGAGGCGTCTCGATCTATCTCTATAGATCTTGATGCCTAATATATAAGCAGCTTCTCCAAGGTCCTTCATTGAAAAACACTTATTCAAGTAGGCCTTAATGTTGTCCAGAAGTTCTATATTATTTCCCATCAAGAGTATGTCATCTACATATAATATGAGAAATGCTACAGAGCTCCCACTCACTTTCTTGTAAACGCAGGCTTCTCCATAAGTCTGCATAAACCCAAACGCTTTGATCATCTCATCAAAGCGAATGTTCCAACTCCGAGATGCTTGCACTAGCCCATAAATGGATCGCTGGAGCTTGCATACTCTGTCAGCGTTCTTAGGATCGACAAAACCTTCCGGCTGCATCATATACAGCTCTTCCTTAAGATGTCCGTTAAGGAATGCCGTTTTGACGTCCATCTGCCATATCTCATAATCATAGTATGCGACAATTGCTAACATGATTCGGACGGACTTTAGCTTCGCTACGGGAGAGAATGTCTCGTCGTAGTCAATCCCTTGAACTTTTCGATAACCCTTAGCGACAAGTCGAGCCTTATAAATGGTAACATTACCATCCGCGTCTGTCTTCTTCTTAAAAATCCATTTGTTTTCTATCGCTCGCCGATCATCGGGAAAGTCTGTCAAAGTCCATACTTTGTTTTCATACATGGATTCTATCTCGGATTTCATGGCTTCAAGCCATTTGTTGGAATCTGGGCCCGCCATCGCTTCTTCATAGTTCGAAGGTTCACCATTGTCTAAGAACATGATTTCCAGGACAGGGTTGCCGTACCACTCTGGTGCGGAACGTGTCCTTGTGGACCTACGAAGTTCATTAGCAACTTGATCCGAAGTACCTTGATCATCATCATTGTTTTCCTCTTCAGTTGGTGTGGGCATCACAGGAACATTTTCCTGAGCTGCACCACTTTCCCGTTCGAGAGGTAGCACTTCATCGAGTTCTACTTTCCTCCCACTTACTTCTTTCGAGAGAAACTCTTTTTCCAGAAAGCATCCGTTCTTGGCAACAAAGATCTTGCCCTCGGATCTTAAGTAGAAGGTATACCCGACAGTTTCCTTAGGGTATCCTATGAAGACGCATTTTTCCGACTTGGGTTCGAGCTTTTCAGGTTGAAGTTTCTTGACATAAGCATCGCATCCCCAAACTTTTAGAAATGACAGCTTAGGTATCTTCCCAAACCATAATTCATACGGTGTCGTCTCAATGGATTTAGACGGTGCCCTATTTAAAGTGAATGTAGCTGTCTCTAGAGCGTATCCCCAAAATGATAGCGGTAAATCGGTAAGAGACATCATAGACCACACCATATCTAATAGAGTGCGATTACGACGTTCGGACACACCGTTACGCTGAGGTGTTCCAGACGGCGTGAGTTGTGAAACGATTCCACATTTCCTTAAGTGTGTGCCAAATTCGTGACTTAAATATTCTCCTCCACGATCTGATCGTAGGAACTTTATCTTTCGGTCACGTTGATTCTCTACCTTATTCTAAAATTCCTTGAACTTTTCAAAGGTCTCAGACTTGTGTTTCATTAAGTAGACATACCCATATCTACTCAAGTCATCAGTGAGAGTGAGAACATAACGATATCCTCCGCGAGCCTCAACGCTCATTGGACCGCACACATCGGTATGTATGATTTCCAACAAGTTGGTTGCTCGCTCCATTGTTTCGGAGAACGGAGTCTTAGTCATTTTGCCCATGAGGCATGGTTCGCATGTGTCAAACGATTCATAATCAAGAGACTCTAAAAGTCCATCAACATGGAGCTTCTTCATGCGCTTGACACCAGTGTGACCAAGGCGGCAGTGCCACAAGTATGTGGGACTATCGTTATCAACTTCACATCTTTTGGCATCCACACTATGAACATGTGTAATATTACGCTCGAGATTCATTAAATAAACCATTGACCATCGGAGCATGACCATAAAACATATCTCTCATGTAAATCGAACAACCATTATTCTCAGACTTAAATGAGTAGCCATCTCGTATTAAACGAGATCCAGATACAATGTTCATGCTCAAACTTGGCACTAAATAACAATTGTTAAGGTTCAAAACTAATCCCGTGGGTAAATGTAGAGGCAGCGTGCCGACGGCGATCACATCGACTCTGGAACCATTCCCGACGCGCATCGTCACCTCGTCCTTCGCCAGTCTCCGTTTATTCCGTAGCTCCTGCTGTGAGTTACAAATATGAGCAACGGCACCGGTATCAAATACCCAGGAGTTACTACGAGTACTGGTAAGGTACACATCATTTACATGTATATCAAATATACCTTTGGTGTTGCCGGCCTTCTTATCTGCTAAGTATTTGGGGCAGTTCCGCTTCCAGTGACCCTTCCCCTTGCAATAAAAGCACTCAGTCTCAGGCTTGGGTCCATTCTTTGACTTCTTCCCGGTAACTGGCTTGCCGGGCGCGGCAACATCCTTGCCGTCCTTCTTGAAGTTCTTCTTGCCCTTGCCCTTCTTGAACTTAGTGGTCTTATTGACCATCAACACTTGATGTTCTTTCTTGATTTCAGCCTCTGCTGACTTCAGCATCGAGAACACTTCAGGAATGGTCTTCACCATCCCCTGCATGTTGTAGTTCATCACAAAGCTCTTGTAGCTTGGTGGGAGCGACTGGAGGATTCTGTCAATGACCGCCTCATCAGGGAGGTTAATGTTCAGCTGGGTCATACGGTTGTACAACCCAGACATCTTGAGGATGTGTTCATTGACAGAACTGTTTTCCCCCATCTTACAACTGTAGAACTTGTCGGAGACATCATACCTCTCGACTCGGGCATGAGCTTGAAAAACTAGTTTCAGCTCTTCGAACATCTCATATGCTCCGTGATGCTCAAAACGCTTTTGGAGCCCCAGTTCTAAGCTGTAAAGCATGCCGCACTGAACGAGGGAGTAATCATTAGCACGAGTTTGCCAAGCATTCATAATGTCTTGGTTCTCTAGGACGGGAGCGTCACCTAGCGGTCCATCTAGGACATATTGCTTCCTGGCAGCTATGAGGATGATCCTCAGGTTCCGGACCCAGTCCGTATAGTTGCTGCCATCATCTTTCAGCTTGGTTTTCTCTAGGAATGCGTTGAAGTTCATGTTGACATGAGCGTTGGCCATTTGATCTACAAGACATATTTGCAAAGGTTTTTTTAGACTAAGTTCATGATAATTAAGTTCTAATCAAATTATGAACTCCCACTCAGATTAGACATCCCTCTAGTCATCTAAGTGTTTACACAATCCGAGTCGACTAGCCCGTGTCCGATCATCACGTGAGACGGACTAGTCATCGTTGGTGAACATCTTCATGTTGATCGTATCTTCCATACGATTCGTGTTCGACCTTTTGGTCTCCGTGTTCCGAGGCCATGTCTGTACATGCTAGGCTCGTCAAGTTAACCCTAAGTGTTTTCGCTGTGTAAAACTGTCTTACACCCGTTGTATGTGAACGGAAGAATCCATCACACCCGATCATCACGTGGTGCTTAGAAGCGACGAACTGTAGCAACGGTGCACAGTTAGGGGAGAACACTTCTTGAAATTTTTGTAAGGGATCATCTTATTTACTACCGTCGTCCTAAGTAAACAAGATGCATAAACATAATAAACATCACATGCAATTATATAGTTGTGACATGATATGGCCAATATCATATAGCTCCATTGATCTCCATCTTCGGGGCTCCATGATCATCTTGTCACCGGCTTGACACCATGATCTCCATCATTGTGTCTTCATGAAGTTGTCACGCCAACGACTACTTCTACTTCTATGGCTAACGCGTTTAGCAATAAAGTAAAGTAGTTTACATGGCGTTCTTCAATGACACGCAGGTCATACAAAAAAATAAAGACAACTCCTATGGCTCCTGCCGGTTGTCATACTCATCGACATGCAAGTCGTGAATCCTATTACAAGAACATGATCTCATACATCACAATTCATCATTCATCACAACTTCTGGCCATATCACATCACAAGATCAATCGCTGCAAAAACAAGTTAGACGTCCTCTAATTGTTGTCGCATCTTTTACGTGGCTGCAATTGGGTTCTAGCAAGAATGTTTTCTTACCTACGAATAACCACAACGTGATTTTGTCAACTTCTATTTACCCTTCATAAGGACCCTTTTCATCGATTTTGCTCCAACTAAAGTGGGAGAGACAGACACCTGCCAGCCACCTTATGCAACTAGTGCATGTTAATCGGTGGAACCGGTCTCACGTAAGCGTACGTGTAAGGTTGGTCCGAGACGCTTCATCCCACAATACCGCTGAAGCAAGAAAAGACTAGTAGTGGCAAGCAAGTTGACAAGATCCACGCCCACAACAAAATTGTGTTCTACTCGTGCATTAGAGAACTACGCATAGACCTAGCTCATGATGCCACTGTTGGGGAACGTTGCAGAAAATTAAAATTTTTCCTACGGTTTCACCAAGATCCATCTATGAGTTCATCTAAGCAACGAGTCAAGGGAGTGAGTTTGCATCTACATACCACTTGTAGATCGCGTGCGAAGCTTGCAAGGGGATGGTGATGATGGAGTCATACTCGACGTGATTCAGATCACCGATGTCCAAGTGCTGAACGGACAGCACCTCCGCGTTCAACACACGTACGGGACGGGAGACGTCTCCTCCTTCTTGATCCAGCAAGGGGGAAGGAGAGGTTGATGATGATCCAGCAGCACGACGGCGTGGTGGTGGATGCAGCAGAACTCCAGTAGGGCTTCACCAAGCGACTACGGGAGGAGGACGAGGTGTAGCAGGGGGAGGGAGGCGCCAAGCACAAGGGTGCGGCTGCCCTCCCCCCTGCCCTCCTTTATATAGGCCCCCAGGGGGGCGCCGGCCCTGGGAGATTGGATCTCCCAAGGGCGCGGCGGCCAAGGGGGGAGGAGTGCCCCCCAAGGCATGTGGTGCGCCCCCCCCCCCCCACCCTAGGGTTTCAACCCTAGGCGTAGGGGGTGGGCCTAGGGGGCGCACCAGCCCACTATGGGCTGGCTCCCCTCCCACGTCAGCCCATGGGGCCCTTCGGGATGGGTGGCCCCACCTGGTGGACCCCCGGGACCCTTCCGGTGGTCCCGGTACATTACCGGGAGACCCCGAAACTTTCCCAATGGCCGAAATACCACTTCCTATATATTATTCTTTACCTCCGGACTATTACGAAACTCCTCGTGACGTCCGGGATCTCATCCGGGACTCCGAACAACATTCGGTATGCTGCATACTCATATTCATACAACCCTAGCGTCACCGAACCTTAAGTGTGTAGACCCTACGGGTTCGGGAGACACGCAGACATGACCGAGACGACTCTCGGGCAATAACCAACAGCGGGATCTGGATATCCATGTTGGCTCCCACATGCTCCTCGATGATTTCGTCGGTTGAACCACGATGTCGAGGATTCAATCAAATCCCGTATACAATTCCCTTTGTCAATCGGTACGTTACTTGCCCGAGACTCGATCGTCGGTATCCCAATACCTTGTTCAGTCTCGTTACCGGCAAGTCACTTTACTCGTACCGTAATGCATGATCCCGTGGCCAACACCTTGGTCACCTTGAGCTCATTATGATGATGCATTACCGAGTGGGCCCAGAGATACCTCTCCGTCATACGGAGTGACAAATCCCAGTCTCGATCCGTGTCAACCCAATAGACACTTTCGGAGATAGCTGTAGTGGACCTTTATAGTCACCCAGTTACGTTGTGACGTTTGATACACCCAAAGCACTCCTACGGTATCCAGGAGTTACACGACCTCATGGTCGAAGGAAGAGATACTTGACATTGGCAAAGCTCTAGCAAACGAACTACATGATCTTTGTGCTATGCTTAGGATTGGGTCGTGTCCATCACATCATTCTCCTAATGATGTGATCCCGTTATCAACGACATCCAATGTCCATAGCCAGGAAACCATGACTATCTGGTGATCACAACGAGCTAGTCAACTAGAGGCTCACTAGGGACATATTGTGGTCTATGTATTCACACGTGTATTATGATTTCCGGATAATACAGTTATAGCATGAATAAAAGACAATTATCATGAACAATGAAATATAATAATACTTTTATTATTGCCTCGAGGGCATATTTCCAACACTTCTAGCAACACACAACAACATGGTAAAGGAAACAATCGCTTTATTCATGCTAGCGGAACATTGTTCATATTACAACAGTTAGTGAGGCCAAACGGCACACACGGTGCGGCTGAACAATATGTACATTATTTAGTGAACATAAATGGGGCCTCGATCATGACAACTACTCGGCAGCGGAACAACGTCGTAGCAGGACTCCATAGCACAAGGACACCAACGTGGACACGGTCTAGACTCGGACAACACTCCTTTCCACCAGGACTTTCCTGAAATCTGGCATGACACACCAGGTCAGTACATTGAATGTACTTGCAAGCTCACAATAAGCATAAACAAGATGACAGACAACATTATGATATTTATCCAATTTAATCAACCATGCAACTAAATAACCAACATGTTGTGACAATGCTCAACAGATACTCATTCTCCCGACTTGCTTACCAGGTGTGACCAACAAGCATAATATTACCAACACAAACTCGTGATCCTTACGGCGATCACAACCCGACCATCTCATGGCCCGTGATCCTTACGGCGATCACAACCCGACCAACTCGTGGCCCATGATCTTTACGGCGATCACAACCCGACCAACTCGTGGCCAACTCAACACGATGACCTCACCGTCATCCCTAGTGCAATTAGTGTGCATATTTATTAAGTGTTGACCCATGGTGTACCTTACTTTTGAGCGTGTCCGTATCCGTGGACTCGGCTATCGATAGATTAAAAACACTCTGCAGAGGTTAGTACACTGTACCCACACTACGGAACCCATAGCCTCACTCTCCCATCCGAGTGGACCAACAGCGTTCCGATGAAACCATTTCACTATCATGACACTCTCCCGGCCCCTCCGACTCAGACCCCACTGGGATAGTCCTGGGTGACCCCATGTCTACCCCTCCACGCACCTCGACCACCGTCGTGGCCACCATCCACACTGGTATCCGATACCAAACTTAACTTAACAACGGGCTCACAAGGTTATGCTTGCCTACCGGGCCAGGGTACATCACGCCCATAACCCGGTCAACAACATTTTCAAGTTGAATTATTAATCAGGTTCAACTTTAATGTGAAAATAAAATAACCGGTGTCATACTGCTATACCATGCATCACTTAACATATGCATCACATAACTGTGCAAAACCGCACCAACTACGCTCCCACGGAGCCAACATAACTCATGCTACTATACTGGTAAAAATTTCTCTTTACTTATACCAGAACCATTTCTACCATTATCATTATTTTACCTCATGCAAAATAATATTTAAATTACTCCTCAAATTCTATGACCATATTATTTATCTATCACTTGCAACTAAGTTCTCATTATCTTACTAGCAATATTTACTTCAAACATACTGAAGTTCAAGCATTTTAACATAACAAGCATATAACAGAATATATATATATATTATATAACTAATTTAAATGCATCAATATTCATAAGTTCAAGTATGAAAATCATAAGTATTGAAGTGGCACCATGAAAATGTTACTGTGGCTTGCCTTAGTACTGATGAGGTTCACAAGGCTCCTGGTGATCCTCAAGACAAGCTGGTTCCTCTAAACAACATTCAAAGACCACAATTGAAAATATCAAGAAACCTTCTGAAAATTGCCAGAAAATCTAGACAGCAAGGAAAAATCCCATCTTTTTGGAGCTGTTAGATTTTTGGACAAAGAACACAATGCAAAAAGAATCACTGCATTTGGACTTGTAGAATAAAAGTTATGGCTGTTTGAATGCTACTAGATTTTAAATAAATTTGAAAAACAGAAAACAGAGGGGGGTGACGTCGATGGCGTATTTTCTCGGGGCGCCACCACTCATACTGCTTCGGGCGCGTTATGAGTGGCTGACTAGCGGGCCCTGCTAGTTAGGCCGGAGGGAGGGGGAAAGAAAACAGGGAGGCGCGGCGCTTCGTTGGAGCTCACGCCGGCGTTGAGGCATCTTGGAGGAAAACGAGAGGGAGGGATCAACGGAGGAGACTCTTGCGCACCTGCTCGTACCCGTGGCGTGGCAAACAGTGACCGGACAGTGTCGGATTCTTCCTCGCAAGCGGAGGCAGAACACAGTGGTCACCGGAGATGAGGAAGACGGCGGCTAGGGGCGGCTCTAGGGGCTTGGGCTTGGCGCGTTAGCTTCACGAAGGAGAGGCGGAGGCCCTGGCGGGGTCGCCTCGGCTTGGGAGTGGCGGGAGCGGCGTGGACAATCCAGAGGGATCGCCGGTGAGCTTGGCTCGGGGACGGCAGCCTGCGGCCTGCCCGGCCGGGCTACGGCTTCTAGTGGCTATAGGAGGGAGTGGTGGAGAGGTGCGGTGCTCCAGGAGGCTGCGGAGGGGGGTTTATATAGGCGGGGTGGTGAGGAGGGCTCGGGCTCCACCGGAGGACAGCTGTCACCGGCGCCCGACGACGAATGGTGCCAGAGAGAGAGGGGAGAAGGCGACGAGGTCACGCGGGAGCTATGCACGGACGCGGACGAGCACATGAGCGAGGAGGAAAGGGACGAACACAGTGCGCGGGCACTGTGCCGTTGGCCAGACCATGCCCGTGCTCGCTGCGGCGAGCTCTGGCGTCGGCGAGCGGCAGGGAGGAGTTAAGGGGGGTGGAGACGAGGATGGTGGCGCGGGGGGACACGCCCTGGCTGGCCGAGCAGCGTGCACGCGCACCACAGAGGCGCTGGCGAAGCGCAGAGCGCGCGTTTCGCATGCCAGCACGCTCGGACGAACGCGGTCTCCGCATGGACCGTGACATTAGGACACATATGCATTAACCATGATGTCTGGCGTGTAGTCCTTAGTAACTTTGGTGTTACCACGACTCGATTTGTTTCCAGGTGCAGTAGAAGTGAAATGGTGAAGATGTTTAGTTACTGGACAGAAACTTTGAACAGTTATTGTGGTCAAACCACAGGGTTTCAAGGGCTGATCTTTGGGGTTTTACTGACTCTTACTAAGGTGAATAAGCACAGGGAAAACCAGCTACAATGGAGCTAGTAAAAAGGTAGTTGCTGTAGAAACAACCATTTCAGCCCAGAAGTGAAAATATTTTCTGTAGCAATAATACTCCAAAAAGTGGTGAAATATTTTTGCTCAGAAATGTGCCCTAGGGTCCAAAGAATATTTGGGATTTTTCTCAGGATTTTTAGGGCAACAGAAATGAGGATTGCTTTGGAGGTCAAATAGTTTAGCTAGGGTTTAAGAGGCAAAGTAAATATTTTTCATTTAAGAAAAATATTACAAACAATTTTGTTGGGTTGGACAGGAGTGAAATGATGGATTAGAAGAGGAGAGGGGGCACTTGGGTGAAAATCAAGGGATACCCAAGTGATCAAGTCCAAATGGAATGATCAAAACTCCAAATTCAAAACCAACTCAGATGAAAATCAGGCAAATAAAAGAGGGCAAAAACCAGGCTGTGACAGGGAGGGGCTGCGCCAAGGGAAGGGGTGCGGCTGCCTTTTCTCTCCCTCACTATATATAAGGGGAGGGGGGAGGAGGAGGCTCCCTAGGGTTTCCCTAGGGGAGGGGCGGCGGCCACAGGGGAAACCCTAGATGGGTTTGGGCGCCCCCACCCCTAGGAAACTTGCCCCCCAAGCCGGGAGGGGCGATTGCCCTAGGGGTGGTGCCCCCACCTCTCCAGGTTACGTGAGATGGGGTGGAAGGGGCGCACAACCCCTTAGTTGGCTGGTGTGCCTCTTCCCCTTGGCCCATAAGCCCCCCCCCCCCAACACTTGTCGGGGCCTCCAAAACTCCTTTCGGTCACACTGGTCGTCACCCGGTACCCCCGGAACAATTCCAGACTCCAATACCCTTCGTCCAATATATCAATCTTTACCTCCGGACCATTCTGGAGTTCCTCGTCACATCCGGAATCTCATTCGGGACACTGAACAACCTTCGGTAACCACATACTATTTCCCATAACAACTCTAGCGTCACCGAATCTTAAGTGTGTAGACCCTACGGGTTCGGGAACTGATACGTCTCCAACATATCTGTAATTTTTGATTGTTCCATGCTATTATATTACCCCTTTTGGATGTTTATGGGCTTTATTTTACACATTTATATCATTTTTGGGACTAACCTACTAACCGGAGGCCTAGCCCATATTGCTGTTTTTTTTGCCTATTTCAGTATTTCGAAGAAAAGGAATATCAAACGGAGTCCAAATGGAATGAAACCTTCGGGAGCGTGATTTTTGGAACGAACATGATCCAGAAGACTTGGAGTGCAAGTCAAGAAGCAGTCGAGGCTCCCACGAGAGAGGAAGAAGCCCCCCTATAGGGCACGCCCCTGTGTCTCGTGGGCCCCTCGGGCGGCCACCGACATACTTCTTCATCCTATATATACCTACGTACCCCGAAAACATCCAGGAGCGGGACGAAACACAATTTCCACCACCGTAACCATTTGTATCCGCGAGATCTCATCTTGGAGCCTTCGTCGGCACTCTGACGAGTGAGGAATCGACCACGAAGGGCTTGTACATCAACACCCTTGCCCCTCCGATGAGTTGTGAGTAGTTTACCACAGACCTACGGGTCCATAGTTATTAGCTAGATGGCTTCTTCTCTCTTTTTGGATCTCAATACAATGTTCTCCCCCTCTCTCGTGGAGATCTATTCAATGTAAACTCTTTTTGCGGTGTGTTTGTCGAGATCCGATGAATTGTGGGTTTATGATCAAGTTTATCTATGAATAATATTTGAATCTTCTCTGAATTCTTTTATGTATGATTGAGTTATCTTTGCAAGTCCCTTTGAATTATCAGTTTCGTTTGGCCTACTAGATTGATCTTTCTTGCCATGGGAGAAGTGCTTAGCTTTGGGCTCAATCTTGCGGTGTCCTTACCCAGTGACAGAAAGGGTTCCAAGGCACATATTGTATTGTTGCCATCGTGGATAACAAGATGGGGTTTATATCATATTGCTTGAGTTTATCCCTCTACATCATGTCATCTTGCTTAATGCGTTACTCTGTTCTTATGAACTTAATACTCTAGATGCAGGCAGGAGTCGGTCGATGTGTGGAGTAATAGTAGTAGATGCAGGCAGAAGTCGGTCTACTTGTTATGGACGTGATGCCTATATACATGATCATGTCTAGATAATCTCATAATTATTCGCTTTTCTATCAATTGCTCGTCAGTAATTTGTTCACCCACCGTAATACTTATGCTATCTTGAGAGAAACCACTAGTGAAACCTATGGCCCCCGGGTCTATCTCTTATCATATTTGCTTTCAATCTACTTTTATTTGCATCTTTACTTTTTGCATCTATATTATAAAATACCAAAAATATATTTATCTTATCTTACTATCTTTATTAGATCTCACTTTCGCAAGTGGCCGTGAAGGGATTGACAACCCCTTTATTGCGTTGGTTGCGAGTTCTTTGTTTGTTTGTGTAGGTGTGTGGGACTTTTGAGGAGCCTCCTACTGGATCGATACCTTGGTTCTCAAAAAATGAGGGAAATACTTACGCTACTATTGCTGCATCACCCTCTCCTCTTTGAGGAAAATCAACGCAAGCTCAAGACGTAGCAAGAAGGATTTCTGGCGCCGTTGTCGGGGAGGTCTTCGCTCAAGTCAAGACATACCAAGTACCCATCACAAACCCATCTCCCTCGCATTTACATTATTTGCCATTTGCCTCTCGTTCCCCCCCCCCCACTTCACCCTTGTCGTTTTATTTTCCTTCTCTTTCCGAATCTCCTCCTCTATCTTTTGCTTGCCCTTTCGTTTGCTCGTTTGGTTGGAATACATGCTTATTTATTGCTAAACAGAGAACCTAAGATCTATGGATCCTCATCCGCTTGCCAATATTTTTAAGAGATCCAATTATGATGAACCAATTGCTAGTGAGTTTTGTGCACTAAATTATCTTTATGAAGTTTTGCTTGAAATCCGTCAATCTGAAAATTGTGATGAAGAACTTTATGAAGTGATTCACGATAGATCTTTGAATAAAAAGCATGATTGCAATGATTTTACTATAAATTCTCTTGATGTCAATGGTGCTAATAATATGCAAAACCCTAAGCTTGGGGATGCTAGTTTTTCTATGTCTACTACTTGTTTCAATGATCATGATTGGGATGATTCTTCTTATAACCTTGAAAATTTATTTAAGTCCCATGATGAATATGAGATTGATAATAGTGTTTGCAATAATATTGAAAGTGGGTTTGGAAGAGTGTCAACTTTATATCCCACATATTTGGAGTATGTTCAATCTTATGATATTTTTGATAAAAGTGGGTTCGGAAAGGTCATGACTTTAGTTAATGTTGACCCCACTATCTTGGAAGAGTGTCAACTTTGCATGCATGTGGATCATGTTGAGAATATGTTTTGTGTTAGCTATTTTGTTGAATTTGCCTATGATCCTACATGTAATTTTTATGAGAGAGGAACATATGGTTGTAGAAATTTTTATCTTACTAAATTACCTCTCGTCATGTTGAGATTGCTATCGTCTCTTTCTTCTTCCTTGCGTATACTAGTTTTTGCTTGCCTTGCAAATTTGTTTGCTTATAATATGCCTATGCATAGGAAGTATGTTAGACTTAGATGTGTTTGTCACGTGTTTCATGATGCTTTATTTGTGCTTCAATTCTTGTCTTTCATGTGAGCATCATTAAAATTATCAATGCCTAGCTAGGGGCGTTAAACAATAGCGCTTGTTGGGAGGCAACCCAATATTTTTCCTTGCTGTTATTCAATAAATCTTGCATCTAACTTCTGTTTAGATGTGTTTTTATCTTTTAATTAGTGTTTGTGCCAAGTAGAACCTATAGGATAACCTATGATGATAGTTGATTTGATTCTGCTGAAAAACAGAAACTTTGCGCGCATGAATATAATTTTTTTAAATCACAGGAACGTTGTTTTGCGTTGATTTTTTTTACTGCTGATCAATAAACAAATTTTCCAGGACTTCCTATTTTTGTAGGATTTTTAGAGTTCCATAAGTTTGCGTTAGTTACAGATTGCTACAGACTGTTCTGTTTTTGACAGATTCTGTTTTTCGTGTGTTGTTTGCTTATTTTGATGCATCTATGGCTAATAAAATAGTTTATAAACCATGGAGAAGTTGGAATACAGTAGGTTTAACACCAAAATAAATAAATAATGAGTTCATTACAGTACCTTATGTGGTGTTTTTTTTTCTTTCACTAACGGAGCTTATAAGATTTCCTGTTGAGTTTTGTGTTGTGAAGTTTTCAAGTTTTGGGTAAAGCTTTTATGGACTATGGAATAAAGGGTGGCAAGAGCCTAAGCTTGGGGATGCCCATGACACCCCAATATATTCAAGAATAGCCAAAAGCCTAAGCTTGGGGATGCCCCGGGAAGGCATCCCCTCTTTCGTCTTTGTTCATTGGTAACTTTACTTGGAGCTATATTTTTATTCGCCACATATGATATGTGTTTTGCTTAGAGCGTCGTGTATTATATTAGTCTTTGCTTTTTAGTTTACAACAATCATCCTTGCTGTACACACCTTTTGGGAGAAGCCTTTTGATTAGAATTTGCTAGAATACTCTATGTGCTTCACTTATATCTTTTGAGCTTGATAGTTTTTGCTCTAGTGCTTCACTTATATCTTTTAGAGCATGGTGGTGACTCATTTCTGTAGAAATTACTAGTCTCTCATGCTTCACTTATATTATTTTGAGAGTCTTTTATAACAGCATGGTATTTGCTATGGTTATAAAATTGTTCCTAGAATGGTAGGTATCCAAGTTGGGTATAATAAAAACTATCATAGAAAGTGAATTGGATGCTATGATCAATTTGATACTTGATAATTGTTTTGAGATATCGAGGTAGTGATATTAAAGTCATGCTAGTTGGGTGATTATGAATTTAAAGAATGCTTGTGTTGAAGTTAGCAAGTCCCGTAGCATGCACGTATGGTTAAAGTTGTGTAACAAATTTGAAACATGAAGTGTACCTGGCTTGTGCATCCTTATGAGTGGCGGTCGGGGACGAGCGATGGTCTTTTCCTACCAATCTATCCCCCTAGGAGCATGCGCATAGTACTTGATTTTTGATGACTTCTAAATTTTTGCAATAAGTATATGAGTTCTTTTGACTAATGTTGACTCCGTGGGTTATACGCACTTTTACCTTTCCGCCTTTGCTAGCCTCTTCGGTACCGTGCATTGCCCTTTCTCACCTTGAGAGTTGGTGCAAACTTCGCCGGTGCATCCAAACCCCATGATACGATACGCTCTATCACACATAAACCTCCTTATATCTTCCTCAAAACAGCCACCATACCTACCTATTATGGCATTTCCATAGCCATTCCGAGATATATTGCCATGCAACTTTCCACCATTCCGTTCATCATCATCATGACATACTTCACGTTTGTCATATTGCCATTGCATGATCATGTAGTTGACATCGTATTTGTGGCAAAGCCACCATGCATTATTTTTTCATACATGTCACTCTTGATTCATTGCACCATCCCGGTACTCCGCCGGAGGCATTCATATAGAGTCATATCTTGTTCCAGTTTAGAGTTGTAATTCGTATGTTGTAATCAATGGAAGTGTGATGATCATCATAATTAGAACATTGCCCAAAGAAAAAAAAGAAAGGCCAAAAGAAAAAAAAGACCCAAAAAAATAAAAAAAGGGAAAATAAATAAAAAGGGCAATGTTACTATCTCTTTTTCCACACTTGTGCTTCAAAGTAGCACCTTGTTCTTCATGTAGTGAGTCTCATATTTTTGTGCTTCAAAGTAGCACCATGTTTTTCATATAGTGAGTCTCATAAGTTGTCCTTTTTCATACTAGTGGGAATTTTTCATTATAGAACTTGGCTTGTATATTCCTACGATGGGCTTCCTCAAATGCCCTAGGTCTTCGTGAGCAAGCAAGTTGGATGCACACCCACTAGTTTTCTTTTGTTGAGCATTCATTTATAGCTCTAGTGCATCCGTTGCATGGCAATCCCTACTCCTCATGTTGACATCAATTGATGGGCATCTCCTAGCCCATTGATTATCCTCGTCAATGTGAGACTTTCTCTTTTTGTCTTCTCCACACAATCCCCATCATCATATTCTATTCCACCCATAGTGTTATATCCATGGCTCACGCTCATGTACGTGAAGGTTGAAAAAGTTTGAGATTATTTAAGTATGAAACAATTGCTTGGCTTGTCATCGGGGGTATAGAAGTTGGGAACATCTTTGTGTGACGAAAATGAAGCATAGCCTAACTATATGATTTTGTAGGGATGAACTTTCTTTTGCCATGTTATTTTGAGAAGACATGATTACTTTGATTAGTATGCTTGAAGTGTTACTATCTATTTTATCAATATGAACTTTTATTTTGAATCATTTGGATCTGAACATTCATGCCACAATAAAGAAAATTACATTGTGAATTATGCTAGGTAGCATTCCACATAAAAAAAAAATCTCTTTTTATCATTTACCTACTCGAGGACGAGCAGGAATTAAGCTTGGCGATGCTTGATACGTCTCCAACGTATCTATAATTTTTGATTGTTCCATGCTATTATATTACCCCTTCTGGATGTTTATGGGCTTTATTTTACACATTTATATCATTTTTGGGACTAACCTACTAACCGGAGGCCCAGCCATATTGCTGTTTTTTTTTGCCTATTTCAGTATTTTGAAGAAAAGGAATATCAAACGGAGTCCAAACGGAATGAAACCTTCAGGAGCGTGATTTTTGGAACGAACGTGATCTAAAGGACTTGGAGTGCAAGTCAAGAAGCAGCCGAGGCTCCCATGAGATAGGAGGGCCCCCCCTATAGGGCGCGCCCCCTGTCTCGTGGGCCCCTCGGGTGGCCACCGACGTACTTCTTCATCCTATATATACCTACGTACCCCGAAAACATCCAGGAGCAGGACGAAACACAATTTCCACCACCATAACCTTCTGTATCCGCGAGATCTCATCTTGGAGCCTTCGCCGGCACTCTGCCGGAGGGGGAATCGACCACGGAGGGCTTGTACATCAACACCCTTGCCCCTCTGATGAGTTGTGAGTATTTTACCACAGACCTACGGGTCCATAGTTATTAGCTAGATGGCTTCTTCTCTCTTTTTAGATCTCAATACAATGTTCTCCCCCTCTCTTGTGGACATATATTCGATGTAAACTCTTTTTGTGGTGTGTTTGTTGAGATCCGATGAATTGTGGGTTTATGATCAAGTTTATCTATGAATAATATTTGAATCTTCTCTGAATTCTTTTATGTATAATTGAGTTATCTTTGCAAGTCTCTTCGAATTATCAGTTTGGTTTGGCCTACTAGATTGATCTTTCTTGCCATGGGAGAAGTGCTTAGATTTGGGTTCAATCTTGCGGTGTCCTTACCCAGTGACAGAAAGGGTTGTAAGGCATGTATTGTATTGTTGCCATCGAGGATAACAAGATGGGGTTTATATCATATTGCTTGAGTTTATCCCTCTACATCATGTCATCTTGCTTAATGCGTTACTCTGTTCTTATGAACTTAATACTCTAGATGCAGGCAGGAGTCGGTCGATGTGTGGAGTAATAGTAGTAGATGCAGGCAGAAGTCGGTCTACTTGTTATGGACATGATGCCTATATACATGATCATGCCTAGATAATCTCATAATTATTCACTTTTCTATCAATTGCTCGACAGTAATTTGTTCACCCACCGTAATACTTATGCTATCTTGAGAGAAGCCACTAGTGAAGCCTATGGCCCTCGGGTCTATCTCTTATCATATTTGCTTTCAATCTACTTTTATTTTCATCTTTACTTTTTGCATCTATATTATAAAATACCAAAATTATATTTATCTTATCTTACTATCTTTATTAGATCTCACTTTCTTAAGTGGCCGTGAAGGGATTGACAACCCCTTTATTGCGTTGGTTGCGAGTTCTTTGTTTGTTTGTGTAGGTGCGTGGGACTTCTGAGGAGCCTCCTACTGGATTGATACCTTGGTTCTCAAAAACTGAGGGAAATACTTACGCTACTATTGCTGCATCACCCTCTCCTCTTCGAGGAAAACCAATGCAAGCTCAAGACGTAGCAGGAACCATGCAGACATGACCGAGATACCTCTCCGGTCAATAACCAATAGCAGAATCTAGATACCCATATTGGCTCCCACATGTTTGATACGTCTCCAACGTATCTATAATTTTTGATTGTTCCATGCTATTATATTACCTGTTTTGGATGTTTATGGGCTTTACTTTACACTTTTATACCAATTTTGGGACTAACCTACTAACCAGAGGCCCAGCCCGTATTGTTGTTATATCAAACGGAGTCCAAAAGGAATGAAACCTTCGGGACCGATTGAGGGAGTCCTGGACTAGGGGGTGTCCGGACAGCCGGACTATCAATATCCGCCGGACTCCAAGACTACGAAGATACAAGATTGATGACTCCGGCTCGTGTCCGGATGGTACTTTCCTTGGCGTGGAAGGCAAACTTGGCAATACGGATATGTAGATCTCCTACTATTGTAACCGACTCTTGTGTAACCCTAGCCTCCTCCGGTGTCTATATAAACCGGAGGACTTTAGTCCGTAGGACAACATACATCTCAACAATCATACCATAGGCTAGCTTCTAGGGTTTAGCCTCCTTGATCTCGTGGTAGATCTACTCTTGTACTACCCATATCATCAATATTAATCAAGCAGTACGTAGGGTTTTACCTCCATCGAGAGGGCCCGAACCTGGGTAAAACATTGTGTCCCTTGTCTCCTGTTACCATCTGCCTAGACGCACAGTTCGGGACCCCCTACCCGAGATCCGCCGGTTTTGACACCGACATTGGTGCTTTCATTGAGAGTTCCTCTATGTCGTCACCGATAGGCTCGATGGCATCTTCAACCAGCAACGCTGTCCAGGGTGAGACTTTTCTCCCCGGACAGATCTTCGTATTCGGCGGCTTCGCCCTGCGGGCCAATTCACTTGGCCATCTGGAGCAGATCGAAAGCTACACCCCTGGCCATCAGGTCAGATTTGGAAGCTTAAACTTCACGGTCGATGTCTACGGAGACTTGATCTTCGACGGACTCGAGCCACAGCCGAGCATGCCGCACTGTGACGATGGGCACGATCTAGCTCTGCCGCCGAACAGTGCCTTGGTGGCCGCACACGGATCTGCTCCGGCCATTAGCCCGGAGCCGATCGCCCAGATCAAGGGCCGGTGGATAGACGCCGCCCTGGGGGCTTCAACATCCACGGCGATGGAGCCGAACACCAATCTTGTCCCCCGCGAAACTCGTGATTCCGAGGCGCCGGACTCCTCGCCGGACTCCGAACCTCCCGCGCCCCTGCCAATTGATCCGGATTGGGCGTCGGTTATGGAATTCACCGCCGCGGACATCTTCCAATGCTCGCCTTTTGGCGATATCTTGAATTCACTAAAGCATCTCTCGTTATCAGGAGAGTCCTGGCCGGATTATGGCCAGGATGGTTGGGATACGGACGACGAAGAAATTCAGAACCCACCCACCACCCACTTTGTAGCCACTGTCGACGATCTAACCGACATGCTAGACTACGACTCCGAAGACATCGACGCTATGGACGACGATGCCGGAGACGAACAGGAACCAGCGCCTACAGGGCACTGGAAGACCACCTCGTCATATGACATATATATGGTGGACACCCCAAAAGACGGGGATGGCGAAGAAACAGCGGAGGCAGACTCCCTAAAGAAACAGCCCAAGCGCCGGTGTTAGCGGCGCCGCTCTAAATCCCGCCACAGCAAGAATAGAGATTCCGGCACAGGAGATAACAATACCCCAGAGAGTGCCGAAGACAATCCCCTCCAGCAAGACTCAGCGCAGGAGGATGCAGAAGCAAGCCCTTACAAGAGGGCGGCAGACGAAGAGGTTGAGGATCATAAGTATATGCCTCCCTCCGAAGACGAAGCAAGCCTCAATGACGACGAACTCGTCGTGCCCGAGGACCCCGTCGAACAAGTGCTTTTTAAGCGCAGGCTCATCGCCACAGCAAGAAGCCTGAAGAAGGAAAAGCGGAAGCTCAAAACAGCGGAAGACACGCTCAGAATGAGATGGAGCAAAGTGCTCAAAACCGCAGATAAATACGGCAATGGCCACCAATCGAAGAGCTACCCGAAGCGTAAGCTGCTACCAGAATTCGACGAGGAGGCCATAGAGCCTCCACCGTCAAATGGCCCAGCCAGGTCCATCTACGGACCCAAAAAGAAGGCCCTAGGAAGCAAAGTAACACGTCAAGTGTCCGATGATAGCGGCACATACAAGTACAGGGGCGCCGCACACCCACTATGTTTCACCGATGAGGTGCTGGACCATGAATTCCCAGCAGGGTTTAAACCCATAAACATAGAGGCCTACGATGGAACAACAGACCCTGGAGTCTAGATAGAAGATTATATACTGCATATACACATGGCCAGAGGAGACGATCTCCACGCCATAAAATATCTACCCCTCAAGCTCAAAGGGCCAGCCCGTCATTGGCTCAAAAGCCTCCCAGAAAACACTGTTGGAAGTTGGGAAGAGCTCGAGGACGCGTTTAGAGCGAATTTTCAAGGGACTTATGTCCGTCCTCCGGATGCAGATGATTTAAGTCATATAACTCAACAGCCCGGAGAGTCAGCGCGGAAATTCTGGAATAGGTTTCTTACCAAAAAGAACCAAATAGTCGACTGTCCGGACGCCGAAGCCTTAGCAGCTTTCAAGCACAATGTCCGAGACGAATGGCTCGCCAGGCACCTCGGTCAAGAGAAACCGAGGACAATGTCCGCACTAACAAGCCTCATGACCCGCTTCTGTGCGGGAGAGGATAGCTGGCTAGCAAGAAGCAGCACCAGCGACCCAAGTACATCCGAGATAAGAGATGGAAATGGAAAATCACGGCGCAGAAAAGAGCAGCGCCGGAATAAAGAGAAAAGCCCAAAGAGCACGGCAGTCAACGCCGGATTCAAAAGCTCGCGGCTCAATAACAAAACACAGCCTCTCAAGGATGACAGTGACGAATCGTCCAACTTAAACAAAATTTTGGGTCGGATATGTCAAATCCACAGTACCCCCGGAAGGCCTGCAAATCACACCCACAGGGATTGTTGGGTTTTTAAACAGTCCGGCCGACTAAATGCCGAACACAAGGGGCTCGACGCGTCAAGCGAAGAAGATAAACCCCACCAGCAGGGCACCGGAAAACAAAAGACTTTCCCACAAGGGGTCAAAGTAGTAAACTCACTTCATGTGATAACACAGAAAAATAGTGCGGCACTTTCTAAAAAGAGCTTCGCGCGGTCCAACCCAGCAGACCGTAGAGATTGGATATCAAAACCAATCACTTTCGACCACCTGGAATATTCCAGAAGCGTTCGAAATGTGGGACGGACTCCCCTGATATTGAATCCCATAATAGACGGATTACAATTTACTAACGTCTTAATGGACGGAGGCAGTGACTTAAACCTGCTATATTCAAGCACAATCCATAGGATGGGGATAGACCCAACCAGAATCCGACACAGCCGCACTTCCTTCAAAGGAGTGACGCCAGGCCCTTACGCCAAGTGCACAGGCTCTATATTACTAGAAGTCGTGTTCGGATCGCCAAACAATTTTCGACGCAAAAAATTAATTTTTCATATCGTCCCATTTGAAAGTGAATATCAAGCACTCTTGGGATGCTTTTGTCCGCTTCAACGCCATACCGCATTATGCGTCTCTTACACTCAAGATGCCTGGTCCGCGTGGCGTCATTTTAGTGCGAGGGTCACTTAAAGACCCCGGACTCGGATAGACGAATCCGGCTCCAGCAAGCTAGGGGATCCCTAGCCGCATACCCCTTCACAGGGGGCTGCTCGCACAAACAACTGCGGGTTCATACAAACCCCGCTCTAATTATTTATATTTCTTATTTTACACATATTTTTCGCACGATTTATTTTCAAACTAACGTTCCTCTCTTTTTACAGATGAACAACGTGCATACCCGTCCAGGATAACGGCGCAACGGAGACACAGGCGCAGACGTGCAGTAGGGACCCGTTGTGAGGATTCTTTTCAGATTAAGACCCTGCGTAAACCTTTTTTACTGTCTCTTGTTGTTATACTCCCTTGGTTTCTTCCTATAGCCAAAGTGGAGCCTGACGTTTTGGCATCGGCCGCGTCAGAAGACCATGCCCGTACCTGGACACCAGGGGCTTAGGGCATCTCTGCCATTATTATAAAGACCGAACACCTTAGAGAGTGTTCGGCATCTCGAGTTAGGCATTATATGGATCAGCTCCGAATCATGTCTTTGGTCAAATGTTGGGTTTGCCCGGCTCCTATGTTTTGCTGCCTTACGTTCCGTATCATCGGCTAACGCGGCACCAGGAGAACTACTGCGATTGTGCCCCAGTTCGGCTGGGCGAGCACCTCAGTAGAGAAAGCCTAAAACTGACTGTCATGATACAGCGAGTGTCTGGTCAACCACTCGATCGACTATCGGAATGTTTAGAATTCACCGCTTTGACGAAGGGCCGTTTTCCGGTCAGGCACACGCGCTCCGACTTCGGAGAAGGGCGATGCCACCAGGGGCTATATCGTAGCCCCACCCTCGAGCTCCACTGGCTAAGTGAAAGTGATAAAGCATTATAGTCCGGATTGCCTCGTTCGCTATGCTACCACCTCCTTATAACAGGACCGCGACGTCGGATTAAGTGTGAACACGCGCTATTTTTGCGAACACCCCAGCACCTTGTGCGTGGGGGCTGAAGCCGAAGACTGCCATCTTTCAAGTTATACACAAGTATACGTAAACGGCCGCACAGGAGAAGTTTTACTACTTGGACGCACAAGTATAAAAAGCAGTTATAACATAATCATCGATTTACAAGCTAATGCATTCATTTGAATGTTACATTCTTCGAGCACTGTGACTCTATTACACGAGCGCCACGCATAACTTCCCCGAAATAGTGCTCGGCAGGGAGCCGGTCTTCATCCGAACCCTGGGCAGCAACAGCGGTGGCGTCCATCTCCGGACAACGCGCCTTCACACGGGCAAGAGCCATCCGCGCGCCCTCTATGTAGGCTGACCGCTTCATCTCCTTTATATGCGGCACCGCTCCAAGGAATTGCTGCAGTAAGCCGAAGTAGCTCGTCGCCTTGGACCTCTCTGGCCAGACATGGGCCACGATGTCAGTCATGGCAAGTCCGGACAATCTATTTAGCTCGGCCCATTCGGCCAACCGGTCCGTCAACGGAAGTGAGCGATCCGGACTGTGGAATTGAGACCAATATAGCTCTTCCGTCTCGTGATCCTCCTAGCTCCGGAAGTGCTTAACGGCATCGGCCGCACTGGCAGCCAAGTCCATATACGGATCCTCCGGACTCCACAGCCGCTCAAATTGAGCATACCTTGCATCCATAAACCGGCGACGCAGCAGAAAAGGCTTGCCAGCCACGATCTCCCCGGCCTGGCGCAGTTCCTCCTTCATAGCCCGCATTGCAGAGCGGGCATCCTTGGCTTCGGCGGTGGCCTTCTTCAGGTCTTCCCGCTCCGATAAGCGCTCCTTTTCAAGAGCCTCATAGCGGTCGGCAGCATCCTTTACCTTCGTGGCCAATCCGGCCACCTCCGCCCTGCTTAGGCAGTGCGCAGCCTTTTCGGCTTTCAACTCCTCGGCCGCCCTCGAGGCAGCCACTTCACTCCTTCGGGCTTGCTCCTTAGCTCGAGCAAGTTCAGCCCGAAGGCCCTCCACAGCAGCAGCACCATCTGCACAAACAGCATATAATTTATCAGAGGAGGGCTTCGACCCCCTTAATAAAGCGACTGCGGAGAACTCTTTTACCTTGCGACTCGTCAAGTCGCTTGTTGACAAGTGCGATGTCCGCATCTGCCAAGTCAAGTTGACGATTTAACTCGGCAAACTCACTAGTCCAGCTAGCCCCCGGACTATCCGCCACCTGCATAGGAACGACGGAATTCATTCCTTTAGATTTCGATCCTCGGTACGCTGTCGTTTCCGACAACCTACTGAGTCTCAGGGGCTACTATCTATACAGGGCGCATTTTTATGTGCAAAACTGTTAAAAGACAAAAGGATGCGTTATTTTTGCATACCTCAAATCCCGCCAGCAAACTCATGGCGGCATTACGCAATCCGCTCTCGGCGGACGAAATCCTTCCAATCACCATACGCATTAACGCACCGTGATCTTCTGAAATGGACGCCCTCTCAAGCAGATTCTTCAGTTCTCCCGGCCGGACACTAGTACGTGCCGAACTCTCTGGCCCCTCCGGACTCGGGGATACCCTCCGTGATGACACTTCGGGTTCGCCTGCCTCATCTGGCGGCGCTGCGGACGGAGGCGTATCGCTCTCCATCATCTCCGGAAGAAGGTCCCCCGAAGATGAACTCATCTGAGAAGGCTGCAGATCCGAACTGCAATATAAATATTTCGGTTACCTACAGAAGCACAAATGAAGGTATTTCCTTCCTAATTAACTCCCTCTTTCATACTCACGGCTCGCTGGAGGGCCGATCCTTTGGTGACGATTGTGCGTCCGGATTCTTTCCGGGCGCCGGACCCCCCGGGGAAGATCTCTTCCCACGCTTAGGGGCTTTGGCCTCCGGATCTTCGGAGGCGGTCCTCTTCTCCCCCTGAAGGGAGGGGTTCTTGGTTCCCCCCTCTTCAGTCGCCCCTTTGGGCGAAATATTAGCTCCTCTATTTTCCCCGTCGCCCCCTTCTGTGGGCGCAACCTCCAACATTCTGACCAGCACGGGCTCCAGTGCGGTCTCTGGGAGGGGGGCCGGACACCTTATCAGCCTTGATCGCACCACCCATTCCTGCAAAGAACAAAGGGTCAGGAGGCGAACTCTATAAAGGCACATAAACAGAATGTCCGGACTCTGAGCTACTTACCTGAGTATCCGGGCGATCGCGGCTTAGGCCTGCATCCTCGGCTAAATCCGGACACGCAACCTGCGGTCCAAAGAACAACTTGTACATCTCCACGGGTGTCGCACCCATGAAGTGTTGGAGAATCCGAGGTCCCTCCGGGTTGAACTCCCATAGACGGAGAGGACGGCGTTTGCAGGGCAGGAGATGCCTGATTAGCATACCCTGCATCACCTTGGTCAAGTTGATCCCCCTTGCTTGGAGATCTCGAATCCGGCCCTGCAGTGAGGGCACGTCTTCGGACGGCCCCCAGTTGAGCCCTTGGTTGACCCACGACATCAGTTGGCGTGGAGGTCCCGGGCGGAATGAGGGCGGCGGCTTTTGCCTGCTGCCCCTTGGAGCGGTGATATAGAACCACTCCTGCTGCCACAGTCCAAGTTCCTCTTGGAAGGAACCCTCAGGACACGGGGCATCGACCTTCTTGCTTATGGTGGCCCCGCCGCACTCCGCTTGACGCCCCCCGATCATCTTCGGCTCCACCTTGAAGGTCTTCAGCCATAGGCCGAAGTGGGGGATGACGCGGAGGAAGGCTTCACAGACGATAATGAATGCGGAGATATGGAGGATAGACTCCGGAGCCAAGTCATGAAAGTCCAGCCCATAGTAGAACAGGAGCCCCCTCACAAAGGGATCCGTCGGGAAGCCTAAACCCCGACGGAGGTGGGATACAAAAACGACGTATTCACCGGGCTCGGGGGCTGGCACAGCCTGCCCTTGGACAGGCAACCTGTGCGAAACCTCGTAGGCCAGGTACTTGGCCTCACGCAACTTCAATATGTCCTCCTCCGTGACGGAGGAGGGCATCCACCGGCCCTGGAGGTCGGAGCCGGACATGATTGAGGATCCGAAGCGCTCGAATCTGAGGCTCTGGGTGTTGGAACTGGGAGCAGGGAAAAGATTTGATGCGAGATTGAAGAACAAGGGAGAGCCTTGGTCCTCTTATAAAGGGGGAGAAATACCAAGGGCCGTCTCCGTGACCGTTTGGGATTCCCCTTCGATAGAGGAGGCGTGGCGACGGGAACGGTTGGGTTACCCACGCACGTATTGATGAGGATCCCGGAATAAGGGGAACACGATCTCTGCTTCGACAAGACGTGCCAAGGAAACCGCTTCGCTAAACGTGCTGAGGTGGTATAGTAAAAAATGATTCAAACAAAGGCTTGGTAGCGGTGTGATGTCACGCCGCGTAATACGTCAGCAGATTGAACTAAGTGTACATTTTATTCTCTCTATGGTGGAATGTGGAAATTATTTTTGCAGAGCCGGACACTATCCTGGTGTTCATGATCTTCTCTGGATTATTCAAGGGAGGAACCCGCCTTGCAATGCCGAACATTGCGCACGCCGGACTTATTGTCATTGAAGACTGGTTCAGGGGCTACTAAGGGAGTCCTGGACTAGGGGGTGTCCGGACAGCCGGACTATCAATATCCGCCGGACTCCAAGACTATGAAGATAAAAGATTGAAGACTCCGGCTCGTGTCCGGATGGTACTTTCCTTGGCGTGGAAGGCAAGCTTTGCAATACGGATATGTAGATCTCCTACTATTGTAACCGACTCTTGTGTAACCCTAGCCTCCTCCAGTGTCTATATAAACCGGAGGGCTTTAGTCCGTAGGACAACATACATCTCAACAATCGTACCATAGGCTAGCTTCTAGGGTTTAGCCTCCTTGATCTCGTGGTAGATCTACTCTTGTACTACCCATATCATCAATATTAATCAAGCAGGACGTAGGGTTTTACCTCCATCGAGAGGGCCCGAACCTGGGTAAAACATTGTGTCCCTTGTCTCCTGTTACCATCCGCCTAGACGCACAGTTCGGGACCCCCTACCCGAGATCCGCCGGTTTTGACACCGACAGCGATCTTTTTGGAACAAACGTGATCCAGAGGACTTGGAGTGCAAGTCAAGAAGCAATCGAGGAGGCCACGAGGGTGGAGGGTGCCCCCCCTACTGGGTGTGCCCCCTATCTTGTGGGCCCCTCGAGAGTCCATCGACCTACTTCTTCCTCCTACATATACCCACGTACCGCGAGAACATAAGAGGCGGCCACGAAAAACTATTTCCACCACCGTAACCTTCTATATCCGCGAGATCCCATCTTGGAGCCTTCGCCGGCGCTCCGCCGGAGGGGGAATCAACCATGGAGGCCTTCTACATCAATACCATAGCCTCTCCGATGAGTTGTGAGTAGTTTACCACAGACCTTCGGGTCCATAGTTATTAGCTAGATGGCTTGTTCTATTTCTCTGAATCTCAATACCATGTTCTCCTCGATCTTCTTGGAGATCTATTCGATGTAACTCTTTTTGCGGTGTGTTTGTTGAGATCCGATGAATTGTGGGTTTCTGATCAAGTTTATCTATGAGAAATATTTGAATCTCCTCTGAATTCTTTTATGTGTGATTAAGTTATCTTTGCAAGTCTCTTTGAATTATCTGTTTGGTTTGGCCTACTAGATTGATCTTTCTTGCAATGGGAGAAGTGCTTAGCTTTGGGTTCAATCTTGCGGTGTCCTTTCCTAGTGACAGCAGGGGCAGCAAGGCACGTATTGTATTGTTGCCATCGAGGATAAAAAGATGGGGTTTATATCATATTGCATGAGTTTATCCCTCTACATCACGTCATCTTTCTTAATGCGTTACTCTGTTCTTTATGAACTTAATACTCTAGATGCATGCTGGATAGCGGTCGATGTGTGGAGTATTAGTAGTAGATGTAGGCAGGAGTCGGTCTACTTGTCACGGACGTGATGCCTATATACATGATCATGCCTAGATAATCTCATAATTATTCGCTTTTCTATCAATTACTCGACAGTAATTTGTTCACCCACCGTGATACTTATGCTATCTTGAGAGAAGCCACTAGTGAAACCTTTGGCCCCCGGGTCTATCTTTTATCATATAAGCTTTCAATCTACTTTTATTTGCATCTTTACTTTTCCAATCTATATTATAAAATACCAAAAATATATTTATCTTATCATATTATCTCTATCAAATCTCACTTTCGCAAGTGGCCGTGAAGGGATTGACAACCCTTTGTTGCGTTGGTTGCGAGTTATTGTTTGTTTGTGTAGGTGCGTGGGACTTTTGAGGAGCCTCCTACTGGATTGATACCTTGGTTCTCAAAAACTGAGGGAAATACTTACGCTACTATTGTTGCATCACCCTTTCCTCTTCAAGGAAAACCAACGCAAGCTCAAGACGTAGCAAGAAGGATTTCTGGTGCCATTGCCGGGGAGGTCTTCACTCAAGTCAATACATACCAAGTACCCGTCATAAACTCATCTCCCTCGCATTTACATTATTTGCCATTTACCTCTCGTTTTCCTCTCCCCCACTTCACCTTTGCCGTTTTATTCTTCCTCTCTTTCCCAATCTCCCCTCTCTTTTGCTTGCCTTTTGTGTGCTCGTCGTTATGGCTAGCTCGGTCTTCATCCCTTCTTCTCCTGACTTTGAAGTTCTTCACTTCAAGCAAAGACAAGGAGAAAATTTAAAAGATGCTTGGTTTAGGATGTTAGAATCTTATCGTGGTTGCACTATAGAAGGAGATTTCAAGATTTTACTTCGCAATTTTTATGTTGGGTTAACCTTACCCCATAGACAACTCCTTGATTTTGCCGTAAAAGGGGGTTTTATTGAAGTTGATCCTAGTTCCACTTATGAAATTATAGAGGGGATAGTAGGAGTACTTCCCCTACAAAAAGGATCACCCTTTTCTTATGAAGGAACCGAAATTCTAGAGAAAGTTTGTGAATTGCAAAAATTTGTTGAACCGCTTAAGAATATTGGTGGGAATATCAACCGCATGAATAATTTCATTACACTTTGCAATAAACGGTTGGATGCCTTAGATCAAAAGATCTCCAAGCATGAAGGGAAATGCAAGGAGCCTCCCGGACCAATTTGTTGCATGAGGTGCTCTTTTGATTGTCATCCTTATGAGTGGCAGTCGGGGACGAGAGATAGTCTTTTCCTACCAATATATCCCTCTAGGGGCATGCGTAGTAGTACATTGCTTCGAGGGCAAGTAGACTTTTGCAATAAGTATATGAGTTCTTTATGTCTAATGTGAGTCCATGGATATACGCACACTCACCCTTCCACTTTGCTAGCCTCTATTGTGCCGCGCAACTTTCGCCGGTATCATGCACCCATTATTTACCTTCCTCAAAACAGCCACCATACCTACCTATTATGGCATTTCCATAGCCATTCCGAGATATATTGCCATGCAACTTTCCACCGTTCCGTTATGACACGCTCCATCATTGTCATATTGCTCTTTGCATGATCATGTAGTTGACATTGTATTTGTGGCAAGGCCACCCTCAAAATTTTCATACATGTCACTCTTGATTCATTGCATATCCCGGTACACCGGCGGAGGCATTCATAGAGTCATATTTTGTTCTAAGTGTTGAGTTGTAATTCTCAAGTTGTAAATTAATAAAAGTGTGATGATCATCATTATTAGAGCATTGTCCCAAGTGAGGAAAGGATGATGAAGATTATGATTCCCCCACAAGTCGGGATGAGACTTCGAACATAAAAAAAAAGAGGCCAAAGAGCCCACCAAAAAAAAGAGAAAGGCCAAATAAAAAAAGGAGAAAGGCCAAAAAAAGAGGCCAAAGTCTCTTTACTCGTTAAGTAACGCATGATCCCGTGGCTAACTCATTAGTCACATTGAGCTCATTATGATGATGCATTACCAAGTGGGCCCAGAGATACCTCTCTGTCATACGGAGTGACAAATCCCAGTCTCGTTTTGTGCCAACCCAACAGACACTTTCAGAGATACATGTAGTGCACCTTTATAGCCACCCAGTTACGTTGTGACGTTTGGTACACCCAAAGCATTCCTATGGTATCCGAGAGTTGCACAATCTCATGGTCTAAGGAAATGATACTTGACATTAGAAAAGCTCTTAGCAAACGAACTACACGATCTTGTGCTATGCTTAGGATTGGGTCTTGTCCATCACATCATTCTCCTAATGATGTGATCCCGTTATCAATGACATCCAATGTCCATGGTCAGGAAACCATAACCATCTATTGATCAACGAGCTAGTCAACTAGAGGCCCACTAGGGACATGTTGTGGTCTATATATTCACACATGTATTACGGTTTCTAGATAATACAATTATAGCATGAACAATAGACAATTATCATGAACAAGGAAATATAATAATAAACAATTTATTATTGCCTCTAGGGCATATTTTCAACAGTCTCCCACTTGCACTAGAGTTAATAATCTAATTCACATCACTATGTGATTGTAATGATTCCAACACCCATGGGGTTTGATCATATCTTGCTTGTGAGAGAGGTTATTAGTCAACGGGTCTGAACCTTTCAGATCCGTGTGTGCTTTACAAATCTCTATGTCATCTTGTAGATGCAGCTACCACGCGCTATTTGGAACTATTCCAAATAACTACTCTACTATACGAATCCGGTTTACTACTCAGAGTCATCCTGATTAGTGTCAAAGTTTGCATCGACATAACCCTTTACGACGAACTCTTTTACCACCTCCATAATCAAGAAAAAATTCCTTAGTCCACTAGTTACTAAGGATAACTATGACCGTTGTGCTGTGATCCATTCCTGGATCACTCTTGTACCCCTTGACTGACTCATGGCAAGGCACACTTCAGGTGCGGTACATAGCACGACATACTGTAGAGCCTACGCCTAAAGCATAGGGGGCGATCTTCATCCTTTCTCTCTCTCTCTTCTGCCATTGTCAGGTCTTGAGTCTTACTCAATACTCACACCTTATAACACAACCAAGAACTCCTTCTTTGTTGATCTATTTTGAACTCCTTCAAAATCTTGTCACGGTATGTGTTCATTTGAAAGTACTATTAAGCGTTTTGATCTATCCTTATAGATCTTGATGCTCAATGTTCAAGTAGCTTAATCTAGATTTTCCATTGAAAAACACTTTTCAAACAACCCTATATGCTTTCCAGAAATTCTACATCATTTCTGATCAACAATATGTCAACAACATATACTCATCAGAAATTCTATAGTGCTCCCACTCACTTCTTTATAAATATAAGTTTCTCATAAACTTTGTATAAACCCAAAATCTTTGATCATCTCATCAAAGCGTATATTCCAACTCCGAGATGCTTACTCCAGTCCTTAGAAGGATCGCTGGAGCTTTGCATACTTGTTAGCATCTTTTAAGATTGACAAAACCTTCTGGTTGTATCACATACAACCTTTCCTCAAGAAAATTGTCGAGGAAACAATGTTTTGACATCCTATCTGCAAGATTTCATAAATAATGCAGTAACTGCTAATATAATTCCAACAGACTCTTAGCATTGCTACGATTGAGAAAGTCTCATTGTAGTCAACTCCTTGAACTTGTCGGAAAACATCTTAGCGACAAGTCGAGCTTTCTTAATGGTGACACATACCATCACTGTCTGTCTTCCTTTTTAAAATCCATATGTACCCAACAGCCTTACGACCATCAAGTAGTTCTTCCAAAGTCTACACTTTGTTTTCATACATGGATCCTCTCTCGGATTTTATGGCCTCGAGCCATTCGTCGGAATCCGGGCCCACCATCGCTTCTCCATAGCTCGTAGGTTCATTGTTGTCTAGCAACATGACCTCCAAGACAGGATTACCGTAACGCTCTGAAGTAGTACGCGTCCTTGTTGACCTACGAGGTTTGGTAGTGACTTGATCCGAAGTTTCATGATCACTATCATCAGCTTCCACTTCAATCGGTGTAGGCGCCACAGGAACAACTTCCTGTGCCCTGCTACACACTGGTTGAAGTGATGGTTCAATAACCTCATCAAGTCTCCACCATCCTCCCACTCACTTCTTTCGAGAGAAACTTTTCCTCGAGAAAGGACCCGTTTCTACAAACAATCACTTTTGCTTCCGGATCTGAGATAGGAGGTATACCCAACTGTTTTGGTTGTCCTATGAAGATGCATTTATCCGCTTTGGGTTTGAGCTTATCAGCCTGAAACTTTTCCACATAAGCGTCACAGCCCCAAACTTTTAAGAAACGACATCTTAGGTTTCTCTAAACCATAGTTCATATGGTGTCATCTCAACGGAATTATGTGGTGCCCTATTTAAAGTGAATGCGGTTGTCTCTAATGCCTAACCCATAAACGATTGTGGTAATTCGATAAGAGACATCATGGTATGCACCATATCCAATAGGGTGCAGCCATAGTTTCAAATAGCGAAGATAGCATCCGCTCTTGCGTCCGCAATAGCGCTAGCACAATACCGTCCGCTATTGATCAATTTAAATGTAATTACTTTTTGTGAAGGATCTAGAAATATACACAACAATCTAGTATTTTTACAAATCTGCTATGTGGACATAGCGCCCGCAATATCACCCGCTATCCGCATTCCACTACGCGGACCCCAATCCGCTACCAGCCCGCTATCCGCTATTTAAAACCTGGGGTGCAGCTATGATGTTCGGATACACCATCACACTATGGTGTTCCAGGCGGTATTAGTTGTGAAACAATTTCCACAATGTCTTAATTGTGTGCCAAACACGCAACTCAGATATTCATCTCTATGATCATATCATAGACATTTTATCCTCTTGTCACAAAGATCTTCAACTTCACTCTGAAATTACTTGAACCTTTCAATAATTCAGACTTGTGTTTCATCAAGTAAATATACTTAGCATCTACTCAAATCATCTGTGAAGTAAGAGCATAATGATATCCACTGCGTGCCTCAGCACTCATTGGAATGCACACATCAAAATGTATTACATCCAACAAGTTGCTTTCTTGTTCCATCTCACTGAAAATGAGGCCTATCAGTCATCTTACCCATGTGGTATGATTTGCATGTCTCAAGTGATTCAAAATAAAGTGAGTCCAAACGATCCATCTGCATGGAGTATCTTCATGCGTATACACCAATAGACATGGTTCGCATGTCTCAAACTTTTCAAAAAACAAGTGAGTCCAAAGATCCATCAACATGGAGCTTCTTCATGCGTTTTATACCAATATGACTCAAATGGCAGTGCCACAAGTAGGTGGTACTATCATTATTATCTTATATCTTTTGGCATGAACATGTGTATCACTACGATCGAGATTCAATAAACCATTCATTTTAGGTGCAAGACCATTGAAGGTATTATTCAAATAAACAGAGAAACCATTATTCTCCTTAAATGAATAACCGTATTGTGAGAAACATAATCCAATCATGTCTATGCTCAACGCAAACACCAAATAACAATTATTTAGGTTTAACATCAATCCCGATGGTAGAGGGAGCGTGCGATGTTTGATCACATCAACCTTGGAAACACTTCCAACACATATCCTCATCTCACCTTTAGCTAGTCTCCATTTATTCCGTAGCTTTTTATTTTGAGTTACTAACACTCAGCAACCGAACCGGTATCTAATACCCTGGTGCTACTAGGAGTACTAGTAAAGTACACATTAATATAATGTATATCCAATATACTTCTGTCGACCTTGACAGCCTTCTCATCTACCAAGTATCTAGGGTAGTTCTTCTTCAGCAACCATTCCCCTCATTACAGAAGCACTTAGTCTCGGGTTTGGGTTCAACCTTGGGTTTCTTCACTAGAGCAGCAACTGATTTGCCGTTTCATGAAGTATCCCTTCTTGCCCTTGCCCTTCTTGAACCTAGTGGTTTTACTAACCATCAACAATTGATGCTCCTACTTGACTTCTACTTTCACGGTGTCAAACGTAACGAATAGCTCAAGGATCATCGTATCTATACCTGATATGTTATAGTTCATCACAAAGCTCTAGTAGCTTGGTGGCGATGACTTTGGAGAACCATCACTATCTCATCTGGAAGATTAACTCCCACTCGATTCAAGTGATTGTAGTACTCAGACAATCTGAGCACATGCTCAATGATTGAGCTTTTCTCCCTTAGTTTGCAGGCTAAGAAACTTGTCGGAGGTCTCACACCTCTTGACGTGGGCACGAGCCTGAAATCCCAATTTCAGCTCTTGGAACATCTCATATGTTCCGCGACGTTTCAAAAATGCCTTCGGTGCCTCAATTCTAAATTGTTTAGCATTACGCACTGAACTATCACATAGTCATCAAAACGCGTATGCCATATGTTTGCAACATCCACAAACGACGCTCGAGGTTCAGCACACTGAGCGGTGCATTAAGGACATAATCCTTCTGCGCAGCAATGAGGACAATGCTCATTTTACGGACCCAGTACGCATAATTGCTACTGTCAACTTTCAACTAAATTTTTCTCTAGGAACATATCTAAAATAGTAGAACTAAAGCGTAAGCTATGACATAATTTGTAAAGACCTTTTGACTATGTTCATGATAATTAAGTTCATCTAATCAAATTATTTAATGAACTCCCACTTAGATAGACATCCCTCTAGTTATCTAAGTGATACATGATCCGAATCGACTAGGCCGTGTCCGATCATCACGTGAGATGGACTAGTCATCAACGGTGAGCATCTCCATGTTGATCGTATCTACCATACGATTCATGTTCGACCTTTCGGTCTCTCGTGTTTCGAGGCCATGTCTGTACATGCTAGGCTCGTCAAGTCAACCTAAGTGTTTCGCGTGTGTAAATCTGGCTTACACCCGTTGTATGCGAATGTTAGAATCTATCACACCCGATCATCACGTGGTGCTTCGAATAAACGAACTTTCACAACGGTGCACAGTTAGGGGGAACACTTTCTTGAAATTTTAGTGAGGGATCATCTTATTTATGCTACCGTCGTTCTAAGCAATTAAGATGTAAACATGATAAACATCACATGCAAATCATAAAGTGACATGATATGGCCAATATCATCTTGCGCCTTTGATCTTCATCTTCGAGGCGTGACATGATCACCATCGTCACCGGCATGACACCATGATCTCCATCATCGTGTCTTCATGAAGTTGTCTTGCTAACCATTACATCTACTAATATGGCTAATGGTTAGCAATAAAGTAAAGTAATTACATGGCATTTTCATTGACACGCAGGTTATACAATAAATTATGACAACTCCTATGGCTCCTGCCGGTTGTCATACTCATCGACATGCAAGTCATGATTCCTATTACAAGAACATGATCAATCTCATAGATCTGAGGCAAGAGCACTAGAGACCCACAAACTTGCAATGTATGTGATGGTTTAGTCCACAAACTTGCAAAAGATGATTGACCCATCCTTAAACTTGCATTGTGCGTGAAGTTTTAGTCCACACCCAATCAGGAGCGGACAAATGGCACCTCGCTGGTGGCGGCGTGCCACATCCGCTCACCCCTGGCAATTTGCAAAAGGACCTTCACCTTTCCAAAAATCACGCATGCGTACATGCCTGGGCCGCCCTTTCTGAACTGATTGTGCGACGTATATTGGATGACCATATTGACAGAAGAATGCACACAAATAGCTGAGGCAAGCTAAAAATTTCTCATAATCTTCGTAGCATTGGCAGGATAGAACACACGGGATGGCCACAGGTCACAAGTCACTATTTGGCACAAAACTAAGAACATAACAAAAGAGCAAAGATAAACTGTTCACAGTAATTGATGGGCAACGCGCGTGCTGCTACTACTACTACTGACGCAGGCAAGCTTTGCTTGGTTTAAGGCATCTCTAATGTCAATCCGTAAATTTTCTCCCTTATCCGTCCGCGGACACAGATGCGGGAGACCGTCTTCCAACCGTAGCAGCATATATTTTGAACCAACCGGACGAAATTCGTGCAAACACGGCCGGATTTCATACAAACCGGACTAAACATTTTCATTTTGAATTTATTTAACTAAAGAAGGTAAAACAATGTGCACGTACAGTCGCGCGGAGCTTCACTCCCACGACACGGTACACTAGTCTACGGCCAGCCGTGGCAGATCCCTTTGTCTTCCCCATCTCCGACAGCTCGCTCACCGGACTGCCGGGAGCCCCGAAGGTATATGCTTCAATGCATAGGGCGGCTCGCTTCCCCACCGCTCATCGGAGTGGAACCGCCAGCTGATGCTTCAGCCGGAGGGGAAGGGGGGCCGCCTCCACTTTCGTCGAGCCCAGGCGGGGGGGTCGGCGATGGTCTGCATTGAAGAACCAGACAAGAAGACACCGACTGTGTATGCCGGCATCGCCTCGGTGGTGGCCTTCATGGGACCCAAGCAGTGACGGCCTCCCGTGTTCTACTTCTCCTCGATGATGGCGGCTGGCATGGACGTGCTAGCCGCCACCTCGTCAATGTCAGTGCAGCCGGCTTCTTTCTCCACCGGCATGGAGCGGCTACGCGCATGTCGACGAGGGATGGCGCAGTTCCGGAGACATGCATTCCTACACGCCGACGTTCGGGATATAGTAGACTACGATGGCGCCGCAAGTTGCGAGATAAGGCAAAATTCTAGGTGTTTTCGATATGTCTTTGGACCTGGAAGATGGTCCTATTATATATACTGCTATAGACGGTATCGTGTCGTGATCACGATCTCGAACTGACTTTATATAATACGACCAGAGACGGTATCGTGTCGCGATCAAAATCTCAAACCTACTTACCGTACAAGAAATAATTAACTTGTGTGCCAAGACATCAAAAAATAAAACGGCAAAAGGAAGCAGCAGTTCTGCAAGCTCACCTCGTTCTTCTTTGATGCTTATGCAATGGACAAAATGTGCTTACCTTGCAGTCCAACATTTTCCCTCCCCGTTGTGGATCGCCTCCACAAGGGCAGTGTAGTTCCAGTTCTTGATGACATTGTAAGGTCCATCGTGGATCTCCACCTCGATGGTGTACCCGCCATTGTTGAACAGGAAGATTATGTTGTTCTGTCCGCACCACAACATAGTCGACACATCATGTGCTGTCACCTGCAGACGATAGAATTACCCGAACATCGTATTAGAAACAGCACGAAGTGCAAACAAATTGCAGCACACGTCAGCAGAGATCGGATCGAGGGATGTTTCACTTGAAAGCTCATGTCACCAATGCAGCCTATAGCATGCTTGTCACTTGCCCCTTGCGCGTACACCAACTAATGCACCCACTGACCATCCAAAGGAGTGTGCAACGTATCACTGAATAACTAGGGCGGCCAGGCATGTACGTGCATTTCAATAAAGTTGCAGGGGTTTTTCGCAAAAGTGCCGGGGCGAGCGGTTGTGCCACGACACGGCCAGCGTGGCGCCATTTGTCCGCTCCTAATTGGCTATGGACTAAAACTTCACACACAGTGCAAGTTTAAGGATGGGCTGATCACCTTTTGTAAGTTTCTGGACTAAGTCATCACATACATTGCAAGTTTGTGGGTCTCTAGTGCTCTTACCTCTATATCATTCATCACATCCTTTTGGCCATATCACATCACATAGCATACCCTGCAAAAACAAGTTAGATGTCCTCTAATTGTTGTTGCATGTTTTACGTGGCTGCTATTGGTTTCTAGCAAGAACGTTTCTTACCTATGCAAAAGCCACAACGGTGATATGCCAATTTCTATTTACCCTTCATAAGGACCCTTTTCATTGAATCTGATTTGACTAAAGTGGGAGAGACAGACACCCGCTAGCCACCTTATGCATCAAGTGCAAGTCAGCCGGTGGAACCTGTCTCACGTAAGCGTACGTGTAAGGTCGGTCCAGGCCGCTTCATCCCACAATGCCGCCGAATCAAGATAAGACTAGTAATGGTAAGCAAATTGAACAAATCATCGCCCACAACTACTTGTGTTCTACTCGTGCATAGAATCTACGCATAGACCTAGCTCATGATGCCACTGTTCGGGAACGTAGCAATAATTCAAAATATTCCTACGTGTCACCAAGATCAATCTAGGAGATGCTAGCAACGAGAGAGAGAAGGGAGTGCATCTTCATACCCTTGAAGATCGCTAAGCGGAAGTGTTACAAGAACGCGGTTGATGGAGTCGTACTCACGGCGATTCAAATCGTGGATGATCCAATCTAGCGCCGAACGGACGGCGCCTCTGTGTTCAACACACGTACAACCCGGGGACATCTCCTCCTTCTTGATCCAGCAAGGGGAGAGGAGAAGTTGAGGGAGAGCTCCGGTAGTATGACGGCGTGGTGGTGGAGCTTGTGGTTCTCCTGCACGGATTCGCCAAGCACTGAGGAGGAGGAGGAGGAGGTGTTGGAGGAGGGAGGGGCTGCGCCAAGGGAAGGGGTGCGGCTGCCCTTTCTCTCCCTCACTATATATAAGGGGAAGGGGGGAGGAGGTGCCCTAGGGTTTCCCTAGGGGAGGGACGGCGGCCACAGGGGAAACGCTAGATGGGTTTGGGTGCCCCCACCCCTAGGAAACTTGCCCCCCAAGCCGGGAGGGGCGGCTGCCCTTGGGGTGGTGCCCCCACCTCTCCAGGTTACGTGAGATGGGGTGGAAGGGGCGCAAAACCCCTTAGTGGGCTGGTGTGTCCCTTTCCCTTGGCCCATAAGCCCCCCCCCCCCCAACACTTGCCGGGGCCTCTGAAACTCCTTTCGGTCACACTTGTCGTCACCCGGTACCCCCGGAACAATTCCGGACTCCAATACCCTTCGTCCAATATATCAATTTTAGTTTCGGACCATTCTGGAGTTCCTCGTCACGTCCGGGATCTCATCCGGGACTCCGAACAACCTTTGGTAACCACATACTATTTCCCATAACAACTCCAGCGTCACCGAACCTTAAGTGTGTAGACCCTACGAGTTTGGGAACCACGCAGACATGACCGAGATACCTCTCCGGTCAATAACCAATAGCAGTATATGGATACCCCTATTGGCTCCCACATGTTCCACGATGATCTCATCGGATGAACCACTATGTCGGGGATTCAATCAATCCCGTACAAAATTCCCTTTGTCCATCGGTATGGTACTTGCCCGAGATTTGATCGTCGGTATCCCCATACCTCTATCAATCTCGTTACCATCAAGTCTCTTTACTCATTACATAACGCATGATCCCATGGCTAACAAATTAGTCACATTGAGCTCATTATGATGATGCATTACCGGGTGGGCCCAGAGATACCTCTCCATCATACGGAGTGACAAATCCCAGTCTCAATTCATGCCAACCCAACGGACACTTTCGAAGATACCTGTAGTGCACCTTTATAGCCACCCAGTTACGTTGTGACGTTTGGTACACCCAAAGCATTCCTACGGTATCCGGGAGTTGCACAATCTCAAGGTCTAAGGAATGGTACTTGACATTAGAAAAGCTCTTAGGAAACGAACTACACGATCTTGTGCTATACTTAGGATTGGGTCTTGTTCATCACATCATTCTCCTAATGATGTGATCCCGTTATCAATGACACCCAATGTCCATGGTCAGGAAACCATAACTATCTATTGATCAACGAGCTAGTCAACTAGAGGCCCACTAGGGACATGTTGTGGTCTATGTATTCACACATGTATTACGGTTTCAAGTTAATACAATTATAGCATGAACAATAGACAATTATCATGAACAAGGAAATATAATAATAACCATTTTATTATTGCCTCTAGGGCATATTTCTAACAGAATTAAGAAGAGACTTTTGGGATGTTCCACTCTCCTCTCCTTTGGAGATAAGTTGGTTTTGGTAAAATTAGTATTTGCAAGTATGCCATTTTCTTCATAAGTACCCTGAATATTCCCAAAACAGTCATTACGCACATCAACAAACTTCTCAGACACTGTTTGTGGAAGAAATATGGAATTACAGAATAGGGCCCAACATTAATATCTTGGGACAAGGTTTGTCAGCCAAAAAATCATGGAGGCCTGGGTGTTTTAGATATCCAAACTCACAATCATGCTTTGTTGATGAAATTCAT
The DNA here is from genome assembly GCA_963921465.1 of Triticum timopheevii. Lineage (NCBI taxonomy): Eukaryota > Viridiplantae > Streptophyta > Magnoliopsida > Poales > Poaceae > Triticum > Triticum timopheevii. The sequence continues at coordinate 346,281,012 of OY997270.1, read as the reverse complement.
CCACAAGTTCCTTAACAAAGGAAACACACCATGGGTCAAGATAGTCTGGGAAGCCTATTATAGCAGCAGTCAGCCTAGTGATAGGCAGATAGGATCTTTTTGGTGGAAAGACATTCTCAAACTTTTACCGAAGTTTAAGCAAATTTATCATTATAAGGCTGGCATAGGTGACACAATCCAGTTCTGGCATGATCAATGGCTTGATAGAGGGCTGAAGCATAAGTTCCTAGAGCTGTTCTCTTTCACCACTCAGGAAAACATCTCTCTGCAATAGGTTAATGCACATCAATCTCTTGAAGAGCTTTTCCACAGGACTCTATCCAGTCAAGCATATTCTCAGTTCCTCCAACTACAAAACTTAGTTTCTGATCTGCAACCACTAGACCAACCAGATTTATGGTACCTACGCGAGAATACTTCTAAATTCTCCTCCATGCAAACATACAAGATCATCATGGGTCCATCACAGACTCATCATTTATTCAAGCTATTATGGAAATGCTCTACTAGAGTCACCCACAAGATCTTTTTCTGGTTGTTGTTGCATACAAAGTCAACACCAGAAACTTGCCGAGGAAAAAAATGCCACTTCAGTCATATAATTGTGCCTTGTGTTCGGATAACACCGAGGAAACTCTCTCACACTTATTCTGGGACTGCAACTTTGCATTGAGCTACTGGAATTACCTGTTCCCACAAAAAACAGAGGCATATCGACTTTTGATGAATGATGTATTATAGCCCAACTCCTACCCAATGACATAGCTTTTGACATCATTTTGACGGTCTGTTGGAGCATCTGGCTGATTCAAAATGGTAAGATTTTCAGACAGGCACCAATTCATCTAGGGGGGTGGAAGTTCTATCTTCAAGAAGGTTTACAAGCAACAGAGATCAGAGTGAGCGCAGGAAAAGCAAAGAAGATCAAAGAGTGGACTAAACAACACCTTTAATAATCCTATCATGTTTCCCAAACAAGGAATTGGTTGATTACACACTTTATTCTTTTTGCCTTGTACTTGCATATATTATATTAATGAAAATTTACCATAGAACACTCTGTTCTACGGTCTTCTACTCAAAAAATGGGAAAAACTGAAGTTGTACAAATATGATATGGTCTTGCTAATCGTAAGTGGTTTAAGATTTTTATAATGCATAAGCCTATTCTGAGACCAAGTTGTGCTTCCCATTGAACCAAGGTAGCGTTCTTTACAATTTATTTAGACATAACAAACTGTTAATCAACTTAGATATAAAACTAATCCAAAATGATGATTAAAAATGTAAACATGATTATAAACAAGAACTCATAGTCGCTAAGTTAAACTCACGGCAATCAAAATGCCAAATAGACCGGCTTCAAAAAAATGCCAAATAGAGCAAACTGACATGCGCTAAGGCTTAAGGTAATGAAGGTCTTTTGACATCCATGGCCTAAAGCCCTTATGCTTCACAAAATGTGGAGGTTACCCTCTTTCCAAAAACTTTCATGGAATGTTAATGTCTTTTCTTGTTAACTTACACCATTTTCACATATCACTAAGTATCGATACTTCGGTAGAAAGAAAAGCATCCCCCTTTAGGCTCAGTATCAAATTCATTTTTTCCTAAAAAAGGGTTTCCAATTCAACCATCGACTATCTTCGAGGTCACAATTGGGAGGATGTCCTAGAACATGCGAGGTGGATCATACCAAGTTTTAGACTCCCACTTGAAGAATTGGCAGAGATTCATGACAGCAATCCAGCTGACAAGGTGGCCGACCGAGATGATCTTATAATGAAAGAGAGTATTTGAAATACATTGTTTTAGCTATATAACACACTAAAATTCACTTGTTGGTCCCTTAAAAAATGGGGTTGAGGAAAATTAAGCAGGAGGGAAGGGTTTGGAGATGTGTAGGCTTGTTGAAAAGGGCTCTTACGGCCTTCTCCGCAGCGTAGAGTGGGTCTTGAGTAGTGTAGCATAGATTAGATGGTAGATCATATTAGTGGATGTGATTGTGCTGGTGATGCACATGTAAAGTGTCTGGTGGATGTAAATTGGCTTCTGTGGCATTCCTTTTTTTAATATAATATACGCACGCTCATGCGTATTCTAGGGGGGGAAATTTGGGTGCATAGGCTAAAAGAGCAGTAAAACCTTCACTAAGGAAAGCTATCTATACGTACCTACTAATAAAAGAAATAGGTTTCTTAGTCTGTCATCGATATTTGTAGAAAAGTTCCTGCATTTTTTATAATTAACACACACTCTATTAATAAATTGTGTTTTGGGCCGCGTCGTCCACACTTGACTAGGCCTAGGCGCAGGCCCGCTGCAGAAGTCACATACCCAGGATCGCTCACATTAATAATGAGCAAAAATATATTTTGTGCAAAAAGTAGTTTGATCTCTTGTTTGGGGTGATTTATCACTGAAACGAGGGTGGCCGTGAGGAGTCTGCATCTTGGTCATGGTTGTTTAATATACATGTTTGGTAAATTACTGGTTCATTGGCATCATTCATGATCCTTAGCATGAGATAACATGTACTATATCACAAAGGAAATAAAATATGCAGTGTACTGATAATAAGCGTCGAAGAAGTCTTTCATGTGATCATGTAAAAAAATGCAGGTCGTTTCAGAATACTTTTATCATTAATGTAGATGTCAACATTCTTTACCCGCAAAAAAAACGTTCTTTTTACGTAGAAATAGTCAGAGAGGACAAGAATATATTCCATGTAAATTTGTTGACATATATTGGTCAAGATCACGGTTGATGTGGGTGAGAAGAAGAAAGGTGGTGACACGGGTGGGGGTGCCGTGTGAAAATAGAGGACATGTATATTTTCTTCAACGCACGGACATGTTTCCTAGTACAACCTAATACATTTGTGTGTTGTACTGGTGGGCGGCAATCACATCAGCCGTGGTTTTGTTTTGCGGCCGCCAACGAACCCATCATCCGTCTGGCAGCCAACGAACCCAGTGCCCACCACCCACCACCCACACCTTATATAAAGGCCCAGCTTCTCAAGTCTCTCCTCAGGTCTCCCCTTCTCCATAAACAGCACAGTTCCCCTGCATCCACAGCTCCCGGGAACATTTCTTGATCTGTTGCTCGGTTGCCTTCAGCATTGGTCGGTCGCCATGGCCGCGCAATCTTGGAACCCTTTCTCTTGCTGCGTCCGCGGGGCAGCCGTGGACGACGGCGACCACTGCGAGTCGCGGAGGGGGAATAAGGGCAGCCCGAGGTCGCCGCTGAAGAACCTGACCTCGTCGGGGACGCTGTCACCAGAGGAGCTCTCGCTGACGCTGTCCGGCTCGAACCTGCACGCCTTCACCTACACCGAGCTCCGCGCGGCCACGGCGAGCTTCTCGCGCGCCAACTACCTCGGCTGCGGCGGGTTCGGCCCGGTCTACAAGGGCGCCGTCGACGACAAGCTCCGCCCCGGGCTGGCCGCGCAGGCCGTCGCCGTCAAGTACCTCGACCTGGAGTGCGGCACGCAGGGACACCAAGAGTGGCTGGTGAGTGCAGACAGAGCCTAATTGTCGACCATGAATGTGGAAGGTCGATCAAATGCTTGGTGATTTACCAAGGATGCTAACTGACGACGGAATATTTTGCTTGTTGTTGCAGGCTGAGGTTTTCTTAGGCAGCTGAGGCACAAGAACCTGGTGAAACTTATCGGCTACTGCTACGAGAACGAACACCGGATGCTGGCCTACGAGTTCATGTGCGCCGGGAGCTTGGAGAAGCACCTCTTCAAAAGTGAGTTCCTGAGACCAGCAAGTTCAACAAATTTGTTAAATTAATTAAAAGTTTGCACGTACTACATGAGCAATGAGCTGTTCCTGTACTCTGCCTTTATTCTCCGCTTCCTTTTTGTTAAATCAAGGGGATAATAAGAGAGCAGTTAGGGCATGGCCAACGCTCCACTGTGGACGGATGCTCCAGCTCTATACGTCACTTGCAATTGTCCAGCTCAGCTCAACCTGTAGCTTGCAGACTAAAACGGGATCCTGCAGAAGAAGTAGGCTCTTGGCTGACAAAAATAATAGAGAGTGGGCAAAAGCGAGAGAGATGAGGCGAGCCAGCCATCCACGTTCACATGAAGTACAGAGAAAAGAGGATGTATATGTCATACATTGGCCTATGGGGCAGCTCCATGCGTTGGGTGTTTAACAAACTAAATAGTGCCCCATACATCTTTACTTATGTGGAAGAGATGAAGCACTAGGAAGGTGATGCTTCCATTGTACATGCCCTTATGTGCCTTGCAAACGAACATATCTCTTTTAAAATTAGATTAGTACTGGATTATTGGTGCAAACTTATTGGTCTTGATCTGTTGGTTAACGTGGAGCATGTTGCTGACCTGAAACATCCTACTACCTTCAGGCATCAATGGGTCTCTCCCATGGATGACAAGGATGAAGATCGTCGTCGGCGCAGCAAAGGGTCTCGCATTCCTCCATGGTGCCGATCCGCCGGTGATCTATCGCGACTTCAAAGCCTCCAACATCTTGCTCGACTCGGTAAGCTACGCGTAATCTTCAGGTTTTTCAGGTCTAGCATAACTGAAATGTCTCCATCATTTGGGGACAACACGTCGCCTGCAACCACTGAATAATTACTAGAGCGGCCTACAGAAAAAGGATAACCCTGGGTCCCTTCCAAGTTCCAGGCCGCCACAAATAATTTTGCTTTAGAAAATTCAAAATGCTTTTAGAATCCTCAGTTTGAAAATTTCTGGTCTTAGATGGCACAGACAGCACTGACGTGACTGGAACTCGGAAAGTTCTTGGATGCATGCCACACTTGAGAAATCCAGTCCGTCTGACCCCCACATCACACACCCAATTAAAACATATCTAACCACAAACCAGACGTTTCACCTAACCGAATTTGAACTTCTGTTATTTCAGGAGTACAACACTAAATTGTCAGACTTTGGGCTGGCCAAGGATGGGCCTCAAGGCGACGCAACACACGTGACAACACGTGTAATGGGGACACACGGGTATGCAGCGCCCGAGTACATAATGACAGGCCACTTAACTGCCAAAAGCGATGTCTACAGCTTCGGTGTGGTGCTCCTGGAGCTCCTCTCAGGACGGAAATCCGTGGACCGTGCACGACGACCAAGAGAACAAAACCTTGTTGATTGGGCTAGACCGTACCTCAAACGACCAGACAAATTGTACCAGGTGATGGACGCGACCCTCGAGTGCCAGTACTCGCGCAATGGTGCTGAGGTGGCTGCATTATTGGTGGCGTACAAGTGTCTGAGCCAAAACCCCAAGTCAAGACCATCCATGAGGGAGGTCGTCAAGGCATTGGAGCCCATACTAGGCATGGAAGACTTCTTTCCAGTGGGACCGTTCGTGTTCACCATTGTCGTTGAGGAGGACAAGGTGATGGACATGAAGGTGGAGGTTGAGGAGAAGCACCAACACCATCACCAGAACCATCAGGACATACATCGACAAAAATACCCCGAGTCGGCGATCCATGGTGGCATTGTGCTCCATGGTGACAACGGGCATGTTGTCGGGTTCACCGGTACGTTGCGGCGGCAACAGAGGACGTTGAGTTACCACCGGGAAAGAGGGGCTTAGTGGTTCAAGAGTATAGTAGGGGAAGCAGTTAGGATTGTAGAGATAGAAGGTATGTATATGTATATACTATAGAGATGTGATGCAGTGTCACATCGTTTGTTTAGAATTGTAGATGTGTTTCTTTCTTTTCTTCATGATTGTGACAAACATGCAAGAGTTCGGTTTGGATTATGGCCTGGTTTCTTGTTCAAAGATGTGTGCAAATGAATGGGTCTACTTGAAAAGGATATCACTTTCACTTTCAAATAGTTGGTCCAACATTGTAAATCGTTGACAAGTGAAATGTTAATCTGAATTCCGGGAAAAAAATAACAGTCAGGAGCATATACAAAAGCCTATCTTATCCTTGCGAATAATAGAGCCGAAATAATGCAAGAAGAAACTGACCTTACCACAAGTTGATGTTGATGGCCTCAATTAAAGATGTCAATTTGGATAGGACATATACACATTGCATAGGTAGAACAGGAATGCTAGGGCCTAGGACACATGAGCAAGCCAAGTGACCTGCCAAATCTATGGTTGTTGCAATAGGATTACTGATAAGTTGGTGACGGTACAATGAAACATCCAACAACTTCAAGATGAATCGATATTCCATTCACGTTTTGGAGATCTTCCAAAAGGGATGTGTCTTTGATGCTTTGATGCCCTCTGTTGCTCACCTTGTTCGAACCATCCAAGAGGAGGTTAGACTTTTGGCTAGAGAGCTGGAGCAGAGCACTCCCTTTTCTTGTATTAATTCTACTCCGTACTAGTTGTGTGTTCTGTGTGAATCTGATCTGAGGCGGTGTTTGTTTCAGCCTTTAGGGCCAGATTCAGCTTTGAAAAGGTTGAATCTGAAACAGACAACTGTTTTGAATCAAGTTTGAAAACCAGTCAAAACTGAATCCGGACTATTATTTCGGTGTATTGGGTTGAAGCACGTCCCGGGCTATTTCAGTGCCTTTTGCCAGCACAGCAAATCCACAACTGATAATGTCGAAACCGAAGTCCAAACAAACAAGGCCTGAGATGGACGCCGTTCTACCTTCAGACACCACGTAACCTTCCGGTGAAGTTCAGTTTTCGAAATGATCCTTCAGTAAGCATTGCCTTGCCCCTTCCTTCCTCCTCTCAAAACGGAAAAGACCTACTACCTCTTACAGACCAGGCCCAGCAGCCACAAGATCCTTGGAAATCTGCATCAATCAAGTTCGTCAAAGCGGAGCCTTCGTTAGATCTTGACTTGGTGCCCGTTTCACTCGCCTAATTGGTTTCTGCGTCTCAAAGAAACAGTTCATCTCGAAAGAAAGCAAGCAGCCTATAAATTGGCTGCTCCTAATCAGCGCGCGCATCGTCATGTGCTCGTCGGTCTGACATTAGTTTAAGATGATGACACCCGGACCCGGTCACGCAGCAGCTCGTACGTACAGAAGAACCGGATAATAACAAACAAACAAAAAAGCCGCGTCCTGACCTAAGCCACCTTGTGAAGCCGTGGACCGATGATTCATGGTCATGGCCGTGCTCTGCATGACGAGCTTCAAACGATGATGGACCATCATCATCAACAACAACAACAGGGCGAGTGCTGTTATTTCTTCAAAGAAACAACAACGGTGCGCTGGCGAGCCAAGTAACTAGTGCACGTACGCCTGAGGTTTCCGTCGCCGGGAGAAAGAAACCATGCAAGCATGCATGCATCTCCAACTAAGGCCCTGTTTGGATACTCTAACTTAGTTAGAGGTTAGAGTTAAATTTTAACCCTGGACCAACCCTAAACTAACTTTAACCAAAGAGCTGTTTGAATGGTAGGGTTAGATTGACAATAAATATTCTTTCTCAATCATTTGACTACTTTAGACCATGTTTGAGTGGGAGGAGTAACTTTTTTTACTAATTTTTTAGTGGGACCAAAAAAACTAACCCAAATAAGCTCCTCTAGTGTGGACTAGTTTTTTGGGGTGAGTTGGATCCAACTAATCCAAACTAACCCATCATGTTTGGATACTTTTGGGTTATTTGAGCCCCAACTAATCAAAACTAACTCTAACTTGGGATCCAAACAGGGCCTGAGCCATCGCGCATTAAAGGGTGACGGAGGAGCCTATGGCACTACGGGAGCATATGATATATATAATATATGCATGCATCAGGCGGCCCGGTCGTACGTCCTGATGGTTCACCTGCGTGCCTGCCTGCCTCCATGTCGCGTGCTCGCACGCAGCCGCAGCCGTGCGTGGTACGTGCCAGCTAATTAAACGTGCGAAATTAGAGAAACGCGGGACATCACTGAGCACTCGACGACCAGAACGCCCGAACGCTAAATATCTCATCTCAAGAGAGGAGAGGAGAGAAGACGGCGGCACGGGACGTCACCCTGCGTTCTCAGGGCATCTCCAGCCGCCCCCCCAGGAAGCCTCCCCAAGACACTTTTTGGACGCCGGCGGACAAAATTCCTCCCACTCGTCATCCCAAGAGTCCAGTTTTCGCCGGATTCGAGGAAAAATACGGCCGGCGCGCGCAGGCGAAACCCAGCCCCTCGGGAGGCAGCTGGGGACGCCGGCACTTTTATTTTGCATGCAATGGCCCACTTTCAGTGTCTCAACTCCATCTCTCCTCTCTCTCTCTCTCCCTCTCTTTTCTGCAGGCCCACCCACGTGCTCACACTCCCCCATCCCCCACCCACCGAAGCTGGCGTGCACGGGACGGAAGTTCGCAGCGAGCAGGGCGCCGGAGCTGGGGCACGGGGGGCGTCACGGCGGGCGGGCGCCGGAGCTCGCGGGAAGGGCGCCGGAGCAGGGAGGCGGGGAGGGCACCGGAGCAGGGAGGCGGGGAGCTTGTCCATGGCGTCCTGCTCGTCCATGGCGTCCTGTTCTCGATGAGCCCAAGCTGTGTCGCGGGCCTCCCCTGCGGTGCTCCTCCTCCACACGCCGCCTCGTCCTTGACCCCAGCACCGGCAGGCCGCGCCGCTCGTCGCCGTCCCCGTCCGCGGCACTGGGTCCGTCGTAACCGAATCTCTGCACGCCGAGACCTCGCGGGACACCGGGGTGCGCGCAGTCCATGGCGCCGGCGGCAGGGGCGACGGACGCGGCGACGGTGCTGACGGGGCCGCTGGGCCGGTGCACCATGGACATGGATGACGAGCGGTCACGCTGGAACAGCGCCGGGCCGCGGCGGGAGGCGGCATCGGAGCCGGCCAGGCACGGGAACGGGCGCTCCTCCTCGCCTTGACCCTGACCTCCTTGTCGATGCGGAGACGGACGACGACCCCTCCTCTTTCCAGCGGCTGCACGTCGGACGGGAGCGCGAAGTCCATGTCGGTGACGACGGCGTCGGCGTCGAGCCACCAGACCCACTCGGCCTCCGGGTGGGCGAGCATGGCGGCGCGCACCACGGGGATCTTGGCCCAGTAGGCCACCATCCGGGGCTGCAGCAGCGCCGTGTTGTAGAGCAGCTCGATCCCGTGGAGCTGCGCGTAGTCCACCTTGTTCTTGAGGAAGCGGAGCAGCATGTGGCGCGAGCACCACGGGCGCGCGAGCGGCCGCGAGCGGCCAGACGCAGGCGCGCATGCGAGCGGCCGGGCGCGGGCACGAGCGGCCAGGCGCGGGCGAGCGGGCGAGCGCGCGAGCGGCCAGACGCAGGCGCGCGGGCGCGAGCGGCCGGGCGCAAGCGAGCACGCGAGCGGCACGGGCGCGGGCGCGGATGCGGATGGGGCGGATACGGTGGCGCGGCGAGTACGACGGGCCTCGCTTGGGGTGGATACGGCTGGAGATTTTCTCGTTCGCAGGACAAAATTCTCGCCGGCAGCCCCCCAAGCGGCGATAAAAACACCTCCTGAGGGGCCGAACGGCTGGAGATGCCCTCAGGGTCAAGGTCAACAATGTGCATGCATGCATCCACGTCAGGGGAGCCGGCGGGAAAGGCCTATCCACGAGTATAGTCCAGGGTACTATAAGCAAGGCTTGTGTGTACTTACAGGGCGTTGACAACTGACGTGACGGCCGGAACTAACCACCAGCCGGGCGATGCGCATACGAAGGATCGCGTCGAAACCGGACCCCCAAAAAATAGTAGCATAATCCAGGTCAGAACTGCAGTGGCGAGTGGGCGACAAGAATATTGTGCCTTGATCCACTTGTTAACCAATCTTTTTTTTTTTGCAGGGTAATGAAGAGCTTTATTCAAACGAGAAGGCGCCAGCACTATCAGCCATGAGGCTGGTTACCAGCAAACCCGGAGGAGAGTCCATCCAACACTCCGACACCTCCAATGTGCTCGCTTGTCTCGCACAGAGGTGGGCCGGGAGATTGGCACGTCTCTTTACATGTTGAATATCAAAAGAAATAAAACTAGCAGCTAGCTCCTCAATATCTAAGAGTAACGGCGCTATCAGAGAGCGCGAAATACGGCTGGTCTTGAATTGATACCATGCGGCAGTACGTACGTACAGTACGAGGAGAACCCGGATTCATTACAGAGGTTTGAGGTATGATTAGGCATAATATGTCGTAGTCAACTACGTACTCTCTATAAAAGAAAGAGGCAATTCACTTTTATTTTGTTTTCTTGATTTTGAGATAGCTAACCGCTGGTTTCAAATGGTAAGAGGCAATGTATTTGGCCAGCATGTACAAAGACTTTGCAGGATGTTGTTGAAGACGAAGATGTTTCTGATCTTGCATATAGGCCATAGATATCATCTCGCTTTTCTCAAAGAGGACAAATACGCTACGACCGAACTTGTCAAATCCGACCCCTCAAACGCCCGCGGACGCGTCCACCGACAGTGACAAGTCAACCCACAAAAAACACATTCCATATCCGGGTACCTCAACTTAGAAACCTCAAATCCATATTATTACATACAACGTGAAACCTAATCTACGCGGAGCTCGTCCGGTTCCGCCCTGGCCATGTCCGGCGGCGGGGCTGCGCTCCTTCGAGTGTTGGGCCGGTCGACGGCAATGTAGGGTAGGGCATGGGTCACGAGCTGACTCACGGGACTCAAGGCCCCGCCGTCTCCCATGCCCCTACTCTTCCTCGCCGGAGACCGGAACCCGAACGATGCCGATGGACGTCAGATCGATGATGGATACGTCCGGGGACGAGCCGCCGACGTCCACCACGGAGCGGTTGCGGCGCCCAGACTGATGCGCCATACGGGGCGCCAGAGAATGCGACTCCGCCTCGCCGACATCCGCTGCCGCCAGGGCAGCCGTCACCTCCCGCACTCGGTGCCTTGCACGGCGGATACACCGTGCCATGGCCTCGTTGGACGAGGCCCCATGGTGCGTCCCGATGGTCGGCGTGCCACCAAAGGGGTTGCGCATCTGCCAGTGCGTCCGGGCGCCAGACAGGCCGCACGGCCTCCGGCGAGGCAGTTATGGCCGGCATAGCGCTGTATCCATGCCCCATTTTGGCGGATGCAATGGATTCCCGACGGATGGAGTCCGAGCACAGCCGTCCATGGGCCTCCTCCCGGGCGCGGCGAAGCGCAAGCCGGACGAGCATCTCCTGCTCGGGGCCGCGTGGGATGAGTTCGGGGTCGACGGATTCGGAGGTGAAGGACTCGGATCTGCTTTTCGCCATGCCGGAGAAGGCCGGAAGGAGCCGGAGACGAGTTTGGATGGCGGAGGGGGAGTAGGGGAAGGGGAGTGAAGTGGCTAGGGTTTGGTCTGGCGAGTGGATGGGAAGTAATTTATTTGTGTTCGGGTGGGCCAGCGTCGGCCGGATACGAGGTGGCGGGTGTGCCCGGACGCGCCCGGGTGCCCCATATTTTGGCCGGATATGGGATGCCGGTCAGCCCAGACGTTTGAGGATCGTTTGTGGGGGACGTCTGGATTGAAAAATCGTGAGCGAGCGACCTGCCGGGACGTATAAGGCGGATTTGAGAGGTCGTAGATGCTCTTACGCAATTCTCCGTCCGCGGCTTCTTTTCACAGCGATGAACCGACGGTGCCGATGTTTTGCACATTTTGGTTAGCTTATCTCTAAGAACTCACTCAACACAGACCTCCTTTTATATAATTCCCGGCTCTCCTGAAAGAGCTAATTTCACGCACTGAAAGATATTTCGGCGCCCGTCTGGCCCGGAGATATTTCCACGCATGCAACTCCGACGCGACAGCGGTGTCAGACAAATACGCAAGGTAGGATTTGACCTGAAAATGAGAGAAGCGTTGGGCATTTGCAGTCGGATAAGCTTAAGACAGCACCGTGCTGGAGAAGTGAGAGATGGTAATTAGCTGCAAGAATGTCTCTAGCTAGGTAGCTAGTGTAGTGGTAGGAACGAGCACGACTTGATGGGCGGCGCAAACAAGCAACCCACAATTTAGAAATTACGGTTGTTGCTGGACACTTGTCAGGAGACTCGAGATATTTTGCTTTACCATGAGAAAACCAGAGATATTTTCTGGGTTCAGGTGGAGACGAGAGCTGAGCATCGGTCGATCGACAAAAAGTACTGGGTGTGCCTGCCATTTTCCTCGGAAAATCAAAAGGGGGTTCAGCAGGTGCGGAAAATATCTATCCTCCCCAGCAGTAATGACAAGTCCATCCTTGCAGCAGAATGATCGTAATCGAAAAGAGTGGCATTCCAATCCAGAAAGAATCACACCGGGAGGAACCCAGCACTCTCATAGATCAGCGCTTCCTGACCGTTGGATCGATACCTTGATGTGTTTTGGGCCGTCCGATCTAGAGATGGAGAGACGCCGGCCATTGGATCTAGAGATGGAGAGACGCCGGCCGTTGGATAAAAAATGGGCACTGTCGATCGAAACAGTATCGAAATGACCGTGCCACCGCCTGTAAATTTGATGCCCCACCTAGGGCATTTTCGTCATTTCCTCCAGAAGCATATAAAAAAACAGCCCCCGTTGTAGAACCCTAGCCGCCCCATCCGCGCTGCTCCTCCCGCGAAGAGGCCGCCGCCACCTCCTTCCCCACCATCGGCCACCCCTACCCTTGCCTCTTCCTCCTCCCATTCGCCCCCTCCCCCCTCCCGCCCATCAGAATCCTCCCCCGGAACCCTAGCCAGCCGCACGCAACCCATGACGCCGCCCAGCTCGCCACCCTCGGTCGTCGCGCCGTCGCGGGGCTCCTCCGCCAAGGCGCGCCTGAGGCCGACCGCGGGGCTCCTCGCGCAAGCGCACGACCTCCGCCAAGGCCACGCCCGAGGCTGACCAGGAGGCCATGGTCACCAAGCGCCCGCGCAAGGGAACCACTTCGGGGAAGAAGAAGTAGGCTCCCAAGTCCGTCGCTGCTGCACGCCCACTCTAGCCGCCTCTCATCGTCCTCGCGCTCGAGCAAAAGGAGGACGAGGACGTTGAGCGGACATGGGCTGCCACTCCCTCCGCGGACGAGTCGGAGCCCGACGCAGCCGAGCTCGAGCGCTACGGCATTAGCGAGGACCTCCGCGTGTTCGTCAACGACATGACCTCCCCCTGCCTAACCCTAGCTTCTCCTCTACGCCGCCGCTGCCACCACTCGTCCTTCTCCCTCCCCTTCTTCAGCTCGTGCTGCAGCAGCTCATCTGCGCCTCCCTCCTCCTCGCCAGATCGCCACAGGCCGTCACCTATGCTCAAATCAGCGAGGGGCAGCCGGCAGTGGTGGACGAGGGGATTGACAAACTGCAGCCGGCAGGAAGGGCCTAACCCTAGCTCCTCCTCTGCGCCGCCGCCACCCGTCCTCCTCCTCCTGCATCCCCTCCCCGTTGGTGGAGAGAAGGAAGTGGTGCACGCATGGCTGCCCAGCCCGACCACTGCTCCTCCTCGCTCGAGATTGAAGACGCCCTCGGCCACCCTTCTCTGCCGCCGATTCCAGTGAGAGCATTGTCGATCTTTCCTTAGCCTGGATGTGATGGCCACTGCCATGTTTGAAGCTGGTTTAGGTGAGCTTGCAATCCATTGGTCCTCCCTGGATGCAGTCAACCATTTTCTAACATGTTCAGTTTACTGATGTGGTTTGGTTAACCCTTCACGCATGGGATTGCTTTGCCCCCTGATAGATTTATGCTGTCATTTTTTTACCACTGTTCTGCTTGATATCCATTTTATGTTTCGCTTAGAAATCCACTCCTGCATCTTGAGATGTGTGCTGATCTGTTTTGGTTAACTTCTTCACAGGCCGTTTCGCCTTCTTGATATTCAATTATAGAGCAATGCACTGCTAGCATCTTGAGACACCACAATATGCGAACAGTAGATTAGGTATGTTTGGTCTAGAAATCTGTCCATTGTGATGGGTTATCTCGCTGTAACTTCACGGCTTCATATAATGTTGCTTCCAAGATCCAAAACATCCAGAGTCAGGTATGACTTTTTCTTCCAGTATTTCCATTTCGCATTGCATCTTTCATTTAGAACAACTAGGCGGAATATAATCGGATCAGGGGCTGGTGGTGGTAGTCTGTATGACACTACAAAAAAAAAAGATCTATGCCATGATTGTACCCAAGTAGTTTTTCAGTTAACTTCGCGAATCAAGTGAGCTGATTGATCAAATTTAGTTGTTCGGACTTCCATTGGTAAATAGATAAAAATGATCTATGTTAATTACTGGTCTTAATTGTCCACCACAAGAAAATATCAGGTTAACAATTACCTCAAGAAGACATCAGAGTGGTCACTCATGTTAGGTGGGGATATGCAATCTGTGCTTTCTTTAATCATGTTAGCTTTTTTTTTTCAGGTTCTCTGATTGTAGAATAGTTTGGTTATGAGCAATAAATTGTTCTGATCAGTTAATTATTGTACCTCTGGTTACTGTTCCTCTTAGTAAGTTTTGCGTACGGTTGCTTTCCTTTGATATTTTTCTGCTTTGTATTTGTCTATGGATACGAACAAATATGATCATGATTGCTGCATTGCATATGGTTCCTTTCCATTGATGATAAATGGCGAACAACTATGGTATTTTTCCGCTTAACAATATAAGGTTGTCTTGTGCCTAACTCGAACCCATATGTCACTCCAGCGTCTTTCTTTCTACTCCATATATGGTTCTGGCATGTCTCCTTTATACCTCAGGCCATTCATGTCTTGTTTGTGAGATCTGCTAAATTTAATGTTGCACAACACCCACACGCAAGATAGATTTCCATATATTTTTACTTTTGACCGACAACAAGTTCAGAATTTTTTGCTGTACTGATTATACCCTGTGATTATTTCTCCCTTACTGCTTTGGATGCTGAAATGTATTTCTGACCCTATACGAAAATATTTGTTTGTATAAACAATGCATCACAAAGTTTCTTTTGTAGGTAATTTCTTTTTGATGTATAAACATCTTGACTATGCAAAAGGCAAATGTACATGCTCCTTATTACTTATCATAAACATTTTCCTGGGAGTTCCTTTTTATTGTTTCTCATCTGAAATTGGATTCATACTGATGCCATTCTTACATCTCATTTTGCAACAGTTATCTTCTGATATTATGAGTCTTGGGGATTATAAGTGCCATTCAACTGTTCACTCTCATGAGAAAGACGGGTTGGCACTTACTGATGCAACAACCGATCCAAACAGGTTCTTGCTGTTCCTTTGCCTCTCGACGTCTCTTTTATTGAAACTGCATTAACTGTTGTATGCCTAATGCTATTTCTGCTTGTCATGTCCTTTCTTTTCAGGTTTGAACCGTCCGTGCCTACTGTGGCCCCAACGACTATGGGCAAGAAAGGTCTGGAAGAAGAAGAACCCTTTACTAGGTATTTACCTTGCCCCAATTGATCTCTTCTTCTTGGGCCTCTGTTATCATTTCACATTGCACCATATCATTTTTCATTGATTCTTGCATCATTTCAGGAACAACGACGTCTTTTGGTGACCTAAGCCTTTTGGAAACAAGTTTTGTAAATGGATGATTTTTTATCAGTATGGATGTGCTAGCGATTCCTCTGCTTGAGCTCCGGCTCGCAGGCACATATTGCCAAATCACTTGGTTGCTTCAGAGCGACGGTGACTGTTATCACAACAATGTCACTGTCCACCCAGACTGTAAGGATACTTGCAGACAGACTGCCTTTTAGTCAGGTTGAAACATACTTGGATTCCCTTCCCACCATTCCATTTCTTAATTCCAATTCTCATATTTTTTTACACTGACCTCTACCCATTACATGAGCGTTGTAGGTGCTCACCTTCCAAGTGTATATCCTGGACTTGGTGCCTGGAGGTGAAACGAGTAAGTCGATCAGCTGACCTGCAACAACCTTCAATGCTTTTGCTCCTTGTGTTTCAGTTTCGGTCAAGGCGATATCCATGTGTAGAGGGTCATAAAGCTTCAGGGCCCTGGTTATTTTGTTTGTATATATGTAAATGAGCTTTGCAATTTGTTGGCGTCTGCACGTTCGTGCTCTGTAGTCTATCATTTGATGTACTCATGAACCTCATCCATGTCAATATGCCTGCTTGGGCCTATGATCAATGTGTGATGTCGTTATGTGCTCTCTTGTGCATTATCCTGTTATGATTCATATGGTTTCTGCTTTTCTGAGTCTGTCATATTTCATATGATCAACGACAACCAATGCAGTACTCCATATGTTTCTAACGACGTCATATATCTTGCGCAGGAATGTAATGATCTCCAGGTCGCTTTGCCGCCTCCTGCTCATGGCCGTCATCGTCCCTTTGGTACGTCTCCTGCCAATCACCTTACATTTTTGGCCGATTGTCTTGCGCAGGAATGTGTAGCTTTTCTGTCAATTGGAAGTGAGCTTCGTTGACCTGGTAGATTTTATATTAGACTAGCCGCACCTGTGTATTTCTATCAGCTTTTACTATTTGTTCTTCAATGGATCAGTTGCATCAGATTATAGGTACTGTTGACCGTAAAGCTATAAATCCAGTTCTGCATGCTTTTGTCCGTGCAACTAAGATCAATTTTCTGATTCATTTATTGTGAAATCTTATTCTACAAGACGCAAAAAGTCATTTCTGTTTGTTCTTAATGTTAATATGTATTCCTGCCTCCGATACCCTCACAAATTTAATGGATTCTCATGTTATTATTTTCTTATAGTTGTATTTGGAGCATTGGCATCTCTAGCCGAGCTGCGCAAGCAGAAAGCGGAGCAGGAGCAGCTCGGGGATGAAGCCAAGGTCTAAAATGCCGAATCTCCCAATAAAGTGGTACTGTATATCGTTCACTCTGCATCTTCTACCTCAACCAGAATATAGCTACTAAACACACCCAGTTAGTCCGAGAATAACTCTAAACCTCTGCTCTCTCTCTCTCTCTCTCTGCCGTGTTAACTGATGATGCAGGATGACATAGTTGTGAACTAAGCAGCAAAATGAGGCCAAGAGCATGATGGCGTCATCGCTATCGCCCCCTTCAGCATCTAGGAACCAGGCAAAACGCCATTGACAATGTGAGGGGCGATGAGCGAATGGGCGGCGGCATTGCGCACAATGGCATGATGATCAGATCGGCGACGTGATCAATGCGGTGGACAATGCCAACGATCAGTTCATTATTGTCGATCATTGTGTGGGATTCTATGTCAATCTTTTTCTGTAAACTTTTGTTTTGTTGATTTCAATTATTTAAGAAATTGTGAAATTTTGTATCTTGTGTAAGTAAATGTCAGTGCCAAGGCGTCTTTTGTATATTTCATGTAATTCTCAGAAGGTTGCAAATGAACTTATTAATTTGTGTTATTCTAAACCTTGAAACTTTTGGTGCATTATATGCTAAGTATTATATATCCAGTACTGATCTTCATGACTTTGTTACCGGATTGGACATGATTCACCCGGCAGGGCTGCGGCAAGCCGCACTTCCTACTAACTTAAACCATGCTTTCTACTAACTGATCATCACATCGTTTGGACCGGCAACCCGCGCCAAGGCGCGTTCCTGATCTAGTGTAGCACGATTGTCTGGGATATCTACCATCTCCCGGCGGCGCCAGACGGGAGGGGAGGGGTATGCGGCTGCTCGACCGGTTCTCTGCTTCTGCTCCCCCCACCCGCACGTCGCAGTTTCGTGGGCACGTAGCAGTACTGTGCAGTGGAGCACACACTCCACAGCCCACGCACGAAATCCACGCACGGAGAGAAACGGTCGCGTCCTCGTGCCCCCACGACGACACGACGCCGCCCCCTTGGTGCACGGAGAGAATCGGGCGTTTCCTTCCTTGGGACGGGAGCTCTGGGCCCAGGATCGCGGCCACGGCGCGAGGCCACTGGAAAAACAAATCGGATCCAGCAATGGCACCCAAACGCGTCGGGATCTCCCGCACGTCCGGCCACCGCCGACTTTTCCGGTACGCCGGTGCGCGGGGCCGGGGCGCCCCTGATGGTCAAGCACGTGTCTGCATGGCAGCGACGGGCGAACCGCCGACCGTGTACCTTGTACGCCTCCTCCCGTGCAACGCCCGCCTCACCCAGGCCCCAGGAGGAGCGCGGGGCAAAAGCCGGAGAGGGATCGCAGTTGACCTGACCCGGCGGTGTCGCCTAGCTGCCGCTCCGCCGCGTGCGACGGGGACGCCGTCGGCCCGGCCGACCGGCCGACCGGCTCGTGCCCTCGGTGGTCGTTTCGCTTGCGTCCGGGTGCTGGCCCTGGCCGGATAGAAAGCGTCGTCCGATCCATCACCTTCTTTTGCAACAGTCGAATGAATGGATCCCTCGCTGGCATGCGGTAGTGCACCTTTTTGGAAGAATTGTTAATGGGAGTATGCAGAACTCATCTAGTAGATAAGATATAATTTGGTCTTATTCGCTTTGAAAACAAAAACATTTACAACGCACGTCAGTATACACGCATCTTATAGCATCATTCAATGACTATAAAAAATAAATGCGACCAAATTATATCTCATCTAGATGAGTTCTAGAAAAACTGATTGTTAATTGGATTTTGAATGCCTTGCTGGCTCTAAGGATATGCAGAAGGTAATGACAAATGAGTGCCTTGTTGGTCTGGCCGGTGCATCCATCCATTATCAACATGGCAGTAGAGAGTAAAAAAAAGGGCCGCATATTTGTAAGCCCCACCGTCTCGGTGCAACGCCGAGCACTCCTTGGCGAAACCAACCGGATCTTTGGGCGCGTGACCAGACATGGCAAGCGAGCTTTTACCATCGCCGCAAGTAGAAACCGCAAGACCTTTTGCCCTCCGAACCGCAGGTCGCCATTTGCCGTAACGCCACCACTCTTTGACACACGCCAACAAGTAAAAGTAGAATCTAGTAGAAAATTTTCAGGCGGGGAGGAACAATCCAGAACCAGACCAAGAGGGTTAACCGTCGTCCGTCGGAGCACCTCAGCCTCAAACCAAATTAATTATAACAATCATTTACGTTGTTGAAATTATCAAGCACGTGACATCGCTGGGCGACGTAGGCATTGAACAGCGCATTGGAACGTTTCTTTCATCATGTGCGCACGAAAAAGACCTTGTTGCGTGGCTTCTCTTCCTTTTCCTGCCATTTTCTAGGAAGAAGTTTCCTGGATTGACGAGTTAATATAAAAAATAGTCCTATGGAGCAAGAATTAAATTCACATTCGCAAACGTGTGAGCTACGCTGTTTCTATATGAAACGCTGGTGCAAGATCTTGGAAATATTTGAATTCAACTCGCAGGAAGACAAGATAGCAAGAGCACCTACACGTGGACTTGTTGAAGTTTTTTTTTAAAGAAACAGAGACAAAAGATTTGCCTCATTCATTAATTAAGAAGGAGAGTTTTGAGTACATAAGAACCGGCTTTACAACATAGCCCATCACTCTCGGTCTTTCCAAGAAAATTTTCATTTCTAGCAATGCGATATGACCTTGCTGTGGCAGTGAGCCTTCCTGGCCCCCATGGCGCCGCCGGCGTAGCTCTGGCTGCGGGAGTAGGGCGTGGCGGAGGTGAGGGCTTGGGCAACTGTGTCAAAGGTGCGTACGCTGAGCAGGTCTCTACGCTGGCGGAATAGCTGAGCTCTCCCTCCCCGCCCCCCGCGCCGCTGGCCACTCCGGCCGCGGCGCCCACCCCCACAGCCCCCCTCCCCCCTGTCGCCCCTCTCGCGGCGGCATGGGCGCGCCGCGCTCCCCTCGCCGGCTGCGGCTTTGCGGCGGGTGACCTGGTTTCGCCCCCTGGTCCGAAGACGGCTCCTCCCCCCCAGCGTGCAACATTGCTGCGGCGCATCCCCGGCCCCAGATCCGGGTTTTCAGCCACGGATCCTGCTTCGCGGTGAATGCTCCTCGGCTGCGGACGCAGTTATTGGGCCGGGTTCGCCGGAGCTTCCGGCCCCGCGCCTTAAATCCATCATAGTCGCCCCTGCTGTAGATCCCGCGGATCTTGGGGTGCCCCCCGCCCGTCGCCTCCAGTCCATCATAGTTGCTCCGCCTCCCTCAAATCCTTCCTCTTCGGGGTCAGACGGTGGATGGACGGTTGTCTCCTCCAAGAAGAACCGCAGCCGCCCCTCTGATCTGCCGGATAATAGCAGGCCCCCTCCGCACCGCCCCCAGGATCGCCGGGCCGCGTTCAATGCGGGTGGTGGACGTGAGGCTTTCTTAAGCCGCTTCCGCGGCCGCTGCTTCCGGTGTCTCAGCAAGCTCCACCGTCGGAAAGACTGTAGAGACCCGCTCCATTGCATCATCTACGAGCGCCCGGGGCATTTTGGCCGTGAGTGTCCGCAAAATCCTCGCAATGGCCCGGGTGGCCCTGCTTCTGCTAGGCTAGGCCCGCTTGCTCCTCGTCCCCCGGTGCACTCCCGCCTGCACTTCCCCCCTCTGTCACCGCCACCCCTCTCGCCTCCGTCGCCGCTCCAACCGCCCCTCTCCCACCCGCCCGCTTCGTCGATGGCTAAGCTGAGCCTGGCTGATCCTGCGTGCCGCCTCCGCACCAGCCACAAGGTGGGGGTCTCCTCGGTGGAAGTGGAGCGGGTCGTCTTCTTCCTCACGCAGCATGCGGTCACGCTGCACGCTCTGGACGGGGTGGCGGCCACGTCCCCGATGGCTGTTGGCCGGGCCTTCGAAGCCCAGCTCTGCGTCCCGCCCCATCAATTGCGGGTCACTGCTCACCAGCCAGAAGACTTCCTCGTCGTCTTCACCCAGCCGGCGCACCATGCCAACGCAGTGCGTCGCGGCACTCTGCGCGTCGACGGCTTCAACCTCGCCATCCAGCCCTGGCGCGAGGACGACCATGCGGGCTTTGCCACCTTCAACCTGCATGTCCGCTGCGTCATCGAGCACATGCCCATGCAGTACTGGTCCATCGAGGGGGCGCAGGAGGTGTTCGGTGACAAGGTGTGCGTCGACCGGCTTGATAGCCGCACGCTGGAGCGCGGCCACACCAAGACCTTCGCCTGCTGGGTCTGGGTGTGGGACATGTCCTTCATCCCCACGAGGCACACCTACTGGAAGCTTCCATGGGGCGCCGGTCGGGTGGAGGAGATGGTTGGCTTCTCTCCGCCGGACCGCAGGATGGCGCCTCCTCCGGGCGCGACGCGGTTCGACCTCCTCATCCACGTAGATCTCATCGAAGACTGGTCTCCGCGCTCCCCTCGCTCCTCGCACTCCGCGCAGAGCAGGCTGCCATCCTCCGGCACTGACGACGATGATGCGCTGCCGCGCACCTTCCCCGGCACCTGGACCATGCATGTCGAGGATGGCCAGCGTGAGGAGCCGCACAGGCGCCAGGCCCGTGCCCCGGTGGTGGACACCGGATGCCGGGGCTTGCCTCTCAACGGCTCTCGGCGTGACCCCGACAATGACGGGGCCGGCAAAAGATCCTGGAAGGACACGCTTCTAGGCCGCAGGCGCAGCCACCAAGCGCAGGCTGAGGTCTCATCCAGGGAGCGTCGTGTCCGCAGTCGCTCGCCGCCGTCGCGCCACCGCTCTGGCAGCTCCAAGAGGCAGGGCTGCAAGTCCAACGGCAACGGGCGCAAGACCAATGGCCGCAGGTCGAAGAAGAATGCAAGTTAGGACGCGTCCAAGGCCGCCCCGGCTCCGCCAGCTCTCCTCAGCTCTGAAGCCCTCAACGACGACCTAGAGCTCTTCTTCGCCCAAGCAAAGAAGCCGATCACCGCCATGGAGCCAGCCAGGGCTGACGCTGCCCACCTCGACGCAGAGATTGAAGTGGTGCTGGCCGCGCCGCTGGAGTTCACTGACAGAGACAAAGAGTAGCGTGAAGATGCTCAGAAGGACGGCCCGGATCATTTCGGGCCAACGCTGTCCGGGCCATCCCACATCCCTGCAAGTTTCAACTGTAAAACACCCACAACTGCTACAACAGTTCAGATGCAGCACGGAGAAATAACCGAGCAAGTGTGCCACCTGGAGATTCAAGACCCTGGCTCTGCTACTCGCGATCTCTTCACCAGCCCCGCACCAGCCCTGCTGCCGCTGCCACCGCCCCGAAGGTACTATGCACCAGCCAAATCCAGGGCAACCTCCACGCCGCCACCGCGCCAGAGTGCTCGTCAGGCTGCTCAGAACAACACTACACCTGTCGCCGAGCGCGCCATGCTACGCCTGGTGAAAGGGCTGGGTCTGCTGGGTCCAAAGGAGAAGATGACTGCCAAGGCGGCTAAAGATCTCATCCGCAGGTTCGACGAACCACTCTCCGATGACGACATCAACGTCATCGCCAAGCTGACCAGGCTCGACAAGGAGGCACTGCGCGTGGCCGTGGGCATGGCTGGGCCTGAAGCTGAAGCCGAGGAGGCTGGAGTGTAGTCATGTTAGCGCTCCTCTTCCTCTGTAGTAGTTTCCGATAGCGGCCGACAATAGGTCGGCTCGAGCTAGGTCTAGTCCCTCTCTGTATCAGTAGCGGTAGGTGGTTTAGCTCTCGTCATCGAAATTTGGGGCCTATTGGTGGTCGACGACGCCCCCAGGCTAGATTGGTTGTGTATCAGTTGCATCTTCTTTCCTCTTTTAATACAATTAGCTGTCGGAACTCGTCGATGGTGCTGCGTCTCCTAGAGCTGTTATATGTTCCTGATGAGTAGTACAAGCTGTGCAATTTTAAGTTGGAACATCAGAGGCCTCAACACGCCAGCAAGACGAACTGCCGTGCAACAGATAGCAGAGGCGCACCGGGCAAGCATCCTCTGTTTGCAGGAGACTAAGCTAGAATCCTGGACGCCCAGTGTTGTTAGAGAGCTGGGAGGAGCCAGATTGGAAGGGTGCGCTGTTCTTCCAGCAAGCGGCACAAGAGGAGGAATCGCTGTTATCTGGGACAAGAGTTTGGTCAGTTTTGTGACACACGTAGTCGGAAACTTCTCAATCACCAGAAAAGTGTCTCTGATCCAGGACAAACTTGATTTTTGGCTCACAACTGTCTACGGGCCAGTGGATGACACGCGCAAAGATGCTTTCCTTGATGAAATGGCTCATGCTGCACCACCACCAGGAGAACCATGGCTGTTAAATGGAGATTTTAACATCATATATGAAGCCCGCGACAAAAACAATCTGAACCTGAACAGGAGGACCATGGGCATGTTAAGAACAACGATCGATAGAGCAGGGTAAAAAGAGATCAAATGCAAAAATAGAAGGTTCACATGGACAAATGAGCGGCAAAATCCAACGATGGTCAGCATTGACAAGATGTTCTGCAACTCGGAATGGGATGCCCTCTTCCCTTCATTCATGTTGATGGCCACGGCAACAGCTTGTTCAGACCACTGCCCCCTGCTTCTTGCAAACACTGCGGCACCACGCAAAAGAGCAACATTTCGTTCTGAGTCTTTTTGGCCACGCTTTCCTCACTTTCAGGAAACAGTTGAAAGAGCTTGGCAGCGCCCAGTTAACCACACCTGTCCAATCATCAGACTCAAGAAAAAGATGTAGAGGACAGCGCACGATCTCAAAATTTGGGCGAAGTCTCTTTTTAGCGATGCAAAGGTTCAGTTCCACTTGGCGTGCAAAGTAATCTTGAGACTCGATATAGCTCAAGAAAAAAGAGGCCTGGCGCCGCAGGAATTCTGGTTAAGGAAACAACTGAGACTTCGTACTCTTGGGCTGGCTGCAGTAGAGAGATCAAGGAAAAGACAGGCTTCAAGGATAACCTGGCTCAAGGTGGCACATGCAAGAACGGCCTTCTTCCAAGAAAAGATCAACTCCAGAAGGAGGAAGAACTTTATACACTCCCTGCAAACAGAAACAAGGACAACCACTGCGCACGAGGAAAAGAAAGCAATTGCTCACGATCACTTTGCAAGTCTGTTGGGGAAAAAGGAGGAAAGGCGATGCTCCATCAACTGGGAGGAGTTGGATATGCCAAGTATAAAAAACGAGGGGCTGGACAATCCTTTCTCGGAACCTGAAGTTTGGACTGCTATCATGGCATCTCCAGCAGAGAAAGCGCCAGGCCCCGACGGCTTCTTAGGAACTTTCTTCAGAGCTTGCTAGGGCACCATAAAAAATGACGTCATGGCAGTGTTTGATCACTTCTACAACCTAGCTGATGGCAATTTTGCTGAGATCATTTCAGCTATGATCGCCCTCTTGCCCAAGAAGGACGGAGCCACTAGAATGAACGACTACAGGCCTATAAGTCTGATACATTCCATTGCCAAGCTGATCACAAAAGTGTTATCAATGAGGCTGGCGGTCGCTATGGGAAAGATTATCTCGCCTGCTCAAACGACATTTCAGCGCGGGAGATGCATCCATGACAGCTACCTTTACGTGTAGAATTCTGTCAGATCTCTCCATAGAACCAAAACCCCAGCACTTCCTCTTAAGCTAGACATAGCTAGGGCCATCGATAGCATTTCATGGAAGTATATGTTAGAGCTGCTATAGAGGCTGGGTTTCTCAGCCCGATGGAGAGATTGGATCGCCCCGTTGCTATCCTCCTCCACCTCATCCTGCATTCTAAACGGCGATCTAGGTGACATAGTCGTCCATCTTCGTGGGCTCATACAGGGAGATCCCCTCTCGTCGCTTCTCTTCATCCTTTGCATTGATCCCCTCCATTGCCTCCTGAATGCAGCCACTAGGATGGGCGTGCTGAACCCCATCCCGGGCTCGGCGGCGAGGATGCGTACGAGCTTATACGCTGACGATGCCGTCATCTTCATCAACCCTGCACGTCAGGAAGTAGATAATCTAGTAGAGCTACTGCGGTTTTTCAGCGACGCTACATGCCTTCGGGTCAACCTTGCCAAATCTCTCGTGGCTCCCATTAGGTGCGAAGATGTAGACATACCTGATGTTCTTCAGAACTTTGGTGGCATCACGATGGAGTTCCCGATTAGGTACCTAGGCCTCCCAATCACTATGGGGCGTATTAGACTAGCGCATGTTCAGGGCATTCTGGACAGGATACGTGCTCGCCTCGCCGGCTGGAAAGGTAGACTTATGCCGTTGGCTGGTCGGCATGTCTTAGTACACTGTGTACTTTCAGCCATGCCCACATTTGCTCTCACAGCACTACGAGTTCCAAAGAAATTCTATAAAGATGTAGACAAATCACAGCAGCGTTTCCTTTGGGCGGGAGATGAGGAGGTGTTCGGTGGAAAGTGCAAGGTGGGCTGGAGCACGGTGACCACGCCGGAGCAGTATGGTGGCCTCGGCATCCACGATCTTCCTAGTTTCGCCAGGGCCCTACGTCTGCGATGGTTATGGCAATCCTGGAAGCACCCAGAAAGACCCTGGGTAGGAACGGGCACGCCCTGTGATGCTTTGGACAGGACCCTGTTTGCTGCCTCCACAACGGTGACCATCGGTGATGGGGCGACGTCTTCATTCTGGTTCTGCTCATGGCTAGGTGGAAGTCAACTTTGTCAAGCCTTCCCCACTCTTTTTGCAAGATCAGCCAGGAAGAACTGCTCGGTCAAGGATGCGCTGCACGGCGACAGATGGATCCTGGACTTGAGGTGCGGTGACCTGGATGCCATTGCACCGCAGGTGGTGCAGATTGCGAGGGAGATCAGGCAGGCTGCCCTCACTCCGACCCTAGGAACCCATGATTCCATTACCTGGAAGCTCAGCGCATCAGGCTGCTACACAACAAGCTCAGCGTACAATGCCCAATTCAGCAATAGACAGGGTTCCTCCTTCAAATTCATCATCTGGAAAATTTGGGCGCCAGGCAAGATCAAGATGTTCCATTGGTTGCTGCACCTCGATAGACTTTGGTGCAATGATTGTCTGCAAAGGAGAGGTTGGGACAATGGATATTTCTGCCCGATGTGCATGCACAACCTCGAGACCTCTGTTCATCTATGCTGGGAGTGCCCGGTTGCATTGCAAGTCTGGCAAGCGGGGGCAACCTGGAACGGATGTGCCTCTCTGAACCAGACCTTCTGGTGCAATGAAACAACTACAACGGGCCGTGTTCAAAGGATAATAGCGGCCGCAGCCCAGGCCACAGGAAGGGTGTAAAAACCGTTGTGGCACTCATCTGCTGGCACATATGGTTAGAATGCAACGCCTGCACCTTCAGAGGGAAGTAGCCAAACGCAAATCACATCACTGAAGCCTGCAAGCGCGACATGGAGCAATGGAGAATGGTCGGGGCAAAGTGCATTGAGCTACCCTTCGGGGAAGTGACGTGAAAGTATTGCCATGCGACCTAGGCCCAGCAGTCCTCCTCCGCTTGAGGGGCAGTTGTATTTTCCCCCTCCTTGATCACTTGATCACCTTTGTCACTCTCCCTTCTTCTTAAATCAATGAAATGCCAGCAACGCTGGCCGCTTCAAAAAACATAAGGTGCAAACAAATTACTCTCGCGGCATGATGATACTCAGATGTCTAGCCCCCGCGGTGACCCACGTCCTGGTTCCTCCTGGATGAGTTTTAGAATGTAGTGTGGCAGCGTCGCGTTTCTCTCATTCCAGATGACCCAACATACAAGCATGGTAAGTGAGGCCATGGCCTTCCTGTTTGCTGTATTTGGTTTGGACATGCTTGTCCTCTTGGGGAACGTAGCAGAAATTCAAAATTTTCTATGCATCACCAAGATCAATCTATGGAGATTCTAGCAACGAGGGAGGGAGAGGATGAGCATCTTCATACCCTTGAAGATCGCTAAGCAGAAGCATTACAAGAACGCGGTTGATGGAGTCGTACTCGCGGTGATTCAAATCGCGGAAGATCCGATCTAGCGCCGAACGGACGGTGCCTCTGCGTTCAACACACGTACAGCCCGAGGACGTCTCCTCCTTCTTGATCCAGCAAGGGGAGAGGAGAAGTTGAGGGAGAACTCCGACATCGCGACGACGTGGTGGTGGTGGAGCTCGTGGTTATCCAGCAGGGCTTCGCCAAGCACTACGGAGGAGGAGGAGGTGTTGGAGGAGGGAGACGGCTGCGCCAGGGGAGAGGTGCGGCTGCCCTCCCACCCCTCCACTATATATAGGGGCAAGGGGAGAGGGGGAGGCACTCTAGGGTTTCCCCTAGGGGGCGGTGGCCAAGCAGATTGGATCTCCCTAGGGAAAATCCCAGGGAGACTTGCCCCCCAAGCCAAGCAGGTGGAGGATTGCCTCCCAAGCCAGGTGGAGGCGCCCCACCTCCCCAAATAACGTGGGAAAGGGTGTGGGGGGCGCACCACCCCTTATTGGGCTGGGTTTCCCCTTCCCCTTTGGCCCATGAGGCCCTCCAACACTTGTCGGGGCTCCCGAAACACCTTTCGGTCATGTTGGCCATAGCCTGGTACCCCCGGAACACTTCCGGACTCCAATACCCTTCGTCCAATATATCGATCTTCACCACCGGACCATTCCGGAACTCCTCGTGATGTCCAGGATCACATCCGGGACTCCGAACTACCTTTGGTAACCACATACTATTTCCCATAACAACTCTAGTGTCACCGAACCTTAAGTGTGTAGACCCTACGGGTTCGGGAACCATGCAGACATGACTGAGACATCTCTCCGGCCAATAACAAACAGCGGGATCTGGATACCCATGTTGGCTCCCACATGTTCCATGATGATCTCATCGGATGAACCACGATGTCGGGGATTCAAGCAATCACGTATGCAATTCCCTTTGTCAATCGGTATGTTACTTGCCCGAGATTCGATCGTCGGTATCCCAATACCTTGTTCAATCTCGTTACCGGCAAGTCACTTTACTCGTTCCATAATGCATGATCCCGTGACTAACTACTTAGTCGCATTGAGCTCATTATGATGATGCATTACTGAGTGGGCCCAGAGATACCTCTCCGTCATACGGAGTGACAAAACTAGTCTCGATTCGTGCCAACCCAACAGACACTTTCGGAGATACCTGTAGTGCACCTTTATAGCCACCCAGTTACGTTGTGAAGTTTGGTACACCCAAAGCATTCCTACGGTATCCGGGAGTTGCACAATCTCATGGTCTAAGGAAATGATACTTGACATTAGAAAAGCTTTAGCAAACGAACTACACGATCTTGTGCTATGCTTAGGATTGGGTCTTGTCCATCACATCATTCTCCTAATGATGTGATCCCGTTATCAATGACATCCAGTGTCCATGGTCAGGAAACCATAACCATCTATTGATCAATGAGCTAGTCAACTAGAGGCTCACTAGGGACATGTTGAGGTCTATGTATTCACACATGTATTACGGTTTCCAGTTAATACAATTATAGCATGAACAATAGACAATTATCGTGAACAAGGAAATATAATAATAACCATTTTATTATTGCCTCTAGGGCATATTTCCAACAGTCTCCCACTTTCACTAGAGTCAATAATCTAGTTCACATCACTATGTGATTGCAATGAATTCAACACCCATGGGGTTTGATCATATCTCGCTTGTGAGAGAGGTTATTAGTCAACGGGTCTGAATCTTTCAGATCCGTGTGTGCTTTACAAATCTCTATGTCATCTTGTAGATGCAGCTACCACGCGCTACTTGGAGCTATTTCAAATAACTGCTCTACTATACGATCGAGTTTACTACTTAGAGTCATCCGGATTAGTGTCAAAGTTTGCATCGAGGCAACCCTTTACGACGAACTCTTTTACCACCTCCATAATCGAGAAAATTCCTTAGTCCACTAGTTACTAAGGATAAGTTTGACCGCTGTCATGTGATCCATTCCTGGATCACTCTTGTACCCCTTGATTGACTTCATGGCAAGGCACACTTCAGGTGCGGTACACAACATAGCATACTGTAGAGCCTACGTCTAAAGCATAGGGGACGACCTTCGTCCTTTCTCTCTCTTCTGCCGTGGTCAGATCTTGAGTCTTACTCAATGCTCACACCTTATAACACAACCAAGAACTCCTTCTTTGTTGATCTATTTGAACTCCTTCAAAAACTTGTCACGGTATGTATTCATTTGAAAGTACTATCAAGCGGTTTTGATCTATGCTTATAGATCTTGATGCTTAATGTTCAAGTAGCTTAATCCAGGTTTTCCATTGAAAAACACTTTTCAAATAACCCTATATGTTTTCCAGAAATTCTACATCATTTCTGATCAACAATATGTCAACAACATATACTCATCAGAAATTCTATAGTGCTCCCACTCACTTCTTTGGAAATACAAGTTTCTCATAAACATTGTATAAACCCAAAATCTTTGATCATCAAAGCGTATATACCAACTCCGAGATGCTTACTCCAGTCCTTAGAAGGATTGCTGGAGCTTTGCATACTTGTTAGCATCTTTTAGGATTGACAAAAACCTTCTGGTTGTATCACATACAACCTTTCCTCAAGAAAATTGTCGAGGAAACAATGTTTTGACATCCTATCTGCAAGATTTCATAAATAATGCAGTAACTGCTAATACAATTCCAACAGACTCTTAGCATCGCTACGAGTGAGAAAGTCTCACCGTAGTCAACTCCTTGAACTTGTCGGAAAACATCTTAACGACAAGTCGAGCTTTCTTAATGGTGATATTTACCATCATTGTCCGTCTTCCTTTTAAAATCCATCTGTACCCAACAGCCTTACGACCATCAAGTAGTTATTTCAAAGTCTATACTTTGTTTTCATACATGGATCCTCTCGGATTTCATGGCCTCGAGCCATTCGTTGGAATCTGGGCCCACCATCACTTCTCCATAGCTCGTAGGTTCATTGTTGTCTAGCAACATGACCTCTAAGACAAGAGTATGTACCACTCTGAAGTAGTACGCATCCTTGTCGACCTACGAGGTTTGGTAGTGACTTGATTCGAAGTTTCATGATCAGTATCATAAGCTTCCACTTCAATTGGTGTAGGCGCCACATGAACAACTTCCTATGCCCTGCTACACACTAGTTGAAGTGATGGTTCAATAACCTCATAAAGTCTCCACCATCCTCCCACTCAATTCTTTCAAGAGAAAACTTTTTCTCGAGAAAGGACCCGTTTCCAGCACTTTTGCTTCCGGATCTGAAATAGGAGGTATACCCAACTGTTTTGGGTGTCCTATGAAGATGCATTTATCCTCTTTGGGTTCGAGCTTATCAGGCAAAACTTTTCACATAAGCGTCGCAGCCCCAAACTTTTAAGAAACGACAACTTAGGTTTCTCTAAACCATAGTTCATACGGTGTCATCTCAACGAAATTACATGGTGCCCTATTAAAGTGAATGCGGTTGTCTCTAATGCCTAACCCATAAACGATAGTGGTAATTCGATAAGAGACATCATGGTATGCACCATATCCAATAGGGTGCAGTTATGATGTTTGGACACACCATCACACTATGGTGTTCCAGGCAGTATTAGTTGTGAAACAATTTCCACAATGTCTTAATTGTGTGCCAAACTCGTAACTCAGATATTTATCTCTATGATCATATCATAGACATTACATCCTGTTGTCACGATGATCTTCAACTTCACTCTGAAATTACTTGAACCTTTCAATAATTCAGACTTTTGTTTCATCAAGTAAATATACTTAACATCTACTCAAATCATCTGTGAAGTAAGAACATAATGATATTCACCGCGTGCCTCAGCACTCATTGGATTGCACACATAAAATGCATTACTTTCAACAAGTTGCTCTCTTGTTCCATCTCACTGAATACGAGGCCTTCAGTCATCTTGCCCATGTGGTATGATTTGCATGTCTCAAGTTATTCAAAATCAAGTGAGTCCAAATGATCCATCTGTATGGAGTTTCTTCATGCATATATACCAATAGACATGGTTTGCATGTCTCAATATTTTAAAAAATGAGTGAGTCCAAAGATCCATCAAACATGGAGCTTCTTCATGCGTTTTATACCAATATGACTCAAGTGGCAGTGCCACAAGTATGTGGTACTATCATTACTATCTTATATCTTTTGGCATGAACATGTGTATCACTACGATCGAGATTCAGTAAACCATTCATTTTAGGTGCAAGACCATTGAAGGTATTATTCAAATAAATAGAGTAACCATTATTCTCCTTAAATGAATAACCATATTGCGATAAACATAATCCAATCATGTCTATGCTCAATGCAAACACCAAATAACAATTATTTAGGTTTAACACCAATCTCGATGGTAGAGGGAGCATGCGATGCTTGATCACATCAACCTTGGAAACACTTCCAACACATATCGTCATCTCACCTTTAGCTAGTCTCCATTTGTTCCGTAGCTTTTTGTTAGGAGTTACTAACACTTAGCAACCGAACCGGTATCTAATACCCTGGTGCTACTAGGAGTACAAGTAAAGTACACATTTAATATAACGTATATCCAATATACTTCTGTCAACCTTGCCAACCTTCTCATCTCCCAAGTATCTAGGGTAGTTCTGCTTCAGTGACCGTTCCCCTCATTACAGATGCACTTAGTCTCGGGTTTGGGTTCAACCTTGGGTTTCTTCACTAGAGCAGCAACTGATTTGCCGTTTCATGAAGTATCCCTTCTTGCCCTTGCCCTTCTTGAAACTGATGGTTTTACTAACCATCAACAATTGATGCTCCTACTTGACTTCTACTTTCGCGGTGTCAAACATCGTGAATAGCTCAAGGATCATCATATCTATCCCTGATATGTTATAGTTCATCACGAAGCTCTAGTAGCTTGGTGGCAGTGACTTTGGAGAACCATCACTATCTCATCTGGAAGATAACTCCCACTCGATTCAAGCGATTGTAGTACTCAGACAATCTGAGCACATGCTCAACGATTGAGCTTTTCTCCCTTAGTTTGCAAGCTTAAGAAACTTGTCGGAGGTCTCACACCTCTTGACGTGGGCACGAGCCTGAAATCCCAATTTCAGCTCTTGGAACATCTCATATGTTCCGCGATGTTTTAAAATGACTTAGGTGCCTCAATTCTAAACCGTTTAACATTACGCATTGAACTATCACGTAGTCATCAAAATGTGTATGTCAGATGTTCGCAACATCCACAAACGACACTCGAGGTTCAGCACACCGAGCGGTGCATTAAGGACATAAGCCTTCTGTGCAGCAATGAGGACAATCCTCAGTATACGGACCTAGTCCGCATAATTGCTACTGTCAACTTTCAACTAAATTTTCTCTAGAACCATATCTTAAAATAGTAGAACTAAAGCATAGGCTACGACATAATTTGCAAAGACCTTTTGACTATGTTCATGATAGTTAAGTTCATCTGATTATTTAATGAACTCCCACTTAGATAGACATCCCTCTAGTCATCTAAGTGATACATGATCCAAGTCAACTAGGCCGTGTCCGATCATCACGTGAGATGGGCTAGTCATCATCGGTGAACATCTTCAAGTTGATCATATCTACCATACGACTCATGTCGACCTTTCGGTCTCATGTGTTCCGAGGCCATGTCTGTACGTGCTAGGCTCGTCAAGTCAACCTAAGTGTTTTGCGTGTGTAAATATGGCTTACACCCGTTGTATGCGAACGTTAGAATCTATCACACCCGATCATCACATGGTGCTTCGAAACAACGAACCTTCGCAACGGTGCACAGTTAGGGGGAACACTTTCTTGAAATTTTAGCGAGGGATCATCTTATTTACGCTACCGTCGTTCTAAGCAAAGAAGATGTAAAAACATGATAAACATCACATGCAATCAAATAGTGACATGATATGGCCAATATCATTTTGCTCCTTTTGATGTCCATCTTCGGGGCGCCATGATCATTATCGTCACCGGCATGACACCATGATCTATATCATCATGATCTCCATCATCGTGTCTTCATGAAGTTGTCTCGCCAACTATTACTTCTACTACTATGGCTAACGGTTAGCAATAAAGTAAAGTAATTACATGGCGTTTTCAATGACACGCAGGTCATACAATAAATTAAGACAACTCCTATGGCTCCTGCCGGTTGTCATACTCATCGACATGTAGGTCGTGATTCCTATTACAAGAACATGATCAATCTCATACATCACATATATATAATTCATCACATCCTTTTGGCCATATCACATCACATAGCATACCCTGCAAAACAAGTTAGACGTCCTCTAATTGTTGTTGCATGTTTTACGTGGCTGCTATGGGTTTCTAGCAAGAACGTTTCTTACCTACGCAAAAGCCACAACGGTGATATGCCAATTGCTATTTACCCTTCATAAGGACACCTTTCATCGAATCCGATCCGAGTAAAGTGGGAGAGACTGGCACCTGCTAGCCACCTTATGCAACAAGTGCATGTCAGTCGGTGGAACCTGTCTCACGTAAGCGTACGTGTAAGGTCGGTCCGGGCCGCTTCATCCCACGATGCCTCCAAATCAAGATAAGACTAGTAACGGTAAGCATATTGAACAAACCAACGCCCACAACTACTTGTGTTCTACTCGTGCATAGAATCTACGCAATAGACCTAGCTCATGATGCCACTGTTGGAAAACGTAGAAGAAATTTAAAATTTTCTATGCATCACCAAGATCAATCTATGGAGATTCTAGCAACGAGGGAGGGAGAGGATGAGCATATTCATACCCTTGAAGATCGCTAAGCGGAAGCATTACAAGAACGCAGTTGATGGAGTTGTACTCGCGGTGATTCAAATCACGGAAGAGCCGATCTAGCGCCGAACGGACGGCGCCTCTGCGTTCAACACACGTACAACCCGAGGACGTCTCCTCCTTCTTGATCCAGCAAGGGGAGAGGAGAAGTTGAGGGAGAACTCCGACAGCACGACGGCGTGGTGGTGGTGGAGCTCGTGGTTCTCCAGCAGGGCTTCGCCAAGCACTACGGAGGAGGAGGAGGTGTTGGAGGAAGGAGAGAGGGCTGCACCAGGGGAGAGGTGCGGCTGCCCTTGTTAGGGAACGTAGTAATTTCAAAAAATTTCCTACGCACACGCAAGATCATGGTGATGATATAGCAACGAGAGGGGAGAGTGTTGTCTACGTACCCTCGTAGACCGAAGCGGAAGCGTTGACGCAACGTAGAGGAAGTAGTCGTACGTCCTCCCGGTCCAACCGATCCAAGCACCGTTACTCCGGCACCTCCGAGTTCTTGACACACGTACAGCTAGATGACGCACCCCGAACTCCAATCCAGCAGAGGCACGGGGAGGAGTTCCGTCAGCACGACGGCGTGGTGACGATCTTGATGTTCTCCTGTCGCAGGGCTTTGCCTAAGCACCGCTACAATATGACCGAGGTGTAATATCATGGAGGGGGGCACCGCACACGGCTAAGGAACGATCTCAATGATCAACTTGTGTGTCTATGGGGTGCCCCCCACCCCCGTATATAAAGGAGGGAGGGAGGAGGAGGCTGGCCCAAGGGGGAGGCGCGCCCTAGGGGGGGCAAACCTACTCCAAGTAGGTTTGGCCCCCCTTTCCTATTAGGAGTAGGAGAGAGAAGGAAGGGGGGGGAGGAGAGAAGGAAAGGGGGGGCCGGCTCCCCTCCCAATTCGGATTGGGCTTGGGGGGGGGCGCCCCCTCCCTTGCTCCTTCTCCCTCCCTTCCACTAAGGCCCAATAAGGCCCATATACTTACCGGGGGGTTCCGGTAACCTCCCGGAACTCCGGTATAATCCCAATCTCATCCGGAATCTTTCCGGTGTCCAAATATATCCGTCCAATATATCAATCTTTATGTCTCGACCATTTCGAGACTCCTCGTCATGTCCGTGATCATATCCGGGACACCGAAAAACCTTCGGTACATCAAAATACATAAACTCATAATATAATTGCCATCGAAACCTTAAGCATGCGGACCCTACGGTTCGAGAACAATGTAGACATGACCGAGACACGTCTCCGGTCAATAACCAATAGCGGGACCTGGATGCCCATATTGGTTCCTACATATTCTACGAAGATCTTTATCGGTCAAACCGCACAACAACATACGTTGTTCCCTTTGTCATCGGTATGTTACTTGCCCGAGATTCGATCATCGGTATCCAATACCTAGTTCAATCTCGTTACCGTCAAGTCTCTTTACTCGTTCCGTAATACATCATCTCGCAACTAACTCATTAGTTGAAGTGCTTGCAAGGCTTAATTGATGTGTATTACCGAGAGGGCCCAGAGATACCTCTCCGACATTCGGAGTGACAAATCCTAATCTCGAAATATGCCAACCCAACAAGTACCTTCGGAGACACCTGTAGAGCACCTTTATAATCACCCAGTTACGTTGTGACGTTTGGTAGCACGCAAAGTGTTCCTCCGGTAAACGGGAGTTGCATAATCTCATAGTCATAGGAACATGTACAAGTCATGAAGGAAGCAGTAGCAACATACTAAACGATCGGGTGCTAAGCTAACGGAATGGGTCATGTCAATCAGATCATTCAACTAATGATGTGACCTTGTTAATCAAATAACAACTCCTTGTTCATGGTTAGGAAACATAACCATCTTTGATTAACAAGCTAGTCAAGTAGAGGCATACTAGTGACACTCTGTTTGTCTATATATTCACACATGTATTATGTTTCTGGTTAATACAATTCTAGCATGAATAATAAACATTTATCATGATATAAGGAAATAAATAATAACTTTATTATTGCCTCTAGGGCATATTTCCTTCAGTCTCCCACTTGCACTAGAGTCAATAATCTAGATTACATAGTAATGATTCTAACACCCATGGAGTCTTGGTGTTGATCATGTTTTGCTCGTGGAAGAGGCTTAGTCAACGGGTCTGCAACGTTCAGATCCGTATGTATCTTGCAAATCTCTATGTCTCCCACCTGGACTAGATCCCGGATGGAATTGAAGCGTCTCTTGATGTGTTTGGTTCTCTTGTGAAATCTGGATTCCTTCGCTAAGGCAATCGCTCCAGTATTGTCACAAAATATTTTCATTGGACCCGATGCACTAGGTATGACACCTAGATCGGATATGAACTCCTTCATCCAGACTCCTTCATTGGTTGCTTCTGAAGCAGCTATGTATTCCGCTTCACACGTAGATCCCGCCACGATGCTTTGCTTTGAACTGCACCAACTGACAGCTCCACCGTTTAATGTAAATACGTATCCGGTTTGCGATTTAGAATCGTCCGGATCAGTGTCAAAGCTTGCATCAACGTAACCATTTATGATGAGCTCTTTGTCACCTCCATATACGAGAAACATATCCTTAGTCCTTTTCAGGTATTTCAGGATGTTCTTGACCGCTGTCCAGTGATCCACTCCTGGATTACTTTGGTACCTCCCTTCTAGACTTATAGCAAGGCACACATCAGGTCTGGTACACAACATTGCATACATGATAGAGCCTATGGCTGAAGCATAGGGAACACTTTTCATTTTCTCTCTATCTTCTGCAGTGGTCGGGCTTTGAGTCTTACTCAACTTCACACCTTGCAATACAGGCAAGAACCCTTTCTTTGCTTGATCCATTTTGAACTTCTTCAAAATTTTGTCAAGGTATGTGCTTTGTGAAAATCCAATTAAGCGTCTTGATCTATCTCTATAGATCTTAATGCCCAATATGTAAGCAGCTTCACCGAGGTCTTTCATTGAAAAACTTTTATTCAAGTATCCCTTTATGCTATCCAGAAATTCTATATCATTTCCAATCAATAATATGTCATCCACATATAATATTAGAAATGCTACAGAGCTCCCACTCACTTTCTTGTAAATACAGGCTTCTCCAAAAGTCTGTATAAAACCAAATGCTTTGATCACACTATCAAAACGTTTATTCCAACTCCGAGAGGCTTGCACCAGTCCATAAATGGATCGCTGGAGCTTGCACACTTTGTTAGCCCCCTTTGGATCGATAAAACCTTCTGGTTGCATCATATACAACTCTTCCTCTAGAAATCCATTCAGGAATGCAGTTTTTACATCCATTTGCCAAATTTCATAATCATAAAATGCGGCAATTGCTAACATGATTCGGACAGACTTAAGCATCGCTACGGTTGAGAAGGTCTCATCGTAGTCAACCCCTTGAACTTGTCGAAAACCTTTTGCAACAAGTCGAGCTTTGTAGACAGTAACATTACCGTCAGCGTCAGTCTTCTTCTTGAAGATCCATTTATTCTCAATTGCTTGCCGTCCATCGGGCAAGTCAACCAAAGTCCATACTTTGTTCTCATACATGGATCCCATCTCAGATTTCATGGCTTCAAGCCATTTTGCGGAATCTGGGCTCACCATCGCTTCTTCATAGTTCGTAGGTTCATCATGATCTAGTAGCATGACTTCCAGAATAGGATTACCGTACCACTCTGGTGCGGATCTTACTCTGTTCGACCTACGAGGTTCTGTATTAACTTGATCTGAAGTTCTATGATCATCATCATTAACTTCCTCACTAGTCGGTTTTGACGTCACAGAAACCGGTTCCTGTGATGTATTATTTTCCAACAAGGGAGTAGGTATAGTTACCTCATCAAGTTCTACTTTCCTTCCACTCACTTATTTCGAGAGAAACTCCTTCTCTAGAAAGGATCCATTTTTAGCAACGAAAGTCTTGCCTTCGGATCTGTGATAGAAGGTGTACCCAACTGTCTCCTTTGGGTATCCTATGAAGACATATTTCTCCAATTTGGGTTCGAGCTTTATCAGGTTGAAGTTTTTTCACATAAGCATCGCAGCCCCAAACTTTAAGAAACGACAACTTTGGTTTCTTGCCAAACCATAGTTCATAAGGTGTCATCTCAACGGATTTTGATGGTGCCCTATTTAACGTGAATGTGGCCGTCTCTAAAGCATAACCCCAAAACGATAGCGGTAAATCTGTAAGAGACATCATAGATCTCATCATATCAAGTAAAGTACGATTACGATGTTCGAACACACCATTACGCTGTGGTGTTCTGGGTGGCGTGAGTTGCGAAACTATTCCACATTGTTTTAAGTGTAGACCAAACTCGTAACTCAAATATTCTCCTCCACGATCAGATCGTAGAAACTTTATTTTCTTGTTACAATGATTTTCAACTTCACTCTGAAATTCTTTGAACCTTTCAAATGTTTCAGACTTATGCTTTATTAAGTAGATATACCCATATCTGCTTAAATCATCTGTGAAGGTGAGAAAATAACGATATCCGCCACGAGCCTCAACATTCATCGGACCACATACATCTGTATGTATGATTTCCAACAAGTCTGTTGCTCTCTCCATAGTACCGGAGAACGGCGTTTTTGTCATCTTGCCCATGAGGCACGGTTCGCAAGTACCAAGTGATTCATAATCAAGTGGTTCCAAAAGACCATCAGTATGGAGTTTCTTCATGCGCTTTACACCGATATGACCTAAACGGCAGTGCCACAAATAAGTTGCACTATCATTATCAACTCTGCATCTTTTGGCTTCAACACTATGAATATGTGTATCACTACTATCGAGATTCATCAAAAATAGACCATTCTTCAAGGGTGCATGACCATAAAAGATATTACTCATATAAATAGAACAACCATTATTCTCTGATTTAAATGAATAACCGTCTCGCATCAAACAAGATCCAGATATAATGTTCATGCTCAACGCTGGCACCAAATAACAATTATTTAGGTCTAATACTAATCCCGAAGGTAGATGTAGAGGTAGCGTGCCGACCGCGATCACATCGACTTTGGAACCATTTCCCACGCGCATCGTCACCTCGTCCTTTGCTAGTGTTCGCTTAATCCGTAGTCCCTGTTTCGAGTTGTAAATATTAGCAACAGAACCAGTATCAAATACCCAGGTGCTACTGCGAGCTCTAGTAAGGTACACATCAATAACATGTATATCACATATACCTTTGTTCACCTTGCCATCTTTCTTATCCTCCAAATACTTGGGGCAGTTCCGCTTCCAGTGACCAGTCTGCTTGCAGTAGAAGCACTCAGTTTCAGGCTTAGGTCCAGACTTGGGTTTCTTCTCTTGAGCAGCAACTTGTTTGCTGTTCTTCTTGAAGTTCCCCTTCTTCTTTCCTTTGCCCTTCTTCTTGAAACTAGTGGTCTTGTTGACCATCAACACTTGATGCTCCTTCTTGATTTCTACCTCCGCAGCCTTCAGCATTGCGAAGAGCTCGGGAATCGTCTTATCCATCCCTTGCATATTATAGTTCATCACGAAGCTCTTGTAGCTTGGTGGAAGTGATTGGAGAATTCTGTCAATGACGCTATCATCCGGAAGAGTAACTCCCAGTTGAATCAAGTGATTACAATACCCAGACATCTTGAGTATGTGCTCACTGACAGAACTATTCTCCTCCATCTTGCAGCTATAGAACTTATTGGAGACTTCAATCTCTCAATCCGGGCATTCTTCTAGAATATTAACTTCAACTCCTGAAACATCTCATATGCTCCATGACGTTCAAAACGTCGTTGAAGTCCCGGTTCTAAGCCGTAAAGCATGGCACATTGAACTATCGAGTAGTCATCAGCTTTGCTCTGCCAGACGTTCTTAACGTTGTCAGTTGCATCAGCAGCAGGCCTGGCACCCAGCGGTGCTTCCAGGACGTAATTTTTCTGTGCAGCAATGAGGATAATCCTCAAGTTACGGACCCAGTCCGCGTAGTTGCTACCATCATCTTTCAACTTAGCTTTCTCAAGGAACGCATTAAAATTCAACGGAACAACATCACGGGCCATCTATCTACAATCAACATAGACAAGCAAGATACTATCAGGTACTAAGTTCATGATAAATTTAAGTTCAATTAATCATATTACTTAAGGACTCCCACTTAGACAGACATCTCTCTAGTCATCTAAGTGATCACGTGACCCAAATCAACTAAACCATAACCGATCATCACGTGAGATGGTGTAGTTTTCAAAGGTGAACATCTTATGTTGATCATATCTACTATATGATTCACGCTCGACCTTTCGGTCTCCGTGTTCCGAGGCCATATCTGCATATGCTAGGCTCGTCAAGTTTAACCTGAGTATTCTGCGTGTGCAAAACTGGCTTGCACCCGTTGTAGATGGACGTAGAGCTTATCACACCCATCATCACGTGGTGTCTGGGCACGACGAACTTTGGCAACGGTGCATACTCAGGGAGAACACTTCTTGATAATTTTTAGTGAGAGATCATCTTAAAATGCTACCGTCAATCAAAGCAAGATAAGATGCATAAAGGATAAACATCACATGCAATCAATATAAGTGATATGATATGGCCATCATCATCTTGTGCTTGTGATCTCCATCTCCGAAGCACCATCATGATCACCATCGTCACCGGCGCAACACCTTGATCTCCATCGTAGCATCGTTGTCGTTTACGCCATCTATTGCTTCTACGACTATCGCTACCGCTTAGTGATAAAGTAAAGCAATTACAGGGCGTTTGCATTTCATACAATAAAGCGACAACCATATGGCTCCTGCCAGTTGCCGATAACTTCGGTTACAAAACATGATCATCTCATACAATAAAATATAGCATCATGTCTTGGCCATATCACATCACAACATGCCCTGCAAAAACAAGTTAGACGTCCACTACTTTGTTGTTGCAATTTTACGTGGCTGCTACGGGCTTAAGCAAGAACCAATCTCACCTACGCATCAAAACCACAACGATAGTTTGTCAAGTTGATGCTGTTTTAACCTTCGCAAGGACCGGGCATAGCCACACTCGGTTCAACTAAAGTTGGAGAAACTGACACCCGCTAGTCACCTGTGTGCAAAGCACGGCGGTAAAACCAGTCTCGCGTAAGCGTACGCGTAATGTCGGTCCGGGCCGCTTCATCCAACAATACCGCCGAACCAAAGTATGACATGCTGGTAAGCAGTATGACTTATATCGCCCACAACTCACTTGTGTTCTACTCGTGCATATAACATCAAACCATAAAACCTAGGCTCGCATGCCACTGTTAGGGAACGTAGTAATTTCAAAAAATTTCCTACGCACACGCAAGATCATGGTGATGATATAGCAACGAGAGGGGAGAGTGTTGTCTACGTACCCTCGTAGACCGAAGCAGAAGCGTTGACGCAACGTAGAGGAAGTAGTCGTACGTCCTCCCGGTCCAACCGATCCAAGCACCGTTACTCCGGCACCTCCGAGTTCTTGACACACGTACAGCTCGATGACGCACCCCGAACTCCGATCCAGCAGAGGCACGGGGAGGAGTTCCGTCAGCATGACGGCGTGGTGACGATCTTGATGTTCTCCTGTCGCAGGGCTTCGCCTAAGCACCGCTACAATATGACCGAGGTGTAATATCGTGGAGGGGGGCACCGCACACGGCTAAGGAACGATCTCGATGATCAACTTGTGTGTCTATGGGGTGCCCCCCACCCCCGTATATAAAGGAGGGAGGGAGGAGGAGGCCGGCCCAAGGGGGAGGCGCGCCCTAGGGGGGGCAAACCTACTCCAAGTAGGTTTGGCCCCCCTTTCCTATGAGGAGTAGGAGAGGGAAGGAAGAGGGGGGAGGAGAGAAGGAAAGGGGGGGGGGCGGCCCCCCTCCCAATTCGGATTGGGCTTGGGGGGGGTGCCCCCTCCCTTGCTCCTTCTCCCTCCCTTCCACTAAGGCCCAATAAGGCCCATATACTTACCAGGGGGTTCCGGTAACCTCCCGGAACTCCGGTATAATCCCAATCTCATCCGGAACCTTTCCGGTGTCCAAATATATCCGTCCAATATATCAATCTTTATGTCTCGACCATTTCGAGACTCCTCGTCATGTCCGTGATCATATCTGGGACACCGAACAACCTTCGGTACATCAAAATACATAAACTCATAATATAACTGTCATCGAAACCTTAAGCGTGCGGACCCTACGGTTCGAGAACAATGTAGACATGACCGAGACACGTCTCCGGTCAATAACCAATAGCGGGACCTGGATGCCCATATTGGTTCCTACATATTCTACGAAGATCTTTATCGGTCAAACCGCACAACAACATACGTTGTTCCCTTTGTCATCGGTATGTTACTTGCCCGAGATTCGATCGTCGGTATCCAATACCTAGTTCAATCTCGTTACCGGCAAGTCTCTTTACTCGTTCCGTAATACATCATCTCGCAACTAACTCATTAGTTGAAGTGCTTGCAAGGCTTAATTGATGTGTATTACCGAGAGGGCCCAGAGATACCTCTCCGACATTCGGAGTGACAAATCCTAATCTCGAAATATGCCAACCCAACAAGTACCTTCGGAGACACCTGTAGAGCACCTTTATAATCACCCAGTTACGTTGTGACGTTTGGTAGCACACAAAGTGTTCCTCCGGTAAACGGGAGTTGCATAATCTCATAGTCATAGGAACATGTACAAGTCATGAAGGAAGCAGTAGCAACATACTAAATGATCGGGTGCTAAGC
Source organism: Triticum timopheevii (assembly GCA_963921465.1). Lineage (NCBI taxonomy): Eukaryota > Viridiplantae > Streptophyta > Magnoliopsida > Poales > Poaceae > Triticum > Triticum timopheevii. Next base: position 346,238,819 of record OY997270.1, on the reverse strand, counting down.
TAACGGAATGGGTCATAGTCAATCAGATCATTCAACTAATGATGTGACCTTGTTAATCAAATAACAACTCCTTGTTCATGGTTAGGAAACATAACCATCTTTGATTAACAAGCTAGTCAAGTAGAGGCATACTAGTGACACTCTGTTTGTCTATATATTCACACATGTATTATGTTTCCGGTTAATACAATTCTAGCATGAATAATAAACATTTATCATGATATAAGGAAATAAATAATAACTTTATTATTGCCTCTAGGGCATATTTCCTTCAGCCCTCCCACCCCTCCACTATATATAGGGGCAAGAGGAGAGGGGGAGGCGCCCTAGGGTTTCCCCTAGGGGGCGGCGGCCAAGCAGATTGGATCTCCCTAGGGAAAATCCCAGGGAGACTTGCCCCCCAAGCCAAGCAGGTGGAGGATTGCCTCCCAAGCCAGGTGGAGGCGCCCCACCTCCCCAAATAACGTGGGAAAGGGTGTGGGGGGCGCACCACCCCTTAGTGGGCTGGTTTGCCCCTTCCCCTTTGGCCCATGAGGCCCTCCAACACTTGCCGGGGCTCCCAAAACACCTTTCGGTCATGTTGGCCATAGCCTGGTACCCCCGGAACACTTCCGGACTCCAATACCCTTCGTCCAATATATCGATCTTCACCGCCGGACCACTTCGGAACTCCTCGTGACGTCCGGGATCACATCCGGGACTCCGAACTACCTTTGGTAACCACATACTATTTCCCATAACAACTCTAGCGTCACCGAACCTTAAGTGTGTAGACCCTACGGGTTCGGGAACCATGCAGACATGACCGAGACATCTCTCCGGCCAATAACCAACAGCGGTATCTGGATACCCATGTTGGCTCCCACATGTTCCATGATGATCTCATCGGATGAACCACGATGTCGGGGATTCAAGCAATCCCGTATGCAATTCCCTTTGTCAACCGGTACGTTACTTGCCCGAGATACGATCGTCGGTATCCCAATACCTCGTTCAATCTCGTTACCGGCAAGTCACTTTACTCGTTCCATAATGCATGATCCCGTGACTAACTACTTAGTCACATTGAGCTCATTATGATGATGCATTACTGAGTGGGCCCAGAGATACCTCTCCGTCATACGGAGTGACAAATGCCAGTCTCGATTCGTGCCAACCCAACAGACACTTTCGGAGATACCTGTAGTGCACATTTATAGACACCCAGTTATGTTGTGACGTTTGGTACACCCAAAGCATTCCTACGGTATCCGGGAGTTGCACAATCTCATGGTCTAAGGAAATGATACTTGACATTAGAAAAGCTTTAGAAAACGAACTACACGATCTTGTGCTATGCTTAGGATTGGGTCTTGTCCATCACATCATTCTCCTAATGATGTGATCCCGTTATCAATGACATCCAATGTCCATGGTCAGGAAACCATAACCATCTATTGATCAATGAGCTAGTCAACTAGAGGCTCACTAGGGACATGGTGAGGTCTATGTATTCACACATGTATTACGGTTTCCAGTTAATACAATTATAGCATGAACAATAGACAATTATCGTGAACAAGGAAATATAATAATAACCATTTTATTATTGCCTCTAGAGCCTATTTCCAACATGTCCACCAATACTTGATGTTGCATTCCGTCCTCCACCTATTCATCTCCAGCGCCCCAAGTCCAAGCCATGCTTTGAGCATTCTCCAAATACGCAGGGTAAACCGACATTTAAAGAAGAGGTGCCTGGATGTCTCGTTGGCCCTCCTGCAAAGGGTGCATAGGCCACAATTCTCCCAACCCCTCTTCTGCAGCCTATCCGCAGTCCATATCCTGTTTTGGACGGCCAACCATGAGAAGAACTTGACCTTGGGAGGCGCCCAAACCTTCCAGATGGTCTTGTTCATGACTGTGGAGGTGGAGCCCAAGAATTGTGCCCTATAAGCAGAGCCGGCTGAGTATTCTCCCATTGCCTCGAATTTCCAAGTGATGTCGTCTTCAATGTCCATTTGTAATTGTATGCCTATAAGCCGCACCCAGAGGTCAACAAACTGGACAATGTGCCCCACCGTGAGGTCGGTATAAGGGTTGATCTTGTGCACCCAAGCCTTGTCGCGCATGGCCTCCCTCACGCACCATTTTTTTCGCTTGCAGGCGGCAAAAATGAGTGTGGCAATATCCTTTGGCCTTTTCCCTCCTAACCATGGCGCTTCCCAGAAAGGTGTCTTCCCTCCGTTGCCCAAGGTGATGACTGTGGATGCGTAGAAAAGGTTCATATCCACCTCGGAGCATGGGTTGCCCAGGCCAACCCACAACTTAGACGGGTCCTTCCATGCCATCCAGGGCCATCTCTGAGGTTTTTTTACGAGATAGGGCGTGTGGCCTCGGGGATGATTCGGTTTGTCTCTCTTTCTAGCAATGGACAAGATGTTGGCTAGCCTCCTACAGCACGTCCTAGTATAATCAGTGGAAGATTTTTTTTTGAAAGATCCAGGCTTGTTGGCTTTTCATTGGCTTAGCAGGAGAGAGTTACAGAAGTTGTGATCAAGTGATCAAGAAAGAGAGGGTCTTTTTCAGAGGTAGAGGAGGAGGGAGCACACAGGCACCCTCATACTCACCACTGCAGAACATAACAAGGCCTATTTCTCACGTTATTTCCCTGAAGGGGGGGGGGGGGGGGGGGGCTATGGCATGGGCTCCAGCGAGTCTTCATTGTTCGATATCTCTCTGGCAGGCTTCTATCGCGCCTAGCGTGCTCGGCGTCTTTCCTCTGAATGTACATTTGTTTCTCTCCAACCAGATGTGCCAGGCGATCATCGCCACCATGGTCTTTTTTTTTTGAACCGGGCATAATCCCTTCACCACCATCGCCACCATGGTCTTGACTCCTTTTTTATCCCTTGGTTTTATCCCTTGGCGCCACGGAGTTGAAGATTGTGGTGACAGCCTTGGTTGTTGTTTTGCTTGAGCTCCAGGAGGCCGGTGAGAGTGCCGAGCATCCCCCCCAGGTGGCTGCCCTTGACCAAACTTCCCGCGAGGTGTTGCACTCCCATAGCAGGTGAAAAGAAGACTCGAGGTTGCGGCAGCATAGTTGACAGAAATATGGATTTTCCCATCCCCTACGTTGCAAGCGGTCATCGCACCAGAGCCGGTTGTGGTGGAGCAGCCAAAGGAAGAATTTGATCTTCCCAGGAGCCTAGATCTTCCACACCAGTCGTTTCATGCTCGATGTTGGGTGCGAAATGAATCGGTGGAAGATTTTGTGCGTAGGGTGGTTCGGATATGGCACGGGCATGCAGCTACGTGCGCGCGGTATCTTGTGGAACGAACTGATAACAGGTTTCACGTTTCTATAATCTACTCGGACAAGCATACAATGATGACCCATGATGCAACCAGAGCATCAGCTTATACAACTGCTACACACAAAAGTATATAGGGCACGTCAGCGTTGTCCTAAAAGAGTTGGCACTAGCCAGTAACGCTTTTGGCAGCCCACGGATAAGGAACTAAAATATAGTACTACTATATCTGTAGGAATCGAATTCCTTGGCCTTGCTCGCAACTAGGATTAAGCAGAAAACTAGCTAGCTTCAAGCCGGTTAGCTAGCTAATTGCCCCACTAAAAGTTGTACTACCTAGTTAGGTTCTACCAGTTGGGCCACTTGATAGTTTGGGTGTGCTAAGGCTGGGCGGCAAGACTAGTTCATCTACTACCTGTAACAACTGCCTGTTGCGAAGACACACTCAGTGACCTGAGATCAGAACGATTGAGATTACTTGTAAAACTACTCTGATGGTAACATTTCCCTTGTTTGCACCGCATGGCATTATCCGGCAGACAGATATTCTTGGTTTTCCTCACTGATCCGTTGTATACCACCTTGCATGGCATTATCCGGCAAACATATATTCTTGGTTTCCCTCACTGATCCGTTGTAGACCACCTTACTTATCCTACCCCGCTTATACATAAAAGAACAAAAATAAAAGGACATTCTACCCTAATCATCACTAGCACAACTTGCACCGCATCGCATGCGATGACTAACCATAAAGTCTACAGCGACAAGTAGTATGGATCAAAGAAAATATTATTATTATCACACAAAGCAACATTTGTAATTTACTATAGTGGACTCGCGCAATGCTTAAGATGGTTGTTTATTTCCGAAACGCTAATTTTTTGTTCCTGTGTATAAAAGTTACGAAATTCATTTTTGTGCGGATCGAAATCGTGCGCGGCAGAGTAGACCCCATATATGAAACTGTATAATTTGAAAAAAACTTTCGCGGGAGAAATTGCAACCACACTAGTTCATCGCATACTACATGATCATACACTAGTTCATCACATACTACATGATCATACATACTACATTCTACCACTACTACTAGATGGGTGGGGGGGGGGGGGGGGGGATCTTGCGGCGACGAGGCGGAGGTCAATGTACCAAAATGGACGAGCACGCGGCCAAGGACGACACGGTGGAGGAGCTCGGTCCTCCTCGTCGAAGCTGACGAGATCGTTGAACTTCTGCCTCTGCTCGTCGCGGATGCGCAGCCACTCGTCGTTCTTGTCGTTCACGGCAAGATTGGCCGCGACGGCTTGCTGGAGCAGGAGGTCTTCCAGCTCCTCGTCGTGGCGCAAGCTCCGTTTGGCAATGGCGGCCGCGACCGCGTCGACATCGGCCATGAAATCTTCTGGCTCGACGACGCCTTAGCACTCGATCTCCTCCGGCTCCTGCTTGACGGTGATGAGCTCGCGCTCCTCCGGCTCCTCTGACCACTCCCTCTTCACGGGGAGAAGCGCCGCTCGCGGCGGAGGAAGAACCTGCGGCCGAGGAGGGCGACCGGAGGAGACCGTGCTGGCAGTCGTACTCCTCCGTCTCGCGACGGAGGAGCCTTGACGGCGGCTCGAGGCCCTGGTTCGTCCACTTCCTCGCGCCGTCCGCGTAGACGCATCGCTCGCGCTCGAGGTCGCCGCTGCAGCCGGAGTTCCACATCCGGCCCCACATGAAGTTTCGAGGCGGAAGGGGGCTCACCGGTGCCGAGAAATGCGCGGGGGAGGGGGGGGGGGGGGAGTGGGGAATCGCGGTGAAACGCGGCGGCGGGGGGATAGGGTTTCGACCCGTATCTGCCCCGCAAACCCATAGATATACTGCTTCTGGGGGGCGGGGGCGGTTTGCGTTCCGCGGTAATTATTTTTACAGGCCGGACGAGTATACGGGTTCTGTTCTGACCAGAAAATTGGGTCTAGTCCGTATACTCGCCGGAATTATGCGGGTTGGCGAGATACACATCATCTCGCTAGAGTTGTTCTAACCTTTGAAACCCACGGCCACAGTAGCACTAAACCACGTCTACTAAACCAAATTAACCTAGGAAGTTGAATAGTCAGTTTAATCATCCTAGCCTACGTCCGATGGTCCATCCCCGGATGGACAACTTTTCACCATAAACGCGAACCCGCGGCTGATGTGGTATATGAAACAGCGGTGTGACATTCCCGTCACTTGCATCCACCCATGTTCGTTCCCACAAAGAAGGTTTGAGTCAACTCCATGAAACATAAGCAGCCTACGTCGTCTCGCCGGAAGAAACTCCGGTTGGAGGGAGGGGTGAGCCACCAACCACCACCATTCCCTTCCCCTGTTTCGCCAGCCATCACATCATCCGCTGTTTTGTCCTACGGCGGACAACGAGCCCATCCGTGTGGGTGTGGCAGCCACCCCGACACTTATATAAAGGCCCAGCTAGCCACTCCTGCATCCACCCAAGCCGATCTCCGCCTTCTCTTGAGTCTTGACCTTCTCCCTCACTCCTGCATCCTCCCCTGCATTCTCAGCTCCCGGGAGGCGGCAAACTCTCTTGATCCTTCGGTATTATACTTCAAAACTTTTCGGTTCTTGCCATGGCTGCGCAATCTTGGAACCCATTCTCGTGCTGCGTCGGCGGCAGCAGAGTGGCGGACGACGACTACGACGACTGCAAGCGGCGGATCAGGCGGAGTGTGAAAGGCTGCCCGAGGTCGTCCTCGAGGATGTCGTTCAAGAGCCTCAGCTCGTCGGGGACGCTGTCGCCGGAGGACCTATCCATCACGCTGTCCGGCTCCAACCTGCACGCCTTCACCTACGCCGAGCTCCGCAAGGCCACGGGGAGCTTCTCGCGCGCCAACTACCTCGGCTGCGGCGGCTTCGGCCCGGTCTACAAGGGCGCCGTCGACGACAAGCTCCGCCCCGGGCTGGCCGCGCAGCCCGTCGCCGTCAAGTACCTCGACCTGGACTGCGGCACGCAGGGCCACAAGGAGTGGCTGGTGAGTGCCAAACAGAGTTTGACAATGCACGCGCCGGCACCATCAAATTCGAAGCTTGGTCAATGAACAGCTAGCTTATTATGTGGGTTGCTCTTGCAGGCTGAGGTTTTCTTCCTTGGGCAACTGAGGCACAAGAACCTGGTGAAATTGATCGGGTACTGCTACGAGGACGAGCACCGGATGCTGGTCTACGAGTTCATGAGCGGCGAGAGCCTGGATAAGCACCTCTTCAAGAGTGAGTTCTTCACTGCTTGCTGCTGTCGATTGATCATTCTGAGGATTAGCAGTACGTTTGGTGGTTCTCGAGACCAGCAGGATATAGAAATGTGTTAATTTGGAAATCTGGGCACGTATCCATTAGCGATGAGGTGCTTGGTGCTTCTCCAAGTCAAGAAGATAGCTGAGCTGCTCTCTGCCTTCCAAAAGAACAACACTTGTTCTTTTTTAAAACAGAGGAACTGTAGATATTTGGATATTTTGTATTAAGAATTATTTATCCTACCAACTTCTGAGTGCTTGAAAGTTACAACTCTTGGTCGACGTGGAGGAGGAAACTGACCTGAAACATCATATTTGCTTTTAGGCATAAATGGCTCTCTCCCATGGATGACAAGGATGAAGATCGCTGTCGGCGCGGCCAAGGGCCTTGCCTTTCTCCATGACGCAGACCCGCCGGTGATCTACCGCGACTTCAAGGCCTCCAACATCTTGCTCGACTCGGTATGTCAACCGTAACATCAGACTTTCTGCAAAGGAAAAAAAAAAGTAGTTTTGAAATTTCTCTTGCATTTGGGAACTGTATTACTGGTTACTAACAAATGAGGTCAAAGAAACTTCACACCTCTTATACACTGGAATTACCACAAAAGTGTCCGGCAGACGAAAAATAATTCGATGTCGAATACAGATTTTAAACATTTACCTTTTGACCAGTTGAGCCATCCAAGATGGCATTTTTCTGAACTTTGTTGTGACATGACTAGAACTCTGAAGATTCTTCACCTCATACGTCTTTGTACGTCAGTTCGTGTTGTTTTCCTTACAAAGTTCCTACGCTTGCTATTTCAGGATTACAACACCAAGTTGTCCGACTTTGGGTTGGCCCAAGATGGGCCCCAGGGTGACGAGACACACGTGACAACACGTGTCATGGGGACTCATGGTTATGCCGCGCCAGAATACATTATGACGGGCCACTTGACCGCCAAGAGTGATGTATATAGCTTTGGTGTGGTGCTCCTGGAGCTTCTCTCCGGGCTGCAATCGGTGGATCGTTCACGACGGATAAGGGAGCAGAACCTGGTGGATTGGGCTAGACCATACCTCAAGTACTCTGACAGATTGTACAAAGTCATGGACCCAGCTCTCGAGTGCCAATACTCATGCAAAGGCGCCGAGGTGGCAGCATTGGTGGCATACAAGTGTCTCAGCCAGAACCCAAAGTCTAGGCCCACCATGAGGGAGGTGGTCAAGGCCCTCGAGCCCGTCCTCGACATGGAAGACTTCTTTCCTGTGGGCCCATTTGTGTTCACAGTCATTGTGGAGGAGGACAAGGTGGTGGACATGAAGGTGGAGGTTGAGAAGAAGCACCAGCACCGTTGCCAGAACCATCAAGACAAGCACCGGCAGAAGTACCCCGACTCAGCAATCCATGCCGGCATTGTTCTCCCCGCCCGCGATGGGTTCATTACCGGGTATACTGGTGCGCGGCGGCAGCAACAAAGGTCGTCGAGCTGCAACCGGGAGAGAGGGGCAAAAGACTAAGGTAGGGAAGTGAGCAGGACAATATGGTATGCACAGAGTATAGAGATGTGATAGAATGTCACATCAGTTTGTTTCAGATATGTGGATTGTGTTTCTTTTCTTCTTTATGGTTTTTGGGAAGATCTCAGGGGGCTTACGCCCATCTTTCTTCTTGATAGAGACAACGGGGGTTAGATAAATACAGGGACGCAAAACAGTGACAAATGTCCGATTTTGACTTTCGCAAGGATTATTCAAGATGTTGTGAATGGCCTAGTTAAAAAGGATGCTCAGTTTTTCTTTCATTTACACTTCTAGAATTTTGATCCAATAGTTGTCCATTGTTCCAAGTGAGACGAGTACTGGGAAAAATTGGCATGCATGCACGCCTCAGCAAAATCTTGCACAGGGAAAAAGAAAGCAAATTCTCATCTTATGCCAAGATAGACTGTCTTATGATTGACCTTATTCAAATGCTTTATAATTGTGTGAGCACCGAGGCGACTGTCGGTAAGGCAATCTCTAATACTGACCCGCAAATTTGCTCCGGCATTCGTCCGCGGACAGCGGGAACCAGTCAACGGACATGGACGGAGTCGGCCATTCAACGCTGCCCGCATACATTTAAAAAAAAATCAGCAAACCGGATGAAATTCATGCAAAACCAGCGCATTTCATGCAAATCAGAAGAAAACAATTGGTACATTTATTTTAAGTAAAAAGGTCAAAACTATGAGGACATCGTTTATCGTTAGCGTCTTGCTCAGCTGGGAATTAGGGATTAATCGGGAATCGGCCGATTAATCAATTTTATCGGTCGACTATTAATCAGCCATTTTTCTGAAAATCCTAGGTTCCCAACACTAAAATATGCCATATTCAACATCACAACTATATTGGGCAAAAGTGTTACCTTGATTTCTAGCCTTTGAATCATCGTATGATGACAAGCAAAATAGGACAACAATACATATAGCGTAACAATATTGGGCTGAAGTGTTACCCTCTTCCTAGCCTTTGAATCCTCATATAATGACAAGCAAAATAGGACAATGCTACGTCTTGAGCTTGCGTTGGTTTCTTCTAAGAAGAAAGGGTCATGCAACAAAGTAGCGTAAGTATTTCCCTCAATTCTTTAGAACCAAGGTATCAATCCAGTAGGAGGCTCCTCAGAAGTCCCACGCACCTACACAAACAAACAAGAACCTCGCAACCAACGCAATAAAGGAGTTGTCAATCCCTTCACGGTAAATTGCTAAAGTGAGATCTGATAGAGATAATATGATAAGATAAATATTTTTGGTATTTTTATGATATAGATTGGAAAGTAAAAGATGCAAATAAAAGATAGATGAAAACTTATATGATAAAAGATAGACCCGGGGGCCATAGGTTTCACTAGTGACTTCTCTCAAGATAGCATAAGTATTACGGTGGGCGAACAAATTACTGTCGAGCAATTGATAGAAAAGCACATAGTTATGAGATTATCTAGGCGTGATCATGTATATAGGCATCACGTCCGTGACAAGTAGATCGAAACGATTCTGCATCTAGTACTATTACTCCACACATCGACCGACTCCTGCCTGCATCTAGAGTATTAAGTTCATGAAGAACAAAATAACGCATTAAGAAAGATGACATGATGTAGAGGGATAAACTCATGCAATATGATATAAACCCCATCTTTTTATCCTCGATGGCAACAATACAATACGTGCCTTGCTGCCCCTGCTGTCACTGGGAAAGAACACCGCAAGATTGAACCCAAAGCTAAGCACTTCTCCCATTGCAAGAAATATCAATCTAGTAGGCCAAACCAAACTGATAATTCGAAGAGACTTACAAAGATAACTTAATCACACATAAAAGAATTCATAGGAGATTCAAATAATTCTCATAGATAAACTTGGTCATAAACCCACAAATCATCAGATCTCAACAAACACACCGCGAAAAGAGTTGCATCGAATAGATCTCCAAGAAGATCGAGGAGAACATCGTATTGAGATTCAAAGAGAGAGAAGAAGCCATCTAGCTAATAACTATGGACCCGAAGGTCTGTGGTAAACTACTCACAACTCATCGGAGAGGCCTTGGAGATGATGTAGAGGCCCTCCACGGTCGATTCCCCCTCCGGCGAAGTGCCGACGAAGGCTCCAAGATGGGATCTCGCGGATACAGAAGGTTGCGGCGGTGGAAATAGTTTTTCATGGTGCTCCTGGATGTTTTCGGGGTACGTGGATATATATAGGAGGAAGAATTAGGTCTGTGGACGCTCGAGGGGCCCACTAGGGTGGGGGGCGCGCCCACCCCCAGTGGGCGCGCCGGGCACCCTCGTGGCCGCCTCGTTTGTTGCTTGACTTCCACTCTAAGTCCTCTGAATTGCGTTTGTTCCAAAAAGATCGCCCCCGAAGGTTTCATTCCGTTTGGACTCTGTTTGATATTCCTTTCCTTCGAAACACTGAAATAGGCAAAAAAAATAGCAATTCGGGCTGGGCCTCCGGTTAGTAGGTGAGTCCCAAAAATGATATAGAAGTGTAGAGTAAAGCCCATAAACATCCCAAATGGGTAGTATTATAGCATGGAACAATAAAAAATTATAGATACGTTGGAGACGTATCAAGCATCCCCAAGCTTAATTCTTGCTCGTCCTCGAGTAGGTAAATGATAAAAACAGAATTTTTGATGTGGAATGCTACCTAGCATATTTCTCAATGTAATTTTCTTTATTGTGGCATGATTGTTCAGATCCAAATGATTCAAGATAAAAGCTTATAAAATATAAAAATAGTAATACTTGAAGCATACTAACAAATAATCATGTCTTATCAAAATAGCATAGCCAAAGAAAGCTTATCCCTACAAAATCATATAGTTAGGTCATGCTTCATTTTCATCACACAAAATACTCCCATCATGCACAACCCCGGTTTCAGCCAAGCAATTGGTTCATACTTTTTAACGCGCTTCAGCTTTTTCAACTCTTACGCAATACATGAGCGCAAGCCATGGACATAGCACTATATGTGGTATAAGGTGGTGGTTGTGAATACAAAAAGGGAGAATATAGTCTCACATCAACTAGGCGTATCAACGGGCTATGGAGATGCCCATTAATAGATATCAATGTGAGTGAGTAGGGATTGTCATGCAACGGATGCACTAGAGCTATAAATGTATGAAAGCTCAACAAAAGAAACTAAGTGGGTGTGCATCCAACTTGCTTGCTCACGAATACCTAGGGCATTTTGAGGAAGCCCATCATTGGAATATACAAGCCAAGTTCTATAATGAAAATTTCCCACTAGTATATGAAAGTGACAACATAGGAGACTCTCTATCATGAAGACCATGGTGCTATTTCAAGCACAAGTGTGGAAAAGAGATAGTAGCATTGTCCCTTCTCTCTTTTCTCTCATTTTTTTATTTGGTGGGCTTCTTTGGCCTATTTTTTTTATTTGGTGGGCTTCTTTGGCCTTTTTTTATAAAGTCCGAAGTCTCATCCCGACTTGTGGGGGAATCATAGTCTTCATCATCCTTTCCTCACTTGGGACAATGCTCTAATAATGAAGACCATCACACTTTTATTGATTTACAACTCAATACTTAGAACAAAATATGACTCTATGTGAATGACTCTGGCGGTGTACAGGGATATGCAATGAATCAAGAGTGACATGTATGAAAAATTATGAAGGTGTCCTTGCCACAAATACGATATCAACTACATGATCATGCAAAGAGCAATATGACAATGATGGAGCGTGTCATAATAAATGGAACTGTGGAGAGTTGCATGGAAATATATCTCGGAATGGCTATGGAAATGCCATAATAGGTAGGTATGGTGGCTGTTTTGAGGAAGGTAAATAATGGGTGCATGATACCGGTGAAGGTTGCGCGGCATAATAAAGGCTAGCAAAAGTGGAAGGGTGAGTGTGCATATGTCCATGGACTCACATTAGTCATAAAGAACTCATATACTTATTGCAAAAGTCTACTTGCCCTCGAAGCAAAGTACTACTACGCATGCTCCTAGGGGAAGGATTGGTAGGAGTTAACCATCGCGCGATCCCGACCTCCACTCATAAGGAAGACAATTAAAAGAGCACCCCATGCAACAAATTTGTCACACAACTTTTACCATACGTGCATGCTACGGGACTTGCCAACTCCAACACAAGTATTTCTCAATTTCATAATTACCCAACTAGCATGACTCTAACATTACCACCTTTATATATCAAAACAATTATCAAGCATCAAATTGATCATAGTGTTTAATGTACTTTCTATGATAGTTTTTATTATACCCAACTTGGATGCTCATCATTCTAAGACCAAATTTATAACCATAGCAAATACCATGCTGTTCTAAAAGACTCTCAAAATAATATAAGTGAACCATGAGAGATCAACAATTTCTTCAAAATAAAGCCACCGCCGTGCTCTAGAAAATATAAGTGAAGCACATAGAGCAAAACTATCTAGCTCAAAAGATATAAGTGAAGCACATAGAATATTCTAATAAATTCTAAATCATGTGGGTTTCTCCCACAAGGTGTGTACAGAAAGGATGATTGTTGAAATCTAAAAAGCAAAACACATATCATGTGGCGAATAAAACTATAGCTCCAAGTAAAGTTACCGATAGACGAAGACGAAAGAGGGGATGCTTTCCGGGGCATCCCGAAGCTTAGGCTTTTGGTTATCCTTGAATATCTTGGGGTGCCATGGGCATCCCTAAGCTTAGGCTCTTGCCACTCCTTATTCCATAGTCCATCAAATCTTTACCCAAAACTTGAAAACTTCACAACACAAAACTCAACAGGAAATCTCATAAGCTCCGTTAGTGCAAGAAAGAAAAACCACCACATAAGGTACTGTAATGAACTCATTTTTCATTTATATTGGTGTTAAACCTACTGTATTCCAACTTATCTATGGTTCATACCCCACAATACTAGCCATAGATGCATCAAAATAAGCAAAAAACACACGAAAAATAGAATCTGTAAAAAACAGAACAGTCTATAGCAATCTGTAACTTTCGAATACTTCTAAAACTTTGAAACTCCTACAAAAATAGGAAGTCCTGAGAAATTTGTCTATTGATCTACAGAAAAAATAAACAACGCAAAATCATGTTTATGTGAATTACTAAAATTATTTTCGTGTGTGCAAAGTTTCTGTTTTTCAGCAGAATCAAATTAACTATCACCGTAGGTTATCCTATAGGTTCTACTTGGCACAAACACTAATTAAATAATAAAAACACATCTAAAAAAAGCTATATGAAAAATTTATTACTAAATATAAGCAAAAAGCAAGAAACAAAAATAAAATTGGGTTGCCTCCCAACTAGCGCTATTGTTTAACTCCCCTAGCTAGGCATAAAAGCGAGAATAGATCTAAGTAGTGCCATCTTTGGCACTCAATTCATAAGTAGCTCGCATGATAGATTCATAAGGTAATTTGACTTTATTTCTTGGAAAGTTTTCCATGCCTTTCCTTAATGGAAATTGGAATCTAATATTCCCTTCCTTCATATCAATAATTGCACCAATCGTTCTAAGGAAAGGTCTACCAAGAATAATAGGACTTGAAAGATTGCAATCTATATCAATAACAATAAAATCTATGGGCACATAATTCCTATTTGCAACAATAAGAACATCATTGATCCGTCCCATAGGTTTCTTAATGGTGGAATCCGCAAGGTGCAAGTTTAAAGAACAATCATCTTAATCATGGAAACCTAGAATATCACATAAAGTTTTCAGAATCGTGGAAATACTAGCACACAAATCACATAAGGTATAGCACTCATGATCTTTAATTTTAATCTTTATAGTAGGTTCCCACTCATCATAAAGTTTTCTAGGTATAGAAGCTTCCAAATTAAGTTTTTCCTCAGAAGATTGCATCAAGGCATCAACAATATGTTTGGTAAAAGCTTTGTTTTGACTATAAGCATGACGAGAATTCAACACGTATGGCAACAAGGAAATACAATATATTAAAGACCAATTATCATAATTAAATTCCTTGAAATCCATAATAGTGGGTTCAATGCTATTTAAAGTGTTGACCTCTCCAATCCCATTTATAACAAATTTAGCATCAAGATCTAAAAAGTCCGAATTATTGGGACGCCTTTTAACTAAAGTTGACTCATCTCCAGTCCCATCATTATCAAGATTCATATTGCAAAACAAAGATCTAATAGGGTATACATCAATAACTTTTAGATCTTCATCATTATTTTTATTGAGACTAGAAGAACACGCTTTTACAAAGCAATCTTTCTTAGCACGCAATCTAGCGGTTCTTTATTTGCACTCATCAATGGAAATTCTCATGGCTTTGAGAGACTCATTGACATCATGCTTAGGTGGACTAGATCTAAGCTTCAAAGAATCAACATCAAGCGAAAGCCTATCAATGTTCCTAGCCAAATCATCAACTTTAAGCAATTTTTCTTCAAGCAAAGTATTAAAATTCTTTTGAGAGATCATAAATTCTTTAACACTATTCCCAAAACAGAGGGCATCTTATTAAAATTTCCATAAGAGTTGTTGTAGGAATTACCAAAATTGTTAGAGGAATTACCAGGGAACGGTCTAGGATTAAAGTTTCCTCTATAAGCATTGTTACCAAAATTATTCCTACCAACAAAGTTCACATCCATAGATTCATTATTATTCTCAATCAAAGTAGACAAAGGCATATCATTAGGATCAATAGGAGCACTCTTAGTAGCAAACAGTTTCATAAGTTCATCCATCTTTCCACTCAAAACATTAATTTCTTCTATAGCATGCACTTTTTTACTAGTAGATCTTTCCGTGTGCCATTGAGAATAATTAGCCATACTGTTATCAAGGAGTTTAGTAGCTTCTCCTAAGGTGATTTCCATGAAAGTGCCTCACACGGCCGAGTCTAAAAGATTTCTAGAAGCAAAATTCAATCCAGCATAAAAAATTTGTATGATCATCCATAAGTTCAAACCATGAGTAGGGAAATTGCGAATCATTAATTTCATTCTTTCCCAAGATTGGGCAACATGCTCATGATCAAGTTGTTTAAAATTCATAATATCATTTCTAAGAGAGATGATCTTAGCGGGAGGAAAATACTTAGAGATAAAAGCATCTTTGCACTTATTTCATGAATCAATACTATTCTTAGGCAAAGACGAAAACCAAGTTTAGCACGATTTCTAATTGAAAACGGAAATAACTTCAATTTAACAATATCGTTATCCGTATCTTTCTTCTTTTGCATATCACACAAATCAACAAAGTTGTTTAAATGAGTAGCGGCATCTTCACTAGGAAGGCCGGAGAATTGATCTTTCATAACAAGATTCAACAAAGCAACATTGATTTCACAATATTCAACATCATTAAGAGGAGCAATCGGAGTGCTAAGTGATAACCGACAAGTGTAGGGGATAATTGTAGCCTCTTTCGAGAAGTAAGAGTGTCGAACCCAACGAGGAGCTAAAGGTAGAACAAATATTCTCTCAAGTCCTATCTGCCACTGATACGACTCTACGCATGCTTAGTGTTCGCTTTACCTAGAACAAGTATGAAACTAGAAGTACTTTGTAGGTGTCGTTGGATAGGTTTGCAGGATGAAAGAACATGCGGTGCCCCCATGTTTGGTTTTGGTAATTGATGACAATCTCTATGGACTAATGGTTGCCTTGAGTTATATTTGAAGGTTTTGTCCATAGGATTTTCTTGAAGTCCATGTGTTGGTTTCAAGGAGTTTATGAGTTGACCAAGGTGCTATTAAGGAATTATCCAAAGATTGGTCATGTGAGTGTTGAGCTTATTGCAAGCATGTCTTGAAGAAGAAGATTGTGTGATCATTCATGTTTGCCTTCAAGACATCATCCAAATGAAGAGAGTTGGAAAGATTCAAGGTTGATCAAGACTAAGTCAAGAGTGAATCAAGTTGATCAACTCACAAAGCGTAGAAGATGTACCGAGAGGGATCAAGTGATCCCATGGTATGGTAAGCATTGTTAATTATGCTTTGTGTACTAACCCATTGTCTATGTGAGAGTTATATGTGGGGTTAGGTACGTGTCCATGGGCTTGCGTCAAGAGGAAGATATCATACAACCGATGGAAAGGATGACATCAAGTGGTGATCGTCATCAAGATTTCCGTGTGCAAGCTCAAGTGGACCATGTGCAAGGCAAAGGTTTGCCCTTGATAGGTTTTCTATTTTACCGGTCTCATGATGGTAGTTGGGAGACCGGGTTATAGGATCGTTTGCCGTACTATCAAGGGGGGCTCTCAAGTTGGTAGCTTGATCGTATCGTTAATAGAGAGCTCAAACCATTGCATCCTTGCATCATGTTTCTTGGTTCTTGTTTGGTTATTTTTGTGAGTCTTAGAGCTTATGGTCATCTTGATGACAAGCTTGAGTTCATCCAAAACGGAGTACGCATGCGTCTTCTATGATGTTTTCGGTGTTGGAGGTTTTACCGGTCTTATCTGAGGAAGGGTTCTCACCATTTTCTTATGGGCCTTTTCTAATTTTCTTCTTATTGATATTTCTTTCAAGATTGTGTTAGCCCTTGTCTCTAGCTTTCCAACAAACTTGGCTTCATCGAATTCGGAGTCCGTTTGCAAAAGTTGTGGCAGTTTTGGTGTTCTGAAAAAGGCTGCAGCGATACTACCGCGAATGGTGGCGAATGTAATTTTTTACTACCACTCCAGAGCGGTACTACCGCGGCTCCTATAGTGGTAGTACCGCTCTGGACCAAAAACTCGTCCCAAGTCCTGCGGTGGTAGGCCCGGATGTAGTTTTTTAGTACCGCTCGCAAGCAGCAGTACCGCTACCCTTAGCAGTAGTACCGCTACCCCTAGCGGTAGTACCGTGAGGTCAAGCGGTACTACCTCTCCGACGGTTCTTCTGGCCTTTTTGCCTCCTCGCTGTTGTGTTTCAAAGGGGTACTACCGCCCTAGCAGTAGTACCGCTCTATGCGGGCTGTGAGCATAACGGTTGGATTTTTTCCCACCTACAAAAGGGGGTCTTCTTCCCCAATGAACCTTATCCCTTGTGCTCGTGTTCTTCCCCCATTGTTGACCTTCTTCAAGCTTGCTAACTCTCAATCCCTCCTTGGATTCTTGCTAGTTTTTGAGGGAAAAGAGAGGGGAGATCTAGATCCACATTTCCACCAGTCACTTTCTCCTCTATGTGAGGGGAACCCCTTGGATCTAGATATTGGAGTTCTTGGTGTTCTCCTTCTTGTTCTTCCTCTCATCTTCCTCCCTAGCATTAGTTGCTTCGGTGGGATTTGAGAGAGAAGGACTTGGGCACTCCGTGTACCCTTGCCATTGCATTTGGTGCATCGGTTTGAGTTCTCCACGTGATACGTGGAAGTTACAAGTTGAGAAGCTTATTACTCTTGGGTGCTTGGTACCCTTGAGCTTGTTACTCTTGGGTGTTTGGGCACCCTAGAGCTTGTACCCTTGGGTGCCTTAGCGACCTAGACGGTTGGTGTTGTTCGGAGCTCAATCATTGTGGTGTAAAGCTCCGGGCAAGCGTCGGGGTCTCCAATTAGGTTGTGGAGATCGCCCCGAGCAATTTGACGGGTACCGGTGACCGCCTCCAAGGGTTGCCAAAGTGTACGGGTTCGGTGACCGCCCCCAAGGGTTGCCATTTGTGCGGGTTCGGTGACCGCCCCCAAGGGTCGCCATTTGTACGGGTTCGGTGACCGCCCTCAAGGGTCCCTTAGTGGGATCACGACATCATGCATTGTGCGAGGGCGTGAGGAGAATATGGTGGCCCTAGTGGCTTCTTGGGGAGCATTGTGCCTCCACAACGCTCCAAACAGAGATTAGCATCCGCAAGGGTGTGAACTTTGGGATACATCATCGTCTCCGTGTGCCTCGGTTATCTCTTTCCCGAGCCCTTTACTTATGCACTTTACTTTATGATAGCCATATTGTTCTTTGTCATATATCTTGCTATCACATAGTTTCTTATCTTGCTTAGCATAATTTGTTGGTGCACATAGGTGAGCCTAGTTGTTGTAGGTTTTGTGCTTGACAAATTAACCGCTAGGTTTATTCCGCATTTGTTCAAGCCTTAACCGTAATTATTTTAAAGCGCCTATTCACCCCCCCTCTAGGCGACATCCTCGATCTTTCAATTGGTATCAGAGCCTCGTCTCTCTTTGTTGGGATTAACCACCTAGAGAGTAAAGATGTCGACTAGGGGATTAGGATTCTCCGACACTCTTAGTTTCGATGGCACAAATTTTTATGTTTGGGTAATTCGCATGCTTAATCTCTTTAGGGTCATGGACCCAAATTTAGATCGAATTGTAGATATGGGTTTTGCTCCTCCAAAGGATCCCCAAAGATTATCTTTAGAGGATGAGAGAAACTCTTATCTCAATGCTCAAGCTTCTAATGTGCTTTTCGATGCTTTGAGCAATGTAGTTATATTTCAACTCATGCCATTCCGGGATGCTCATGAGTTATGGACAAAGCTTCAAGATAAATATGGCGTGTCCAAGATTTGTAAGGATGATTGTTCTCCCTCCACCTCCAGCCGTGTTGCGTTTTCAACTTCTTCTACTTCACCTACATGTGGTTTGCCACAAGGTAATGACATGGTGAGTAGTGGTGTTCATTGCAATGATGATAGTGGGCTTATTGTTGATAATCCTTCATCACTTTCTTATTGCAATGCTTCATCTTTGGACTTTAACACTTCTAGTACTCCAAATGTTTCACATGCTTGTGTTGATAGTCCTTGCATATCATGTAGAAATTGCTTGACTAAATCTCATGATGATATGCTTGCTATGTCTTGTTGCCATGATAAAAATGCATCTATTTCCTCGAATTTTTGTGCTAATAATGTAGAGGAAACCAAACACTCCATGGAACAAGATGTGGTGTTTAATGGTGCCTCGAGGGATCCTACATCAGCATCTATTGCTTTTTGCCTTATGGCTAAGGCGTCAAAGGTATCTCCTACTTTATACCCCAATATGTCTCTTGATGATGATGTTGATGCTAATGATGATGAGGATAATGATGAAGAGAATGATAATGTTGCGTCCTTAAAAACTAAGGGGGAAATGATTTTTAAAGCTCTTCATAAAAATAAAATTGCTCGTTCCAACTTCATGGAAATAATGTCCATTGCCATTGATGGCAAGAAATACATTGAGGGGTTGGAATCTCATCTAGAGTAGCATGAGGTCACCATTGAGAAAATGGAAGCTCATGAGCGTGATTACGCAAATGAGATTACAGAGCTATCTCAAGCTCTTGAACATGAACAAAGCACCTCCGAATCTCTTGAGGAGACTTTTGCTCTAGAATTATCTAGAGTGAAGGAATCTAATGATAGAGCTCTTGAGGTGGCCAATGTTTTCGAAACTCAAAATGCTAAGCTTGAAGTTGCTCATGCTAGACTCCTTGAGGATTTTGAGGACCTCAAAAATGGCTCAAGGGTTATCAAGGATGAGCTCATCAAACTCACCGAGTCTCATGCTCAACTTGAAGCTTCTTATTTAAAAGAACTTGCCAAGTTTCCTTCTCCTCTTGTTGTTAATGATGATGGTTGTGCTACTAACTCTATTTCTTGTGAAGCATCCATTTTAAAGGAGAATGTTGAGCTAAGGGCTTAACTTGAGTTGCTATCTAGCAAGTATGGGAAATTGGAAGAAAGTCATGAAAAGCTTTCTAGCTCTCATGATGATATTCTTGTATCCCATAATGTGCTAAAAATAGCTCATGAGGCTATGATTGCTAAAGTAACATCTAGTGAGCCTTATGTGGACATTAGCACTACTTTTAGTCAAAATGCTATATTGCCTTGTGCTAGTCCTCGTAATTCGTCTATGCATAACATTGGTACATCTTGTGATGAATTGCTTTCCTTGCCTTGTTGCTCTAATGATGAAGCTTATACTTCCTCTGGTACTTGTGGTTAGACTAACCATGTAGAGGAAATCAAAGAGGTCAAGGCCCAAGTCACTTCTTTGAAGAAAGACTTGGAAAAGAGTCATGAAGGGAAATCCACACTCAACAATATATTGAGTGTGCAAAAATCCCCCAATGACAAAGGTGGACTTGGATTCAACTCCAATAAGAAGAAGAAGTCCAAGATGAACAAAAAGAAGGGCCAAGAACAAGTCAAGAATTCGGCCAAGATTGTTTGCTTCAAGTGCAAAGTAGAAGGGCATCATGTTAGATCTTGCCCATTGAAGAAGAAGCCCATTAGTGACAAGCAACAAGGGAAGCGGCCACAAGTTCACTTTCATGCTCAACCTCAAGTTGAAGAAAGGCCTCTTCCCAAGAAAACTCGAGCTAATGCTTCTCAAGTTGAGAAATCAAGTGAGAAGAAAGTGAAGAGTAGACCTTGCTACCTATGTCGTGAGAAAGGTCACCTCGCTTCTTCATGCACAAGTGGTAACGTATCCAACCCAATTATTATTGATGATGTCTATTCTCTTGGGAAGGATAATGTTGGCAATGTGTTTGCAAAGTTTGTTGGTACTCAAAGTGGTGTCAAGAAAAGAACCATTTGGGTGGCCACGCCTATTGTGACTAACCTCTTAGGACCCAACTTGGTTGGGGACCAACAATATAAAACTTGATCAATAGGTGTTGATGGAGGTCATTGGAGACTTGACTACATTATGAAGAATTAAGGGGTCTTCATCATTCATATTATCTCAAGCCAAGTCATTCGGATTATCAAGTTTCTATCTTATATCCAATGTTCCCCCTTGCGGTGACTTGTGCTTAAATTGTTTACATTGAATGTTACTTGCCCCTTAGCGTGTTGTGGTTTTGTACCTCGCACGTGCGTGTATATGTTATGCTTCCAATTTGCTTATCTTGAGAAATCAAGTATGTGCATGTTGGTTCGCACATCATGTACGTGTGTGTAGTGTGTTGAGCCTTTGTTCATCTTGTTTATATCTTAGTTGGATCTTGTGAGATATTAATGGAACATCCCATTTTGGGGAAGTGATGTGCTTTGTGCACCTCACAATCCTAAAAATGTGCGCACATGAGGAATACCATCTAGTATTGATATTACAAGATTATCTAGTCTCTATATGATATGTCTTCTCATGAGAAATTCAAATTCTATTTGGTCCATTAATTATCTCTTATTGGTTCTCTTTTGCATCTTGTTAAGTTTTTCATTGGTATCACATTATGGGGGAGTAATATGCTATGTGTATATTACAAGCCTAGAAAATGTGTACATTCGAGATATTGTCACTTAGAATTGTTTTTGGAAATTATATTGTTCCTAGGTGGCTTGTTAGCTCTACAAGTTGCAATTTGCTTGTGTTTGGTGTGAAGATGATGTCGGATATCCTTGCTATCTACCACCGGGAATTATTTCCAAATACTTCTTGTCTTTTGACAATTGGTACTCACTTATGTGTGGTAGAAATTATTGATCATCTTTATGTTGGCGTTTGCTTTTTATTTGCCTTATCTCTTGCCAAGTTTGTGTCAACTCCCACTGCCTTCCGTGCCACTTGAGGATCTTGTTGTTTTCTTGGTCTTGTCTAGTGTTTTCCTTGATATAGTGAACGTGGTGATCCTACCTTGTGCATTTTGTATTCAAATGCAAATTCTCTATAATGCACAACTCGTGGGGGAGCTATCCTATTTTCTATAAAACACTAAACTTGTGATCCATTTTAAGTGTGTGTTGGTGGACGGCAAGCCGTTTCTTTTTGGTACTTGTGCCATCATGAAACTTTGTAGAGAGCTTGGTTTGTTTGGAACCATCCTCTCTTTTGGGAGTTTGATATCATTTGGTGGGTTCCAATGGATATCTCATTCCTTGATGTATCTTTTAATGATATCTTCCAAATGATGATTTCTCCATTTGGTATTCTTTTCACTTGGTATTTTCTTGTATTTTGGTATCGGCTCTTGAAAGTCTTGAGCATGCATATTAACTTCATGTAGTTTCCTTGGCATGCTTTCTCTCATTGACCCAATATATAAGGGAAACTCCACCAAGTCTCAAATTGGATGAGATGTGCATGAATTTCATTTCCATATCTATATGCACATATTTATGTGGAGTTTGTCCTATGTATTGTTGGTGTTTCTAACTCTTTGGTCCCAATGAGTTTGGGTACCATTTTGTTTGTGTTGTTGTTCTAGGAACAATTGGAGATGCATTGGATGCTCAGCTCACTCACAAGGAAGGTGTTTCCACCATGTGCTTATTGGAGTCAAGCTAGGATGATCAATGAACTACCATCTACCTTCAATTGGTATCTACTACATCCTTCCAATGGTATCTCGGTAAAGTATCATCATCTACTACATGCACACATTATTGCATCAATCGTGTGTAGATTGTAACATGTCATGTTATTCTTTCTTTCTTGTGATACTTGTTCCTTTCTCAAAGCATCCCAACAATTCTTGTTGCTAGTTGTGATGTCTTTGATGGTTGTGTGGTAGGAATTCATTTATATACAATAATACCATATCTAGCATTGGGCTATGCTTCCAAGCACATATATTATTGGTATATGTATGACTTCCTTTTGGATATCTTGTTCCTTCGTGTTGTAACTATTTCGGGTGTACATTCTTCTTTGTAGATATATATCGTCATGATTTCGTCTACCTAGACCCTTATACACTTGAGAGAAATTACATCTCTAGATGATATCCTTTCTTTCACGTCCACCTTGTCTTTCTTATGTTATTTCTTTGGTGGCTCTGTGAAAGCTTTTGCCTTGAGTGCGTGTCTTATCTCATTGCATCTTGATGCACTCTTGTGTGGTGAAGATTATTTTCCTCATGCTTGTCTTGACGAGGCTTTTGCCATCTTAATTGGTATCCCCTGTCTTGATGATGCTTATGCTTTCTATCTTCACCTTTGGTTGTCACAAGTGTTGGTTATTCATTTTGCATATTTAGTGTTCTTGTGAACCCATTTGCTTAGTTGTGTGTGAGAATGAAAGGCTTTGCACCGTGTATCTCATTCATTCGAGACTATGTTGATGCTTATGCTCATCCGTATATTAGTCTTCTCATGTGCTTTGCCATGACTCACACACATCATTTTGGTTGAGCCTATTCTTAAGTTTCCTCTTTTACATGTTGCTCAACCATGCGTTTGTTGCAAGTGATAGGCTTAGTTTCCTTTATGCTCACTTGCACTTGTTGTTTGTTTCTATTGATTTTGGGGGAGCTATGATCCTATTTTGTGCACTTTGTATCCAAATACAAAAATAATTATGTGTGCACAAATCATGGGGAGCTTCTCTAGCTTATTTAGAACACTCCTTTGCTCATATCATAATATCCTTCATTCATGTGGCTCATAGGATCTTTGGTCTAGTTGGTTCAATTGATATCCTTTGATTGCTTGCTTCAATTGGTATCTTTTGATTGCTCAGTTTTTTGTTTCTCTCTTTGTTATGTCTTTGTGGCATATCATTCTTTTGCAATCTTTGGGCCTCAATATAGTTTGTCTTCCTCCAAGTATTTACCATTGGATATGTGTATTGCATTCCACTCTCTTTTTGAGAGATACACAATTTATGGAGGAACACTCTTTATATTGGCCTTCTAAGCTTTTCACCCATTTTGGCAATCGATGCCAATGGGGGAGGAGTTTCAGAGAGTTTTGTGGAGAAGTCTTCAGAGTTTTCTCCTTGCTTTGGTTTTGGTTCCTAAGCATTTGCATCCCATTCTCATGCATCATTGGTTGTTGCATTGCAAGGTGATGCATAACTCCTTGTATAAACTCTCTTGAAAGTGATTGTCATCAATTACCAAAATGGGGGAGATTGAAAGAACATGCGGTGCCCCCATGTTTGGGTTTGGTAATTGATGACAATCTCTATGGACTAATGGTTGCCTTGAGTTATATTTGAAGGTTTTGTCCATAGGCTTTTCTTGAAGTCCATGTGTTGGTTTCAAGGAGTTTATGAGTTGACCAAGGTGCTATTAAGTAATTATCCAAAGATTGGTCATGTGAGTGTTGAGCTTATTGCAAGCATGTCTTGAAGAAGAAGATTGTGTGATCATTCGTGTTTACCTTCAAGACATCATCCAAATGAAGAGAGTTGGAAAGATTCAAGGTTGATCAAGACTAAGTCAAGAATGAATCAAGTTGATCAACTCACAAAGCGTAGAAGATGTACCGAGAGGGATCAAGTGATCCCATGGTATGGTAAGCATGTCAATTACGCTTTGTGTACTAACCCATGGTCTATGTGAGAGTTCTATGTGGGGTTAGGTACGTGTCCATGGGCTTGCGTCAAGAGGAAGATATCATACAACCCATGGAAAAGATGACATCAAGTGGTGATCGTCATCAAGATTTCCGTGTGCAAGCTCAGGTGGACCATGTGCAAGGCAAAGGTTTGCCCTTGATAGGTTTTCTATTTTACCGGTCTCGTGGTGGTAGTTGGGAGACCGAGTTATAGGATCGTTTGCCGTACTATCAAGGGGGGCTCTCAAGTTGGTAGCTTGATCGTATCGTTAGTAGAGAGCTCAAACCATTGCATCCTCGCATCATGTTTCTTGGTTCTTGTTTAGTTCTTTTTGTGAGTCTTAGAGCTTATGGTCATCTTGATGATAAGCTTGAGTTCACCGAAAACGGATTTTGCATGCGTCTTCTATGATGTTTTCGGTGTTGGAGGTTTTACCGGTCTTATCCGAGGAAGGGTTCTCACCAATTTCTTATGGGCCTTTTCTAATTTGCTTCTTATTGATATTTCTTTCAAGATTGTGTTAGACCTTGTCTCTAGCTTTCCAACAAACTTGGTTTCATCGAATTCGGAGTCTGTTTGCAAAAGTTGTGGCAGTTTTTGTGTTCTAAAAAGGCTACAGCGGTACTACCGCGAATTGGAGCGGATGTAATTTTTTACTACCGCTCCAGAGAGGTACTACCGCGGCTCCTACAGCGGTAGTACCGCTCCGGACCAAAAACTCGTCCCAAGTCCTGCGGTGGTAGGCCTGGATGTAATTTTTTAGTACCGCTCGCAAGCGGTAGTACCGCTACCCTTAGCAGTAGTACCACTACCCCTAGCGGTAGTACCGTGAGGTCAAGCGGTACTACCGCTCCGACGGTTCTTCTGGCCTTTTTGCCTCCTCTCTGTTGTGTTTCAAAGGGGTACTACCGCCCTAGCGGTAGTACCGCTCTGTGCGGGCTGTGAGCATAACGGTCAGATTTTTTCCCACCTATAAAAGGGGGTCTTGTTCCCCAATGAACCTTATCCCTTGAGCTCGTGTTCTTCCCCCATTGTTGACCTTCTTCGAGCTTGCTAACTCTCAGTCCCTCCTTGGATTCTTGCTAGTTTTTTAGGGAAAAGAGAGAGGAGATCTAGATCCACATTTCCACCAATCACTTTCTCCTCTATGTGAGGGGAACCCCTTGGATCTAGATCTTGGAGTTCTTGGTGTTATCATTCTTGTTCTTCCTCTCATCTTCCTCCCTAGCATTAGTTGCTTTGGTGGGATTTGAGAGAGAATGACTTGGGTACTCCGTGTGCCCTTGCCATTGCATTTGGTGCATCGGTTTGAGTTCTCCACGTGATACGTGGAAAGTTGAGAAGCTTATTACTCTTGGGTGCTTGGTACCCTTGAGCTTGTTACTCTTGGGTGTTTGGGCACCCTAGAGCTTGTTCCTCTTGGGTGCCTTAGCGCCCTAGATGGTTCGTGTTGTTCGAAGCTCAATCATTGTGGTGTAAAGCTCCGGGCAAGCGTCGGGGTCTCCAAATAGGTTGTAGAGATCGCCCCGAGCAATTTGACAGGTACCGGTGACCGCCCCCAAGGGTTGCCAAAGTGTACGGGTTCGGTGACCGCCCCCAAGGGTCGCCATTTGTACGGGTTCGGTGACCGCCCCCAAGGGTTGCCATTTGTACGGGTTCGGTGACCGCCCTCAAGGGTCCCTTAGTGGAATCACGACATCTTGCATTGTGCGAAGGCGTGAGGAGATTACGGTGGCCCTAGTGGCTTCTTGGGGAGCATTGTGCCTCCACACCGCTCCAAACGGAGATTAGCATCGTCAAGGGTGTGAACTTCGGGATACATCGTCGTCTCCGCATGCCTCGGTTATCTCTTTCCCGAGCCCTTTACTTATGCACTTTACTTTATGATAGCCATATTGTTCTTTGTCATATATCTTTCTGTCACATAGTTTATTATCTTGCTTAGCATAAGTTGTTGGTGCACATAGGTGAGCCTAGTTGTTTTAGGTTTTGTGCTTGACAAATTAACCGCCAGGTTTATTCCGCATTTGTTCAAGCCTTAACCGTAATTATTTTAAAGCGCCTATTCACCCCCCCCCTCTAGGCGACATCCTCGATCTTTCACAAGATAATAAAGAACACGTAAATATAAACTAGGGGCTGTTTAGATAAAGAAGCAATAAAGTAAATATAGAGAGTGTGGAAAAGTGGTGGTAGGAGTTGTGAAATTGTCCCTAAGCAATTGACTACGTTACTAGACCGGTAATCACTATTGCAAGTTTATTTGAGGGAGAGGCATAAGCTAACATACTTTCTCTTCTTGGATCATATGCACTTATGATTGGAACTCTACAAAGCATCCGCAACTACTAAAGATCATTAAGGTAAAACCCAACCATAGCATTAAAGTATCAAGTCCCCTTTATCCCATACGCAAACAACCTACTTACTCGGGTTTGTGCTTCTGTCACTCACGCCACCCACCATAAGCAAATCATGAACATATTGCAAACCCTACAACAGGAATCCCTCACGCTTGCGCGACATGGAGAGCACCATAGGACAGCACCAATAATAAAACATGCGACTCAAACCAATCATAGCAATTCATCAATCACCGATAGGACAACGGAAATCTACTCAGACATCATAGGATGGCAACACATCATTGGATAATAATATGAAGCATAAAGCACCATGTTCAAGTACAGGGTACAGCGGGTTGCGGGAGAGTGGACCGTTGGATATAGATGGGGGAAGGTGATGGAGATGTTGGTGAAGATGATGGAGCTGTTGGTGAAGATTGCGGTGATGATGGTGGCCTCCGGCGGTGTTCTGGCGCCACCGGAAGCAAGGGGGAGAGAGCCCCCCTTCTTCTTCTTCTTCCTTGACCTTCTCCCTAGATGGGAGAAGGGTTTCCCCTCTGGTCCTTGGCTCCCATGGCGTGGGAGGAGCGAGAGCCCCTCCGAGATTGGATCTATCTCTCTGTCTCTCTCTATTTCTGCGTTCTCAGATTCTGCCCCTTCACTGTTTCTTTTATATCCGGAGATCCGTAACTCTGATTGGGGTGAATCTTTCGCCCAAATTTTTCTCATAAAATTAGCTTTCTTGCGGCAAAAGAAGAGAGTCAACCGCCTTACAGGGTACCCACAAGGGTCCAGGGCGCGCCTGCCTCCCTGGGGCGCGACCCCTGCCTTGTGGCCCCCTCGGGCACTGTCTCGCGTTGATTTTACTTCCCAAAAATCACAAATATTCAAAAATAATTCTCCGTCCGTTTTTATCCCGCTTGGACTCCGTTTGATATTGGGTTTCTGTGAAACATAAAACATGCAACAAACAGGAACTGGCACTGGGCACTGGATCAATATGTTAGTCCCAAAAATAGTATAAAAAGTTGCCAAAAGTATATGAAAGTTGAATAATATTGGCATGAAACAATAAAAAATTATAGATACGACGGAGACGTATCACTAAGGAAATCATTATTATTGGTATTGGAAAAGTCACACAATTTGGTATTATCTTGCGCCATCGTGACAAGCAATCCAACACACAAGCAAACAAAAAGGCAAGAAAAATAGAGAGGATATTGGAAAAAAGAGGGCGAATAAAACGGAAAGGGTGAAGTGGGGGAGAGGAAAACAAGAGGCAAATGGCAAATAGTGTAATGCGAGGGAGATGAGTTTGTGATGGGTACTTGGTATGTCTTGACTTGAGCGAAGACCTCCCCGGCAACGGCGCCAGAAATCCTTCTTGCTATGTCTTGAGCTTGCGTTGGTTTTCCTTGAAGAGGAAAGGGTGATCAGCAAAGTAGCGTAAGTATTTCCCTCAGTTTTTGAGAAACAAGGTATCAATCCAGTAGGAGGCTCCTCAGAAGTCCCACGCGCCTACACTAACAAATAAGAACCTCGCAACCAACACAATAAAGGGGTTGTCAATCCCTTCACGGTAAATTGCTAAAGTGAGATCTGATAGAGATAATATAATAAGATAAATATTTTGGTATTTTTATGATATAGATTGGAAAGTAAAAGATGCAAATAAAAGATAGATGAAAACTTATATGATAAAAGATAGACCCGGGGGCAATAGGTTTCACTAGTGGCTTCTCTCAAGATAGCATAAGTATTACGGTGCGTGAACAAATTACTGTCGAGCAATTGATAGAAAAGCACATAGTTATGAGATTATCTAGGCATGATCATGTATATAGGCATCACGTCCGTGACAAATAGATCGAAACGATTATGCATCTACTACTATTACTCCACACATCGACCGACTCCTGCCTGCATCTAGAGTATTAAGTTCATGAAGAACAAAGTAACGCATTAAGAAAGATGACATGATGTAGAGGGATAAACTCATGCAATATGATATAAACCCCATCTTTTTATCCTCGATGGCAACAATACAATACGTGCCTTGCTGCCCCTGCTATCACTGGGAAAGAACACCTCAAGATTGAACCCAAAGCTAAGCACTTCTCCCATTGCAAGAAAGATCAATCTAGTAGGCCAAACCAAATTGATAATTCGAAGAGACTTGCAAAGATAACTTAATCACACATAAAAGAATTCAAAGGAGATTCAAATATTTCTCATAGATAAACTTGATCATAAACCCACAATTCATTGGATCTCGACAAACACACCGCAAAAAGAGTTACATCGAATAGATCTCCAAGAAGATCGAGGAGAACATGGAATTGAGATTCAAAGAGAGAGAAGAAGCCATCTACCTAATAACTATGGACCCGAAGTTCTATGGTAAACTACTCACAACTCATCGGAGAGGCCTTGGAGATGATGTAGAGGCCCTCCATGGTCGATTCCCCCTCCGGCGGAGTGCCGACGAAGGCTCCAAGATGGGATCTCGCGGATATAGAAGGTTGCGGCGGTGGAAATAGTTTTTCGTGGTGCTCCTGGATGTTTTCGGGGTACGTGGATATATATAGGAGGGAGAAGTAAGTCGGTGGACGCTCGAGGGGCCCACAAGGGTGGGGGGCGCGCCCACCCCCAAGGGGCGTGCCGGGCACCCTTGTGGCCGCCTTGTTTGTTGCTTGGCTTCCACTCTAAGTCCTCTGGATTGCATTTGTTCCAAAAGGATCGCTCCCGAAGGTTTCATTCCGTTTGGACTCCGTTTGATATTCCTTTCCTTCGAAACACTGAAATAGGCAAAAAAACAGCAATTCAGGCTGGGCCTCCAGTTAGTAGGTTAGTCCCAAAAATGATATAAAAGTGTAGAGTAAAGCCCATAAACATCCAAAACTGGTAATATAATAGCATGGAACAATAAAAAAATATAGATATATTGGAGACGTACAGACAACAAGACATATAGCGTAACAAGGTCCACAAAACACAAATAAACATAGTTTTTGTAAACATGGTGTTATGAATAGTTCTGATTTATAGTAGATTCCCGATAGATCACTTGTCATACCGATAAATCGGCTCAAACGATGTATGTGAAGATAAGGCATAATCTTATCAGTCACCCCAAGAGTAGCGATAAATTGAACGATAAATAGCTGAATCGGAATATTTTTCTGAATAGTCCCAGCAACGCGGAGCTCCGTTCCCATGACACGGATACATTACACTAGTCTACGGTCGGCCATGGCGGATCCCTTTGTCTTCCCCACGTCCGGCAGCTCGCACATCGGATTGTCCGTAGCCATAAAGGTATATTCTTCCCCCATATTTTCTCTATGTCCGGGTGCGCTGATCATCGGAGCAGCAAAGGGGGTGCTTCGGCTGGAAGGGAATGGAGGCTCCTCCGCTTCTGTGAAGCTGAGGCGGAGGGTCAATGATGGTCTGTGTTGAACCGGGCAAGTCACCAGTTGTTCACTCTGGCGATGCACCAGCGGTGTCCTTCCTTGGACCCAAACCGTGGCGGCCTTCCATGTTCTATCTGTCCTCCCATATACTGACTCTGGAGTAAAATCAGCATGGTGTCACTGCACCCGGGCAGGAGCGCCCCAACAAACTCACAACCAGCGGTGCGTGTGGCAAACAGCGGTAAACACACTTGAGGCATTTCGGTCCGGCCCCTCATCAGGGGGAAGACTTGTATAGGATCTCCCCTTAGGTGAGATCAATGATATCAATCTATTTGAAGATACAAAAGATGTTAAAAAAATTATGGAAAATTTTGGAGACAGTCATCCATCTTTGATGTATAGGCTCAAAAATTTTTAGCACCTAATTCAAACTACACTTAGAGGACTAAAGAGGACAAAATCAAATGTGAATAGTGTAAAAAACGGTTGGCCCAAAGCTTACACTATTCATAGTCGATTATGTCTTTTTTGAATCTCTAATTGTAGAGGCTTGAGCGGAGGAAGCTCTTTGTCGCCTGCGCACGACGCTTGAGCGGGAGGTGCACCCTCCACTTCAAGTATGGCAGCCTAGCGACCCTCTACGTGAGGGTGTTTAGGGAGGATGGCCGCCGCGTGGGATGCTGCCCCGAAGACGGCAGCGACGGTGAAGGCGACGAGGGTGAGCTTGGCCTTGGCGACGTCCGCTCCTCCTCCCGTGGCGGCAGCTCTTCCTTGAATGAGAGATCGAGCAGCGGCGGCTACGACCAGCCCCCATGCCGTCGAGCTTGGATTGAGGGCGGCGGTGGGTCGTCCCACCGCCACGCTCCGATAAAGCTGGAGGGGAGCCCGGCATGAGCCCGGGGCTGCCGAACTTGGACTCAAGACCTGCCGCGGCCCCGGGCCACCTACGGAGGAACCGGTGGAGCGCCAGGGCCACCTTGAGGCGCTCCTTGAGGATGTGGCACTGGTGCTGGATCCGCACGCCCTTGGGCCATCTTTGTTTAGCCTTTGCTTTCTTCTGCAATTCGAGAAAAAGTAGTGTGCCCAGCTGGGGTGTGTAATGAACTATGGCAGTTATGCCCCCTTTTATGCTATGCTTATTATCTCAAGGCCATGTTATAGCGTCTATACTCTGGGTAGGCAAGGGTAGGATAACTTAGCTTGTCGCGTTTATAGTGGCTTCCCTCCTCACGAGGGTGAGGCCCTTGGTGCCTGGCGAAGGCCCCGTTCCCGGCGACTCGGGAGGCGCTTCGGCCCTCGGGAGGTATTATAGATCCGCTGTAGAGCTGTTTAGAGAAAAAGAAGCTTGTCTAGCACCTCGTTCCTTTCCGTGCGAGCCCCCTATCGTAGGTTAGCTGTGGCTTAATGCACCGCGTCGTGCTGCCCGAGGGGCATGGACATGAGGGGTGCTGGTGCCCGTGAGCTTGATCGAGGGCTCCTCGCGAGGATAAAGCCGAAGCACTGGGGCAGCGGGGTTCGACGCGGTGTGCACGCGCGAGGGCAGGCCCAAGGCACACACACCTGCCTAGCCCCCACGCGCGGGGCGCGCGGGGAAGGGCGACAGGCAACTGCCACACCTTCCCGGCCCTCAGGCTAAGAGCGAACAAAACAGGAGGAGAAAAATACAACTTGGTGAACCAAAGCACGAAAGCATCAACTTCATTAACGATCACTAAAAGACTACAAGCAACTTCGGAAAGCAAATGAAGAGCCGTGTCCAGCACCTAATCTAGTCTTCTCACCAGCGTGGAACTAAATGCTGCCACTAAGACGTGGGAGGGAGCCCCCGTGAGGCCCCAGGGTGGCTCTCGGGAGACTCCGGGGCGTGTACAGCCCCACTCATTATTACGTGAGAGTGTCACAAGCAGAGACCTTCACAAGCCGGAGCCTTGCTTCATGGGTAGAACTTCCGGAGGTGCTGGATGTTCCAGGCATTCTGGATGGGAACCCCGTTCTGTGTCTCCAGGCGCGCGGCGCCAGGCTGGAGACACGGGTAATCCTAAACGGTCCCTCCCACATGGGAGAGAGCTTATGCAGCCCCTTCCTAGAGAGCACCCGCCTCAGGACGAGGTGGCCCACCTCCAACATCCTGGAATGGACGCTGCAGTAGTGGTACCGCCGCAGCGCCTGCTGGTACCTCGCCGCTCGGAGCGAGGCTAGACAGCGGCATTCCTCCCCCAGCACGAGATCCATCCCCCGCATGGCGTCCTGACGTGCCTCGTCAAACACCAGGACCCGCGTGGAGCAATGCTTGACCTCGTGTGGGATAACTGCTTCAGCTCCGTAGACAAGGAAGAATGGTGTCTCTCCTGTTGGCTTGGTCGCGGTGGTACGGATGGACCACAGCATGGACTGGAGCTCGTCGAGCCAGCCCCTACCGTAGGCCTCGAGCTACTTCTTGAAGGTCCTTGCCTTGAGGCCCCTCAGGACCTCGACGTTGGCACGCTCAGCTTGGCCGTTGCTCCTGGGGTGTGCCACTGAGGCGTAGCATATCTGTGTTCCAAGGTCAGCGCAGTATATTTTGAAAAGGTTGCTAGTGAACTGCGAGCCGTTGTCGGTGATGATGCGGTTTGGGACCCCAAACCGGCTCATGAGGCCCTTGATGAACTTGACGGCTGATCCAGCCGGGATGGTGCGGACGACTTCTACCTCCGCCCATTTGGTGAACTTGTCGATGGCGACATAAAGGTAGCGGTAGCCCCCTGGCGCTTGAGGGAACGGCCCCAGGATGTCCAGCCCCCAGACCGCGAACAACCATGTGATAGGGATAGTCTGGAGGCCCTGCGCGGGCTGGTGAATTTGCTTGGCGTGGAACTGGCATGCTTTGTAGGAGCGCACCAGCTCGACAGCGTCGTTGAGTGCAGTGGGCCAATAGAAGCCGCTGCAGAACACCTTGCCCACAAGAGTGTGCGACGAGGAATGATGCCTGTAGTCCCCACCATGTATGTCCGCCAGCAGCTGGAGCCCCTGCTCCCTAGAGATGCATCGTAATGAAACGTCATTGGGACTCTTGCAGTACAACTCACCGTCATGGATGCAGTACGCGGTGGCCTGACGAGCCACGCGCTCGGCATCCTCCTCCTTCTCCGGAAGGGTCCCCTAAAGTAGGTATTTCTTGAACTCCTCAGTTCAGCACCCCTACTGAGGCTCGAGCGCGAGGAGCAAGCAGGCCCCTGAGGGAGGGCCGCATGCTGGGGCGCCAGTTGCTGGTGCTTGGGGTAGATCCTCCTGAGGTGGCACTGGAGTCGTGGTGGGGGGTGTCAGTGTCCAAACCGGTGGATCTCGGGTAGGGGGTCCTGAAATGTGCGTCTAAGGCTAATGGTAACAGGAGGCGGGGGGCACGATGTTTACCCAGGTTCGGGCCCTCTCAATGGAGGTAATACCCTACTTCCTGCTTGATTGATCTTGATGATATGAGTATTACAAGAGTTGATCTACCACGAGATCGTAGAGGCTAAACCCTAGAAGCTAGCCTATGATTATGATTGTTGTTGTCCTACGGACTAAACCCTTCGGTTTATATAGACACTGGAGGGGGCTAGGGTTACACAGAGTCAGTTACACAGAAGGAGATCTACATATCCGAATTGCCATGCTTGCCTTCCACGCAAAGGAGAGTCCCACTCGGACACGGGACGCAGTCTTCAATCTTGTATCTTCATAGTCCAACAGTCCGGCAAAAGTATATAGTCCGGCTGTCCGAGGACCCCCTAATCCAGGACTCCCACAGTAGCCCCTGAACCAGGCTTCAATGACGATGAGTCCGGCGCGCAGATTTTCTTCGGCATTGCAAGGCAGGTTCCTTCTCTGAATACTCCATAGAAAATCTTGAATATGAGGATCGTGTCCGGCTCTGCAAAATAATTTCCACATACCACCGTAGAGAGCACAATATTTTACAAATCTAATCTGCTGACAACTTTTCATAGCACGTCGTCATGCCATGGCCCGGTCATTATTTGAACCGTTTTTCTCAACCAGCTACTGCACGTATTACGACGCGGTTTCCTTGGCACGTCTTGTCGAAGCAGAGATCGTGTCCCCTTATCACGAGATTCTCATCAATACGGGTGTGGGTAACCCAACCGCGCCATTAATCACGGCGCTTGGGGAATAAGTGATTTTACGGGGCAAGTAGGGAGGCGCACAGTTTCTACTGCCTTTATAAAGGGATAAGGATTCCTCTTTTTCACCCACGCCTTCTACTTCCTTCGCTCATCCATTCTCGCACACCCGAGCTCCAGCGCCCAAGTTCTCACCTTCTCCGTAAAGCCATTCCAAACATGTCCGGAGCGGGAGGCAAGTGGATGGCATCCTCCGTCACGGAGGAGGACGTCACAAAGCTCTGGGAAGCCGGATACTTGGCCGCAGACATTGCGCACCGGCTCCCGGACACAGGGCAGATCGTCCCTACTCCGTAACCCCATGAGAGGGTCGTATTCCTTGCCCACTTCATCCGCGGACTGGGATTCCCCCTCAACCCATTTGTCCGCGGGCTCATGTTCTACTATGGGCTAGATTTCCATGATCTGGCCCCCAATTTCATCCTCAATATCTCCGCGTTTATCGTGGTGTGCGAGGCTTTCCTCCGCATCAAGCCCCACTTCGGCCTGTGGCTAAAGACCTTCAACGTGAAGCCGAAGATAGTGGTCGGCCAGCAAGCGGAGTGCGGAGGCGCCATGGTGGGCAAGATGTCCAACGTCATATGGCTCGAAGGTTCCTATGTGGAGACCGTGAAGGGGTGGCAATCGGGGTGGTTCTACATCACCGAGCCGCGTGACACCAACTGGGCGGCGGCCCCCGAATTTCGATCTGGCATCCCCATGCGGCTCACCTCCAGGAAAAAGAAGGGCTTAGCCTGGGGTGCGCCGGCGGAGCTGACCGGACTCCAGAACTGCGTCAAAAATATGATAAGCAAGAAGATCAAGCTTGTCAACATGGTCCAGGTCATGCTCTTCCGCCGGATTCTCCCGTGTCAAAGTTGAAAGAACATGTGGTGCCCCCATGTTTGGTTTTGGCAATTGATGGCAATCTCTATGGACTAATGGTTGCCTTGAGTTATATTTGAAGCGTTTGTCCATAGGCTTTTCTTGGAGTCCATTTGTTGGTTTCAAGGAGAGTTTGTGATGAACACGGTGCTATTAAGGAATTATCCAAAGATCGGTCATGTGAGTGTTGAGCTTATTGCAAGCTTGTCTTGAAGAAGAAGATTGTGTGATCATTCATGTATACCTTCAAGACATCATCCAAATGATGAGAGTTGGAAAGATTCAACACACAAAGCGCACAAGATGTACCGAGGGATCAAGTGATCCCATGGTATGGTAAGCATTGTCCATTACACTTTGTGTGCTAACCCATGGTCTTCCCGGGAGTTCTTTGTGGGGTTAGGTTGCAGTGTGCAAGTTCAAGTGATGCATCATGAAGAGATCAAGTGCTTGACAATGGACTTGTGAAGATGAGCGGAAGAGTGGCTCACCCATAGTGGAGTATGGGAGAGCAATCAACTAGTCTTCATCGAGCCAACGCAATCAAGAAAGGTGGTCCATCTTGAGGAGGAGTAGATCATCATCATCTAGCTCAAGTGGTCTTTGTGCAAGGCAAAGGTTTGCCCTTGATAGGTTTTCTATTTTACCGGTCTCATGGTAGTTGTGGGAGACCGGGTTATAGGATCGATTGTCGTACTATCAAGGGGGGCTCTCGATGAGTTGCCTGATCGTATCGTTCGTAGAGAGCTCAAAGCATTGCATCCTTACATCATATTTATTGGTTCTTGTTTGGTTCTTCTCCTTGTGAGATTTGGAGCTTATGGTCATTTTTATGACAAGCTCGAGTTCGTCGAAAACGGAGTTCACATGCTTCTTCTATGATGTTTTCGATGTTGGAGGGTATGCCGGTTCTTCTCTGTTGGAGGTTTCACTCTTTTGTTTGTTAAGCTACCTCCTCTACCTCTTCTTACTATAACCAGTATATTCGTGAGAGGTATCTAAGCCCCCGTACTAATTTAACAGGACTGGGTGGCGACAGCGGAGCAGATCGACTGTCCAGCACCGCTACCTGAAGATCCAGCAACTGCTCTCCTGACGAAGATGCTGTTTCCGGTGCCCTATTAGGTGCTAGAGAAGAAGGCCAAGAATAAGGTCACGGGGACTAGAAAATGTCTCCGGCGCAAGGTTGTGTCGGACTCATCGTTAGAAGACATCAAGGCGCACTCCTCCAACGAAAACGAGGAGGAGGAAGAAGAAAACCCTCCCCCCAAACCAAGGGGGAGAAGAAAAGGAAGGCCGCCCCATTTGGGGAGGCCGAAGGGTCCAAGAAGGTAAGGACCCTCCCTCCGGATCACTCCACAACAGCCGCCTACAACGACGAGGAGTGGTTGCCCATGGACAAGCCCCGGGCGAAGTCGTAAGTATCCGGACACTATAATACTTCCGGTATATTTTGCTTTATTGCTTCTTATCATGTTAAATATGATCGTGCAGTCCACCCAAAGTCCGCATCGACTTATCCTCCTCGGATGGGTCCTTGAGTGCATCGGCGATGAACGGCGATTCACTCCCTACGGCCACCACCCCTCGGCCCGCGGATGACACCCAAGTTCTGTCTCAGAGGATACCGGGCCAGGGGGAGACAGATCTGGAGGCGCCCCAAGGCGAAATCCCCGACGTTGGGCACATGAGGGGGAGACCCCCATGGATTCTGATGAGGGGGGCCGCAGCAAGTTTGGCCCCCAGCCGGATACTGCGTCGGAACCTCCAGTGGTTCCGGATTCAGGCAGGCAGCCCCTCGCTAAGGGGGGCGAGCCGCCTGTGCCGATGACCTTTGTCCATCCAGAGGCATCGGACAACTTGCTGGAAGCACTTCAGGGAAGCTTCCCTTGATGAAGAACACCGTACTCTTATGAGTACGGTGATTGCGAAGGTTCGGTCTGCCAAAAGCGGATTGACCGAAGCCTGCGCCAGCCTCCTAACAGGCTTTGAGGTAAGTAATTAAATTATGAGAAAATATCACAGTATAGACAGTAGCCCCTGATGCTCTGTTTCGTGTTCGGAAAGAAAGGCCGAACAGAGGATCAAATAACATCCACAGGAGTCTAATCATATTATGTCTATGTGAATAAGCAGGCGTCGCTACTGGCCGCTGCCACCTGCACTGCGGAGGTCTCTAGACTGAAGCGGGACCTGGGGCGGGCCGAGGAAGAGCTCGGCCTCATGAAGAGGCAGCTCGAGGAGAACAAAGGTAAGTGATACTCCGTCCTTGTGTCATATAAAGGAAAGATTGTTGATGCTAATAGAAGTATCATGAATTTTAATAGGGGCCACGACCGAAGTGGCGGTCCTTAAGAAGGTGCTGTCTGAGGCCAAAGACAAAGCAGCCAAGGAGCGCACCGAGCGCGAGAAGTAGGAGGCTCGGGTTGATGAGGTCCTGCAAGAGCTCCAGGACTTCGTCAAAAAATTTGAGTCCTTGGAGCGTGACTCCAGGACGCAAGAGTCCGAGCTTGCGAAGGCCCTCCAGAGCGTGCAAGACGCCAAGGCCGAAGCCCAAATGGCCCTCCAAGAGATTCAGGCGGCTAAGAAGATAGCGGCGGGTAAGGCCCTCCAGAGCAAAGCAAGTTATGAAGGACCGATGCCCTTGAGCGACCAGCTGAAGCAACCGGTCGAACTGCACAAGGCGGCCGAACTGGCCATGAAGGACTTCATAGTCCGGCTGTGGCCTGGCGAGCCCCTGCCCAGCAGCTACTTCGGCCTTGTGAAGTGGATGGTAAATGCCTGTCCGCAGCTGGAAGTCATTAAGCGGTCTGTCTGCACTAAAGGTGCGCGCAGGGCCTTGGCCCGTGCGAAAGTGCACTGGGCGAAGATGGACGCCGAGAAGCTGGTGACGGAGGGGCCGCTGAAGGGCAAGGAGCATCGCCACCCCGAACAGTGTTATGACAATGTCCTGAAGGTTGCCCGCCTTGTGGCGGAGGAATGTGCTAAGGATGTAATATTTGAATGAATGTACTTATGTCATCCTGTAAGAAGAAAACGAGTTCATGTGCGCTATATAACGCTTGTTGATTTAAAATATTACCTTCTGTGCGGCCATTTATAAAATCTGAGAGTTGGCTAGTCGTCGGCTTCTGCCCCCCATGTAACTAGTACTGGGGTGTTCGGGATAAATCTAAACACTCCTTTATCCAAAATTTTGGTCCTTTAAGGAGGTGTAGCGCAGCGAACAAGGCAATCGGACTATATAGCTTTAACACTCTCACTTAGCCATAGAAGTCTACAATTTTAAATTTTGGCGAAACCCCTAGTATTCGGAAGGCCGGACTTGGGGCGTTATACACGCCTAAATCGGACAAGGACAATTCCTCGCCCGAAGCGGAAAAAATCTTTAAGGATTTGAGACCTCTCGAACAGCGACCAGCTCTGGATGCATCATGACAGTTAGTTTTCGGCTTTCTCTACTGAGGTGCTTGTCCGGAAGAACTGGGACACAATTGGAGTAGTTCTCCCTGTGCTACCTTAGCCGATATAGCGGAACATAAGTCACCAAAACATGGGAGCCGGGCAAACCCAACTATTGAACCCAAACATGATTCGGAGCTGATGCATATAATGCTATAAGTTTGGGGTGCCGCACTATTGAAAGTGTTCGGACTTTTCTTGCCGTGTTATGGGGTACATAGAAGCCCCTGGCGAACTGAACATACCAAAGTGTACGGGTGCAATTTGTAATAAATGAGCAGTCAAGGAAAAAGATAAAGAAAATGTAATAATAAGCTGACGCTATATATTTTTTCCATTGTCATTTAAATAATACGTCAAAGCGTATATATACAAGTAGTGCAATAAGCAAAATAGGACTATTTGACATGTCCTAACCAAGGGTAAGCTGCGTGTGGGTATATAAAATAGGTATAACGATCGTTATCAGAGACCACCTGGGTATTCCCTTATACGTCAAAGCTTCTTGCCTCCTTGGTTTTTCCTTCCCGTGACGAGTCCGATAATCCGGCTATCTGAAAGGGCTTCTAGAAAGTAGAATCTTAAAAGAATGAAAATGATGAAGGTATTCGGGTCCTGGGGCGGTTGGGCCGCATTGTGGACTACGTCGTAGTCGTGCCTCCGCCTATGCCCATGGTATTTTTAGTGCGTAATTATGTACGCGCGGCACAAATTTTGCCGCTTGACTGGGACTAGGACGGAGGCTGAATTGCTAGTCGAGCTCTGGACGTGCCGGACAATCCTGTTGCAGGGTACTCCGGACTCGCTTGACGGTGTCCGGGGGCTTTATCGCCGGATGGGCGTTCTGCCTAAGAAGACTGCTTTGTAATTCTGCTGCGAGGGCCGCAGTGTGCTCCTCCGTACGGAGCGAGCGTCCTGTGTTTCCATTACCTGTTATAACCCCGCGAGGTCCTGGCATCTTGAGCTTGAGGTATGTGTAGTGCGGTACCGCATTGAATCAAGCAAATGCGGTTCATCCGGGTAGGGCATGATAACCACTACGGAAGGGGACGATATCGAAGATTAACTCCTCGCTTCGGAAGTTGTCCGGAGATCCGAAGACTACTTCCAGTGTGATTGAGCCCGTACAATAGGCCTCTACACCTGGTATTACACCTTTAAAGGTGGTTTTGGTGGGTTTGATCCTTGAGAGATCGATGCCCATTTTGCACACTGTATCCTGATAAAGCAGGTTCAAGCTGCTGCCACCATCCATAAG
Organism: Triticum timopheevii; assembly: GCA_963921465.1. NCBI lineage: Eukaryota > Viridiplantae > Streptophyta > Magnoliopsida > Poales > Poaceae > Triticum > Triticum timopheevii. The sequence continues at coordinate 346,198,991 of OY997270.1, read as the reverse complement.
GATTCGTGTGGAGGTGGAATCCGTCGATTATGGGGTCGAGGACCAATGCGGCTGAACCGCCATGACGGATACTGGTAGGATGGTCCCTGTGATCGAAAGTGATCGGGCAAGAAGACCATGGGTTGAAGTTTGGGGTGACTGGCTCCATCGCATAGACGTCCCTTAGTGCACGCTTCCGTTCCCGCTTGGGGATATGGGTTGCGTATATCATGCTCACCGTTTTCACCTGGGGAGGAAATTTCTTCTGCCCTCTTGTGTTCGGCGGCCGGGACTCCTTGTCGTCATCGCTATGCAGCCCCTTTTCCTTGTTATCGGCATTCACCTTGCCGGCCTGTTTGAACACCCAGCATTCTCTGTTGGTGTGGTTGGCTGGTTTATCGGGGGTGCCATGAATTTGACATGAGCGCTCGAGTATGCGGTCCAGACTGGACGGGCCCAGATTGTTTCTTTTGAATGGCTTTTTCACTGACCGGACTTAGAGCCACTAAATCCTGCATCGACTGCCGTGTCTTCGGCGTTATCGCCACTGTTGCGACGCTTGTGTCTGTTGCGTCGTGGCTTGCCGTTGCTATCTCTGGCATCTGAACTGCCAGGATTTCTTGATGTGATGTTGCTATGCACCAGCCAGCTATCCTCGCCCGCACAAAAGCGGGTCATGAGTGTCGTGAGGGCTGCCATGGACTTCGGTTTCTCTTGGCCAAGGTGTCGGGCGAGCCACTCATCGCGGATGTTATGCTTAAAGGCCGCTAGGGCTTCGGCATCTGGATAGTCGATGATTTGGTTCTTTTTAGTTAGGAACGAGTCCAGAATTTCCTGGCTGACACTCTGGGCTGTTGGGTTATGTGACTTAAGTCATCAGCATCCGGTGGTCGCACATAAGTGCCCTGGAAGTTGTCAAGGAATGTGTCTTCCAGGTTCTCCCAACTGCCAATGGAGTTTGCCAGCAAGCTGTTCAGCCAATGCCGAGCTGGTCCTTTGAGCTTAAGTGGGAGGTATTTGATGGCATGTAGATCATCGCCGCGGGCCATGTGAATGTGGAGAAGGAAATCTTCAATCCATACCGCAGGGTCTGTTGTACTATCATATGATTCAATGTTCACGGGTTTAAACCCTTCTGGGAATTCATGATCCATTACTTCATCAGTGAAGCATAGGGGGTGTGAGGCGCCTCTGTGCCGGGCTATATCACAATGCAGTTCAAATGAGTCTGATCTGTTGTATTCGGCCCGACCGGATTTGTTTTTAGTATATCCGGTGTAACGGTCGTCGTCACACGTTGATGTCTACTACACAACCTTCTTCTTGTAGATGTTGTTGGGCCTCCAAGTGCAGAGGTTTGTAGGACAGTAGCAAATTTCCCTCAAGTGGATGACCTAAGGTTTCTCTCAAACAACCCTGCAACCCTGCAACCAAATAACAAAGAGTCTCTTGTGTCCCCAATACACCCAATACAATGGTAAATTGTATAGGTGCACTAGTTCGGCGAAGAGATGGTGATACAAGTGCAATATAGATGGTATATATAGGTTTTTGTAATCTGAAATTATAAAAACAACAAGGTAACTAATGATAAAAGTGAGCGTAAACGGTATTGCAATGGTAGGAAACAAGGCCTAGGGTTCATACTTTCACTAGTGCAAGTTCTCTGAACAATAATAACATAGATAGATCATATAACAATCCGTCAACATGCAACAAAGAGTCACTCCAAAGCCACTAATAGTGGAGAACAAACGTAAAGATTATGGTAGGGTACGAAACCACCTCAAAGTTATCCTTTTTGATCTATCTATTCAAGAGTTCGTAGTAAAATAACATAGATCTATTCTTTCCGCTCGATCTATCATAGAGTTCATACTAGAATAACACCTTAAGACACAAATCAACCAAAACCCTAATGTCACCTAGATACTCCATTGTCACCTCAAGTATCCGTGGGCATGATTATACGATATGCATCACACAATCTCAAATTCATCCAACCAACACAAAGTACTTCAAAGAGTGCCCCAAAGTTTCTACCAGAGAGTCAATACAAAAAAGTGTGCCAACCCCTATGCACAGGTTCATGGGCGGAACCCGCAAGTTGATCACCAAAACATACATCAAGTGGCATGTGATATCCCATTGTCACCACAGATAAACACGGCAAGACATACATCAAGTGTTCTCAAATCCTTAAAGACTCAATCCAATAATATAACTTCAAAGGGAAAACTCAATCCATTACAAGAGAGTAGAGGGGGAGAAACATCATAAGATCCAACTATAATAGCAAAGCTTGCGATACATGAAGATCGTGCCATAGAGAGAACACGAGAGAGAGAGAGAGAGAGAGAGAGAGAGAGATCAAACACATAGCTACTGGTACATACCCTCAGCCCCGAGGGTGAACTACTCCCTCCTCGTCATGGATAGCACCGGCATGATGAAGATGGCCACCGGTAATGGGTTCCCCCTCCGGTAGGGTGCCGGAACGGGCTCCCGAGAGGTTTTTGGTGGCTACAGAGGCTTGCGGCGGCGGAACTCCCGATCTATCTTCTTCGTCAATGTTTTTAGGGTACGTAGGCTTATATAGGCGAGAGAAATCGGTCGAGGGAGCCTCGAGGGGCCCATGAGAGGGTACGGCGTGCCCAGGGGGTGGGCGCCCCCCCTGTCTCGTGGCCTCCTCGATGATCCCCTGGCTTGCACTCCAAGTTCCTAGGATTGGCTCTGTTCCAAAAATAACTTTGCTGAAGGTTTCATTCCGTTTGGACTCCGTTTGATATTCATTTTCTTCGAAATACTGAAACAGGCAATAAAACAGCAATATGGGTGGGCCTCCGGTTAGTAGGTTAGTCCCAAAAATGATATAAATGTGTAAAATAAAGCCCATAAACATCCAAAAGGGGTAATATAATAGCATGGAACAATCAAAAATTATAGATACATTGGAGACGTATCAAGCATCCCCAAGCTTAATTCCTGCTCGTCCTCGGGTAGGTAAATGATAAAAACAGAATTTTTGATGTGGAATGCTACCTAGCATAATTCTCAATGTAATTTTCTTTATTGCGGCATGAATGTTCAGATCCAAATGATTCAAAATAAAAGTTCATATTGACATAAGAAATAGTGATACTTCAAGCATACTAATCAAAGTAATCATGTCTTCTCAAAATAACATGGACAAAGAAAGTTATCCCTACAAAATCATATAGTCTGGCTGTTGCTCTATCTTCATTACACAAAGTATTTAATCATGCACAACCCTGATGAAAAACCAAGCAATTGTTTCATACTTTAATAATCTCAAACTTTTTCAACTTTCACGCAATACATGAGCGTGAGCCATGGACATAGCACTATATGTGGAATAGAATGGTGGTTGTGGAGAAGACAAAAAGGAGAAGATAGTCTCACATCAACTAGGCGTATCAACGGGCTATGGAGATGCCCATTAATATATATCAATGTGAGTGAGTAGGGATTGCCATGCAACGGATGCACTAGAGCTATAAATATATGAAAGCTCAACAAAAGAAACTAAGTGGGTGCACATCCAACTTGCTTGCTCACGAAGACCTAGGGCATTTTGAAGAAGCCCATCATTGGAATATACAAGCCAAGTTCTATAATGAAAAATTGCCACTAGTATATGAAAGTGACAACATAGGAGACTCTCTATCATGAAGATCATGGTGCTACTTTGAAGCACAAGTGTGGAAAAAGAGATAGTAGCATTGTCCCTTCTCTCTTTTTCTCTCATTTTATTCTTTTTTTTCTTTTTTTTCTTTTTTTTCTTTTTTCTTTTTTTCCTTTTTTTTCTTTGGCCTCTTTTTTTTTGTAAAGTCCGAAGTCTCATCCCGACTTGTGGGGGAATCATAGTCTCCATCATCCTTTCCTCACTGGGACAATGCTATAATAATGAAGATCATCACACTTTTATGGATTTACAACTCAAGAATTACAACTCAAAGCTAGAACAAGATATGACTCTATATGAATGCCTCCGGCGGTGTACCGGGATATGCAATGAATCAAGAGTGACATGTATGAAAATTCTGAAGGTGGCCTTGCCACAAATACAATGTCAACTACATGATCATGCAAAAAGCAATATGACAAAAGTAATGCGTGTCATATGAACGGAACAGTGGAAAGTTGCATGGCAATATATCTTGGAATGGCTATGGAAATGCCATAATAGGTAAGTATGGTGGTTGTTTTGAGGAAGGTATATGGTGGGTGTATGGTACCGGCGAAAGTTGCGCGGCACAAGAGAGGCTAGCAATGGTGGAGGGGTGAGGGTGCGTATAATCCATGGACTCAACATTAGTCAAAAGAACTCATATACTTATTGCAAAAATCTATAAGTCATCAAAAACAAAGTATTATGCGCATGCTCCTATGGGGATAGATTGGTAGGAAAAGACCATCGCTCGTCCCCGATCGCCACTCATAAGGAAGACAATCAATAAATAAAATTGTGCTCCAACTTCATCACAAAGCGGTTCACCATACGTGCATGATACGGGAATCACAAACCTCAACACAAGTATTTTTCATAATCAGCTCAACTAGCATGACTTTAATATCACTACCTCCATATCTCAAAACAATCAAGCATCAAATTGATCATAGCATCCAATTCACTTTCTATGATAGTTTTTATTATACCCAACTTGGATGCTCATCATTCTAGGACCAACTTTGTAACCATAGCAAATACCATGCTGTTCTAAAAGACTCTCAAAATAATATAAGTAAAGCATGAGAGACTAGCAATTTCTACAAAATATAACCACCGTCGTGCTCTAAAAGATATAAGTGATGCACTAGAGCAAATGACAAACTACTCCGAAAGATATAAGTGAAGATCAATGAGTAGCTAAATAATTATGTAACTATATGAAGACTCTCTCTCATTTAAGAATTTCAGATCTTGGTATTGTATTCAAACAGCAAGCAAGGCAAAACAAAACGACATTGCAAGGATAGCACAACTCATGTGAAGAAGCAAAAACTTAGGCTCAACCAATACTAACCGATAGTTGTTGAAGAAGAAAGGTGGGATGCCTACCGGGGCATCCCCAAGCTTAGGTGCTTGAGACTTCTTGAAATATTATCTTGGGGTTCCTTGGTCATCCCCAATATTGAACATTTGTGTCTCCTTAATTCCTCTCATATCATGGTTTCTCTTTTTATCAAAAGCTTCATCCACACCAAACTCAACAAGAACTCGGGAGATAGGTTAGTATAAACCAATGCAAAACCTTATCATTCTCTACTGTAACAAATCACTAAAATTATTATTCAACATTGCATACTAAATTCCTCTGCATATTAATACTCCTATCCTCAAATAGAATCATTAAACAAGCAAACATATGCAAACAATGCAAACATAACAGCAATCTGCCAAAACAGTACAGTCTGTAAAGAATGCAAGATTCATCAAACTTCCCTAACTCCAACAATTATGAAATAAAATTCCCACTGTATTAAATTTATCAGATCTTATTATTCAAAAAGTTTCAACATTATATCAAGCTCTGAATTTTCTAGGGAATTTTTGCAACAGCGGTAAACTTTCTGTTTTCAAACAGCAACATGTATACTAGCAAAATAAGCATGGTAAAGGCTATCCTTGACATTTTTATTGAAAATAAAGATGCAAAACATTATTCCAAATAACAGCAAGCAAATACTAACAAAAGAAAATGACGCTCCAAGCAAAACACATATCACGTGGTGAATAAAAATATAGCTCCAAGTAAAGTTACCGATGAACGAAGACGAAAGAGGGGATGCCTTCCGGGGCATCCCCAAGTTTAGGCTCTTGGTTGTCCTTGAATGTTACCTTGGGGTACCTTGGGCATCCCCAAGCTTAGGCTCTTTCCACTCCTTATTACATAGTCCATCAAATCTTTACCCAAAACTTGAAAACTTCACAACACAAAACTCAACAGAAAACTCGTAAGCTCCGTTAGTATAAGAAAATAAAACCACCAATTAGGTACTGTAATGAACTCATTCTAAATTCATATGGATGTAATATATACTGTATTCCAACTTATCTATGGTTCATACCCTCCGATACTACTCATAGATTCATCAAAATAGGCAAACAACACATAGAAAACAGAATATGTCAAAAACAGAACAGTCTGTAGTAATCTGTATCAAACGTATACTTCTGGAACTCCAAAAATCCTACGAAATTAGGAAGTCCTAAGCAATTGGTGTAACAATCCAGAGCAAAAATAATCAGATCAAAATCACTTTTATGTGAATTAACAAAACTAATTTACTGGGTGCAAAAGTTTCTGATTCTCAGCAGGATCAACACAACTATCACCGTAAGCTATCCTAAAGGTCTTACTTGGCACTTTATTGAAACAAAAGCTATAAAACATGATTATTACAGTAGCATAATCATGCGGACACACAAAAACAGTAAGGATAAATATTGGGTTGTCTCCCAACGAGCGCTTTTCTTTAATGCCTTTTAGCTAGGCATGATGATGACAATGATGCTCACATAAAAGATAAGAATTGAAACATAAATGGAGCATCATGAAGCATATGACTAGAATATTTAAGCCTAACCCACTTCCTACGCATTGGGATTTTGCGAGCAAACAACTTATGGGAACAATAATCAATTAGCATAGGAAGTTAAAACAAGCATAGCTTCAAGATTTTAAGCACATAGAGAGGAAACTTGATATTATTGCAATTCCTACAAGCATATGTTCCTCCCTCATAATAATTTTCAGTAGCATCATGAATAATTCAACAATATAAACAGCACCTAATGCATTCTTTTCATGATCTACAAGCATAGAAAATTTACTACTCTCCACATAAGCAAATTTCTTCTCATGAATAGTAGTGGGAGCAAACTCAACAAAATAATTATCATGTGAGGCATAATCCAATTGAAAACTAAAATCACGATGACAAGTTTCATGGTTATCATTATTCTTAATAGCATACAAGTCATCACAATAATCATCATAGATAGCAACTTTGTTCTCATAATCAATTGGAACCTCTTCCGAAATAGTGGAATCATCACTAAATAAAGTTGACACTCTTCCAAATCCACTTTCATCAATATAATCATCATAAATAGGAGGCATGCTTTCATCATAATAAATATTCTCATCAAAACTTGGGGGACTAAAAATATCATATTCATCAAACATAGCTTCCCCAAGCTTGTGGCTTTGCATATCATTAGCATCATGGATATTCAAGGAATTCATACTAACAACATTGCAATCATGCTCATCATCCAAAGATTTAGTATCAAACATTCTATAGATTTCTTCTTCTAGCACTTGAGCACAATTTTCCTTTTCATCAAACTCACGAAAGATATTAAAAAGATGAAGCGTATGAGACAAACTTAACTCCATTATTTTGTACTTTTTCTTTTATAAACTAAACTAGTGATAAAACAAGAAACAAAAAGATTCAATTGCAACATCTAAAGATATACCTTCAAGCACTCACATCCCTGGCAACGGCGCCAGAAAAGATCTTGATGTCTACTACACAACCTTCTTCTTGTAGACGTTGTTGGTCCTCCAAGTGCAGAGGTTTGTAGGACAGTAGCAAATTTCCCTCAAGTGGATGACCTAAGGTTTATCAATCCGTAGGAGGCGTAGGATGAAGATGGTCTCTCTCAAACAACCCTGCAACCAAATAACAAAGAGTCTCTTGTGTCCCCAACACACCCAATACAATGGTAAATTGTATAGGTGCACTAGATCGGCGAAGAGATGGTGATACAAGTGCAATATAGATGGTAGATATAGGTTTTTGTAATCTGAAATTGTAAAAACAGCAAGGTAACTAATGATAAAAGTGAGCGTAAACGGTACTGCAATGGTAGGAAACAAGGCCTAGGGTTCATACTTTCACTAGTGCAAGTTCTCTCAACAATAATAACATAGATAGATCATATAACATTCCATCAACATGCAACAAAGAGTCACTCCAAAGCCACTAATAGCGGAGAACAAACGTAGAGATTATGGTAGGGTAAAACCTCCTCAAAGTTATCCTTTTTGATCTATCTATTCAAGAGTTCGTAGTAAAATAACATAGAGCTATTCTTTCCGCTCGATCTATCATAGAGTTCATACTAGAATAACACCTTAAGACACAAATCAAACAAAACCCTAATGTCACGTAGATACTCCATTGTCACCTCAAGTATCCATGGGCATGATTATACGATATGCATCACACAATCTCAGATTCATCCAACCAACACAAAGTACTTCAAAGAGTGCCCCAAAGTTTCTGCCGGAGAGTCAATACAAAAACGTGTGCCAACCCCTATGCATAGGTTCATGGGCGGAACCCGCAAGTTGATCACCAAAACATACATCAAGTGGCACGTGATATCCCATTGTCACCACAGATAAACACGACAAGACATACATCAAGTGTTCTCAAATCCTTAAAGACTCAATCCGATAAGATAACTTCAAAGGGAAAACTCAATCCATTACAAGAGAGTAGAGGGGGAGAAACATCATAAGATCCGACTATGATAGCAAAGCTCGCGATACATCAAGATCGTGCCATAGGGAGAACATGAGAGAGAGAGAGAGATCAAACACATAGCTACTGGTACATACCCTCAGCCCCTAGGGTGAACTACTCCCTCCTCGTCATGGATAGCGCCGGGATGATGAAGATGGCCACCGTTGATGGGTTCCCCCTCCGGGAGGGTGCCGGAACGGGCTCCCGAGAGGTTTTTGGTGGCTACAGAGGATTGCGGCGGCGGAACTCCCGATCTATCTTCTTCGTCAATGTTTTTAGGATACGTAGGCTTATATAGGCGAAAGAAGTTGGTTGGGGGAGCCTCCAGGGGCCCACAAGAGGGTAGGGCGCGCCCAGGGGGGTGGGCGCGCCCCCCTGTCTCGTGGCGTCCTTGATGATCCCCTGGCTTGCACTCCAAGTTCCTGGGATTGGTTCTGTTCCAAAAATAACTTTGCCAAAGGTTTCATTCCGTTTGGACTCCGTTTGATATTCCTTCTCTTCAAAATACTGAAACAGGCAATAAAACGGCAATATGGGCTGGGCCTCCGGTTAGTAGGTTAGTCCCAAAAATGATATAAATGCGTAAAATAAAGTCCATAAACATCCAAAACGGGTAATATAATAGCATGGAATAATAAAAAATTATAGATACGTTGGAGACGTATCATGGGGCGCGCCCCCACAATCCATAGATCGATCTTGACTGGCCTGCTTTGTTATCCAATATGTCTCGCAGGTCCTGCGTGTAGCCCCGGGCCTTCGTATTTTTGCTTGTTTGGCGACGGGGTGCGGGTTGGTATTCGGGCTGATACGCCGCTTTGTCTCGGCCACGAGGTGGCCAGTCAGCCGCATCGTGCACTGGTAGTGTGGGCTTTAATGCATCTTCCTCGAGCTGAGGTAGCGACCTGCGCTTTGGGTAACTTTTGGTTGGGCGCTCGAGTCCGTATTCCTTGGCTGCGAGGACCTCAGTCCATCTATCAGTTAGCAGATCTTGATCAGCTTGAAGCTACTGTTGTTTCTTCTTCGGGCCTTTTGCAGTGGCTATAAGCCGGCGCTTGAAGCGGTCTGGCTCGATGGGGTCCTCAAGCATGATGAATTCTTCGTCGCCGAGGCTCACTTCGTCTTCAGAGTGGGGCATGTAATTGTCATCCTCTGATTCTCTGTCTGTTGCCTGTTCCTTGGGGCTAGCTTGCCCATCCTCCTGCCCGGCCTGCTCAAAGCCTGGCTGGGCGGGATTGTTTTCGTCTTTGGCACCATGGATTGCTATCATCTCTTCTGCCGGTATCGCTACTTTTGCTATGGCGGGGCTTAGAGCGGCGCCGGTGACGCTGGTTCTTAGATTGATTCTCACGGGGATTATCCTCTGTTGCCTCATCGCCATTGTTTTCTTTGGGGGTGTCCACCATATATATATATATATATATCATATGATGATGTGGCTGTCCAGCGCCCTGTGGGCGGTGGTTCCTATTCTTCTCCTGCATCGTCGTCCATACTGTCGATATCTTCAGAGTCGAAGTCAAGCATGTCGGTTAAGTCATCGACAGTGGCTATTAAGTGGGTGGTGGGTGGGGAACTAATTTCTTCGTCGTCCGCTTCCCACTCAAGCCGGACATAGTTCGGCCAGGAGTCTCCTGATAGAGAGAGAGAGAGAGACCTCAATGAATTTAGCACATCGCCCAAGGGTGAGTGGTGAAAGATATCCGTGGAGGAAAACTCCATGATCGGTGCCCAATCAGATTTGATGGGCACGGACGCATGCGGTTCGGAACCTACGGCCGGAGATGAGTCCGAGGGTTTGATGACATAGATCTCTTTGAAGGTGAAGTCTGTGTTCGGCTCAAGCGCCGATGAATGTGCGGCTTCCATGGCGGGGTCCATCCACCCGTCCTCAGATGGCGCAATCTGCTCCAGATTGAGGGCTGGGGTAGCCGCAGGTGCGATCTCCCGAACACCGTCCAATGGCAGATCTAAGTCATGCCCGTCGTGACTATTCGGCGCTCCTGACATGGGCTCGAATCCGTCGAAGATCAAGTCTCCATGGATGTCGGCGGTGTAGTTAAAGTTTTCAAACCTGACCTGATGGCCAGGTGCGTAGCTGTCCTTTTGCTCCAGATGGCCAAGCGAGTTGGCCCGCAATAGGAAGCCGCCGAATATGAAGATCTATCCGGGGTGGAAACCTCACCCTGGACGGCATCGTTGCAGATGATTGAAGGAGCCATCAAGCCTTGTCATGACGACACAGTGGAACTCTCAATGAAAGCACCAATGTCGGTGTCAAAACCGGCGGATCTCGGATAGGGGGTCCCGAACTGTGTGTATAAGGCTAATGGTAACAGGAGGCGGGGGACACGATGTTTACCCAGGTTCGGGCCCTCTCGATGGAGGTAATACCCTACTTCCTGCTTGATTGATCTTGATGATATGAGTATTACAAGAGTTGATCTACCACGAGATTGTAGAGGCTAAACCCTAGAAGCTAGCCTATGATATGATTGTTGTTGTCCTATGGAATAAACCCTCCTGTTTATATAGACACCGGAGGGGGCTAGGGTTACACAGAGTTGGTTACAGAGAAGGAGATGTACATATCTGAATTTCCAAGCTTGCCTTCCACGCAAAGGAGAGTCCCACCCGGACACGGGACAAAGTCTTCAATCTTGTATCTTCATAGTCCAACAGTCCGGCGAAAGTATATAGTCCGGCTGTCCGAGGACCCCCTGATCCAGGACTCCCTCAGGGGGAGCCGCCAATGGCTTGAAGAGCCGTTCCTCAAACACTCCTGGTTCCTGAGGGAGCCTCCGGGATGCTCTCTTGGCGATGTCGTCCGCCTCCTTGTTCGTTCCTCGCGGCACGTGCAGCAGTTCCAAGCCTAAGAATTGTTTCTCCATCTTGCGTACCTCTTCTAGGTAGGCCTCCATGTGTCCATCCTTGGACTTGTATTCTTTGTTGGAGAAGTTGATGAGGAGCTGGGAGTCGCCCTTGATGGTGAGGCGCTTCACCCCTAACGCCACGGCGGCCATGAGACTAGCGAGCAAGCCTTCATACTCTGCGATGTTATTGGAGACCTTTTCGCCCTGCTGGAAATAGAGCTGCACTGCGTAGTAGATCTTGTCCTTGGTGGGTGAGATGAGGATGGCCCCAGCCCCCGCACCTTGTCGTGTGAACAGTCCTCTGGCTCCTCAAAGTACATGACCCACCCATCTGGCTCCTCGTCCCCAGGCAAGAGGGAACAGTCCTCGCTCACTCCGCGGTCAGGAGCGTCAGCCCATTCTGCCACGAAATCCACGAGGGCCGTGATAACCCACAAGTATAGGGGATAGTTGTAGCCTCTTTCGATAAGTAAGAGTGTCGAACCCAACGAGGAGCTAAAGGTAGAACTAATATATTCTCTCAAGTCCTATCGGCCACTGATACGACTCTATGCACGCTTGACATTCGCTTTACCTAGAACAAGTATGAAACTAGAAGTACTTTTTAGGTGTTTTCGGGTAAGCTTGCAAGAAAGTAAAGAACACGTAAATAAAAACTAGGGGCTGTTAAGATAAAGAGACAAGAAAGTAAATATAGCGAGTGTGGAAAAGTGGTGGTAGGAGTTGTGGAATTGTCCCTAAGCAATTGACTATGTTACAAGACCGGTAATCGCTATTGCAATTCTATTTGAGGGAGAGGCATAAGCTAACATACTTTCTCTACTTGGATCATATGCACTTATGATTAGAACTCTAGCAAGCATCCGCAACTACTAAAGATTCATTAAGGTAAAACCCAGCCATAGCATTAAAGCATCAAGTCCCCTTTTATCCCATACGCAAACAACCTACTTACTCGGGTCTGTGCTTCTGTCACTCACGCCACCCACCATAAGCAAATCATAAGAATATTGCAAACCCTACAGTAGGAATCCCTCACGCTTGTGCGACACGGAGGGCACAATAGGACATCACCAATAATAAAACATGCAACTCAAACCAATCATAGCAATTCATCAATCACCGATAGGACAATAGCAATCTACTCAGACATCATAGGATGGCAACACATCATTGGATAATAATATGAAGCATAAAGCACCATGTTCAAGTAGAGGGTACAGCGGGTTGCGGGAGAGTGGACCGCTGTAGATAGAAGGGGGAATGTGATGGAGATGTTGGTGAAGATGGCGGAGGTGTTGGTGAAGATCACGGTGATGATGATGGCCCCTGGCGGCGTTCCGGCGCCACCGGAAGCAAGGGGAAGAGAGCCCCCCTTCTTCTTCTTCTTCCTTGACCTTCTCCCTAGATGGGAGAAGGGTTTCCCCTCTGGTCCTTGGCTCCCATGGCTTGGGAGGGGCGAGAGCCCCTCCGAGATTGGATCTATCTCTCTGTTTCTGCGTTCTCAGATTCTACCCCTTCACCGTTTCCTTTATATCTGGAGATCCGTAACTCCGATTGGGGTGAATCTTTCGCCCAGATCTTTCTCATAAAATTATCTTTCTTTCCCCAGAAGAAGAGCATCAACCGCCTTACGGGTGGACCACGAGGGCCAGGGGCGCGCCTGGGGGGGTAGGGCGCGCCCCCCTACCTCGTGACCACCTTGAACACCGTTTCGCGTTGATTTTACTTCCCAAAAATCATAAATATTCCAAAAAAAATTCCATCCGCTTTTACTCCGTTTGATATTGGGTTTCTGCGAAACAAAAAACATGCAACAGACAGGAACTGGCACTGGGCACTGGATCAATATGTTAGTCCCAAAAATAATATAAAAAGTTGCCAAAAAGTATATGAAAGTGAATAATATTGGCATGGAACAATCAAAAATTATAGATACGACGGAGAGGTATCAGGCCTCACCCTTGATGACTCTGGTGGTGCTGAAATCTTGTTGGAATGCCTGGAGCTCGATGTTCCACTCCGCAACTCGTCCGGCGGCATTTGGGCTCCGGAGCACCCTCTCCAGTGGGTAGGCCAAAACAACCTTGATGTGGTGGCCTTGGAAGTAGTGGCGTAGCTTTCGGGAGGCAACGAGGAGTGCGAGTAAGAGCTTTTGAGGCATAGGGTAACACGCCCGTGCCTCCCATAGCACCGTGCTGACGAAGTAGACCGGGTGCTCGACGAGGGAAGAGGTGTTGGCTGAGTCTTGTGCTTCTTGAGGATGTGGGCCTTCGGCGGTCCCGCCTTCCACTGCGCTGAGTGTGGTCTCGCGAGGGCCGGCCTCAGGAGCCCCCCCCCCCCCAGCCGGGAGGTCGGTTGCAGCCTCGGAGGATTGTCGGCCGTCGGATCTGCCGAGGCCTCAGGAGCGCTATTCTGAGGCTGTTGCACTTTGCTTGGTGATCGAGCGCCCTGCTGAGGATTCTTGAGCGTGCGTTCCTCCCTTAGCGCCACCAGGGTGGCGCTGGCAGAGTGAGGGGTGGCTGCCAGATAGAGTACCAAGGGCTCAAGAGGGTGCGACGCCACCATTACCGGCGGGCTAGTCAGATATCTCTTGAGGTCTTGAAAGGCCGCGTCAGCCTCAGGGGTCCACTCGAACGGACCCTTCTTTTTCATCAGCTTGAAGAACGGGAGGGTGATCTCCCCCAGCTTGGAGATGAAGCGCCCCAAGAAGGTCACGCAGCCCGTTAGCTTCTGCATCTCCTTGAGCGTCTGCGGAGGACTCATGTCTTCTATTGCCTTGACCTTCTCCGGATTTCCCTCGATTCCTCTGTGCGATACTAGAAAGCCCAGCAGCTTGCCAGAGGGAACTCCAAAGATGCACTTCTCGGGATTGAGCCGTAAGTCCACCTTGCGCAAGCTGGCAAACGTCTCCTCTAGATCCTCAATTAGGGTCCTTGCCTCCTGAGACTTCACCACTATGTCATCAACATATGCCTCAGCATTTCTCCCGAGCTGCCCGCCCAGGGTGATGTGCATCGGCCACTGGAAGGTAGCCCCAGCATTGCGCAGCCCAAAGGGCATGCAGGTGTAGCAGTACACCCCGCACGGGGTCAGGAACGCCGTCTTCTCCACATCTTGCACGGCCATCTTGATTTGGTGGTAGCCCGAGAAAGCGTCCAAAAAGCACAACATGTCGCACTCGGCGGTGAAGTCAACGATCTGGTCAATGCGAGGAAGCGGGAAGGGATCCTGAGGGCAAGCCTTGTTGAGGTTGGTGAAGTCGACACACATGCGTTCCTTCCCTCCCTTCTTGGGGACGACAACTAGGTTTGCCAGCCATTCCGGGTACCGTACCTCCTTGATGACCCCAGCATCCTGCAGCTTGCGGGTTTCATGGACAATGAACGACTGCTTCTCGGTGGACTGGCGACGGGCCTTCTGCTTCACTGGGCACATGTTTGGGCATACCTTCAGGTGGTGCTCGATTATTCCCCTTGGAACCCCGACCAGGTCCTTGGGCTCCCATGTGAACACGTCCTTGTTGGCGCGCAAGAAGTTGACCAATGCTTTCTCTTAGTCCTAAGGGAGGCCAGCTCCTATGGTGAAGGTGGCGCCTGACACCCCATCTTCATTGACCGGCACTTGCTTCGTCTCGGCTCAGTCTTGGGAGAACAACTTCTTCTTCTTGGCCGGTGCTGCCCCTGGGGCCTCAGGGCCCCCTTTCTCGCCTGGCAGCACGGACGCCGTAGACCCGAAGGCGATCTTGAGAGCCTGCATCGCGTCCTTGTTGTCCCCTGCCACCGTGAGGACACCATTGCTACCTAGCATCTTCATGAGGTTGTAGGGTGGATGAGTTGCCGCCATGAACTTGGCCAGAGTGGGGTACCCAAGGATGGCGTTGTATGGCAGGTCGATCCTGGAGATGTCGAAGTCGATGAGCTCAGTGCGGTAGTTGTCGCGGGTCCTGAAGGTGACAGGGAGACGGATCTGCCCCAAGGGGTTGGTGAAGCCACTGCCGATGCTCGAGAAGGGCTTGGTGGGCGGAGCCGGTCGGGGGGCACGTGCAGTAGGCCGAATGCCTCCTCAAAGAGCACATTGAGTCCGGCTCCGCCGTCGATGAGGGTCTTGGTTACCGCCACATTGCAGATGGTGGGGGTGCAGAGCATCGGGAGCACACCCGCTCCCGCCATGGTCGTTGGATGGTCTTCTGGGCCGAAGGCGAGGTCGGCCTTTGGCGCTGCCTAGCCCGAAGGAGCCCCAAGCCTACCAGGGCGGCGCTAACTTGGCAGTAGAACTGCTTGATGTGCCGGTCAGAGGGTGGTGCCTACGAGCCACCTAGGAGAGCTGCGGCGGCAGGAGACGCCGGTGCCGCAAAGCGTGCGATGAAGAGGCAGCACAGCTCCTCCCAGGAGGCCAGAGAGGCCGCCGGCAGGTTGAGCAGCCAGGCGCGTGGTGAGCCTACAAGGGCCATGGGGAGCCAGTTGGCCTTCACCTCATCGTCTCCACCGGTCGCCCAGATCGCCTCCTCGTATGCCTGGAGGAAGCCGGCTGGGTCCGCTGCGCCGTCGTAGCATGGCGGCATCTCTGGCTTGAACTTAGGTGGCCAATCCACCCGTTGCAAGGAGGGGCGAAAGCGCGGAGCCCCTCGGCCCCCTCAAAGGCGCGCGACGGTCAAGTCGATGAAGGAGCGCCCGCCATTGGATCCGGTGGTGTGATGTGACGGGCGCAGCAGCGGATCCCCGACGCACCCCTACGTGGCACACCAAATGTTGGATTTCGGGTTCCGCAAACCCTTGATAGGTTCGAACTCTAGGGTGCGTTCGGATATCTTAACCTACCCAGCCTGCCTACTCGCGATCTTCCTAAGCCTAGCACGTCGAGCTCAAAGGGACAGAGAAACAACAGTTTATCCTGGTTCAGGCCACCTTGCGGTGTAATACCCTACTCCAGTGTTTTGGTGGATTGCCTTGAAGGGCCGAGGATGAACTAGTACAAAGGATGAACTAGCCCCAGGAGGTGAGGTGTTCTTGAGCTCGAGAGAGCTGGTGAGGTGGAATGGCTTTCCTCCTTTCGTTCCCCCTCTTTGGTGGTGGCTAAGTACTATTTATAGTGGCATTGGTCCTCTTCCCAAATGTTGGCGGGAAGGGATCCCACAACGGCCAGATTTGAAGGAGGACAAGAGTATATCCTATCCTGACTAAAGTGGTTTTGCTTGCGAAAATCCTCTGGTCGTGACACTGCGATGGGCTCGGTGATGACCTCCGTCCTGCTGTCCTGGCGGTCTTGGTCTTGTTGCACCAAAATGGAAACCTTTGGCTGATTCCTCGGGACTCCGCGCATGCTGTCGTGGAATAGTCACGTCAGATGTCCTCGTGAAAGGACTTAGTTGTGGAGCCATCGCAACTAGGAAGCTTGAAGGGGTTAAATCGGGACAAGGGGCACACGAGAGTTGATACTAGTTCGGCCCCTTACGGTGAAGATAATGCCTACATCTAGTTGGGTTGGTATTGATGTTTCGATAACCAGGGAGCGAGACACGCTATGCCCGGTTCTCGATGTGTTGTTTCTTGCCCTAAGTCGCCCGCAGGTCGTCCCCTTATATACACGGGTTGACGCCCACCGGCTTACAGAGTCCCGGCCGGCTTATCAACAGAGTCCGGCTCGGTGACCAGTTAAATCTACCTTACGTTACAAGTCATGCCATCATGGCGGTTTACTACAATGGGCTTAAGCCGCCCGTGGGCCTTAAGCTCCTTAATTATTGAACCGCCATATTCATGCTTGCTCTTGGGCTTCCTCTGATGAGTCCTCTTTGCATAACCCGGCCCCTCCTGGGCGGCTTACACAAATAGTCATATCCCCAACATTAGGCCCCAGATTGATTTGAACTTGTTCATGTCAGTCTAAAAAAATATTTTTAAAGAATCAAATCTTCAGTCTTCTGACTATATAGAGGGTTTTTGTTAACCCACCATGACGTCATCTTCTGGATCCATCTTAACTCGGCGTGGCGTCATTCTTCCTTTAACTCATTTTTTATTCCATCGAATCCTTCAACGGATCTCTTCTTTACTGACTGTTCCGAAAATCGAGGCGTCGGGGCCGCTGGATAATAATTGTTATCTCCTCGTTTCCCACGCCGTCTCAGTCATCTTCTCCTTATAAATAGCCACGACTTGGATCCTTTCCTCTTTATCCTTTCAGTCATCTTCTTCCTCTTCCTCTCTGCCGCTCAAGCTCCACCGCCGTCACCATCGACCCCCTCGTCTTCGTCGACTCAGGCCGCTGCATCAACCTGACTGTAACCAGAGATTGATGGCGAGCCTCCGCAGCTCATCCTCATCCGAGAGTTCCCTTCTTCTCTTTTCTTAGATCTATCTTGATGCTCTGCCAAGTTCGTCGAGTTCATCACCGCCCCATGCAAACCCTTGCTAGTTCACACTTCCACAGCCTGTTTAGATCGTGAAAACTGTGTAGAACTGCTGCGGTAGTTGTTTGCATTGATCTTGTATAGAAATAGATCTCATTTTTCTTGTTTGGAAACCTCCTTTGAATGCATGAACTTCTCTGCCCTGTTTTTAGGTCTAGAAATTTTCTCCTTCAGAACAATAGTTTGATCCATAATAAAGGCTGTTGTCTGTGAAACTTGTTTCTATCACCCGGAAAGCTTCTTCTGGAAAACTTACTTCATCGCCACTGTCTAGGCATCCGGTTTAAAAATCCTTGAATGACTATCGATCCTGATAGCGGCTTAAACTTTACTGCACAATCACCCTCATATCATTAGGCCCCTTGCTTAAGCCGCTAGTTTAAATAAATTTGAATATTTCTCCCGGGTTAAATGTGAACTGGAACTTTCTTGCTTTGTCGTAGGCCACTGCTGTTATGGCTCCTAAGGCGGCTAAGGCCCCTGTGACTTGCAACTAGGTTCCATCCACAGTCACCAAAAGCAAACTTGCCGAGTTTGTAACGTCTGGCCATCTGCCAAAAAAGGAGGTCATGTCCTATCGTGCCCCTCACCCGTCTGAGGAGATACCTCAACCCAAAGACGGAGAGGTAGTAGTTTTCACAGACCATATGAACTTGGGATTTGCCCCTCTCGGCTCAAAATTCTTCAGGGAAGTTCTGGATTTCTTTGACCCGAGGCCTCAAGACATTGGACCCAATTCCGTGTCCAATCTGTGCAATTTCCAAGTTTTCTACGAGGTTTACTTAGGAGAGGAACCAAGCCTGCTGCTGTTCAGAGAGCTTTTTTACTTGAACCGGCAGAATGAACGCGCCAACGGGCCTAGTCTTGAGCTCGGCGGTATCTCAATCCAACAGCGGAGAGACTGTCTTTTTCCTTACGCTGAGCTGCCGAGTCACCCCAAAGACTGGAACCAGACGTGGTTCTACTGCCAAGACACCTCTCCGGCTAACAAGAAGCCTCTGCCCGGCTTTCGCACCCTGCGTCTTGAGTCCAATCATCATCTGGCGGACAAGTTAACTGCTATTGAGCGCCTGCCTCTTAACCCCACCATCAGAAAGATCAAGGCCCTTTTAGGCAACGGGTTAACTGGCATTGATTTGGTCCGGGTCTAGGTCACCTGGCGGATACTACCATTAAGCCGCCGCTCCGGCTTAATGTGTACTTATACAGGCGAAAAGGACGACTAATTGCGTCATAATCCGGAGGACTTACCAGACGATGTGGTAGATGCTAAAGTCCAATCATTATTGAAGGAAGGCACTGTAACCAGTAATACTTTCAGTTTGCTTCCCTTCTACAAGAAGAATCCGGCTCCTGCAGTAAGTTACCAGTCTTCACAAATACTCTTTAATATGTTACCTTCTGGTACTTATGACTCTTTGTCTTTTCCCACAGGCCGATGACAACTTCTGGAAGGTCAAGTATGACCATGAGGCTGCAAAACTGGCCCAGGCGGCCAAGAAGACCGAAAGGAAAGCCGCCAGGACGGGTACCTCTAAGAAGAAGAAACCCAGCGCCTCTGACATGCTTAAATTGGACGACTCTTCATCAGATGAGGAAGAGGTAATCTTTTTTGATTTTCTTTAACTCCTTTGCCGTTATCTTACTGACATTTGATCCTTTCAGGAGGATACTGGGAACAGTCAAGCAGCTGGCGAAGAGGTAACTATAATTTCCTCCGACTCAGAGCCTTTGCCAACACAAAGAATCCGAAGGGTGACCCGAAAAGTAAGGTTTTCACACCCTCTCGCTTACCAAGATCCTCAATTTCTTTTGAAGCAACAGCAGATTGAGAACCGGCGACAGACTCGGGCCAACCAGGATGCAGAGCTTTCCTCCGGCTTACCCGATGTAACCATGAAGCGTCGGACCGAGGTTATCTCCGACTTATGTTTTGTTTTACCCTTGATGGGTTCGATTCGCCAACCTCTCAATTCATCTGATTCCAACTATCAGGATACCTCCCCTTCTTCTGATGAGTCGATGCAATCGAACATGCCTGCTTTCAAAACGGCTCTCGGGTAATATAACCTTTCCTACTTTGAGGTTATCCATACTACTCTGATACTTATCTTTCCACTTTGTCTGACAGCTTGCAAGTAAAGCCCAGCAAAAGGGCAAAGAAGAATAAGCCATCCCAAGACCCGGTGGTTACTGAACCGGTGCTTGACTCATCCGTTCCAGACAGCTCCACTCATCAGCCACCGCCTGAACCGGCTTCTGACATTCCAGAGCCAACTTCTGACCCGCCTGCAGAGGACGTGATTCACAACTCGGATGACCCGGATATCCCTAGCCCGGCCAAGATGGCTGACCCGGAAGTTGAAATAGTGAAGAGCCAGTATGTTGAACCGGGCCGGCCTACTGCCCTTGCTCAATGCACCGCCAAGGAAGAGTTTGCCCAGCGCCGGAAGTCCAAACAAGACATCACTGATTACTCTCATCTAAGTATTGGTGACATAGTCTCGGGCTATCTGAACCAAGTACACAGTAGTCGTGACCTGGAAATTGACATGGTGAAGCAAATACAGCATAAATCTGAGCTAAAATTTAAGCTTTCACTCTGAATCTTACTTACTGTACCAGCCCCCAAGTCTATTTCTTATGAATGAATATGCTGTAGACTTAATAATCTGCTAGCTATTAGTTTTGTCCGGTTTAAATTGAATATGTTTAACCCGGAGATAACATGAAACTTTAAATTTGGGTTACATTAGCCCCCAAGTGTCAAGTACCTTTACTTGTAAAGTGCTTGGGACTTAATATATGTGACTTGGTAAAATAGACTAAAGATTCTTTAAACATACATTAGCCCCCAAGTGCCAAGTATCTTTACTTGTAAAATACTTGGGACTTAAATGTTATCTTACCAAGATTCTTACCATAACCTGATGTCAATGCAGGCCACCGTAAGTCAATTTGAGGCGGATATTGCCGATTTGAAGAGCTAGCTGAAAACCCAAGAGCTCGAAGCTCAGAAAGCCAATTCCAAGTTTGAATTCAGTGTCTCTGAACAAGAGAAGCTGAAGAAAAATTTTGAATCGGAAAAGAAGGCTTGGGTTGATGAGAGGGCTTCACTGGTGACCCGGGTTGAAACAGCGGAGGCATCTCTTGTCGAGGCAACAAATGAGCTGTCTGACTTAAAACGGCACATATCCCAAATGGTCTCAGCTATCTTTGGTAAGCCGCTCATAAATATTGTAATCCTTCAAGAGTTATCGTGATAGTTGCCTCCGGCTTACTGTTATACCTGTGAATATGCAGGCCCCAGGAGTACCAATCTGAAGGAAAATATGCTTGTCAAGCTTAAGGCAGTGTACACCTTGGTAGAGCAGCTGTACTCCGGGTCACAGCGTGCGTTGACCGTTGTGGCTTTATCAAACACCTCTCCCCGGCTCCTGCAAGACGTGTTGAGACATCTGTCGGTGCTACCTCAATGCATTCAAGATTTAAGGCCGGCATCCGCGAGAGCCGGAGCCGTGGCTGCGTTGAGTCAGGCAAAAGCATGGGTGCCAGAGCTTGACCTTGCTGACCTCTCTCTTGGATATCCAAGTCTTAAGGAGGACGGCACTGCTTTTGGCGAACAGGACTCCATGGCCTGTGTCAAAGTCGTACGCCCTATGGCGACTCTCATTGGGGAGGATACTGATCACGCCAAGTATTCGCCGGGTTATGATAGCGAGAATCGGAGAATCCCAAATGTCCCATATGACCAAGTCAGCCTGCTCCCTCCAATGCGTAAGCATACCTTTGCCCCTGAAGTGGACCCGGCCAGTTTAATAGATGATGAGGCTGAATTTGAAGCTTTGAGCGGCATTGACTGGGCCTCGTCCACCTTCCAGGACACAACAACCGAAGGAGAGGCGGGGAAGGATAACCCAGAGTCATCAAGCCAGCCGGAGGAATGAGCCGCCAGCCGGGTTATAACTTGTCAAAGAACAATGCTTCACTTATTCAGACTCGGGGAGTCTTGTAATAGGATAGAAAAAAAAACTCCTTAATGCCTGTCATTCCTTATGGTACTTATTGCTTTTGTTAAGCCGCCAGTACTAAATTCATCTTGCTTATGTTAATCAAGTGTTTCCTTGATATTTCACCTTGCTCCGTTTTAACCTGCACGTAAAACAGGCAAGGCTTCCTGGACAATTTACTACACCAGCGGGTTATAGAATATTGATAACCCGGACATGATCAAAAAATCATGTGTAGAAGCCGGTTCATGATTAGTTAAAACATAATCATAACAGCATACCTGCGACCCTTTTTGATAACCTCTTCGGCTCATATAAGTTTTTACCTGGTACTTGTTAGAACCTAAAGTAACTAATATAAAACCGGAAAGATCAAAAACCATCTCCTCAAGAAGGTTTCAATGATAGTGAAAATAGTCATACTTGCAAATGTTCACAGGCTCCTGATTCGAATACGATCAGAAAACCGTTCCAAAGGGGTTAAGCTAAGATTCGGATACGATCATATAGCCCCCAGTGGCTTTGGCGATGCCGATCAAGTGGGTATCGACAGCTATGTTCTCTTTGGTTCGAATACGACCTATGTTTGAACAGGAAGCCCCCAAGTGAACATTAGAGTTGTTTAATGACGCTGATTCGAATACGATCCACGTCAGACCCAAAGGGGTTAAGCTGTGATTCAAATTTGATCAGGAAGCCCCCAAGTGGGTTTGGCAATATGCCGATCAAGTGGGTATCGACAGCTATGTTCTCTTTGGTTCGAATACGACCTATGTTTGAACAGGAAGCCCCCAAGTGACCAAGGCTAGATTCAGATATGATCATAAGCCGGACCAAAGGGAAAGCCGGATTCAGATATGATCCGCCCCCGTTGGCAGTGTCCATCACATGATAAAGAAAACATGAAACTTCTTTATGGGAAAAAAGGACAGAGGTCCTGCTTTATTGCTTTATATAATATGTACATTATAGAAAGTATCTTAAGAAGTAACTTAAGTATAGTAAGGCCGGAGATGAGCTATATTCCACGGCAGACGGGTCTCCTCCTCCGATTTAAAGGAGTCCTTGCGCTCTCGAATATCGATGAGATAATATGACCCGTTGTGCAGATTCTTGCTGACCACAAATGGTCCCTCCCAAGGCGGGGATAGCTTGTGCATATCAGACTGATCCTAGATGAGCCGGAGCACCAAGTCGCCTTCCTGAAAGGTTCTGCTTTTAACCCGGCGGCTGTGATAGCGGCGCAGGTCTTGCTGGTAAATCGCCGAGCGGGCTATTGCCAAGTCTCACTCCTCATCCAACAAGTCAAGTGCATCCTGACGAGCCTTTTCGTTATCTGCCTCAACGTAAGTCGCCACTCGGGGTGAGTCATGCCGGATATCACTTGGCAGGACGGCCTCTGCTCCATAAACCATGAAGAAAGGTGTGTATCCCGTAGATCTATTAGGCGTAGTGTTGATGCTCCATAACACGAAGGGTAACTCCTCCACCCAACAACCCGGAGTCCGCTGTAAAGGGACCAAGAGCCGGGGCTTGATGCCTTTCAGGATCTCTTGATTAGCTCTCTCTGCTTGACCATTGGATTGAGGATGAGCAACAGCCGAAACATCAAGCCGGATATGTTCTCTTTGACAGAACTCTCCTATGCCACCCTTAGAGAGATTAGTGCCATTATCAGTTATAATGCTATGTGGAAAGCCAAAACGAAAGATCACCGTTTTCATGAACTGAACCACCGTGGCTGCATCACACTTACTGACCGGCTCTGCCTCAACCCACTTGGTAAATTTGTCCACTGCCACCAGCAGATGTGTCTTTTTGTCCTTAGACCTTTTGAAAGGTCCAACCATGTCAAGCCCCCAAACTGCAAACGGCCGGGTGATTGGGATCATCCTTAATTCTTGAGCCGGCACATGAGCTCGTCGTGAGAACTTTTGACACCCGTCACATTTACTGACCAGATCTTCCGCATCAGCGTGAGCCGTCAACCAACAGAAACCATGACGAAAAGCCTTGGCTACGAGGGATTTTGACCCGGCATGATGGCCACAATCCCCTTCATGGATCTCACGAAGTATTTCTTGGCCTTCTGCAGGTGACACACAGCGTTGAAACGCTCCGGTGACGCTGAGGTGGTGCAACTCGCCGTTAACAATCGTCATGGATTTGGAGCGCCTAATGATTTGTCTTGTCAATGTCTCATCCTTCGGTAATTCACCCCGGGTCATATAAGCCAGATAAGGCACCGTCCAATCCGGGATAACATGAAGAGCCACCACCAACTGTGCCTCCGGGTCTGGCACTGCTAAGTCTTCCTCGGTAGGTACCTTGACAGAAGGGTTATGTAACACATCAAGAAAGGTGTTGGGTGGCACCGGCTTACGTTGGGATCCCAACCGGCTTAAAGCATCAGCCGCCTCGTTCTTCCTTCGATCAATGTGCTCCACTTGATAACCCGTGAAGTGACCAGCCACAGCATCTACTTCACGATGATAAGCCGCCATGAGGCAGTCTTTGGAATCCCACTTGCTTGACACTTGTTGAGCCACCAAATCTGAGTCGCCCAAGCATCGTACCTGGCTTAAGTTCATCTCCTTAGCCATCCGGAGACCATGAAGTAATGCCTCATATTTAGCTGCATTGTTAGTACATGGAAACATAAGCCGGAGTACATAACAAAATTTGTCACCTCGAGGGGAAGTTAACACCACTCCGGCCCCCGAGCCTTCTAGCTGCCTGGACCCGTCAAAATGAATAGTCCAGTATGTGTTATCCGGCTTCTCCTCAGGTGCCTGCAGCTCTGTCCAATCATTGATGAAATCCACCAAGGCCTGAGACTTAATAACTGTCCAAGGCATGTATTTCAAGCCATGAGGCCCAAGCTCGATAGCCCACTTGGCAACTCGTCCTGTGGCCTCTCTGTTCTGAATGATGTCTCCCAAAGGGGCAGAACTTACCACAATTATAGGATGGCTTTGAAAATACTGCTTCAACTTCCGGTTTGCCATGAACACCCCATAAACAAGCTTTTGCCAATGCGGGTACCTTTGCTTGGATTCAATGAGCACCTCACTGATATTAGTAAACCGGCCGTTGAACCGGATGTTCCTTACCGGCTTCCTTATGTTCCACCACAATGGCAACGCTGACGGCTCGTGAATTGGCAGCCACATATAATAGCAAAGGCTCTTTGTCAATCGGAGCCGCGAGAACCGGTGGCTCAGACAGTTGTCTCTTTAAGTCCTCAAAAGCAGCATCAACGGCCTCACTCCAGACAAAGGTGTTAGTTTTCTTCATCATCTGATACATTGGGAGGGCTTTCTCACCGAGCCGACTTATGAATCGACTTAAGGCGGCAACGCGACACGCCAGTCGCTGAACATCATTGATGCATGCCAGTTTAGCCAGGGAGGTAATTGCCTTAATCTTCTCCGGGTTAGCTCCGATGCCTCTGTTGGACACCAGAAAGCCCAAAAGCTTGCCTGCAGGAACACCAAACACACATTTGGCCGGGTTAAGCATCATCTTGTAGACCCGGAGATTATGAAAGGTCTCCTTTAAGTCGGATATCAAGGTTTCCTTTTCTCTGGACTTCACCACAATGTCATCCACATAAGCATGGACATTACGCCCAATTTGGTCGTGCAAATAGTTCTGCACACACCGCTGATAAGTCGCCTGGGCACTCTTGAGCCCAAATGGCATAGATACATAACAGAAGGCTCCAAACGGAGTGATGAAAGCCGTCTTCTCCTGGTCCTTAACTGCCATCTTAATCTGATGATAACCGGAGTAGGCATCCAAAAAACTCAAACGCTCACAACTCGCCGTAGCATCAATGATTTGATCAATACGGGGGAGAGAAAAAGGGTCAGCCGGACAAGTCTTGTTTAAGTCCGTATAGTCCACACACATCCGCCAGGTGCCATTCTCCTTGAGGACAAGCACCGGGTTAGCCAACCACTCCGGGTGAAAAACTTCAATGATAAACCTGGCTGCTAAGAGCCGGGCGACTTCTTCCCCAATAGCTTTCCGTCGTTCCTCATTAAAACGGCGAAGAAACTGCCTGACCAGCTTATACTTTGGATCAATATTGAGAGTGTGCTCAGCGAGTTCCCTCGGTACACCTGGCATGTCAGAAGGTTTCCATGCAAAGATGTCCCGGTTCTCACGGATGAACTCGATGAGCGCGCTTTCCTATTTAGGATCCAAGTTGCTGCTGATGCTGAACTGTTTAGAAGAATCACCTGGGGTAAAATCAACAAGCTTTGTCTCAGCTGCCGACTTAAACTTTAGCACCGGGTCGTGCTCTATAGTTGGCTTCTTCAGGGATGTCATATCCGCCGGGTCAATATTATCTTGATAAAATTTGAGCTCCTCTGCCATGCAGGCCGACTCAGCATAAGCCGCGTCACCTTCTTCACACTCCAATGCTACCTTACGACTGCCATGTACCGTGATGGTGCCCTTGTAACCCAGCATCTTGAGCTGTAAATAAACGTAACATGGCCGGGCCATAAACTTAGCATAAGCCGGCCATCCAAACAGAGCGTGGTATGGGCTCCTGATCTTGACCACTTCAAACATCAACTTCTCAGCTCGGGAGTCATGTTCATCTCCAAAAGCCACCTGCAGCTCAATCCTGCCAACTGGGTAAGCCGACTTACCAGGGACAACTCCATGGAAAACAGTGTTGGATGTTCTCAGATGTTTATCAGTCAACCCCATGCGCTGAAAGGTCTCGTAGTAAAGGATGTTGATACTACTACCCCCATCCATGAGCACCTTGGTGAACTTATACCCACCAACCTGAGGCGCCACTACCAAAGCCAACTGACCCGGGTTATCGACCTGCGGAGGATGATCCTCCCGGCTCCATATGATGGGCTGCTCTGACCACCTTAAATAACGAGGAATTGCCTGCTCAACGGAATTCACAACCCTCTTATGAACCTTCTGGTCACGTTTGCACAAGCTAGTGGTAAACACGTGATACTGTCCGCCACTCAGCTGCTTCGGATGGCTTTGATAACCCGACTGTTGCTGCTGCTGCTGTCCACCCTGACCAGACTGTTGCTGACTGTTAGCACCTGGATGCCCCTGAAAACCGGAATTTGAACCGCCGCCCGGGCCATGAAAGCCGCCGGCCCCTGAGCCGCCACCAGACCCTTGACCGCCGTCGAAGGTGTTGGAATTTTTAAATGCCTTCATGATCGCACAATCTTTCCATAGATGTGTGGCCGGCCGCTCCAGGGTGCCGTGTCTCGGGCAGGGCTCATTGAGTAATTGCTCCAGTGATGGGCCTGACCCGCCGGATCATGGTGGCTTACCTTTACGTCTCAGATTGTTACCTCGTACGTTGGCATTGGCCACAAACTCCGGGTTACCATCCGCCTTACGCTTATTGCCGCCTTGATTCCCCGGGTTATGCTGCTGACCCTTTCCATTGCCGTTCCGTTTTCCCTTCCCTGTCTTCTCATCGTTAGACGTAGGATCCTTGGTACTATCAGAATCGGCGTATTTGACTAAAGCCGCCATCAGCGTACCCATATCTGTGAGGTCACGCTTAAGGCGCCCCAGTTTCATCCTCAGCGGCTCAAAACTGCAATTTTTCTCCAGCATAAGAACTGCAGATCTGGCGTTCATCTTATCGGAAGAATGAATTATCTCCTTGACCCGGTGTACCCAATGGGTGGTGGATTCGCCTTCCTCTTGCTTGCAGTCCGTCAAGTCCACAATCGACATGGATTGCTTATAGGTGTCCTTGAAGTTCTGGATGAACCAGGCCTTTAACTCGCCCCATGAACTAATGGAATTGGGTGGTAAGACTTTTAGCCAGGACCGGGCCGTTCCATCCAACATCATGGTGAAATACTTAGCCATTACCGCGTCACTGACCTGGCCATCTCATAACTCTCAATCCACGCTCCGGGCTGTAAATCGGCCGTGTAATTTGGTACTTTTCGAGGTCCCTTAAAGTCCTTGGGCAGACGTACGTCGCGCAGAGCCGGCACCAGGCAAGGGACTCCGCCGGTTCTAGTGGCTACTCCCACCTCAACAGACGTCATTGGATACTCCGGGTGATCATTCTCCTGACGTACTTGGTCCTGTGCCGGATTATAGCCCCCGGGATGGTTACATCGTTGGGCATTGCTTGACAAAGCTTCCGACTCCATGCGTCTACTGTAACTCGGACTCCGGTTCTGGCGAGGTGGTGCTGCCCAGGGCGGGGGAGTGGAATGAATCATGTCCCCGCTGTAAGAATAGGTCTCCTGTTGAGCCAGGGCTGTCTGGAGGAGCTCCCTGACCCTCCAGGTTTCCACCGCCGTCGGGTCATCACCTTCCATAGGAAGAGCCGCTAAGCGCGCTGAGGCTGCGATTAAATTCTCCATGGGGTTGGAAAAGTGACCCGGTGGAATCGGCACATGACGCGGTGGTGGCATGCTTACGTGAGGCGGCACCATATCCCGAGGCTGAGCCGGTCCTCCTGTTCCGGCTGTCATAAGCCGATCAGCCTCTGGCGGGTTATTAGGGCCGGCTCCGGGTGTAGCAAAGAGAACCCGAGGGTCGTAATTCGGAGGTAAACGGGACTGCATTTTCTGATGTCTCCTCCTCATTACCTCATTGGATGCGTTTAAGCTCATCGTGAGCTGGTAAGCTTCTGACTGCAAGCGTTGTGCCCGGGCGTCGAGAGCCACCCGCTCCGCAGCTAGTCTAGTATCCTCAGCTGCCAAAGCCTCCTTGGCCTCAGCTATCTCCTCACGCACTTGCGCTACCGCTGCGTCATGCTCATCTTGATCTGCAGGAATAACCGTGGCGGTTAACAGGGCCGTAAGCTTGTCCATGAGGTCCATCAGCACCTGAGCCGGTGGGCGCACGGGGCCGCCTGCCCCGGCTGCTCCTGATTCGGACGTGATCGCCGCAGCTGCTGTAGAGTTTGAGCCGGACTGAGTCCCAGCCATGAAGATTCCGGCCCATCTTGGCGGCTCATCGGGGTCTGGAATACTGATGCCATCGGAACAGCCCCCGAGCGCGCCGTCTTGTACGTGATACAATGAATCTGTTGAGCCGGCGGACGAGTCACCGTCTGAGAGGACGGTCGTCTCACCCCCATCTTCAGATCCAGAAAGTTCCTCTCTGTGGACGCAGCCCACGAAGGCACGCCTTATGACCGGCTGAGTCCGGGTCTTCCTCGCACGCTGAGCCGTCTCGACGAGGTCGGTGCAGTTGTCCGGCTCAGGGCCCGGCTCACCGATCCAGACGATGAAGACGTGGATTCCGCCGAAGGGGACCCGGTATCCGTACTCAATTGAGCCGGTGTCGGGACCCCAGCCTTCGTTGTCGATGTAGATCTTGCCGCGATGACTCTTGGTCATCCGGCCCACTACGTACCCTTGAGCCCTTTGAAGTTGCCGTTCAAGAACTCAAATCCACCATGCGCTCGCCCCACGGTGGGCGCCAACTATCGTGGAATAGTCACGTCAGATGTCCTCGTGAAAGGACTTAGTTGTGGAGCCATCGTAACTAGGAAGCTTGAAGGGGTTAAATCGGGACAAGGGACACGAGAGAGTTTATACTAGTTCGGCCCCTTACGGTGAAGGTAAGGCCTACGTCCAGTTGGGTTGGTATTGATGTTTCGATAACCAGGGAGCGAGACACGCTATGCCCGGTTCTCGATGTGTTGTTTCTTGCCCTAAGTCGCCCGCAGGTCGTCCCCTTATATACACGGGTTGACACCTACCGGCTTACAGAGTCCCGGCCGGCTTATCAACAGAGTCCGGCTTGGTGACCAGTTAAATCTACCTTACGTTACAAGTCATGCCATCATGGCGGTTTACTACAATGGGCTTAAGCCGCCCATGGGCCTTAAGCTCCTTATTGAACCGCCATCTTCATGCTTGGTCTTGGGCTTCCTCTGATGAGTACTCTTTGCGTAACCCGGCCCCTCCTGGGCGGCTTACACAAATAGTCATATCCCCAACACATGTCGTCTGCCTCCTTTGCACCAAAGAGGAAACTGGCGCTCTACGCCCGCCTGACGCTCGCCTGGCCTTGGTAGTCATGGCTCATGTTAGCTGAGCCTCGTGAGGTGCACCTTGCATAGGACTCTCCGCCCCTCGGAAGCCAGCCTGAGGAGGCCGATCCCCTTGGAGGTCTTGGCATCGTCCGCCTCGCGAGGCTTGGCCCCTCACGAGGGTCTTGAGTTGTCGGTGCTGAAGCTGGGCCGTACCAGACCGCCGATGGAGCCGCGCAGTGGGCCGCAGGCAGGCAAGTCTGAGTACCCCCATATTCAGAACGCCGACAACGGGAAATGCCTATCCACAAGTATATAGTCCAAGGTGTAACAAGGCTTTTGTGTGCTTATACGGCATTCATAACTGGCGGCCGAAACTAACTACCAGCCGAAAGATGCGCACTCGAGAAAATATAATTCAAGTCAGAACTGCAGTGGCGAGTGGGCGACAAGAATATTGTGCCCTGATCCACTTGTTAATCAATCAGCTCATTTTGAATTGATACCATGCGGTAGTACGTACGAGGAGAACCCGGATTGATTATAGAGGTTTAAAGTATGATTAGCCATATACTCCCTCTGTTTCTAAATATTTATCTTTTTAGAGATTTCAAATGGACTATCACATATGGATATATATAGACATATTTTAGAGTGTAGATTCACTCATTTTGCTCTGTATGTAATCACTTATTGAAATATCTAAAAAGACAAATATTTAGGAACGAAGGGAGTATGTCGTAGTCAACTACATACTCTCTATATATAAAAGAAAGAGGCAGTGTATATTTTTTTTCTTGATTTTGAGATATCTAACCGCTCATTTCAAACGGTAAGAGGCAATGTATTTGGCCAGCTTTTGAGTGTTCAAGACAATAAACGCACATGAGATGCAAGGAAAAAATAATAGTGCTTCTCGTAGAAAAATAGAGGAAAATTAATATTTTCTCTGATCCATATTAATTCTTGTTAATTTAGTATAACTTCATAATAAATCTGTGATGATTAATATGTTTTTTTAAGTTGGGCAAAGCAAGGCCTGCTCGCCGGACCTCTACCTTCTGAACATGTCGCTTCTCTTAAATATCTGATAGACCTTGGATTGGAGTAGGCTAGTAGATCCGCTAACCTACCTTCTCCTGGTGCGGATGAGCTTGATCCAGCGCCGGCCATGGTGGTGTGGTGACGGCGGCGATGTGGACAGAGATGGCGGCGGTGGTTTGCTTCCCGTGAGCACCGCGCTTACCCTTGATCGGTAGGGAGTGTTCGGTGGGGTTTGTGGCAGCGTTCAACCTCGTGAGTCGTGCACTGGCCCCCACCTCTGTTATATAGCGCGGGTCACAGGGGCCCACCAACCATGGTTTGGTTGGGCGCCCCCGATCAGGGCGCGGGTCAAGGGCCCATCGAGCCGTTGGGCTCGATCGGGAGAAGATCAACCTAATATTCTCCCCCTTGATCTCAACTTTACTTTTAACCTTATACTTTCTAGTTTATTTGTTTCATCACATATTGGTACATAGAGCATGTTTCATTATCACAGCTCAATTGCCGATAGAATCATACAGCTACAACATACTTTATGTTCAGAAACACATTCTGTTCCTTTTGGGCCTATCCAGGAATCATAAGGCTTTCCCTTAAACCCATGCCGGCTAAGTGTTCCTTGAACACATTGGGTGGTAAGCCTTTTGTTAGCGGATCCACAAGCATATCTTTTGTCTTTATATGCTCGAGACTTATAGTTTGATCCTGGATTTTATCTTTCACAACATAATACCTTATCTCTATTGTTTTGGCAGCATTACTCGACTTGTTGTTGTGAGCATAAAATACCGCGGGCTGGTTGTCGCAGTACATCTTTAGTGGTTTGTGAATACAATCTACCACTTTCAAATCGGGTATACATTTCTTTAGCCATATCGCCTGCCCCGTGGCTTTGAAGCATGCTATGAATTCTGCATACATCGTGGATGATGCAACTATTGACTGTTTGGAGCTTTTCCACGAAATAGCTCCCCCAGCGAGGGTGAATACATATCCTGATGTGGATTTTCTATCATCTTTGTCCCCCGCAAAATCTGCTCTAAATACCCTTTTATCTCTAGGGAATCACTTCTCCTATATATTAGCATGCAGTCCTTCGTGCCTTGCGCATAACGCAATGCTTTCTTTACCATCTTCCAGTGCTCTATGCCTGGATTCTCTTGATCTCTACTGAGTACCCTGGTGATAAAGGCTAAGTCAGGGCGAGTGCACACTTGTGCATACTGTAAGCTGCCAACTGCCGAAGCATATGATACTCCTTTCATTTGAGCGATCTCGTACTGGTTCTTGGGACATTGGAATTTCCCAAAACTATCGCCCTTAACTATAGGAGCAGGTGTGGCTTTACTCGCATGCATATTATACTTTTTAAGAACCTTTTCTAAATATCCTTTCTGCGATAGTCCTAAGACTCCATTGTTTCTATCTCGGTGAATTTCTATGCCCAAACCATAGGATGCTTCACCAAGATCTGTTATGTCAAAATTCGAGGATAAGACTTCTTTGTTTCTTGTAGTAGACTAACATCACTCCTAGCAAGCAGAATGTCATCCACATACAAGATTAGGAAAATATATTTCCCATTTTCAAACTTTGCATAAATGCAGTTATCTTCAATATTTTTTTTAAATCCAAAACTTTTAATCATTTGATTAAACTTTGAATACCACTGGCTAGAGGCTTGCTTTAATCCATAAATGGATTTCTTCAGGCCGCATCCCATATTTTCCTTGCCTTCCATGATAAAACCCTTGGGCTGTTTCACGTAGACATTTTCTGTTAAATCTCCATTGAGAAATGTCATCTTTACATCCATTTGATGCAACTCTAAATCAAAATGAGCAACTAATGCCATTATGCTTCTAAAGGAATCCTTATATGAGACTGGAGAAAATGTCTCATTGTAATCTATCCCTTCTCTTTGTGTAAATCCTTTTGCCACGAGTCGTGCTTTATACTTTTCTACATTCCCTTTAGAGTCATACTTAATTTTCTAGACCCATTTGCAGCCTACTGTCTTGGCTCCTTTAAGAATTTCCTCTAAGTCCCAAACATCCTTGGAACTCATTGATTTCATCTCGTCTTCCATTGCCTTCATCCACATCGACGAATGATGGCTTCTCATGTCTTCTTCATATGAGGTGGGATCTTTTTCCGTATGAACCATTTCTGTGTTATAAACTTTAAAGTCAGTAGAAATAGCTAACTTTCTTGGTCTTGTAGAACTCCTAAGGGCCTCAGTTTCTGGCACATTATGTGCCTCAACTTCTGGCACTTCTTCTAAAATTTGCTGCCGCACCTCCCTTTCATGCTCAACAATGGGTTCAGTCGGCTCCTGACGGACAGGTTCCGGGTCTACCCCATAGTTGTCATGGGTGGAGTTGCAATTGGTAGTGAGAAAAATGGCTCCTGAATTATCGGATTAGTTGCATGCACCCTCTTCTCCTCAAGATCAATTTTCCGAGCTACCAAGCTCCCCCTCATCATTTCGTCCTCTAAGAAGACTGCATATCTAGTTTCTACAAACTTTTTATATCTGTTTGGGCAGTAGAAACAAAAACCCTTTGATCTGTCTGGATAGCCAATGAAGTGGCAACTCACTATTTTGGGATCTAACTTTGCAATGTTTGGATTAAACATTTTGGCCTCAGCAGGGCACCCCCACACCCTGAAGTGTTGTAGGGAGGGCACCCTTCCTGTCCATAGATCGTACGGTGTTTTGGGCACCGACTTGCTTGGTACTCTATTGAGAATGTGAATGGCGGTTTTAAGTGCTTCCATCCATAATCCCAATAGCAAGTTGGAATAACTCATCATGTTGCGCACCATATCCATAAGTGTACGCTTGCGCCTTTCAGCTACTCCATTTTGCCGAGGCTCGTCCAGCATTGAATATTGGGCTACTATGCCAGTCTCATGCAAGAACTTTGCAAAAGGTCCAGGGACTTGGCCATATGGAGTGTGCCGACCATAGTACTCTCCCCCACGGTCGGACCTGACTATCTTTATTCTTTTATCATGCTGATTTTCAACTTCAGCTTTGAATATTTTAAATTTATCCAATGCTTCAGATCTTTCTTTGATTGGATAAATATATCCATAGCGAGAGTAATCATCTGTGAATGTTATGAACGAGTCATATCCATCCACATTTTTCACTGGAAATGGTCCACAATTGTCAGTGTGGATGATTTCTAGTGTGCCTGTGCTATGGATTGCACCTTTTTTGATTTGTTTTATATACTTTCCTTTAATGCAATCTATGCATTGTTCTAAGTCTGAGAATTCTAACCGAGGAAGAATTTCACTCTTGACTAATCTTTCTATTCTCCCCTTGGAAATATGGCCCAAGCGACAGTGCCATAATTTCGATGAGTCGAATGTTCTCTTTCTTTTCTTTTGTTCTTTATTTGATGCGGAAACATGTTCTTTCACATTGCATACAGGATAAACTTTTTCACGAAGTGATAACAAATAAAACTCATCGTGTAGTAAAGCATCACCCACATAAGCATTATTTAACCATATGGCACACTTGCCATGTCCAAAATAACATTCATAATTATCTTTGTCCAAACAAGAAACACTAATTAAGTTTCTATGACATGATGGAACAAATAGAACATCTCTAAGTAGAAGATTGAATCCGTCAGCTAACTCCAAGGAGATGTCACCGACAGCTTCAACTTCTGCTTCAACTCCGTTTGCCACTTCAATGCGTCTTGTGCTTCTTAGCGTAGTCCGCGTCGAATGGAATCCCTGTAAAGAATTTGCAACATGAACAGTTGCTCCTGAATCAATCCACCAAGTGGATTTTGAAAACTGTGTATACAAGGATTCATTTACAAATGAAACTATATTGTTACCTCTTTTTGCCATGACTGACTTCAGCCAAGCAGCGTAGTCTTTCTTGTAATGCCCTTTCTTTTTGCAGTGGAGACAAGTGTCTTTGTCCACTAAGACAAGCTATTGCTGATGCTGATGCTGATAGGGAGCTTTTCCATGCTTTGAAGGAGAACTTTTGTTGTTTTGATTGTAGTTCTTTTTCTTGTGATCCTTCACATAGTTGAGTGAACCACCATGTGCGGCTTTGAGTCTGTCCTCTTCTTGGACACACATTGCTATTGTCTTTTCAATGTCCCATGTTTTAGGTGACATATTATATTTTACAACAAAAGTTTCAAACTCCTTTGGCACTGAAGCCATGACCAGGTGGACCAGGAGCTTTGGTTTGATCTCCAGATCCTCATCCATGGGCTTTAGCTTTGCTGCCATATTGCTCATCCTAAGGATGTGCTCTCTTATTCCATGACTACCACCTGTGTAGCGTTCTGTCACCAGTTGCTCTAACACCTGGGTGGCATATATCTTTGAAGAGCCAGTGACTGGCTCTTTATCTTTGTAAGCAACTCCCCTGCGGAAGTGCACTCTACAATGGAGCCCACAATGGTGCTCTCGATTGTATTCTTTATAAATGTCATGCACTTTTTGTTTGCATTGACCCACTTTTGGTTTTCTATGAGGTAGGACATCTCCAAAGGAGCATAGTCCCCCCTCTTCTTAGACCATGCAACATCATCATCAGTGGCCTCTCTGACTGGCTCTGTGGGTCTGACCGGCTGTGGTTCTTCCACAACCCAATTCAGATCAGCACAAACAAATGCCAGTTCTACTTTCTTCCTCCACTCAGTGTGGTTGTCACCTCTGAGTGTCGGAACTTCTTTTAGGCAACTCATCAAGTGATGGCCTCCTGAAATCATAATTTAAGTGACATCAGTATAACAACCATATGCATTAATCTAACGTTGGTCAAATTAAACATACAATTGTCTATGCAATTAAATCTATATTACCGTTGGGTAAAAATAGTAGAAATAAATGCACCTCTCAATTTCAGTAATAAAACATGATCATGTTATTAATAACGTTGGTCATAAAAATAACATAATCATATTCATTTGAATAATCACTTTAACATGCTCTTAAAAACATAATTCTATCTAAACTTTTATTTTCTTTTTAAAGAGCACTAATAATTATTTACGCAGTTGAAAAACTTGAATAAAAATTAATGAACTTTTTAATCTCTACAAAAACTTTTCTTTGACCGAATAAAAAATCGTGAACTTTATTATTTTCTTTATAAAAATTCATGAACATTTATTTTCCAAAAAGATTCACTATTTTCTTTTTCAGAAACTTTTCTACTTTCCTTTTCAGAACATTTTCTTTTACTTTTCTATTTTCTGAACAAAAAAATTTCATTGGAAAAAAAATAATTTGCATAGAAAAACTATTTATGAAATCTGCCCAAAAAATCTGGACAAAAACTATTAAAAACAAAAACACGCAGCTTCAGCCGGCGTCGGCCTGGCGCGGGAGGGCCGCAACGGCCCATGGCCTGCTCCTCCGCGCGCTCGCGCGTGCTTGCCTTGCCTCTGTCTAGGCCACCGGCCTCAGCCCAACGCTAACTGCTCCTCTTTGGCCCAAAAGGCCTAGTGCCGCTTTAGGGTTTAGATCTGGCCCGTCCGTGGGGATCCTACGGCCACGCGCACGTTGCAGGCGAACAAAAACGACCGAACGACATGGGCGAGGGGAAAACCCTATCCATTCTCCCCCCGCGCCGCTCTCCTCTCGCTCACCCGTTCCTCTCTCGCGACGACGCAGCCAAGGAGCCGAGCTCCGGCCGCCCGGCCCGGCCGCCGGCAGTGGTGTCTACTGACACCGCGCCGCGCGCGCCTGCGCTCCCTTCCCTTTCCCTTCTTCTTTCTTTTCCTCTCCTGTCGGGGAAAAAAGGGGCAGCGCCCTGGTCGGCTACTCCGATCGCCGGCGACGGCGGCGAGGGCCACTGCTCTGCTTCGCGCTGTGCTTGCCTTTTAGCTTCCCCCTCAACCACCGCATCTGTGAGAGAGAGGGAGAGAGCAGGGAGGTGCGGTGGTGCTCCTCCCCTTTCCTTTTCCGCGTGAGCTCTGTTGCTCTCCTCGCCGGAGACCACAGGAAGAGAGAGGGGTTCGCCCCGGCCGTCGGCGACGGCGTCGCGCCACCGCGCCGCACGGGGCTCTGTGCTTCCTACCCCCATTGTCTTTTCATCTTTCAAGCCCCCCATCCACCAAAACCAGTGGCAGATCGAGATGCGGGGTCCCCCCCCCCCCGTCCCCCTTGCCGGTGTGCGCGAGCTCCCGAGGGAGAGCGCGTCGCCATCAAGCGGTGCGGTGGTGGTGCCCTTTTGCCCCTTTGGAGGGGCTTTGTTCTTCTTCCCCACATCTCGGCTTGCCGATGCGTGTGGGGATCGAGAGGAACAACGCGGCCGGAGTGGCGGCGCATTTTGCCGGCGAGGCCAGAGGCCCTCTGCCAGTGATCTCTTTGCCCTGCTAGGGTTCTTTGGGGGAGGGATAAACTTTTTCTTTTTTTGTTTTTTGTTTCTTTGTACCGAACTAATCTAGCTCGATCTGGCTATCTGATACCATTGATAGACCTTGGATCGGAGTAGGCTAGTAGATCCGGTAACCTACCTTCTCCTGGTGCGGATGAGCTCGATCCAGCGTCGGCCATGGTGGTGTGATGACGGCGGCGATGTGGACAGAGAAGGCGGCGGTGGTGTGCTTCCCATGAGCACCGCGCTTACCCTAGATCGGTAGGGAGTGTTCGGTGGGGTTTGTGGCAGCATTCAACCTCGTGAGTCATGCCCCGGCCCCCACCTCTGTTATATAGCGCGGGTCACAGGGGCCCACCAACCATGGTTTGGTTGCGCGCCCCCGATCAGGGCGCGAGTCAAGGGCCCGTCGAGCCGTTGGGCTCGATCGGGAGGAGATCGACCTAACAATATCATCTCTCTTTTTTGTGTTGCGAAACAGTAGAAATTCCTTCTTACTCCTTTTATTTACTTCCGATTCATACATAGACACATTTTAATGTTACATTTAGAACAGTAAAACCGAGCCTAAAACGAGCTCTCCCACGCCCTCAACATTTCTGGCCGTCAGATTTCGCACTTGATTAGTTTCTAGCCGTCAGATCATCCTCTAAGCAGTGCATTACCGCGATCTGGGCTGGCTGTTCTAAAAGGCCGCTATTCTGGAGACCTTTTCGAAAGCATGTGGTTAATTGGGCTTCTGCAGGCTGTTGTGCAAGCCCATTTAGGGTACAGGCCAGTCCAACGATGCGCTGAAAACCGTTCGCACGAGGGGATCAGAGGTACTCGATACAGAGGACAGGGGAGCGGCGCGCGTGAGGATGCAGCGAGGCGAACCCTAGATGTCGCCGCCATTCCCTCCTGCTCGGGACTCCTCGCGGAGCGGAAGACCATCCGTCCGGTGACCAAGTTCGGACATGCAACTTGCCTTTGCGTGCGGGGTGGCGAATAGGAGGTGACGTCGTTCGCA
This sequence comes from Triticum timopheevii, assembly GCA_963921465.1. Lineage (NCBI taxonomy): Eukaryota > Viridiplantae > Streptophyta > Magnoliopsida > Poales > Poaceae > Triticum > Triticum timopheevii. The sequence continues at coordinate 346,160,712 of OY997270.1, read as the reverse complement.
GTTAACCCGCCGTCCTGGAGCCAGCCGCCGTCGACAAACTATGCTTGAAGCTCCGCCATCCGTCGTCGACGCACCACCCATTGATTTGTACATCCTTCCTTTGTCCCACATCCTCTCTTCTCTACGTTGATCTTCCAACTTCTTTTTCAAGGACACCCGTCATCCCGCTCGTCGACGTCTGTGATCGTGGATTCCGTGAGATCTCATGTTCCATCTACCCGCCCTACTTACTCGGATATTCTACCGATCCATGTTGCCTATTTGGCGGGCTGCAAGGTGATGTCGTTCTTTCCCTAGGTTCTCATCACTAGGGAAGTCTTTCTCCCCTGTTTGATGTGCCCTGATGCGTTTTTGTAACATTTGGGTACATATAATGGTTCTAGCAATGGGACTATGGGAGATGAAGTATTGCACGTATCCAACAACGAAGAGACAAGTGCAGAAACTGTTTTACTTCTTTCTGCCAAGAGAGGTAATAGTACAAGCATACTGATCTTTTGAATTATAAATTTCTGAGCCGATCATCATTTAGCAATATTCAATAATCTATATAGTAGTTATATTGCATATGTTTGATTGAAGAACTCTTTTTGGTTGATACAATAAGCATTATTTGGGAGCCACTATACTATGATTTTAAGACCTTCCATTCGCAGAATAGAAGAAATTGGTAATATGAAATAGTGAACCATGTATGTTCTGTATCTTTTACTCCAGATAAGAGAACGTCTAACTTTGTTTCATTGTTCTTCAGAAGTCCTTTTTACGAAATGTAACAAAATTCCTTATATATGATGATTCTAGGACTAATATCATTACAGCCTGTACTTGCTGGACTTTTTTTTAGATGGGCACTTGCTGAACTGATATCCCGCAATTTGTGGTGACTTCCATGAATATTATTTTGCATTCTGCACACATCACTTTGCTTAATCCAAATATGTTGAGGGTATATACTGACTATCTATCTATTTGTTATGGCTTACAATTTTTGGTTGGCTTCTTGATGCAGCTCTACAACCGGCACATCTCCCTGCCATCTGCATCTTCACATTGATTGGGATCATCCTTCTTTGTTCCTTGTCAAAATATACTCCCTAAAGAAGACCCATTATCATCAAACCAAGCTAATTTTGACCAATGCAGGCATGTATAGAAATGTACTAGACAATCTGAATAACCTATCTAAATAGATGGTGCGCTGCCTGAACCATCCAAGTAATTACCAAAGGTGTTTTAGAAGATTCAACTTAATCGGAATAATGTCTATCTAGCTCTACACACATGGCCGTCTATTTCAGGTTCATCTATAATGGTCTTAGTTCTGCAAAATCCTTCAGTTCATTCATCCATGGTTGATATTATTTGAAAATACGAAATTTTGTTTGAGGTAAGCAGTTTGTTAAGTACATATATGTATGTACATTTATCAGGTTTCCGTCCTGATTTATAGAAGTGTAAGTAGGAGTATGCATTATTCACACAAGTTGGTGGTAGTGTAAGCCTACAACTTTTACGCTTGTGGTATCACAAGTAATCCCTCTATTTTTATTAACTTCGCATATAGATTTTGTTTTAAGTCAAAAAAAAGTTTCATCAAGTTTATGGAAAAAAGACATCAACAATTAGAATACCAAATCAATGTCATTAGATCCTTCATAGAATATATTTTCATACTATACCAATTTGGTATTGTAGATGTTGCTACTTTTTTATAAAAAGTTGGTCAAACTTTACTAAATTTGACTTAAGACAAACCTAATATGCGAAGTAAATAGAAACAAAGGGAGTATTATGAAGTAATTTTTTGCTTGCCTTGATATGTCCAAATGTCAGATGGCTCTAAGTACATTTCAGCCTCATTAACAATCCGGATAATTGCCATTTCATCCTTTGATCCACATTGAATATGACATGTAGATTAAAACCAACAAGACATAAAACTATATATTATTCAGTGTCATACACTCTTCTTCTAATTATTACCTAATATATAGGTTAGCTTATTTAAATTTACTTTGTTATATTTGGAAATTACTATCATCATGGTCCATATTCCACAATCGTTTTTGCACTTTCATGACTTATTAAATGCTGTTGTTATAGAGTTATGATTAAACTTATGAGATGTTGGAAAAAAATTGTAGGTGGTACTGTTAGATGCTATGGGAAACATGTCAACTTCATATGCAATGGAAGGAAAAGGCCGGCCTTATTGAGGTATGGTTGGAGGCTTCGAGCACGAAGATAAACTTAAAAATAAAGAAGAGTCTGCGTAAAATGGTCAATATTCTGTTTGAGTGTACGAGAATGAAGGTTCAATGAAGTGTTTCACTCACCCATTGGGTTCAATTATTTCATGCCTTTGTATATTAATCACAATTCATATTATTTCATTGGAAAAATGGACGGGCGCAGCAACGCGCGCCATCATGGTCTAGTACCTAAGACAAGTAATATGGATCAGAGGGGATATGAGATGTCAAATAGTGTTATTACAGGCGCTGACCTAGCCCAAGAAGACAACAAAAGAAAGAAAGAATTAAAACAAGGTAGTACTCAAGTAATGACAAAAGGAGTTAACTCATTCCCTGAAGGAGCTGTATTTCTTCTTGTCTGGATGTTGTTCAGTTGGGTAGTAGGATTCTTCCTTGAATTTGGCGGGGCATGTACAGAGACTTTGCAGGATGTTGTTGAAGACGAAGATGTTTCTGGTCACGCAGATAGGCCATAGATATATATCATCTCTTCTTTTTTCAAGAAGACAAATTGCGACTGACTGCATGATGTAAACATCTCACACATTTCTCACGCAATTCTTCCGTCCGCGGCTTCTTTTACACAACGATGAACGACGGTGCCGTCGTTTTGCACACTATGGTTAGCTTATCTCCAAGAACTCACTCAACACTGACTTCCTTCCTTCTTTTTGACTCCCTCTATAAATTAATATAAGAGCATTTAGACTAAATCCCGGCTCTCCTGAAAGAGCTAATTTCACGCAAAGATATTTCGGGGCCCGTTTGGCCCGGAGATATTTTCACGCATGCAACTCCGACGCGACAGCGAGCTCTGACACGTACGTAAGGCAGGATTTGACCTGAAAATGAGAGAAGCGTTGGGCATTTGCACTCGGATAAGTTTAAGACAGCACCGTGCTAAAGAAGTGAGAGATGGTAATTAGCTGCAAGAACGTCTCTAGCTAGCACGTTCAACATGAGAACAAGCAACTTGATGGACGAGAACAAGCAGTGGTATGAACGAGCACGACTTGATGGACGGCGCAAACAAGCAACCCCCAATTTAGAAATTACGGTTGTTGCTGGACACTTGTCAAGAGAATAGAGATATTTTGCTTCACCATGAGAAAAAACCCGAGATATTTTCTGGATTCAGGTGGAAACAAGAGCATCGATGGATCGACAAAAAAGTACGGGGTGTGGGCGTGCCCTTTTCCTCCGAAAATCAAAAGAATGTAGTGAAGTCCAACCTTGCAGAAGCATTCCAATGTAGGGTGTGTTTGGTTTGTATCCTCATCAATTATTGCCTGGCCTGGAATTGTGCCTAGATCTGATCAGTGGTTGTTTGGTTGCTGCCCTGGAAAAAATAAAGCTTGCCCGGCCTGAACTTCATGTATGGTAATTAGCCTGGGCTGGACTTCAGGCATTGCAGTTAGCCTGAGCCAGGCGACCGAACTGGGACGCCTGGCGTGCTGCCTGGGAGCTAAGCGGCAGCCTGGCTGCATAAAAAAATAAACAATAGCACCATTAAATGTGTTGACAGGACTTTGATGCTCTGCCTGGGTCAGGCACCAACCAAACATATCATCGCCAGGCTAGCCTGGCCAGGCAGAAAAATTCAAGATTCATGTCCACGCCAGGCAGCAGCGAACAACCAGGCATGAGGCCGAGGACTCGATCCAAACACGCCCGTAGTCTGCCGGGATATCTACCATCTCCCGGTGGCCCGCGGCGGCGCCAGAGGGGAGGGGAGGGGTATGCGGCTGCTCGACCGGCTCTCTGCTTCTGCAAGTGTTCGATCAGGTTACCATCTCCGTCGTCGTCCTGCTCCACCACCCACACGTCCCAGTTTCGTGCGCACGTAACAGGACTGTGGCAGCGGCGCCAGAGTCTGGAGCACACACTCCACAGCCCACGCACGAAATCCACTCTTTTCGGCAGCTTCCCATCCCATCGCATCCCATGCGGCCCACGCACGGAGAGAATCAGTCGCGTCCTCGTGCCCCGACAACGACACGACGCCGTCCCCTTCGTAAATCCTACTGATCGGCGCTGCTCGTACACCGCAAACTTTGCCGGCGTTTCCTTCCTTCGCACGGCGTGGAAAAGATCGGCCGACACGGCGCGAGGCCACCTGGAAGCATAATCGGATCCAGCAATGGCACCCAAACGCGTGGGGATCTCGCGCACGTACGGCCACCGGCGGCTTTTCCGGCACGCCGGTGCGCCGCTCCGTGGGGCCGGGGAGCCCCGACGGTCAAGCACGTGTCCGCATGCCAGCGACGGGCGAGTCGCCGACCGTGTACGCGCGTACGCCTCCTCCCGTGCCACGCCCGCCTCACCTAGGCCCCAGGAGGAGCGCGGGGTAAAAGCCGGAGAGGGGTCGCAGTTGACCTGACCCGGCGGTGTCGCCTAGCTGCCGCTCCGCCGCGTGCGACGACGACGCCATCGGCCCGGCCAACCGACCGACCGACCGGCTCATGCCCTCGGTGGTCGCTTCGCTTGCGTCCGGAGCGCGCGCGGAGGTGTGGCGGCCCGGTGCTGGCCGGATAGAAAGCGTCGTCAGATCGATTGCCTTCTTTTGCAACAGTCGAATGAATGCCTTGCTGCCATGCGCTAGTGCACAATATTATTATTCATTGCATCTTTTTTAAAGGATTTTGTTAATTGGATTTTGGATGCTTTTGCAACTACTCCTACCTTTGGACTTTGGAATGGTCGCTGTCAGTGTCGGGTCTCGTTAATGACTAATGAGTGTCTTGTTGGTCTGGCCGGTGCACCCATTATCATTTATGTAAAAAAAGGGGCCGCATATTTGTAAGCCCCACCGTCTCGGTGCAACGCCGAGCACTCCTTGATGAAACCAACCGGAACTTTGGACGTGTGACCAGACATGATAAGCAAGTTTTTACCGTCGCTGCAAGTAGAAACCGCATGACCTGCGCCCCCAAGTAATACCCAATATAAAACTGCCACGTCTCATTCCTAAAGATTTTTACGTAGGTGTAGCTTTGTCCCTCCGAACCGCAGGTCGCCATTGCCGTAACGCTACCACTCTTGACAAACCAAGCAGTACGAGAAGAAGCCAGAAATTTGTTGTCAGCGAAGAACAATCCAGAACCAGACCAAAAGTATTATTAACCGTCGTCCGCCGGAGTGCCTCAGCCTCAAATCAAATTAATTAAGAAATCATTTATGTTGAATTATAAAGCACATGAGCTGGGCATTTGAACAGCGCATTGGAACGTTTCTTTCATCATGTGCGCACGAAAAAGACCTTGTTGCGTGGCTTCTCTTCCTTTTCCTGCCATTTTCTAGGAAGAAGCTTCCTGGATTGACGAGTTAATGTAAAAAAATAGTCCTCCGGAGCAAGAATTAAGATCACATTCGCAAACGTGTGAGCTACGCTGTTTCTGTAGGAAACGCCGGTGCAAGATCTTGGAAATATTTGAATTCAGCTCGCAGAGCGACAAGACGCGGCCCAAGCCCAGAGCACCTACACGTGGACTCCTTGAGGTTTGTTTGTTTCTTTACAATGTTGAGTATCGTGATTATTAGAAAAGACGAGATAGACTAGGAATTACTCTGACTTGTCTTGTATTCCATGTAAATCATTGTACTTCTATATATACGCCCACGAGGCTCAAGCGATAAAACGATTATTCCATCAAATTCCTCTCTCCCTTCTAACATAGGAGTACAAGATAGGGCGTGTGGCCAAACGATTCTGTTTGTCTTTGTAGCAATGGACAAGATGTTCGCTAGACACCTACTACAGGATGTCCTATAATTGATGGAAGATTTTGTGCGTAGGGTGGTTCAGATATGATACGGGCATGCAGCTACATGCGTTGTCTGGTGGAACAAACGGACAACAGTCTCTCAGTTTCTTAATAATCTACTCGGACAAGCATACAATGATGACCTATGAAGCAACCAAAGCATCAGCTTATACAACTGCTACACACAAAAGTATATAGGGCACGTCAGCGTTGTAATAACAACGTTGGCACTAGCCAGTAACGCTTTTGTCTTGAGCACACGGAGAAGGAACTAAAATATACTACTACTCCTATCTCTACTCCTAATGTCTCAATTGGTAGTCTGCGTTTTGGCTTTTATTTTCGTCCCACCCCATCCGGTTTTTTTGGTACCTCCTCCCACCTCACTTTATTCCCGTCGAACCAACCACCTGGTGGGATGCCTCCACGCAATCCACACCCAATACTCACGTCCCACCCCAAAAAAAGGACAGAAAAAAACCTACCATAAAAAACCAGCGAAAAAAAACGGCGACAGCATCGTACGTGCGTACGAGCGAGGCTCCTGCCCTCGAGCGCCGCAGGACTCCACAGCAGGTCGTGAGACGCCGCCCTCCATCCCTTCGCCCCAGATCCACCCCTTCGCGGCCGCCAGTTCATCCATTCGCCGCCGCCGTTCCATCCCTCCGCCGCGGATCCATCCCTTCGTCGTCGCCCCGCACATCAAAGCCGCCGCCCTCCATCGGACCATCCCCGTTTAGGACCCGCCGCGGATCACATACAGGATCCTGAATTCTCGCTGGACCAAGGCGGCGTCCACCACGTCATGGTGTTATGCTAGCGGCGATTGGGAGTCGATCCGGGGTGCTAGGGTTTAACCATGACCTGATCATGGCAGCACCGGAGCATGTGAGGTGAGCGCTCTAATTGAATCCTATTCCGCTGCCGGACTCGTCCGCCTCGCCATCACTGATGATCGCGTCGGCTATGGCCACGTCCCTCTCCGGACGGCTGTGATGATGGAGGGAACCGCCGTCACTGTCAGGCTCTCCACCCATGGACGCGCCGGGTCGCTGCTCGGGGCCAGCCCCCCGCTGTGCTAGATCGCGCCTCGGCTTCAGGATCCCTTGATGTCGGCGGTGTGGGCTAGGGACCAGGCGGCGGGGTACGTTGTGGGTTCTGGTCGAGGGATCGGTTGGGGCTGGCATGCGAATTGAGCTGCCTTCAATGGATTTTTGGAAGCCTGGCTGCTTGTTGCTTCAGATTTGGTACTATCCCCATCACCACGGGGGCGATAGCTGGACATCACCACGACGGGCCGCCAAGGCAGCAATCGACTTGTCCACCACGACTGCCCAAATAATCCGAGCATCACGTGCTGGACGGGCATACTCCTTAGAGAAGAATCATAATTGATGGCAATCGGAATCAGTCTGGAGGAATAGACCATGCACGTGAGTTGTCTAATCAAATGTGTGACATTGATTTGGCATGTTGGAACTTAAATAACTGCGGACAAGCCTTCCATGTCTTTTCTCCAATGGTTTGTGTGCCCTTTCATCCTAGATGAATTTATATTTTATAATTTTGTCGTGTCATAATGTACTATTCCTCAAACGTAGCTGGTCAGCGCATATGATCTTAATTTGACTATGTATTTTGAACTCAATTGCACTGAAATTTTGTGGGGAGAACTTTCCAGGAGTGCCATTTTGTGTAATATTTGCTGAAATAGTCAACCCTGGTAATAATTTTCTTTTTGCCAATAACAAAAGTCACAAGGTTTGAGTTTGTTCATAGATTAGCATTATCTTCAGTTCCTATAGCTTGGTGACTGTTATATTGCAGAACATGAATGAAAAGAGTATGGGCCATGAGTTCCGGAATGACAGAGACACCCGATGCTTTGAGCACCTAAATTTGGTTAGGTTTAGTAGGCTTCTTGAGTATAGTGGTGATCGGTTGATCATTGTGGATTACGTTTCCAATGGCAACATTCAAGAAACCTCGAAGGTAAGCATCATATGATCCTTCACGTTCCTCCTATCTATGTACAATAGATGCAATAGTATTTTCAAATTCTATGTTACTGAGTTCAGATGTTGCAGGTTTGAATGAAATTTTTCTTGAGTTCTCTGTTAGATTAAAAACTGCAACTAATGTGGCCCATGCAACTGAGATTAAAAACATGGGGAAGAATCATAAAAGATCTTGCTGAACAGAATCATAAACGATGCCTTCGGTACGCTCTTCGTGTGGACAGACTGGCGCCCTTGACACCCTCAAAGTCTCGTAAAATGGTCTGGGTGATACGGCTGCCTCAATGCTTGAAGCTATGTTCTGTAAGAGACCAAGGTACTATATTTTGTCTCTGGTACATAATCTGGGTTTTTCTTTTGTTATATGTCCTTTTAGAGGCAACGATCAAAATGGTTTTTCTGCAGGAAGCAAGAAACCAGTTTGGTCTTTTTTATGCAGATACCAAATAGATTTGTGTGCATATAATTTTTCTTTGTATTGTATAATCATATTATCCACACATAATGAAGGAAAGAACACATGCCGAAGTGGAATGAACGTAAATAACTTCAGCTGAGACGTCTGGTGTTTCGTTGCTCCCTCTTGCTGGCATCCTTGATGTCGCTTGCTTGCCCGCGTCACTAGAAAGAAGGTGCGGACAGGTGACAGATTTTACTAATCTTTCTACAAGTTCGTTTGCTCCTTACATATTTCATACATGTTGACCGATCCTGAAACTGCAATAGCAAGTTGCGTTGTGTTTCTGTCCGCATTTCAGATTGATGCACTTGAAACTACGGGGTTGCCAATCTCGCCCGTGTTCCTTTCTTGATGCTACTCGACTAGATTTGTTATGTGTATCAATGCTGAGGCTATGATGGCCTTCTGCAATAGACTCTGAAAGAGAGATAAGAGCAAGATCATTGTTGCTTGTAGTGGCTCCGCCTTATGCATTGGCTAAATTAATTGTTGTGCTTCTCACAAATTGTTAGAACAATTGTGTGTGTTTCTGTCGGAGGCTACGGTGTATCGATTGACAAGCGTTGTTTACAGGAGATAGATGTAGCTGCTCTATTTTCTTCTTTCAGGGCAGCTGCTGCAAATTCAACTACAGGCTAAGTATATATGATTGTTTCTTTGTCCGCCGCTTAGACTGTAATTATTTTAGTAGGGGTAAATCGATCTGATAGTATGTACTAACTGGCCATCACTTCAGTGCCTTATTTAGTGACATCATAACTTTTCATCTACGATTAGTACTTGAATATCAGGTCGCCTGAATAATAGTGCACACCATTGTATTTGAGTAACATATTAGATGGTTGTCAGTCTTAGATTTAATTGATTACTTCCTCAGACTGCAGAAAGTACATCATCAAACACTAGCCCTCATATTTGTTTCTATAAATGAACTCAATCTTGCATGCCTTGATCATGTTTTTGTCCTTGTAGAAGAAGAAAGATGCCTTGCAAATAGAGTTGGAGCAAGACCTACTAGAGTTCTTTTTTGAGATAAAATCTACTGGACTTAGCTTTGATTTTGTAGAGGAAAATATTTATTGAATATAAGTAGAATAGTTGAATGAAAAACATTTTTCAATGCATGGTTGAATATTGTGGTGGTTCTTTCTCCATGCATGGTTGCATGTTGATGTGGGTCTTATTCCATCCATAATTCTATGCTCACATGATTATTATTTTTGGAAAAAGTAGTTGTTTGCTATGAGAGAAATGTCACATATTTTTTTATATAGTGAATAATATCACATACCCTAACAAGTCATTTCTCGAGAATAATTTACCAACAACTGATTTACATGCGAGACTATAGTTTATTCAAATTGGGATGTGACACACTCTACAAAAAAGGTACGATGTCACTCACTCTGACTAAAAATGTCACATGCTCGCATCTAGCAGCTGACCAATGGATATACATATATATATATATATATATATATATATATATATATATATATATATATATATATATATATATATATATTGTATAGGAGCTTATTTTTGTAATACCAGAGTATATGCTTATATGCTCACTTTGATATCGCTTCTACCGTTCAGGTACATGGCTGAAGGATCTTTTAGTATGCAAGTATGGAGCAATTTCTAAAATGGCTAGCTTGCATGATGTCACTTGTCATCCTTGTCATCTATCTCTTTCACACTACTACCTGCAGCTGGAGGCATGAGGCCTAGGAAGGTGATTCTGTACTATTTTTCTGAAACCTCGGTTGTACTCATGATTTCTTGTCTCATTAATCTGACAGCTACATAGGACAACTTCTGAATATATTACAGTTAATGCCTTTCTTCTTGGAGCTTTTGTGTTCGGGACTAGCATGATTTGTTGGCATGTGGGTCGCGGTATGTGCAAATTTTAGTTTCAAGTGCTGCTTGGGGGTCTGCAATGGAAGCGTTGCAGGTTTTATTTGTCATCTATGGTGTTCGTCTTTCATGCATTTCCCCCTTATACGATTTGAAATGGTGAATAATTGGCCAAAACAGATTGGTGTTCGTGCAGGTGATTTTTCAGCCATCGCATGACTGTATTTGGTGTGGCACTACTCTATGCAAACATTTTATGTTTGGCTTGGAGTATAGATTGACCTGATTCAATGAAGGTTACAGATAGTAAGTCTCTTGCAAGCTTGATTTTTTTCCCACCATTACATCTACACCTTTTTCCTTTGTTTACATGCCCCACATATTTTGGGGTTCAACTTTTGACTAACTAAACGTGGGTTAGTTCATAAAAGTTATACCATTGAATTTCTGAAATGTGAATCATCTATTATTGGTCAATGTTCAAACACAAAACCCGAGGGTGCCATGTAAATAGAGACGGAGGCAGTAGTTATTAGTTTTCGCAATGTATACAGTTTTAAACTATTGGTGGTAATTCTTTTAAGAATTGATGCGCACGCATTCATAAAATAAAAGGATTGGAGCAACAATTTATTGGAAAGTACCACAATGCGACCAACAGTGGAAATTTGAGTGGATAGTCTTGGTACTCTTTTATATATAGTATTCAGTTTTCACATGGAAAGTCCATACATTTTTTAATATATTGATGGTCACTTTTAAAACTTGGACTGTGAGAATTCTAACACATCAGACAAAAGATGGATATAATTACCAGAAATGGACAAATAGTAAAGTTTGATTTGATGATATAACTCATACAAAAAAATAGGCGCCCTCTCTGAAAACAAAAGTAAGTTTACTGATTGATTGTTGTAATTGATCCACATTCCGTGCTTGTAGCTGAAACCCATCATGTATATATTTCATCTGTTGTGGCATGAGAGAGGGATCATGGGTGAGGAAGCAGAGCAGCGGCAGGCATGGAGTGAGGGGAGCAGTCGGAGGCTGATAGGGAGGCGGATAATAGGTGAGGAAGCAGAGCAGCGGTAGGCGTGCAGGGAGGGGAGCAGTCCGAGGCTCATAGGGACGCGGAGTAGCGGCAGGTGGCGAGCAGGTTGGGGAGCTCAGTGATGACGGCACGATGTGAGGTTGTGGTGGCGTGTGCCGGTGCTGATTATATGTGAATTGCAACATGGAGTTCAGGAAGATAAGAGTTGAAGAGTATAAGAGAAGATGAGTCTGTAGGCGATAATTTATATGTGGGTGGAATACTTTTTCTTTCATAAAAATTAGACTTCCAGTTAGTTTCACATACACACCATTTGACAATTATGTTTTTAGTGAATTGTTTGTTGACATTTACGGAAATATGTTTGTTTGAAAGAAGTATGTTGCATATATAATTATTTGTGAATACTTCGCAGGAAGTATGGATTCAGATCTCCAAACCTTACACAATATGTTGAAATTTTTAAAAACTAGAACACTTTACTAAAGAATTAACATGTTACAGAAAATGGTTGATTCTACAGCAAACGTTACATGTCGCTGATTCAACAAGTGATTTGATGTTCCTGTCTACAAGTTTGTGAGTTAGATTGGTTCAAGTTTATTTATCAATAAAATATACATGTTGGTGGGACAGGCTGCCGCCATGGCCATGCAGGGAAGAGGAACCCGTGGTCAAGCCAGAGCCATGTCAGTGGATCAACAGTGCCGTGCTCGGGGCTGTAGGGATGGGAGAGGGGCGGTCGCGTCGTGGAGTGGGTTGAGCAGCTGGGACATCACGGTGTGGGTGGATCAGCAGCAACAACTATGGGGTTGTGCTGGGGCAAAGGAAAAGGATGGGACTATGGCGTGGATGCAAACCGGGCGCAAGTTTGAGCCGGAAATGGGGTGGCCCGGACACGAAACAGACAGAAAATGCGGATGCGGTCACATGTTGGGTCGTGCGGTCTGTCCGTTTGGGCCCAAACGGGCAGACGCGGACCGGACGGGGTGGTGCGTTGGAGTTGCCCTAATGGATTGGTTGAAGGTAGCATCTTCTACCGAGCTTCAATTGATAGGGAAGAAATTGTGTCTGTCTGTGCCTTTGGTTTTCTTGTGCGTCGAGAGTTCATACAGTTTATTTTGAGGGAAAGAGATTCTTCATATAGATGAGAAAGAGCACTCTGATTAATTAGATCAGAAGTTGTGTGTGATGGTGGTTTCTCGTGACTACAATGGCACCAACCACCAGGTGAGGTCGTGAGTGAGGCGTCGCAGGTGGACATGAGCAAGGCTTCTTGACCTATAAGATCCATGGTTGGGCAAGTTTGCTTCATCTAAACATTACTTAGTCTGAGATGATTGAGATCCTTAATTGCTTTATTTAATTTGCATTGGTTTATTTTTGCAGCATCTCCTACAATACAGGAGCAAAAAACTTAGCACTGTTGATCTTCTAAACTTGAAGTTATAACTGCTTAACCCGATAATAATTTTGTTTTGGAGATTGCAGAACCCGTTTCAACAAACATAAACGACAGGGGCATCCTGGGTAAATTAGCTAGGAGCAGCCTAGAAAAATGTGACAGTCTCACACTACAGCAGCATGCCTAATGCAAGACACCACAATAATGATTGGAGCGTTAAAGCACCTCCTCTTTAGATTTTGATTGGTTTTCGTGTATGTCCTTTGCTCAGGTATTTACATGTCCGATTTGTTTCTACTAGGTGGTATTCATTTTTTTTAGTCTCATCAATTTTACAATTTTTGTGAAAAGGCGTATGTTTCGTTTTTCAGTTTGATCCCCAACAATATATTGTAGGGTGAAGAAGTGCTTATGTATATGTTCCAACAAAATGTGTGGCAAAATCACTGGAATTATGGTGTTATGAGCTAGAAGATTTTGAAAGCGTACCAATTAAGAAATTACACATATTTATACCTCAGACGGGGAAGCATGTGTTTGATCTTCGCTATTGAGACTCAATATTTCCTACCAGATGTCTAAAACATGTATTATTAGAAGCAAAATATTTACAAGAATTACATATATGCAATTTTTATGGGGCTATCTAATGTTTGATATCCAGGCCTCTAATTATTTGTATTTATTTTGTCTGGCTCTATGAAAAATACAATCATGTCGGCAAGTCATATTACAACAGTTGTGACATCCATAAGAAAAAGGCACTCCTAGCATTGCCTTGGGAGTTGATATTTTGTCATGAACAGAGATAGGCCAAAGTTATGTGCAATAGTTGTCGGAGTGGTTACCATGCCGCAGAACCAATTGATAGATTATCACGTTCTTCATTATTGTTGGCTTAATACTTTACTGTTGTGTTTCTAATTAGAGGGCTGCAGTTGCACCTGAGTTGAGGGGGTGGTAAATGGAGGATAATGATTATAGTTTATTATTTAGATATTGTATATGAAAATATCAAGTAATTATAAATATCACTTACAATCACTAACGACCTTACTGGATGATTGCTTTCATGGACATTAAAGAAGAAATATCTTAGAAGTTGAGTGCAGTTGGTGGGGCCTCAATCCATTTGAGCCAAGAAAAGTAGACATGGTCTGTCCAAAATCTTTTGAGCTATGAATAATAGATGGGGAAGGCTTAAAATATTTTGTGTTGCCATGGGACATGTGTTTTGCTGCAGTAGTACCTAAATTCTAAACTCCAAGTGCCTAATTTCATATGTAATAATTTGTTAGACAATTTCATAATGCAATCAAGTTTTGGTTTGTAGCATCTTGAAACATTCATTTTAAGAGTACAAAATCCTCCATGTGTTATATTTACTTAGTGGATAATAAAGGGTTCCATGTGCTATCTATCATTTGTAATGCAGTGCACAATAAAGGGTTCTATGTTTTTGTGCCACCTTTTCTACTTTTTGTGCATATATGATAGCTACGTCATCGAATTTCATTTCATTCTTTATCGAAATACATTGCAAGTGGAGTCAGTTTCAGTTATTTAACCTATGCTAAAGGTTTTTTTTACATGTCAAATTTGACATGTTTATATATGCAACCGATATAAATTTTAAGAAGCCCGTGGCAACGCACGGGCATTATACTAGTATCCGTAGGAATCGAATTCCTTGGCCTAGCTTGCAACTAGGATTTTTTTTGCGAGTACTAGCTTGCAAGTAGGATTAAGCAGAAAACTAGCTAGCTTCAAGACGGTTAGCTAGCTAATTGCCCCACTAAAAGAACCGGAGCAGACCGCGAGACAATATTCAGTGGCGTAGATACAGTGACCATATGTGCTCGGAGTAGAAACCCCACGTCCTTTTTTGACCACATATTGCTCATTATATCATGAAATCAAATCATTTAAGTTTCTCATGTGATTTTATTATTAAATTGACACTTGATTGTCCCCCTACAACAAACCGTGTTGTCGAGGTTGATGAAAAGTGGCGTGCCAGGGAGAATGATCTTGAACTTGAGTCTAAGTTGAAAAGAAGAGATAAAGAGAGTGGTGACTCTAGAGGGGAGAAACGCAAAGGTGACTCAAGAAATATGAGTTCCAGCTCAAAGATTGAAGAAGTAACAGCTTATAATAGTTCTTACTCAGACCAGGATGATGGTCTAGGGGATGATGAACTTGAAAAGTTTCTGCATTCAAGGTTAGTTTAAATGCCTACTAGTTTCTTCATAGAACAAGCGGGCAGTATATTGATTGACATCTGCCAGATAACTAAGAATTTCTCTACTTATGTCAAACTATTGGTGCAAATTATCTACAGTAGTATAGTCATGGTATCACCTTATTCTGTTGAGATTGCCATATCCTATTAGGTGATGTTTCAAGGGGAGTGTTATGTTTAACTTGCGCACATTTGCATCTGCTACATATTTTCAGTTTTGTTGAAAAAATATGTAATTTGGTGCTATGTTAGGGTAAAGCAAGGAAGAGGGGGCATTGGCTCTAGGATGGATGAACCCGGTCCATACGTAAAGGCTTCATCGCATTATCAAGACAAAGAACCTAGCCCTGATATACGTTTGGAAGAAAAATGGGAACGCTGAGTACAAGGTCCAGAGAGGCCATTATTTTTGAGATCCAAGTCCCGTGATGATTGCTGGCATGGGGAAACATTAGATAAGATACCATCCAGCTCTTCTAAACCACACAGGAAAAATGAAATATAAAAGAGAGGAAATTGGAGAAAAAAGAGAGGAAGGGGAGAAAAGATAAGAAGAAATCTAAGCATCGCCACCACCACCATCATCACAAAAGCCGAAGAAGGGAATGATGTTCCCTATTACTGAACTACAATATGTACACAAGAAATGGTTCTATTACTGAAAGATGCTGCTATTACTTGTTCACTAGGAACTTGTGTTGTAACTAAAACTCTGCCAGTGCGCACAAGGGGGATACGGTTGGCATCGTACCCTGTGTTTAAACAAGGTCATATTATTATGTGTTGTTCGAGTTGAATTTTCTTTGCCCATAACATGATTGACATCCAATGAAAGTGATTGTTTTCGCTTCCTTGACATCATCAAGGTCCACATTTGCAATGAGCTACTCCTGACCCATGAAGATCTGTTAGCTATGTGGTTTGATTCTCAGAATTGCCCGACACTGTTCCAGAGGATAGATTTTTTGCCAGAAATCATACAGCCTGTGCATTTTTTCTAATTTAACATGTCAAGTTGAATTGGGGTAACAAGATTCAGTATCATAGAGGTTGAGATTCTTTGGAGTTGCTCTTCAGTTGTATCACAGATTTCAAATTGATCATCCATGGTGACCATAGTAAAACTGAGAGAAAACAAAACAGTACGACATTTAATTTAATGGGATCAAAATTAACAGAGCAACCAATATCTTTAAACCTACTGGGCAAATACAGAAAGGCTAGTCATTTGAGGAGATCGAAGTCAACTGCCGTTTTGGTGGGATCAATCTTCTCGGCCTTGCACTACAGGAAAAACATTCTAAGCCGTGTACGAAACATACACGACAAATGCCATTTTAACCATGGCGAACAGTAGGCCGAGTGTTACACTCGGTGTAGTGAATACGGCAAAGAATGTTTCAGCTTAGGGGCTATAAGTCGAGTGTCAGTTAACGGGCATACGACTTATAGGTAAGCCGAGTACAAAGTAGTGGCACACGACAAACAAAGTGGGATCATGGCCTGTAGCACCTAACGGACATGCCATGTGGCCCGCCTGTAAGCCGAGTGTTTTATAAGCCGTGTGCTAAACAGGGCACACAATTTACATATAAGCCGTGGCAGGCCACGTAAGCCGAGTGTTCCCTGGGTCCACGCTGCTGTCACATTTGCCTATAAACCGGCTATTTTGTGGACGGACACTCGGCTTATAACTAAACTGACAGGTGTAATTTGGTTCCTCCAGTTCTGTAGGCCGAGTGCAATTTAAACATATATGGCTTATCGATTCTATAAGCCAAGTGTAACTACTGGGCGGCATGGCTTAGCTACATACGCCGAGTGTTTTATCCCGGGCTACACGGCTTACAGGCCGTAAGCCGAGTGTAATACTCGGCTTATATACCAAACTGCCCTTTTTTTGTTCTGTAGCCCTGTGATGACCCACAAGTATATAGGGTCAATAATTGTAGCCCTTTTCGTTAAGTAAGAGTGTCGAACCCAACGAGGAGCAGAAGGAAATGACAAGTGGTTTTCAGCAAGGTATTGTCTGCAAGTGCTAAAATTGTAAGTAGCGGATTAGTTTGGTAGCTAGATAATTTGTAACGAGCAAGTAGCAATAGTAGTAACAAAAGTGCAGCAAGGTAGCCCAATCCTTTTGAGGCAAAGTGCTGGGAACGCGGTAATTTCAAAAAATTCCTACGATCACGCAAGATATATCTATGTGATGCATAGCAACGAGAGGGGAGAGTGTGTCCAC
The DNA here is from genome assembly GCA_963921465.1 of Triticum timopheevii. NCBI lineage: Eukaryota > Viridiplantae > Streptophyta > Magnoliopsida > Poales > Poaceae > Triticum > Triticum timopheevii. Next base: position 346,143,412 of record OY997270.1, on the reverse strand, counting down.
GTACCCTCGTAGACCGAAAGCGGAAGCGTTATGACAACGTGGTTGATGTAGTCGTACGTCTTAACGATCCGACAGATCTTAGCACCGAACGTACGGCACCTCCGCGATCAGCACACGTTCAGCTCAGGGGTGCCCCTCGTACTCTTGATCCTGTTGAGGCCGAGGGAGAGTTTCGTCAGGACGACGGCGTGGTGACGGTGATCGTGACGTTACCGGTGCAGGGCTTCGCCTAAGCACTACGATGATATGACCGAGGTGTGTAACTGTGGAGGGAGGCACCGTACACGGCTAAACAATGTCAACTTGTGTGTTCTAGGATGCCCCCTGCCCTCGTATATAAAGGAGCAAGGGGGGGGACCGCCGGCCCTTGGGGCGCGCCAAGGAGGGGAGGAGTCCTCCTCCTAGTAGGAGTAGGACTCCTCCTTTCCTAGTCCAACTAGGAGTGGGAAGGGGGAAGGAAGGAGAGGGAGAGGGAGAGGGAACGAGGGCCCCCCCCCCCTTCCCTAGTCCAAATCGGACTCCCCTTGGGGGGGCGCCACCTCCTGGGCTGCTGCCCTCTCTCTCCCCTAAGGCCCACTAAGGCCCAATACTTCCCCGGGGGGGCCCCGTAACCCCTCCGGCACTCCGGTTTTCTCCGAAATCACCCGGAACACTTCCGGTGTCCGAATATAGCCGTCCAATATATCAATCTTTATGTCTCGACCATTTCGAGACTCCTCGTCATGTCCGTGATCACAGCCGGAACTCCAAACTACCTTTGGTACATCAAAACGCATAAACTCATAATACCAATCGTCATCGAACGTTAAGCGTGCGGACCTACGAGTTCGAGAGCTATGTAGACATGACCAAGACACATCACCAGACAATAACCAATAGCGGAACCTGCATGCTCATATTGGTTCCTACATATTCTATGAAGATCTTTATCGGTCAAACCGCATAACAACATACGTTGTTCCCTTTGTCATCGGTATGTTACTTGCCTGAGATTCGAGCGTCGGTATCTCAATACCTAGTTCAATCTCGTTGCCGGCACGTATCTTTACTCATTTCGTAATACTTCATCCCACAACTAACTCATTAGTTACAATGCTTGCAAGGCTTATAGTGATGAGTATTACCGAGAGGGCCCAAGGATACCTCTTTGAAACACGGAGTGACAAATCCTAATCTCGATCTATGTCAATCCTATTCTCAATAAAAATATGTATCCGGTTTGCAACTTAGAGTCATCCGGATCAGTGTCAAAGCTTGCATCGACGTAACCATTTACGACGAGCTCTTTTTCACCTCCATAAACGAGAAACATATCCTTAGTCGTTTTCAGGTATTTCAGGATGTTCTTGACCGTTGCCCAGTGCTCCACTCTGGGATTACTTTGGTACCTCCCTGCTATGCTTATAGCAAGATATACATCAGGTCTGGTACACAATATTGCATACATGATAGAACCTATGGCTGAAGCATAGGGAATGGCTTTCATTTTCTCTCTATCTTCACACCTTGTAACATAGGGCTTTGAGTCTGACTCAACTTCACACCTTGTAACACAGTCAAGAACCCTTTCTTTGACTGATCCATTTTGAACTTCTTCAAAACTTTATCAAGGTATGTGCTTTGTGAAAGTCCAATTAAGCGTATTGATCTATCTCTATAGATCTTGATGCCCAATATGTAAGCAGCTTCTCCAAGGTCTTTCATAGAAAAACTCTTATTCAGGTATCCCTTTATGCTATCCAGAAATTATATATCATTTCCAATCAACAATATGTCATCTACATATAAGATCAGAAATGCTGCAGAGCTCCCACTCACTTTCTTGTAAATACAGGCTTCTCCAAAAGTATGTATAAAACCATATGCTTTGATCACACTATCAAAACGTTTATTCCAACTCTGAGAGGCTTGCACCATTCCATAAATGGATGGCTGAAGCTTGCACACTTTGCTAGCACCCTTTGGATCGACAAAACCTTCCGGTTGCATCATATACAACTCTTCTTCCAGAAATCCATTCAGGAATGCAGTTTTGACATCCATTTGCCAAATTTCATAATCATAAAATGCAGCAATTGCTAACATGATTGAGACAGACTTCAACATCGCTACGGGTGAGAAAGTCTCATCGTAGTCAACTCCTTGAACTTGTCGAAAAACCTTTCACAACAAGTCGAGCTTTGTAAACAGTAACATTACCGTCTGCGTCGGTGAAAGTGCATTATATCGACTAGAGGGGGGGTGAATAGGCGATTTTTATGAATTCTTCACTGAGGAATTTGCCGGTGAGGAAATTCCTTAGAGAAGAACTACTAGCAGCGGAATAAGTACTCAGAAGTAAGCATAACAGAATACAAGCATGGTCATCATGATGAAATGAAAACTAGCACAGAGTACAGAAAGCGTAATCACAGGATAACACAAGATGAAGACAAACAGACTGAAGAAATTGAACTGAGGAAATTGAGAAAGTCTTCAGTCAAAGTCTTCAAACACAGATAAGAACAAACATTCAACACAGTAATGAGGAAATGAAAGGGTTGAGGAAATAGAACCAGTTAGGTGGTGAAGACAATGATTTGGTAGACCAGTTCCAACTACTGTCTCAGTTGTACGTCTGGTTGGAGCGGCTGAGTATTTAAACTCGAGGACACGCTGTCCCGGACACCCAGTCATTGAGCACGCAGCTCAGGACACCCAGTCCTCACCGTATTCTCCTTGAACTAAGGCCACACAGGCCTCGTCCAATCACTCGTGGTAAGTCTTCAGGCGACTTCCAAACCTTCACAGACTTGGTCACTCGGCGATCCACAATTCCTCTTGGATGCTCTAGACCATGACGCCTAACCGTCTGGAAGAAGCACAGTCTTCAAAGGTAACAAGCGTCGGATCCACGCAGAATCAATTTCTTCAGTGATGCTCAATCACTTTGGGTTTGTAGGGGTTTGGTTTTGGGTTTTCCTCACTTGATGATTTTCGCTCAAAGTCCTCGGAGGATGGGTTGCTCTCAAATGACAAGTGTCAAGTTCTCTCGGAGTAGCCAACCAGCTAGTGGTTGTAGGGGGTGGCTATTTATAGCCTAGGGAGCAGCCCGACATGATAAGACATAAATGCCCTTCAATGATATGACCGTTAGGTGGATAAGATATTTTGGGACAGCCGGCGCGCAGCACAACAACGGTCGGAAATTTGACTCTCAAATTCCTCAGGGCTATCATGTTCCTCACTGTGTAGGCAATTCGCACTGGCGAATTCCTAACTCTTTAGTCAGAACAAAGTCCTCAGTGACCAGAAGAACTGCGTCTCTGTCACTGAAGAAATTGACTGAACTGTATGAGATTTCCAATGGCTTCACTCGAAGGGATTGGTAGGTGTAGGATTTTGAGTTGAGCATCACATGGAAATTTTTCCTTAGTATTTCCTCGACCCCCTTTAACAGTACGATGTTTCCTATGACTCAAGAAAGAGAAAATGAAACTACGAAAACAAAAGTCTTCACACTTCATGTTCCTCAAATGAATACCAAGTCTTCAAGGTCACACCAATTTCTTCACTTTCAAATTCTTCAGAAAGTCTTCAGAATATCAAAGTCTTCAGTCGAAGAACTTCATTTTTAGGGGTCGACTTTCTCTGTAAATATCAAACTCCTCATAGACTTATAGACCTGTGTACACTCACAAACGCATTAGTCCCTTAACCTATAAGTCTTCAATACACCAAAATCACTAAGGGGCACTAGATGCACTTACAATCTCCCCCTTTTTGGTGATTGATGACAATATAGGTTAAGTTCTCAACGGGGATAAACATATGAAGTGTAAATACTGATATTCAGGAATTTGATTGCAAGATATAGAAGAACTCCCCCTGAAGATGTGCATAGTGAGGAATTTGCTTTTGAGGCAATGCACATTTGAAGAGTTGAATCATGGAGGTCCCCCCCTATATCTTGTAATTCATACACGCATTTGATATATAATATGAAGAATTTGAAATGCATGATGAAATATGGTGCCTGGTGAAATTCAGCATGCGAGCAATGTCATTAACGAGGAATAAGCACGCCGAAAGCATCAAAAGTATCGGAGCATAGTGCATCAAAAGTATCAGAGCACCATCCAAAAGTATCAGAGCACCATCGGGTTTAAGATTACAACTCGATCCAAATAAAAGTTTCAGAAGAACGAGAGTTGTAACTTAAAAAAATGCCCTTAATATAGACCCGCTTGAAGACTAACTCAGATTTCTCCCCCTTTGTCATCAAATGACCAAAAGGATTGAAACTGAGGACTAACGCCCCTGAAGAATTTCAAGTCGATGGAGGAGCGCCAGCATTGTCGGGGTTGTTTGTTGTAGCAGGGCCTGCCGCAGTGTCGTCCAAATCTTCATACTCATCAGTATCACGCGATGAAGAATAAGAGCTGGCCACCAGTGGAGGAACTTTGACCCTCTTGAATTTCTTCGGAGGAGGTGCAGACCAGTCAAATTCTTCCTTGAGACCCATAGTCTTCAGTTCTTCACCGCTATAGACATGAGTGAGGACAGCCCAAGTGTGGTCGAAGGTTTCATGAAGGTAGTATTGGTTCTTCTTCACTGCATTGTGTGTTGAGGTCATGTTGTGAAGAATTGCACCAAACTGACGCTTTACCCATTTGTGATTGCGATCAACCTTCTGATGAAGACTGAGGAGTAACTCACGGTCAGTCATCACCCTGGGTGCCGTGGCTTGAGGATTTTGCTTGGCTGAGGTATTTGCAGCAGTGTCATGTGTGGCAGAGTCGTCATTGGTAGAGTAATATGTAGCCAGACGAAATTGACCATCCAATGGACGAATGCCTTCATCGATCACAGCAGCTGCCTTGCCTTTATCATCAGATGATGAAATTGGCCGTTTGAGGACTTCAATGGGAGGCAAGTAGCTACCGTGGTTCAGAGTGTCAGCTTTGTAATTCAGTGAAGATCTTGCCCTGATGAATCTCATAATCCAAGGAGCATAGGGCTTCAGTTCGAATGGTGACATAGCAACATTTGCCAGAGTCCTCATGAAGAAATCATGGAAGTTGACGGGAACGCCATGAATGATGTTGAAAAGCATATTCTTCATGATGCCAATGACTTCTTCATCATTTGAGTCGTGGCCTTTGATAGGACTCATTGTCTTCGTCAGAATGCGATAGACAGTCTGAGGCACATAGAGTAATTCCTTGACGAGGAATTTGGTTCGTGGGGCTTGCCCAGGCTTCAAAGGCTTCATGAGCACTTGCATATAGTGATTTGTCAGTTCAGGGTCATTGTAGATGCAACATGCACTGTCATGGAGAGGATCGAGAGGAAGGACACAAAGCAATTCAGTTGCTGGTGCCTTGTAGTCAGTGTTTTCTGTCATCCAATCCAACACCCATGAGTTGACATCATCAGCGTCTCCAGTGATATGCAGTGTGGCGTAGAACTGAAGAATGAGTTCTTCATTCCAATCCCAAATGTCAGTGCAGAAATTCAGTAATCCTGCATCGTGAAGAACACTGAGGACTGGCTCGAAGCATGGCAGAGATTCCATATCCACGTGAGGAATATGTTCATGATCGAAGATGTTGTCTTTGTCAAACAGCACTGAGGAATAGAAGTTGGCTTGACTAGCAGTCCAGAAACGCCTCTTCCTTATGCGAGCAGAGTCATAGGGGTTGTAGTCAGTGAAGAATACATGCTCGGAAAAGAAGTCTTCAGCCTTGAACTTCTGTTTGCTTGAGAACTGATTCTTCGGCTTTGGCAGAGCGGTGTCAGTGAGTTGCAGTACCACCTCAGGAATCGCGAGCTCAGGTTCTTCAGGCTGAGGAATTTCTGGTTCCTCTTCTTGTGCAACCTGATGATCAGCAGCAGCAGGTTCTTCAGCACTAGTGGCTGGAATTTCTTCTTGAACAGATGGAGTGGGTTGAGTTTCTTCAGAGCCCATTTGAACTGTTGTTGCCGGGGACTGAGGAATCTGTTGGATAGGTGTGAATAGAGGAGTATTGGGATGCTGACTTTCCCAAAAGTCATCATTCATCACTGGTGTGGTGCATCCTATATCCACATCTTTAGCTGTGAACTGAGGCATAGGTGAGGAAATGATTGGAGTTGAAGGGATTGCGTCCACTTCAATTTCTTCATCAATCTGCTCTGACGAAGCAGCAGAATGATTTTCTTCATCAGATCCGCTTGGGATCACATAGTCTTCTCCGAAAGGAACAAGGTCTTTTGATGGCATGGAGGAAATTGGAACGACATCGATTGGATTTTCAAGTGAGCTGGTCATTGGCTTCATTTTCTTCGCAGCCGAAGAATTTGACGCAATTGATGCCTTCCTTTTCTTCACTGCAGCTCGCTCTGCAGCCTTGGTCTTCTTCACCTCATAGGCAGATGGAAGAATTGGAGTTGGTGTAGGCGCGGGAGGAGCTGAGGAATCTGGTTGATTTTCTTCAGGCGCAACTGATGTAGTTGCCCTGATCTCTTCAGTTTCTTCAGGCGCACCACTAGTGGATGCCCTGGCAATTTCTTCAGCGGCTGGGATGGAGTCATCAGCCCTGGAACTTGTATTTTCTTCAGCAGGCTGAAAGTCATCAGCGGTGCTGGCATGTTCTTCAGCAGGCTGAGCAGAGTCTGCAGCCTGAGGGTTTTCTTGTTGCGATGGGGCTGCAACATTCATGAATTTCTTCGTCAGATCGACGAATCTCACTTTGGCTCCTTGCCAATCAGCATAGTAGGCATCAAAGTCTTTGCTGAGGGCTTGAATTTCAGACTGAGCCTTGAGAAGTTCCTCAGGTGTCATTCTGACAACATTTTTCTTCAGGAGCTTCTCCTTTCTGTATTGAGCTTTCTTGATCTCTCTTGCCTTTTCAAACTTCCATTTCTCTTGAGTGATGAAATGGGTCAGCATGTGACTTTGATCAGGAGTCAGAGGAAGATCAGGCATTGGGGTGTTTGGATCCTTGTGCCAGAGATCAATGTAATCGAGGATTTTCTTCGGATCCAAAAGTAGTGGCACAGATGTGCCTTTGGCTCTAGCGGCCTTCACTTGTCTGTCTCTGATGATTTCTGCAAATTCATCATCAGAAGCTTCATCATCAGAGGGCACATGGAATGCGACCTGTTTCTTCCTTGGACTTGGCCGAGGACCGCGTCCAGCTGTTGCTTTAGTCTTCAACAGTGTGGGGCCTGATGAGGACATTGGTGCAGCTGAGGAACTTGCTGAGACACCAGAGGCAATCGAGAAACCCGTAGTCCTTTGACATGTAGCCAGATGCACAGGAGCTGAGGACTTTGAGGGAGTTGCTGAGGACTTTGGTGGAGCAGTAGGAGTGTGAGGAATTTGCCGTGAGGGCATTGCTGAGGAACTTGACCGTGAGGGCGCTGTTGGTGAAGCACTTGGCTTACAAGCAGGCTTCTTTGGCATAGATTTCCTCGGTTTGACCGAGGCCTCAGTAGTAGCAGCAGTGGCAGAATCCTCATTGAATTTCTTCACTGCCTCCTTGGCTTGCCTTGCCAATTTAGCTTGGCGCTTAGCCCATTCATCAAGAAAATCCTCACCACTCTTGATGCTGGTGGGATCAGCTACTTGGCCAGGTGCCAATGGAGCTCTTGGGCATGGAGGATTTAAAGCAAATTTCTTCATATACTTTGGAGTAACATATCTGTACTCCCTCCATTCTCTTGCCCATCTTCTTTCAATCCTCTGAATGCGCACTTTACGCTGATTTTTGTTTTCTTTGCCGAATTTGGCTTCATCAGGTGTGCAATAGTCCTTATAAATGTCATCAGGGATCTCGAAAGCAGTCATGACCTCAGGCTTCTTTCCTCCTTTCTGCGGTCTCTTATCGTCTGCCATATTCTTCAGATGAGGAATTTGAACAATTGAACACTCTGAAGAAGTATGCAGTTTTTCTTCGAGGAACGCTGCAAATGAGTTAAGTTGATGAGAACCTAGTGATTCAGCAGCGGACATGAGTATGTGTGAAGAGAGTATAGGTGCGAGGAATTTGGAGAGGTCATATGCGTTCTCAGAAAGTTTTTCGAAAAGACAAGTTTTGACGAATTTGACCAGATGAACCTTGAGGAATTTCACTAAGCATTCTTGTCTTAGGTTCCAGAGTTGTACAGATCGAAAATCCACACAATTAGGGAATCTTGAAGAAAATGATTGCTTAGAGAAACAGTTCAAGATCATATGATTCGTGAGGTGTTCATATGTGTGAGGATTTGAAGAATAAACACCTTTGAAGATTTTCAGGAAAGTTTGAGAATCAAAGTGAGTAATAAAAGTAACTTTTAATTACCCGAAGTGAAGAACACGACGAACTGAGAAGAACAGATGTGAAGTTCGTCAGGTTAGATCTCCCACGCCCTAACTTGGCAGAGGAAGACAGCTACGGCGGCGGCGGAGTAAAGATTTCTGCAACCGATGCGAGTACGACGGCGACGAGGTCGAAGCAGCGAAGCTCTTCCTCACCGGCGACGATGGAGTAGCAGCGGCGCTAGAGTTTGAGGAGCTCGAGCGAGAGACAACGGTCGAGCGGAGTAAATGAAGTGAGGAAGGGGAGAGGGGTATTTATAGTCACGGTGAAAAACTGTTCGCCTGAAGATTTTGGGACGAACATGCCCCTGCCCTTTCTCCTTCACGCGACATGTGTCACCCACGTACTGTGTAGATGAGATCGTGTAAGATCGTGGGTGAATAGAATAATGCATCGTGGGATGCGGAACGGTTTGAGCGGCAAAACTGAAAATCTGGATAAGATTTGTTTTAAGGTTTCGTTCGCAATTTCTTCAGCTGACAAGGACACAGTGAAGATTTTGAACGAGTTTCAAATAGAACGCACATGAAGAATTTGTGAATAGATTGGGTTGAGTATAGCATAGAGGGGGAAGGGTCCGATCACATTCACTTAGCAGAAAAAGCAACTTGAAGAAATAGCTATAAGTGAATGCTGTAGAGGACATAAACTCATATATATATAGCCAATGAAGAAAAACGACGGAAACAGTGAAGATTTTGCAAAGATGAAGAATTTGAAAAACTGAAAAATTTCAAAAACCAAGGAAAAACTCAAATTGAAGATTTTCAACTTTTGTGGTGGCGTGACCCACCGTATAAGAATGATGATTTCAGACACCGCGTACAGTTGTCGTAGGGTTCTGAGAATCAAATTCTTCATTAATTTCTTCACACTTAGAGTGTTATTCTTCATTGATTGAAGAAAAACGTTTCTTCATGTGTTGCACATCTAAGTCATCAATTTTTGCATAAGTGTTAGGATGTGTGTCCTTTTCAAAGAACATTCGAAGATTCTAAGATATTTAGCTCACACCGCAACTTGCTAAATCTCTTCTCATCCAAGGGCTTAGTGAAGATATCAGCTAGGTGTTCTTCAGTCTTCACGTGCTCGATGGAGATGTCTCCCTTCAACACATGATCACGAAGAAAATGATGATGAATCTGAATGTGCTTTGTCTTCGAGTGCTGAACTGGGTTGTGAGCAATCTTGATGGCACTCTCATTGTCGCAGAGGAGAGGCACATTCTTCACATTGACGCCATAGTCCTTGAGGGTTTGCTTCATCCAAAGGAGTTGAGCACAGCAAGAGCCAGCAGCAATGTATTCAGCTTCCGCAGTGGACAGTGATACGTAGTTCTGTTTCTTCGAGGACCAACAGACCAAAGATCGTCCGAGGAAATGACAAGTGCCAGATGTTGACTTGCGGTCCACACGATCACCAGCATAGTCAGAGTCAGAATATCCAATGAGATCAAAAGCAGAGCCCTTGGGGTACCATAATCATAGTGTTGGTGTGTGAGCTAGATATCGAAGAATATGCTTCACAGCCTTATGGTGTGATTCCTTCGGTGCAGCTTGAAATCGGGCACACATGCAAACACTAAGCATTATATCTGGCCTAGATGCACATAAGTACAATAAAGAACCAATCATGGAGCGGTATACCTTGTGATCGAAGTCAATACCATTTTCATCAGTGCATAGATGGCCATTTGTGGGCATAGGAATTTTGACGCCTTTGCAATCTTGCATGCCGAATTTCCTCAGTACATCTTTGAGGTATTTCTCCTGAGATATGAATATGCCATTGCGCTGTTGACGAATTTGAAGACCTAAGAAGAATTTCAACTCTCCCATCATAGACATTTGATATTCGTCACTCATCATATAGGCAAATTCATCACTATAACGTTGGTCAGTACAGCCAAAGATAATATCATCAACATATATTTGGCACACAAACAGTTCACCATCATAAGATTTAGTAAAGAGAGTAGGGTCGAGTGAACCGGGTGTGAAGCCATTCTTCACGAAGAATTCCTTCAATGTATCATACCACGCCCGAGGGGCTTGCTTGAGGCCATAGAGGGCCTTATTAAGTCTGAAGACTTTGTCGGGATTCTTTGGATCTTCAAAACCTGGGGGTTGAGCAACATATACTTCTTCCTCAAGCTTACCATTGAGGAATGCACTTTTCACATCCATTTGATATAAGATGATATCATGATGGTTAGCATAGGCAAGTAATATGCGAATAGCCTCAAGTCTAGCAACAGGTGCAAAAGTTTCATCGAAATCAATTCCTTCAACCTGTGTGTAGCCTTGAGCTACAAGTCGTGCCTTATTCCTCACCACAAGGCCATTTTCATCTTGCTTGTTGCGGTAGATCCACTTTGTGCTAATGATATTATGCTTGCGAGGATCTGGACGATTGACCAGTTCCCAGACATTGTTAAGCTCGAACTGATGTAATTCTTCTTGCATAGCCTGAATCCACTCCGGCTCCTTAAATGCTTCATCTACCTTAGTGGGCTCTGTGATAGAGACAAAAGCATAGTGCCCACAAAAGTTAGATAAATGTGAAGATTTTGAGTGTGTGAGAGGACCTGGTGCGCTAATGTCATCGATGATCTTCTCCACTTGCACTTCTTTTGCAACGCGAGGATTAGCTGGTTGTCGCTGAGGAATTTGATCAGCATTTTGTTCAGCACCATTTTCCTCAGCATTTTCTTCAGGTGCATCAGCTCGACATTCTTCATGAACTGGAATGAATTCTTCAGCAGGTTCTTCAGTAGGAATGACATCCTCAGTTGCCTTGAACTTGATAGAATCCTCAGGTGCTGGTTCATCTAACACAGAAGGTAGGTGCTCTCTTTGCGAGCCATTAGTTTCATCGAACCGCACATCTACAGTGTCAACAATCTTGTGAAGAACAATGTTGCAGACTCTGTAGGTGTGCGAGTCCTTTCCGTAACCAAACATAAAACCTTCATGTGCTTTCGGTGCAAATTTAGAGTTGTGGTGAGGATCTCTAATCCAACATTTAGCACCGAAGACTTTGAAATAACTCACATTGGGTTTCTTGTCAGTGAGGAGTTCATAGGCCGTCTTCTTGAAGAATTTGTGAAGATATACTCTGTTGATGATGTGGCACGCACTATCAATTGCATCAATCCAAAAACGCTGAGGCATTTTGTATTCATCAAGCATAGTGCAAGCCATCTCAACAAGAGTTCTGTTCTTGCGCTCCACGACGCCATTTTTCTGAGGAGTATAGGGAGCAGATAACTCATGAGTAATACCAAGTTCATCAAGATAGGCATCAAGACCAGAATTCTTGAACTCAGTTCCATTGTCACTTCTGATGTGCTTGATCTTCACACCAAAGTTGGTTGAATCCCTCGAGGAAAATCGTTTGAAGACTTCCTGCACTTCATGTTTGTAAGTAACAATGTGTACCCATGTATATCGAGAGTAATCATCAACAATGACAAAACCATATAGAGATGCATCATTAGTGACTGCTGAGTAATGGTTAGGTCCGAAGAGGTCCATGTGAAGCAATTCGAATGGACGAGTAGTGGTCATGATAGTCTTTGCTGGATGCTTGGCCTTGGTCATTTTTCCAGCTTCACAGGCTCCGCATAAGTGGTCCTTGAGGAATTTGACATTCTCAATGCCAATGACATGCTTCTTCTTGGCAAGCGTGTGCAAATTCCTCATGCCTGCGTGACCAAGTCGTCAATGCCATAGCCAGCCTTCTGAAGCTTTTGCAAGTAGACACACGGCTGGTTGTGGTCCTGTAGAGAAATCAACAATATACAGATCTCCTCTCCTAAAGCCTTCGAAGACTTTGGAATTGTGAGCTTCCATAATCACAACACAGCGATACTTGCCAAAGACAACAACCATATCAAGATCACAAAGCATTGAGACTGACATGAGGTTGTATCCTAAGGACTCAACAAGCATGAATTTGTCCATGTGTTTATCCTTAGAGATTGCAACCTTACAAAGACCCAATACCTGACTTTTACTTTTGTCAGCAAAGATGATATGCTTCAGATGTGACGGTGATAAGGGAGCATCCATCAATAGATTCTTGTCACCAGTCATGTGATTCGTACATCCACTATCAAGGACCCATTCAGTAGTTTTGGGTTGATCATCCTGCAGGTGAATTAGTGTAGCTTACAATTTCATATGCTTCATCAGTGAAGAATATGATATCAAGTTCATCAGATGAATTTCATCAAGCAGTAAACAGATATAGCAATATTAGGACGTGTGAAATGAAGGTTCATTTCATCATGATTCGCCTGTGTCCTTTCAGGCAATTTTGTCAGGTCCCCAGCAATTTCTTCAGACGTTAAAGCATGTCTGGAGACCTGACCCTGCAGAAGAGATTAGTTCTTTTTCTTCACCACCCACATCTGTAGGGGTGGCAAAGAGTTCATCACTCTGCGAGCACCATACGAAAATGGTGGCATGGAGGCCAAACCATTTCGTTTCACATAAGAGGGGTTAGGGTAAGCATATGAATAAGCAGAGAAATTCTTCGAGGACTTATGAACATAATGGTTTGAAGAATAATGCACATATTCATAGCCCTTAGCTCTACCCTGCGACACAGAGTTGTTAGCACGATGATAATCATATGAGGACTTTGATCCTTTTGAGGAATTTGATCCATGTGAGGAATTTGGTCCGTATGAGGACTTGGATCCATATGAAGAGTTTGGTCCATATGAAGAATTTGATCTGGGGTTCCTGTTCTTCACAGGTGGTGTCATGAGGACATTCACCTGAAGACTTTCAAGGTACTTCTTGGGAACCCAGATTTTCTTCATAGGAGAACTGTTCCTGCAGTTAGTGCCAACATATCTAGCAAATACTTCACCATTCTGATTTTTGAACAGTTTATAGTTGGAGTCAAATGACTCATTAGAAGAATGAGGAGATTCACATATAAAGCCAGATAAGTTAGATGGATCAACTGGAGGTCCCTTTGCAGCAACCCATGAGGTTTTGGAGTACTGCTCAGGCTTCCAATATGTTCCATCAGCATTGAGTTTCCTCTCAAAGGCAATACCCTCTTTCCTAGGGTTTCTGTTGAGGATCTGCTTTTTAAGCACATCACAAAGAGTCTGATGCCCTTTGAGGCTTTTGTACATGCCTGTCATGTATAATTCTTTCAGCCCTGCATTGTCAGTGATACTAGCAATGTCCTCAGATGAGGAATTAGTGATAGCAGAGGCAGATGAAGAATTTGTGACAGTTGAAGCATTTGAACATTCAGGTGAAGAATTAGCAGATTCACGTTCAATGCACTTTAAGCATGGAGGAACAAATTCTTCCTGAGAAGCGCTGATTTGTTGAGCTAGTAATGAATCGCGCTCCTTCTGAAGATCTTCATAACTCACTCTTAGCTTCTCAAGATCTTGCTTTCTTTGAAGAAATTCATAAGAAAGTTTCTCATGATCAGATAAGAGAGTGTTATGATGACCTGGAATGTTATCAAACCTAGACTGAAGTCTCTGAAGATTTTCAGTCAGGGCTTTGGTGCGATCCATTTCTTCACCCAACATATCATCACTTTTGTCTAGCATGTTTTGAACCTTTTCAAAAGCTCTTTGTTGTTTTACAGCAATCTTAGCAAGTTTAGAGTAGCTGGGCTTGAGATCCTCATCAGATTCATTTTCACTAGATTCAGAGGAGGTGTATTTGAGTACCTTTGCACCTTTCGCCATGAAGCAATAGGTGGGAGCGTAGTCATCATTATCTTCATCAGGCTTGTCGGTGGGGTCAGTTTCTTCAGTGTTGAAGATGGACTTGCTAACGAAAGCAGTAGCAAAGGCCAGACTTGCCACACCAGATTCAGATTCTTCAGACGCCTCCTCTTCCTCATTTTCCTCAGATTCAGCTTCAGAGTCCATTTCCTTCCCAATGAATGCCCGAGCCTTCTTGGAGCTGCTCTTCTTGTGAGATGAAGACTTCGAGGATTTTGATGATGAAGATTTTGACGATTTCTTCTTCTTCTTCGCATCATCAGAACTGTAATCCTTGTATTTCTTCTTCTGCATTTCCTTTTCCCACTGAGGACAATCTTGAATATAGTGACCAGGTTTCTTGCATTTGTGGCACAGCCTTCTCTTATAGTCATTGGATGAGGAATCACTGCTTCTTGAGGATTTTCCAAAGCGACCACGTCTTGAGAACTTCTGGAATTTCTTCACGAGCAGTGCTAGCTCCTGGCTCAATTCTTCAGGATCACCAAGGCTACTACCAGAATCCTCACATTCAGAGTCAGACACAGCCTTGGCCTTCAGGGCACGTGGTTTGCCATAGCTCGAACCATAGAGATCTCTCTTTTTAGCAAGCTGGAACTCGTGAGTATTTAGCCTTTCGAGGATATCGGCAGGATCAAGAGACTTGTAGTCAGCCCATTCTTGTATCATCAGTCCCAGAGTATCAAATGAGGAATCAAGCGATCTCAACAGTTTCTTCACCACTTCATGGTCAGTGATGTCAGTGGCACCGAGGGCTTGAAGCTCATTTGAGATGTTAGTGAGGCGACCGAAGGTTTGTTGGACATTTTCATTGTCGAGTCTTTTGAAGCGGTTGAAGAGATTCCGAAGAACATCAACTCGAGAGTCACGCTGAGTTGAGACTCCTTCATTCACTTTGGACAGCCTATCCCAGATAAGCTTAGCAGTTTCCAAAGCACTCACTCTTCCATACTGTCCTTTACTCAGATGGCCACATATGATATTCTTTGCTTGAGAATCGAGTTGCTTGAATCTCTTCACATCGGTAGCGTTCAGTGAGGGTGAGATAGAGGGAACACCATTTTCCACAACATACCAGAGATCGTTGTCAATTGCCTCAAGATGCATTCGCATCTTGTTCTTCCAGTAGGGGTAGTCCGTCCCATCAAAGGTAGGACACCCAGCCGAGACCTTGATCATACCTACGGTCGACATAATTAAAACTCCAGGCGGTTAAACCAAAATCACACAGAACAAGGGAGTACCTTGCTCTGATACCAATTGAAAGTGCGTTATATCGACTAGAGGGGGGGTGAATAGGCGATTTTTATGAATTCTTCACTCAGGATTTTGCCGGTGAGGAAATTCCTTAGTGAAGAACTACTAGCAGCGGAATAAGTACTCAGAAGTAAGCATAACAGAATACAAGCATGGTCATCATGATGAAATGAAAACTAGCACAGAGTACAGAAAGCGTAATCACAGGATAACACAAGATGAAGACAAAGAGACTGAAGAAATTGAACTGAGGAAATTGAGAAAGTCTTCAGTCAAAGTCTTCAAACACAGATATGAACAAACATTCAACACAGTAATGAGGAAATGAAAGGGTTGAGGAAATAGAACCAGTTAGGTGGTGAAGACAATGATTTGGTAGACCAGTTCCAACTGCTGTCTCAGTTGTACGTCTGGTTGGAGCGGCTGAGTATTTAAACTCGAGGACACGCAGTCTCGGACACCCAGTCACTGAGCACGCAGCTCAGGACACCCAGTCCTCACCGTATTCTCCTTGAACTAAGGCCATGCAGGCCTCGTCCAATCACTCGTGGTAAGTCTTCAGGCGACTTCCAAACCTTCACAGACTTGGTCACTCGGCGATCCACAATTCCTCTTGGATGCTCTAGACCATGACGCCTAACCGTCTGGAAGAAGCACAGTCTTCAAAGGTAACAAGCATCGGATCCACGCAGGATTAATTTCTTCAGTGATGCTCAATCACTTTGGGTTTGTAGGGGTTTGGTTTTGGGTTTTCCTCACTTGATGATTTTCGCTCAAAGTCCTCGGAGGATGGGTTGCTCTCAAATGACAAGTGTCAAGTTCTCTCAGAGCAGCCAACCAGCTAGTGGTTGTAGGGGGCGGCTATTTATAGCCTAGGGAGCAGCCCGACATGATAAGACATAAATGCCCTTCAATGATATGACCGTTAGGTGGATAAGATATTTTGGGACAGCCGGCGCGCAGCACAGCAACAGCCAGAAATTTGACTCTCAAATTCCTCAGGGCTATCATGTTCCTCACTGTGTAGGCAATTCACACTGGCGAATTCCTAACTCTTCAGTCAGAACAAAGTCCTCAGTGACCAGAAGAACTGCGTCTCTGTCACTGAAGAAATTGACTGAACTGTATGAGATTTCCAATGGCTTCACTCGAAGGGATTGGTAGGTGTAGGATTTTGAGTTGAGCATCACATGGAAATTTTTCCTTAGTATTTCCTCGACCCCCTTTAACAGTACGGTGTTTCCTATGACTCAAGAAAGAGAAAATGCAACTACGAAAACAAAAGTCTTCAAGCTTCATGTTCCTCAAATGAATACCAAGTCTTCAAGGTCACACCAATTTCTTCACTTTCAAAGTCTTCAGAAAGTCTTCAGAATGTCAAAGTCTTCAGTCGAAGAACTTCATTTTTAGGGGTCGACTTTCTCTGTAAATATCAAACTCCTCATAGACTTATAGACCTGTGTACACTCACAAACGCATTAGTCCCTTAACCTATAAGTCTTCAATACACCAAAATCACTAAGGGGCACTAGATGCACTTACAGTCGGCTTCTTCTTAAAGATCCATTTATTTTCTATGGCTTGCCGATCATCGGGCAAGTCCACCAAACTCCACACTTTGTTCTCATACATGGATCCCATCTCAGATTTCATGGCTTCAAGCCTCGCGGAATCTGGGCTCATCATCGCTTCCTCATAGTTCATAGGTTCATCATGGTCTAGTAACATGACTTCCAGAATAGGATTACCATACCACTCTTGTGCGGATATTACTCTGGAAGACCTACGAGGTTCGGTAGTAACTTGATCTGAAGCTTCATGATCATCATCATTAGCTTCCTCACTAATTGGTGTAGGAATCATAGGAACTGATTTTTGCGATGAGCTACTTTCCAATAAGGGAGCAGGTACACTTACCTCATCAAGTTCTACTTTCCTCCCACTCACTTCTTTCGAGAGAAACTCCTTCTCTAGAAAGGATCCATTCTTAGCAACAAAGATTTCTTTCCTTCGGATCTGTGATAGAAGGTGTACCCAACAGTTTCCTTTGGGTATCCTATGAACACGCACTTCTCCGATTTGGGCTCGAGCTTATCAGGTTGAAGCTTTTTCACATAAGCATCGTAGCCCCAAACTTTCAGAAATGATAACTTTGGTTTCTTGCCAAACCACAGTTCATAAGGCGTCGTCTGAACGAATTTAGATGGTGCCCTATTTAAAGTGAATGCAACCGTCTCTAAAGCATAACCCCAAAACAATAGCGCTAAATCAGTAAGAGACATCATAGATCGCACCATATCTAATAAAGTACGGTTACGACATTCAGACACACCATTTCGTTGTGGTGTTCTAGGTGGCGTTAATTGTGAAACTATCCCATGTTGTTTCAAATTAAGACCAAACTCATAACTCAAATATTCTCCTCCACGAACAGATCGTAGAAACTTTATTTTCTTGTTATGGTGATTTTCCACTTCACTCTGAAATTCTTTGAACTTTTCAAATGTTTCAGACTTATGCTTCATTAAGTAGATATAACCATATCTGCTTAAATCATCCGTGAAGGTAAGAAAATAACGATACCCACCACGAGCATCAATACTCATTGGACCGCATACATCAATATGTATTATTTCCAACAAGTCAGTAGCTCGTTCCAATGTTCTGGAGAGCGGAGTTTTAGTCATCTTGCCCATAAGGCACGGTTCGTAAGCACCAAGTGATTCATAATCAAGTGATTCCAAAAGTCCATCAGCATGGAGTTTCTTCATGCGGTTTATACCAATATGACCCAAACGGCAGTGCCACAAATAAGTTGCACTATCATTATTAAACTTCAATCTTTTGGCTTCAACACTATGAATATGTGTATCACTACTATCGAGATTTAACAGAAATAGACCAGTCAGTGGGGGTGCATGACGATAAAGATATTACTCATATAAATAGAACAACCATTATTCTCTGAATTAAATGAATAACCGTCTCGCATCAAACAAGATCCAGATATAATGTTCATGCTCAACGCTGGCACCAAATAACAATTATTCAGGTCTAAAACTAATCCCGATGTAGATGTAGAGGTAGTGTGCCGACCGCGATCACATCGACTTTGGAACCATTTCCCACGCGCATCGTCACCTCGTACTTAGCCAATCTTCGCTTAATCCATAGCCCCTGTTTCAAGTTGCAAATATGAGCAACAGAACCAGTATCAAATACCCAGGCGCTACTGCGAGCATTAGTTAAGTACACATTAATAACATGTATATCAAATATACCTTTCACTTTGCCATCCTTCTTGTCCGCCAAATACTTGGGGCAGTTCTACTTCTAGTGACCAGTCCCTTTGTAGTAGAAGCACTCAGTGTCAGGCTTAGGTCCAGACTTGGGTTTCTTCTCTTGAGTAGCAACCTTTTTGCCGTTCTTCTTGAAGTTCCCTTTCTTCCCTTTTTCTTGAAACTAGTGGTCTTATTGACCATCAACACTTGATGATCCTTTTTGATTTCTACCTCCGCGGCCTTTAGCATCGCGCAGAGCTCGGGAATAGTCTTGTCCATCCCTTGCATATTATAGTTCATCACAAAGCCTTTATAGCTTGGTGGTAGTGATTGAAGAACTCTGTCAATGATACAATCAACTGGAAGATCTACTCCCAACTGAGTCAAGTGATTATGATGCCCAGACATTTTGAGTATGTGTTCACTGACAGAACTATTCTCCTCCATTTTGCAGCTATAGAACTTGTTGGAGACTTCATATCTCTCAACTCGGGCATTTGCTTGAAATATTAACTTCAACTCTTGGAACATCTCATATGCTCCATGACATTCAAAACATCTTTGAAGTCCTGATTCTAAGCCGTAAAGCATGGCACACTGAACGATCAAGTAGTCATCAGCTTTGCTCTGCTAGACGTTCTTAACGTCATCGGTAGCATCTGCAGCAGGCCTGGCACCCAACGGTGCTTCCAGGACGTAATTCTTTTGTGCAGCAATGATGATAATCCTCAAGTTATGGACCCAGTCTGTGTAGTTGCTTCCATCATCTTTCAACTTAGCTTTCTCTAGGAACACATTAAAATTCAAAGGAATGGTAGCACGGGCCACTGATCTACAACGAACATAGACATGCAAAATACTATCAAGTACTAAGTTCATGATAAATTAAAGTTGAATTAATCATATTACTTAAGAACTCCCACTTAGATAGACATCCCTCTAATCATCTAAGTGATCACGTGATCCAAATCAACTAAACCATGTCCGATCATCACGTGAGATGGAGTAGTTTTCAATGGTGAATGTCACTATGTTGATCATATCTACTGTATGATTCATGCTCGAGCTTTCGGTCTCAGTGTTCTGAGGCCATATCTGCATATGTTAGGCTCGTCAAGTTTAACCCGAGTATTCTGTGTGTGCAAAATTGGCTTGCACCTGTTGTATGTGAACGTAGAGCTTATCACACCCGATCATCACGTGGTGTCTCGGCACAATGAACTGTAGCAATGGTGCATACTCAGGGAGAACACTTGTACCTTGAAATTTAGTAAGGGATCATCTTATAATGCTACCGATGTTCTAATCAAAATAAGATGCATAAAGGATAAACATCACGTGCAATCAAAATATGTGACATGATATGGCCATCATCATCTTGTGCTCATGATCTCCATCACCGAAGCATCGTCATGATCTCCAATGTCACCGGCGCGACACCCTGATCTCCATCGTAGCATCATTGTCGTTTCGCCACCTATTGTTACTACGACTATCGCTACCGCTTAGTTATAAAGTAAAACAATTACATGGTGATTGCATTGCATACAATAAAGCGACAACCATATGGCTCCTGCCAGTTGCCGATAAATTTGTTACAAAACATGATCATCTCATACAACAATTTATATCACATCATGCTTGACCATATCACATCACAGCAAGCCCTGCAAAAACAAGTTAGATGTCCTCTACTTTGTTGTTGCAAGTTTTACGTGGCTGCTACGGGCTTCTAGCAAGAACCGTTCTTACCTACGCATCAAGACCACAACGATTTTTCATCAAGTATGTTGTTTTAACCTTCAACAAGGACCGGGCGTAGCCACACTCGATTCAACTAAAGTTGGAGAAATAGACACTCACCTGCCACCTTTGTGCAAAGCACGTCAGTAGAACCAGTCTCGCGTAAGCGTACGCGTAATGTCGGTCTGAGCCGCCTCATCCAACAATACCGCCGAATCAAAGCATGACATGCTGGTAAGCAGTATGACTATTATCGCCCACAACGCTTTGTGTTCTACTCGTGCATATAACATCTACGCATAGACCTGGCTCTGATACCACTGCTGGCAACGCGGTAATTTCAAAGAAAATCCTATCACGCAAGATCTATCTATGTGATGCATAGCAACGAGAGGGGAGAGTGTGTCCACATACCCTCGTAGACCGAAAGCCAAAGCGTTATGACAACACGGTTCACGATCCGACTGATCTTAGCACGGAACGTACGTCACCTCCGCGATCAGCACACGTTCAGCTCGGGGATGTCCCTCATACTCTTTATCCAATTGAGGCCGAGGGAGAGTTTCATCAGCACGACGGTGTGGTGACGGTGATGATCGGCGCAGGGCTTCGCCTAAGAACTACGACGATATGACCGATGTGTGTAACTGTGAAGGGGGGCACCGCACACGGCTAAACAATGTCCACTTGTGTGTTCTAGGGTGCCCCCTGCCCCATATATAAAGGAGCAAGGGGGAGGCCGGCCGGCCCTTGAGGTGCGCCAAGGAGGGGAGGAGTCCTCCTCCTAGTAGGAGTAGGACTCATTTCCTAGTCCAACTAGGAGGGGGAAGGGGGAAGGAAGGAGAGGGAGAGGGAGGGGGAAAGAGGGGCCGCCCCCCCTCCCTAGTCCAATTCGGACTCCCCTTGGGGGGAGCCACCTCCTGGGCTGCTACTCTCTCTCCCCTAAGGCCCACTAAGGCCCAATACTTCCCCGGGGGGTTCTGGTAACCCCTCAGGCACTCCGGTTTTCTCCGAAATCACCCGGAACACTTCCGATGTCCGAATATAGCCGTCCAATATATCAATCTTTATGTCTCGACCATTTTGAGACTGCTCGTCATGTCCGTGATTACATCCGGAACTCCGAACTACCTTTGGTACATAAAAACACATAAACTCATAATACCAATTGTCATTGAACGTTAAGCGTGCGGACCCTACGGGTTCGAGAACTATGTAGACATGACTGAGACACGTCTCCGGTCAATAACCAATAGCGGAACCTGGATGCTCATATTAGTTCCTACATATTCTACGAAGATCTTTATCGGTCAAGCCGCATAACAACATACGTTGTTCCCTTTGTCATCGGTATGTTACTTGCCCGAGATTCGATCGTCGGTATCTCAATACCTAGTTCAATCTCGTAACCGGCAAGTATCTTTACTCGTACCGTAATACTTCATCCCACAACTAACTCATTAGTTACAATGCTTGCAAGGCTTATAGTGATGAGTATTACCGAGAGGGCCCAGAGATACCTCTCCGAAACACAGAGTGACAAATCCTAATCTCGATCTATGCCAACCCAACAAACACCTTCGGTTACACCTGTAGAGCACCTTTATAATCACCCTTCTATGTTGTGATGTTTGGTAGCACACAAAGTGTTCCTCCGGTATTCGGGAGTTGCATATTCTCATAGTCTGAGGAACTTGTATAAGTCATGAAGAAAGGAGTTTCAATGAAACTAACACAATCATAATGCTAAGCTAACAGATGGGTCATGTCCATCACATCACTCTCTTAATGATTGATCCCGTTCATCAAATGACAACACATGTCTATGGTTAGGAAACATAACCATCTTTGATTAACGAGCTAGTCGAGTAGAGGCATACTAGGGACTATAGGTTTTGTCTATGTATTCACACATGTACTAAGTTTCCGGTTAATACAATTCTAGCATGAATAATAAACATTTATCATGAATTAAGGAATTAAATAATAAATTTGTTATTGCCTCTAGGGCATATTTCCTTCACAAAGGATAGGCCAAAACGGTTTCTTATGATAAGCAAAGTGTTCTGGAGGGTACATGGGAATTCATCTAGTCACTTTCATCGTATTGGCTTAATTCGTGTTCGGTGCTTTGATAATTTGATATGTGGGTGGACCGGTGCTTAGGTGATGTTCTTACTTGAACAAACATCCTACTTATGATTAACCCTCTCGCAAGAATAAATTCTAACCATAGCATTAAACTTTTGGATCCAATCGGTCCCTTACGGAATAGCGCATAAACTGGGGTTTAAGCTTCTGTCACTCTCGCAACCCAGAATCTAATAACTACTCCACAATGCATTCCCTTAGGCCCAAATATGGTGAAGTGTCATGTAGTCGATGTTCACATGACACCACTAAGAGAATGGCAACATACATACCATCAAAATGTTGAACACATATCAAGTTCACATGATTACTTGCAACATGATTTCTCCTGTGACCTCATGAAAGAAAGTAACTACTCGCAAATGATAAACATGCTCAAGATCAGAGGGGTATTGAATAGAATAATGGATCTGAACATATAATCTTCGACCAAATAAACCATATAGTAATCAACTACAAGATGTAATCAACACTAGTAGTCACCCACGGGCACCAATCTATAGTTTTGACACAAAGATTGAACACAAGAGATGAACTAGGGTTTGAGAAGAGTTGGTGCTGTGAAGATGTTGATGAAGATAGCCCTCCCCAAGATTGGAGAGTTGTTGGTGATGATGATGACGATGATTTCCCCCTCCGGGAGGGAAGTTCCCCCGGCAGAATCGCTCCACCGGAGGGCAAAAGTGCTCCTGCCCAAGTTCCGCCTCGAGGCGGTGGCGCTTCGTCCCGAATGTCCTCCCCTTATTTTTTCTAGGTCAAAATGACTTATATACCAGAAGATAGGCACCGGAGGTGGGTCGAGGAGGGCAACACCCACCAGGGCGCGCCTGGGCCTCCTGGCGCGCCCAGGTGCGTTGTGCCCACCTGGTGGCCCTCCTCTGGTACTTATTTGCTCCAACATTCCTTAAGTATTCCTTAAAATATCCTCGGGGAGTTTCAGCTCATTTGGAGTTGTGTAGAATAGGTAGCTTGACGTAGCTTTTTCAGGTCCAGATTTTCAGTTGCCAGAATTCTCCCCTTTGGTGCATACCTTGCATATTATGAGAGAAAAGGCATTAGAATTACTCCAAAAAGTATTATTATACAATAAAACAACTTAAATAACAGTAGGAAACATGATGCAAAATGGACGTGTCACCCTGCAATTGAAACAAGAATATATATATATAACTCCACCAATATATATCCACCAATAGATACATCAAGTACACTGATACGTCTCCAACGTATCTACTTTTCCAAACACTTTTGCCCTTGTTTTAGACTCTAACTTGCATTATTTGAACGGAACTAACCCGTACTGACGTTGTTTTCAGCAGAATTGCCATGGTGTTATTTTTGTGCAGAAATAAAAGTTCTCGGGATGACCTGAAACTCCACGAAGACACGTTTTGGAATTAATGAAAAATATTGGCGAAAGAATCAATATAAGGGGGCCCACACCCTGTCCACGAGGGTGCAGGGTGGGCCACCCCATGGGGGGCGCCCCCTGCCTTGTGGGCCCCCTGGACCTCCGCAAACCTCAACTCCAACTCCATATATTCACGTTCGGGGAGAAAAAAACAGAGAGAAGGATTCATCGCGTTTCACGATATGGAGCCGCTGCCAAAGCCCTAGTCTTCCTCGGGAGGGCTGATCTGGAGTCTGTTCGGGGCTCCGGAGAGGGGAATCTGTCGCCATCGTCATCATCAACCATCCTTCATCACTAATTTCATGACGCTCACCGCCGTGCGTGAGTAATCCCATTGTAGGCTTGCTGGATGGTGATGTGTTGGATGAGATTTACCATGTAATTGAGTTAGTTTTGTTAGGGTTTGATCCCTAGTATTGCTACCTCTTGAGCTTATGTTGATTTTTCCCTTGAAGAGGAAAGGGTGATGCAGCAAAGTAGCGTAAGTATTTCCCTCGGTTTTGAGAACCAAGGTATCAATCCAGTAGGAGACGACACACAAGTCACCTAGTACCTGCACAAACAGTCAAGAACCTTGCAACCAACGCAATAAAGCGGTTGTCAATCCCTTCACGGTCACTCGCAAAAGTGAGATCTGATAGAGATAATAAAGTAAATATTTTTGGTATTTTTGTTGTATAGATTGGAAAGTAAAGATTGCAAAATAGTAAACGAGATGCGATATAATGGAAAAGAGATGTAATATAATAGAAAAGAGACCCGGGGGCCATAGGTTTCACTAGTGAATTCTCTCAAGATAGCATGTATTATGGTGTGTGAACAAATTACTGCCGAGTAATTGATAGAAAAGCGCATAATTATGAAGACATCTAAGGCAATGATCATGAACATAGGCATCACGTCCGTGTCAAGTAGACCGAAACGATTCTACATCTACTACTATTACTCCACACATCGGCCGCTATCCAGCATGCATCTAGAGTATTAAGTTCATAAGAACGGAGTAACGCATTACGCAAGATGACATGATGTAGAGGGATAAACTCAAGCAATCACTACAAAAAAAATACACTTCCGTGATGATACGTGTTTGTCATAGTAGGTCGCATTTTTTGTCATGCATGTACATCCATGACAATTTTATGATAGAATCAAGATAGTCATACCTGTGCTGTCGTAGAAGTGTTCCATGACATTACCAAAATTATCATCATGGAAGTGTCCACTTCCATGACGATAAATCGCGTGTCACAGAAGTGCTCTCTCAAGGGTGACCGACACGTGGCATCCACCGTGACGGAACGCCGTTAAGCTATCGGGTCCGATTTTGGATCCGATAATCCGTTAACAGCCCCGACCAATGGGGATTTTCCACGTGTAAAATCATCATTGGCTGGAGGAAACACGTGTCAGCTCACCGTTGGGATAG
Organism: Triticum timopheevii; assembly: GCA_963921465.1. NCBI lineage: Eukaryota > Viridiplantae > Streptophyta > Magnoliopsida > Poales > Poaceae > Triticum > Triticum timopheevii. The sequence continues at coordinate 346,118,043 of OY997270.1, read as the reverse complement.
ATTTCATCCACTCATTGGACAGAAGGCGCCTATGATACGTCGACATGTGGCACGGCCCAACAAAGGCCCATTCCTGTGAAAAGGCCGGCCCGTTTGACTTGGTCAAAAGGTAGCGGGCCGGCCCATGGAAAGCCTGTTAACGGCCTGTCCGCATATAGCCCATTTACAGCCCGCTAATCCAGGGCCCGTTATGCCCTATCTGAATTAGGCTCAGTAGCGTCATCTGGGCCATCCAATATGATTCCAGCCCCTTTTCACTTCTAGCCCATGTATGGCCCATGATGTCTTTCGGCCCATATGAGACCCTTTGTAACTCTTAGCCCATTAACGGCCTATGGTGAAACTAGCCCGTAATGAACAGTGTATCACTTTACACCGGTTAACGGCCCGTGGTGAACCTGGCCCGTAATGAACAGTGTATCACTTTATACCCATTAACGGCCTGTTATTCCGTTGGGCCGTTTCCAGCCCATGTTATCTTTCGGCCTTCTCAGGGCCCATTTATTCTTGGGCTCATTTCCAGCATTCGTTTACTTACGGCCCATTACTGTCATTTTCTGCTTGTGGGCTAAATTCAGCCCGAGGTTATAGTCGGCCCGTTTGTGGCCCGTTAATACGTTGGGCCGTTTTCATAGCGTCATCAAATACGGCCGATTAACGACGACCCGTTATGGTCGGGCCATGAATAGACGATTCCAACTCTAGCCCATTTATGGCCATAATGCGGTCTGTTATTGGCCCATGTTTGGCCAACCAATCATACGGCCCGTAGAAGGCCCATTGATGATACAACCCGTAGAAGGCCCATTGTGTCTACAACCCGTATAAGGCCCATTGTTTCTACGACCCGTGGAAGGCCCATTGTTTCTACGGACTGTAAGAGGGAAATGGTAACTACAGTAAATATGTAGCCCATGGTTATTGTGGCCTAGTTTTAAAAAATAGGTTATTGCGGCCACTAGCAAACCGCGGAAAAACAACAGCACTGACTACAAGCAAAGAAATAAACAAGACAATAAGGAAATAAATAAGCAAGCAACTTACGCTAGGATATCACGGCTATTAAACATATTACATCCACTGGGCATCAAAGTTCGCCACCAGTGCAAATATAGGGAAAACAACAGCATATAAATGCCGCAGCAAAACAAGTCCAGAACTGAAACCACTTCAGAAGAGCTCAAGAAACAATATCCTGGGTACTCATAATGCTGGCAAGATGCTTAGCAAGCTTATTAACTTTCTCTTGTTTGGCGCTTAAATCCTCCAGCACTTGCTGTTGCACCAGAAAGTATGCATCTTAATTCTGCAGGGACTTTCTCAGTCCGTCAGCTTCCTATTGCATAACATCTGATCGATGTCTTTCAACTTGAAGTTGAGACTCAAAAAGCCGAACTGATTCAGGCAATGAGTTTGAAGAGCTGGTGCCAGCAGTAGTACCCAGTAACTCGAACACTACATCAAGACATGACTTTGGGGTTGTCTCCGTGTCTTCAATATAGTTTTTATCAGCTTTCTTGGAGACCAACAGGGATGTCTCACTATCTTGAACCTTATCTGCATTACTTCCTTTACCATTGCATAACGGGGTACTCTTCTCCAATATTTTATCCGCTTTCTAAAAGAGAAACAAACAAACACATCACAGGTTTACAATGTAGTATATGAAACTCATTTTGGTAAACCAGTTCAGTAGTAAGGTGGACAGGATAACAGCATGAAACAAACATATATCTATGTAGTACGGTCACTGTATGGTCTATATCATTCTAGTTTATGTTGCCAAATCAAGATAGATACAGTTCGAATCATATCTATTTAAGACAATGCAGCATAGACAGAATATAAGTGTGGGAAACTACACATCAATAACAACACTTGTAATGTGCATGGCATGAGAACATAACTGTTTATTCAATTGAAACTGAAATCAACATAGAGCAAGTTACAACAGCAAACACATTAAAGAAACAGGTTTAAAACATACCTGTTGCGCCATTGGAGTTTCAATTGCATCCTTCAAATTTGAAATTAGTTGGTATGAGTAAACACAGTGATTCAAGAGTAAAGTAGTATGAACCATAGCTACGGAATGTGCTGACTTGAGAACAATTCTTCTTCTGCTTTAAGCATTGACTTGGGGTTCGGAGTGGTGGTCCTCATGCTTTGGGCACTACAGTTGCCTTACTAACTGCTCGTGTTTGGGTGCTGTGTCAACGGGAACTGGGTTACTATCTGCTGGGGTTGGGGTTAGAAGGGGTGTAGCTGGTTCTCTGTCCAATTGGGTAGGGGTACAATCTGCGTGAGTATGGGGTATGTGTGGTGGGGCTGGTTCTTGGGCAAGTACAACCGTGGTTCTATCTACATCGACAGGTAGCACAATCTTTTCTGAAGACCGTGTTTTTACTCCCACAGATACTACCATCACCCCCTCCAATTGAAATGGCGGATAAACAAGAAAAGTAATTGAATGTATAGACATTGTAAGATAGACAGGTGCAATGGATAGTAGGGAAGAAAACAGGGCATGAAATAATTCACATTTATGTTGTCTAACCAAACAGAATAGCAGGACATAATTTCACATATATGATGGCTAATTAAATAGGATAGCATGACATAATTTGACATGTATGACGGCTAACTAAACAGGATAAAATGACATACTTCAAAATATGATGACTATGTAAACAGGATGACATGATATAACTATACGATGTGTCTATTAAAGTGGTTGGCATGCCATAAATCACAAACATGTCATCGATGGAAACATGATGGCATGATATAATTCACGGACAGAATGACATAATTTAAAATATGATGACTATGAGATGATATAACTATATTATGTCTTTAGAAAATGGGCGGGCATGCCATAATTCAGATACATGATGTCTATGTAAACATCATGGCATGGTATAATTCAAATATATGATTTATATACTAAGGAAGTGAGCAGAAGGCAATCGCATATATGATGTGTCAACTAAGGAGATGGCATTCAATATTGTGTATATGATGTAAAAACTAAGCATTGCAATACAACATATGCATGCTATGAGTAATATAACCCTTCCAAGTTTGAGCATACACCTCAGGGGGATAATAGGACTGGTCATCTGCCTCTAAATCCTCCTCTGAAGAGCTATCTGTAACCAGCAAGATATCTGCTTCAGTAGGTAGCATTGTCTGCTGTGAAGACCTTGTTTTCACTCCAGATTTATCCATCACCAATTCAAATGGCTGATGCATAGGAAGAGTAGTTGAATATACAAACATTGTCGACAAAAGAGATGAGAAATACAAAAAAAAGGATAGCATGATATAATTCACATATCTGACGCTTGCCTAAACAGCATGGCATTGCATAATTCACATATATAATGCCTTGCAACAAGATACCATTGCATAATTCACATATATAATGTCTTGCAACAAGATGACATTGCATAATTCACATATATGGTAATTAGACACTAAACATGTGGCATTCACACAAAGCATGTCTAAACTAAGCAAATGACATAGCAATGCAAGATACCATACGCACGATATGAGCAACATAACCCTGCCAAGTTAGAGCATGCACCTCGGGGGGGTGGGGGGAATAGGACTGGTCATCTGTCTCTGAATCCTACTCTGAGGAGCTATCGGTAACCAGCAAGACATGCGCTTCCTCAGATAGCATTGTCTGCTCTGAAGACCTTGTTTCCACTCCAGATTTTTCCATGACCGTGTCGAATGGCTGATGCACAGGAAGAGTAATTGAATGTACTAAAATTGTTGACAAATTTAACACTTAATAAAAAAATGATGGCATGATATAATTCACATATAAGATGACTGGCTAACCAGGGTGGCATTGCAAAATTCACATATATGATGCCTGACTAAACAAGATGGCATTGCATGATTCACATATACGATAAACAAACTAAATAGATGGCATTGACACAAAGCATGTCTAAACTAAGCAGATGACATCTTTGATGTATACAGTAAGCAATGCAAGGCACCATATGCATGATATTACCAACATCAGCATGCCAAGTTAGAGCGAAGACCTCATGGGGTAAATAGGAGTGGTCTTCTCCTTCTGAATCCCCCTCAGAACAGTTATCTTCCTCTTGATTACGATCCGAAATGGGTGGAGGGTCCTTTGCGCCCACCATGGAGAGACGTCTGCATGAAATTTTATTGCCACGCAAGGCTCGTCTATTTTGCTCTACATGATCAGTTCCATTATGTACAATAACTGACATGCATAGGAATAAAACATAGTGAGATTATGTAAGGAGTGCATGCACAAATCCAGAGTGATGGTAGCAAACAGTGGATAGATCCAAAACCAATGATAGCAGGCAGATAATAGCTTTAGTTAAAAAAACCACGCAAACTGTGGATAGATCCAAAACCGTGCAAGGCTCGCCTCTTTATATAGGGTCCCCAGGGGGCGCCGGCCCTAGGAGATGGGACCTCCTAGGGGGGGCGGCGGCCAAGGGGGGAGACTTGCCCCCCAAGGCAAGTGGAGGCGCCCCCTCCCTTAGGGTTCCCAACCCTAGGCGCAGGGGGGACCAAGGGGGGGTGCACCAGCCCACCAGGGGCTGGTTCCCCTCCCCACTTCAGCCCATGGGGCCCTCCGGGATAGGTGGCCCCACCCGGTGGACCCCCGGGACCCTTCCGGTGGTCCCGGTACAATACCGGTGACCCCCGAAACTTTCCCGATGGCCGAAACTCGACTTCCCATATATAATTCTTTACCTCCGGACCATTCCGGAACTCCTCGTGACATCCGGGATCTCATCCGGGACTCTGAACAACTTTCGGTTTGCTGCATACTAATATCTCTACAACTCTAGCGTCACCGAACCTTAAGTGTGTAGACCCTATGGGTTCGGGAGATATGCAGACATGACTTAGACGCCTCTCCGGTCAATAACCAACAGCGGGATCTGGATACCCATGTTGGCTCCCACATACTCCTCAATGATCTCATCGGATGAACCACGATGTCAAGGATTCAATTAACCCCGTATACAATTCCCTTTGTCAATCGGTACGTTATTTGCCCGAGACTCGATCGTCGGTATCCCAATACCTCGTTTAGTCTCGTTACCGGCAAGTCACTTTACGCGTACCGTAATGCATGATCCCGTGACCAGACACTTGGTCACATTGAGCTCATTATGATGATGCATTACCGAGTGGGCCCAGAGATACCTCTCCGTCATATGGAGTGACAAATCCCAGTCTTGATTCGTGCCAACCCAACAGACACTTTCGGAGATACCCGTAGTGCACCTTTATAGCCACCCAGTTACGTTGTGACGTTTGGCACACCCAAAGCACTCCTACGGTATCCGGGAGTTGCACAATCTCATGGTATAAGGAAATGATACTTGACATTTGGAAAAGCTCTAGCGAAACGAACTACACGATCTTTGTGCTATGCTTAGGATCGGGTCTTGTCCATCACATCATTCTCCTAATGATATGATCCCGTTATCAATGACATCCAATGTCCATAGTCAGGAAACCATGACTATCTGTTGATCAACGAGCTAGTCAACTAGAGGCTCACTAGGAACTTGTTGTGGTCTATGTATTCACACATGTATTACGACTTCCGGATAATACAATTATAGCATGAACAACAGACAATTATCATGAACAAAGAAATATAATAATAACCATTTTATTATTGCCTCTAGGGCATATTTCCAACAGTCTCCCACTTGCACTAGAGTCAATATTCTAGTTACATTGTGATGAATCGAACACCCATTGCGTTCTGGTGTTGATCATGTTTTGCCCTAGGGAGAGGTTTAGTCAACGGATCCGCTACATTCAGGTCCGTATGTACTTTACAAATATCTATGTCTCCATCTTGAACATTTTCACGGATGGAGTTAAAGCGACGCTTGATGTGCCTGGTCTTCTTGTGAAACCTGGGCTCCTTGGCAAGTGCAATAGCTCCAGTGTTGTCATAGAAGAGTGTGACCGGCCCCGACACATTGGGTATGACTCCTAGGTCGGTGATGAACTCCTTCACCCAGATTGCTTCATGCGCTGCCTCCGAGGCTACCATGTACTCCGCTTCACATGTAGATCCCGCCACGACGCTTTGCTTGCAACTGCACCAGCTTACTGCCCCACACTTCAAAATATACACGTATCCGGTTTGTGACTTAGAGTCATCCAGATCTGTGTCGAAGCTAGCGTCGACGTAACCCTTTACGATGAGCTCTTCGTCACCTCCATATACGAGAAACAAGTCCTTAGTCCTTTTCAGGTACTTAAGGATGTTCTTGACCGCTGTCCAGTGTTCCTTGTCGGGATTACTTTGGTACCTTCCTACCAAACTTATGGCAAGGTTTATATCAGGTCTGGTACAGGTCATGGCATACATGATAGACCCTATGGCTGAGGCATAGGGGATGACACTCATCTCTTCTTTATCTTCTGCCGTGGTCGGGCATTGAGCCGACCTTAATTTCACACCTTGCAACACAGGCAAGAACCCCTTCTTGGACTAATCCATATTGAACTTCTTCAATATCTTATCAAGGTATGTGCTTTGTGAAAGACCTATGAGGCGTCTCGATCTATCTCTATAGATTTTGATGCCTAATATGTAAGCAGCTTCTCGAAGGTCCTTCATTGAAAAACACTTATTCAAGTAGGCCTTTATGCTGTCCAAAAGTTCTATATCATTTCCCATCAAAAGTATGTCATCCACATATAATATGAGAAATGCTATAGAGCTCCCACTCACTTTCTTGTAAACGCAGGCTTCTCCATAAGTCTGCATAAACCCAAACGCTTTAATCATCTCATTAAAACGAATGTTCCAACTCCGAGATGCTTGCACCAGCCCATAAATGGATCGCTGCAGCTTGCATACCTTGTTAGCATTCTCAGGGTCGACAAAACCTTCCGGCTGCATCATATACAGTTCTTCCTTAAGGTGATCGTTAAGGAATGCCGTTTTGACGTCCATTTTCCATATCTCATAATCATAGTATGCGGCAATTGCTAACATGATTAGTACGGACTTCAGCTTCGCTACGGGAGAGAACGTCTCATCGTAGTCAATCCCTTGAACTTGTCGATAACCCTTAGCGACAAGTCGAGCTTTATATATGGTAACATTACCATCCGCGTCCGTCTTCTTCTTAAAGATCCATTTGTTTTCTATCGCTCGCCGATCATCGGGCAAGTCTGTCAAAGTCCACACTTTGTTTTCATACATGGATCCTATCTCGGATTGCATGGCTTCAAGCCATTTGTTGGAATCTGGGCCCGCCATCGCTTCTTCATAGTTCAAAGGTTCACCGTTGTCCAACAACATGATTTCCAAGACAGGATTGCCGTACCGCTCTGGTGCGGAACGTGACCTTGTGGACCTTCGAAGTTCGGTAGGAGCTTGATCCGAAGTATCTTGACCATCATCATTAACTTCCTCTCTTGTCGGTGCTGGCACCACAGGAACATTTTCCTGAGTTGCGCTACTCACCGTTTCAAGAGGTAGTACTTCATCAAGCTCTACTTTCCTCCCACTTAATTCTTTCGAGAGAAACTCTTTCTCCAGAAAGGACCCATTCTTGGCAACAAAGATCTTGCCTTTGGATCTTAAGTAGAAAGTATACCCTATGGTTTCCTTAGGGTATCCTATGAATACGCATTTTTCCGACTTGGGTTCGAGATTCTCAGGTTGAAGTTTCTTGACATAAGCATCGCATCCCAAAACTTTTAGAAACGACAGCTTAGGTTTCTTCCCAAACCATAATTCATACGGTGTCGTCTCAACGGATTTAGACGGTGCCCTATTTAAAGTGAATGTAGCTGTCTCTAGAGCGTATCCCCAAAATGATAGCGGTAAATCAGTAAGTGACATCATAGATTGCACCATATCCAATAGAGTGCGATTACGACGTTCGGACACACGATTTCGCTGAGGTGTTACAGAGGCATGAGTTGTGAAACGATTCCACATTTTCTTAAGTGCGTACCAAATTCGTGACTTAAATATTCTCCCCCACGATCTGATCGCAGGAACTTTATCTTTCGGTCACGTTGATTCTCTACCTCATTCTGAAATTCCTTGAACTTTTCAAAGGTCTCAGGCTTGTGTTTCATCAAGTAGACATACCCATATCTACTCAAGTCATCAGTGAGAGTGAGAACATAACATTATCCTTGGCGAGCCTCAACGCTCATTGGACCGCACACATCAGTATGTATGATTTCCAATAAGTTGGTTGCTCGCTCCATTGTTCCGGAGAACGGAGTCTTGGTCATCTTGCCCATGATGCATGGCTCGCATGTGTCAAACGATTCATAATCTAGAGACTCTAAAAGTCCATCAGCATGGAGCTTCTTCATGCGCTTGACAACAATGTGACCAAGGCGGCAGTGCCACAAGTATGTGGGACTATCATTATCAACTTTACATCTTTTGGTATTCACACTATGAATATGTGTAACATTACGCTCGAGATTCATTAAGAATAAACCATTCACCAGCGGGGCATGACCATAAAACATATCACTCATATAAATAGAACAACCATTATTCTCGGATTTAAATGAGTAGCCATCTCGAATTAAACGAGATCCTGATACAATGTTCATGCTCAAAGCTGATACTAAATAACAATTATTGAGGTTCAAAACTAATCCCGTAGGTAAATGTAGAGGTAGCGTGCCGACGGCGATCACATCGACCTTGGAACCATTCCCGACCTGCATCGTCACCTCGTCCTTCGCCAGTCTCCGCTTATTCTGCAGCTCCTGCTTTGAGTTACAAATATGAGCAACCGCACTGGTATCAAATACCCAAGAGCTACTATGAGCACTAGTAAGGTACACATCAATTACATGTATATCACATATACCTTTGGTTTTGCCGGCCTTCTTGTCCGCTAAGTACTTGGGGCAGTTCCGCTTCCAGTGACCACTTCCCTTGCAATAAAAGCACTCAGTCTCAGGCTTGGGTCCATTACTTGACTTCTTCCTGGCAACTGGCTTACCAGGCGCGGCAACTTCCTTGCCGTCCTTCTTGAAGTTCTTCTTACCCTTGCCCTTCTTGAACTTAGTGGTTTTATTCACCATCAACACTTGATGTTCCTTTTTGATCTCCACCTCCGCTGATTTCAGCTTTGAATATATCTCAGGAATGGTCTTTTCCATCCCCTGCATATTGAAGTTCATCACAAAGCTCTTGTAGCTCGGTGAAAGCGACTGAAGGATTCTGTCAATGACCGCGTCATCCGGAAGATTAACTCCCAGCTGAATCAGGCGGTTGTGCAACCCAGACATCTTGAGTATGTGCTCACTAATAGAACTATATTCCTCCATCTTACAGCTGAAGAATTTGTCGGAGACTTCATATCTCTCGACCCGGGCATGAGCTTGGAAAACCATTTTCAGCTCCTCAAACATCTCATATGCTCCGTGTTGCTCAAAATGCTTTTGGAGCCCCGGTTCTAAGCTGTAAAGCATGCCGAACTGAACGAGGGAGTAATCATCAGCACGAGATTGCCAAGCGTTCATAATGTCTTGGTTCTCTGGGATTGGTGCTTCACCTAGCGGCGCTTCTAGGACATAATCTTTCTTGGCTGCTATGAGGATGATCCTCATGTTCCGGACCCAGTCCGTATAGTTGCTGCCATCGTCTTTCAGCTTGGTTTTCTCTAGCAACGCGTTGAAGTTCAGGTGGACATGAGCGTTGGCCATTTGATCTACAAGACATATTGTAAATATTTTAGACTAAGTTCATGATAATTAAGTTCATCTTAATCAAATTATTTAATGAACTCCCACTTAGACAGACATCCCTCTAGTCATCTAAGTGAAACATGATCCAAGTCAACTAGGCCATGTCCGATCATCACGTGAGACGGACTAGTTAACATCGGTGAACATCTTCATGTTGATCGTATCTTCTATACGACTCATGCTCGACCTTTCGGTCTTCCGTGTTCCGAGGCCATGTCTGTACATGCTAGGCTCGTCAAGTCAACCTAAGTGTATTGCGTGTGTAAATCTGGCTTACACCCGTTGTATTCGAATGTTAGGATCTATCACACCCGATCATCACGTGGTGCTTCGAAACAACGAACCTTTGCAATGGTGCACAGTTAGGGGGAACACTTTTCTTGAAATTATTATGAGGGATCATCTTACTTACTACCGTTGTTCTAAGTAAACAAGATGAAAAACAAGATAAACATCACATGCAATCATAATAGTGACATGATATGGCCAATATCATATAGCTCCTTTGATCTCCATCTTCGGGGCTCCATGATCATCTTCGTCACCGGCATGACACCATGATCTCCATCATCATGATCTCCATCATCGTGTCTCCATGAAGTTGCTCGCCAACTATTACTTCTACTACTATGGTTAACGCGTTTAGCAATAAAGTAAAGTAATTTACATGGCGTTTCTCAATGACACGCAGGTCATACAAAAATAAAGACAACTCCTATGGCTCCTGCCGGTTGTCATACCCATCGACATGCAAGTCGTGATTCCTATTACAAGAACATGATCTGATACATCACATATATATCATTCATCATTCATCACAACTTTGGCCATATCACATCACAAAACACTTGCTGCAAAAACAAGTTAGACGTCCTCTAATTGTTGTTGCAAGTTTTTACGTGGCTCTATAGGTGATCTAGCAAGAACGTTATCTTACCTACGTTAAAGCCACAACGTGATTTGCCAACTTCTATTTACCCTTCATAAGGACCCTTTTCATCGAATCTGCTCCAACTAAAGTGGGATAGACAGACACCCGCTAGCCACCTTATACAACTAGTGCATGTCAGTCGGTGGAACCTGTCTCACGTAAGCGTACGTGTAAGGTCGGTCCGGGCCGCTTCATCCCACAATACCGCTGAAGCAAAATAAGACTAGTAGTGGCAAGAAAGTTGACAACATCTACGCCCACAACAAATTGTGTTCTACTCGTGCAAAGAGAACTACGCATAGACCTAGCTCTGATACCACTGTTGGGGAACGTTGCATAAAATAAAAAAATTCTATGTTCACCAAGATCAATCTATGAGTTCATCCAGCAACGAGAGAGGAGTGCATCTACATACCCTTGTAGATCGCGAGCGGAAGCGTTCAAGAGAACGGGGTTGAGGGAGTCGTACACGTCGTGATCCAAATCATCGGAGATCCTAGCGCCGAACGGACGACACCTCCGCGTTCAACACACACACGGTCAGCGTGACGTCTCCTCCTTCTTGATCCAGCAAGGGGGAAGGAGAGGTTGATGAAGATCCAGCAGCACGACGGCGTGGTGGTGGATGCAATAGGGATCCGGCAGGGCTTCGCCAAGCGTCTGCGGGAGGGAGAGGTGTAGCAAGGGGGAAGGCAGGCGCCAAGTGCAAGGGTGCGGCTGCCCTCCCTCCCCCCTCTTTATAAGGGTCCCCAGGGGGGCGCCGGCCCTAGGAGATGGGATCTCCTAGGGGGGGCGGCGGCCAAGGGGGGAGACTTGCCCCCCAAGGCAAGTGGAGGCGCCCCCTCCCCTAGGGTTCCCAACTCTAGGCGCAACGGGGCCCAAGGGGGGCGCACCATCCCACCAGGGGCTGGTTCCCCTCCCCACTTCAGCCCATGGGGCCCTCCGGGATAGGTGGCCCCACCTGGTGGACCCCCGGGACCCTTCCGGTGGTCCCGGTACAATACCGGTGACCCTCGAAACTTTCCCGATGGCCGAAACTCGTCTTCCCATATATAATTCTTTACCTCCGGGCCATTCCGGAACTCCTCGTGATGTTTAGGATCTCATCCGGGACTCCGAACAACTTTCGGTTTGCTGCATACTAATATCTCTACAACCCTAGCGTCACCGAACCTTAAGTGTGTAGACCCTACGGGTTCGGGAGATATGCAGACATGACTGAGACGCCTCTCCGGTCAATAACCAACAGTGGGATCTGGATACCCATGTTGGCTCCCACGTACTCCTCGATGATCTCATCGGATGAACCACGATGTCGAAGATTCAATTAACCCCGTATACAATTCCCTTTGTCAATCGGTACGTTACTTGCCCGAGACTCGATCGTCAGTATCCCAATACCTCATTTAGTCTCGTTACCGTCAAGTCACTTTACTCGTACCATAATGCATGATCCTGTGACCAGACACTTGGTCACATTGAGCTCATTATGATGATGCATTACCGAGTGGGCCCAGAGATACCTCTCCGTCATACGGAGTGACAAATCCCAGTCTCGATTCGTGCCAACCCAACAGACACTTTCGGAGATACCCGTAGTGCACCTTTATAGCCACCCAGTTACGTTGTGACATTTGGCACACCCAAAGCACTCCTACGGTATCCGAGAGTTGCATAATCTCATGGTCTAAGGAAATGATACTTGACATTTGGAAAAGCTCTAGCGAAACGAACTACACGATCTTTGTGCTATGCTTAGGATTGGGTCTTGTCCATCACATCATTCTCCTAATGATGTGATCCCGTTATCAATGACATCCAATGTCCATAGTCAGGAACCATGACTATCTGTTGATCAACGAGCTAGTCAACTAGAGGCTCACTAGGGACTTGTTATGGTCTATGTATTCACACATGTATTACGATTTCCGGATAATACAATTATAGCATGAACAACAGACAATTATCATGAACAAAGAAATATAATAATAACCATTTTATTATTGCCTCTAGGGCATATTTCCAACAAATGTAGCATGTCATCATATTAAGTGATGCATAACGTAAGCAGACACGGAAGAGTGCGACCTCTCTTGCGGACCCGTGTAGTCCTCAAGGTCATCTGCTCAGTTGATGATGGTAATGTAGTTATCGTGGCTGCCGGCGGCGGGGAAGAAGATCTGAGGCGGCGAAAGATAGTGTGGAGAGTGGATCCTGCTGTGGTGAACCCTTCCGTCGTTGCAGCAGCTGAGCTGGGGTGGAACACAGCGCTGCAGGAGCAGGACAAACCACACATGGTTTTCTTTGACACATATCTGTAACAGAACTAATTGTGTAAGGGCTTGTTTGAATTTGAGGATTCTAACAATGCAAGGATAGGAAATAGACAGGAATAGGATAGGAATGCACGTGCAAAACAGAGAATTTAAAAACCAGGATTTCTTCCAATCTGGGTCTTTGATTCACAAGAATTGGAAGATCACAGGATGCAAAAAAGCATGGTGAGATTAAGTCAAACCACAAGAAAATGTATGGTTATAATGCTATTATGCTAGTATCTCTTAGTCTTGTGTTTCATGAATAGGAATATGAAAAGGAGGACAAGTGGAAATTAGAATTCCTACAGTTTTTCTTTCAAGGAGACACTAAAGGAATAAATCCTACAGTTTTCCTTTGCTCCATTCCTTTGCACCAAATTCATGAAAAGTAGTACCATAGGAAACTTTATTCCTATGTTTATCATTCACTTTTCCTTTCAAGCACTGGCGATTCTAGTAGGCAGGCTTGAGCAAGGAAAATCCTACACTAAAAAAATGTTTTTGTGCTACTTCTATTACTTTGGGCCACTGCCCTACTAGCTCAACTCCCAGGCCCATCGACAAATGCACAGCTCAAACACGCAGAGATAAATAATGATGGCGTTCAAGAGAGTCCATCACGGATAGCTAAGTTGCCTGGTACCTCACTGCTTGTCATAGAGTAGGATAAAATAATTGTATTTCACGTTACTATGTGTGCTCAGTGGACAATATATATAACATGTAGAGTAAAAAAGAGATGCAACAAGTGTACAACCTCTTTGGCGAAGCCATGTCGATCTCACCGTGATTGGGTTGGCCGGTGAGGATGCTCCGGCTGACTTGGCTGTCGGAGGAGGGGAAGAAGATCTTAGACATCTGGAGATGGAGCCCGAGGTACTACTCCACTGTGATCGAGGGTTTCATCGTTGGAGCAGATCCGGTCAGTTGTACGACGCCGAGGCTGAAGCAGGACAAGAGAGACAATGTTAACCTGAGTGGAATTCTAATAGCATCTCCAATAGATGACGTAAAATACATAACCACAAAGTGCTAGATGTAAAATACACCAGCCGCTCATCTCTGAACTTAACTGTCGAAACTGAATTTCACTGTTGAAACTGAACTTAACTGTCGAAACTGAATTTTGCTGTCGAAACAGAATTTTACTGTCGAAACTGAACGCACTAGCAAGGTGAGGCTACACGTCAGTCGACTGACTTTTTCATCTCTGGTCAGTCGATTTTGCAGCCGTTGGATACGAAATCAAGGGCCTGCAGTTCATCTTCAACCTCCACCCCTCTAAGCCGCCAGCCACCACCGGCCAAACAACAGCCCCCCGCCGCCCGCGGCCGGTGGTGCGCCGCCCCGCCCGCCCCGAAAACACTCCCCACTGCCGGTCTGCCGCCGCCTCAGCCATCCCTCTAGGCCCCCCGTGCCAAGCTTTTCCTCCAGCGATCCCCACGCCACCGCCCCACCACCGTCGGCGACCACCTCTCCCACCCTGAACCCTAAGATAGATAGTGGGGTACCTCTCCGGCGAGCCCCCCTTCCCACTGCGGCTGGTTCTTCCTTCACTCCGGCGAGCCCCCCCCCCCCCCAACCCCTGAAAATCAACTGACCCAAAAGTCAATTCAGTCGACTGAAGTGTAGCTAAATCGGAGTAGCATCGCAAGCAAGAGCAAGAGCGAGACAAGCAGCGCGAGCAAGAGCAATAGCAAGAGCAGACCAGGCAGGGGACCGAGAGCAAGAGCAGAGCAGCAGCACGAGCGAGAGCTAAAGCAGCAGCAGCTCCTACTGATGTGGACGTCACCGCTGAGGGAGCGACTCCGTGGAGAAAGTGGCTGGCGACGCCGCCGTGGATGGAGCCATGCCGTGTCTGCTCGGGACCGAGCGCTGGCAGCACCGTGAGATTGAATCAAGAAGAAAATGCGGCTATTAGTGTACAACCTCTTTGGTGGCGCCGATTAGGCCGCAGCTTCATCCGAGGAAACGGCGATGATGATGCTCTTCCGGTGGTGCAGGTGAAGATGGCGGTGCGGGAATAGAGGTGGTGCGGAAGACGAGGGGAACATCGGAGCAGCTCCTTGGAGGTGGAGGACGGGGTGGCTGAACCAGCGGGACGATGAGATCAACAACGGATCCTCATCCGGTACGGTGGATGAGGGACGTCGAGGTGTTGTTGTGAATGATGTCATCTGGGAAGAGGCTCCGGTTGGGTGGCGGACGAAGGAGGGTGTGGGGCTTCGCGGGTTTTTGCGGCCTCAGTGTACGAATTGGTGGGCGGATGGGATGGGAGTGGGGAACTATGGCTTAGGGACGCGCTTGTCCAAAATGTGGGGTAAGTTACAAAAGTACCCCCACCTATTTGAGGCGGTTCTTTCGGTTCAGGGGTACCACGGGCATTTCGCGTGTCGGGATTTCACATGAGGTGGGAGTTTTCACGCGCGTTGTAATTTTGGAATAGCAAGGCGCGGGTTCAGATGGAGGTAGTTGTCGGAGCACAACGAGACAAAGATATATCTTAAATATTTCGGGGTAACAAGGCGTGGGTTGAAGAGGCAGAAGTTTCGCAGAACGATAGACAGAGACGCTAGTTTGAAATTTCGGCATAACAAGGCGCGGCTTGAAATTTTGGGAGAACAATCTTAACGTGTACCCAAAAAAAGACAATTTGCACCTCAACACGCACAGCACACACACACACACACACAAACACCATTTAGACTAGTAAGGTACACGTGCATTGCATGCATGAGATTTGGCAACCAAATTATGAATAAATACCACATTATAGCATGTAAGCTTTGAGTCATATATGTATGATGTAGATGTTCGTTTAATTCTTATAGTTCATTTCATTCAAAATCATCTAGTTTTTATAAGAAAGCTAATCTATTTTAAGATTCATGGAATTGTGCGTTGTAAGACATAAAGTAAAATCGAATAATGGCAAATCATGTAGAAAAACATTTGGGCAATTCTGATACGGAAGATTCTAGAACAAATAAGAAGTGCTTGTGTTTTGAGGTTTGTGCATTATGCTTAAGTTCAACCATGGAGTCTTCTAGATTGTACATGTGGCGAAATCTGGTGGAATCTAGATGATATCCAACGGCCAGTAGTGCTCAAATTTGCCATCTCTGCACCATCGGATTTGCCTCATCCAACGACCATCTTTCAAAGTTAAAGTTACCCGCACACAAAAAATATAAAATATAATATATATATAGGGGTATAGATATAGATATGTGATGCGAAAGCCACCCATCATCTCCAATTAGAATAGTGTGTCCATGCACGGATGCAATGTGGCCAAACGATGTCTGCCATCGGTATCTCAAATTCAAATCAGTCTGACCTTGTTCAATGTGTATACATTACAACATGTTTGTTTCCAAACCACACCATGCAGATCTCCATTATATTCATGCATGCATGGGTTTCAAACATCATGATCTCTTATTCGAATATTTGAATTCAACTTTACATTGATTATGACCTCACCTAGTCTTTTACACCCACATAGTCGTCTTCTCTTTATAATTGTACCACTAACTTTCTCTCGTGCATGTATTCACACACACTACCAGTCAAAATTATCCATCGCACACATGCAATCTTTTTCTTCAGGTCGGTCTCCCATGAAGGCACACACCCACACACATCCCCCTCTCCATCATATCGAGCATTCTTTATCTCTCACGAGTGCATGCGCAACAATTGATGTTCCTCTATGTGTGTGTGTTTATAGCTAGGTCCTTCATAGTTTTCCACACAAACCGATCAATCAATATATCCAGTGACGTCTCACACTCTTCCCACGTCCACATCGATCAATCTATACCTCTCTATATAGGATTACGGGGTTGTTTGGTTTGAGACTAAGTTTGCCAAAGCTTGCCACACCTAAGGTGTAACATCCCAAATTTTCAATTTGGAAAGTTATACATTAGGTCATCATTGCATATCATATTTTGATGCATTTTTGGTTGATCCTAGAAATTCTAAGAAACTCAAGGCCCCACGGAGAGAGTTGGGGATTTCATTATTTTCATATTTGAGTTTTCTCAAATTTTGAAAAGAGGATCATTTGGTTCTAATTATTTTTCTCTTCAAATTTTTCCAATATGAAAATAAAAGAGGGGGGGATAAAATGACTTCTCCAAAATAAATAAATATTGGAGGAAAAATATTAAAATCAAGTAAGATTTTATTAGGGGTTTTATTGTTATTTTATTTGAATTAGGAAAAAAAATGTGTGTTTTCGAAATTCCACTAGAGGCCCAAATAAATGTTCACTTTGTCCGCAATATTATTAGAGGACCACGAAAATTTATTTCAGGATTTTTAGACTCCGTTTAGTATTTCTTTTATTAGTTTTTCTGCGTCAGGTTCATTTAAAAAAAAGGTGAACCGACCTAACCGGGCCGTGTCCCACCTGGACTCCGTGCCCGGCCGGCCTTATAAGCCGGGGCCCGACCCCGCCAGCCCAGCCGCCCCACCCCGCCAACCCTAGCCACCGCCGCCGCCAGCCGCGCCCCGCCGTCGCCGCCGCATCTCGCCGCCGCCGCCGCCCGTCGCCGCCGCAGCCCCGTCGCCCGCCGTCGCCGATCCCGCCCGCCTCGCCGGGGCTGCCGCCCGCCGCCGCCAACCTCACCGGGGTTTTAAACCGCCACCGCCGTCGTACAGTTTTTTAAGAACCGTTTGTTTTTTTAGAAAATCTAGATCTAGTTTTTTTAGATTAGATCGGTTCGGGTTTTTTCGGTTTAGTTAATTATCGGACGTTCGTCCGTACGGTCGTTTTAGTGAACATTGTTCGTCCGTTAGCCGCAAATAGCGAATGTTCATTCGTTAGCCTGTTCATCGCGTTTTATTTCCAAGGTTTTTCCGTGATTATTTTCGATCGCGATTTCTGCCCTGATCTTCGTTTTAGTTTATCTTTTCACTCGTTTATCCGAATCACGCGATTCAAGCGCCTAGATCTTCGTCTTGAAGCCCTCTTTCTGTTAACCAACTTGAACAAGATTTTGGTACTGTAAAATTTGACTTTAGTCCAGATTAGTAAACGGATCTTGTTTCTTTCGTAGTTTGAGTGTCGTTGCTCCGTTTGATTTGATTCTTCTTGCAAACCGGAGTTCTTCAGTTGAACTTTCTGGTTAGATCTCTTATATGAGTTTTTCCCGTGCTTCTAGTTGAGTGCTTATGTATGTTATTGTTTGTTTGTGATAGAATTCCTGGAGTGCGAAGCGTGCTACTACGAGTCCCTAGGTTTTGCAGATCATCAGCAAGGCAAGTAACACTTTGATCATACCTCTTTACTACCCAGTTTTTATGCATTAGATCAACCCTCAAACATTGCATGGTTAGGATCTGATTTTAACATGTGGGTTTGGGAAGTAGATGATGAGGTAGAACCTATTGTCCCTTTATTATCAAACCTTTGGGAGTTACTTCTACATTATGCTTATATTGCTATGCTATGCTAGTAGACGTGGATTGGGTGAGTGTATCCATGAGAGATGTGAGTATTGTTAATTAATGGTTGACTTAAGGTGGCAACTTAAATACACATCTGGGTGGATTGGTTGAGGCGCCCTGGAGAACCAAGTGGTTGTCAGGGCACCTGGAGAATCAAGTGTTGTCCTAGGATATCCCGGAGTACCCGTGTGATCATCCTACGGTTCGCCACCCAGGCTCAAAGGGATCATAAGATTATTCATGCTGGAAACTTCCGTGTGTAGCCACAAGCCAATATGGGCTCTGGCGTAGTTGAGTAAGTTGCGTGAAGCTCTTGAAGAGGTAGACTAGCAGATGTAGTGGGTTGTAGGTGGTACTGTCTACCCATAGTAGGGAGTTAATGCTTTAGGAAGACTATGTCTCGATCCTCCAATCATGGATGTGTTCGAGTCTTGTGGGGAAAGTGCACAAACCTCTGCAGAGTGTATAAACTAATCATGGTTAGCCGTGTTCCTGGTTATGGACATCTTGAGTATCTGGTTCTTGGATTATCATGTTGATCTCATCACTCTAATTTAATTTGTTGGGTTCGATGATGATGCTTAATTGGGATTGAGTTGGAGGAACCTTCTCAATGTTTATCAACCACCATGATAATTAAATAAAATTTATTCCTTTGTTGTAAGGAAAAATTGGCTTTATGCAAAACTGTAATCATAGAGCTTTCCACCAGCCATATATGCATGTAGTGGTAGCATTTATTCTGTTCATTACTCTATGTGTTACATTGCCAGCATATTGCATGTGCTGACCCGTTTCGGGCTGCAACATTTCATGTTGCGGACTTTTCAGACGACAAGTAAGGTACCATAGGTCGTTATTGTTCACTCAGCTATGCCATTGGAGTTTGATGGACTCACTTTATCTTCCAAGCCTTCTATTGTTATTGTTTTTAGATGGCCTTAAGCCATATTATTGTCATAAGTTCTCTTTTGAGACATTCGATGTGATAAGTGTGTGACTGAAACTCTATTATAAATCCTCAAGTACTGTGCGTGTCAGCATTACCGATCCAGGGATGACAGTGATGCACAGAGACTAGACTGTTTGAGGTCTGGTCGCTACAAGATGGTATCAGAGCACACGCTGACTGTAGGACACGACCACTAAGCTAAAACCATAGGTCACTACTCTCTTCTCATTTCTAACTTCTCTCCTTTTCTACTCTATAGGATGGCAGATGCAAGGAACAAGATTACACAACTGGATGAAGACACTCCTTTTGGACGACACTTGAAGGAAGTTACTAGGTACCTGAACATCGGAATACCAAGCTTCACCGGGACCTACATCGCCACTTTACCAGAAGAGGAGCGTTGGATGATTCGAGTTCAAGTTCCAGGAAGGACGTTCATGCCAGTCACTGAGCCCATAGAGTTTTCCTTTTATGCACCAACCTGGAGTCCAGGAAAGAGCATGGCAGCCCACATCACCATGAGACGCGTTGGAGAAGTCTTCCACAAAGATCTCAAGGATACTATCTACCAAATATGTGGGCGCCGAGATGAGCAATGGGAGATGATCAGCACCAGGAGGGACAGGTCCATTGCAGCTTTCATCCAGGAGTTAAACCAGCACATTCATCGCCAGGAGAACCAGATGTGCGCAGGCATGATAGATCTGAAGAAGGTAATGACCAGGATCACGGAGCTGGAGGAAGAACTCAAGTCTACACGCGATGGATATGAGGAGGAGATGACGATACTCATGGAGAAGAATGACGGTCTGACAAGGAAGCTAGGAGTATTCATGGGAGACCCCGTGCCAGGAGGAGATGACGACGATTCCAAGGACATTCGTTTGGAGGACTACATCATCATCGACGACACCGACTCAGACCCCGACGATAGTGATGATGACTATGTTCATGAAGCTGGAGCAGATATCATGGAGTCTTCCACTTATTAAAACTTCTAGACGACCACCACATCAGTAGTAGTATTCCCCCATGTATATAGTACAGTTCGAGCACTTTTGTAATGATAGTTAGACCGATTGTATGCCCTTGTGTGAATTGATTGAAGTGATTTGATTGTGTTTGTCTCATGTGCATATGGGTAGTGTTTTCCCTCTAGACCTCATTCTATTCTGTTTTCTCACCTTTTCTAAACCCATCAGATGCCTCCGAGACGTGACAATGGATTTGCCTTCTCACCGGAGCTCACTCAGCTGATCCAGCAGCAGAATACCCTGATGCAGCTACTAGTCCAGAATCAGAACCAAGGGAACAACAACAACAACAACAACCCACCACCACCACCACCTGTTGATCACTTAACCCATTTTCTAAGGCTGAATCCACCGGTGTTCTCTAGTAGCACCGAGCCGATTGTTGCAGATGATTGGCTCCGCAAGATTGGAAGAGAGCTGACCACTGCAGGATGCACAGATGCGGAGAGAGTGCGTTTTGCCGCACATCAGCTTGATGGACCCGCAGCATCATGGTGGGAGAATTTCACAGCCACTTACCCCATTGACATTGTTACATGGGATCAGTTTCAGCAGGCTTTCCGCACTGCCCATGTTTCAGCAGGAGCTATGGCCATGAAGAAGTGCGAGTTTCTCAACTTGCGCCAAGGAGGACGCACCGTGGGTCAGTATGTGGATGATTTTAGTAAGTTAGCACGTTATGCCCTGATGGCATAGCTACAGATGCCGCTAAGCAGGAGAAGTTTCTAGAAGGACTGAATGATGAGCTGAGCATGCAGTTGATGGTGGCGACCTTCAACAACTACCAGGAGTTGGTAGATATAGCTCCCATGATTGAAGGGAAGCAGCACCAGATAGACAACCGCAAGAGGAAGTATGGACAAGGGAAGTACAATTTAGGAGCTCAGCAGAGGCCCCATTTTACCCTGAACTCGGGAGGACACATTCACCATAACCATGGAGGCCATAATCCCAATGGAGGAAGTTCGCATAATCATAGTGGCCCCAAGAACGGGAATGGGAATGGAGGAAACAACGGCCAGAACCGTTCCAACCCAGCAACGCCCGCCAAGAAGGATCTAAGTCACATTACCTGTTTCAAGTGCGGGAAGAATGGACATTACGCCATGGAGTGTTCTGAAGCAAAGTATGGAAATGGCAATGGAAGCTCTGGAAAGAAGCCCAACCCTTTCAACAGGGGACAAGTGAACCACGTTAGAGTGGAGGAGGTTGAAGCGCAACCCGATGCAGTTATAGGTAGGTTTTTGGTTAAGTCATTTGCTGCAATCGTTCTTTTTGATATTGGTGCATCGCATTCATACATATCAAGGGGATTTGTGGATAAGTATAACCTGCCAACCCAAGCCCTTAGGTCACCCATGTTAGTAACCTCGCCAGGAGCAGAGTATATGGCTAGCCTATGGTGTGATCAGTTACCATTAAGGATTGGTAACTATGTGTTCCCCTTAGACCTAATAGTATTGGAATCACAAGGATTGGATGTAATATTAGGCATGGATTGGTTATCAAAGTATGGAGGGAACATTGAATGCGCCAGTAAGTCGATTTTTCTTACCACCCTAGAAGGAAGAAGGATCAAGTATGTATCCAGGCATGTGCCGAAGAGGACTCAAGTGCATTCCTTATCAGGAGTTGTACAGGAGGAAGTAACAGTGGTGAAGGATTTCCCTGATGTATTTCCAGAGGAGTTGCCAGGCATGTCATCGGATAGAGACATTGAGTTTTTGATTGAGCTTTTGCCAGGCATAGGGCCAATATCTAAGAGACCGTACCGGATGCCCGCAAAGGATTTGGAGGAAATTAAGAAGTAGATTAAGGAGTTACTGGATAAAGGCTATATTCGCCCAAGTTCGTCACCTTGGGGATCCCCGGTACTTCTAGTGGAGAAGAAGGATGGATCATTAAGGATGGTTGTTTATTATCATGCGCTGAATGAAGTGACGATCAAGAACAAGTACCCACTGCCGATGATCAATGATTTGTTTGACTAGTTGCAAGGAGCTAAAGTATTTTCCAAGATCGATCTACGATCAGGATACCACCAGCTGAAGATCCGAGAGCAGGATATACCTAAGACAGCTTTTACCACAAGGTACGGGCTATATGAGTATACCGTTATGTCATTTGGTCTGACTAACGCACCTGCATATTTCATGAACATGATGAACAAGGTGTTTATGGAGTTTTTGGATAAGTTCGTCGTGGTATTCATTGATGATATTTTGGTCTACTCGAAGAATGAAGAGGAGCATAAGGAGTATTTGCGTTTGGTTCTTGAGAAAAGCTCAGGGAACATCAGTTATATTCCAAGTTCAACAAGTGCGAGTTTTGGTTGAAGGAAGTTGGATTCCTCGGACATGTTATATCCAGAGAAGGAACAGCAGTAGACCCCACGAAGGTTGTCACTGTGACTAAATGGGAATCACCCACATTAGTTGGAGAGATCAGGAGTTTCCTTGGCCTCGCGGGATACTACAGGAGGTTCATTGAGAATTTCTCTAAGATCGCAAAGCCCATGACGGAGTTGTTGAAGAAGGACACCAAGTTCAAATGGACTGGGGATTGTGAGGCCAGTTTTCAGGAGTTGAAGAAACATTTGGTTACAGCACCAGTGTTGATTCTTCCAAATCAATGCAAGGATTATCAAGTGTATTGCGACGCTTCTCGTCGAGGACTTGGAGTAGTGCTTCTGCAGGAGGGAAGAGTTGTTTCATATGAATCACGACAACTTAAACCTCATGAGCAAAATTATGCTACACACGATTTGGAGTTAGCAGCCATAGTGCATGCGTTGAAGACCTAGAGACATTTTCTCATCGGAAACCATTGTGAGGTGTACACGGACCACAAGAGTTTGAAGTATATCTTCACGTAGAAGGAGTTAAATCTCAGGTAGAGGAGATGGTTGGAGCTCATTAAGGATTATGATATGAAGTTACACTATCATCCCGGAAAGGCTAATGTAGTAGCCGATGCATTGAGTCGCAAGAGTCATGTCAATACACTCATGACCGGAGGATTACCCAAGGAGTTAGCAAAGGATCTTCGCGAGCTATGTTTGGAAATAGTTCCAAGAGGCTTGATACGTCTCCAACGTATCTATAATTTATGAAGCATTCATGCTATTATATCATCTGTTTTGGATGTTTATGGGCTTTATTAAGCACTTTTATATTATTTTTGGGACTAACTTATTAACCGGAGGCCCAGCCCATATTGATGTTTTCTTGCCTATTTCAGTGTTTTGAAGAAAAGGAATATCAAACGGAGTCCAAACGGAATAAAACCTTTGGGACCGTTATTCTTGGAATGGAAGCAATCCAGGGGACTTGGAGTGCAAGCCAGGGAAGCTTCGAGGAGGCCACGAGATAGGGGGGCGCGCCCACCCCCCTGGGCGTGCCCTCCACCCTCGTGGGCCCTGAGGGAGTCCTGGATTAGGGGGTATCCGGACAGCCGGACCATATACTTTGGCCGGACTGTTGGACCGTGAAGATACAAGACTCAAGACTTCGTCCCGTGTCCGGATGGGACTCTCCTTTGCGTGGAAGACAAGCTTGGCGAGCCAGATATTATATTTCCTTCTTTATAACTGACTCCATGTAAACCCTAGCCCTCTCCGGTGTCTATATAACCCGGAAGGTTTAGTCCTTAGAGACATAATCATAATCATCATAGGCTAGCTTTTAGGGTTTAGCCTCTATGATCTCATGGTAGATCAACTCTTGTAACACTCATATCATCAATATCAATCAAGCAGGAAGTAGGGTTTTACCTCCATCAAGAGGGCCCGAACCTGGGTAAACATTGTGTCCCTTGCCTCATGTTACCATTAGCCTAAGACGCACAGATCGGGACCCCCTACCCGAGATCCGCCGGTTTTGACACCGACATTGTTGCTTTCATTGAGAGTTCCTCTGTGTCGTCGCTGCAAGGCTTGATGGCTCCGTCGATCAACAACAACAAGGTCCAGGGTGAGACTTTTCTCCCCGGACAGATCTTCGTGTTCGGCGGCTTCTTACTGCGGGCCAATTTGCTTGGCCATCTGGAGCAGATCAACAGCTACGCCCCTGGCCACCAAGTCAAGTTCGAAAACTCGAATCACACGACCGATATCCGTGGAGACTTGATCTTCAATGGGTTCGGGCCTGCGCCAGGAGCACCGGACAGTCACGATGAGCACAGCTTAGACCTGCTGTCGGACAATGCTCGGGATATCGCCCCTGCAGAAGCCCCGGACCTAAATCCGGATCAGATTGTGTCACCCGAGGATGGATGGATGGACCCTGCCCCGGAGCCCGCACACTCATCGGCGGTAGAGCCGAACACCGGCTTCACCCCCAAAGAAGCCTGTGACACCGGACCCTCGGACTAGTATCCGGCTGTAGATTCTAGTCCGCGCACCTCTGAGCCCGCTGAATCTGGTTGGGCTCCGGTAATGGAGTTCACCGCTGCGGATATCTTCCAGCCCTCGCCCTTTGGCGCCGTGCTGAACTCGTTAAAGTCTCTCTCTTTGTCAGGAGACTCTTGGCCGAACTATGTCCGGCTCGAGTGGGAAGCAGGCGACCAAGGAACTCGTTGCCCACCCACCACCCACTTCATTGCCACGATCGATGACTTAACCGACGTGCTTGACTTCGAATCCGAAGACATCGACGGTATGGACGACGATGTAGGAGAAGAACAGGAACCACCGCCCACGGGGCGGTGGACAGCCACCTCCTCATATGATATATATATGGTGGACACTCCGAAGGAAACCAATGGCGATGAGGCAATGGTGGATAACCCCTCAGGGAAGAAAGCAAAGCATGGGCGTCGTCGGCGCCGCTCCAAGCCCCGCCACAGCAATACCGGCACAGGAGACGAAAACAATCCAGATGGTGCCGAAGATGAATACAATCCTGATCAACCTGCCTTCAAGCAGGCTGGACTGGCAACGGATGGATACTTGGAGAGGGACAACTATATGCCCCCCTCTGAAGACGAGGTGAGCCTCGGTGATGATGAATTCGGCGTGCCTGAGGATCCCGCGGAACAAGTTCGCTTTAAGTGACGGTTTATGGCCACCCCGAGGAGCCTGCAAAAGAAGCAACAGCAGCTCAAAGCTGACCAAGATTTGCTCACTAACAGATGGACCATGGTCCTGGCCACCGAGGAATACAGACTCGACCGCCCCGACAAAGGGCACACACGGCACAATTCGCTACCTCAACCTAAGAAGGAGAACCTAAGGCACATACCCCGACGCCAATATACCACCACGGTCCAGGACAATACGCAGGAAACACGAGGCGTCATCTTCAAGCCTCAGCGCAATCATCATAAACGTCAAGTTAGGGAAGTTGGTGCCAAATCCAGCGGCCCCCAGTCCGGTCAGCGGAAAAAGAAAAGCTCAAACCCATCCGGCCCAAGCAGCATACTCGATCAACCATGTGAAATTCATGGTACCCCCAGAAGGGCGGCCAAGCATACCAATAGAGAATGTCGGATCCTCAAAACAAAACGGCCGACTGCGCGCCGGAAACAATGAAGGGAGGTCTCAAACAACCAAAGACCGATCAAACATGGTGAGGTCAAAGGAAGATCCCCCCACAGTACAAAAATACGGCCGATCGTCTCTAATCACATCGACCGTCCGGACAACGTCAGCCATAGCAATTTTATTGCACCCACTGTCTACCCAATAGTTTGGGGGCTCCATCTTGCACGAGCCCCCACGGACATAAAACTATCAATAACATCTCCTCAAAAGATGCCTAGCACAAAGGCCAAGTTTTAACTGGCCAACCAACTAATGGTTGTCTTCGGATCACCAAACAAATACCATGCCGAAGAATAAGTCTTCGGCATTGTCCCCTTATACAGTAATTACCATGTACTACCGGGACGAAACACGTTGGCAAGATTCAACGAGGTACAACATCAGGCCAGTCCCATGTGACATAGTCACAATTATGGGCAAGGTCGACCCCCACCCTTAGAGTGGAAATCATACTGTTGCTGGAATAGAGAGTCGTGCTTGTTTATCAAATTTTGGTTTGTCAACCAAACACCCAGACACCAATTGAGGAGTCCAAACTACTTTATGGCACGATAGCCTAGTTCAGCTAGGCTCCAATCAGGCACCCGCGGTTCAACCACAACAGTACATGCAGCTGCCTTTAAGCATTTGTCTTTACAGACTAACTTTGGCACAGAACAGGACTGGCGATGCGGAATCAGCTCGGAAGCACAAGGCAGGAACACATAAGGCAGTCCAGATACACCTCAGATCCATACACAGCCTCCTCCAATCCGGCCACGACAGGTTCCACCAAAAACACTTCTATTCATAAGCATAAACCGCACTCATATGCATAGACATGTCACTCTACTGCAATGCGTAGACTTAAATAACACTTACCGGCCGTCGTTTTTCATTGACGCCTTTTTGTCACAAATGGCACACACGCCTTGTGTTATGCCCCATTATGCCAGGGGCTTCATAATACGGCAACAAAGTCCGACCACCTTTTCAGTCGCTCGGCACCCCGAACTTATAGCACTATATGCATCAGCTCCGAATCATGTCTTGGGTCATTAGTTGGGTTTGCCCAGCTCCCATGTTTTGGTACCTTACGTTCCGCTCCATCGGCTAAGGTAGCACTGGGAGAACTACTGCGATTGTGTCCCGGTTCTTCCGGACGAGCACCTCAGTAGGGAAAGCCGAAAACTGACTGTCATGGTACAGCGAGAGCTGGTCAGCTGTTCGAGAAGTTGTAAAATCTTTAAAAAATTATTCCGCATAATGCCATCATAAATGCAAAGTGCGACGGATCGTTCTTCCGATCAGGCGTCGATAGAGCCCCTAGTTCGGCCTTCTGAACACCAGGGGCTGCGCCCACCATACTCGAATTCCTATGGCTAAGTGAGAGTGATAAAGCCCTATAGTCTGATTGCCTGGTTCGTGGTGAGGAACACCTCCTTAAAAGGACCCAATAATGGGATAAAGAGTGTTCAGGTATGTCCCGAACACCCCCGTACCTTTTACGTGGGGGCAGGAGCCGACGACTGGCCAACTCTCAGGATTTATATACACTAAACAGCCGCACAGGAAGAACAAATGTTCAAATAAATAGGCAATAAATAATAAAAGTGCCATTATCCTGTATTACAAAGAATGCCAAAACTGCCTTCAGGGAAAAATAGTGTCTTTGGTGCACTGGTCCGCCACAAGGCGGGCTCCTTTCAGGACCTTCATAGTATAACTCGGGTTTGCGATGCTCCTTACCCTCCAGCGGCCCCTCAGTCATCATCTTCTCAGCATCAAGCTTCCCCCAATGCACCTTCGCATGGGCAAACGCCATGCGTGCACCCTCTATGCAGACCGATCGCTTAATGACATCAAGCCGAGGGCAAGCGCCAACAATCCGCTTCACGAGTCCGAAGTAACTGCTTGGAATTGGCTCCATGGGCCACGGCCGGACAATCAAGTCCTTCATGGCTAGTTCGGCTGCCTGGTGCAGTTCGACCAGCTGCTTCAGCTGATCGATAAAGGGCACCGAATAATTTGGCGCCAAATACTGCGACCAGAAATCCTTCTCCGCAGTCTTCTTCTCCTCAGTCCGATAGAATTGGGCAGCATCTGATATGCTGCAAGGCAGATCTGCAAACGCCCCTGGAGAAACAAGAATTCAGCTTATCGCTTAGAGTTCCTCCCATTACTATGTAAAAATGGCCTTGAGTACAAAAGGCCTTACCAGCCGCAACCTTTCGGGCCTCCTGAATGTCCCTCAGAGCACCTCGGGCTTCTTCCCGAGCATCCTTCGTGGCTTGGAGAGCTTGGGCGAGTTCGGATTCTTTCCCTGCTAGACTCTGCTCCAAGCCCTCGCTTTCCTTCACGGCCTCCAGGAGCTCTCGCTCAGCTTCAATGACCCTGGCCTCGTGCTTCACCTGAAGAGCCTGTTCGGCGGCGGCCTTATTATCGGTTTCGGCCACAACCTTCTTCAGTGCCGCAATTTCGGCACTCGCCCCTAGAGCATACAAATAAACATATTTTCGTCAGGCACAACTTCTTATTCGTGCTCAACTTAGCACAAGGTTTCGACATACCTTGCTTATCCTCCAATTGCTTCTTCACGCGGCCAAGTTCCTCTTCGGCCCGTTCCAGATGCTGCTTTAGTCCGGACACCTCCGCACTATGAGTGGCGGTCGTCTCTGCAGACGCTTGTTTTCAAACAAAGGGATACACGTCATTAACTAAGTCTCCTGCACAACGGAAAAATTTGATCCCCAGTCCAGCTTTACTTCACCGGAGAGTGCATCAGGGGCTACTACTCATATTATGACAATCTCCCAAAGGTTTCTTAAAAATATACCTCAAACCCCTTTATAAGACCAAGGCAGGATTCATTCAGTCCGCTCTTAGCAGACTGAATCTTTTCAATCACCGCACCCATGAGGGCACGATGTTCATTGACGATAGACGCACTTCTTAGCGCTGTCGACAGGCCGCCCGGTAGCTCTGCTTGGACAGAGGTCGCTGGCGGAGTAGGCAAACCTCCCCCCGTCAAAGGTGGCTGCTCTCCCAATCCTGGGGCTTTAAAGGTCTCTAGGACCGTGTCCGGCTGCGGTCCGAACCCAAGATTGCCCCCGCCATCGACACGCATGGGAGCCGCTGCTCTCTTGTATCCGGCCCCAGGGATATACCACCCCCCCCCCGGTCCAAGTCCCGCTGAGACGACACGTCGGTGTCGCGCCTAGGCTTCGGGGAAGGGGACTCTGGCGGCGTCTCGCTCGCCAGGGCATCTGAGCTCAGCGAATCCTCTGATGAGGACTATCCGGTGTGAGACCTCGCCGGGCTGTACAAAATATGGCGACAGTTAAAACTACTACAAACTAATGACCTCGGGCATGTAGGTGTGTGCAGGTTTCATATACTTACGACTTTACCAGGGGCTGGGCCCTGGGATCCCACTCCGGGCTGCTATCAGCAGCCGTGCTGGACGCCTCGGGGAGGGAACCTTTCCCCCTCTTTGGCGATTCGGCCTCCAGGGATGAGGAGGCCGTCCTTTTCTTCCCCCCCCCCTGCGGGGGACTCATCTTCTTCCTCCTCCTCATCATCTTCGGAGGAAGGATGGTCGCTGGAATCCTCGGATTTTGCGTCTGAAGCATCATGATGACGAAGGACACTCCGGGTCTTCTTGACCTTCTTGGAGGCCTCTTTCTTCGGCGCCTCGTAAGGCGCTGGGACCAGCATCTTCGTCAGAAGAGGTCCGGCCGGTTCCTCCGGCAGTGGGGCCGGACAATGTATCCGCTCCACCTTTTTCGTCCATTCCTGGGATTATTGTAGAAAGCAAGATAAGTGCGCCTCCCTCGGGATATGCCGGCTAAAACACGGATGGACAGAGCACAACAATGACTTACCGGACTTACAGAGCGGGATAGTTGATACCCGCGGTCCTCGGCGGAGCCCGGCCACGGTTTGCCGGACTTAAAGAGCACCCTCCAGATGTCCTTGTGGGAGGAGCCATAGAGCTCCCGTAGGGTCTGGTGTTCGGCCGGGTCGTATTCCCACAAATTGCAGGCTCGACGCTGGCAAGGGAGAACCAGGCGAACTAACATCACCTGGACTACGTTGACGAGTTTGACGTCCTTGTCGACCACGCTCTGGACGCGTGTTTGGAGCACTAACAGCTCGTCGGATGAGGACCAGTTCAGGCCCTTCTCGGTCCAGGACGTGAGCCGCAGTGGGGCTCCGGATCTGAATTCGGGAGCAGCGGCCCACTTTTTACCACGCGGTTCGGTGATATAGAACCATTGCTGCCACTCCTTGACGGAATCATTGAAGGTACCTGTCGGCCATACGACCTTGGGCATCTTGCTCACCATGGCGCCGCCGCATTCAGCGTGCTCGCCATTCAGCACCTTGGGCTTCACGTTGAAGATTTTCAGCCATAAGCCGAAGTGGGGCGAAATACGGAGAAAAGCCTCACACATGACGATGAACATCAAAATGTTCAGGAAAGAATTGGGGGATAGATCATGAAAATCAATCCCGTAATAATACGTAATGCCGCGAATGAATGGGTGAAGGGAAAACCCAAGCCCGCGGACGAAATGAGGAAGAAACACGACCCTCTCGTGGGGCTCCGGAGTGGGGACGATCTGTCCCACCGGGGGAAGACGGTGGCCGATTTTCTTGGCCAAGTACCCAGCCTCTCGGAGCTTTTTGATATCCCTCTCCTGGATGGTAGAGGCCATCCATTTGCCTCTTGCTCTGGATCCGGACATCTTCGGAGAACCTCTCTTTGATGGAGAAGAAGAATTCTTGGGCGCTGGGGCTCGAGCAGAGGGGAATGGACTAGCGGAGGGAAAAGGTGTGGGTAAAAAGGAAGAGACCTTATCTCTTTATAGAGGCGGTAAAAGCTTTTGCGCCTCCCCACCTGCCTGGTGGAACCCGCTCGTTCTCCACTCGCCGCAATTAGCGGTGCGTTTGGGCTACCCATACCCGTATTGATGAGAATCCCGCAATAAGGGGACACGATCTCTGCTTCGGCAAGACGTGCAGAGGAAACCGCCTCGCGATATGCGCTGAGGCTGGTTGTGGGAAAACGGTTCGAATAATGACCCGACCATAGTGTCATGTCACTTTGTCTAAAGTTGTCAGCAGATTACACTTGTGAAATACCATTCTCTCTATGGTGGTATGTGAAGATCATCTTGCAGACCCGGACACGATCCAAAGTGTTCGATAATTATTTTGGAGTATTCGGAGAAGGAACCCGCCTTGCAATGCCGAAGACAGAACTGCGCTCCGGACTCATCGTCATTGAAGCCTGGTTCAGGGACTACTGAGGGAGTCCTGGATTAGGGGGTATCCGGACAACCGGACTATATACTTTGGCCGGACTGTTGGACCATGAAGATACAAGACTCAAGACTTCGTCCCGTGTCCGGATGGGACTCTCCTTTGCCTGGAAGACAAGCTTGGCGATCCGGATATTATATTTCCTTCTTTGTAACCGACTCCATGTAAACCCTAGCCCTCTCTGGTGTCTATATAAACCGGAGGGTTTAGTCCTTAGAGACAGAATCATAATCATCATAGGCTAGCTTTTAGGGTTTAGCCTCTACGATCTTGTGGTAGATCAACTCTTGTAACACTCATATCATCAATATCAATCAAGCAGGAAGTAGGGTTTTACCTCGATCAAGAGGGCCCGAACCTGGGTAAACATTGTGTCCTTTGCCTCCTGTTACCATTAGCCTAAGACGCACAGATCGGGACCCCCTACCCGAATTCCGCCGGTTTTGACACCGACAGGCCCCTCGTGGCTCGCCTGACCGACTTCTTTCGCCTATATATTCCCATATACCCTAAAAACACCAAAGACAACAATAGATCGGGGGTTCCGCCGCTGCAAGCCTCTGTAGCCACCAAAAACCTCTCGGGAGCCTGTTCCGGCACCCTGCCGGAGGGGGGAACCCATCATCAGTGGCCATCTTCATCATCCTGGCGCTCTCCATGACGAGGAGGGAGTAGTTCACCCTCGGGGCTGAGGGTATGTACCAGTAGCTATGTGTTTGATCTCTCTCTCTCTCTCTCTCTCTCTCTCGTGTTCTCTCTATGGCACGATCTTAATGTATCGCGAGCTTTGCTATTATAGTTGGATCTTATGATGTTTCTCCCCCCTCTACTCTCTTGTAATGGATTGAGTTTTCCCTTTGAAGTTATCTTATCGGATTGAGTCTTTAAGGATTTGAGAATACTTGATGTATGTCTTGCCGTGCTTATCTGTGGTGACAATGGGATATCACGTGATCCACTTGATGTATGTTTTGGTGATCAACTTGCGGGTTCCACCCATGAACCTATGCATAGGGGTTGGCACACGTTTTCGTCTTGACTCTCCGGTAGAAACTTTGGGGCACTCTTTGAAGTAGTTTGTGTTGGTTGAATAGATGAATCTGAGATTGTGTGATGCATATCATATAATGATGCCCACGGATACTTGAGGTGACAGTGGAGTATCTAGGTGACATTAGGGTTTTGGTTGATTTGTGTCTTAAGGTGTTATTCTAGTATGAACTCTATGATAGATTGAACGGAAAGAATAGCTTCATGTTATTTTACTACGGACTCTTGATTAGATAGAACGGAAAGGATAACTTTGAGGTGGTTTCATACCCTACCATAATATATTCGTTTGTTCTCCGCTATTAGTGGCTTTGGAGTGACTCTTTGTTGCATGTTGAGGGATAGTTATATGATCCAACTATGTTATTATTCTTGAGAGAACTTGCACTAGTGAAAGTATGAACCTTAGGCCTTGTTTCCTACCATTGCAATACCGTTTACGCTCACTTTTACCATTTGTTACCTTGCTGTTTTTATATTTTCAGATTACAAAAACCTATATCTACCATCCATATTGCACTTGTATCACCATCTCTTCGCCGAACTAGTGCACCTATACAATTTACCATTGTATTGGGTGTGTTGGGGACACAAGAGACTCTTTGTTATTTGGTTGCAGGGTTGTTTAGGAGAGACCATCTTCATCCTACGCCTCCCACGGATTGATAAACCTTAGGTCATCCACTTGAGGGAAATTTGCTACTGTCCTACAAACCTCTGCACTTGGAGGCCCAACAACGTCTATAAGGAGAAGGTTGCGTAGTAGACATCAAGGTCTTTTCTGGCGCCGTTGCTGGGGAGGTGAGTTCTTGAAGGTATATCTTTAGATCTTGCAATCGAATCTTTTTGTTTCTTGTTTTATCACTAGTTTAGTCTATAAAAGAAAACTACAAAAAAATGGAATTGAGTTTGCCTCATACGCTTCATCTTTTTAATATCTTTCGTGAGTATGATGAAAAGGAAAATTGTGCTCAAGTTCTAGAAGAAGAAATCTATAGAATGTTTGATACTAAATCTTTGAATGATGAGCATGATTGCAATGTTGTTAGTATGAATTTCTTGAATATCCATGATGCTAATGATATGCAAAGCCACAAGCTTGGGGAAGCTATGTTTGATGAATATGATATTTTTAGTCCCCCAAGTTTTGATGAGAATATTTATTATGATGAAAGCATGCCTCCTATTTATGATGATTATATTGATGAAAGTGGGTTTGGAGAGGTCATGACTTTATTTAGTGATGGATCCACTATTTCGGAAGAGGTTCCAATTGATTATGAGAACAAAGTTGCAATCTATGATTATTATTGTGATGACTTGTATGCTATTAAGAATAATGATAACCATGAAACTTGTCATCATGATTTTAGTTTTCAATTGGATTATGCCTCACATGATAATTATTTTGTTGAGTTTGCTCCCACTACTATTCATGAGAAGAAATTTGCTTATGTGGAGAGTAGAAAATTTCTATGCAAGTAGATCATGAAAAGAATGCTTTAGGTGATGGTTATATTGTTGAATTCATTCATGATGCTACTAAAAATTATTATGAGGAAGGAACATATGCTTGTAGGAATTGCAAAAATATTAAGTTTCCTCCCTATGTGCTTAAAATCTTGAAGCTATGCTTGTTTTGCCTTCCTGTGCTAGTTGATTATTGTTCCCATAAGTTGTTTGCTCACAAAATCCCTATGCATATGAAGTGGGTTAGACTTAAATGTGCTAGTCATATGCTTCATGATGCTCCCGTTATGTTTCAATTCTTATCTTTTATGTGAGCATCATTGTCATCATCATGCCTAGCTAAAAAGGCATTAAAGAAAAGCGCTTGTTGGGAGACAACCCAATATTTACCCTTACTGTTTTTGTGTGTCCACATGATTATGCTACTGTAGTAATCGTGTTTTATAGCTTTTGTTTCAATAAAGTGCCAAGTAAGACCCTTAGGATAGTTTACGGTGATAGTTGTGTTGATCCTGCTGAAATCAGAAACTTTTGCACCCAGTAAATTAGTTTGTATAATTCACATAAACGTGATTCTGATCTGATTCTTTTTGATATGGATTTATACAAAAATGCCTTAGGACTTCCTAATTTGTTAGGATTTTTGGAGTTCCATAAGTATATGTTTGATACAGATTACTAGAGACTGTTCTGTTTCTGACAGATTCTGTTTTCTATGTATTGTTTGCTTATTTTGATGAATCTATGAGTAGTATCGGAGGGTATGAACCATAGAGAAGTTGGAATGCAGTAGATGTTAAATCAATATAAATTTAGAATGAGTTCACAACAGTACCTAAGTGGTGATTTATTTTCTTATACTAACGGAGCTTACGAGTTTTCTGTTGAGTTTTGTGTTGTGAAGTTTTCAAGTTTTGGGTAAAGATTCGATGGACTATGGAACAAGGAGTGGAAAGAGCCTAATCTTGGGGATGCCCAAGGCACCCCAAGGTAATGTTCAAGGACAGCCAAGAGCCTAAGCTTGGGGATGCCCCGGATGGCATCCCCTCTTTCGTCTTCGTTCATCGGTAACTTTACTTGGAGCTATATTTTTATTCACCACATGATATGTGTTTTGCTTGGAGCGTCATTTTATTTTGTTAGTATTTGCTTGATGTTATTTAGAATAATGTTTTGCATCTATATTTTCAATAAAAATGTCAAGGATAGCCTTTACCATGCTTCTTTTGCTAGTATACATGTTGCTGTTTGAAAACAGAAAGTTTACCGCTGTTGCGAAAATTACCTAGAAAAGTAAGAGAATGGTATAATGTTGAAACTTTTTGCATATTGAGCTCTGATAAATCTTCTACAGTGAGGTATTTTTCTCATAATTTTTGGAGTTAGGTAAGTATGATGAATCTTGCATTCTTTACAGACTATACTGTTTTGGCAGATTGCTGTTGTGTTTGCATTGTTTGCATATGTTTGCTTGTTTAATGATTCAATTTGAGGATAGGAGTATTAAATATGCAGAGGCATTTAGTATGCAATAATTAATAATAATTTTAGTGATTTGTTACAGTAGAAAATGATAAGGTTTTGCATTGGTTTATACTAACCTATCTCACGAGTTCTTGTTGAGTTTTATGTGGATGAAGTTTTTGAGAAATAGAGAAACCATGATATGAGAGGAACTAAGGAGACACAAAAGCTCAATCTTGGGGATGCCCAAGGCACTCCAAGATAATATTTCAAGAAGTATCAAGCATCTAAGCTTGGGTATGCCCCGTTAGGCATCCCACCTTTCTTCTTCAACAACTATCGGTTAGTATCGGTTGAGCCTAAGTTTTTGATTCTTCACATGAGTTGTGCTATCCTTGCATTATCACTTTATCTTGCTTTGCTTGCTGATTGAATAAAGTACTTAAGATCTGAAACTCTTAAATGAGAGAGAGTCTTCACATAGCTACATAATTATTTAGCTACTCATTGATCTTCACTTATATCTTTTTGGAGTAGTTTGTCATTTACTCGTGTGCTTCACTTATATCCTATGAGTAAATGGTTGAATGAGTTGAATGTCATAAATTTGAAATTATATATGTTTCACATGCTTACCCCGTTGGGAGTAATGATTTCACATCTAAGAAGTAGAGGTAGTAAATTTATTGAAGGTTAGCAAGCATTGTATTGGTCATTTGAACAATTCATGAAAGAATATTGAAGGAAGAGAAATTTCACATATAAATATACTATCTTGGACTTTTTTTATAATTGTGAGCACTCATTAAGTATGATAAAAAGTTGATGTTGGACAAGGAAGACAATGTAATGGGTTATGTTTTCTCACATCTCAGTTAAAGTATATTGTCATGGATCGTCCAACATGTTGAGCTTGCCTTTCCCCCTCATGCTAGCCAAATTCCTTGCACCAAGTAGAGATACTACTTGTGCTTCCAAATATCCTTAAACCCAGTTTTTGCCATGAGAGTCCACCATACCTACCTATGGATTGAGTAAGATCCTTCAAGTAAGTTGTCATGTTGCAAGCAATAAAAATTGCTCTCTAAATATGTATGACTTATTAGTGCGGAGAAAATAAGCTTTATACGATCGTGTGGTATGGAAGTAATAAAAGCGACGGACAGCATAATAAAGGTTCATATCACAAGTGGCAATATAAAGTGATGTTCTTTTGCATTCAGATTTTATGCATCCAACCCTAAAAGCACATGAAAACCTCTACTTCCCTCTGCGAAGGGCCTATCTTTACTTTATGTCTTTTACTTTATTCAAGAGTCAAGGTGATCCTCACCTTTCGCTTTTTCATTTTATCCTTTGGCAAGCACCTTGTGTTGGAAAGATCCTGATATATATATATATGAGCACTCATTAAGTATGATAGCATGAACTATTATTGTTAACATCACCCAATGGTGAATATGTTGGGAGGCGATATTGTAAGCCCCTATCTTTCTCAGTGTCCGATTAAAACTCCATAACCATAAGTATTGCGTGAGTTTTAGCAATTGTAGAAGACTATATGATAGTTGAGTATGTGGAGTTTGCTAAATCAAAGCTCTGACATAGACCCTTCCTGAACATAAGATGAATTCAATTGTTTGATGACTGAGAATGAAGTTTGCTAGTTTTCAAGAAAGTTTATGGTCTATGCTTTAACATGTGAATAGCTTGTTACTTGATCTTGAGAAGTTTTATGAGATGAAATACTGTTATGACATATAATCATGCTAGAAAAGGTGATTGAAATTATCATTGATCAAACTTGTGCACCTGCTAGCATTCACACTTCATAAATTCTTTTTTTATCATTTACCTACTCGAGGACGAGTAGGAATTAAGCTTGGGGATGCTGATACGTCTCCAACGTATCTATAATTTATGAAGCATTCATGCTATTATATAATCTGTTTTGGATGTTTATGGGCTTTATTAAGCACTTTTATATTATTTTGGGGACTAACCTATTAACCGGAGGCCCAGCCCACATTGTTGTTTTCTTGCCTGTTTTAGTGTTTCGAAGAAAAGGAATATCAAACGGAGTCCAAACGGAATAAAACCTTCGGGGGCGTTATTTTTTGAACGGAAGCAATCCACGGGACTTGGAGTGCAAGCCAGGGTAGCTTCGAGGAGGCCACGAGACAAGGGGGCGCGCCCACCCCCCTGGGCGCGCCCTCCACCCTGGTGGGCCCCTCGTGACTCTCCTGACCGACTTCTTTCGCCTATATATTCCCATATATACCTTACAAAAAT
The DNA here is from genome assembly GCA_963921465.1 of Triticum timopheevii. Taxonomy (NCBI): domain Eukaryota; kingdom Viridiplantae; phylum Streptophyta; class Magnoliopsida; order Poales; family Poaceae; genus Triticum; species Triticum timopheevii. Next base: position 346,080,437 of record OY997270.1, on the reverse strand, counting down.
CTATATCTACCATCCATATTGCACTTGTATCACCATCTCTTCACCGAACTAGTGCACCTATGCAATTTACCATTGTATTGGGTGTGTTGGGGACACAAGAGACTCTTTGTTATTTGGTTGCGGGGTTGTTTGAGAGAGACCATCTTCATCCTACGCCTCCCATGGATTGATAAACATTAGGTCATCCACTTGAGGGAAATTTGCTATTGTCCTACAAACCTCTGCACTTGGAGGCCCAACAACGTCTACAAGGAGAAGGTTGCGTAGTAGACATCAATGCTATGTAGCAGCATTGGAAATTCAGTCTACCTTGATGGATAAGATCAGAGAAGCTCAGAAGACTGATAAGGAGATTGCCGAGATAAAGGAAAGGATGAGCAAAGGAAAGGCTAAATGATTTCGTGAGGATGAGCACGATACCTTATGGTTTGAGGATCGTATATATGTTACTAATGATCCTGAGATCAGGAAGTTGATTCTACAGGAGGCCCATGATTCGTCGTATTCGATTCACCCAGGAAATACCAAGATGTATCTGGATTTGAAGGATAGTTTCTAGACCAGAATGAGAAGGATATTGCCGAGTTTGTAGCAGTATGTGATGTATGTCAGAGAGTAAAGGCAGAGCATCAGAAGCCAGCAGGATTACTACAACCATTGCCGATACCCAAATGGAAGTGGGACAAGCTAGGCATGGATTTTATCACAGGATTGCCCAGGACTCGTTCGGGCTATGACTCGATATGGGTTGTAGTCGATCAATTGACGAAGGTAGCTCATTTCATCCTAGTGAAGACCACTTACACCAGTGCTAAGTTGGAAAAAATATACATGACCAGGATCGTATGTCTGCATGGAGTTCCAAGGACCATTGTATCAGATAGAGGAACCCAGTTTACCTCAAAGTTTTGGAATCAGTTGCACGAAACTTTGGGTACCAGGCTAGAGTTCAGTATAGCCTTTCATCCACAGACAGATGGAAAGACCGAGAGAGTCAACCAGATTCTGGAGGACATGTTGAAAGCTTGTGCGCTAGATTATAGATCTAGTTGGGACAATCTGCCGTATGCAGAGTTCTCTTACAACAATAGTTATCAAGCCAGTTTGAAGATGGCCCCTTTCAAAGTTTTGCACCGAAGGAGGTGCAGGACACCATTGTTGTGGGATGAAGTTGGGGACCGTCAGTTGTTTGGACCATATTTGATTAAGGAGTCTAAAGAGAAGGTTAAGTTGATTCGCGATAGACTCAAGGCCCAGTCCAGGCAGAAGAGCTATGCGGATTCTAAACGCAAGGAGACAGTTTACGAAGTCGGAGACATAGCATATCTTCGTGTGTCCCCACTTTGAGGAGTTAAGAGTTTTGGAGTTAAGGGAAAGTTAGCACCACGTTTTGTGGGACCACACCAAGTTTTGGAGCGTATGGGAGAAGTTGCTTAAAAGCTGGAATTGCCAGAAGGATTGTCAGGATTTCAGGATGTGTTGCACGTTTCCCAGTTGAAGAAGTGCCACGCAGAGATGGTCGATATCCCTCTGGGAGATACAGTGCCACTGGAAGCGATTCAGTTGGATAGCGATTTGACCTACGAGGAGAAACCAGTGAAGATTCTTGAGTTTGCCAGCCGAGTCACACGCAGTAAAGTTATCAAGTTCTGCAAAGTTCAGTGGAGCCACCATACCGAAGATGAAGCCACCTGGGAACGAGGGGAAGACCTACTAAAGGACCACCCACACCTATTTTCTAGCCAACCCGAATCTCGAGGGCGAGATTCATCTTAAGGGGGGTAGGTTTGTAACATCCCAAATTTTCAATTTGGAATGTTATACATTAGGTCATCATTGCATATCATATTTTAATGCATTTTTGGTTGATCCTAGAAATTCTAAGTAACTCAAGGACCCACGGAGAGAGTTGGGGACTTCGTTATTTTCATATTTGAGTTTTCTCAAATTTTGAAAAGAGGATTTGGTTTTAATTATTTTTCTCTTCAAATATTTCCAATATGAAAATAAAAGAGAGGGGATAAAATGACTTCTCCAAAATAAAGAAATATTGGAGGAAAAATATTAAAATCAAATAAGATTTTATTCGGAGTTTTATTGTTATTTTATTTGAATTAGGAAAAAATGTGTTTTTCAAAATTGCATTAGAGGCCCAAATAAATGTTCACTTTGTCCGCAATATTATTAGAGGCCCTGAAAATTTATTTCACGATTTTTGGACTCCGTTTAGTATTTCTTTTATTAGTTTTTCTGCGTCAGGTTTATTTAAAAAAAAGGTGACCCGACCTAACCGGGCCGTGTCCAACCTGGACTCCGCGCCCGGCCAGCCTTATAAGCCGGGGCCCGACCCCGCCAGCCCAGCCGCCCCACCCCGCCAGCCCTAGCCGCCGCCATCCGCGCCCCGCCGCCGCCGCGAGCCGGCGGCCCCGCGAGCCGCCGTCGCCGCCTGTCGCCCGCCGCCGACGATCCCGCCCGCCTCGCCGGAGCCGCCGCCAACCTCGCCGGAGGTATAAACCGCCGCCTCCGTCGTACAGTCTTTTTTAAGAACTGTTTGGTTTTTTTAGAAAACCTAAACCTAGTTTTTTTAGATTAGATCAGTTTGGTTTTTTTGGTTTAGTTAATTAGCGGACATTCGTCCGTATGTTCGGTTTAACGAACGTTGTTCGTCCGTTAGCCGCAGACATCGTACGTTCATTCGTTAGCCTGTTCGTCACGTTTTATTTTTCACGGTTTTTCCACGATTATTTTCGATCGTGATTTCTGCCCTGATCTTTATTTTAGTTTATCTTTTCGCTCGTTTATCCGAATCAGGCGATTCGAGTGACTAGATCTTCATATCGAAGCCCTCTTTCTATTCGACCAACTTGAACAAGATTTTGGTACTGTAAAATTAGACTTTAGTCTAGATTAGTAAACAGATATTGTTTCTTTCGTAGTTTGAGTTTCGTTGCTCCGTTTGATTTGATTCTTTTTGCAAACCGGAGTTCTTCAGTTGAAATTTCTGGTTATATCTCTTATTTGAGTTTTACCCATGCTTCTAGTTGAGTGCTTATGTATGTTATTGTTTATTTGCGATAGAATTCTCGAAGTGTGAAGCGTGCTACTACGAGTCCCTAGGTTTTGCTGATCATCAGCAAGGCAAGTAACACTTTGATCATACCTCTTTACTACCCAGTTTTTTTGCATTAGATCAACCCTCAAACATTCCATGGTTAGGATCTAATTTTAACATGTGGGTTTGGGAAGTAGATAATGAGGTAGAACCTATTGTCCTTTTATTATCAAACCTTTGGGAGTTACTTCTATGTTATGCTTATATTGCTATGCTATGGTAGTAGATGTGGATTGGGTGAGTGTATCCATGACAGATGTGCGTATTGTTAAGGTGGCAACTTAAATACACATCTGGGTGGATTGGTTGAGGCACCCTGGAGTACCCAGTGGTTGTCAGGGCACCTAGAGAATCCAGTGTTGTCCTAGGATATCCCGGAGTACCCGTGTGATCATCCTACGGTTCGCCACCCAGGCTCAAAGGGATCATAAGATTATTCATGCTGGAAACTTCCGTGTGCAGCCACAAGCCAATATGGGCTCCGGCGTAGTTGAGTAAGTTGCGTGAAGCTCTTGAAGAGGTAGACTAGTAGATGTAGTGGGTTGTAGGTGGTACTGTCTACCCAGAGTAGGGAGTTAATGCTTCAAGAAGACTATGTCTCGATCCTCCGATCATGGATGTGTTTGAGTCTTGTGGGGAAAGTGCACAAACCTCTGCAGAGTGTATAAACTAATCATGGTTAGCCGTGTTCCCGGTTATGGACATCTTGAGTATCTGGTTCTTGGATTATCATGTTGATCTCATCACTCTAATTTAATTTGTTGGGTTTGATGATGATGCTTAATTGGGATTGAGTTGGAGGAACCTTCTCAATGTTTATCAACCAGCATGATAGTTAAATAAAATTTATTCCTTTGTTGTAGGGAAAAATTGGCTTTATGCAAAACTGTAACCATAGAGCTTTCCACCAGCCATATATGCATGTAGTGGTAGCATTTATTCAGTTCATTACTCTATGTGTTACATTGCCAGCATATTCCATGTGCTGGCCCGTTTCGGGCTGCAACATTTCATGTTGCAGACTTTTCATACGACAATTAAGGTGCCATAGGTCGTTGTCGTTCACTCAGCTATGCCGTTGGAGTTTGATGGACTCACTTTATCTTCCAAGCCTTCCGCTGTTATCGTTTTTAGATGGCCTTAAGCCATATTATTGTAATAAGTTCTCTTTTGAGACATTCGATGTAATAAGTGTGTGATTGAAACTCTGTTATAAATCCTCAAGTACTGTGCGTGTCAGCATTACCGATCCAGGGATGACACTGATGCACAGAGACTAGACTGTTTGAGGTCTGGTCGCTACATAAGGTTAGGAAAATTTGACCAACTTAGGTGTGTGCTTGGTTCAAGCCACATCTTAGGCAAGCCACACTATGGTCCCACATCACATACACACAACAAGTGTGGCAAGATTCCCTTAGGCTTGCCAACTTGTGGCTCTCATTTTGAAGAACTAACCTTAGGCAAGTTTGGCAACATTGTATGGCAAAGAGTGGCACTCCCAGGCCTAGAACCAAACAACCCCTACATATATAGCTAATACACCCACATTAATTATATATCCAACGGCCCCCTCTCATCATCCATGCCTTCCACGTCATCTCTCAGACGCGCGCACAATGGGGAAGACAGGGGGCAGCAAGGGACCTGCCCCCCTAACATCACTATATATCGAGGCTAATATGAATGTGATCATTAGACAATTGCTGCTAAAAATGGTTTAAGTTCATGAATTGGCCCTCCTTGTAAAGGATTAGCAATGCTTGGCCCCCTAGCTCATTTATTTTTTCATGGCTCCGCCACTGCGTGCAACAGCGCACGTTCTCGCCCCCTCTCTCTAAATATCGATCTCACACTTGTGCACTTCTTCATAGTCTCCCTCCACTCGGCCCCTCGCACCATCTTCTAGCCCCCCACTGGATTTTTCCACATGTACAATCTAGCAGACTCCGTGGTTGAACTTAAGCATAATGCACAAACCTCAAAACAACAATGGTTCTCCTTTGTTCTAGAATCTTCCGTGTCATAACTGCCCAAACTTTTTTTCTAGTTGAATTGCCATAATTTGTTTTTACTTTATGCTTTACAATGCACAATTCCATCAATCATAAAATAGATTAAGGGCTTCTTTGATTCAAAAGAATTTTGGAGGATTCTAATCCTTAGGAATTTTTCCTATCTTGGTTGTTTGATTCGTAGGATTGTAAACCATAGGAATTTTCCCATATGATTCATTTGCACTAGATTTCATAGGAAACATCCCATCCACTCAAACCCCTTTGAAAGAATTCTGCGTTTTTTCTATGCACAATCAAACACTCGTACAATCCTATAGGATTCAAGACGACATTCCACTATAATCCCATGTTTTTCCTATTCCCGCGTTTTGGAAATCCTGCGAATCCAAGAGGCCCTAGCTTTTTTATAAAAACTAATTAATTTTGAATGAGATGAGCTATAAGAATTAAACGAAGTTCTACATCAGGCATATATGACTTAGAGCTTACATGCTATAGTGTGGTATTTATTCATAATTTGGTTGCAAAATCTGATGTGTGATGCACGTGTACCTTACTAGTACTTCGAGTATGTGCAAAACAGGTAAATTAGAATTCCAATGGCACGCTACACAGTGTCTCTCTTACAGTTCATGAAGCCACGTGGCACATGTGGAGGCGTTGTCGTGACCTCCTTGTGTGGATTGATCATAGTGACGTGCTGCTGGTTCCAGAAGAATGTACTCATCCTCCCTGAGCCATACTGTCGGTACATGCACGAAGCGAAGATGTGCACGCATGCCATGCATGCACTCATTCCCTCGCACGCACACGCGGGTACACGGGCGGACACAATTTTGTACTAAGATCCACCCCATGTGATAATTTGACGCATGTAAAGTCGTTCACTTCATTGATGGTCAATTAATACAGCGCATGCAAATTGAGTGGACGTGAGGGCGGAAGAAAGACATTACTAATCCACTGCGCGCATGCGAGTAGTTAAATCATGGGTTGCTAGTAGTACTTCCATTGGTCTCCTTCGTCTTTTGTGCCAATTTTTGACAGTAACATAATATTTACGCATTTGAGCAGTGTAGTCTACTTGAAATTTATGTTCCACTAAACTCTTCGGGAGCCGTTTCGAGCCTCGAAACCAAAACCATCAATTAATCTTTACCTTGTTCCCATCCCATTCGAAAGCCTGCTCACACCTACTAGTGCGTACCAAACTTGAACGTGTTCCCACTATGCAGGTATTAGTACTAGAGCTACCTAACCAAAAATTACTCTACCTTTCCTCCTCATAAGTGCTTCTTCTTCATCCTTCCTTGCCATGGCCGGTGAGCAGAGCTCTAGGTCGAGAACTACTCGTAACAAGGGAGCGGCAACCAAGGCTGCGGAAAAAAAAGAGGGCTCCCCGCCACGCAAAGACCTTGAAAGATCTCTCACGGGCAGGCGATGGCTCCCAGGAGCGCCCTAGCCGCAGAAGCGAACATGCCGAGCCGGCGGTGCTGGAGTCGTTATCCCTCGACGGCATGCCCGATCAGCTCAATAAGCACCTCAATAAGCATAAGGAGTTCATCCACGGCTTGGTGGAGCTGCTGAAGGAGAGCCTCGATGACATGCCCGCTGAGCTCAATAAGCAGGGGGAGTTGACCGCCGGCTTGGTGATGCTGCTGAAGAAGAGCATTGCCTCGAAGAAGAAGGCGACCGGCAAAATCCTGCAACTTCAAGAGGACAAGGAGAAGGTCTGCCACGAGCTCGACCTGTTGAAGGAGAAGAACGACGGCTAGAAGAAGCTACATGAGAATAGTAGTTCCTCGATGAAGATGCTGCAGGCCCTCGTCATGGAACAGAAGGAGGAGTTGGCGAAGCTCCGCATCAAGCACCTGGCTGCTGTCAAGGTACGTAATGTGGCCGTGGAACAGATGATGAAGGCTCGCATCGAGAAATCCCGCGTCATGGACAGAATGAAGAAGATGGCGGAGGAGACGCGCAAGGAGATGGAGGTCGTGGAGGTGATGAAGAAGCAATTACGACTCCGCGGCGAATTAGATCATTTGGGGTGATAATCTTCCTTCTTCTTTTGCTCGTGTGTTTCATCTTTTGCTTTGGGTGTTTCGCCGCACGTGTCATGTTCTCTGTGAGGCATGAATAGAATAATGCTAACAATGAGATGACTAGCAAATTAGATCATTTTTTATCGCCATATGGCACTGGGCTGCCGTGTTTCATGCTCCTCCATCGTAGTACTACTCCAGTGGAAAACTTGAGTATACCGAACGGTTCTTTGCTCCTCCTCAGGTCGTCGGCACATTTATATGAGCAGTCAAATCACAAGGCCCCGCCTTCCAGCAGTAATGAACCGTCAAATCACAAAGGCCCTCGCCTCTCGTGAAACCGACCAAGCTAGACTGCCCTGCCCTCTAGCCTTTAAAAAAATGTATACTTTTGTACAGTAGTAGTATCAATGGATTGCGCCATGGAGCAAAACTTGAAATTAAAAAAAGGTGGTACATATAGAGAGCGCTCGTCACCAAATTATGCATATAGTACTATTAAAAAGGCTAGTCACAATAATGGTGTCCAGCACAACCCACCCCTCAAATAAAACTAAGCACCCTGGAATTCTTTGACAAAACTAAGCACCTTGAAATTCTTTGACAACTAAACTGCTGGCTATAAGATGTTGGCCATATATATTGTACGTATATAATGTGAAGAAACGAGTGGTAGTACTATACCAACTAAAAGATGAAATGTAAGAAATACTAGTATGTACGTACTAAAGAGTTAAAGTGACGAGAAGAAATATAACATAGTTCTGCTGGGGGCTCAGCACAACACACCCCTCAAATTAAACTAAGCACACCTGAAATTAAACTATGCAACTAATCCGGTAGACACTGCATTAGAACCACCATGAGCAACGACACTGCCACCTCACTCGGAGTCCTCGACTTCGTCCTTGTCCCTCTTCCTCTTGGCTAATACTTCTTTGCTTGAACCGCACACTTGGCTTTTGCTCTTCATCCAACCCTTGTAGATATTGAAACAAAGGTAGCCATCCATTCCAGCGTAGTGGATGTGGTCTATATCTAGTACATTCCACTGCCATGCATGACGATGAAACGTGTAATGAGGTTTCTCCAGTTTACCGTACGAAGGATGAACCATGGCTCCTGCCAGGGTCAGCATTGAAGGCTGACCACTGGAGGGCAGCAACCGATTCTTCTGGAGGTCGAAGGGGTTGCCTACAACGAGGCCTATCTGACCCAGGACTCTTTTGTCATTCGTAAAGTCTACAGTGATGAATTTGACTAGGTCGCTCTTGAGGAAGTTCTTAAAATCCTGGCATTCAACGTGGGCATGGCATATGTGGTAGACAAAGCATAAGTCATGCACGCAAACCTGGATCACGGCGGGCTTCTTCCTCTCTTCCTCCTTTAGATCCTTCTCTCATCCCAGGACTGTGGTGTACTCAACATCTAGCCTAGCGACCCACTCATCATCTGAGTTTCCGAACATGTCTATGAAGTGAGCAAGGCATCCTTTCACCGTCGTGGAAGAACGGGTGTAGATGACGTCGAACTCATCGTCAGTGATGGTTCTAACCTTGTACTCACCGCCAATCATGGAGATTTGGGACACCATGGATTTGGGAGGAGGGTTAGGATTAGTGGAACTGCCGTAATGTGAAAGGACGGGACGACTAGGAGCGAACGGCCGTAATATTAAAGGACGTGCGGGGACGAGTAGGAGCGATATGCCAACGTGCGAACAGCAGGGTAGTGGCTTTCCGTTCTCCCGTGATACTGGCTTCCGAGAGCCCTTGGATCTGAGATCGAACAGTTGCATGGCGTGATTCTAGACCTATGGGTGAATATCCTATCCTGGAGGGTTATTCTATAAATTTTCAGCAACTTAGCATGCGACCGCTCGATCTCAGATCCAAGGGCTGCCAGCAGCTCGTATCATGGTTGTGCCTACCACGACCGTCGCGTCGCTCGCGCGGTCACGCCCTTGGAGATTTAACACGGTGCGTTAGGCTATCTAATGTTGGCATGTCATACATAGTCATCACTTAGTCACTCATACTACAACAAGGTTAGCTATCAGGTTGGCTATAAATGTATTTTTTTTTACTTCTCTCTATCTCTTTCTTCGTACTCCCCCCGTCCCATAAAATAAGAACATTTTTGACACTAGTGTAGTGCCAAAAACATTCTTATATTATGGGACAGACGGACTAGTATTTATTGCATTTGCCAAGGAGTGAACTCTTCCAATGAAATGGTGCTTAGATGAGGTGCTAAGGGCATTAAATGGCTTAGCAATCAAGTCCCCAATGCATAGGTGCTTATTAGATTTTTGTTGCTAAGTTTGCTTCATTTAATTAGCTATAGACTCAAAATTGTCTTTTCACCTAGGTACACGCGCTTAGCACTGTTTCTTCCTTGGGTAACCAAACTAGTCTCTCTCTTCTTAATTAACTTGCCACATTAGGCTTTATGCCTATGTGGCAAGCTTAGCACCTGTAGGAGCAAGTAAGTACTACAATAGTGGGCAATAAGCCCGCTTTACATGGAATTTTTGCATATGTGGATGAAAGAGGCAAGGAAAAAGTGGAGAAGTGGGCTCTCATGCAAGAGCCAGCCTCTACATGGTGGAGCATTGGGAGAGGCACCTATGTGGAGGTGGTCAGGAATCGGGAGACTCACGCCGGTTGTAGAGCCACAGTTAAAATGATAATGGCAAGTCAAATCACGGGGCCCCACCTGTCCAGCAGTAACTCGCTGTCAAATCACACAGCCCTACGTTTGCAGCAGCCTACTCCCTCATCTTCTCGCGTCTCTATCGAACCGACCAGGCAGAACTGCCCCGCCTACCGCACAGGAAAAGCCCCACCCTCGACTTTTAAATAGTACAATATACTAATTTTGTATCCATGGATTGCGCCATGGAGCAAAGCCTCAAGAAAACAGCGGTACACATGTACGGAGTATACAGCACGCCCGTCGCGTTCGCGGCACACCCCAGACGGTCGGTCGGTCCGGCACGCTGCTCTCCGAATGGAACGCACGTCATATCGCGTTTGCACACACATGTGGGACCGCAATTAAGAACCGACCATAGGCACACTCCCCGGCCCCGGAAGACGGGTGACTTAACAGAAGAGAGAGACGAGCGATAGTACTAGAGAAGTGTTGTACTACATTGGTGTCTGGACGATCCCCGCAAGACACGGAAGATCAGTTCGTCCATGCATGTGACCAGACTCCAGCAGACACGCCTGGATTGGCTATCGTCTACATATCGTGCAGGATGTTTTGCACAGGGCTGTAGTTCTGGTGAGAAATCTAAAAAAAGGTTTCTTGTCATCTCGCAAAATTAGGTGTCATGTGCTTCGGATCACTGCGAGGGTTAAACAGCGACAACTAAGTTGGGCTAGTCATTGGGGGCACATGCACGAAGACTACTCGGCTGCCATATAGGTCAAGCCGGCTATGTTAATTAGGACATCTATCGACGGACCCCTTTTCTACGAGTTTATCTTTAATTTGAGCTTTGATCCTCGTCTAGTTTGTCCGTCGGGATTCATGTTGTCTCCTTTGGGCAGTGAGGTTATGATTTCTTGTCATGTGGCATTTTTTCGTGTTATATGTTATGATCCGGTGCTTCAGATCAAAATGACGACAACTGCGCCTCCGGGCCACGTGCATGAAGACTTCTCGGCAGTCAATGACGAGGTCAAGCCAGCTACGGAAGACAAAAGAAAACTAGTACTCCACTATATAGGCAGGAGCCTCCGCGCTTGCTTGCTAGTGTTGCTCTCTTCACACTATCTCGTCCTCTCCAAATCTAAACTTGACAACGGTGGCCACACACTCTCTCTCTCTTTCTGCTCACCACTGGTCACAGATCCAACCAGATCCTCTCCGCCGGGGAAGGTGAGAAGGTGCAAGGTTCACACGGTCGTTGTCAGTGTCAAAACCGGCGGATCTTGGGTAGGGGGTCCCGAACTGTGCGTCTAAGGCTAATGGTAACAGGAGGCAGGGGACACGATGTTTTACCCAGGTTTGGGCCCTCTTGATGGAGGTAATACCCTACTTCCTGCTTGATTGATCTTGATGATATGAGTATTACAAGAGTTGATCTACCACGAGATCATAGAGGCTAAACCCTAGAAGCTAGCCTATGATTATGATTGTTGTTGTCCTACGGACTAAACCCTCTGGTTTATATAGACACCGGAGGAAGCTAGGGTTACACAGAGTCGGTTAAAGAGAAGGAAATTTACATATCCGAATATCCAAGCTTGCCTTCCACGCAAAGGAGAGTCCCATCCGGACACGGGACAAAGTCTTCAATCTTGTATCTTCATAGTCCAACAGTCTGGCCAAAGTATATAATCCGGTTGTCCAAGGACCCCTTAATCCAGGACTCCCTTAGTAGCCCCTAAACCAGGCTTCAATGACGATGAGTCTGGCGCGCAGATTGTCTTCGGCATTGCAAGGCGGGTTCCTTCTCTGAATATTCCATAGAAGATTTAGAACACGAGGATCGTGTCCGGCTCTGCAAAAACAAAAATTCCACATACCACCGTAGAGAGTATAATTTTCCACAAATCTAATCCGCCGACAGCTTTTCATAGCGTGATGCCCCGCCACGGCCTAGTCTTTATTCAAACCGCTCTTTCCTATCCAGCCACTACACGTGCTGCGAGGCAGTTTTATTGGCACGTCTTGTCGAAGTAGAGATCGTGTCCCCCTTATCACGGGATTCTCATCAATACAGGCGTGGGTAACCCAACCGTGTTTCTTTAATATGACTCCTCGATTTTAGGCAAGTCCCAAACGGTCACGCGGGGGACGCTTGATATTCGTCCTCTTTATAAAGGGGCCAAGGCATGTCCTTTTCTTCCCACGCTTGATCCTTCCCCTCCCGCACCTCGAGTTCCAACACCCAAGGTTCAAGCTAAAGCATTTTCGTCCTTCGACCATGTCCATATCCAATTTTCAAGGCCGATGGATGGCCCCCTCTGTCACAGAGGAGGACATCCGGAAGCTCAGGGAGGCCAGGTATCTCACCGCCGAAATCCCGCACAGGCTGCCTGCTCAAGGGCAGGTCATCCCCACTCCCGAACCCAACGGGAGTGTCGTATTTGTTTCCCACTTCCTCCGAGGGCTTGGTTTCAGTCTCGATCCCTTCGTGAGGGGGCTTATGTTCTATTACGGGCTAGATTTCCATGATCTAGCTCCAGATTCCATCCTTCAAATCTCGTCGTTTATCGTCGTGTGTGAAGCCTTTCTCCGCATTACCCCCCACTTCGGCTTGTGGCTCAAGACCTTCAACATGAGGACGAGGGTGATTGACGGGCATCATGCAGAGTGCGGAGGCGCTATAATAAGCAAAGACGCTGACGCCCCACGGCCAAAGGGTTCCTTTGTGGAAACATCCGATTTATGGCAGCAAGGGTGGTTTTATATTACAGCTCCCCGAGGTACAAAGCGGGTGGTTGCTCCAGCGTTCCGCTCGGGCCCTCCACCGCAACTGGCGTCATGGGTCAATAAGGGGCTGGACTGGGAGCCGGTTAACGACGTGCTGACATTGCAAAGCTGCATCCAAGACCTTGTCAAGAGGGATGTCAGTCTTGTCAAGATAATGCAAGTGAAGTTGGTTCGTCGAGTCCTGCCCTGCCAACATCGTCCTCTCTGTATGTGGGAGTTCAACCCGGAAGGACCGCAAACCGTTCAACAATTCGGATCACGAATAAAGTGTCCGGACACCACCGAGGATGCGGGTCTCAATTGCAACCGTCCAGATACCTAGGTAAATGCTTCTTTTACCGAACACACCATCCTTTATGTTTATTGTAACATCATTCTGAAAGATTGCTCTCTGCCATGACTGGCTGAGGAAGGCGGAGAGGATTAGGTGTCCGGCCCCTCTTCCCGAAGGCTCGCCGAATCCTTTGTTGACCAGGATGCTTGAGCGCGCGCCATATCAGGTGCCATCAGGAGAAGATTAGGGGGAATAGGGAAGCCACAGATGGGCCTCATTTTTTTAAACATCCAAATTGCAGGAGTAAGTGCCTCCGCGAAGGAGGATAATCGGGGAGGGGAATCTAAAATCCCTTCTCCCAAGGCAAGAAAAGGGCCGCCTCCGAAGACTTGGAAGCAGAGGCTTCTAAACGAGGGAGGAGAACCTCGCAAGGGGGCCGGCCCTCCACCGAGCCGTAAGTAAAAGAGTGCTTCGGTAAATGTACCCCGCTTTGTCTCTGAGGATAATGACCGAAACATATTTGTTGCAGTCCAGCTCGTAGCCCTTCTCCATAGGGTTCATCCTCAGGAAATCTTCCTCCGGAGATGATGGAGAGCGAGATGCCTCCCCCTGCCTCCCTGTCACATGGGGCGGACGACCCCGAGGTGTCGTCACAAAGGATTTCTCCCGCTCCACTGAGGCCAGAAGTTGACACTTCGGCTGCCCGAGGTTCGGGCTATTCGGAGCCCAGGGAGAACGATAGGAGGAGTCCGAGATTGTCCGGCATACAGCCGGGCACCCTGATGGGTCTGCTGGGGCGAGCGACCATCTCAGAGACACATCGTACCTTAATGGGTACGGTGATTGAGAGGATTTCATCCGCCAAAAGTCGGTTGGATGAAGCCTTTGCGAGTCTGCTGAGCATCTTCGAGGTACGCAAAATAATATATGTATTTGTGATGGTACCACACATGCTAGATGTGCTATGTATAGATAGTAGCCCCTGAGACTCTGGTTACTGCCCAGAGGTGGCAAACAGAGGATCGTAATCCCAGGTAATAATCGCGCTGCTATGTATGTGCAGGCGGCTGATTGTCCGGAGGCTAACCGGACTTCTGATTTTGCCGAACTAAAGCGGCAGCTAGACGTGGCGGATGCTAACATCGCGCTTGTTAACAAGCGGCTTGACGAGGCCCAGGGTATGTATGTTCGGCATGTCAGTGAATTGTAAGAGGAGCATTGCGCTAGTATCTTATAATATATTGTGACTGCAGATGGAGCTGCTGCCGTAGAGACCCTTCGGGCGGAGCTTGCCCGAGCCAAGGAACAAGCTCGAAGAAGTGATGCGGCCACCCTGAAGGCGGTCGAAGAATTAAAAGCCGAACAGGCTGCTCATCGCCGGAGCGAAGAAAAGATAGCCCAGATCACTACCGAGCTGAAATATGCCGCTGACCGCCATGAGCTTCTTGAGAAAGAAAATCAAACAAAAGCGGCTGACCTGAAGAAGGTCCTAGAAGCAGCCAAGGAAACCCGCTCTTAAATGAAAGGGATAAGGGAGGAGCTCCGTGAAGCCGGAGACATCATGGTTGGGAAGCCCTATTTGTTGCGGATGAAATTCGGGGATCCGAAGTATGCCCCTCTGGATCAGTTGTGGGGTGCGGCGGACTCATATACGGACCTGGCAAAGAGTGTTGTTTATGCGACCGAGTTTTAAAAAGATCGGAAAGACCATAAGACTGAGAGGTTATTCTGGTCGCAGTTCAGTGCCCCGACGCGTCCGCTGCCATTGAATGAAAAGATGGCCGCATGGGCCGAACTCCACAAGTTGTCCGGGCTTGCTATGAGGTCTGTCGTGGATCATCTTTGGCCACAAGGACCAAGGCCGGACAGCTATTTTGGATTGGTGCAACAATTCCTTGGTGCTGTGTCGCATATCGATGCTGTGAAGAGGTCGACGTGCATAGAGGGTACGCGGATGGCTCTTGCCCGTGTTAAAACATACTGGGCTAGGATGGAAACCACCGCTATTGGAACCCGGAATGCGGCAGACGGCCAGGACCCGGCCGAGCACTATTTTGAAGAAGTCTTAGAAGGTGCCCGTTTAATAGAGGCTCAGTGCTTGAGGAGTGCCATGTTCAAATGACATGTATAGCGATTGTAAATACAATGCTATTTTGATTATATAGGCTGTGTTTATACTTTTGCCCGAAAGTATTATAATGCCTCCTGTGCGGCCATTTATGTATGAATATAACCTAAAAGTTTGCAGTCATCGGCTTCAGCCCCCACGCATATAATGCGGGGGTGTTCGAGAAAACGCGTAGTCACACTTGATCCAACGTCTTGGTCCGTTAAGGAGGTGATAGCATGGCGAACCAGGCAATTGGACTATATAGCTTTAACACTTTCACTTAGCCATAGGAGTTTGATGGTGGGGCTACTATATAGCCCCTGGTACTTTCGCGTTTAACCGGATATGGTGCGCGTATGTACGTGACCAGGAAACCGGACCTTCATTAATGCGGAGGAATCGCGAAGATTCCGCTAGGTCATCGAGTGGTTGACCAGTCTCGCATTGTATCATGACAGTCGGTTTTCGGCTTTCTCTACTGAGGTGCTCGTCCAGATGAACCGGGGCACAATCGCAGTAGTTCTCCCGGTGCCGCCTTAGCCGATAGGACGGAACATAAGGTAGCAAAACACGGGAGCCGGGCAAACCCAACATTTGACCAAATACATGATTCGGAGCTGATGCATATAAGGCCAAACTCGCGACGCCGAACAATCCCTAAGGTTTTCGGACTTTGTGATGTTTACTGGGCTTAATAACGCCCTTGACAATAAGCCCTGAGTTTCCAGGTACGAGCAGTAGTCTGGTGTGACAAAAATGCCGAAAACGCGAGTATCCCTCCCGATTATATAAAGTTTCCGAAGGGGAAGAAGCAACAAGAGATATTAAAAAGGTTTATGCAGGGTCTTAATCTAAAAAGAAACCTTTGAGCGGGGCCCTGCTGCACGTCTGTGCCTTTATCTCCGTTGTGTCGTATCTTGGAAGGGTGTAGCACGATGATCATCTGTAAAAAAAAGACCCAGGTGAAAGACTTCGTGCAAGGTGTTTGGTAATCTGAGTGAACCATGAAAATGCAGTATGCTATGGTTATTGATAGGGTCGAGCCAAACTTATGGGCTCTTTTTGCGAGCAGCCCCTAACATCTTTTATGGGGAAATCCCAACTGGGTTGTTACATTGGGTGGAGAGCCGGACTCGTCTAACCGTGTCCGTGGTCTTGACGACCGGTCCATTTGTCCTGGTTGGAGGGACCGCTCAGTGTTCGGCTGCTAGAACCGCCACGTATTCTTCCGCGCGTAAGGAACGCTCTGTATTTCCGCTAACTGTGATGACGCCGCGTGGACCGGGCATCTTTAGTTTGAGGTAGGCGTAATGCGGTACCGCATTAAAATGGGCGAAGGCCGTTCTTCCGAGCAGTGCGTGGTAGCTGCTTCGGAATGGAGCGATGTCGAAGGTTAATTCCTCACTTCTGAAGTTGTTGGGAGAACCGAATACAACCTCTAGTACTAGAGAGCCCGTACAGTGGGCCTCGATGCCTGGTATCACTCCTTTAAAGGTAGTGTTACTTAGTTTGATCCTTGAAGGGTCTATCCCCATTTTGCAGACAGTGTCCTAATATATCAGGTTTAGACTGCTGCCGCCGTCCATAAGGACTTGTGTGAGATGGTATCCGTCAATTATTGGGTCGAGCACCAAGGCAGCCGATCCTCCATGCCGGATACTAGTCGGATGGTCCCTGCGATCAAAGGTGATTGGGCAGGCCGACCAGGGATTAAATTGGGGGCGACGGGCTCAACAGCGTATATGTCTCTGAGTGCGTGTTTGCGCGTTCTCTTTGGAATGTGATTTGCGTAAATCATGTTCACTGTTTTGACTTTTCTATCCTCCAGTGTTCGGCTGACGAGGCTCATCCTCGTCTTCACTTGGCGTCTCCCTCCCCTTTTGTTCGGCATTCAGTTTGCCGGCCTGCTTGAAAACCCAACACACTCTATGGGTGTGGTTTGTAGGTTTTTCGGGGGTGCCGTGAATCTGACATAATTTGTCTAAAATCTTGTTTAGGCTGGACGGTCCATCTCTGCTGCCTTTAAATGGCTTCTTCCGTTGACCGGGTCGAGAGCCCCTGAATCCGGCGTTAACCGTCGTGTTCTCTAGGCTGCCATCGCTGTTTCGACGCTTGTTTTTGTTGCGTCGTGGCTTCTCGTTGCCATCCCTAACTTCGGATGTGCTTGGGTCGCTGGTGCCGCTACGGGCCAGCCAGCTGTCCTCGCCCGCGCAAAAGCGGGTCATAGGCTTGTTAAGGCTGCCATTGTCCTCGGCTTTTCTTGGCCGAGGTGTCTGGCAAGTCATTCGTCCCGGATACTGTGTTTGAATTAAAGCTGCTAAGGCTTTGGCGTCCGGACAAGTGACTATTTGATTCTTCTTAGTAAGAAATCTGTTCCAGAGCTTTCGGGCTGACTCTGCGGGCTGTTGAATTATGTGACTTAGGTCGTCAGCGTCCGGAGGTCGGACATAGGTCCCTTGAAAATTGGCCCTGAAAGCATCCTCGAGCTCTTCCCAACTTCCAATTGAGTTTTCGGGAAGGCTTTTCAACCAGTGCCGAGCTGGTCCCTTTAATTTGAGGGGTAGGTATTTAATGGCATGGAGATCGTCTCCACGAGCCATGTGGATATGAAGGATGAAGTCCTCGGTCCAGACCCCAGGTCTGTAGTTCCGTCGTATGCCTCTATATTCACGGGTTTAAATCCTTCCGGGAATTCATGATCCAGTACCTCATCGGTGAAGCACAGGGGGTGTGCGGCACCCCTGTATTTGGTCGAGTCATAGCATGCTATCGACGGTTTTTGTGCTCGGTTCTGATTCCTAGCTGGTTTTCGATCAATGTGATCATTTCGGTAGCTCCGATCCTGTGCCGGAGCGCGCTTCCTAGATCCGTAGATGGATCTGGCCATACCGAACTTTTTGTCTAGGAGCTCACGTAAATCGTGCGCTAACTTGTGTGTGGCGTCATTAGTCGTCTTGTCACGGCCACGGGGCAGTCGGTCCGGCTGAATGGTTGTTTTCGGCCGAATGGGCTCTACGACCTCGTCATCGAATTCGGACAGCAGCTAGCGCTTTGGATAGCTCTTTGTGTGGCTATCATCGTCATATTGTTCTTCTGTGTCGAGCACTTTGTTCCACCCGTGGTTGAGCGTATCCTGCGCGGCCTTAAGCCTTTGCTTCTGCTCTTTAGGCTCCTCGCGGTGGCAATAAGCCTTCTGTGGAGGTTCTCTTGTTCCAAGAGTTTTTCTGGGATGATGAGTGCATCATCGTCCGGGCTGTTCTCTTCTCCGGAGACAGGTTGGTGAATCTTACCCTCGGGATCGGCGTCATCTGACGTCGGCTCCGGACTATGCTCATCGTCCCCTAGCTTATCCTGCTCCATTGTTGGGTCCATGGGGTCGTCGTTTCCTTTGGAGTCAACCGGGGTGTTATTATTTCTTGCGCAGTTGTTGTTGTTTTTACTGTGGCGGGATTTAGAGCGGCGTCTACGGCGCCGCTTTGGTGGCTTAGCGAGGGGGTTATCCTTCGTTGTGTCATCACCATCGCCTTCTTTTGGTGTGTCCACCATATATATATATATATATATATATATATATATATATATATATATATATATATCATATGATGAGGTGGCTGTCCAGCGCCCTATAGGTGGTGGTTCCTGTTCTTCTCCTGCATCGTCGTCCATACCGTCGATGTGTTTGGAGTTGAAGTCAAGCACGTCAGTGAATCACCGACAGTAGCTATAAAGTGGGTGGTGGGTGGGGGACGAATTTCTTCATCGTCTGCTTCCTACTCGAGCCGAACATAGTTCGGTCGAGAATCTCCTGACAAGGAAAGAGACCTTAATGAGTTCAGCACATCACCCAAGGGCGAGTGCTGAAAAATATCCGCGGCGGTGAACTCCATAATGGGTGCCCAATCTGATTCGATAGGCACAGACGCACGCGGTTCAGATCCTATAGCCGGAGACGAGTCCGAGGGTCCGATGACACCACCCTCACAGGAGGTGGGATCAGTGTTCAGCTCCAACGCCGATGAGTGTGCGGCCTCTGTGGCGAGCTCCATCCACCCGTCCTCGGAAGACACGATCTGCTCCGGATAGATTCCCGGCGCCAACGCAGGCGCAATCTCCCGAATATTGCCCGACAGCAGATTGAAGTCATGCCTGTCGTGACAGTTCGGCGCACCCGGCATGGGCTCGAATCCGTCGAAGATCAAGTCTCCGCGAATGTCGGCGGTATAGTTTAAGCTTCCAAACCTGACCTGATGGCCAGGGGCGTAGCTATCGATCTACTCCAGATGGCCAAGCGAGTTGGCCCGCAGTACGAAGCCGCCGAATACGAAGATCTATCCGGGAAGGAACCCCCCCTGGACCGCGTCGTTGAATATGATTGAAGGAGCCATCAAGCCTTATTGCGATGGCATAGTGGAACTCTCAATGAAAGCACCAATGTGGGTGTCAAAACTGGCGGATCTCAGGTAGGGGGTCCCGAGCTGTGCGTCTAAGGCTAATGGTAACAGGAGGCAGGGGACATGATATTTTACCCAGGTTCGGGCCCTCTTGATGGAGGTAATACCCTACTTCCTGCTTGATTGATCTTGATGATATGAGTATTACAAGAGTTGATCTACCACGGGATCGTAGAGGCTAAACCCTAGAAGCTAGCCTATGATTATGATTGTTGTTGTCCTATGGACTAAACCGTCCGGTTTATATAGACAACGGAGGGGGCTAGGGTTACACAGAGTCGGTTACAGAGAAGGAAATCTACATATCCGAATATCAAAGCTTGCCTTCCATGCAAAGGAGAGTCCCATCCGGACACGGGACAAAGTCTTCAATCTTGTATCTTCATAGTCCAACAGTCCGGCCAAAGTATATAATCCGGCTGTCCGAGGACCCCTTAATCCAGGACTCCCTCAGTAGCCCCTGAACTAGGCTTCAATGACGATGAGTCCGGCGCGCAGATTGTCTTTGGCATTGCAAGGCGGGTT
This sequence comes from Triticum timopheevii, assembly GCA_963921465.1. Classification (NCBI taxonomy): domain Eukaryota; kingdom Viridiplantae; phylum Streptophyta; class Magnoliopsida; order Poales; family Poaceae; genus Triticum; species Triticum timopheevii. Next base: position 346,060,454 of record OY997270.1, on the reverse strand, counting down.
CCTTCTCCGAATATTCCATAGAAGATTTAGAACACGAGGAACGTGTCCGGCTCTGCAAAAGCAAATTCCACATACCACCGTAGAGAGTATAATTTTCCACAAATCTAATCCGCTGATAGCTTAGCATGACGCCCCGCCACGGCCCAGTCTTTATTTGAACCGCTCTTTCCTATCCAGCCACTACATGTGTTGCGAGGCGGTTTTATTGGCACGTCTTGTCGAAATAGAGATCGTGTCCCCCTTATCACGGGATTCTCATTAATACGGGCGTGGGTAACCCAACCGTGTTTGTTTGATATGACTCCTCGATTTTAGGCAAGTCCCAAACGATCACGCGGGGGACGCTTGATATTCGTCCTCTTTATAAAGGGGCCAAGGCCTGTCCTTTTCTTCCCACGCTTGATCCTTCCCCTCCCGCACCTCGAGTTCCAACACCCAAGGTTCAAGCTAAAGCATTTTGGTCCTTCGACCATGTCCGGATCCAATTTTCAAGGCCGATGGATGGCCTCCTCTGTCACAGAGGAGGACATCCAGAAGCTCAGGGAGGTCAGGTATCTCACCGCCGAAATCCCATACAGCCTGCCTGCTCAAGGGCAGGTCATCCCCACTCCCGAACCCAACGAGAGTGTCTTATTTGTTTCCCACTTCCTTCGAGGGCTAGGTTTCAGTCTCAATCTTGTATATTCATAGTCCAACAGTCCAGCCAAAGTATATAATCTGGCTGTTCGAGGACCCCTTAATCCAGGACTCCCTCAGTCGTCCTCGGCGACGGCTCTTACCCACTGCTGGTGCGTCCCAATCAGCGTGCCTTGCCATTCTCTCCCAAGCACCACTGGCGAGGGAGGGCCTCCGACCCCTTCTTCCTCACTATCATAGTGTTGGCAGATCCGGCCTCCCACCGCCCACCTAGCAACATCCCGGCGACCATCAGGTATAACTTCCTTCGAAACCGGCCTTGCTCTACTTCCCGAGCTCCTGACGTCGCTGCATTTGTATCTTTTACTATTTCTCAGACCCCCTCGTAGATACGATCGATCCGTTGTTCGAAAACCACCTAAATTTTTATAGTTAAGAGGTAAAACTAGTTCATGCACTCGAATCTAGTACTACTTGGTTCAAACAAGGAAGAAAGGGGGTGGGGTGGGGGAAAATTTGTTACCTGAATCTAGGACTTGGTCAAAAGAGGAAATAATGGGGGCGAAAAGTAATAGAGGCTGGCTATCCAACTGGTCTCTAGGTCTAATAGGGAAATAAAGGGAAATACACTACAAACTCAATATAAACCCGATCTATTAGTTGAAAAAGGAAAGAAAGTGGGGACTAGGGGACAAGTCAACAGAGTAAGTCAGCACTAGATTTGCTAGCCTCACACATTATAAGGTGGCTATACCGAACAAAAATGGGACCAACACAGATATCCTGTTCTGATGTTTGTTGCCCCGAATCACTCTTCTGTAATGCCACTGGTAAAATGTAGCGGTCGCACTGTTAAAAGTAAGGATATGTTAAACCAATGTTGTTTTCAATGTAATGCCTCCAGTAATATGAATCAATGGCACTTTTTTACATGTCCTGCTAAATTTCCCATTAAGATAAGTTACTTCTTTTCGTTAGAAATGCAACTGTCCTGGTCCGCCTACTCTCCCGTGCCCAAAGTAATGTCATATTTAATGGTTGTCATAGTTAATCCTAATGCCCACACTAATATCTAGCAATGCCACTGCTTTAGAAATTGCTACTGTCCTTATAGGATTGACATTCAGATAAGGAACATGCTTCTTTTCATTTGATGCATGTTTCATCACTTGTTAGTCACCCTCCTTTCCACCTTTTTTGTGCAAACAAAGATATACATTTCATGCTCGATCTTAGTTGAACTACACAAATGATATCCAAATTATAGTTGAACATTCCAGGAGCTTCACAACCAACCTTGATGTTGCTCAATTTTATTGCAACTAATGAAGAAGAAGCTCTGTGGGTTTCGTTTTCTGATGGAAATGGAACCGGGGCTGGAGCCCTTTTATTAAAAAAATGAAGCAGAAGCTGCTAGCTCACGGGACATTGCTTCATTTTAGGTGAACTACACCAAAAGGTCCCATGAATTGAATCATCCATGTTGGTGACTAAAAGAACCAGCTTCAGCATCCCAGTCTAAGCACCCCCGGCCTCCATCCTTGTGACGCACGGTACACCTTGTTTGCCACCTGCTCAACCCTAGTGTCACTGATAAAATGAAGTAATAATACAGTTAAAATAGAGCGAGTGTTCTCTCTATCATTTCATTTCCAATGTAGATAAAGAAAGTGCTTCTCTTTGTTAATGTATGTTTCATCAACTAGTCCCATTGTTAATGTTTAAGCGTTTCTGCAAACTAGGGTGCTTAATTTTAGTTGATCTATACAAAAATAGAGATTTGAATGTCTCAAGGTGCCTCCTTGTACTACCGCTGTACACTGATGTTCATCACTGGCAGAAGGTGTATCTGGGAGACTTGGGACGATTTCCAGTATGAGGCGTACGGTATGATGCGTCGCAGGGCCCATCTCACCCTCGCAGCATGCCATACTATGATACTATCGCAATATTTTCTTCTATTTATTTTGTGTGTTTCATCAACTAGTGCCACTATAATGTAATCACGCTTTTTCATTATTTGTGCAAACAGGGTTATTCAGCTGCATTTTGGTGGAATTGCACAAATGTACGTATGGAACCGGCATATATGCAGAGTGCGAGGTGTGCCAAGTAAAAATTACCGACACCAACCATGCTCCATGCATGCATTGGCATCCACCACCACCAGTGGGATGTGAGGCGCTCTCTGTGGACGGATCTTTCTCGGCAACAAATCCTCTAACCAAATAATAGTAGCATATATTGGCAGTTTTCTAGGGAGTACTCTTTTCTAAAAGAAGCACCAATCTATTTTTCTTTATTTGTACACTGTGTCATAACTTTGACCCAAATGTCCAGAGCTATCTTAGGGTGATTGGTGTAGTACTCGGAGATTGATTGTAAGCATGATTTTCATTAGCTATCACACTGATTGTAAGCATGAGCATGTGGAAGATTAGGTTAGTGCAAAGCTTACCTTAAGCCCTACCGCCGCCGTTGAAACGAGGCGAGCATTGAGGGAACCGTGGAGAACGGCGGGGAAGCGACGTCGTGCCATCCGGCCTCCTCTTGCGGTGGGAGAACGAATACTCATGTGGCTCAGGCTGGCTCTGCACCCTCACGAACGGCACACCATACTCAATTGATTTGTTATCCTCTGGGGCTCGACCTTTGACCTGTACGCCCACCACCTCTGCCTGACTGTCGCCTTGGGTGAATCTATCTGCTCCATTGCCCAGAGGAGATACTCGATGAACTCGGAGGACTCCGGCGTGACTGCCGCCGAGGAGTACATGTACATCGCCGCCCTCATCGTCGTTGTCTCACTCTTCCGCATACATTGCCACATGGCCCTCACCGTCCTCGAAATCTCCCACTCATTGTCAAACCAAGTAAGGATCTCCTTCAACCTGGCTAACTTTGCCTGGTCACCGCCGGCGATCTGCCTGATTCCCTGCTGCATCCTCTTCATAGATGTCCTTCTGAGTGGTCCGGTGCTAGCTTTAGAAGATGGGAGGAGATAAGGTGGTCTTGCAATAGAGAAGAGGTGGAGGCGAGATAGTGGTTTTGCAATGGAGATGATGGAGAGGAGAGGAGGTGGTTTTGCAGTGGAGAAGAGGGAGAGGCGAGAAGGTGGTTTTGGAATGGAGATGATGGAGAGGAAAGGAGGTGGTTTTGAAATGAAGAAGAGGGAGAGGAGTGTGCGGCGGCGATTTAGGATTGGACGAGAGGGCCGGCGCGCTGTGAATGGATCAAAATCAAAATCAATTTACCCTTCAATTAAGAAAGCGACCCCACATTACCTAGTCTCCCTTTTATTCTGGGTCATAATTGACCATGATTTTCGCAAATAAAATATATGTTATACGTTGCAAAAATAATATAATTTGAAAGTACATTCAGATACAAACCAAACGATACAATTTTTGGTGGCATGCATTCACATTTTGCTTGTCAAATACAGTACGTGGTCAAACTTTGACCAGAAATACGCAAAACAAAAAAATACTTCCAAGACCAGCGCCGCTCTTCCGCTCTTCTCCTCTTAAACCACCGCCGCTCCTCTCTGATACGTCTCCAACGTATCTACTTTTCCAAACACTTTTGCCCTTGTTTTGGACTCTAACTTGCATTATTTGAATGAAACTAACCTGGACTGACACTGTTTTCAGCAGAACTGCCATGGTGTTGTGCAGAAAACAAAAGTTCTCGGAATGACCTGAAAATCCACGGAGATAACTTTTGGAAAATATAAAAAATACTGGCGAAAGAATCAAGGCCAGGGGGCCCACACCCTGTCCACAAGGGTGGGGGCGCGCCCTCCCCCTGGGTGCGCCTCCCTGTCTCATGGGCCCCCTGCTGCTCCACCGACCTCAACCCCAACTCCATATATTCCGTTTCGCGGAGAGAAAGTTTCATCGCGTTTTACGATACGGAGTCGCCGCCAAGCCCTAATCTCTCTCGGGAGGGCTGATCTGGAGACCGTTCGGGGCTCTGGAGAGGGGGATTCATTGCCGTCGTCATCATCAACCATCCTCCATCACCAATTTCATGATGCTCACCGCCGTGCATGAGTAATTCCATCGTAGGCTTGCTGGACGGTGATGGGTTGGATGAGATTTACCATGTAATCAAGTTAGTTTTGTTAGGGTTTGATCCCTAGTATCCATTATGTTCTGAGATTGATGTTGCTATGACTTTGCTATGCTTAATGCTTGTCACTAGGGCCCGAGTGCCATGATTTCAGATCTGAACCTATTATGTTTTCATGAATATATGTGAGTTCTTGATCCTATCTTGCAAGTCTATTGTCACCTATTATGTGTTATGATCCGACAACCCCGAAGTGACAATAATCAGGGTACTTCTCGGTGATGACCATAGTTTGAGGAGTTCATGTATTCACTATGTGCTAATGCTTTGTTCTGGTTCTCTACTAAAGGGAGGCCTTAATATCCCTTAGTTTCCACTAGGACCCCGCTGCCACGGGAGGGTAGGACAAAAGATGTCATGCAAGTTCTTTTCCATAAGCACGTATGACTATATTCGGAATACATGCCTACATTACATTGATGAACTGGAGCTAGTTCTGTGTCACCCTATGTTATAGCTATTACATGGGGAATCGCATCTGACATAATTATCCATCACTGATCCAATGCCTATGAGCTTTTCACATATTGTGCTTCGCTTATTTACTTTTTCGTTGCTACTGTTACAACTACTACAAAGTTGCTATCTTTACTTCTGCCACTGTTACCATTACTATCATACTACTTTGCTACTAAATACTTTGCTGCAGATACTAAGCTATCCAGGTGTGGTTGAATTGACAACTCAACTGCTAATACTTAAGAATATTCTTTGGCTCCCCTTGTGTCGAATCAATAAATTTGGGTTGAATACTCTACCCTCGAAAGCTGTTGCGATCCCTACACTTGTGGGTTATCAAGACTAACTTTTGGCGCCGTTGCCAGGGAGCATAGCTCTATTCTTTGAGTCACTTGGGATTTATATCTGTTGATCACTACGAGGAACTTGAAAGACGAAAGAACAAAGATTTTGCGCTCAACTACGAGGGGAGGTAAGGAACTGCCATCTAGCTCTGCACTAGATTCTCCTTCTGTTATGAGTAAGCTTGCGACACCTAAACCTGCTACTGCTTTGAATTCTGATATGTCGCATGTTATTGATGATGCCACTTCTGCTATGCATGATACTTACGATGAAACTACTTCTGTGCGTGATACTACTTTGCCATTAGGTGAATTTCTTGATGAACAACTTGTAGGGTTAGAGAGAATGAAATTATTGAAGATGCTATTATTGATGATAGTGATGATGAAAGTTCTCCCCCTGATTATGAATTGCCTGTTGTTCCTGAGGGTTATGTTATGAATGAAGAAGCTGCTAGAGCTATTTTTGCTTGCAAAGATAGATATGATGTTAAGAAGTTATTAGCTAAATGGAAGAAGCAATATCTTAATGCTAGAATAAAACCTGACCCCACTTTTGCTACTTCACCTATCTGTGTTACTGATAAGGATTATGAATTATCTGTTGATCCTGAGATTATTACTTTGGTTGAATCTGATCCTTTTTATGGCTATGAATCTGAAACTGTTGTGGCACATCTTACCAAGTTAAATGATATAGCCACCCTATTTACTAATGATAAGAAGTCTCGCTATTACTATATCCTTAAGATATTTCCGTTCTCATTAAAGGGTGATGCTAAGAATTGGTTTAATTCTCTTGATTCTGGTTGTGTGCGTAGTCCCCAGGATATGATTTATTACTTCTCTGCTAAATATTTCTCTGCTCATAATAAACAAGCTACCTTGCGGGAAATATATAATTTTGTGCAAATCAAAGAAGAGAGTCTCCCACAAGCTTGGGGGAGGCTTCTCCGATTACTTAATGCTTTCCCTGATCATCCTCTTAAGAAAAATGAAATACTTGATAACTTTTATAATGGACTAACCGATGCTTCCAAGGACTACTTGGATAGTTGTGTTGGTTGTGTTTTCAGGGAAAGAACAGTCGACCAGGCTGAATTACTATTGAATAATATGTTGACTAATGAAAATAATTGGACTCTTCCTGAGCCAATTCCTGAGGCAATTCCTGAACCAATTGAGCCAACTCCTGAACCTATTCCTAGACCAACTCCAGAGAAGAGAGGTGTTCTATTTCTCAGTCCTGAAGATATGCAAGAGGCCAAGAAATCAATGAAAGAAAAGGTATTAAAGCTGAAGATGTTAAGAATTTACCCCCTATTGAAGAAATACATGGTCTTAATTTACCGCCTGTTGAAGAAACACATTGTCTTGATAACCCAACACAGGTAGTGAAGGTAAATTCTCTCTATAGATATGATAAAGTTGAAATTACTTCTACTAAATTTCATAGCCCATGCTTAGATGAATTTGATGACTTTATGGTTAGACAGGAAAGTTTTAATGCTTATGTTGGTAGAGAATTAAAGAATAATGCTTTCGAAATAGGACGCTTGAGTGATTATATGGCTAGAGTTAAAGGTGAACTTAAGCTCATTAGCAAATATGCTTCTATGGTTACCACTCAAGCTGAGCAAGTACTTAAAGCTCTCTGTGATTTGCTCGATGAATTAAATAATAAACATGATTTTGCTGTTAGAGTGGCTACTAGAACTGGTAGGATGACTCAGGAACCTTTGTATCCTGAAGGCCACCCTAAGAGAATCGAGCAAGATTCTCAGAGAAATAATTTAGAGACATCTAGTTCTTCCAAAAAGAAGAAAAAGAAAGATGATAGGACTTTGCATGCTTCTAGTGAACCTGTTGTAGACACACCTGAGAATCCCAATGATATTTCTATCTCTGATGCTGAAACACAATCAGGTGATAAACATGCACCTAGTGATAATGTTCATGTTGATGCTCAACCTAGCAAAAACAATGATGTAGAGATTGAACCTGCTGTTGATCTTGATAACCCACAATCAAAGAATCAACATTATGATAAAAGAGACTTTGTTGCTAGGAAGCACGGTAAAGAAAGAGAACCATGGGTTCAGAAACCCATGCCCTTTCCTCCTAAATCATCGAAGACAAAGGATGATGAGGATTTTGAGCGCTTTGCTGAAATGATTAGACCTATCTTCTTACGTATGCGCTTAACTGATATGCTTAAGGTAAATCCTTATGCTAAATACATAAAGGATATCATTACAAATAAAAGAAAGATACAGGAAGCTGAGATTTCCACCATGCTTGCTAATTACACTTTTAAAGGTGGAATACCAAAGAAACTTGGGGATCCAGGGGTACCAACTATACCATGCTCCATTAAAAGAAATTATGTTAAAACTGCTTTATGTGATCTTGGAGCCGGTGTTAGTGTTATGCCTCTCTCTTTATATCGTAGACTTGAATTGAATAAGTTGACACATACTGAAATATCTTTGCAAATGGCCGATAAATCAACCGCTATACCTGTCGATATTTGTGAGGATGTGCCTGTTGTGGTTGCAAATGTCACTATCTTAACGGACTTTGTTATTCTTGATATTCCCGAGGACGATAGTATGTCGATTATCCTTGGTAGACCTTTTCTGAATACTGCAGGGGCTGTTATTGATTACAACAAAGGCAATGTCACTTTTCATGTTAATGGTAATGAGCATACAGTACACTTTCCGAGGAAACAATCTCAAGTTCATAGCATCAATTCTATTGGAAAAGTTCCAACTATCATTATTGGAGGTTTTAAATTTCCTCTTCCTACTGTCAAGAAAAAGTATGATATTATTATTGTTGGGGATGTTCATATCCCCGTTGAGGTAACTTAGTGTTATTCGAAATTTCTCCGGTTCCGTGTTATTCGGAATGAGTTTGTTAACAAGACTTGATCAACCTTGTTAGTGGATTCATTTTGATGATAATGAGATGGATGAAACTAGAAGGCACAACTTTCTGTACCCTCTTTTACTTTCTGTTATTTAGAATAAATAAAGCAAAAATAGTATTATCTGTCTATTTTCTGAATTATCCGTGCAATAAAAAATATCCCAAAAATAAAAGTGCTCCAAATGCCCTGCAAATTTAGTATGATTTTTTATGGATTATTTTAGGATTTTAGGCACTGAAAACACTGCAGGAGGGCAAGCACCTAGCCACGAGGGTGGAGGGCACGCTCACACCCCCTGGGCGCGCCCCCCCCTCTCTCGTGGGCCCACGGTGGCCCCTCTCCACTTATTCCTGCACCCACACACTCCATCTTCTTCCCAAAAAATCCCCATCCAGCTCAAGCACGAATTCTAGCTCATTTTGCTGCAATTTTCGATCTCCTTGCTCAAAGCTTTATTCACAAAACTGCTTTGGGAGATTGTTGCTTGGTATGTGACTCCTCCATTGATCCAATTAGTTTTTGTTCTAGTGCTTTATTCATTGCAAATTTTTGCTGCATAGGTGACCCTGTTCTTGAGCTTGCATGTTAAATTTATGAGGTTCCAAGTAATTATAATGCATGATATAGGCTCTTGGCACTTGTAGGAGTAGTTGCTACCAATCTTGCTTAGTTATATTCACTTTTATTTTCAAGTTACTAAAAATTTCAGAAATCTTCAGAAAATGATAAGGAGATTTTTGAGGGGCTCTTCTAGCCAAGGCTCCCATGATAAACAAGGTTAAGATAAGGAAAAGGCCAATTATAATCTTCCTCGCGTAGCGGAAGTACGGCCGTGTGAATGGCCATGTGATAATTTCTTGAGAGAAGCCGGTATTTATGAAGACTTTTATTCCTTGATTGAAAATGCTGGCCTCACCGACTTCCTCCACGACCGGATCGATCAGTATCTCTTACTCACCAATACTTTCGTGCAAAACTTTTATTATTATCCTAAGAATTCACCTCCTTTAGTATCATTTCATTTATATGATGAATTTAAGGAAATGTCTTTACGTAATTTTTGCGCGGTATGTAGAATACCCTTTGAGGGAAGTTTAGATGAACCACATCGTAAAGATGTGGATGGTTTTGTCAACACCATTACTATAGGGGGTCCGAAGAAGGGTTCCGATGCAAGAATCACTAGCATACACTTTCTTGTTTTACGTTACTTTGCCATATTTGCTAGTCGATGCTTAATTGGTCGTGGAAACAGTGGAAACTTTAGTGTCCATGATATTATGATTCTGTTCCATGCCTTGTTTGGTGATAATAGTTTTAGTATGGGTGTCATTATTGCTAAACGGCTAAGCCTGAACCGTACAAAAGGCCCCATCTTTGGAGGTATCTATGCTGCATGCCTTGCTGAACATTTTGAGATACCTATTAGGCACTATGAGAAAGAGGAGACAAAGTTGCCTCTTTCCCTTTTAGATTACAGGAGCATGGTAGCACATGAGTTTATTGTTCACAATGATGATAAGATGCTCCTGTATAACTTGAGATTTAATAAGAAACATAATGAGACTATTATCCTGCTGCACCTCTGTTGTTTTATTTGACTGCAGTTAATTATCTTGTCTCGCTGGAAGCAATGTACGCTCATCGAGGACATGCAACCGCTCCAGAGCCTGAGATGGAACCTCCACTGGACCCTTATCGTTCATCATCTTATCAGTGGGATCCGGAGGAGATCGCTAGCCAGTGGTATCCTGATTACACCCCTCACTACACCGGGGAGAGTAGCCGCGGTCCTTGGCAATAGACCAACTTAGGCCAAAAGCCTAATCTTGGGGGAGTATGTATTTCTCACCGACTTTACATTCATGTTCACACACTACTCTAGTTGTTGGTGCTCATACTCTTACATTGTATTATCTATGTTAGTTTAATTTTCTATTTCTAGCTTTCTTCTTGTGTGTTTGTTAAACCTTAAGAAAAACCAAAAAATAGTTAGTTTAATTTCCATGCTTGTAGTAGAAATTAAAATGAAAACCCAAAAAGATTTCTCGTTCATCTTTTACTTGTTGAGAGCTTTCCCATGTAAATAGTTTTATTTCTTTTCTTTCCTTTGGGGGTCGAGAGTAGAAGACCATATTGAAAATGTTTAGTGGCTCTCATATGCATGATTGTTTATTTAACTTAGAGCCCATATTACTTTGTCTTCTCTCTTGAGTTGAATGCTTGCAGATTCCAGCTTAGTCCAATGCACGTGCACTATTATTATTTTACACACCGTTCGGTCGTGCAAGTGAAAGACAATAATGACGATATATGATGTACTGATTGAGATGAGAAAAGCTGGTATGAACTCGACCTCTCTTGTTTTTGTAAATATGATGAGTTCATCATTCCTTATTCATCTTATTATGAAGTAAACATATTTGCAATGACATTTAGAGATTATAGTTGCTTGTGCCATGCTTAAATTAGCTATGAGTTATAATAGTTTACCCTGCGTGCCAACATGCTATTAAAATGATTATGATGTGGTATGATGGGATGGTATCCTCCTTTGAATAAATTGAGTGACTCGACTTCGCACATGTTCACGCATGTAGTTGAAACAAATCAACATAGCCTTCATGATATTTATGTTCATGGTGGATTATATCCTACTCATGCTTGTACATGGTGTAAATTAATTTTAATGCATGTTCATGACTGTTGTCACTCTCTCAGTTGGTCGCTTCCCAGTCTTTTGCTAGCCTTCACCTGTACTAAGCGGGAATACTGCTTGTGCATCCAAACTCCATAAACCCCAAAGTTGTTCCATATGAGTCCACCATACCTTCCTATATGCGGTATCTACCTACCGTTCCAAGTAAATTTGTATGTGCCAAACTCCAAACCTTCAAATGAAATTCTGTTTTGTATGCTCGAGCAGCTCATGTTTCAACTAGGGTTGTCTGTATCTTCCATGCTAGGTGGGTTCTTCTCAAGAGAAGTGGACTCCGCTCCTCATTCACGAGAAATGGCTGGTAACCGGGATGCCCAGTCCCATGATCAAAAAGATCAAAGCAAATCAAAATAATTAAACAAAACTCCCCCAGCGCTGTTCTTAGTTAGAGGCACTCGTTGTTTCGAGCAAGCCATGGATTGATGCTTGTTGGTGGTGGGGGAGTATAAAATTTTACCATTCTGTTTGGGAACCGCCTATAATGCATGTAGTATGGAAGATATCGCCATCTCATAGTTGTTGCATTCACAGTGAAAGTATGCCGCTCAAAATGTTATTGCTCTCTATTTTAAAATCGAGCTCTAGCGCCTCTACAAATCTCTGCTTCCCTCTGTGAAGGGCATATCTATTTACTTTTATGTTGAGTCATCACCTTCTTATTAAAAAGCGCCCGCTGGAGAGCACACTGTCATTTGCATTCATTACTATTAGTTTATATTGGGTATGGCTTGACTGGATCTCTTTTACCATGAATTACAATGTTTAGTCAGTCCTTGATCTTTAAAGGTGCTCTGCATTTATGTTTTGCGGTCTCAGAAGGGCTAGCGAGATACCATCTTGTTATATCATATTATGATTGTTTTGAGAAAGTGTTGTCATCCGAGTTTTATAATTATTGCTCGCTAGCTGATTATGCCATTGATATGAGTAAATGTGAGACCTAAGTGTTATTATGAGTATGGTTAGTTTATAATATTTGCTGAAAAGTTGAATGCTGGCTTTACATATTTACAACAACCAGAGCAAATAGAGTTTGTAAAAAATTTTCTTTATCACTTTCAGTTTATCAACTGAATTGCTTGAGGACAAGCAAAGCTTTAAGCTTGGGGGAGTTGATACGTCTCCAACGTATCTACTTTTCCAAAAACGTTTTCCCTTGTTTTGGACTCTAACTTGCATGATTTGAATGAAACTAACCCGAACTAACGTTGTTTTCAGCAGAACTGCCATGGTGTTGTTTATTGTGCACAAAACAAAAGTTCTCGGAATGACCTGAAAATCCACGGAGATAACTTTTGGAAAATATAAAAAATACTGGCAAAAGAATCAAGGCCAGGGGCCCCACACCCTTTCCACGAGGGTGGGGGCGCGCCCTCCCCCTGGGCGCGCCCCCCTGTCTCGTGGGCCCCCTGCTGCTCCACCGACCTCAACCCCAACTCCATATATTCCGTTTCACGGAGAAAAAAATTGGAGAGAAAGTTTCATCACGGTTTACGATACAGAGCCGCCGCCAAGCCCTAATCTCTCTCGGGAGGGCTGATCTGGAGTCCGTTCGGGGCTCCGGAGAGGGGAATTTGTCGCTGTCGTTATCACCAACCATCCTCCATCACCAATTTCATGATGATCACCGCCGTGCGTGAGTAATTCCACCGTAGGCTTGCTGGACGGTGATGGGTTGGATGAGATTTACCATGTAATCAAGTTAGTTTTGATAGGGTTTTATCCCTAGTATCCATTATGTTCTGAGATTGATGTTGCTATGACTTTGCTATGCTTAATGCTTGTCACTAGGGCCCGAGTGACATGATTCCAGATCTGAACCTATTATGTTTTCATGAATATATGTGAGTGCTTGATCCTATATTGCAAGTCTATAGTCACCTATTATGTGTTATGATCCGAGAACCCCGAAGTGACAATAATCGGGATACTTCTCGGTTATGACCATAGTTTGAGGAGTTCATGTATTCACTATGTGCTAATGCTTTGTTCCGGTTCTCTATTAAAAGGAGGCCTTAATATCCCTTAGTTTCCACTAGGACCCCGCTGCCACGGGAGGGTAGGACAAAAGATGTCATGCAAGTTCTTTTCCATAAGCATGTATGACTATATTCGGAATACATGCCTACATTACATTGATGAATTGGAGCTAGTTCTGTGTCACCCTATGTTATAGCTATTACATGAGGAATCGCATCCGACATAATTATCCATCACTGATCCAATGCCTACGAGCTTTTCACATATTGTGCTTCGCTTATTTACTTTTCCGTCGCTACTGTTACAACTACTACAAAACTGTTATCTTTACTTTTGCCACTATTACCATTACTATCATACTACTTTGCTACTAAATACTTTGTTGCAGATACTAAGTTATCCAGGTGTGGTTGAATTGACAACTCAACTGCTAATACTTAAGAATATTCTTTGGCTCCCCTTGTGTCGAATCAATAAATTTGGGTTGAATACTCTACCCTCGAAAGCTATTGCAATCACGTACACTTGTGGGTTATCACTCTCCTGTTCCAATCTAAATCCAGCGCCGCTCCTCTCCTCTTCCATTTCAAAACCACCGCCCCTCCTCTCATGTTCCAGTCCAAAACCAGCGTCGCTCCTCTCCCGTTCTAATCCAAAACCAGCGCTGCTCCTCTCCTCTTCCATTAAAAAACCACCGCCGGCGAGTGAAGGTGTTGTGGAGAAGTAGATCGATGGAGGAGTACAACCGATACATGAGGATCACAGAAGGCGACCCTGTGAAGCTAGCTAGGATGTTGGAGATATAGTCTTGGTTTGACAACAAGGACCAACTAGCGGCGACGGCGACATCCATGGCCAAATATCTGCAACAGAGTGAAAAGGCGGTGATACTCCCGGAGCTGCTCCTCTGGGCCATGGAGCAAATAGATTCACCGAATCCGATCATGAGGGAGCGGTGGTGGGAGTATCAATCCCAGATGGAGCATCCACCAGAGATTGAAGGATCGAGCATCTACAGGGTGTCGTTTGTGAGGGTGTCCTGCCAGAGCGAGCCGGTGGAGTCTTCGTCGCCCGAACCCAACTGCAAGAGGAGAAAAGAAGTTGGCCCGACGACGCTTCCCCGCCATCCTCTCCCTCGCTGTTCACATCATCTCATGGGGCGGCTGTCAGCCGCCGAGGAATAGGAGGGGACTGCCCCCCCCCCCAGCCCAATAGTCAGGCAGGTCGTGAATTGTCAGGAGGAGCTTAGGGTTGTCAGTATTTGCAGGTTGTGAATTGTGTTTTGTGTTGTGTATTTTGAGAGTACTTTCAGATATGAATGTCTTTTGAATTTCAGGTTTGGAGTATTGAGCATATGAAGTATTTTATGAATTCTAGAGATCTATTTTTAGCACTTAAAAATTGTAGTTTCATAGGAGTATAAAAGTGCAGACAATGTGATTCTCAGAGAAGAAACTGCAAGTTTCAGTTTCAGATAAGAAACTGCAAGTTCAGTTTCAGATAAGAAACTGCAACTTTTAGAGGCAGAGCATTTATATTAACACAGCCTTTTCAAACAGGGTTAACATCATGTTGGAAGTTTTATTCATGGTCGAAAATGGAATTACCAGCTAGTTAACATCATGCTGATCAACATTCATGCATAGCACATCTTCATATGATGCACAGTCAAAAAGATATGCTATTTTCAAAATGCCTACACATAGTCGAGTGTGCGAAACACAGAGAAAACGAGGGAGGAAGTTTTGGTAAGTGTTGGAAATGGTGTGCGTAGATGACAAGGGGACCCACATGTCAATAAAGGCAAAGGCAAAAAAATTGGAGATATTTTCCCTGCACATGTGGAATCGAACCCAGGCGGAACAGCTGTCGGGTAGTGTCACTTGGCCACTAGGCTAGTTCAGTAGTTTCATAAATAATAAGGCACTTTCTGAGGTGGTCGGATCCCCTCCTGCACCTTTGTGCGCTCGCCGCTACGCCGTTGTCTGCCGTTGTGAACATGCTGAATAAACGAGAGGAATCTAGAGAGGACTGTATGTGGAGAGGCGGACAGTCGGGACCCACCAGGTCTATGGCCGTACGCAAGCAAGTGCCTCATCGAAAAAATACTTCCTCCTAAGGCTATACTGACGTTGGGGCTGATAACCCACAAGTGTGGGGGATAATTGTAGCCTCTTTCGATAAGTAAGAGTGTCAAACCCAACGAGGAGCTAAAGGTAGAACAAATATTCTCTCAAGTCCTATCTGCCACTGATACGACTCTACGCACGCTTAGTGTTTGTTTTACCTAAAACAAGTATGAAACTAGAAGTACTTTGTAGGTGTTGTTGGATAGGTTTGCAAGATAATAAAGAACACGTAAATAAAAGCTAGGGGCTGTTTAGATAAAGAAGCAATAAAGTAAATATAGCGAGTGTGGAAAAGTGGTGGTAGGAGTTGTGAAATTGTCCCTAAGCAATTGACTACTTTACTAGACCGATAGCAAGTTTTATGTGAGAGAGGCATAAGCTAACATACTTTCTTCTTGGATCATATGCACTTATGATTGGAACTCCAGCAAGCACCCACAACTACTAAAGATCATTAAGGTAACCCAACCATAGCATTAACATATCAAGTCCCCTTTATCCCATACGCCACAACCCCCTTACTCGGGTTTAAGCTTCTGTCACTTTAGCAACCCACTATAAGCGAATCATGAACGTATTACAACACCCTACAGCGGGAATCCCTCACGCTTGCGCGACACGGAGGGCACAATACGATAGCAACATAACCACAAGCAAATTAAACCAATCATAGCAATTCATCAATCACCGGTAGGACAATGAAAATCTACTCAGACATCATAGGATGGCAGCACATCATTGGATAATAATATGAAGCATAAAGTGTTGGGGAATGTAGTAATTTCAAAAAAAATTCCTACGCACACGCAAGATCATGGTGATGCATAGCAACGAGAGGGGAGAGTATGTCCACGTACCCTCGTAGACAGAAAGCGGAAGCGTTAGCACAACGCGGTTGATGTAGTCGTACGTCTTCAAGATCCGACCGATCAAGTACCGAATGCACGGCACCTCCGAGTTCAGCACACGTTCAGCTCGATGAAGTCCCTCGATCTCCGATCCAGCCGAGCTTTGAGGGAGAGTTCCCTCAGCATGACGGCGTGGTGACGATGATGATGTTCTACCGACGCAGGGCTTCGCCTAAGCACCACTATGATATTATTGAGGTAGATTATGGTGGAGGGGGGCACCGCACACGGCTAAGAGATCTCAAGGATCAATTGTTGTCTCTCAAGGGGGTGCCTCCCTCCCTGTATATAAAGGAGTGGAGGTGGGGAGGGGGCCAGCCACCCTTGGCGCGCCCCATGAGGAGTCCTACTCCCACCGGGAGTAGGACTCCCCGCTTCCTTGTTGGAGTAGGACAGGAGAGGGAAGGAGAAAGAGGGGAAAGGAAAGGGGGGGCGCCGCCCCCCTCCTTGTTCAATTCGGACTTGGGGGGAGGGGCGCACGGCTGCCCCTTGGCCGCCTCTCCTCTTCCACCACTTGGGCCCATGAGGCCCATTAACCTTCGGGGGGTTCAGGTAACCCCCCGGTACTCCGGTATATATCCGATAACCCCCGGAACCATTAAGGTGTCTGAATATAGTCGTCCAATATATCAATCTTCATGTCTCGGCCATTTCGAGACTCCTCGTCATGTCCGTGATCACATCCGGGACTCCGAACTACCTTCGGTACATCAAAACACATAAACTCATAATATAACTGTCATCTAACTTTAAGCGTGCGGACCCTACGGGTTCGAGAACTATGTAGAGATGACCGAGACACGTCTCCGGTCAATAACCAATAGCGGAACCTGGATGCTCATATTGGCTCCTACATATTCTACGAAGATCTTTATCGGTCAAACCGCATTACAACATACATTGTTCCCTTTGTCATTGGTATGTTACTTGCCCGAGATTCGGTCGTCGGTATCTCAATACTTAGTTCAATATCGTTACCGGCAAGTCTCTTTACTCATTACATAATGCGTCATCCCGTAACTAACTCATTAGCTATATTGCTTGCAAGGCTTATAGTGATGTGCATTACCGAGAGGGCCCAGAGATACCTCTCCGACAATCAGAGTGACAAATCCTAATCTCGAAATACATCAACTCAACAAGTACCTTCGGAGACACCTATAGAGCACCTTTATAATCACCCATTTACGTTGTGACGTTTGGTAGCACACAAAGTGTTCCTCCGGTAAACGGGAGTTACATAATCTCATAGTCATAGGAACATGTATAAGTCATGAAGAAAGCAATAGCAGCAAACTAAACGATCAAGTGCTAAGCTTACGGAATGGGTCAAGTCAATCACATCATTCTCCTAATGATGTGATCCCGTTAATCAAATGACAACTCATGTCTATGGTTAGGAAACTTAACCATCTTTGATTCACGAGCTAGTCAAGTAGAGGCATACTACTGACACTCTGTTTGTCTATGTATTCACACATGTATTATGTTTCCGGGTAATACAATTCTAGCATGAATAATAAACATTTATCATGATATGAGGAAATAAATAATAACTTTATTATTGCCTCTAGGGCATATTTCCTTCATAAAGCACCATGTTCAAGTAGAGGGTACAACGGGTTGCGGGGGAGTGGACCGCTGAATATAGAAGGGGGAAGGTGATGGAGATGTTGGTGAAGATGGTGAAGGTTTGGTGAAGATCGCGGTGATGCTGATGGCCCCCGGCAGCGCTCCGGCGCCACCGGAAGCAAGGGGGAGAGCCCCCCTTCTTCTTCTTTTTCCTTGACCTTCTCCCTAGATGGGAGAAGGGTTTCCCCTCTGGTCCTTGGCTCCCATGGTGTGGGAGGGGCGAGAGCCCCTCCAAGATTGGATCTATCTCTCTGTCTCTCTCTGTTTTTGCGTTCTCAAATTCTGCCCTGGCACCGTTTCTTTTATATCTAGAGATCCGTAACTCCTATTGGATTGAAACCTTCGCCCAGATATTTTTCCAAAAATTAGCTTTCTTGTGGCCAAAGTAGAGCATCAACCGCCTTACGAGGGACCCACGAGGGTGAGGGGCGCGCCCACCTGGAGTGGTGGCGTGGGCCACCCTTGTGGCCACCTTGGGCATCGTCTCGCGTTAATTCTTCCTCCCAAAAATAACAAATATTTCAAAATAATTCTCCGTCCGTTTTTATCCCGTTTGGACTCCGTTTGATATTGGGTTTCTGCGAAACATAAAACATGCAACAAACAGGAACTGGCACTAGGCACTAGATCAATATGTTAGTCCCAAAAAATAGTATAAAAAGTTGCCAAAAGTATATGAAAGTTGAGTAATATTGGCATGGAACAATCAAAACTTATAGATACGACGGAGACGTACCAGGGGCCCACGGGTTTGTCAACATAGTTACATTTTTCAGGTGCTTCAACGTAGTTACTATAGGAGATAAATTCACAACGAAGCCGGGGAGCTGGCAGGTATCATTTATTATCACTGGGGCAGCAAGTATCAGCTGGGTTTTGGGCTGCCCCGTCTAGGCTTTCTTTTTTAACATGCGCAGCCCATAACCTCGGATGGGAGGTCCATAGGCCTGTTGGTATTTTCTTGAGGTCCGTCATGTATCGACCGGCCTATGGACCTCCCATCCGAGGTTTTATTTTTCCTGAAACATCGGCAGCCCAATTTATGTATTTTGTTGAAGAAAATGCAGAGGTTTGTTCTATTTTTCTATATAAGAATAGGAACGTCTGGTCCAACTTATGTTCCCTTCTAACTATATTATATATATTTAAATTATTTTATATGTTATTATATATTATTTTTATTGTCATCGTATATTTAACAGATACTTACATATGTAAGAAAACAATGTCCCACATCTTATTAACTTATAAAAATAATTTCTTAACAATAAAATCCTGGATTGTTTTGGCACGAAAATCCTAGTGACTGTGTACAAAAGCTTGGTAAGATTTAAGGACGAATGTAATTATCACTTATTATTTAAATGTATTTATAACAAAATTCTCAGCCCCTGTTTATTTTTTGATAACATTGCTGGCCCAACCCAACATTATAATTAGAATCAGCCCAGCAAAATCGTTTATTTCGAGAAAGTGCAAATGGCCTGCAATTTTTTAGGAAAAAAATAAATGGGCCGCATGGACGCTACATTATTTGTTCATCCAGCCCAGCTAATGGACTGTAATTCAAAAAAAAAGATCAAATTGACTGTAAATCCTACCCCGCAAAAAAAGACTGTAAATTCTTAAAAAAATGGGTTGAATACGTGCCATATTTTTGGAGGCTGAAATGTGGGCCAATAGGTCGAAGCCAACGCAAGTCGTTGTCAAGTTAGTCACCAAATGATTCTGACATCGTTAGCCGTTGGATTTACATCCAACGACCGGCATCCATCTTCAATCTCTCGTCTTCTTCCTCCAGCGCCGCCGGGACCACCTCCTGCCTCCTGCTGCTAGCAATTCTGCTTAGCACGCTTCGCTGTGAAGCGCTACTCCACCGTTGGCCAGGCCATCCCTCCACCCCTCCACACCTCCTGTTCTTCTCCACCGACTGCCGAACCACACCACACTAGAACCAGTTAACCCTCGTACACCTCTCCGTCTGCGATTCTACTCCCACGTCTTCCCATCTCCGTCTCGTTGCTGTCGGGGGCCTCGCCGTCGTCCACCACATTGGATGCGCTCGGCGCGGCGTGGTCAACGTGGTCAACGAACGACACCATCAGAAGTAGACCGTGCATGGAGAGGCTGACAGCTGGGTCCACGGCCGCACACAAGGAAATGCCTCCTTATTATGCGCAAAATAATGATTCCTCCACCTAACATCTGGGACCATCGGAAGGGCCTCTGTATTTCGCGAAAAAACGTGCCCCCCGCTGACAGGTCGGACCCACCAGCTATCTTCGCATGCAAGGAAGTGCCTCCTTATTACGCACAAAAAATGAATACTCCCCCTGCCAGCTGGAACCCAGCATAGTGGGAGGCTGACCTGTGGGCCTACCAAGTTGACGGGGACGGAGGGCTTTGTCAACTTAGTCAATATGAACGATTCTAGCTCCTGTTATCGTACGATGTTCATCCAACGGCCGTGGTGCTTCTTCAACCTCTGGTCTTCTTGCTCTAGCCGCCCAAACCAGCGCCGGTCATGCCGCGTGCTCCTGCCTCCTGTGGCAGGCTGTGATGCCGCGGAGGCCTCACCGCCCCCTACTACTCCCACTGCTGGCCAGGCCCCTCTACTCACCCACACCCCCTGTTATTCTGCAGCGACGACAGCCTCACACCGCAGCCAAACCAGTGAACCCTCGCACTCCTCTCCGCGTGGGCATCCACTGCCGTGTCTTTCCCGCCTCCGCGTCGTCCCCTTCCTAGGCCTCGCCGTCGTCCATCACCCTAGTGCTCTTGGCGTGGCGTGGTGAATGTGGTCAAGGAACGACTTCCATCGAACGTGGACTGTAAGTGAAGAGGCTGACAGCTGGGTCCACGGACGCAGCAAGGAAGTGCCTCCTTATTATGTGGAAAATAATGATTCCTCCACTTGACAGCAGGGACCCACCAGACGGGCCACCGCATTTCGCGAAAAAACGTTTCTCCCCTGACTGCTGGGACCTACCAGCTACATCTTCGTACGCAAGGCAGTGCGTCCATATTACGGGCAAAAAAAATGATTCGCCCCCTGACTGTTGGGACCCACCAGCGACATCTTCGCACGCAAGGAAGTGCGTCCGGGCAAAAAAACGATTCACCCCCTGACTGCTGGGACCCACCAGCTACATGTTCGCACGTAAGGAAGTGCCTGATAGTCGGGACCCACCTGGTCGAAGCGTACGTAGCATTGTTATTCTGGTCGTGAACGTGTACGTATATATTGGTCGATGTAGAGGCGCGCACGTGTCGTAGTTGAGGCAGGCACGTAGCATGTACACGTACGTACAGAGGCCAGGGTGTAAGAAAGTAAATACGGCCACGTACGTACATACGGGCGGGGTCTCGAACGCCTACTCACGCATACGTACGGCTAGGACTCGTCTACATGGCTGGGTCGGAACGGAGAAACTGCGTCGTCGTCATGTTCATGGGGAGGCAACAGAATGCGTTGTGTTCATTGGGAGGCAACGGAATGCGCTGTGTTCATCGGAAGGCAACGAAATGCGTCGTGTTCATGGTGAGGCAACGGAACGCGTGGGAGCCAACCGGCTTGGACAGAACAACCGATGGAAATGAGGCCTGGCATACCGCACAACGGAGGAAACGGCCTTGTGTTCGACCAGCCACGTTCGAAAAGGGATCCTGTTCATCAGGAGGGGTCTGGCGTACCGCAAAACGGAGGAAACAGACTTGTCTTGGACCTCCTACGGTCGAAACGGGGTCCTGTTGATTGGAGGGGTGTGGCATACCACAAAACGGAGGAAACGGACTTGTGTTGGAGCGCTAAGGTCGAAATGGGGGTCCTGTTCATCGGGAGGGGTTTGGCGTACCGCAAAACGGGACTCCACGGGATACTGTTCATCTCCACCGTCGACCTCCTCCAGCCTCCACGGGCTACTGTTTATCCACCGTCGACCTCCTCCAGCCTCCACCTGCGACTGTTCATCCACGGGCTCCTGTTCATCCAGCCTCCACCGTGCGCTACTCCACCAGCTACTGTTCAACCACCCCTATCCACGGGCTCCTGTTCAACCACCCCTCCACTGGCTACTGCTCATCCACCTCTCCACCATCTACTGTTCATCTAGCCCTCCACGGGGTCGTCCTACTCATCCAGCCCTCCACGGGGTCCTGTTCATCCAGTCCCAACTGGCTCGATCGATCAGGGTCCTGTTCATCCAGAGGCAACACCACGGGGTCCTGTTAATCCACCCCCACCGGACTGTTCATCCACCCCCCCCCCCCCACAACGCTCACTGTTCATCCAGAGGCAGCATCAATCGGCTTCAGTTAGCAGTAGTAGCGAAGGAATCGCTCGATCGGGTTCAGTTAACAGCCATCGATTGATCGCTCGGGTTCAGTAACGTGTAGCTTGCAGTGCAATCGCTCGGGTTCAGTATAGGCGAACGCCTTGCTCGGGTTCAGTTAGAGCCCAATGCCTCGCACACATGTGCGTATGTGTACGAGAGAAACGCGCATCGCTCGGCCCCCGACCACCCACCATAACTGGGAACTTCCCGAAATTTTCCTTGCCCTCGCTTCTACCACGGTTTTTTCCGTCATGGGCGGCCCAAAGAATGTCATGCAGCTGCGTCTCCGGCCCTCCCAGGACGAAAAGCCCATTTTCTATCATGATTTTTTGTCATAGAAGTAGGAGCCCACCACATCTATGATGATACCGGGTTTTGTCACAATTATCATCATAGAAGAGTCATAAGTATTACAGAAAAAAAATTCATTCGGCCCAAAATGCCACGGATGTGTCTTTATGTAGTGAATATGATATAAACCCCATCTTTTTATCCTTGATGGCAACAATACAATACGTGCCTTGCTGCCCCTACTGTCACTGGGAAAGGACACCGCAAGATTGAACCCAAAGCTAAGCACTTCTTCCATTGCAAGAAAGATCAATCTAGTAGGCCAAACTAAACAAATAATATGAAGATACTTGCAAAGATATCAAATCATGCATATAAGAATTCAGAGAAGAACCAAATAATATTCATAGATAATCTTGTTCATAAATCCACAATTCATCTGATCTCGGCAAACACACCGCAAAAGAGTATTACATCGAATAGATCTCCAAGAACATTGAGGAGAACTTTGTATTGAGAATCAAAGAGAGAGAAGAAGCCATCTAGCTAATAACTATGGACCTGAAGGTCTGTGTTAAACTACTCATGCTTCATCGGAGAGGCAATGGTGTTGATGTAGAAGCCCTCCATGATCGATTCCCCCTCTAGCAGATCGCCGGAAAAGGCCCCAAGATGGAATCTCATGGGTACAGAAGGTTGCGGCGGTGGAAAAGTGGTTTCGTGGCTCCCCCTGATGTTTCTAGGGTGTAAGAGTATATATAGGTGAAAGAAGTACATCGGTGGAGCTACAAGGGGCCCACGAGGGTGGAGGCGCGCCTACCCCCCTGTGCGCGCCCTCCTGCCTCATGGACGCCTCGTGGCGTTTCTGACTTCAACTCCAAGTCTTCTGGTTTGCTTTTGGTCCAAGAAAGATCATCGCGAAGGTTTCATTCCGTTTGGACTCCGTTTGGTATTCATTTTCTGCAAAACTCTAAAATAGGCAAAAAAACATAAACTGGCACTGGGCCTCCGGTTAATAGGTTAGTCCCAAAAATAATATAAAAGAGCATACTAAAGCGCATTAAACATCCAAAACAGATAATATATTGGCATGGAACAATCAAAAATTATAGATACGTTGGAGACGTATCAAGCATCCTCAAGCTTAATTCCTGCTCGTCCTCGAGTAGGTAAATGATAAAAACAAAATTTTTGATCTGGAATGCTATCTAACATAATTATCAATGTAATTTTCTTTATTGTGGCATGAATGTTCAGATCCGAAAGATTCAAGACAAAAGTTTAATATTGACATAAAAATAATAATACTTCAAGCATACTAACAAAGCAATCATGTCGTCTCAAAATAACATGGCCAAAGAAAGTTCATCCCTACAAAATCATATAGTTTGGCTATGCTCCATCTTCGTCACACAAAATATTCAAATCATGCACAACCCCGGTTTCATCCAAGCAATTGTTTCATACTTTAGTATTCTCAAACTTTTTCAACTTTCACGCAATACATGAGCGCGAGCCATGGACATAACACTATAGCTGGAATAGAGTGGTGGTTGTGGAGAAGACAAAAAAAGAAGAAGATGATCTCACATCAACTAGGCATATTAATGGGCTATGGAGATGCCCATCAATAGATATCAATGTGAGTGAGCAGGGATTGCCATGCAACGGATGCACTAGAGCTATAAATGTATGAAAGCTCAACAAAAGAAACTAAGTGGGTGTGCATCCAACTTGCTTGCTCATGAAGACCTAGGGCATTTGAGGAAACCCATTGTTGGAATATACAAGCCAAGTTCTATAATGAAAAATTCCCACTAGTATATGAAAGTGACAAAATAATAGACTCTCTATCATCAAGATCATGGTGCTACTTTGAAGCACAAGTGTGGAAAAAGGATAGTACCATTGCCCCTTCTCTCTTTTTCTCTTTTTTTTGTTTGGCTTCTTTGGCCTCTCTTTTTTCATTGGCTTCTCTGGCCTCTTTTTATTATTATTATTTCCTCACATGGGACAATGCTCTAATAATGATGATCATCACACTTCTATTTATTTACAACTCAAGGATTACAACTCGATACTTAGAGTAAAATATGACTATATATGAATGCCTCCAGCGGTGTACCGGGATGTGCGATGAATAAAGAGTGATGTGTATGAAAGAATTATGAATGGTGGCTTTGCCACAAATACGATGTCAACTACATGATCATGCAAGGCAATATAACAATGATGAAGTGTGTCATAATAAACGAAACGGTGGAAAGTTGCATGGCAATATATCTCGGAATGGCTATGGAAATGCCATAATAGGTAGGTATGGTGGCTGTTTTGAGGAAGGTAGATGGTGGGTTTATGGTACCGGTGAAAGTTGTGCGGTACTAGAGAGGCTAGCAATGGTGGAAGGATGAGAGTGCGTATAATCCATGGACTCAACATTAGTCATAAAGAACTCACATACTTATTACAAAAATCTACACATCATCAAAACCAAGCACTACACGCATGCTCCTAGGGGAAGGGTTGGTAGGAGTTAACCATCGCGCGATCCCGACCTCCACACATAAGGAAGACAATCAAAGAAACACCCCATGCTTCAAATTTGTTACACAACGGTTACCATACGTGCATGCTACGGGACTTGCAAACCTCAACACAAGTATTTCTCAAATTCACAATTACTCTACTAGCATGACTCAAATATCACCATCCTCATATCTCAAAACAATCATCAAGAATCAAACTTCTCATAGTATTCAACGCACTTTATATGAAAGTTTTTATTATACCCATCTTGGATGCCCATCATATTAGGACTAGTTTTATAGCCAAAGCAAATTACCATGCTGTTATAAAAGACTCTCAAAATAATATAAGTGAATCATGAGATATCAATAATTTCTATAAAATAAAACCACCGCCGTGCTCTAAAAATATATAAGTGAAGCACTAGAGCAAAATTGTCTAGCTCAAAAGATGTAAGTGAAGCACATAGAGTATTCTAATAAATTCCAATTCATGCGTGTCTCTCCCAAAAGTTGTGTACAGCAAGGATGATTGTGGTAAACTAAAAAGCAAAGACTCAAATCATACAAGACGCTAGAAGAAAACACATATCATGTGGTGAATAAAAATATAGCCTCAAGTAAAGTTACCGATAGATGAAGACCAAAGAGGGAATGCCTTCCGGGGCATCCCCAAGCTTAGGCTTTTGGTTGTCCTTGAATTTTACCTTGGGGTGCCTTGGTCATCCCCAAGCTTAGGCTCTTGCCACTCCTTATTCCAAAATCCATCAAATCGTTACCCAAAAACTTGAAAACTTCACAACACAAAACTTCAACAGAAAATCTCATGAGCTCCGTTAGTATAAGAAAATAAACCACCACTTTAAGGTACTGTAATGAACTCATTATTTATTTATATTGGTGTTAAACCTACTGTATTCCAACTTCTCTATGGTTCATACCCCCCGATACTACTCATAGATTCATCAAAATAAGCAAACAACACACGAAAAACAGGATCTGTAAAAAACAGAATAGTCTGTAGAAATCTAAAACTTTAGAATACTTATGTAACTCTAAAAGTTCTGAAATAAAGTGGTGGACGTGAGGAATTTGTCTATTAATCATCTGCAAAAAGAATCAACCTAAAATCACTCCTCAGTAAAAGATGACAGCTATTCTAGTGAGCGCAAAAGTTTCTGTTTTTTACAGCAAGATCACAAAGACTTCACCCAAGTCTTCCCAAAGGTTCTACTTGGCACAAACACTAATTAAAACATAAAACCACATATAAACAGAACCTAGATGAATTATTTATTACTAAACAGGAGCAAAAATCAAAGAACAAAAAAAATTGGGTTGCCTCCCAACAAGCGCAATTCTTTAAAGCCTTTTTAGCTAGGCATTGAGATTTTGATGATGCTCACATGAAAGATAACAATTGAAACACAAGGAGAGCATCATGTAGCATGTGAAAAAAAATCTAAGTCTAACATACTTCCTATGCATAGGCATCTTATAGGCAAACAAATTATCATAACAAGCAAAAACTAGCATATGCAGGGAAGCGTAAAGAAACAATAGCAATCTCAACATAACGAGAGGTAATTTAGTAACATGAAAATTTCTACAACCATATTTTCCTCTCTCATAATAATTACATGTGGGATCATAAGAAAATTCAACAAAGTAGCTATCACATAACATATTCTCAACACGATCCACATGCATGCAAAGTTGACACTCTTCCAAAATAGTGGGATTAACATGAACTAAAGTCATGACCTCTCCAAACCCACTTTTCACAAAAATTTCATAAGATTGAACATTCTCCAAATATGTGGGATCTAAAGCTAACACTCTTCCAAACCCATTTTCAATATTATCGCAAAAATTATTATCAATCTCATATTTATCATGGGGTGTAAATAATTTTTCAAGATCATACGAAGAATCACCCCAATCATGATCATTGCAACAAGTAGTAGACATAGCAAAACTAGCATCCCCAAGCTTAGGGTTTTGCATATTATTAGCACAATTGTCATTAATTAAATTTATAATAACATCACTGCAATCATGTTTTTTATTCACATATCTATCGTGAATCACTTCATAAAGCACATCATCACAATTTTCAGATTCACGAATTTCAAGCAAAGCCTCATAAAGATAATCTAGTGCACTCAAATCAATAGAAATTGGTTCATCATAATTGGATCTCTTAAAAAGATTAGCAAGTGGGATCCATAAACTTTTAGCAAGCGAAGATGCAAGCAAAAAGAAGGCAAATGGTAACACAAGCAAACAAAAGGTCGAACGGAAGAGGGGCGAAGGAAAGGCAAAGGTTTACGAAAATCATTTTAGAAGTGGGGGAGAGGAAAACAAGAGGCGAATGGCAAATAATGTAATGCGAGGGAGAAGAGTTTATGATGGGTACTTGGTATGGCTTGACTTGGCGTAGATCTCCCCGGCAACGTGCCAGAAATCCTTCTTGCTACCTCTTGAGCTTGCGTTGGTTTTTCTCTTGAAGAAGAAAGGGTGATGCAGCAAAGTAGCGTAAGTATTTTCCTCAGTTTTGAGAACCAAGGTATCAATCTAGTAGGAGACGGCACACAAGTCACATAGTACCTGCACAAACAATCAAGAACCTTGCAACCAACGCAATAAAGGGGTTGTCAATCCCTTCACGGTCACTCGCAAAAGTGAGATCTGATAGAGATAATAAAGTAAATATTGTTGGTATTTTTGTTGTATAGATTGGAAAGTAAAGATTGGAAAATAGTAAACGAGATGCGATATAATGGAAAAGAGATGTAATATAATAGAAAAGAGACCCGGGGGGCATAGGTTTCACTAGTGGCTTCTCTCAAGATAGCATGTATTACGGTGGGTGAACAAATTACTGCCGAGCAATTGATAGAAAGCGCATAATTATGAAGACATCTAAGGCAATGATCATGAACATAGGCATCACGTCCGTGTCAAGTAGACCGAAACGATTCTGCATCTACTACTATTACTCCACACATCAACCGCTATCCAGCATGCATCTAGAGTATTAAGTTCATAAGAACGGAGTAACGCATTAAGCAAGATGACATGATGTAAAGGGATAAACTCAAACAATATGATATAAACCCAATCTTTTTATCCTTGATGGAAACAATACAATACGTGCCTTGCTGCCCCTACTGTCACTGGGAAAGGACACCGCAAGATTGAACCCAAAGCTAAGCACTTCTCCCATTACAAGAAAGATCAACCTAGTAGGCCAAACTAAACCGATAATTCGAAGAGACTTGCAAAGATATCAAATCATGCATATAAGAATTCAAAGAAGAACCAAATAATATTCATAGATAATCTTGTTCATAAATCCACAATTCATCGGATCTCGGCAAACACACCGCAAAAGAGTATTACATCGAATAGATCTCCAAGAACATCGAGGAGAACTTTGTATTGAGAATCAAAGAGATAGAAGAAGCCATCTAGCTAATAACTATGGACCCAAAGGTCTGTGGTAAACTACTCACGCTTCATCGGAGAGGCAATGGTGTTGATGTAGAAGCCATCCATGATCGATTCCCCCTCCGGCAGATCGCCAGAAAAGGGCCCAAGATGCAATTTCACGGGTACGGAAGGTTGCAGCGGTGGAAAAGTGGTTTCGTGGCCCCCCGTGATGATTCTAGGGTGTAAGAGTATATATAGGCGAAAGAAGTACGTCAGTGGAGCTACGAGGGGCCCAGGAGGGTGGGGGCGCGCCTACCCCCCCCCCCCCCGGGCGCGCCCTCCTGCCTCGTGGACGCCTCATGGAGTTTCTGACTTCAAATCCAAGTCTTCTGGTTTGCTTTCGGTCCAAGAAAGATCATCGTGAAGGTTTCATTCCGTTTGGACTCCGTTTGGTATTCCTTTTCTGCAAAACTCTAAAATAGTCAAAAAAACAGAAACTAGCATTGGGCCTCCGGTTAATAGGTTAGTCCCAAAAATAATATAAAAGAGCATATTAAAGCCCATTAAACATCCAAAACAGATAATATAATAGCATGGAACAATCAAAAAAATAGATACGTTGGAGACGTATCAAGTATCCATTATGTTCTAAGATTGATGTTGCTATGACTTTGCCATGCTTAATGCTTGTCACTAGGGCCCGAGTGCCATGATTTTATATCTGAACATATTATGTTTTCATGAATATATGTGAGTTCTTGATCCTATCTTGCAAGTCAATAGTCACCTACTACGTGTTATGATCCGGCAAACCCCGGAGTGACAATAGTCGGGACACTTCCCTGTGATGACCTAGTTGGAGGAGTTCGTGTATTCACTAAGTGCTAATGCTTTGGTATGGTACTCTATTAAAAGAAGGCCTTAATATCCCTTAGTTTCCAATAGGACCCCGCTGCCACGGGAGGGTAGGACAAAAGATGTCATGCAAGTTCTTTTCCATATGCACGTATGACTATATTCGGAATACATGCCTACATTACATTGATGAACTGGAGCTAGTTCTGTGTCACCCTATGTTATAATTGTTGCATGATGAATCGCATCCGACATAATTATCCATCATTGATCCATTGCGTACGAGCTTTTCACATATTGATCTTTGCTTAGTTACTTCTCTGTTGCCACTATTACGATTACTACTAAACTACTACTGTTACTTTTGCCACCATTACCGTTACCTCCATACTACTTTGCTACTAAATACTTTGCTGCAGATATTAAGTCTTTCAGGTGTGGTTGAATTGACAACTCAGCTGCTAATACTTGAGAATATTTTTTGGCTCCCCTTGTGTCGAATCAATAAATTTGGGTTGAATACTCTACCCTCTAAAACTGTTGCGATCCCCTATACTTGTGGGTTACCAAGACCTTTTTCTGGCGCCGTTGCCGGGGAGCATAGCTCTATTCTTTGAGTCACTTGGGATTTATATCTGTTGATCACTATGAGGAACTTGAAAGATGAAAGAACCAAGATTTTTCCCTCAACTACGAGGGGTGGTAAGGAACTGTCATCTACCCCTGCACATGATTCGCCTTCTGTTATGAGTAAATTTGTGACACCTACACCTGCACCTGCTATTGATTCTGATATGTCGCATGTTATTGATGATGCCACTTATTCTATGCATGATGCTTATGATGAAACTACTTCTCTGCTTGATAATACTATGCCATTAGGTGAATTTCTTGATGAACAACTTGCTAGGGTTAGAGAGAATGAAATTATTGAAAATTATGATATTAATGAAAGTGATGATGAAGATTGTCCCCCTAGATATGAATTGCCTGTTGTGCCTGAGGGTTATGTTATGGATGAAGAAACTCATAGAGTCCTTTTTGCTTGCAGTGATAGGTATGATCTTAAGAAACTATTAGCTAAGCTGAAAGAAAAGTCTCTAAATGCTAGAATGAAATATGACCCTGCTTTTGCTACTTCACCTATCTGTGCTACTGATAAGGATTATGATTTCTCTGTCGATCCTGAGTTAATTACTTTGGTTGAGTCTGATCCTTTTTATGGCTATGAATCTGAAACTGTTGTGGCACATCTTACTAAATTGAACGATATAGCCACCCTATTTACTCATGAGGAAAAAATTTATC
The DNA here is from genome assembly GCA_963921465.1 of Triticum timopheevii. Lineage (NCBI taxonomy): Eukaryota > Viridiplantae > Streptophyta > Magnoliopsida > Poales > Poaceae > Triticum > Triticum timopheevii. The sequence continues at coordinate 346,029,830 of OY997270.1, read as the reverse complement.
CTTAAATTGTTTCCTTTCTCATTAAAAGGTGATGCTAAGATATGGTTCAATTCTCTTGCTCCTGGTTGTGTGCCCGGGATATGATTTATTACTTCTCTGCAAAATATTTCCCCGCTCATATGAAAGAAGCTGCCTTAAGGGAAATATTTAATTTGCACAAATTGAAGAAGACAGTCTCCCACAAGCTTGGGGAGGCTTCTCCGATTACTTAATGCTTTGCCTGATCATCCTCTCAAGAAAAATGAAATACTTGATATCTTTTATAATGGACTAACCGATGCTTCCACAGACCACCTGGATAGTTGTGCTGGTTGTGTTTTCAGGGAAAGAACTATTGAGCAAGCTGAATTGCTATTAAATAATATATTGTGTAACGATAATGGTTGGATACTTCCTGAACCAACTCCTAAGCCAACTCCGAAGAAAAGGGGTATTCTATTTCTCAGTCCTAAAGATATGCAAGAGGCAAAGAAATCTATGAAAGAAAAAGGTATTAAAGCTGAAGACGTTAAGAATTTACCACCTATTGAAGAGATACATGGTCTCGATAACCCGACACAGGTAGTAAAGGTAAATTCTCTCTATAGATTTGATGAAGGTGATATTCCTCGTAATAAGTCTGCTAGTCAATGCTTGGATGAGTTTGATAATTTTATTATTAAACAAGAAAACTTCAATGCTTATGTTGGTAGACAATTGAAACGTAATGCTTATATGGTTGAACACTTGAGTGATTATATGTCTAGAGTTAAAGGTGACCTTAAGCTTATTAGTAAACATGCATCCATGGTTACCACTCAAGTAGAACAAGTACTTAAGGCACAAGATGATTTGCTCAATGAGTTAAATAATAAGAACAATGATAATGATATTAGAGTTATGACTAGAGGTGGTAGAATGACCCAGGAACCTTTGTATCCTGAGGGTCATCCTAAGAGAGTTGAGCAAGATTCTCAGAGAACTAATATTGATACACCTAGTCCCTCTAAGAAAAAGAAAAAGAAAAATGATAGGACTCTGCATGCTTCTAGTGAACCTGTTATAGACATAACTGAGAATCCCAATGATATTTCTATTTCTGATGCTGAAACACAATCTGGTAATGAACATGAACCTAATGATAATGTTAATGATGATGTTCATGTTGATGCTCAACCTAGTAATAACAATGATGTACAGATTGAACCTGCTGTTGATCTTGATAACCCGTAATCAAAGAATCAACTTTATGATAAGAGAGACTTCGTTGCTAGGAAGCACGGTAAAGAAAGAGAACCATGGGTTCAGAAACCTATGCCTTTTCCTCCTGAGCCATCCAAGAAAAAGGATGATGAGGATTTTGAGCGCTTTGCTGAAATGATTAGACCTATCTTTTTGCGTATGCGTTTGACTAATATGCTTAAAATGAATCCTTATGCTAAGTATATGAAAGATATTGTTACAAATAAAAGAAAGATACTGAAAGCTGAAATTTCCACCATGCTTGCTAATTATACTTTTAAGAGTGGAGTACCAAAGTGTTGGGGAACGTAGTAATTTCAAAAAAATTCCTACACACACGCAAGATCATGGTGATGCATAGCAACGAGAGGGGAGAGTGTTGTCCACGTACCCTCGTAGACCAAAAGCGGAAGCGTTAGAACAACGCGGTTGTTGTAGTCGTACGTCTTCACGGCCCGACCGATCAAGCACCGAAACTACGTCACCTCCAAGTTCTAGCACACGTTCAGCTCGATGACGTCCCTCAAACTCCGATCCAGCCGAGTGTCGAGCGAGAGTTCCGTTAGCACGACGGCGTGGTGACGATCTTGATGTTCTACCCATCGCAGAGCTTCGCCTAAGCACCGCTACAATATTATCGAGGAAGACTATGGTGGAGGGGGGCACCGCACACAGCTAAGAGATCAAGAGATCAATTGTTGTGTCTCCAAGGGGTGCCCCCCTCCCCGTATATAAAGGAGTGGAGGAGGGGGAAGGCCGGCCCTCTCTCTATGGCGCGCCCTAGGGGAGTCCTACTCCCACCGGGAGTAGGATTCCCCCTTTCCTAGTAGAACTAGGAGCCCTTCCAAGTAGAAGGAGTAGGAGAGAAGGAAAGGGAAGGGAGAAGGAGAAGGAAGGAAGGGGGCGCCCCCCTCCCTAGTCCAATTCGGACTAGTCCATGGGGAGGGGTGCGGCCACCCTTTGGGGCCTTCCTCTCCTTTCCCGTATGGCCCATTAAGGCCCAATACGAATTCCCATAACTCTCCGATACTCCGAAAAATACCCGAATCACTCGGAACCTTTCTGAAGTCCGAATATAGTCGTCCAATATATCGATCTTTACGTCTCGACCATTTCGAGACTTCTCGTCATGTCCTCGATCTCATCCGGGACTCCGAACTCCTTCGGTACATCAAAACTCATAAACTCATAATATAATTATCATCGAAACTTTAAGCGTGCGGACCCTACGGGTTCGGGAACAATGTAGACATGATCGAGACACATCTCCGGTCAATAACCAATAGCGGAACCTGGATGCTCATATTGGCTCCCACATATTCTACGAAGATCTTTATCGGTCAAACCGCATAACAACATACGTTGTTCCCTTTGTCATCGGTATGTTACTTGCCCGAGATTCGATCGTCGATATCTCAATACCTAGTTCAATCTTGTTACCGGCAAGTCTCTTTACTCGTTATGTAATGCATCATCCCGCAACTAACTCATTAGTCACATTGCTTGCAAGGCTTATAGTGATGTGCATTACCAAGAGGGCCCAGAGATACCTCTCCGACAATCGGAGTGACAAATCCTAATCTCGAAATACGCCAACTCAACATGTACCTTCGGAGACACCTGTAGAGATCCTTTATAATCACCCAGTTACGTTGTGACGTTTGGTAGCACACAAAGTGTTCCTCCGGTAAACGGGAGTTGCATAATCTCATAGTCATAGGAACATGTATAAGTCATGAAGAAAGCAATAGCAACATACTAAACAATCAAGTGCTAAGCTAACGGAATGGGTCAAGTCAATCGCATCATTCTCCTAATGATGTGATCCCGTTAATCAACTGACAACTCATGTCTGTGGCTAGGAAACATAACCATCTTTGATCAACGAGCTAGTCAAGTAGAGGCAAACTAGTGACACTATGTTTGTCTATGTATTCACACATGTATTATGTTTCCGGTTAATACAATTCTAGCATGAATAATAAACATTTATCATGAAATAAGGAAATAAATAATAACTTTATTATTGCCTCTAGGGCATATTTCCCTCAGTCTCCCACTTGCACTAGAGTCAATAATCTAGTTCACATCATCATGTGATTTAACACCAATATTCATATCTGTATATGATTAATACCCATAATTCACATCGTCATGTGATCAACACCCAAAGGGTTTACTAGATTTAATAATGTAGTTCACATCTCTATATGATTAACACCCAAAGAGTACTAAGGTATGATCATGTTTTGCTCGTGAGAGAAGTTTAGTCAACAGGTCTGTCATATTCAGAGCCGTATGTATTTTGCAAGTATTCTATGTCTACAATGCTCTGCACGGAGCTACTATAGCTAATTGCTCCCACTTTCAATATGTATCTAGATTGAGACTTATAGTCATCTGGATCGGTGTAAAAGCTTGCACTGTTGTAACTCTTTCCGACGGCTCTTTTATCGCCTCCATAATCGAGAAACATTTCCTTAGTCCTCACTAAGGATTTTCTTGACCGCTGTCCAGTGATCTACTCTTAGATCAAAATTGTACTCCCTCGCCAAACTCAGAGCAAGGTATACAATAGGTCTGGTACACAGCATAGCATACTTTATAGAACCTATGACTGAGGCATAGGGAATGACTTTTCATTCTCTTTCTATTTTCTGCCATGGTTGGGTTTTGAGTCTTACTCAACTTCACACCTTGCAACACAGACAAGAACTCCTTCTTTGACTGTTCCATTTTGAATTACTTCAAAATCTTATCAAGGTATGTACTCATTGAAAAATCTTATCAAGCGTCTTGATCTATCTTATAGATCTTGACGCCCAATATGTAAGCAACTTTACCGAGGTCTTTTCATTGAAAAACTCTTATTCAAGTAATCCTTTATGCTATCCAGAAATTCTATATCATTTCCAATCAACAATATATCATCTACATATAGTTTTAGAAAATGCTACAGAGCTCGCACTCACTTTCTTGTAAATACAGGCTTCTCCAAAAGTCTGTATAAAACCATATGCTTTGATCAACTCATCAAAGCGTATATTCCAACTCCGTGATGCTTGCACCAGTCCATAGATGGATCGCTGGAGCTTGCACATTTTGTTAGCACCTTTAGGATTGACAAAACCTTCTGGTTGCATCATATACAACTCTTCTTTAATAAAACCACTAAGGAATGCAGTTTTGACATCCATTTGCCAGATTTCATAAAATGTGGCAATTGCTAACATGATTTGGACAGACTTAAGCATCGATACGAGTGAGAAAATCTCATTGTATTCAACACCTTGAACTTGTCGAAAAACTTTTTTTTCTACAAGTCGAGCTTTGTAGATAGTAACACTACTATTAACGTCTGTCTTCCTCTTCAAGATCCATTTATTTTCTATGGCTTGCCGATCATCGGGCAAGTCCACCAAAGTCCACACTTTGTTCTCATACATGGATCCTATCTCAGATTTCATGGCCTCAAACCATTTTGCAGAATCTGGGCTCATCATCGCTTCTTCATAGTTCGTAGGTTTATCATGGTCTAGTATCATGACTTCCAGAATAGGATTACCGTGTCACTCTGGTGCGGATCTTACTCTGGTTGACCTACGAGGTTCGGTAGTAACTTGATCCAAAGTTTCATGATCATCATCATTAGCTTCCTCACTAATTGGTGTAGGAATCACAGGAACTGATTTCTTGTGATGAACTACTTTCCAATAAGGGAGAAGGTACAATTACCTTATCAAGTTCTACTTTCCTCCCACTCACTTCTTTCGAGAGAAACTCCTTCTCCAGAAAGGATCCATTCTTAGCAACGAATATTTTTGCCTTTGGATCTGTGATTAGAAGGTGTACCCAACAGTCTCCTTTGGGTATCCTATGAAGACGTATTTCTCCGATATGGGTTCGAGCTTATCAGGTTGAAACTTTTTCACATAAGCATCTCAACTCCAAACTTTAAGAAACGACAACTTTGGTTTCTTGCCAAACCACAGTTCATAAAGCGTCGTCTCAACAGATTTTGATGGTGCCCTATTTAAAGTGAATGCAGCTGTCTCTAATGCATAACCCCAAAACGATATTGGTAAATCGGTAAGAGACATCATTGATCGCACCATATCAAATAAAGTGTGGTTTATGATGTTCGGACACACCGTTACGCTGTGGTGTTCCAGGGGGCATGAGTTTGCGAAACTATTCCACATTATTTTAACTGAAGGCCAAACTCGTAACTCAAATATTCATCTCCACGATCAGATCGTAGAAACTTTATTTTCTTGTTACGATGATTTTCCACTTCACTCTGAAATTCTTTGAACCTTTCAATTATTTCAGACTTATGTTTCATCAAGTAGATATACCCATATCTGCTCAAATCATCTGTGAAGGTCAGAAAATAACGATATCCGCCACGAGCCTTAATACTCATTGGTCTGCATACATCATTATGTATTATTTCCAACAAGTCAGTAGCTCGTTCCATTGTTCTGGAGAACAGAGTTTTATTCATCTTGCCCAAAAGGCACGGTTCGCAAGCATCAAATGATTCATAACCAAGTGATTCCGAAAATCCATCTTTATGGAGTTTCTTCATGCGCTTTACACCGATATGACCCAAACGGCAGTGCCACAAATAAGTTGCACTATCATTATTAACTTTGCATCTTTTGGCATCAATATTATGTATATGTGTATCACTACGATCGAGATCCAACAAACTATTTTCATTGGGTGTATGACCATCGAAGGTTTTATTCATGTAAACAGAACAACAATTATTCTCTGACTTTAAATGAATAACCGTATGCAATAAACATGATCAAATCATATTCCTGCTCAACGCAAACGCCAAATAACATTTATTTAGGTTCAACACTAATCTCGAAAGTGTAGGGAGTGTGTGATGATGATCATATTAATCTTGGAACTACTTCCAACACACATCGTCACTTCACCCTCAACTAGTCTCTTTTTATTCTGTAACTCCTGTTTCGAGTTACTATTTTTTTAGCAACCGAACAAGTATCAAATACTCAGGGGCTACTATAAACACTAGTAAAGCACACATCAATAACCTGTATATCAAATATACCCTTGTTCACTTTGCCATCCATCTTATCCACCAAATATTCAGGGCATTTTCGCTTCCAGTGACCATTTCCTTTGCAGTGTAAGCACTCAGTTTCAGGCTTTGGTCCAGCTTTGGGCTTCTTCGCAGGAGTGACAACTTGCTTGTCATTCTACTTGAAGTTCCCTTTCTTTCCCTTTGCCCTTTTCTTGAAACTAGTGGTCTTGTCAATCAACACTTGATGCTCTTTCTTGATTTCTACCTTCGTTGATTTCAACATCACGAAGAGCTCGGGAATCGTTTTCGTCATCCCTTGCATACTATAGTTCATCACGAAGTTCTAGTAACTTGATGATGGTGACTAGAGAACTCCGTCAATCACTATCTTATCTGGAAGATTAACTCCCACTTGATTCAAGCGATTGTAGTACCCAGACAATATGAGCACATGCTCACTAGTTGAGCGATTCTCCTCCATCTTTTAGCTATAGAACTTGTTGGAGACTTCATATCTCTCAACTCGGGTATTTACTTGAAATATTAACTTCAACTCCTGGAACATCTCATATGGTCCATGATGTTTAAAACGTCTTTGAAGTCCCGATTCTAAGCCGCTAAGCATGGTGCACTAAACTATCAAGTAGTCATCATATTGAGCTAGTCAAACGTTCATAACGTCTGCATCTGCTCCTGCAAAAGGTCTGTCACCTAGCGGTGCATTAAGAACATAATTCTTTTGTGCAGCAATGAGGATAAACCTCAGATCACGGATCTAATCCGCATCATTGCTACTAACATCTTTCAACACAGTTTTCTCTAGGAACATATCAAAATAAACATATGAAAGCAACAACACGAGCTATTGATCTACAACATAATTTGCAAAATACTACCAGGACTAAGTTCATGATAAATTAAGTTCAATTAATCATATTACTTAAGAACTCCCACTTAGACAGACATCTCTCTAGTCATCTAAGTGATCACGTGATCCAAATCAACTAAACCATGTCCGATCACCACGTGAGATGGAGTAGTTTTCAATGGTGAACATCACTATGTTGATCATATCTACTATATGATTCACGTTCAACCTTTCGGCCTCCGTGTTCCGAGGCCATATCTGTATATGCTAGGCTCGTCAAGTTTAACCTGAGTATTCCACGTGTGCAACTGTTTTGCACCCGTTGTATTTGAACGTAGAGCCTATCACACCCGATCATCACGTGGTGTCTCAGCACGAAGAACTTTCGCAACGGTGCATACTCAGGGAGAACACTTCTTGATAATTAGTGAGAGATCATCTTAAAATGCTACCATCAATCAAAGCAAGATAAGATGCATAAAGGATAAACATCACATGCATTCAATAAAAGTGATATGATATGGCCATCATCATCTTGTGCTTGTGATCTCCATCTCCGAAGCACCGTCGTGATCACCATCGTCACCGGCGCGACACCTTGATCTCCATCGTAGCATCGTTGTCGTCTACGCCATCTATTGCTTCTACGACTATCGCTACCGCTTAGTGATAAAGTAAAGCAATTACAGGGCGTTTGCATTTCATACAATAAAGCGACAACCATATGGCTCCTGCCAGTTGCCGATAACTTGGTTACAAAACATGATCATCTCATACAATAAAATATAGCATCATGTCTTGACCATATCACATCACAACATGCCCTGCAAAAACAAGTTAGACATCCTCTACTTTGTTGTTGCAAATTTTACGTGGCTGCTACGGGCTGAGCAAGAACCATTCTTACCTACGCATCAAAACCACAACGATAGTTCGTCAAGTTAGTGCTGTTTTAACCTTCGCAAGGACCGGGCGTAGCCACACTCGGTTCAACTAAAGTTGGAGAAACAGACACCAGCCAGCCACCTGTGTGCAAAGCACGTCGGTAGAACCAGTCTCACGTAAGCGTACGCGTAATGTCGGTCCGGGCTGCTTCAGCCAACAATACCGTCGAACCAAAGTATGACATGCTGGTAAGCAATATGACTTGTATCGCCCACAACTCACTTGTGTTCTACTCGTGCATATAACATCTACGCATAAAACCTGGCTCTGATGCCACTATTGGGGAATGTAGTAATTTCAAAAATTTCCTACACACACGCAAGATCATGGTGATGCATAGCAACGAGAGGGGAGAGTGTTGTACACATACCCTCGTAGACCGAAAGCGGAAGCGTTAGAACAACACGGTTGATGTAGTCGTACGTCTTCACGGCCCGACCGATCAAGCACCGAAACTACGGCACCTCCGAGTTCTAGCACACGTTCAGCTCGATGACGTCCCTCGAACTCCGATCCAGCCGAGTGTCGAGGGAGAGTTCCGTCAGCACGACGGCGTGGTGACGATCTTGATGTTCTACCGTCGCAGAGCTTCGGCTAAGCACCGCTACAATATTATCGAGGAGCACTATGGTGGAGGGGGGCACCGCACACGGCTAAGAGATCAAGAGATCAATTGTTGTGTCTCCAAGGGGTGCCCCCTCCCCGTATATAAAGGAGTGGAGGAGGGGGGGCGGCCCTCTCTCTATGGCGCGCCCTAGGGGAGTCCTACTCCCACCGGGAGTAGGATTCCCCCTTTCCTAGTAGAACTAAGAGCCCTTCCAAGTAGAAGGAGTAGGAGAGAAGGAAAGGGAAGGGAGAAGGAGAAGGAAGGAAGGGGGCGCCCCCCCCCCTCCCTAGTCCAATTCGGACTAGTCCATGGGGAGGGGTGCGGCTACCCTTTGGGGCCTTTCTCTCCTTTCCCGTATGGCCCATTAAGGCCCAATACAAATTCCCGTAACTCTCCGGTACTCCGAAAAATACCCGAATCACTCGGAACCTTTCTGAAGTCCGAATATAGTCGTCCAATATATCGATTTTTACGTCTCGACCATTTCGAGACTCCTCGTCATGTCCCCCTTCTCATACGGGACTCCGAACTCCTTCGGTACATCAAAACTCATAAACTCATGATATAATTGTCATCGAAACTTTAAGCGTGCGGACCCTACGGGTTCGAGAACAATGTAGACATGACCGAGACACATCTCCGGTCAATAACCAATAGTGGAACCTAGATGCTCATATTGGCTCCCACATATTCTACGAAGATCTTTATCGGTCAAACCGCATAACAACATACGTTGTTCCCTTTGTCATCGGTATGTTACTTGCCCGAGATTCGATCGTCGGTATCTCAATACCTAGTTCAATCTCGTTACCGGCAAGTCTCTTTACTCATTATGTAATGCGTCATCCCGCAACTAACTCATTATTCACATTGCTTGCAAGGCTTATAGTGATGTGCTTTACCGAGAGGGCCTAGAGATACCTCTCCGACAATCGGAGTGACAAATCCTAATCTCGAAATATGCCAACTCAACATGTTCCTTCGGAGACACCTATAGAGCTCCTTTATAATCACCCAGTTACGTTGTGATGTTTGGTAGCACACAAAGTGTTCCTCCGGTAAACGGGAGTTGCATAATCTCATAGTCATAGAAACATGTATAAGTCATGAAGAAAGCAATAGCAACATACTAAACGATCAAGTGTTAAGCTAACGGAATGGGTCAAGTCAATCACATCATTCTCCTAATGATGTGATCCCGTTAATCAAATGACAACTCATGTCTATGGCTAGGGAACATAACCATCTTTGATCAACGAGCTAGTCAAGTAGAGGCAAACTAGTGACACTATGTTTGTCTATGTATTCACACATGTATTATGTTTCCGGTTAATACAATTCTAGCATGAATAATAAACATTTATCATGAAATAAGGAAATAAATAATAACTTTATTATTGCCTCTAGGGCATATTTCCTTCATAAAGAAACTAGGAGATCCAGGAGTGCCAACTATACCATGCACCATTAAAAGAAACTATGTTAAAACTACTTTATGTGATCTTGGAGCCGGTGTTAGTGTTATGCCTCTCTCTTTATATCGTAGACTTGATTTGAATAAGTTGACACATACTGAAATCTCTTTGCAAATGGCCGATAAATCAACTGCTATACCCGTCGGTATTTTTGAGGATGTGCCTGTTGTGGTTGCAAATGTTACTATTTTAATGGACTTTGTTATTCTTGATATTCCCGAGGATGACAGTATGTCAATCATCCTTGGTAGACCTTTTCTAAATACTGCAGGGGCTGTTATTGATTGCAACAAAGGCAATGTCACTTTTCATGTTAATGGTAATGAGCATACGGTACACTTTCCGAAGAAACAGCCTCAAGTTCATAGTATCAATTCTATTGAAAAAATTTATAGGATTACTATTGGAGGTTTTGAATTCCCTCTTCCTACTGTCAAAAAGAAATATGATATTCTTATTGTTGGGGACATGCATATCCCCATCGAGGTAACCTAGTGTTATTCGAAAATTCTCCAGTTTCACGTTATTCGGAAGAAGTTTGTTAACAAGACTTGATCAACCTTGTTAGTGGATTCCTTTTGATGAGCATGAGATGGGTGAAGTTAGAAAGCACAACTCTCTGTACCCACCTTTTACTTTCTGTTATTTAGATTAAATAAAGCAAAAATAGTATTTTCTGTCTGTTTTCTGAATTATCCTTGCAATAAAAAAATACCCCGGAAATAAAAGTTCTCCAAATGCCCTGAAAATAGAGTATGATTTTTTGTAGAATATTTAAGAATTTCTCGCACTTAGAACACACCAGGGGGACCCACCATTTGGCCATGAGGGCACAGGGCGCGGCCACCCCCTTGGGGCACGCCCCCCTGCCTCGTGGACCCCACATGGACCCCCTCCACTTATTCCAGCACCCACACACTTCATCTTCCTCCAGAAAAAATCATCCCATAGCACAAACCCGTGTTCTAGCTCGTTTTGCTACCATTTTCGATCTCCTTGCTCAAAGCTCCATCCACAAAACTGCTTTGGGGGATTCTTCTTCGGTATGTGATTCCTCCAATGGTCCAATTAGTTTTTATTCTAGTGCTTTATTTATTGCAATTTTTTGCTACTGAGGTGACCTTATTCTTGAGCTTGAATGTCAAATTTATATGGTCCAAAGTAGTTTTAATGCATGATATAGCCTCTAGGCGCTTGTGGGAGTAGTTGCTATCAATCTTGTTGAGTCTGGTTCACTTTTATTTTGAGTCACTAAAAATTTCAGAATTTTTCAGAGAAAGAAAATGATGAAGAGATTGTTGAGGGGCTCCTCGAGCCGAAGCTTGAAGGATAAGCAGAATCAAGAGAATAAAAAGCCCAAATACACTCTTCCTCGCACCGTGGAGGTTTTGTCGTGTGAATGGCCTTGTGATGCATTCTTGAGAGCCGCCGGAATTCACGACGACATTTATTATTGGCTGAGAATGCAGGCCTCACCGACTTCCTCCACGACCAATGTGAACAGTATCTCCTACTCACTAATATTTTCGTGCAAAACTTTTACTTCCATGCTAGAAAATCACCACCTTCAGTGGAGTTTTATTTATATGATGAGTTTAAGGAGATGTCACTATATGATTTTTGTGTAGTTTGCAAACTGCCCTTTGCGGGCAGCATTGAGGAACCACATCCTAGTGATGTGGATGGATTTATTGATCAAATTGTTGTAGGGGAAACGAGAGAAGTTTCAGATGCAAGGACTACTAGTATACATTTTCCTGTTCTACGTTACTTTGCAATATTTGCTAGTAGATGCTTAATTGGTTGCGGGAACAGTGGGAACCTTAGTGCTCCAGACCTTACTATTTTGCGCCATGCTTTATTTCGTGATACAACCTTCAGTTTATGCGCTATTGTTGCTAAATGGTTAAGTCTGAATCATACAAAGAGCCCCATCTTTGGAGGTATCTTTGCTTCACGCCTTGCTAAACACTTTGAGATACCTATTAGGCATCATGAGAAAGAGGAAAAGTTGCTGCCCGCTATTTTTCTAGACTATAAGAGTATGGTGGCACATGAATTTATTGTTAAAAATAAGAAGAAGATACTTAAGTATAACTTGATATTTGCTAAAACTAAGTGTGAGACTATTGTCTTGCCCGCACCCTCTTTGTTTAACATACTTTCAGGCACGTACCTCATCCTGCCCGAGGACATTTATGCATACTCGGAGCTGACACAGGTCCTAGAGCCTGAGCCAGAGCCACCATTTGACCCATGTCGGGAGTGTTTATCATTGGGATCCAGAGAAGCTCGCTAACCAGTGGCACCCCGAGGACCCTCCTCAGCACACCAGAGAGGGTCGCGTCGATCCGTGGGCATAGACCAACTTAGGCCAAAAGCCTAAGCTTGGGGGAGTACGTATTTCTTACCGGCATTACATTCATGTTCACACGCTCATTCCAGTTGTCGGTGTTCTTACTTTTTCTTTGTACTATCCATGCTAGATTATTTTCTTTTCTTGCTTTCTTATTGTGTGTTTGAAAAACTTTGAGAAAAAACCAAAAAAATTAATTGTAGCTTTTAGCTAGTTTACTTTCCATGCTTGTAGTAGTAGTACTATTAAAAGAAAACCCAAAAAGATTTCCTGTTCTTCTTTTGCTTGTTGGGAGCTTTCCCGTGTAAATAGTTTTAGTTTTCTTTGAATTTCTTTTCTTTTCTTTGGGGGTCAAGAGGAGAAGACCACGATGAAAATGTTGAGTGGCTCTCGTCTGCATTATTGTTGATCTAACCAAGATCCCATATTACCTTGTCTTCTCCTTTGTATTAAATGCTTGCAGATTCCAGCTTAGTCCAATGCACATGCACTATTATTATTATCCACACCGTTCGGTCGTGCGAGTGAAAGGCAATAATGACGATATATGATGAAATGATTGAGATGAGAGAAGCTGGTATGAACACGACCTATCTTCTTTTTGTAAATATGATTAGTTCATCGTTCCTGATTTAGCCTATTATGGATGAAACGTGTTTGCAATGAAAATTAGAGATTATAGTTGCTCATGCCATGCTTAATTAGCTAGGAGTTTATAATGGCTTACCTTGCGTGCCAACATGCTATTAAAACGGTTGTGATGTGGTATGATAGGGTGGTATCCTCCTTTGAATGATTCGAGTGGCTTGACTTGGCACATGTTCACACATGTAGTTAAAACAAAATCAACATAGCCTCCACGATATTTATGTTCATGGTAATTTATATCCTACTCATGCTTGCACTCATTGTTGGTTAATTTTAATGCATGTTCATGACTGTTGTCGCTCTCTAGTTGGTCGCTTCCTAGTCTCTTTCTATCCTTCACTTGTACTAAGCGGGAATACTGCTTGTGCATCCACATCCATAAACCCCAAAATTGTTCTATATGAGTCCACCATACCTTCCTATATGCAGTATTTACCTGCCGTTCCAAGTAAACTTGTATGTGCCAAACTGTAAACCTTCAAATGAAATTCTGTTTTGTATGCTCGAATAACTCATGTACTGGCTGTCTATATCTTCCATGCTAGGTGGGTTATTCTCACGATGAGTGAACTCCGCTCATCATTCACGAGAAAATGGCTGGTAACCGGGATGCCCAGTCCCATGCTTAAATCAAATCAAAATAATTGCAAGCAAAACTCCCCGAGGATTGTTGTTAGTTGGACGGTACCCATTGTTTCGGGCCAGCCATGGAATGTGCTCGTTGGTGGTGGGGGAGTATAAACTTTACCATTATGTTTGGGAACCGCCTATAATGTATGTAGAATGGAAGACATCGAGATCTCTTGGTTGTTATGTTGACAATGAAAGTATGCCGCTCAAAATATTATTTATCTCTGTTTCAAAACTCGAGCTCTGGCACCTCTGCGAATCACCTCTTCCCTCTGTGAAGGGTCTATCTATTTACTTTTATGTTGAGTCATCATCCTCTTATTAAAAAGCACCAATTGGAGAGCACCGCTGTCATTTGCATGCATTGCTATTAATTTACATTGAGTATGACTGTGACTGGATCTCTTTTGCCATGAATTACAATGTCTAGTCAGTCCTTGATCTTCAGGGTGCTCTGCATTTATGTTTTGCGGTCTCAGAAAGGGCTAGCGAAATACCATCTTGTTATATCATATTATGATTGTTTTGAGAAAGTGTTGTCATCCGAGATTTATTATTTTTGCTCGCTAGTTGATTATGCCATTGATGTGAGTAATCGTGAGACCTAAGTGTTATTGTGAATATGGTTAGTTCATAATCTTTGCTAAAAACTTGAATGCTGACTTTACATATTTGCAACAACAAGATCAAGCAGAGTTTGTAAAAGTTTTCTTTATCACTTTCAGTTTGTCAACTGAATTGCTTGAAGACAAGCAAATGTTTAAGCTTGGGGGAGTTGATACGTCTCCAACGTATCTACTTTTCCAAACACCTTTGCCCTTGTTTTAGACTCTAACTTGCATGATTTGAATGGAACTAACCCAGACTGACGCTATTTTCAGCAGAATTGCCATGGTGTTATTTTTGTGCAGAAATAAAAGTTCTCAGAATGACCTGAAACTCCACGGAGACACGTTTTGGAATTAATAAAAAATATTGGTGAAAGAATCAACATGAGGGGGCCCACACCCTGTCCACGAGGGTGCAGGGTGCGCCCACCCCTGGGCGCGCTCCCTGCCTCGTGGGCCCCCTGGACCTCCACCGACCTTAACTCCAACTCCATATATTCACGTTCGGGGAGAAAAAGTCGGAGAGAATGATTCATCACGTTTTACGATACGGAGCCGCCGCCAAGCCCTAATCTTCCTTGGGAGGGCTGATCTGGAGTCTATTCGGGGCTTCAAAGAGGGGAATCCGTCGCCATCATCATCATCAACCATCCTTCATCACCAATTTCATGATGCTCACCACCGTGCGTGAGTAATCCCATCATAGGCTTGCTGGACGGTGATGTGTTGGATGAGATTTACCATGTAATCGAGTTAGTTTTGTTAGGGTTTGATCCTTGGTATCCATTATGTTCTACGATTGATGTTGTTATGACTTTGCCATGCTTAATGCTTGTCACTAGGGCGCGAGTGCCATGATTTCAGATCTGAACCTATTACGTTTTCATGAATATATGTGAGTTCTTGATGCTATCTTGCAAGTCAATAGTCACCTACTACGTGTTATGATCCTGCAAACCTCGGAGTGACAATAGTCGGGACACTTCCCGGTGATGACCGTAGTTGAAGGAGTTCGTGTATTCACTAAGTGCTAATGCTTTGGTCCGGTACTCTATTAAAAGGAGGCCTTAATATCCCTTAGTTTCCAATAGGACCCCGCTGCCACGGGAGGGTAGGACAAAAGATGCCATGCAAGTTCTTTTCCATAAGCACGTATGACTATATTCGGAATACATGCCTACATTACATTAGTGAACTGGAGCTAGTTCTGTGTCACCCTATGTTATAACTGTGGCATGATGAATTGCATCCGACATAATTATCCATCATTGATCCATTGCCTATGAGCTTTTCACATATTGATCTTTGCTTAGTTACTTCTCCATTGCCACTGTTGCGTTTACTACTAAACTGCTACTGTTACTTTTGCCACCGTTACCGTTACCTCCATACTACTTTGCTACAAAATACTTTGTTGCAGATATTAAGTCTTTCAGGTGTGGTTGAAGTGACAACTCAACTGCTAATACTTGAGAATATTCTTTGGCTCCCCTCGTGTCGAATCAATAAATTTGGGTTGAATACTCTACACTCGAAAATTGTTGCGATCCCCTATACTTGTGGGTTATCATACACACATGCAAAGATAACTCCATCAAGTTCAAAACATGCATACATATCCAACAATAGATAAATCAAGTTCACACATGCATAGATAACTTCATCAAATGCATACATATCCAACAAATTCAAAACCAAAACTAAGTTCACGAGTGCATAGAAGGTAACAAAGTTGCACATTCACACCAAACACAACCATATTGTTCATCAACATAAAGTTCGCAACCATGAGCTCCACCGCTAAGAACATAGCATGTACGTCCACCGTTGATGGAATCCTCTTTGCAAACCTACAAGTTCATTACGACAAGCATGAGTTTTCGAGCTTAAAATGCTAGCGATCGATAAAGTTCAAAGTGAAACTAAGTTGTGAGCACTATATATACATCAATAAGGCAAAAGCATGCATTTCCAAATTAAAAGTTGTGAGCACTAGATCAAGGTTTCATGCATTCTCGTGGATTTAAGAAATGAAAGCAAAATGGCACATGCATCGGAAAAATACCTGGCTGGTGCGCATGCGATCACACGACTCCCTCCCGCCTGCTTGATGTGGGGGGGGGACTAGCCATGAACCTTCCTGCGTGACTGCCCAGTTTGTGAGGGAGGTGCCACATCAATGTTTTGCACTAGGTATTTAAACATTAGGCCACCCTTTCGTTGATATATCTTGGCCGCAGGCAGGGCGGTGCGGTCTCGGGCCCTTCCTGGGGCGGTTTTCGATGCCGCGACCATCCGTGGGCCTGGGTGGTCTATGACGTTGACCGGATGCTAGGGGGTTTTGACTGGGAGATATTCCTCTTGTTTTGTGTCACGGCAGGTCATGCCAACATGCCAAACCAGGTTGGCGTGCATGCGATCACAGGACTCCCTCCCCCTGCTCAATGTGGGGGGACTACAACCCTACGACTTGAACCTTCGTGCGTGACTGTCCAGTTTGTGAGGGAAGTGCCACATCAATGTTGTGCACTGGATATTTAAACATCTGGCCACCCTTTCGTTGATATATCCCGGCCCCACGCATGCCGGTGCGGTCTCCGGACCCTCCCTGGGGCGGTTTTTGACGCCGCAACCATCCGTGGGCCTGGCCGGTCTACGGCGTTGACCGAATGCTAGAGGGGTTTGATTGGGGGATATTCCTCTTGGTTTGTGTCACGGCAGGTCATGCCGACATGCCAGACCAGGTTGGCACGCATGCGATCACAGGACTCCCTTCCCCCACTCGATGTGGGGGGACTACCACCCTACATTCCGAACCTTCCTGCGTGACTGTCCGGTTCGTGAGGGAGGTGCCACATCAATGTTGTGTACTGAGTATTTAAACATCAGGCCGCACTTTCATTGATATATCCGGGCCTCACGCGGGCCGGTGTGGTCACCGGGCCCTCCCTGGGGCGGTTTTCGACGCCGCGGCCATCCGTGGGCCCGCGCGGTCTACGGCCTTGATCAGGTGCCAGAGGGGTTTGACTGGGGGATATTCCTCTTGTTTTATGTCATGGCAGGTCAGGCCGACATGCTAGACCAGGTTGGAGCGCATGCGATCACATGATTCCCTCCCGCCTGCTCGATGTGGGGGGACTGCCACCCGACGTCTTGAACCTTCCTGCGTTACTGTCCGGTTTGTGAGGGAGGTGCCACATCAATGTTGTGCACTAGGTATTTAAACATCACACCACCCTTTCATTGATATGTTTGGGCCTCACCCAGGCCGGTGCGGTCTCCGGGCCCTTCCTTGGGCGGTTTTCGACGCGGCGGCCATCCGTGGGCCCGTGCGGTCTATGGCGTTGACTGGATTCTAGAGGGGTTTGACCGGGGGATATTACTCTTGTTCTGTGTCACGACAGGTCATGCCGACATGCCAGACCAGGTTGGAGCGCATGCGATCACACGACTCCCTCCCGCCTGCTCGATGTGGGGGGACAACCACCCGACGTCCTGAACCCTCCCGCGTGACTGTCCGGTTTGTGAGGGAGGTGCCACATCAATGTTGTGCACTAGGTATTTAATCATCAGGCTGCCCTTTCGTTGATATATCCCGGCCCCACGCGGGCCGGTGCGGTCTTCGGGCCCTCCCTGGGGCGGTTTTCGATGTCGCGGCCATCCGTGGGCCCGCGTGGTCTATGATGTTGACCGGATGCCAGAGAGGTTTGACCGGGGTTTATTCCTGTTGTTCTGTGTCACGACAGGTCATGCCGACATGCCAGACCAGGTCGGAGTGCATGCGATCACACGACTCCCTCCCGCCTGTTCGATGTGGGGGGACTAGCACCCTACGTCTTGAACGTTCCCGCGTGATTGTCCGGTTTGTGAGGGAGGTGCCACATCAATGTTGTGCACTGGGTATTTAAACATCAGGCCACCCTTTCGTTGATATATCTCGGCTCCACGCAGGCCGGTGCGGTCTCCGGGCCCTCCCTAGGGCGGTTTTCGACGCCGTGGCCATCCGTGGGCCTTGGCGGTCTACGACGTTGACCAGATGCTAGAGGGGTTTGACTGGGGGGGTATTTCTCTTGTTCTGTGTCACGGTAGGTCATGCCGACAGGCCAGACCAGGTTGGCGCGCATGCGATCACATGACTCCCCCCTGCTCGTTGTGTGTGTGTGTGGGGGGGGGGGACTACCACCCTATGTCCTGAACCTTATTGCTTAGGTTTTTGATGCCGCGAGCATCCTTGGACCCGCACGGTTTTCGACACTTGTATCATAGTCCTCTTAGATATATGTGGGGGTAAACACACGATGTAACCTATGCCAACATAATAGCAGAGGCACGCAGGGGGAGCCGACGGTCCGTGCCGGCGCCCTGTTGGACGGTGTGCTTTATTGTGACGGTGTCACGGGGAGGAGAGCCCGTAGTCAGGCCCCGGGGATGTATCTGAATGGGTGAATCTCGTTAACAAATCTCGGTGTCGTTTTCATGTGATTGCTTTTAGTCCTCGGTAGATCGACTACACGTCTCATATTTTTCTAACACCGATGAAATGGGATCGAAAGTGCGATGAAACTAGCCTAGACAGAATGTGTGAGAAACAGGGGGAAGGAAAAGAAATGCAACAAGTAATTGTAAGTCCAACTCACCACTCTAATAATTTTTTGCACTACATATATTTTGTGCATGGTAAGCCAAGTGCATTTTTTCGGGTACTCGGCTTACGACCACCGCCGTCACGGAGCCGTTAGCGGACAACGCGCGGGCCACGTGGAAATTACGTTTGCCGTGTCTCTCTTGTAAGCCGAATACTTTTTTGCTGCACCTATGGCTTATCGGTGAGTAAGCCGTGAATATTGTGTAAGCCGAGTGTCGTCATACTGGGTCCACGGTGTACAGAGTGGTAAGCCGTGTATTCTTCTTTTGTCGTGTGTCTTATTGTGCATACCCGGCTTACGTGGAAAGAAGCCGTGAGCCCGTGCTTTAATACTCGGCTTACTTCTTGATACTAGTCGGCGTGTTTTTTTCTGTAGTGTTACTATCACTTGTCAGGGATCTCGAAACTAAAATTTTCGTTAAAGGTTCATCTAGAAATGTGCATTACTCATCATCTGTGAGGTTTCGTGGGAAAATAAGAGCAGATTAATGGCAGTTTAAAGGATCTGCTGCACACAATGAGTTAATCTTTCAACAAACGTTACAGAAGTGAGAAAAGTACATACAGAAAAGCAATTTGTCCCCTTTCCCCTTCTACAGTGAGGAAAGAGGCGAAAGGAGAGGAGCCTCGTTTCTTCCCCGTTTCCCCGGCGTCGCCGTGGGTTCTCCTCCCCTCCCCCGGCCGTCCTGGAGGGGGGGAGGGTGGACGAACCCCGGATCTATGTGTCCGGCGTGTAAATAGGGTGAGGAGAGTGGTTTCGGGCGGTGGTGTGCTCGTGGGAGCGGCCCCGGCGTGGTTGAGAATAAGTTCCCCTCGTTCCTGGCTCCCTCTCGGCGTCGTGGTTCATGGCGTTGGTGGATCGGTGGGGATTCGGTGTCATGGTGATGCGGTCGAGGCGTGGGCGACGACATCGCATCAGAATATTTTTCCCTTGGCTCCGTCTATGCTTCGTCGGTTCTCTGCCGATGAGGAGCGTGTAGGGTGTATCCAGGTGTGGCGGCGTCGCCGATTTCACCATGGAGGTTTTGTTCCTCCGGCAGCGTCGTCCTCGTGGCAACCTCGGCTCCTAGCTTGCTGTGTGGCCGGATGGATGGTTGGAGCTCGCTGCTGGGAGTTTGGCCTGGTGGTGTTGCTTATTTGCTACCGTCCCCTTGGTTGGTTATTCTGCGGGCTGTGTTGCCGGCGATGTCCGGCGTTTCCAGCTCGATTGCCTGCCCAGGTCGGGTGTGTCTCTCGCCGACGACCCTTCCTCGACGCCAATGCCTCGCTGTTCCGGCGAGCAACTAATGCGGCGACGTTAACAAGTTTGACTTCGGTCCCCTATCAGCCTATGCTGGCGACTTAGCGGCTGCTCTTTTGCTCTTCGTCACCCTTCGATCTCCGATGGTGCGACGGCGAGGCGAAGAACGGCGGCGGATTTGTTTCTGCAGGAAGCTTCCCAGGGACCTTGCTGTATTTTTTGATTTCGCTTGAGTGTTTTCTGCTTCAGGGGACAACTGTCCCATATCCGGTTGTTTCCAAAATGTTGCCTTTGTAATCCTTGCTTAATTAATCAGATATGGTTTTTCAAAAAAAAAAGAAAAAGAAAAAAAGAAAACAATTTGTAGGCATACCGCAGTCTGCAGTACAGCGGACAATTTTTTTCAGCATTTCTATTTTCCTCTTATGATGAAAAAAAATATATTTTAGCCGAGATCAGTGGCGAATGTCACAGAATTGAACTTAGGATTTCATTTTCGAATTCCAGCGAACAGGTCCCAGCTAGAACGAAATCCCTCCCCAGACCCTATCATTTGGGTGGATTTGACGGACCCTCCCGATCCCGTCCCCTCTCCTCCTCCTCCTCCTCCACCCGCCGCCACCCTCTGCTCCTCCACCCGCCGCCACCCTCTCCTCCGGCCAGATCGCCCTGTCGCTCCGTCTCGATTCCTTTCCTCTGCCAAGGTAGACCCGTCTCGGTCCCTCTCCTCCGCCCAGATCGCCCCATCCCGGTCCATCTCCTTCGCCGAGGACGACATCCCTCTCCTCCGGCAAGGTCGCCGCCGGTAAGGCTTCTCCTCTGACTCTCCTGCCCACTACCTTCTATTGCATCTCGCAACCCTAACCAGTTCACTCGATCGACAGCAGGTCCTCGTCCTCGTCAATCCCTTCTCATCCACTGCAATCTTTTGCCGGATCCGTCCACCCTTTGCCGCCTCTACTGCAGATCGATCCTGTGGCACCGCCCTGCAGATCCCGACCTCCAAGCCAAGACCTAGTTCCACCTTCGGCACCTTGCAAGGTATAAGCTCCGTCCATGGCTTGGCTTCTTAATTAAAGAAGATCTTGGATACATTAACAACTACTAGTACTAGCTGCTGATGCACTTGATTGAGAAGTGGCTCCATTGGCTGCTTAATTTCTGCATATGCATGATTGACACCATTATACCATAATAAGGCTGTCATAATTCTGAGGATTATCTCAAGTTTCAGTACTAGTAGAAACTTGAACCTGAGCATACAGCTTCGTGCCAGCTAGACTCATGTTTTCACAGTAATCATCCAGGTAGGTAATTCCTTGGTAAGTACTACCGGTCATTAGATTCCACCTGTGGTCTAAAACCAAATGAATACGCCCGCCAGAACCACCAGCATGACTTTCAGGATTTCTCAAGTTAAGCCGCTAGCCAACTGAAGCATATTTTGAATGGTTATTTTTTGACAGTAAACCGTAGGGGAGGCCCCCAAAAGTGTATAATTTTTGCAAAGGGTAACTATGGCCAGATTGTCATAAAGAGTTAAGCAAATGCTGACGTTTTGTCTGCATCTTCATCAGCCATTCAGCCCACAAGAATGGCAGGCTGCTCAAAGATTGTAACAAAATTCTAAACTTAGAATAGAAGAGTAAATTTGTAATGGTGACAACACAGAGTCCGTTAAGAGGAGTCCGTTAAGAGAGACCTGAAGGATTGGAGTATCGACAAAGAGCTAGCTATGGACAGGGGTGCGTGGAAGCTTGCTATCCATGTGCCAGAGCCATGAGTTGGTTGCGAGATCTTATGGGTTTCACCTCTAGCCTACCCCAACTTGTTTGGGACTAAAGGCTTTGTTGTTGTTGTTGTTGTTGTTGTTGTTGTTGACAACACAGAGTGCGCATTCAACACATACAACATTAAGTAAAAACAAATTTGGGAAATAGCCTCCAGATTTGTACTTAGATATGGATCAGAACCGCCAAACCTAATCGTAGTCTATGCAGCACCTTGCCTCCTTCATGATCAACAAAAGAATCTGCATATGTACAGGATCTGCATATGTATCATCACTAGTGATACAAAGGTGTTTTGTTTTATGAGAGTCCAGGAAGATTAAGATTGGCCCCCCTTGTCATAGTTTTTTGTTCTTCTTGTTGTTGCTTATTCCTCTTCAATTTTTGTTCTTACTTCTTTTATTTTTCAGAAATCCTGAAAGCATTCTGCAAGTGTGTAAACTAGATTTCTACCAATCTTCTTAAATCATTCTCATTTCCTAAATCTCCTTGAAAAGATGCTATGGTCTCAGAAAGCACTTGACGAACGGCTCTAACGATAAAATCCTGCACACAAATAAAGCGAAGCAATTAAAACATGGCAGCTAGCTAATAGTATGCATGTCAGAACCAATAATTCAATGCTCTTAAAAATCGTTATATAATGAGAAATATATCCATTTCTAGCATTATTAGTAAGAAATTGCAATAAATATTAGGATGTAATAACTAGAATACTCATCGATATTTACCTGGGTATGATATGAGGAATACTGCCTTTTAGTATGGCAACTCCTGGTGGGAACTGTATCAGCAAAAGAAGATTTATCTCTGTCTAGATTCAGGTTCTCCCACTCCCTGCATTCATTCCTTAAGTTAAGAATTGTAAGAAGAAATTGCGCAATTTCATACTCCTCTAACAAGGAATCCTTAATTGCTCCTGAAATAGAGGTGCATGCATCGGATAATAATATATAATGACAAGTGAAACACTAAACTTCGTAGGAGTCTTTACCTGTCAAAACTAGCCTGGGACCAGATTCGTCATTAGCAAATATAGGAGATAGAACACCAGGAGTGTCTAACACATATATATTTGGATGACTAGCAACCTGAAAACTAGAAACTTCCTGTTGTTAAGATTTAAATGACACATCACAATCATATAAATAGTTCCCGAGCCATGGCATATTGATGGTAGCAGACACAAGAAGTTTATAGGTCACCAATCTTATTTGTGCTAGTAGGCTAAAAAGGACAAACTACGCTCGCCAAAGATACTACACAACAATGCGTCAAACCTTAGATATAGTGTTTATGTCAGATCATGACACCATTGTAAAACAAATCAACATGTTTATTTGTCCAAATATACCCCCACGACCACCAAGCCCATCCAATAAAACAATAATCTCATTGACAACAAAATTTTGTAACTGTGTACTTTGTGGTATGTACAATCGTCTTGAAGCAATGAACTTATTTTTCGCTTAATTCTTGGAGCATGCCTGACAAATGATAATGTTAGCTTCTCAATTAACCTTGGATTTCGAGTCGCGCGACTAGTCGTCGACTATTCGATGAGTCGCAAAAAAATGTTGACTCAACTTGGTGTCGACTCATGACTCGAGTCGCGACTAGTCGCAACTGCAGGCTCGACTTTTTCCGAGTCGCTACCCTAGAACGACTCATCCAAGTCGTGACTCGAAAACCATGCAATTAACCCATTGCCTCATGTTTTCCGCAAAACAAAACAAAAAACCATTGCTTTATGTTATTAGGTTTATACAAATGAATTTGACATATGCAGTTGATCCAACAAACAACACTAACATGGAGTTCGTGTAAATTCAACCGTAATACAACATATGAGACTTAGGTTTATGTGATTGTGTGAGCCATGAGGCGTCTGGCCTCGGGCTCTTGCACTCTCGTACTTTTCGCCTCTCACGCTTCATGTTGTGTGCTCATTAAGGCCCTAATTGGAATAAATAAATTTGTAGAAAATTTGTAGGATTGAATTTATATAGGGAAAATTCCAACAGTTCAGTTTGGAATGAAGAAATGGCTCCCCAAGATTTATGTGATGGAATGAGGAGCAACCAATATGAATTCTGAAGGAAAAAAACATGTGGTTTTATCTCATGTTTTCTTTTCCTTATGTCTAGAATTTCCACATTTATCGTGTGCAGTATCCGAACGAAAGTTTTGGAGTACTGCTTTGTATTTGATTGGATTCATGTAAGGTGTTTTTTTTTGCGAAAAGGATCCAGATAAATTCATGCTATATGACATCTCTATTTCTTCAGTTTTTCTTTTATTGCGTTTTTTAGTTCACATGTTCCAATCAGGACATAACTTTAAGTGAAATGGTAGCAATAATACATGGCGAGTTAAAGACATGACTACTTCGTAAGCAATGAAGTATGAAAAATTGTGGAAATAGGAGATAATGTGTGGTACACGAGTGGGGTTGATCGTTGATTGGAATCCCCCAAAAGCAGGTATAGAGTGATCCAATGCCGCCAGTTCTTGAACACGTATCAATCAACATGGCTCTCTCACACCGTAAAAATAAAGATGCTCACATAAGGCGGAAATCCGTCCATTGATCACTCCACATCATATTCAACTGACGAGGTGTAACATGTTAATTTTTTTTGTGAGGAAAACCTGTAGTATGTCAAGTTTATTTTTTTGAGAACAAAGTATAATATGTTTGATTTTTTTAAGTTTTTTTGTTGAGGTAAGTATAATACTACTACATTAAGTTTTTTTGGGAGAAGTATAATACGTTAATTTTTTTGAGGCACAGTATAATACGTTAAGCTTTTCTTGACGGGTGTATAATACGTTAAGTTCTTTGGAGAGAAGTATAATACGTTAAGTTTTTTTTTTGAGAGATGTATAATACGTTAAGTGGAACGCAGACAGTTTAACTGCGCAGGTGGCCTTGGAAGCTTGAGCCCATGACGATAGGTTCAACCCATTAGCTGACGCGATAATTCTTTTGGGTCTTACTCTACGGCCCAACGCAGTATCAAGCACTCCCGCCTCATCCGGCGTCTGCAATGGCAAGAGCAGCGGCGGCGGAGGCCTTCTCGCGGTGCCTGGGTGCGGCCGTGCGTGGCCTCTCCGGCGCCTGGTACAACCATCATATGGCCGCCGCCATCCGCGCCCGACTCCCCCTTGTTGACCTCGTCCTCGAGGTCCGTGACGCCCGCGTACGTTCGCCGCAACCACCACCGTCCTTCTTGTTCCCCTCTCCACCTTTCAGACGAGACGGGATTCGACTAACAACTCACAAGCTCGTGGATTCTCCCGCTCCCTCGCAGGTACCTGCCACCTCGGCGTTCGAGCTTCTCCACCACCTCTCCCTGGATGAGCCAGACGTGCGTCGGCTCGTCGCGCTCAACAAGGCCGACCTGTGTGGGAGCTTTCAACACTCTGTACGCCCCTTTTCGATCACAAGTATGACACCGAGATTCTATAAACTGAACTTTACAACAAAAATTCAATTTCCACACATATTTCATGGTTGATAAAAAATACTACTCCCTCTGTTTTTAAATACAATGCCACTATCAAAAATACAATTTGCATCTATACAAGGCTACTATCTCTTACCGAGAAGAATTGATTAGATTTTTGCCTCGCACGATGGTGCCTATTAATGAATACGTTGCATGCAGCAATAGAGAAAGAGGCACCACATGCAAAATGTTTAATTAGCCCGGAACCTGAGAGGTTTTCGGTTTTCCACACAATTAATGGTGCTATTTATTAGTTGGCTTTGTTTTCTTGGTATCTAAAAAATGAGATAGTGGCCTTGTATACAAAAACGGAGGGAGTACAAATTATGAACAACAAAAACGGAGGGAGTATAAATTATGAACAAAATTGGTGTTTTTGGACTGGCATCCTATGTTAGATTACCACTTTAA
This sequence comes from Triticum timopheevii, assembly GCA_963921465.1. NCBI lineage: Eukaryota > Viridiplantae > Streptophyta > Magnoliopsida > Poales > Poaceae > Triticum > Triticum timopheevii. The sequence continues at coordinate 346,003,812 of OY997270.1, read as the reverse complement.
ATTTTACCATTTGTTTGGCTGGATTACTAAACTGCCTATAGTTATGAAGAAATTTCAAATCCTTGTGAACACCATGAACAGTTTGGCCCACATTTACGCCATAGTATATGTTCGATCAGAAGCAAGCTGCATGATTCAAGACAGTGCAGCAGTGCAGGCAAAGATGCAACAGGGCAAGCAGCATGGATCTGGTCCCTTCGAGTCAACAAGGTGCAGGTGATGCTCGGATGTGGGCTCTCTTGAACATATAAACGGAGTTGCGATTCTTAACTGTTGCACCAAACGGTCCCATTAGATAATGAGCCCGTTCTAATAAAATCAATCCAGCAAGCTAACGAATCTCACCAAGAAGTTGCTGTAAGATGGGCACCCATAAAAGTTTAAAAACTGTTCAACCTCAACAATCTGCGGCGTTTAGAATGACAAAATGCCACAGGTGGATTTCTCCTACCTCGCACGAACAGTGGCAGACTAACGGCAAGTTCGGCAATCCTCCACTCCAAAAACTAAAAATCCCAACCCCATTAACACATTTTGGAAGTTGGCAAGACTTTCGGCTGCCAGCTCCAACTCCTCGCTTGTGTCATACTTGTGATTTAACTGCTAATAAATTGTTCTTTTGATGTTGCTTTTGATCAGAGTTTAATATTGTTTAATGTACTAAATATTTCATTTCTGTCTTCATAGTTGCTGAAGTTCAAATTAGGCAATGGATCTGGACACAGAGAATCGTCTAGCTTCATTACTCCTTGAAGAAGCACGGAGATTACAGTCAGAGGCTGACAGGGAAGGTGTTCATGCATATCTGCGAAAGCCCAATGTTAGGCATCGTCCAAACTCCCGGTTCCTCACAGCCACAGTTCGTGGAGTTCAACAAGGTTAGCATCATGTTTCTTTTACATTATCCTTGCCTCCTTGTGTTGATTACCTGATCAAAGCAGCTGTAATCATGCTTTTTACTGAAGAAATGTTTTTTTATGTCCTTGAAACCTTCTCATTAGGAGAATTCACACAAAACTAATCACAACAATTGAAGGCAGTTACAAATTTGCAATCATGTAGGCACCACTTTAAATTGCTTCCTCTAACTCGAGGTGGTTAACTAAATATGCATTAATGACTACTTTATAAGTATTTTTGAACCGGAAGTGTAAATCTGTGCGCGAGCATAGATGCTCGGCTTATCTCGCACGTTGTTTCTCTCCTACATTCGTGAAGGTTCTGGTACTGTACCTTGTATAAAGATCGGTATTTATGTCCTCCTTCACTGTTGATCTGGCCCACATTGGTTGCTGAGAGCAACTCCAGCCGTTCGGCCCACTGGCGGCTCGAAAAATCGCCGCCTGGGGCGAACCGGCGCTAAAATCGGCCTGGGGCCGATCGGGGTCCCAGCTGCCGCCCCCAGGGTCGCCCCTAGGCGCCTATTTCAAACTGTTCAAAAATGAATTTGGCTAAAATTCGGCAAGCAGGACATAAACTTCGGCGACTTAAAGCAGTTTTTACATAGCAAACTTAAAATTTACTAATAAAAAAAAACAAGGCCGCGACTACAGGCCGAAGAACTCGCTGAACACGACATAGTCGCAGCCGTCGTCGTCGTCCTTCTCCTTCACGCGGACGCCATTGCTGGACCCCTGCCCGGGGTCGCCCTGGCGGACCGGCGGCGGCGGCGCGTTGTCGTCACTGTCGTCGAGAACGACGACTCCCTCGTCGCGGCCCCGGCGACGGGTGGCGATCTCCTTAGGGCGCGGCGCTGGCGCTCCAACTCCAGCTGCGCCCAGTCCTCCCGCGCTCACTTCATGGCCGCCGCGTCGTCGAGCCCCGGCTCCGTCTTGACGCCGGCGAGACCCGGCTCCGTCTTCGGCTTGACGAGGCGGGGAGGAGCTGAGGAGGAGCCGCGCCCGCCCATGTTGATGACGATGCCGGCGCTGTGGGTGCGGCGGCGTCTCCGCTGGCTCGGCCTTGACACTAAAGAGCGCCGGCGACCCGGAGGAGTGCGAGGAGGAGCAGGAGGAGGAGGTCCTCCTCGACATCCATTGGCCGCGGCTCCGGCGGGGGACTGGGGCTGCAGGGTACGTCAACGGCGGCTCGTTGCCGCCCTCGAGGTGCTGGAGGACGGCGTGGAGCGTGCGGCTGGGGGCGCCCCACCACAGGCGGCGGCCGTCGCTGTTCTTGGTGCTCCGCACCAGAGGAGCGTTGTTGGTGGAGGCCAGTTGCGCCTCATGGTTGCCGGCGGCGTACTCCGGGAGGGCCAACTGCTCCTCCGTCAGCGATACCCGCACGCGCTCGACCTTGTCGTTGAAGTAGTCAGGGCGCGTCACGTCGGGCAGCGGGGGCACGGGGATGCTCCCGGCGCTGAGCCTCCACCGCCCCGGCGCACGCATGTCGGGAGGCGCTTGTATGTTGGCTTCGAACAGGAGGTGGGCCTCCCACTCGTGCAGCGAGCGGCGGCCGAAGCCATTGGCCGCCGCCCCATCACCGGGGAACCTCTCGCCCGTTGTTTGCGGCGGCTTTGAACGGGGAGAGAGAGGGGAAAGAGTTTGCCGGTGGCGCTGTGCACGGGGAGAGAGGGAGGGGCTGCGGGCGGGTGCGTCCTCCGGCGAGGGAGGTGCTTTATCTAGTGCGTCCTCCGGCGAGGGAGGTGCTTTATCTAGCGGCGGGGGGAGGTGGGGCGGCGGCATGTGTGTACGCGTGGCGCGAGGGGGCGCGTCGTCGCACCGCGCCGGCCCATGAGGAATCAATGGAAGGCTGACCGGCGGCAGCCTTGTCATTGATTCCCCGCGGGAAACAGAGGCGTTGTGAGGACGACGAGGCGGGGGTCGCTGACTTGGCCGGCCTGCTGTTCGTTCGCGCCAAAAGCGAATGCCCCGGCGCCCCCGGCGCGCCGGGTTCGGCCTGGGTCAGCCGGCACCAATTTCGGGCCTAACCGGCGAAAAAAGGGCTCCTGGGGGCGCGACTGGGCCTGTTTTCGGGCGCCGGCGCAAACAAATCGCCTTGGAGGGGGCCTATTGGGGGCATGGCTGGCGCGGCTGGAGCGGCTGGAGTTGCTCTGAGTTATTGTGCTGGATACCCACAGATGTCTTCTGGCCCAGACGTTGTTTCACGGTGGGCCATCTGCACCTTTCTCCACCATCCTGAGCAGTCCCATAAAAAATATCCCAGAAACAACTTCACTTCCACCAGCAACTTTCCCCTTGATTTCTTGCCGGGACAAGGTCATCAACTTTGTCTCTCACACCCAGATCTACAAGTGCGTCAAGAAAGATCCCTTGCCACAAATCTATATGTCATGACTTGATTATAGCCTAAATCTTGTCCCTGCTAACCTTATCAGTACATGCACTCCACAGACTGGTCTGTGTGGTTTTTCAGATGGCCTGAAGGCTACGTCGCCTAGCTCGAATGCCATCCCGTCGCCCAGCAAGACCAAGCTCAGCAGCCTCCGGTAGGTGCACATCAAGCTGCACCTTCGAACTGCTTCGCCTCTCCAATCTCCTGGTTTGCAATGGAAAAGTTGAGGAACTCTCTCCGTCCCTACTAACCAGAAAGCTGTTTTTCTGTTCCATGAACTAGATTAAAGCAAACGTTACGAGCCGTGGCTCACCAGCAGTCTCCAACGGAAGTAACAATGACTCGCACGCCCCACGGACGTCTGCCGTTTTCCTGCCCCACAGAACATGACACCAGCTTACGTATGCCAAACAAAAGCACATTTAATACCGCTCAGTATTTCCCAGGTAAAAGAACTGGAGCAGATCGTGAGGCAACATTCAGCGGCGCAGATATAGTGACCATATGTGCTCGGAGTAGAAACTCCACGTCCCTTTGTTAACTCATATTGCTCATTATATCGTGAAATCGAATCACTTAACTTTCTCATGTGATTTTATTATTAAATTGACGATTGTTCCCCCTGCAGCAAACCGTGTTGTGGAGGTTGATGAAATGTGGCGTGCCAGGGAGAAGGAACTTGAACTTGAGTCTAAGCTGAAAAGAAGAAATAAAGAGCGTGGTGACTCTAGAGGGGAGAAACGCAAAGGTGACTCGAGAAATATGAGTTCCAGCTCAAAGATTGAAGAAGGAACTGCTTATAATAGTTCTTACTCAGACCAGGATGATGGTCTAGGGGATGATGAAGTTGAAAAGTTTCTGCATTCAAGGTTAGTTTAAATGTCTACTAGTTTCTTCATAGAACAAGCGGGCAATATATTGATTGACACCTGCCAGATAACTAAGAATTTCTCTGCTTATGTCAAACTATTGATGCAAATTATCTACAGTATTGTAGTCGTAGTATCACATTATTCTGTTGAGATTGCCATATCCTATTAGGTGATGTTTTTCAAGGGGAGTGTTATGTTTAACTTGCGCACATTTGCATCTGTTACATATTTTCAGTTTTGTTGACAAAATATGTAATTTGGTGCTATGCTAGGGTAAAGCGAGGAAGAGGTGCCGTTGGCTCTAGGATGGACGAACCTGGTCCATATCTAAAGGCTTCATCGCATTGTCGAGACAGAGAACCTAGCCCGGATATACGTTTGGAAGAAAAATGGGAACGCCGAGTGCAAGGTCCGGAGAGGCCACTGTTTTTGAGATCCAAGTCTCTTGATGATCGTTGGCATGGGGAAACATTGGATGATAAGCCATCTAGCTCTTCTGAACCACACAGGAAGAAAGAAAATAAAAAGGAGAGGAGATCGGAGAAAAAAGAGAGAAAGGAGAGAAAAGACAAGAAGAACGCCAAGCATCGCCACCGCCACCACCATCACAAAAGCCGAAGAAGGGAGTGATGTGCCCCATTACTGAACTACAATTTGTACACAAGAAAGGGTCCTGTTACTGAAAGATGCTGCTACATGCTGCTGCTATTACTTGTTCGCTGGGAACCTGTGTTGTAACTTGTAACTAAAACTCCGCCAGCGCGCACAAGGGGATACGGTTGGCACTTTGCCCCGTGTTTAAACATGTTATGTGTTGCTCGAGGTGAACTTTCTTTGCCTATAACATGATTGGCATCTGATGAGAGTGATCGTTTTCGCTTCTGTGACATGATCGAAGGTCCACATCTGCAGCGAGCTAGTACTGAAGCATGAATATCTGTTGGTTATCCAGTTGCCACGTGGACACCGATGTCCTCCGTCTGGATCCGGCTTGCCTGCTCCCTCCTTGTGTTCCACTTCATCCTATGGTTGTTTTTTTTCCTTTTCCTTCCTAATCTAATCATCCCTTGATTTTAATGGGGTGGGTCTGAGCCTTATTTTGTTTCAATCAAATCAAGCCACGTATGTGGGAGCACAGATGGGCGCAAGCCCGGGGCGCAGGCAAGTCTTATCCTGTCCGCCTCGCCAACAGGCACGTTCTCCTAGCCTACTGCATGTCTTCATCGTGTCGCGTCAATGAATCTACCTGCGCTGACCCTCCTACTGCATCGATTCTATACTTCATTGACATGCATGCATGAATCTATCTGTGCTGTGCTGAGTCACCTATCGTAATCGCCTGCCTGCAGCGTGCCTTTGCTGAGGAGCCTTTGTGTCTCAGGCTGGCCTTACATCCCTGAGAAAGAACTCATCACGGAGATCATCAGGAAGCTTCCTCTGCTGGAGCGCTTCATGCTGTGGAGCGGCGATTTCCAGGAGAGTAAAATGCACCGGCAGTCACTCAACTTGCAAAGAACGCTCAATTTGGTCACTGTACTTAGAAATACGGCCAATACGGTCACCCAATACGACAAGACGTGTTTGTACGGTCACTGTTGCTCGTATCGCCGCTCGATTTGACCACATGTTGACCAATCCTTAACGCCAGGTGCCATTAAGCAGGCGGTAGCGCGGTGTTTTTGCAGAATCCCTCCTGGTTTGCTGTGCTTTAGCCGAAAGTGCCTTGCCTGTTCGGCTTCGATCATAACGAGGGGAGGGGGAGGAGAGCGGGGGCAGAGGAGGCGACGTCGGCGGCAGCGCACCATCTCCGGTCATCGAGATCGCGGAAGGGCCGGAGTCGCCGCGGAGGTGCGCCGCGGAGGTGCGCCGCATCGCGTCGCTGCCGGAGGGGCACCGCATCTCCTCAGGATGGCGCTTGTTCGTCGACCAGATGGAGCTCCTCCACCGTACCACGGTAAGCCCGACGTACATCCGCCATGATTGGTGCTTGCAGTCTCTGATTCAGCGATTTAGGGTTTCGCATTGTGCACATGGAGTTAGGAGGCCAATTTTGCCCGCAAGATTTCACAAGATTTAAGCGGGTTTTTGCCTGACAAATTGGGGGCTTTTGGTGTATGGTTTTTGCCTGACAAATTGGGGGCTAAGTGCTTGCTTGTAGGTCATTCTGAAGCAATTGTAGGCCTTTTAGATGTTTGAACATACTGTTAGGGTTTTATGTTAGCAAAGGTGGTTCCTTGTAATATATGTTGACATAATTGTGCTCTGTTTTCATCTTTGTAGGACCACGCAACAGGAAATTTTCAGTTCAATTTAACCATGGTGGATATTTCCTTGGCAAAGGTAGCAACCGTTCTTATGTCAACGGACATGTGTTGTGGTATGATGATTTGGATCCAGACATGGTCCCCAATCATGGTTGAGCAACTAGTTGAGGAGATTGGTTGGGAGATGGCTGGAAGGCTCAAGGTTTACTACTGCATTCCAATCCTAAGCTTGTAGAAGAATGGCTTGAGAGAAATTAGAGGAGATGGAGACACAGACCAGATGATAACCTTTGTTGATCTTGGCCACCACTCATTCAGTCTGTACTTAGACCATGAAGACAGTCTAAATTCAAACAATGATGATGATGATGTGGTCAATTTCCCAAGAGTGCAGCTACCTCCAGTTTTTAGTCCTTCTAAGACAAGAGTTGATCAGTCAGAAAGTACTGAGGCTGTAAATGCAGAGACAGATGTTCATGTCCCTGAAGGTGCAGGTCATGAAGGTGAAGCAATCCCAATACAAGTTATGTATCCAGAGAGCTCAAATGTTGATGTGGGCAATTATGTGTTTGCAAGGAGGAATTGTTCTTTTGGTAACCAGGATGAAAATGTTGCAGCTCCAGATGTACTGCAGGAAGCAAAACAACAAGGAAGTGATGAAGCTGGATTATCAAGAGTATGCAAAAGGAAAACCAGACAGAAATGTAGTTCTGATTACATGGAAGATGCTGATAGTGACTCAGATGACTCTGACTTTGATCCTGGAGCCATAGTGGACAGTTACTATGACATTAGTGATGTTGATGATGATCTGTATGCTGATAATGTAGACATGGATGAGCCTGTGGAGACAGAGAAGAAGAAAGAATAGAAAGGGAAGCAAAAGGTTGAAAAGGGAAAAGAAGCAGCGAAAGGAAATGAGAAAGATGGAGATAAAGCAGCAGCATATGATCATGATGACTTGTGGGCACCATATTCTGATGATGAAGAGGTATTCATGAAGTTCAAGGCATTCAGAACAGAGGATCTTCATTGTCCCAAGTTTCATGTTGGTCAAGTTTTCCAAACTGTTGAGCTCTTGAGGAAAGCCATCAAGGAGTACTGCTGCAAAAATGGGGTAGATGTGAAGTTGCCAGTGAATGATAAGAAAAGAGTGAAGGCAACATGTGATGAGGAATGTACTTGGTATCTTTGGGCTTCATATGATAGCAGGACCAAGTGTTTCATGGTCAAGAAATATGTGGATGAGCACACTTGTAACAAGAAGTGGAAGATCAAGGCTTTCACAACACCATTTCTAGCACAGAAGTATCTTGAGAGCTTTAGAGCTGACCAAGCCATGAATTTGACAAACTTTTCAAGAGTTGTTCAAAAGGAGTGGCATATGACCCCAACCAGGACCAAGTTACAAAGAGCTAGGAGGCTAGCAGTGAAAATAATTTATGATGATGAAGAAGGCCAATACAACATGCTCTGGGAATATGGTAATGAGTTGAGAAGAAGTAACCCTGGGAGCTCATTCTTTGTTGCACTAGATAGTCAGGCAAGGTTTAATAAAGCCTATATGTGTCTAGATGCATGCAAAAGAGGGTTCTTGCAGGGATGTAGGCCTATGATATTCCTTGATGGCTATCATATCAAGACAAGGTACAGAGGACAACTACTCACTGCTGTTGGGATAGACCAAAATGATTGTATTTTTCCAATTGCAGTAGCTGTAGTTGAAGTGGAAGACAAGCCTAATTGGTGCTGGTTCCTTGAAAGACTAAAGAATAATCTTGCCATCTTTAATACTGCTCCATGGACCATTATGTCAGACAAACAAAAGGTAAACAACATCAATTGTAGTATAAGTAGTAGCCCATAAGTAGTAACCCATGCTTATGTTTATGTTTTGTTATTGTAGGGCCTTATCAATGCTGTGGATGAGTTATTTCCAGAGTCAGAACACAGGTTCTGTGTCAGACACATGTGGCAGAACTTTCAGCAACAATTCAAAGGGGATGTTCTTAAGAATCAACTTTGGAAGATAGCAAGAAGTACCACTTCTGTCAAGTATGAGCAGTACATGGCTGAGATGAAGGACATCAGCTTGGATGCTTACAAGTGGTTGCATGAGTTGGAACCATACACATGGGTTAGAGCATTTCAAAGTGATCTTCCAAGTGTGATATATTGCTCAACAGTAACTGTGAAATTTTCAACAAGTGAGAAGCCAATTAACTTGCTATACTATATGCACTGCTTACTTCCATGTTTCACACTTAACTCAGTTTTGTTCTGTATTTGTAGGTACATATTAGATGCTAGAGAGCTACCTATACTTTTTATGCTAGAAAGGATCAAATGCCAACTGATGTAGAGGCACTACAACAAACAGCTTGAGGCAGAGAATATGAAAGGAAATATTTGTCCAAAGATCAAGAAAAAGGTGGATAAGCTAACTGATTGGGCAAACCTGTGCTATGTGGATGGAGCTGGAGATGTGGTGTTCCAGGTAGGGGACAGAGGTGTGAACTGTTGGGGAACGTTGTAATTTCAAAAAATTTCCTACGCACACGCAAGATCATGGTGATGGCATAGCAACGAGAGGGGAGAGTGTTCGTCCACGTACCCTCGTAGACCATAAGCGGAAGCGTTAGCACAACGCGGTTGATGTAGTCGTACGTCTTCACGATCCGATCGATCCAAGTACCGAACGTACGGGGCCTTCGAGTTCAGCACACGTTCAGCTCGATGACGATCTCCGGCCTCCGATCCAGCGAAGCTCCGGAGATGAGTTCTGTCAGCACGACGGCGTGGTGACGATGATGATGTTCTACCGGCGCAGGGCTTCGCCTAAACTCTGCGACGATATGACCGAAGTGGAATATGGTGGAGGGGGGCACCGCACACGGCTAAGGAACGATCCGTAGATCAACTTGTGTGTCTATGGGGTGCCCCCTGCTCCCGTATATAAAGGAGCAAGGGGGGGAGGCCGGCCGGCCCCTTGGGCGCGCCAAGGGAGGAGGAATCCTCCTCCTAGTAGGAGTAGGACTCCTCCTTTCCTACTCCTACTAGGAGGGGGAAGGAAGGGGGAGAGGGGGAAGGAAAGGGGGGGCGCCGCCCCCCTCCTAGTCCAATTCGGACCAGAGGGGGGAGGGGGCGCGCGTCCCATGCTGGCCGCCCCTCTCTCCTTTCCCCTAAGGCCCATAAGGCCCAATACTCTCCCGGGGGGGGGGGGGGTTCCGGTAACCCCTCCAGCACTCCGGTTTTCTCCGAAATCACCCGGAACACTTCCGGTGTCCGAATATAGTCGTCCAATATATCAATCTTTATGTCTCGACCATTTCGAGACTCCTCGTCAAGTCCGTGATCACATCCGGGACTCCGAACAAACTTCGGTACATCAAAACTTGTAAACTCATAATAAAACTGTCATCGTAACGTTAAGCGTGCGGACCCTACGGGTTCGAGAACTATGTAGACATGACCTAGAACCATTCTCGGTCAATAACCAATAGCGGGACCTGGATGCCCATATTGGTTCCTACATATTCTACGAAGATCTTTATCGGTCAAACCGCATAACAACATACGTTGTTCCCTTTGTCATCGGTATGTTACTTGCCCGAGATTCGATCGTCGGTTTCTAATACCTAGTTCAATCTCGTTACTGGCAAGTCTCTTTACTCGTTCTGTAATACATCATCTCATAACTAACTCATTAGTTACAATGCTTGCAAGGCTTAGGTGATGAGTATTACCGAGAGGGCCCAGAGATACCTCTCCAACAATCGGAGTGACAAAACCTAATCTCGAATTATGCCAATCCAACATGTACCTTCAGAGACACCTGTAGAGCACCTTTATAATCACCCAGTTACGTTGTGACGTTTGGTAGCACACAAAGTGTTCTTCCGGTAAGCGGGAGTTGCACAATCTCATAGTTGCAAGAACTTTGTATAAGTCATGAAGAAAGCAATAGCAGTATACTAAACGATCAAGTGCTAGGCTAACGGAATGGGTCATGTTAATCACATCATTCTCCTAATGATGTGATCCCTTTAATCAAATGAAAACACATGTCTATGGTTAGGAAATATAACCATCTTTGATTAATGAGCTAGTCAAGTAGAGGCATACTAGTGACTATATGTTTGTCCATGTATTCACACATGTATCATGTTTCCGGTTAATACAATTCTAGCATGAATAATAAACTTTTATCATGATATGAGGAAATAAATAATAACTTTATTATTGCCTCTAGGGCATATTTCCTCCAGTCTCCCACTTGCACTAGAGTCAATAATCTAGATTACATAGTAATGATTCTAACACCCATGGAGTCCTGGTGCTGATCATGTTTTGCTCGTGAGAGAGGCTTAGTCAACGGGTCTGCAACATTCAGATCCGTATGTATCTTGCAAATCTCTATGTCTCCCACTTGGACTTGGTCCCGAATGGAGTTGAAGCGTCTCTTGATGTGTTTGGTCCTCTCGTGAAATCTGGATTCCTTTGCCAAGGCAATTGCACCAGTATTGTCACAGAAGATCTTCATTGGTCCTGATGCACTAGGTATGACACCTAGATCGGAAATGAACTCCTTCATCCAGACTCCTTCATTTGCAGCTTCAGAAGCAGCTATGTACTCCGCTTCACATGTAGATCCCGCCACGACGCTTTGTTTAGAACTGCACCAACTTACAGCTCCACCGTTTAATAAAAACACGTATCCGGTTTGCGATTTAGAATCGTCCGGATCAGTGTCAAAGCTTGCATCGACGTAACCGTTTACGACTAGCTCTTTGTCACCTCCATATACGAGAAACATATCCTTAGTCCTTTTCAGGTATTTCAAGATGTTCTTGACCGCTGTCCAGTGATCCACTCCTGGATTACTTTGGTACCTTCCTGCCAAGCTTATTGCTAAGCATACGTCATGTCTGGTACACAGCATTGCATACATGATAGAGCCTATGGCTGAAGCATAGGGAACATTTTTCATTTTCTCTCTATCTTCTGCTGTGGTTGGGTATTGAGTTTGACTCAACTTCACACCTTGTAGCACAGGCAAGAATCCTTTCTTTGCCTGATCCATTTTGAACTTTTTCAGAATTTTGTCAAGGTATGTGCTTTGTGAAAGTCCTATTAAGCGTCTTGATCTATCTCTATAGATCTTGATGCCCAATATGTAAGCAGCTTCACCGAGGTCTGTCATTGAAAAACTTTTATTCAAGTATCCCTTTATGCTATCCAGAAATTCTATATCATTTCCAATTAATAATATGTCATCTACATATAAAATTAGAAATGCTACAGAGCTCCCACTCACTTTCTTGTAAATACAGGCTTCTCCAAAAGTCTGTATAAAACCATATGCTTTGATCACACTATCAAAGCGTTTATTCCAACTCCGAGATGCTTGCACCAGTCCATAAATGGAACGCTGGAGCTTGCACACTTTGTTAGCACCTTTTGGATCAACAAAACCTTCCGGCTGCATCATATACAACTCTTCTTCTAGAAATCCATTCAAGAATGCAGTCTTGACATCCATTTGCCAAATTTCATAATCATGAAATGCAGCAATAGCTAACATAATTCGGACAGACTTAAGCATCGCTACGGGTGAGAAAGCCTCATCGTAGTCAACCCCTTGAACTTGTCGAAAACCTTTTGCAACAAGTCGAGCTTTATAGATAGTTACATTACCATCAGTGTCAGTCTTCTTCTTAAAAATCCATTTATTCTCAATGGCTTGCCGATCATCGGGTAAGTCAACCAAAGTCCATACTTTGTTTTCATACATGGATCCCATCTCAGATTTCATGGCTTCTAGCCATTTTGCGGAATCTGGGCTCATCATCGCTTCCTCATAGTTCGTAGGTTCATCATGGTCAAGTAACATGACTTCCAGAATAGGATTACCGTACCACTCTGGTGCGGATCTTACTCTGGTAAACCTACGAGGTTCAGTAGAAACTTGATCTGAAGTTTCACGATTATTATCGTTAGCTTCCTCACTAATTGGTGTAGTTGTCACAGGAACCGGTTCTCGTGATGAACTACTTTCCAATAAGGGAGTAGATACAGTTATCTCATCAAGTTCTACTTTCCTCCCACTCACTTCTTTCGAGAGAAACTTCTTCTCTAGAAAGGATCCATTCTTAGCAACGAATGTCTTGCCTTCGGATCTGTGATAGAAGGTGTACCCAACAGTCTCTTTTGGGTATCCTATGAAGACACATTTCATTTGGGTTCGAGCTTATCTGGTTGAAGTTTCTTCACATAAGCATCGCAGCCCCAAACTTTAAGAAACGACAACTTTGGTTTCTTGCCAAACCACAGTTCATAAGGCGTCATCTCAACGGATTTTGATGGTGCCCTATTTAACGTGAATGCGGTCGTCTCTAAAGCATGACCCCAAAACGATAGCGGTAAATCAGTAAGAGACATCATAGATCGCACCATATCAAGTAAAGTACGATTACGACGTTCGGACACACCATTTCGTTGTGGTGTTCCAGGTGGTGTGAGTTGCGAAACTATGCCACATTGTTTCAAGTGTAGGCCAAACTCGTAACTCAAATATTCTCCTCCATGATCAGATCATAGAAACTTTATTTTCTTGTTACGATGATTTTCCACTTCACTCTAAAATTCTTTGAACTTTTCAAATGTTTCAGACTTGTGTTTCATCAAGTAGATATACCCATATCTGCTCAAATCATCTGTGAAGGTGAGAAAATAACGATACCCGCCGCGAGCCTCAACATTCATTGGGCCACAAACATCAGTATGTATGATTTCCAACAAATCAGTTGCTCGCTCCATAGTTCTGGAGAACGGCGTTTTAGTCATCTTGCCCATAAGGCACGGTTCGCAAGTACCAAGTGATTCATAATCAAGTGATTCCAAAAGTCCATCAGTATGGAGTTTCTTCATGCGCTTTACACCGATATGACTCAAACGGCAGTGCCACAAGTAAGTTGCACTATCGTTATCAACTCTGCATCTTTTGGTTTCAACACTATGAATATGTGTATCACTACTATCGAGATTTAATAAAAATAGACCACTCTTCAAGGGTGCATGACCATACAAGATATTACTCATATAAATAGAACAACTATTATTCTCTGATTTAAATGAATAACCGTCTCGCATCAAACAAGATCCAGATATAATGTTCATGCTCAACGCTGGCACCAAATAACAATTATTTAGGTCTAATACTAATCCCAAAGGTAGATGTAGAGGTAGCGTGCCGACCGCGATCACATCGACTTTGGAACCATTTCCCACGCGCATCATCACCTCGTCCTTGGCCAGTGCTCGCTTATTCCGTAGTCCCTGTTTCGAGTTGCAAATATTAGCAACAGAACCAGTATCAAATACCCAGGTGCTACTATGAGCTCTAGTTAGGTACACATCAATAACATGTATATCACATATACCTTTGTTTACTTTTCCATCCTTCTTATCCGCCAAATACTTGGGGTAGTTCCGCTTCCAGTGACCAGTCTGCTTGCAGGAGAAGCACTCAGTTTCAGGCTTAGGTCCAGACTTGGGTTTTTTCTCTTGAGCAGCAACTTGCTTGCTGTTCTTCTTGAAGTTCCCCTTCTTCTTCCCTTTGCCCTTTTTCTTGAAACTAGTGGTCTTGTTGACCATCAACACTTGATGCTCCTTCTTGATTTCTACCTCCGCAGCTTTTAGCATTGCGAGGAGCTCGGGAATAGTCTTGTTCATCGCTTGCATATTATAGTTCATCACAAAGCTCTTGTAGCTTGGTGGCAGTGATTGGAGAATTCTGTCAATGACGCTATCATCCTCTTTCAACTTTGCTTTCTCAAGGAACGCATTAAAATTCAACGGAACAACAGCACGAGCCATCTATCTACAAACAAACATAGACAAGAAAAATACTATCAGGTACTAAGTTCATGATAAATTTAAGTTCAATTAATCATATTACTTAAGAACTCCCACTTAGACAGACATCTCTCTAGTCATCTAAGTGATTACGTGATCCAAATCAACTAAACCATAACCGATCATCACGTGAGATGGAGTAGTTTTCAATGGTGAACATCACTATGTTGATCATATCTACTATATGATTCACGCTCGACCTTTCGGTCTCCGTGTTCCGAGGCCATATCTGCATATGCTAGGCTCGTAAAGTTTAACCTGAGTATTCCGCGTGTGCAAAACTGGCTTGCACCCGTTGTAGATGGACGTAGAGCTTATCACACCTGATCATCACGTGGTGTCTGGGCACGACGAACTTTGGCAACGGTGCATACTCAGGGAGAACACTTCTTGATAATTTTAGTGAGAGATCATCTTAAAATGCTACCGTCAATCAAAGCAAGATAAGATGCATAAAGGATAAACATCACATGAGCAATCAATATAAGTGATATGATATGGCCATCATCATCTTGTGCTTGTGATCTCCATCTTCGAAGCATCGTCGTGATCACCATCGTCACCGGCGCGACACCTTGATCTCCATCGTAGCATCGTTGTCGTTTACGCCATCTATTGCTTCTACGACTATCGCTACCGCTTAGTGATAAAGTAAAGCAATTACAGGGCGTTTGCATTTCATACAATAAAGCGACAACCATATGGCTCCTGCTAGTTGCCGATAACTTCGGTTACAAAACATGATCATCTCATACAATAAAATATAGTATCACGTCTTGGCCATATCACATCACAACATGCCCTGCAAAAACAAGTTAGACGTCCTCTACTTTGTTGTTGCAAGTTTTACATGGCTGCTACGGGCTAAGCAAGAACCGTTCTTACCTACGCATCAAAACCACAACGATAGTTCGTCAAGTTGGTGCTGTTTTAACCTTCGCAAGGACCGGGCGTAGCCATACTCGATTCAGCTAAAGTGAGAGAGACAGACACCCGCCAGCCACCTTTAAGCACGAGTGCTCGTAACGGTGAAACCAGTCTCGCGTAAGCGTACGCCTAATGTCGGTCTGGGCCGCTTCATCTCACAATACCGCCGAACCAAAGTATGACATGTTGGTAAGCAGTATGACTTGTATCGCCCACAACTCACTTGTGTTCTACTCGTGCATATAACATCAACGCATAAAACCTAGGCTCGGATGCCACTGTTGGGGAACGTTGTAATTTCAAAAAATTTCCTACGCACACGCAAGATCATGGTGATGGCATAGCAACGAGAGGGGAGAGTGTTCGTCCACGTACCCTCGTAGACCGTAAGCGGAAGCATTAGCACAACGCGGTTGATGTAGTCGTACGTCTTCACGATCCGACCGATCCAAGCACCGAACGTACGGGGCCTCCGAGTTCAGCACACGTTCAGCTCGATGACGATCTCCGGCCTCCGATCCAGCGAAGCTCCGGAGATGAGTTCCGTCAGCACGACGGCGTGGTGACGATGATGATGTTCTACCGGCGCAGGGCTTCGCCTAAACTCCGCGACAATATGACTGAGGTGGAATATGGTGGAGGGGGGCACCGCACACGGCTAAGGAACGATCCGTAGATCAACTTGTGTGTCTATGGGGTGCCCCCCCGCCCCCGTATATAAAGGAGCAAGGGGGGGAGGCCGGCCGGCCCCTTGGGCGCGCCAAGGGAGGAGGAATCCTCCTCCTAGTAGGAGTAGGACTCCTCCTTTCCTACTCCTACTAGGAGGGGGAAGGAAGGGGGAGAGGGGGAAGGAAAGGGGGGGCGCCGCCCCCCTCCTAGTCCAATTCGGACCAGAGGGGGGAGGGGGCACGCGGCCCATGCTGGCCGCCCCTCTCTCCTTTCCCCTAAGGCCCATAAGGCCCAATACTCTCCCGGGGGGGTTCCGGTAACCCCTCCGGCACTCCGGTTTTCTCTGAAATCACCCTGAACACTTCCGGTGTCCGAATATAGTCGTCCAATATATCAATCTTTATGTCTCGACCATTTCGAGACTCCTCGTCAAGTCCGTGATCACATCCGGGACTCCAAACAAACTTCGGCACATCAAAACTTGTAAACTCATAACAAAACTGTCATCGTAACGTTAAGCGTGCGGACCCTACGGGTTCGAGAACTATGTAGACATGACCTAGAACCATTCTCGGTCAATAACCAATAGCGGGACCTGGATGCCCATATTGGTTCCTACATATTCTACGAAGATCTTTATCGGTCAAACCGCATAACAACATACGTTGTTCCCTTTGTCATCGGTATGTTACTTGCCCGAGATTCGATCGCCGGTATCTAATACCTAGTTCAATCTCGTTACTGGCAAGTCTCTTTACTCTTTTTGTAATACATCATCTCATAACTAACCCATTAGTTACAATGCTTGCAAGGCTTAGGTGATGAGTATTACCGAGAGGGCCCAGAGATACCTCTCCGACAATCGGAGTGACAAAACCTAATCTCGAATTATGCCAACCCAACATGTACCTTCAGAGACACCTGTAGAGCACCTTTATAATCACCCAGTTACGTTGTGACGTTTGGTAGCACAGAAAGTGTTCTTTCGGTAAACGGGAGTTGCACAATCTCATAGTTGCAGGAACTTTGTATAAGTCATGAAGAATAGCAGTATACTAAACGATCAAGTGCTAGGCTAACGGAATGGGTCATGTCAATCACATCATTCTCCTAATGATGTGATCCCATTAATCAAATGACAACACATGTCTATGGTTAGGAAATATAACCATCTTTGATTAATGAGCTAGTCAAGTAGAGGCATACTAGTGACTATATGTTTGTCTATGTATTCACACATGTATCATGTTTCCGGTCAATACAATTCTAGCATGAATAATAAACTTTTATCATGATATGAGGAAATAAATAATAACTTTATTATTGCCTCTAGGGCATATTTCCTTCATGAACTACCTTGTGGACTGGCACACCAATGAATGCAGCTGTAAGAGGTGGCAGAAGGGTGGCACACCTTGTGTACATGCCATAGCATGTGCTAGACATGAAAGAGTTGACCCTCTTTCATTGGTTAACCAATGCTATTCTGTGAGCATGTTCAAAATGGCATACAAGAACATAATTTATCCATGTAGAGACATGACATAATGGGAGAAGATGAATGGGCCACCAGTTCTGCCACCATTGTACACCAAGCAAGTAGGCAGGCCATGCGAAAGCAGAAGAAAAGCACCAGGTGAAGTAATCTGCAGTAATGGTGGCAAGAAAATGTCTAGGCATGGTGTCATCATGCACTGCAAATACTGTGGAGAGCCAGATCACAACATTAAAGGATGCAAGTACCTCAAGGCAGGAGTACCTCCTCCAAATATGCAGGCAGCATCAGCACCGCAAGCAAATCATGAAGCAACATCACCACCTGAGCAACATGTGCAAGATGAAGATCATGTCATTACTCAGGTATGTTTTTGCACTAAATAATGTAGAAGATGTTTCTGTTTGGCAGCTATGTTGGATCACTTAATTATTGCTTCATTTTGAGCAGGAACACAACCCTGCAGAAAATCCTATCATAGAAGATCTCATGGTTGATCAAATGATAGAAAGGTTAAGTTTTTTCATACATGATCTCATATATTTTACCAAGCCTACTATTATTGTGTGATCTCATATATGTTATGTCATGTAGAGGCCTGTGCCAAGAGTGATTGCACAAGGACCTGTTCTAGAGTCTACATTCCTTTCTGCTGCTCAGCTGTTGGTTAATCAAAACCAAGGGAGCACAAGCACCATTCAGCAAGGAGAGATGGCCAAGAAGTTACTTGCATTAAAAAAAGCAGAGAGACAAAGACTTAGAAGACAAGAAAAATGCTATACTTGCAGCAAGGAGACAAGAACAAGAAAAGAAGGCTGAAGAAGCTACCAGGAAGAGACATTTGCAAGAGGAGAAGAAAACATCAGAGGCAGAGAGGAAGAGACAGGCAGCTGCTCAGAACAGAGAGAAGAGGAAAGAAGAAGCAGCAATAAAAAAACAGGCTCAAGCAGAGACAAGGCAGATTCTTCTGGAGGTTAAGAAAACTATAGCTGCTGAAAACAAAGCAAAGAAGGAGGCTGAGAAGAAGGCTAAAAAAGAACAATAAGCTGCCAAGAAGCTAGCAGAGAAAGAGGCTGCTACAGCAAAAAGAAGAGCAGATAAGAAGGCAGAGAAAGAGGCTGCTGCAGCACAAAGAAAAGAAGAACTTAGGCTGATATCTATTGCAATGGGTAAAAGACAAGATGATTCACAACAGCAAGAAGATGGTCAGCCAAGGAAGGCCAGCAGAACATCCATGTTTGATATCTTCAGGTGATGAGACAGTGGAGAGCCAGAACATCCATGTAGTATGCAAGCTTCTTATTTTGCTCCAATCCATGTAGTATGCAATCAGGGGTAATGTAGGAAAATGTTACAATTGATCCATAATGATGTAGACACATGAGTATGGATCAATTGTTGCTCATTTTGTAACCAATTCTACAAGATACTTCTTTGCCCTACTTATGACTATGCTTAATGCCCTAGCTATAACATTGCCCAAGATATGACAATGGTCACATTTGTCCTCTTCAACTTGCAGCAGTTCCATAGTTATTTTGCAAGCAAAATGAACACAAAAATGTTCTACAATCATCATCAACTAGCTTTGCAATGCACACACACAAGCCAAATATGATAACATAAAAATGATACCTTCATAAGACAGCAAGATGATCCATTAACTTCCAATTGCAGTACAAGATTGTCACTTGCATCACATATTGCAAAAGCATCAGATACAATGCAAAAGATTGTCACTTGACACTAAAAATACTACCACATAGTACCAGTTCATCTCCTAACAAAGTAGGCATCATTACTAACATACTAACAGTGAAATAGCTACTTCGAACACTGCATCAACTACATATTGCATCAACTCCATCACTTCTTCAGCAGAGAAATAGCTACAAGCACTGCAACTACAATGAGTGCTGCCAACAGTGCCTTCATCATCACCAATATTTCATTGCCTAACCCTACGAGTGCCTCTGCTTGCTGATTGCTCATTTGACCTGCAACTCTTCCATGATTTCCATCTTCAAAGCCTGGAAGATCAACTGCACCTCCACCTGCACCTCCACCAGCATATCTTCGATTCCTTGCTTGCACCAGCTCTTCCCTCCTATCCTCTGCAGCTCCTAATGCATCTACTGCTTCATTGCCCACAAGAAACTGATTATCCAGCAAGTAGCCAACGTATTCCAACTCCCAATGCCAGAAATGGTCCTGAAGATCAAAAGAAAAGAACAAACGCCAAAAATCACCATTACAAGTTCCCCAAAATTCGACCAAAATGAAGAACTAGGGATGCACTCCACTTACACCAACAGGACACATGTAGAAGACCCAGCCCTCGTGCTTCTCCGTGTTGGAGATATAGAACTTAACACAAGCGCGACAAGAAGGGCATCTGATGAGCGACACCACCACTGAACGATCGTCGACTGATGACCTGACCGATCTTGTCGACATGGCGGAGTGAAGCAACTGGTAGCGGCAAGCGGCAGGGAGAGGCCGCCGGTAAGCAGCACGGAAGAGGGCGGCGATAAATAGTAGGGAGAGGGCGGCGGCGTCGACGATAGAGTGTGGAATTAGGGATACCGCCACAGAGTGGGGTATTTCAAGGTGGTCGATGGATAATTACATGCGCCGGGCTAATATGCATAAATAACCTTGAGCGTGCCGACGTGGACGACACTGACTGGTCAAATCGAGCGGCGACGGGTGGCCTACGAGCAACAGTGACTGTACAAACACGTCTTGTTGTATTGGGTGACTATATTGGCTGTATTTCTAAGTACAATGACCAAACTGAGCGCTCTTCGCAAGTTGAGTGACTGCCAATGCATTTTACTCTTTCCAGGAAGAGCTGCTTCTCGCCCTCCTCGACCACTGCCCACGCCTCCAAATGCTCGACATCAGGTGTTGTTGGCCCATGTTTTGTGTCTCGAAAGCGCCCATTAGCATGAGGATACAGAGCTGCACCATCAAAGACATCCGGCTGCCGGGGAATAGTCCATTGCCCCAAAGATAGAGCTTGACTTGCTCATGTAGTGGTGACACTATACTTTTCTTGGGTCAAATTAAATTATAAAGTGACATTTGGAGTTTTTACCAAGGCTTTTTTCCTCTCTATGATGTTTTTAGGGCCTGGAAGAATCATTTTCTGGTAAACCTTGGAAATCTCAGATCTTTTTCGATTAATTTCCGTGCAAAATCATTTGAACAAAATTTGCATTCTTAACATTTGAACCAAATTTTTGAATTCAAGCGAATTTTGTCAACACCAGCCAATTCTGGCCAGTATTTTATCTACCGGGAGGGGCCGGTAAATTGGTAACTAGTCAGTTGCACAAAATTCTAACTGGAATTGAGAATCTTATTTTTTATTACTCCCTCCGTTCCTAAATATAGGATGTATAGTTTTTGGCACGGAAATTAGAGAACACACATAAAGGAAACATTTCACAAATTTTGGGCGAAATTACACTTGACTAATTGACATGAGAAAATAGAGGAGCTTGCCTCACATAAGGAAATGTAATCAAATCCCGAAAAAAATCTCAAAACGAGTGGTACAAGGCAATACACCTTATATTTCGGGTTTTTTCTCAAAAATCTATACACCTTATATCAAGGAACGGAGGGAGTACTACTTAGAGGTTAATTAAACTAACACAGACGGCGGCTCGACCCCCTCGTCGCCCCCCGCTCGGGTGACTCGGGTGGTACCCCAACCCTAGCCACCGACGGGGCCAAAACCACCTCCTTCCTTTCCTCCCGGCATCGTGGGAGGACGCCGCCGGTGGTGGCGGGGGTCCTCTCTCCTGAGAGGTGGCGGCCCCCCTACGCGTGTGGAGGCGCGGCTGATCTAGCGAAGCAGCAACGATGGCGGTGGCGGGGGTCCTCCACTCTCCCGCGTCTCAGGGGTGGCGGGGCCCCTACACACATGGAGGCGCGACCAATCTAGCGAAGCGACGGCGATGGCTGCGGCGATGGCCGTGGTGGTCGGCCTTGCCTTGAACGGCGGATGCAGGCGTGTTGGGCTACCGGTCACGGACGACTGTGTGTGGTGGCCGGCCTAGTTCGGGCGGCGGCACGATGTGGTCTATGTTGCGGCGGCGTGTCATCTGGCTTTGGATTGGCGACGGTGTCGAGGGCCTGGTGGACTGCTCGACGACACCACAGATCAGATATGTTCTAGCCGGTGCAGCCGGCAGTGATAGTCATGTCTCCGTCGAAGGTGGCCTGGCAGAGGCTCGTTGGCCGGATTTCGAGACCCGTCATCTAGTCCTAGCTGTGAGTTGGGGAGACAGAGACATAGTTGATGGTGAAAACCGAGCCGATGGCGGTGTTTCTGCGACCGATTCGTGCTGCTCCAGGGGAAACCCTAGGATCTGGTGTTCCAGATCAGACGATGGCGGCACTATGGTGTCATTTCTCTCTTGGGAGCATCATTTGTGGAGCAGCTCTTGAAGGCAGAGGCAAGAGGCGGAGCGGCTTCGTCTTGAATGGAGCTTCAGTGGAGATGTCAAGTCATGCCTGGCCGACAGGCGCTACGCTGTGTCATGCCTGGTCGGTCGGTGCTACGCATGACAAATCTTCCAGAGTCTCTGCATTGGGATGGACGGGCGCATGGTAGTGGAGTCGTTGGGCGCTGTTGGGGATATAACTCCTAGGTATGACCCACCTAGGAGGGGCCGGGTCATGCCATTGGCGACT